>JAFREQ010000001.1:5000000-6250000 GCA_025331565.1 Holacanthus passer | reverse complement strand
AGTGTGTGTGGGTGTGTGTGTATGTGGTTGGAGGGGGGGGGTCAAATTTAGCTATGGCCCATGGTCGCTGGACAGCTGATGGTCTCTCCAAAACATTTACATAAAGCCCCACAATTGTGATAATAAACCGTTTTATCATTGGGCTCCCAATCAATAATGCGGCTTCTTAAGGTTTAATATTTCAATGATATTGATCATTTTAACAGCTGTGTTTGCGGTTGGCTTGCCTTCACTGCAGCGCTGCAGGGAAGGCGTGTATCTGTCCATGTGTATGTATACACTATGTATGTATGGCACCATGCGATCTTGCCTCTTAGGCCGTTTCCTAAATGAGTAAATAAATGAGTTTCCCACCTCCAGAATGTAGAGTGATTCTATATTTCACATTTGCCTTCCAGTCTTCTCTCATAGTGTACATTCTGTCCTTTATTTTCATAACAATATTCCTGAGTAAGTTGTGGTCATTGGTTCTCTTAACCTCCCTCTAGCACCCTCATCCTGTTACTATAGAACAAATGAAATGGAGTGAGTGCAAACAGAAGCTCTGAAAGCACTGTAGTTAGCAGATTTCACTTCCATTCTCTCTGGAGAGAACGTCTGCTTCCCGCAGATATAAATAGGGGCAGATTTGATAATTAGTAGAAATGAAGGTCCTGGGGCTCAAAGACTTTGATCAGCACATTTCCCCCTTGTCCCTGACCTTTCATTGGACATGTGTCTCTAGCTCTCTCACTTTATCTCAAGCTCCATATCTCAGACTCACTTTCTGTATCTCTCTATCTTCCCTCTCTCTTCCCTGCCCATCTGCAAACACTACAGAAACACAGGTATACACTCTGTATATCTATGACCATCTTCATGGGATTTCTAAATGTCTTACATTTAGAAATCTTCCCAAGGATCATGATCAGTGTGTTGTTCTCTGATTGATTAGTGCCAGACAGACCGGAGTACAGAGTATCTATGTTCTCTCAGCCTTTCTGCATTCCACGCTATGGGAAAGTCAGCACTGCATGCTAAAGGATGTGAGGTTCCATGTCAGACTGTTGCAAATCATTCAATATCCATGTCTGTTGGTCTAAAATTGAGTAGAAATGGGGGATGTGTATCTAACTAATCTGATAAGTATTTGAAAGACACAGCTTGAAATTCTCTCTCTCGCGCCCTCTGTCTCTCTGTCTGTCTGTCTGTCTCTCTCTGTCTGTCTGTCTGTCTGTCTGTCTGTCTGTCTCTCTGTCTGTCTGTCTGTCTGTCTTGCAGTCTTACAGACACCCCACTGTGTATACCATGTGAGCTCTGTGCACTGAGCTGCCTGGGGGCAAACGTTAGCTTATGCCCGATAGCCCTCCTCTGATTATACATCAATACCTTAATTCCAAGGATAATTAATGCTCTTATAAATTACAAAGCTTTCTAAACAAACCACATGGGACATAATAGGAATATAATACAGTGCAGCCTTTCAGTATGGTTTGTAAATCAGGAAAGATTGCTCGTGGCAGCTGTAATGCGAAGTTACTTTTGTAGTAATTAAAATAGTCCCTGATCTCTTTTATTCTTAATCTGGCATTCTTTAGAAATCTGCTTGTCATTTTCTTTTTAGTATCGCTCTTCAAATTATCACTGCGACAAATATGTTTTTTTTTGTCTTTGCAAAAACAGTCGTAAAATCAGTCTCTGTCTGTAAATAGAGCATGTTTTGTCTGCTTTCCCTTTATCTCTTCCCCTGTACTGAGGTTTGAGTGAAATGATATGAGCCTTCTCACATTTGTACTCCTAGCATACCACAGAAGCCCCCCCATGCTGGTTGCTAATTGGCGGGAGACTGGGAGCTTCCTGCTGTGTGTTCGCTGCTTCCCTTTGCTTTGCCACCCCACCAGGTCTTTCACCAACACTCTGCAGAACCCAGTAATTAACCCACAGCTAATTAACTACTTCTAATTACACCAGCACGCTGTTTCTATCGCACCCTCCAAAACTGAGGAAACACTCTAGTGCCATGTGTAAATCCCCTCTGGAGGGTTTTGGAAGTTAGCTGAGCTCCAATCAGATCATTTAATCAGGCTGCCTTGTGTATGAGTAACATACAGTTGTGCACTGCGATTTCACTGCTGTGTTGTCTTAAATCACTTTTCTTCCGTTCTGCAACATGGAATGGATTAGCAGAATTTGATGTGGTGGTAAAGGGTAAAATCATTTTCAAGGTTCTGTTTCAAGTCTATTAACAAAGGAGGCAATTGATACTACAAACAAATCAATTTTGTTTTTTTCTGGACAGTATTACTAGTGCAAAATGGTTACTAAAATTGAGTGCTGTGAAACTAAAGCAATCAGCACAACGCCTCCTGGGTATTTGAGTTTGCTCATATTGTAATCAGCAAGGATTATTTTAGCTGAAAGTGATATATCTGTTCCACCACTGGCTTGATGCATAAAGTACACATACAAAACAACTTTAATGAAATCTGTGAGCTGCAGTCTTGTCTCTATAGCGCCTAATGCTTCTAGATTTTCACTGGCTGCAACATGACAGAAGCTGCATGCCTCAGTTCTGCTATCTCTGAGAAATACTCCCAGACATGCCAGTGACCGGCCCCCTCTACTCACACACACTCATGTAAACACACAGTACTGTTCTTCCCCGCCTCAGACTCAACACAGCCACGGCTATTTCTGTTCCACAGACTGATAGCTCCTACTGAAGATCATTGATTTTACGGGAAGCCCTGTTTACAGGCTGAGTGCCATCGACCTGAGGTGACTTTTTGCCTCCTGCAGTTGGAGCAATACTGGAGCACCCTTATGTCTGCATTAGCAGAACAGAAGACAGAATATTTGCAGCACACAATAAACAACAATGCTGTACGTGGTTAATTGTCTGATTTACAGTGCTGGGAATCAAATAGAACAAGAACTCCATGTACCTAATGTAATTATAATGGTGTATTGTCTATAGCAGTGGCTGACAAACTTTTTTTTGGCTCACAGCTGGATGACAAAGTGACTCTGTCAAAGCGATCGTGGACACTGAAAGATGATATGCATTTTTCAGAATGTTTCTCACTGTTTATTATTTCATAAAAAGAATTGATAAAGTAAAAATGTTGGTTAATATAATGTTTTTTAATGACAACAAGAGCATATTACTTATGATTTCAGGCATTTATTTATTTTTGATTCTGTACAGTAAATCATTTTGTGACACTAGTTTTGGACCACTTGCTTAGTCCCTTGTAGATGGTGTTGCATTAGGTGTAGACTACAGTTAGTTTTGACAGAGAATAGACAGTAGAGAAAGGAAGAAAGAGACGCTTGCAGTGTAGTGTTAGAAATGTAAATTCCCTCACTGTAAGAGCACGGCTTTAAAACCAGAATTTACTAAGCCATGTCAGGCATTAAAATGGACTTATGTTTAAGAGTGCAATGCATGCACGCCTTTATTGGTGATTAATTAGAACAAACCTAGGAGATAAACCCGTGCCTCACTCTGCCTGAGGACTACAATGGTTCCCCCATCAATGAGCATGTCCCTAGTGCAACATCAAAGGCCTTCCCCTGCTTTATCAATAAGAACCCTTCCTTCCCACATCTTCCTGTAACTTGCTTAGCGTTCACGCCATTGATTTTCCAATAAGCGCCCCTTACCCTGCGGTGGCTGGCCAGGCTCTGTGATGGCTCAGAGACCAGACACAGACAGGCAACATCACTGAGGGACAATTGAAAATCAGATCTGGTGTATTGTTTGGGGTCCTCTAGGCGAATTAAGAAACATTTTTTTTCCATTTTAAGGAGGTGTTCCCTCACTGCTAACGTGTGTGTGTGTGTGTGGGTAGGAATAAGGGTCAGGGCTGCATTCACACCCCGTAGCCCAGTAGTGTTCACAGTTAGGGCTGAGTCGGAGCTAATTCCCTCAGGAAACCCTGGAGAGCAGGGTCCTCTGGAGGCAAAGCCAGGCCTTCAGGCAGGTGATCAGGCATGCTTATAATCAGATGGTTCCTTAGCCTTTAATTCCTTCCTCAGTTGGCCAGTATATCCCACCTAATGAAAGGACCCATAACTTAAAATTTATCTCATTTTCCATCCTCTGCCAAATGACATCCAGACCCTCTCTCTGACAGTGTTCATTAGGACTGAGGGCCTTTCACAAGGTTCAACCTTATCTGTTTTGTTAGCGTGGTAGAAGGAGATGGAGGATGACTTTTTGTATTTTTGTCGTAGGAGAGACAAAGAGAGAGCAGGGGCACTTTGAAGGCAGGCGTGTGAGATCTGCAGTCAGGATCTGTGCATCAGCATGCTCTCCCTCAGATCAGCTCAGGAATCCAGCCTTTTCTTTCCTCTGATTATCTCTTATTGTCAGCAAAAGCTTGTTTTGCTTATTGCCAACTCAATGGGCCCACATTGAAAGTTACTATACAACACAAGTGCAGAGGCCATGGCAGGATCATTTGTTTTGTGCAATCAGCACCGGTGCCAGTATGCGAAAGAAAATTACAACTTTTCTACATATCACTGTATATAACCTTACACGATTCCACTCAGCAGTAGTCACCTTTAGTGGGCTGCTCCATCATTTTGATTTGTGGTTATTAACACAGTCAGCACACAGAGACACCGGCCTCCTCCACTTCCCCTCTCCTTCGACCGCGTCTCTTTGTCTGTCTCGGACTTGTTTAGTGCCTCCCAGAGATTAAAGCTTTTCCTGCTTTAAACAGGTGTCACTGAGCCAGGCAGACCTCCGAGAGACAAACAGCGTTATATCAGTTGGCCCATCTGCGACTTGCCGACTCCAGACAATCCCATTGCTCATCAGTAACCACTGCAGGTTATTGAATTACACCATCTTGATTTTAAAGGGCAATCCTGTTTTCTGTAAGCAGTGGACACACCAAGCTGGCTCAGAGCTCCAGCACTGATCAAGAGTCATCGTGTTATCCTGTCTACTGCTAATTGCTTCAGGTATCTTACTGCAGTAATGGGAATGGATGGGTACATATCCTCACTACAGTATGCTGTAGCCGCTCGGTTCGGGCTCAAGACTATGCAAAGATGAGAGGAGATAACTTTAGAGGTCATTTTAACCAACAGCCTTAACTACTAGTTGTGCATGTGGGCCCACTGTTCCCAGGCCTGGTTGAGACAGGCAGTGGAATCTGGAGGAGGGGCTGATGGAGTAGATTACAGGAACAAGGTGTGAAACGCTCCATGCTCAGACAGGACACACAGACTTTTTCCTTGGAGGCAGTCCTTTTAGACAAGTCACTTTTTTTTTTCCTCTTCGTTTCATTTTGTGCAGTTTGTCCACGTGCTTTTAGTTTGAAGAATCACTGTCTGTTTGACATGTGGCATATTTTTTTTCTCGCATTACTCTCGCTGCCCTCAGTCCATTTGTGTGAAATGGCTGTTGAGCTCATAGCCTCTTATTAATGGAGCAGATAATAAATACAGACCAGTAGGGCTAGTATCCCCTCACTCAATATGGCAGCCATCTCTAAATCATGTCTGGCTGTATAAAGCAATCTTGTTAATAAGCCGGCCAGTCTAATATCTTTCATTTTATATGCAAAGCAAGGAAAGGGTCATCAGGGTTAGCTTCTGGAGTGTGTAAACAAAACAGGTATACCTTATTGATAGAAAATGTCTGTTCTCGGGTATTTATTCAATAACATCTCCGTCATCTTTGCAGTCATATTTTAAATTTCCTGATTTCCTGAATATAGTGTTTCTTGTCCACAATATGCTCATCTGGCATGTTATTGTTCTTTCTGAAGTCCAAATACGAAAGGACGTCTTTAAAATGTGAGTCCATTATTTGATGTAGTTTGAGTGCATATAGGCTGGAGAGGTCTCAGGTATGTTGTGGCGAGCTTCATCAGACATTCATGAAGAGGCAGACAGACATTATCAATCTCTCCTCTCCCTCAGTGGTTAATATGTTAGGGTGTGGGGGTAGACTCCATTCTGATCACAGCTGAAATTTGCATCCCTAAGTAAATAAGTAAATAAATCAAGTGCAAGCAGTGAATGTGCTAATCAACCGGGACATGGCAGTGAGCTTGGTGCCGGGAAACTTTGCTCATGTAATATTCAGTACTGGTGGGTTAAAGGGCAGCCCAGAGTTATTGGTTTCAGCCCGATTGCCCCCTTTAATCAATGTTGGCTGCATCCCTTTAATAAAATTATTAGCTCAGCAGTATCTTGCGCTATCATTTTATCTCTTCTGCGCTCTAAATTGCAGCCTGTGTTGGGCCTCTCAGATGCTCAGGGCATGGCCAGCTCCCGAAAGCTCAGCTCCAATTTATTATTTCAGAGGCGGAGGATGGCTGGAGTGTTTGAAACCAGGCTGAGCGTGGAGGTTATTGGATGCAAGATCTAAACACAGCTGCAGTGAAGTCCCAACCAAGCTTATGTATTTTGGGCTCATAGAAAATACTGCCTTTTATTGCTCTTCTTAGAGTTCATACACATGTATATCGATAATGGCCATGTGTTATATTCTTCTTAGAAGCACGCAACTTAAAGATGGAGTGATAATGGTGATATTGTTAAGAATTGCTTTTTTTAGATGCAGTTTCCCCTTTTTTCCTTCCAGTTATGTAAATGTACAATGTGCTGATGGGTGGCTTCTCAGTGTCTAATTATCTCACAAGGAATCTATTTGATCCATTAAGTTAGCCTGTTTCTCCTTTTTTCTGACTGCAAGTTAATTAAAAACGGATGTAGGATTTGCAGAATATAAGATAAGGGGTGTTGTTTGGAAGGTGAAGATAAAAGATGGTACCTTCCTGATATGGCAGGAAGATGAATCATGGACAGCTTATTAGTGCTTGTCTCAGGTATTGTGTTTAAGTACCTAATCTAGTGTAATGAGCATGGTGTCATTTTTCCAATTATATCTCAGACCTTTGTCTCTCACCCAATGCGCCATACATTTGATTTTCTTCTTTTACGGTTCCTATACATAGTTTCTCTTTCATGTTTTCTGGATATGATCTTTTCTCAATATACACAGTAATATTTTGGAATCTATTTTTCCAACATCTGCATGGTAAATTTTAAGTTGTGTGTGCACTTGTGTATATGTAAATGCAATAATAACCTATTATTCTCCAATTTGTGTCTTTCCAGGCCTGGATGCGATGAACGCCTCATGTAGGCATCAGCATGGACAGCTGTGAGTCTCCTGTGGTTTCTGGGACAGACGATGGGCTCGGCTCCTCCCAGCAGCAGCAACCACCACAGCCCTGGAACGATCACTCTAGCTCACAGGTCCCTTGCACCAATCAGGCCCCTTCCCCGGACCCCCTGTCTGTCTCTGCTCCCTACCCTTCTCAACCCCAAAACCCCAGTGCACCTCATGACGGGGTGAGAGAACTCCAGCCAAAACAGACATCACCCCAGGCCCACCGTGACAGCTCTGCCACAGGCCAGCTGCATCCTCGAAGAGAGGGTCTTGAGGAAGAAGAGCAAGAGGGAGTGAGCTGTGGAGAAGAGGAAGAATCTGAGGACTTAGATGAAATGGAGATTGACAGCTGTTTCCCAAGTCTTCAACCCTTTCCTGGGGTGCCGATGGCTTCAGGAGGAGGGGGCATGCCCACTCTCCTGCGACATCAGCCCACACGACAGCAGGGAGCACCTGAGAGTGGGAGTGAGGAAGGAGAGGAGGAAGAGGAAGAGGAGAGCAGTGACGTGGAGAACCTGGCTGGAGAGATAGTCTACCAGCCAGATGGCTCAGCCTACATCGTAGAGAGCCTCAGTCAGTTGATCCAAAGTGGTGGGGGCATGGTACCCGGCCTGCTTCCCACAAACTCTCTCACAAGTGGGGGAAAACCGGGGGAACCTGCTGGGACTTCATCCTCGGTCTACCCTCAGATCATCAACACGTTCCACATAGCCTCCTCCTTCGGGAAGTGGTTTGGCAATTCAGACCAAGGTTTCCCCAATACCTCAACCATGGCAGGCCTCAGCCCTGTCCTGCACAGTTTCCGTGTCTTCGATGTGCGGCACAAAAGCAACAAGGATTACCTGAACAGCGATGGGTCTGCCAAGAAGTCCTGTGTATCCAAAGATGTTCCCAACAACGTGGATTTCTCCAAATTTGATGGGCTAGCCCTGTATGGCAAGGGTAAGCCCATTCTCATGTGTTTTCTCTGCAAGCTGTCCTTTGGCTATGCGCGTTCCTTTGCCACTCATGCCGTCCATGATCACCGCATGACACTGTGTGAGGACGAGCGGCAGCTGCTAGGGGACAAGCATGCATCTGCCATCATCCAGGGCATTGGGAAGGACAAAGAGCCCCTCATCAGTTTCCTGGAACCAAAAACTAAGAGCACTCCTCTGCCACCTACCCTGCTCCCTATTAACTCTGGCCAGAGCTTCTATGGCACATTTAGTGGTGTCCATCTGGAGCCTGGAAGCAGCAGTGGGGGCAGCGAGACCCTCCTGAACAAAGACTCTGACTCTGGCCTCAAGCAACAGCAGCAGCAACAAACCCCGCTAAGCTCAGTTCTCTCTCTTGGAGGGCTGAGCATTCCCAAAGCATCCACTCTTACCTCATCCCCAGGCTCTGCCAAAGACTCCAGTGCCCTGCCCAAACAGGGAGGGAGAACAGAGGAGCCTGCTGGGAAAGAGTTGGCATGCAAGGGAGAGGACAGGGACACTGATGGACATGAAAGCAAAGCGCACCTATCGAGCCAGATGGGGGGCTCGGAAGGAGAAGAGGAACTGTTATTAGGGGAGGAGGAAGATGAGGTGGAGGCAGAAAGCACTGCAGTGGCCTGTGGTGGTAACAGTAGCAGCGGCGGGGGTGAAGCGGGGGAACCAGCTGTCTCAAACCAAAGCATTTCCAAATCTCCTTTATTAATGCCTAGTAGCGCTCTCCAGCCTTCTGCCTGCACCTCTGCAGTCAGTTCCACACTCAGCAGCAAAGCCCCTGCTTCCACTTCCTCCTCTGTCAAGAAAGAGGGTTCAGCTTCAGATGGTGGGGGGAGGACCTCAGAGCTCCCTCTGAGCTTTAACTGCCAGGGGCCCACTGTCCCCATGGCAATGGCAGCAGCTGCTGTCAGAAGGAGCGAGGATGACACTACTGGCACTTCCTCCTCGCCTCTGTCCTCCAATGCTGCTGCTGATGAAAGTGCCAATCGAGATAGTGCCACAGCTCCAGAACCAAATGATTGCCCGGCAGAGGGAGAGGAGGAAAATGGAGCCCTTCTGCACCATCACCACATGCACCACCATCATCATCACCTCCACCCTTCATCTCATGGCCATGCCCACCCCCTCGTAGGGGGCTCCTGTGACCTGACAGGGATGGGCGAGTGTTCACAGAACCATGGGCCCGGTGGCAGCGGGGGAACTGGGGTAGAATGCCCCAAATGTGACACCGTTCTGGGTTCGTCACGCTCCTTGGGTGGTCACATGACCATGATGCATTCACGCAACTCATGCAAGACACTCAAGTGTCCCAAATGCAACTGGCATTACAAGTACCAGCAGACGTTGGAGGCCCACATGAAAGAGAAGCACCCAGAATCTGGAGGCTCCTGTATGTACTGCAGCAGTGGTCAGAGCCACCCTCGTCTAGCACGTGGAGAAAGCTATACCTGTGGATACAAGCCCTTCCGGTGTGAGGTATGTAGCATAGAAATATTTTCACAGTTACTGTTGAAGTTGCTCTTGTGTTGCTGATTTGTTGGACCATTTAGGCTTATGGAAGATATAAATGAATATTTAAAAGCTTTGTATGTATTACTTTATTACAGTTCAATTGAAAATGTCCTGTATTTTTTAGGTGTGTAACTACTCGACCACCACAAAGGGCAACCTAAGCATCCACATGCAGTCAGACAAACACCTGAACAACATGCAGACGCTGCAGAATGGAGGCTCCATCGCCTCTGCACAGGAGCAGGTGTTTGGACATACCCCGGGAGGAGTGGTCGCTGTCCCCTCAGTGACCCAGGCCAGTAGCCATCATCCTCCTCACCACCATCCTACACAGTCCTCCACCCATATGGCTGGACCGTGTGGGGCCCCCTCCCCGACCAAGCCGAAGAGCAAACCTACTTGGCGGTGTGAGGTGTGTGACTACGAGACCAATGTGGCGCGGAATCTGCGAATCCACATGACTAGCGAGAAGCACATGCACAACATGATGCTACTCCAGCAGAATGTGACACAAATGCAACATGGTCGACTCGGCTTGGGAGCCATGCCATCACCCTCTGAGGCCGAGCTCTACCAATACTACCTGACCCAGAACATGAGCCTTCCACCAGGCCTCAAGATAGACCCAGCTGGAGCTGAGGCCCAGTTCCTGATGGGGAGCTTTCACCTGGATCCCAACATGGCCGCCCTGGCCCCTACACTTGGTGAGCTCCATTTTGCTTCTCTTACCCTCAGGAATGCCCCTAGTTACCACAAAATCACTCAGTACAGTTCAATGCTATTTCTTTCATATGGAATCCATCTTAGTTCTGCTTGAATCCTAATTCTTCAGTTTACACAAACACAGAACATTCACTTTTTATTGAGTTTAAAAGACAAAATGATGAGCAGCAATATTCTCATATTCACATATCACCACAAGTTTTGGCAGCTGCCTTTCTTTCTTGTGCCTTAAGCTACGCCTGCCCTAGTGAACTTGACATGATTCTCTCATTTTACAAGCAGAGTGTCACTGAAATGTAGAGGGAGGGTATGGAGAGGGAGAGGTAAAAGAAAGAGGTTTCATTCGAGACAAGTTGACTGGGGGCTTACCCCAGACCCTCTCCATATTTGCCAACTGAGAGTGTACATGATGACATGATCATGCTCAGTGTTTTAATGTCACATCCATAGTAAAACCTTCTAGCGCATGAGACCAGTCTGCTAATTAGTTTAATCTCCAATTGTATAGCTATAAACGTGCCAAGTAGCATGCAGAAGCCCAGAGGTCATTTGTTTTTTCCTTTCATACAGTCATCTAAGTGACACTGTGTTGATGTAATTCTGACTGAATTCTGAAGTTCACTTTGTGATATCCTATTTTGCCCACAAAAGGTGAGTTAGAGGGCCAAACGTCTATGTTCTCTTCTCCCTGCTCTCCCCCTCAGGCAGCCAGCCTCGGCCTTTTTATGTCATTATTCCCAAACTGCTGCTGAACTTCACCACTGGAGTTCTCTATTTTTTCCAACTTTGTAATTGCAGCTATAAATTTTATCTTGGTCAAAGAAGGGAGGTTAGAGGGCTCAGCTTGGGTAATTCAGCAGCATAGCGGAGTGTTTGGCGTGCCAGTTACAACCCCGCAGTTTGTACAGACTTGTCTCCAACTGTCGCCAGTTCAAAGACACAAACAAGAATGGATTGCTGTGACTAATTCTTTTTTCCCTCCTCTGCCATGTGGTTCATTTTCCTGTGAGGTGAGTTGTAATAAGCATGTTACCAGGGAGGCGGTGATGACACAACGTTGAATAGCCAAAGGTAGAAAGGTAGCACACACACAGATCTTCAGGCCATGTCAACAAACATGCCAACGTTTCGGCCTAGTTGCCTTCATTAGAGCGTGGAGGTAAATGGAAGTAATTTATATTCAGAAGGTGGCAGGTGATTGGCTTAATGGATCACATGGTAATTATCTTCTGAAGGTCCCCTATACATCTTTTCTTGACAATATGACAGTGACTGAAAACAGGTGAAATAGTAAATCCCAAACAGTTCTAACTGAGGTTACAAGTTCTGTGATACATATTCTGTGTTTCAACATCTTGAAACTTGCTAAGAGGAAACATTTGGAACTGAAATCATCATTCAGTCCAGTAGGTGTCATTGTGTTGAGCGTTGAAATCCAGTACATTTCTTCTCTGAGAGATGAGACGAAAGATCTAACCAGTAGTGATGACACAGGCTGAGCCCATGAAATACGGTGGTGTCCTCCTCGCTTACTCTTTAAGGAAGTCTAAAAACCATCATACACAAACACTGTGATGTTAACTCTACAGTATGATACATAGGGCCCAGTAAATCTCTTGAGAGAATCTGCCGTCACGAGGAGATTTTAGACTAAGCAGCTGAAGTGAGAGGTGCTCTTTCATGCCCTCACTGTGGATTTTTGACTTTTGAGCGTATTGCCAAAGAGACAAGATAACAAATGTTGACCTCATATGATCTCAGCCTCCTGGTAATTCTTGTTCCCAAGACTCAGCTACTGTAGTGAAAGGAAGATATGAGATGGAGTGCAAGAGAGTCGAAAAGAAGGGAGGAGGATGTGACTTTCAGCGACTTGTGCTGGAATTTGTTGTCTATGATACACTATGAGCAGCACAAAAGACAAATCAAAATAATGTGTAAAGATTCAGACTTTTTGTGTCAGATCAACCTGGTATTAGCATTCTGTCTTTCTATAAGTATGGATATGGGTGACATATATACCAAGAACCCGGGTGAAACCAAATACAAAGCTACAAATCAAAGTCTTGATCTAATGATCCACAACCAGAATTTAGTGAGGAACAGGATCCCGGCCTGTGGTAAATCATGAAATCTGTATAATAATGGAGCATGAGAGTCAGGTGGAAATAAGAGGGGCAAGGTGCAGGGAAATACAGGACCGGGATAGCGATCAGGCTGCATGTGCATCTGTGTGTTTGTAAGAGAGAGAGAGTAAGGAGCCATGACTGGAGAGCTGGGTCTGTGAGTGATTTCAGAGGGCTTCTCAAAGGTCTCCCTCTCCTGGCTATAAAAACTCAGGTAATGGAGAAAAGTCCAAGAGCAGGCTGCATACTGCAGCAATAAATAAAAAGGAGCTGCTGGAATTAATTTAGTGTAAAGCCAGGCAGGGTCAAGCCTGCGTGCTCAGTCTGGGCAGTGAAAGATTAAAGATCAGCAAGCAAAGGCAAAAACTCTGGCTGCTCTTACCTCATTTTTTTAATATTCATTTTTAAAGTCAGCTTTCCCAGACTGTATAGACATCAGTTCTCTGGTTGGTGTCATAGGATATGTGCTTGCTGTGTTTTTTTCCCCCCCTCTCCATCGTTTAGACTCAGTACCAAGCAGAATTAATCTGTTAGGTGTCCATATTGATTTAGAGGCAATCTGGAGAGAAAGAAGCAGAAGAATCCAAGCAGAGAAGTGGATTTTTTTATATTATTATTCAGTGAACAAGGGTGATGGATTTGATTTACAGCAATGTCTGCATGGGAACTCCTTAGTTCTTCAGTAATGATAAAATAATTTGCTTTTTCTGTGGTGCTCATGGCCTCTGGAGTTTATTTACAGACAGACCATGAAAGTGCACCAGCCCAAACAGGGCAATGTGTATGTTCATTCTCTGGCAACCTGAGGTTTTGGTATCCATGGAAAAGTCTAGGCTTTCCTCTTTCTCAGCTCAAAGCAAGGATAGCTATCGGCCCTTAAATATATGCCTGCACATTATCCTCTGTGCAATATCATACCAAAAGACAGAGTTGTACAGCTTTACTTTACCCAAATTTTATTCATTACAGCAGTGGCAAAAACTATGACTTCCTTTGGAAACCACTGTGCTCACTAACTCAAAATAATTAAATGATGTCCACATCCTGAAGTAAATTACTGAGAGACAAAGTGATCTTTGAAAACTGAAACATGATTTAGACTCTAAGCTATGAACATGTCTAACATAATGATAAATGTATGCAACCAACTAAATATTTTTTTTTACCCTTTTCCTCTTTCTTTTGGCCTGTCTTTATCTTCCCTGCACATTGCAGTAGGTGGGGAGATCCCTATGGACGTGCGGCTGGGCGGTGGACAGTTGGTGTCCGAAGAACTGATGACCCTGGGAGAAAGTCTATCACAAACCAGCGATCCCTCCCTCAAGCTCTTTCAGTGCGCTGTGTGCAACCGCTTCACCACTGACAACCTGGATGTGCTTGGCATGCATATGGGAGCCGAGCGCAGCCTCCCGGAGGAGGAGTGGCGTGCCGTGGTGGGCGACTCTCACCAGTGCAAGTTGTGCCACTACACCACCCAGCTCAAGGCCAACTTCCAGCTGCACTGCAAGACAGACAAGCATGTGCAAAAGTACCAGCTTGTGGCCCACATCAAAGAAGGGGGCAAAGGCAATGAATGGCGCCTGAAATGTGTGGCCATAGGCAATCCAGTGCACCTGAAGTGCAACGCCTGCGACTACTACACGAACAGCCTGGAGAAACTGAGGATGCACACGGTCAATTCCCGCCATGAGGCAAGCCTCAAACTTTACAAGGTTAGTAGTCCTCAGGCTTCTGTATCACACAGACCTTGTCATGGCAGTGTATCACAGTTTTCTTATCATCACTGAATATATACATAACTGAGGGGAAAGAGCGTATGCATAGGGGGGATGTCAACAGCAGAGATATTCAAAACCAAAAATCTGACTTTTCCTGCAGCACAATTGCCAACATGCATTACGTTATGTGTCTTATAGTAAATGTTCCAGCGCTGCCCACACCACTCAACTAGCTGCTCTCCCAAGGCATGAATGATAGCTTTGTTGTGTAACTCATGCCTTCCCAGCTGTCATATACAAGCAGGGCCACACTGCTGCCATGAGAAGAGCATGGCAGGTGAAGCTGGTTTGGAGGCTTAGGGGTGAATCACTTGGAGACGAATGAAGAAGTGTGAGGAGACAGAGGTTTGGTGCTAATACTCCTCGGAGCGGGAAAGGCTGAATCGTTCTCGACAGCCGTATTGATTTTTGCTGGACTTGGAGCTTCACCTTCTCCTCTAATCATTCCATAATAGCCAATGGATGAACACTCTCCGAACAAATGGCCATAAATCTAACAGGCCTGATTCCACTTAGGTACCTATCCTGTGTGTCTGCGGCTTCGGCCACTCTGCGCTTAACCCAAACTGGCATAGCTGCGCATGCACACACACACACACATACAACAAAACGCATACAAACACTGACAGCACATACTCTCTGAAAGTCTACACACTAACAGAATCTTACATGTAACACTGTAATGCACACTGTCTCCTAGTAGATGTTGCCTTTATTTATAATAAATCCACTCCATTGTCAAGTGTTTGACTCTTAAAAAGTAAACAGGAAAAAACTATTTAAACAATTCTATTGCTTGGCACTTTTGTATTTGTATCTTAGTAGTTTATAGTATGACCTCTTTTGCAAAGGCATGTGAAAAATGTGCTGCTTCAAGCATGTTGTTTTTAATCACATTAAAAAACTAGGCAAAGTGGTCCATTGAAACTCCCTCAGAAAGGCTGTCAATTTGAAAATCATCAGGCATTATGAATGGTTCCTCAGAAGCTCTGGCGTGGCAGACATTCTTCCTGTCCACAAAGCCTTTGTGCTGAAATGACTGTGAAAGAGAGAAATCAATTTTCAGTGTTTTGTGAAAGGAGAAGGTGTGATGCAGGGTGCATAGTACAGCCGTTAAAGGGACCAGGAGACACAAGGAGGCACTGAGAGGAGAATATGTAGTGTATTGTTTCCACCAGGACAGGCGAGAGGACCAGAGGAACATTTTCAGATGCACCAGATATTTATAGATGCATAGAAATGCAAATATGCAACATAATCTGCAAATGTGTTGAGTCAGTTGTGAGACAGCAGAAAAGCATAGCAAGATATCCTTGTGCTCACCCAGCCCATGGTCATCCTCTCCTGGCCTTAGCTGCTGGACTTATTGGCCCACATTCCAATGACAGTTTCATATTAGACCAAAATAGACCGGCTCTGGCGTACTCTGTCTCTTCCTCACACCTTTTGTAGGGACAGACTTGTTTTGTCTCACAGGATAGGGTACAATTTATGTTACATTATCTTTGTGCTTTCCACTCTGCTGCAAGCCCAAAAGGCAAAAGAGAAACAGATTTTTTTCTCTCCTCTGTCTCTTTTTCTGCACCAGATTTTTAAGAGAGAAGAGACATATGTCATACTGCTGCTCAGGCTGTGGGGGATTAAATATGTACAACACATCCAGGCATGATCATTTTTTATGACTTAAGCCTCTTAAGATGGCTCCATATTTCTTAAAACCAATTGATCTTCCGAGTAAGAGTGTGTGCATTTGTCCAGAAATTACCTGCTCTCTCAACCCGAGACCACTGCAGTCGTCATAAGCTCTCCTCATCTCAGACGCTACTCAGAAACAGAGATGTTCATGAGTTGACATGAATTATTACAATATTTTACGAGTCGCAAATGTGATTAGCAGACAACAAGTACATGGTTGTGAGGCCTCTTGGCAGCATCGGCTCCCCACTTGACAATGTCATGGTCTTCATACCACGTTCGATTTACTGTCCTGGTGGAGATACTGACGGGCACAAACCCACAGTGGCCCACAAGCCTGTAAACCCATGTATATTATGCAAAGACGAGAAAAGCAACATCACCATTCATTTATTCCTCCCCAAAGAAATCTGATGCAAATAGCACCATTTTTAACCTTTTTGGGGAGAAAATAAATCATCAAGTCAGCATAAACAGACTGTAAGATGTGGGAGATGCTTGGGACACTTCACCCAAATCAAACTGGTTTGCATTAAACAGGCCCTTTGTGTGCACAGCTCCATATAAATTGGAGCCTGTAATTACTGGAATTAAAAAGGAAGGTTTAAACTGAGGGCTAAGCTGGATGGGATAATTTGAGAGTCTGTGGTATGCGGCCCATATTAGGGCTTTCTAAAAATATCACCCCCACCACCCCATGTATTGGAATGTTCCAAAAGACCACAGAAAGATCCAGCAAGTCATCCTGACCACATGGACCACCACACAGCGGGGGGCGATGCTGTCTTCCCCTGTGTGCTGTGTTCTCAGTTGAAAGATGCCCATTCTGAGCGCTGTGTGTTCTGCCAACACACTCCTGCGCTCTGAAACTAACTTTCACCTTCTTCTTTTCCCATGGACCGTAGGGTTTTTAGTGGCTCTGATGACAGCATGATGGTCACCCATCTGCTCTTAGGATGGTCAGTCCTAAACACAAACAGATGGGTACTGTTGCAGTACTCAGATAACCCAAATGTCGGTTTGTGTACTGTATGTTTTTAGAATATATAGCTCTCCCCTGAGACTCTCCTCATCTGGAAAAAAGCATCCGTTCTCATTTTACAGTTAGCCTCTTACATATGTGAATATGATCGCTTTTATACCACCAGCAGCAGGCCTCAGGGCTCGGCTATGTGATAGTGTGGAGGTGAGATGAGTGGAACTAATCCAGCTCCCAGGCCCTGGCTGCACCAGCCAGACAGAATGGGTGGGGCCTAGCCAGGCCCAGCCACAGGCCTCAGCTTCCAGTCAAGGGCTGGGGGAAAGGGGAGGAGCATGGGGGGTTAGCTGGCTACCTTCCTTGTCTCGGGGGCCGGTGCAATCGGCGGTAATTGAGATTGATTGGATGTTATTTTTCCTCTTGCAAATGTAGTCCATTAGCTTGGCACATGCATAATCAGTTTAGAGCACAGTTAGCCGAATGTAATCATGTTCCTCGGTGTCTGCTAGCACAAAATCCACTCCAGATGCCGCTTGGCCATGGAAAGAAAGGGAGAAAGTGCCGTCACTATCAGATGGGGAATCTTTAACCAAGAAAGTCCTGACACCCCTCCTTCTGTCCTTGTCCCGCTCTATTGAACACACACATAACTGTACAAACTTTTCACCTATCTCTCTCTCTACCTTACACACACAGTCACATCCACTGTCTGCTCCTTACAGATGAGAAACAGGGTTTTTGATCAGATGTTCTGCACTTTTAACTGAACTAACATTGTGCTAAGTGGAGCCCAGCGGCTGGCCCATTAATGAACACAATACATCTGTATCTTGGATGGAGTTGCTGCTCTTATTTTACCCTTCAGTGCAATCCAAAAGAATCAGTGAACACGGAGGAAAGAAAATGTCTACACTCTGCACAGAGCAAATAATCACAATGAAACGTAATAGAGGAAAAGAGGTAATAATGTAAATGAAGGGATTAGTGGTTACATGAAAAGGCATTAAGGTGTTTCACTGATGATCCTACTCAGCACAAGCACTGGCTTCTCACACTCAGGAATGCACATTGTGATGACCTCTCCCCGCTAACGATCACAACTTCCAGTATTGACTCCAATCCTCTTGGACTGTACAGTAGTTTGTAGTTGGGGTACAACCACAAATAGGCTAAAGTTGTGTTCCAGCTCAAGAAAAATATAGCAATTTTGCAATCAAATAAAGCTATAAAGTGTATTTTGGAATCATGCAGGAGATCAGTCTTGCTGACTTAGATGTAGGCCAAGTGCCCACTAGATGACAGGATGGCTGATTTTGGTGTCCCGGATGAGTTCTCTTGCACATCAACAGTAGTATTATTATAGATCTTGTTGCCTGTCACTGCTGGGACAGGGTCAGCCTTTCCATGTCTAATTCCTCTTCTTAGCTCTTTTCTTGGATTTCCCAGTCATGCTTGATATTTGGTGGTCTCATAGTGTGGGCAGATGAATGTGCCCACATTGTCACTCTGGCCAACGTCGAGACAGAGATTGCGGCAGGTATTGTGAGATGTCCTCTGGCGAAATGACGTCTGGCAGGCGCCTGGTCTTACCCACTCACCCACCAGACATTTCTAAGAAGAGGAGGGGTTGGAGGAGGATGGAGAAACAGATAGGAGAGAGGGGATGGGGGGGCGACAGGAGGGTTGAAAGGATAGATACTCTGCTAATTATCATGGCTAGCCTATGATTGTTCAGTAATAGTGCTCAGTGGGAAAGGTTGCAGCAGTTCCAGGAAGAGCTGAGCTCTGATTTACTGGTACTACCGCTCTAATAAAGCGCTTGCTGCACATCCTGGGAGACAGCCCATTCTCTCCTTTCACATGCACAAGCGTGTGAAGGCACACACAAACAGACACACAGACACACACACACACACACACACAGAGCAATCTAGTAATCTAAAGTGCCAGCAGATGACAACATAGGGCTCATCAAATGTATCATTTTAATTGCTCATATTCATAGTTCTCATATTATGATTTGGTCACGTGTGATCAATGACATAACATCACACAGAGGAAGTATTTAAATTCTGCATGGGTCCCCGTAACACCTCCTCAGTGAACACAGTCATGATCCTGAAGGCCGGTTATCCTCTTTGTGTCAGCAGTTGCCTGCAGGGTGTTGAACTCTAGTGTCCTACCTCAAACAGATCTCAGTTACTCTGAGTGGTGGGTGGAACAAGGAAGGAGTGGCATACAACAGAAAATAAGGGTGGACTGGAGAGAGGGGCTGTCAGGCAAGTAAGGGGGGAGCTAGTAGGGCTTAGTGTTTGGCAGTGTGCAAGAATTTCACAACTCTTCCAGCTCCCTCCCCTTGAGAAGGCCAGGGAAAGGGTCGGGCTTTGACCCGTGGCACAGCTGCTGCTGCTGCCGGTGCTGATTGTATGTGCAACTGCCCTACTGTGGGTGTTGCTGGGATTTACAAAGTGACAGTGAGAGAAAGCGAAAGAGGGGGAGCAGAAAGCTGCTTAGACAGGGGAGGCTGGTCTTTTCCCGGCTTTTTTTCAGTGTCTGTTTGCCACAATTGCCAGAGTCAGAAGGGCCCAGTGCATTACAGACCAGGTTCTCCATCCTGGGTCTGTGGTGGAGCTAGAGCCATGCAGGAAGAGGAGGATAGGTGCGTTACATTGTCAGCTGAGAGTTGGAGATCCTTGGTCATTGTGTTAATGATTGTTTTGATTTATTTTTTTCAAATTTCTTGAGCAGCAGAGCATGCTCCTGCAAGGAAGCTGCTGATCCAGCCCAGTCAGCAGAAAAGGCAGATTGTCATTTGAGGAAGTAAAGGAATTGGCAAGCCAATATGAGCTTTTGTGACGTGAGGTTCATCACAGTTCAAGGCAAGGATAAGTTTCATTTTGCGTACAGCAGGTGGTTTTGTCACTATAGGCAGAGATCTATGGTGTAGATATACAGTTTGTTCCCCTTTTTTACAGACAGGAAACCATTTCTTAAACATTTTTTCTCCCTTCTCCTCTCTTTTCACCCTTCTTCATTGTCTCCTCAAAACTGATAAACCTAAAAATACTCTTCACCCACAAAACAAACCGGTCTGGATAGTGAACCAGTGGGTGGTCGAGAACAAGGATCTGGTTAAGTTTAAATATCTTTAATCCAATCATGCTGCGAAACTAAACATTCTCCTCAGCTAAATCCTCTGTCTGCTTCCACCATCTCACTCCACGCAAAGTACTGTTAACGTCATTGTCAACACACTGATTCTCTTATTAAATCATCAGATCTAGCTCCCATAAAAAAGAAGACACATAAAGCTTTCCAGGCTTAAATTTGTCTTTAAATTTTATAATTATGATAAAAGGAGAAAAAAGTTCTTCCTTTTGAAGAGATTGTAGGAGATGGGGGATATTTTTGAGAGGACAATTATATCTTGGAGAAACTTCTTTCTGCACCAACTGCAGGGTCTCTGTATCAAATCTGTGTTATGCTGTGGCTCTGCCTGTCTCTATCTTGTCAAGATGATATTACAGACACATCAGTCATGGTTCTGTCTTTTTACCACCCTCACTGCAAAGATACCAGAGAGATGGTAACACTTTTGCCTTGTCTTCAAAACGACCTGTTACAGATTCTATGTAATCAGCTGCCTCTACAATTTCCAATGAACTTATTATGTATTTGGTAGTCAAACTGCAGGAAAATGAGTTGCCATGGAGGCTGGATGTCATTGCATTTTGTTCATGTACACATTGTCATTACTATGAATACCCACACTGAAGTGATTGATAAAAGCCTCATGTTTTGCTATAACCAAACTTTCCAATGTGTTGTTGCTCAAGTTAATATTTTGTCGTGTCAGTTGTAAGATGAAAGCTGTTGCATGTGGTTCAAAGCACTGAAAGAAACAAGACTTAGCTGCTCATATACTTAATATAATGTATGTATGATGCATTTGAGTGCATGCAAACACTGTGTGGCTATCATGGCTTGAATTAAGCATCCCAATTGTCTTTTAGCCCAACTGGCCAATACATCTGATGACCCTTAACCAACCCACCTGAAAGACTAACAGTTGCAATTGGCAGGTAAACACTGCTCTGATGAGGCCAGATGTAGGCTCCTCTATGTAGCTGCTAAGCTGAGGAGAGGGAGACAGGCGGGCTTACCGGCTCTGTGCCATCAATACATCAGTGGCTAAGCCACCAGATTAATGGCCTCCGAGTGGTCAGGGCCACAAAACTACTCAGCTCTGAGGTCTGTGTTCAGTGGAGCTGTACATGAAAGCAAGGTAGGGTGAAGAAACAGATGAGGAGAGGGGATGAGGTCTTAGGTACCAGGATGAGCACACAGGGACCTCTTTTCTGTTTGGGTTTGGCCTACAGAGTAGAGTCATGGGACAGATAAATTTTACAGAATGATGGATATGTGGCCCTGGCTGTTGTTTCATTCCCCTTGCCTTGTAATCTTCCACTTGTAAGTCCAAAAGGATGTTTGAGTAGTTAAACACAATACTGTAAGCAGTATTACATTATTTTATATACATGTATTCATAATTTAGTTTCTAAGCACAGTGCATTTGACATCTCTTTATGTAATGCATAACCAGTGCAATGCACAACCAGTTGGCTTTGTTGTTTGCTGGAAGGCAGCCGGATTCAAACCTATGCCTGATTTACAGTAGCGCAGCCATTTAAATCGCTCTTAAGTGCGCAGAGCATGTACTGCCTTTGTTTTACCCAGGTTTTTCTATGTTTTAACAAATCTGCCCCTAAGGTCTTTCCATTTTGTGGTGCATCGATTACTGTTGGATTGCAGAACTTCAGCAATTTCTCGCCTGGATTTCATTGGCTGTTTGTTGTTAGTGATGGGTCAGAGAGATGCTGATGCCTGCGAGCATGCTCTCCTCAAAGAAGTCTATTTTGGATGGGTTATGTAGCGCAAAAAAATGTAGTCTGTGCAGTGAAAAGTCCACATCACCTCTCTGTGACCACCATCAAGGCTTGAGTAAAAATTAACCATCCACCAGTTTCCTGAGGACCATTTTCTGGTTAGAATTTTTATTTGAAACAGTGGGGCCTCAGAGGCCTTTTCTATAGTGCCAAGAGAGAATAGCCTTCTCTTCCTGAACTTCATGGAGCTGGTTGTCCATCCATGTTTTGCCTAATTGCTGTGTGCTTGGGTTCAGGGTTAGAACTGGGAGCTGTAAATCTATCAGTGTTATGCAGACAATGTTTTCTCCAGATGTAGAAGAAAAGATTTCATCCTTTTGTAATTAAGCGGTTCAGCCCAGGGTGTCATGCGGTTTTTATTGGGGGCCCTGGAAGAGATCATTTTGCACCTTGTTTTCTCATCATGCCTTTTATTCTTCTATGCAAAAGATGGATAAAATGGAAAGATGAAAATGAAAAAGTAGCAGAGAATAGAATCTCTTGTTTGAATTGTAATATGGAAATTACTAGGTAGTGATGTAAGAGGTAGCGATGGGGAGAGCAGGGTGGAGGCACAAAAGGGACAAAGGCATAGTCATGGAACCAAGGCAATTACATAGTTCCCCAGATGAGGAATATCAGAAAAAAAAAACTTCTTTTTAACCCCAGGAATGTTCCCAAATGTTATCTTTCCCACGGGTGCCGTCTTCTACACCTGTGTTCTACTTTAAACTTACTGCTGGAATAAGAGGGGGGGAGTGAGTTGTGGAAAGTGATAGTGAGTGAAAGAGAGAGAGACAGCTTTAAGAGTCAGGGACAAGAATGCTCTTCAGCTTCTCAAGGGCACCGATACTTTATGGCCTTCACATTCCTTCATGACAAACTGATGCCCAGAATAGACAGAGTGGCGTTGGGGGGGTAAAAAAAAAAAAAGTTTAACTACCATGCCTTTAAGCCCCACCTCCGTATATCATCTCTGTTCCTTGCTCACCTTCACCTCTCCCTGCTCCGTTTCATGTGGCAAACCTCAGGGTCACGCCGTCTGACGCTTTTCTTTTACTAGACAAAGCTGGTGAAAGCCAGGGACTGAAGTACAGGCTTTTGTTCACTATAAGCACTTTCACACATTTGTGTTTTATAAAGTCCTTTTCAGTCTCATGTTGATTTACAGAGGCCTCTTTCCTCTGAGATCTCTGCAGACACGCAGACAGCCGAGGAAGTCTCCATAGCCACTGAACTGCTCGGCTCGCTCCCAGATCACACACTCTCATCCCTCACTGCCTTCCTTGCCAGCCCCACAAACTCTTTTTTTTTTTATAATGTCACCACATTCAATCAACACTAGCCCTAAAATTAAGGACTGCTGAATAATTCAAACTTGGATCCTTCCTTCAGATGGCCCATCTCTGTCACTAGATAGGAATTTCCTTAATTTATGCTTGTAAGGTTGGAATAGTCATGTTGAAATAATTTGAACCATAAGGACTGTCTGTGCAGCTACTGTTTAAATGAGAACTCTGGGAGCCGTTAAAGTTTGAACATGAAATTGTGAGATCTGGAATGCAAATTATTATTCAAATGATCAATGTATTAATTTGCATGCTGAGAGGCATGAGGGAGAGAGAGAGAGCATCTTAATAAGTTCTGTAAAGCAAAGTATTTTATTATTTGTTGATGTTCCAGGAGTGAGGGCGTATTAATTTTGCAGTTGCGAGTCCCAGTGTGACCTAAATCTCTCTCTCCTTCTCGCTCTCTTTCTCTCTCTCTCGCGCGTGTCATATGCACGTCATAATCATCATCGCACACACAAACCTGTGCTCACTAGTTTTCAGAAACACCTTCCTGTTTCTCAGAAGGCAACATTTCACAGATGACTTTTAGACGATGGATTACAACAGCTTTGGAGACTCCATATTGCCAGATCAATCTTTTTTTTTTCTAACACGAAGGGTTTGGCCTCTGTTTTAATTTAATTCCTCTCTTTTCCTCATACATTTACTCTTTACAGTATTTATCAGAAATACAAAGCCTTTTTTATTCTTCTTAATGCAAATAGTTTCCTCTCCTAGTATCTTTTTTTGTTCCTTTTGAACTTCTGGAGAGATGAGATGTCAAAATGTCTGGAGTTATGGGATATTGGATAGACTTAAAGCATAGACCTAAGCCTTAAGCAGTTGAAACTGGTTGAGTGAGGAGCCAAATAAAGGCAAACCCTTCAGAACATGAAATTACTCTGAAAAAAATCAGAGATTTCAGGACCTGCTGTTTGTTCTCTGATTTCCTACCATCTTCTCTTACACATCAAATGGAGCTTATCATTCAATTTTCCTCAATTTACAACTTTTTCTCCTTTTTCCTAGGCGCAGTTTCTAGTCTGCGCTTTCATTGCTGACTGGTTGGGTGAAAAGGATGGAACAATTTGGTGATGGGTCTTTTGGTGTTGAGGATTATCTTTGATCTCAGGGGATTTTTGATTCTTTGAGTGGTCATATTAGATCAGCAGCTAGTTTGTGACAGAATGGCCTGTAAAATGAGATCTGAGATCGAAATGTCTGGATAGCATGAAAGAGAGAAAAAAATATACTGTATGTGTTTTGAATTTCATTCCGAGAATTTATCATCGAAGGATTGAGTGACTTATAGCAGAATACTAACCATGTTACGTGCATGCAGTTAAGATAGATCAGCCTTCGCATCTGGAAGGGAGGTTAGGGCTTTTTAGACGAGAGATCCAGCATTGCAGTATTCCCAGTATTCAACTTAACTTTTAAATCATTAAACATGATGAAGCCATCTCCACAAAGTCAGGGGTTTATATACGAAAATCAAACACCATCTGCCATCTCTGATCAGAAGCAACAGCCATCAGGCCAGGGTTACCAAGGCAGAACAGGAAAAGCCATTAACTGCCAATCACTGCATCGATCGACAAGCCAGTCCACCACTACCACCCCCTCTCTACCCCCACCCACCCCTGCCCACAGACACACACACACATACAGTTCATCAGCTTTTACTGTACGGCGCACACACACATGCACAGACACATGCGCATAGCCTTGTGTAACCACTATCTTTTTGTGCACTCTTGCTATGCGACAGCTAACATTCGGCGGAGTTTGTCTCTTTCCCGCTTGAACCGCGTTATCTTTTAAATTATCTTGAGTCTAGATTGCAGGATCAACATTCTGTTCAGTTTAGATAAAGGTTGTCTGACTTTTTTTTTATATTGGCTCAGTAAACCCCAATGTGTTACTTGAAGGACAGTCAAGATGCCGTTCAAAAGATATTTCCTTCTGAGCGCAGGTTTGTAATCTCCTCATTACCGAAATGCATCTCAGTAAAGTCCATTTCCCTGTCAAAATGAGAGTAGGCACTCCATTCTGCTCGAGCTCCCTCCACATTTTTTGGAGTCAACCCTCTGATAAAAAGGGAACTAATAGAGTCAGTGAAGGGCAAAAAGGAAAAAACAAGATTGATTTTTTTTTTTCCTCCATTTTCAATGGTGTCGCTAGAACTGAGGGTCATTAGAAGAATATTTACCTACTTCCCAATTTAATAGAGACGCTGTATATCAGAGTGATCTGGATCAGAGGTCAGGGCTGGGGGGAGCAATTAAAGTGTATGGATCCAGAAGCTCTGGGCCTGTCCCATTGTGTGTGTTGTGGGCAGAAACAGATAGGTGAGCTAAAAGGGAGGCAGAGGCAATATGTATTGAACATGGCTGTATTAATGAATTGATCTTTGTTACTGATGAACTAGTGATGCATTAGTCAGGGGCACGAATGTGTTTGTGCGTGTGTTTGCACGCCACACACAGGGAGGCATCGACATTGGTTTTGTTCTTGATTCACTCACATCACACTACTGTTATAGATAGATTTCATACAAGTCAAACCAGCAACCAGTGATACATGCTTGTCTATGCCATTAACATGTTTTTCTTTATAGTTTTCTCTTCCATTCGTACTCAATGTGCCATCTTTTCTGTTGCTTGGTTTGGTTAGGTCAGCCCAGCCTTCTCCGGGGCCACACAATAGCCAGAGACAGAGCAGATATGATGGATGTGGCCTGGGGCCTATGCACTCGCTCTGCGTCTGCGGTGGCCTCATCCACACATCAGCCACAGGGAGAGGGAGGGAACACAGTAGGGAGGGAGGGAAGGAGGGCAGAGATACAAACCAGACCAGCCATTTTCCTCGTTCCGCTCATAAATATTTGTGTGGCTGATTTATAAACAGTGGAGCAAGAGAAGAGATCAAAGTGAACTGTAACGCTTATATAAAACTGGGGCTTTTTCACGACGCTGCCCTACACACCATCCTCATACCTATTAAAGACAAAGCTATATATCATGAGGCATATTGGCAAGAGTACTGAATGGCCACTCACACTTTAGAGCTGGGTCTTGCCCCAGTTGTGAGTCTAGTCCTTATAGTGCTACCCTCCAAGGTTCTCAAACACTAGTTAAAGGCCATCAATAAGTGTTATAGCTAAAACTCAACCTGCTCTCAGCCTGTGTAAACTTCCCCCGAGGTCAGTGGCTTCTTAGGTGGATTTTAAATGGCTGTCGCAATGCCAGCCGGCCATATTAAAACATAGCAATGCAGTGAGGAGTCGGTGTGTCCTGGTGGTGGTGGAGCAGTGTTCGTCACAGTAGACAGCTGCACATGCTGATTCAGGCAACCAGCTGGCCAGACGCAACACAAAGGCCAAGCCTCCTGTACGGCAGAGAGGAGGGATTAGGGTGGGGTGAGACAGTGTGTGTATACTGTATAAATGTGTGTGTTTTGTCCGAGTGGAGCGCCGGCTTTGCATAACTTCATGTGTCCAGTCATCGGCAAAGACAGACACACACATCCACAGCTAGAGCACTGCTAAGAGCAGGGCAGACATTCCACACCTACAAGCTGTGTTTACCTCGTGCACCCCCCCCAATCATACACACACATATATCTCCTGTCCTGCTCCACCTCCCACCCCCACCGTTCATTCCCAGCCTGGGTGCAAATCTGGGAGGGGTGAGAGGTGCTCTCGTCTACCTCTGGCCCTCGCTCTGATTGAGAACAGCTATAGCTGGCAGATGCAGAGGAGCGCCATGAAGATGGCTGTTCACTGACCTCTGTGGGAGGGAGAATAGCATGGGTAATGGGAGAGAAAAGAAGGCCTTTTTCAATGGAAACCCCCACCCCCTTTTGTCCACCAGCAGGACAGGGTGTGCTCAGTGTGGTGAAGCCTGGGAGAGTCGCTGCTAAACAGCGTGTCTCTCTGTCAGTCTGTCTGTGTGTGAGTGCCTGGAGACATCTGGTTCTCTAGCTGTGGGAACACGGTGGCATTATTTTTTTAGGCACATCACCTAACGCTTACATAACACACTGGTTCAGGTTTTAATATGACTGCATGGTAAAGTATTATTAAAGTATTACTAAAGCAATGATTTGAGAATGTTTTCTTTTGACTGTATGTATTTAGAGCATATTTGCACTGTCATCTGGAAAGAGAATCTATGGTCTCCCTCAGCAGGACGAGCGGATGCTGCCGTGTTTGAACAGCACCACACATGTTGCTGTCCTCCATGAATTCTGGTGTATATATTGTATATGGCATGTGAGTTTGATCAGGTAGGCAGGCATTGTAGGAGGGTTTGAGAGAGAGTAGACTGCAGATTGTCTTACCCCTGGTGTGTCTGAGTTTCTGTGCAGGGAGTTCAAAGTCCTGCTGAACATCAGAGGGCTGATGCTGAGTGAGGCTGACTAGCTGCAGCCTGTGGTCTGGGAAGGGTTACTGAATTATTACTGATGGTTTCAGGGGTAACTGTCCGACCACAGGACTGGAGAATATTAATCATTTATTTGATTGTCCGCATGTGCTGATTAATCAATTTGAGTAGGATCTGCAGGATTAACTACCCTATTATTCCCCTGTAAGAACAGATAAGAGATAAGGCTTTAAAATATCATATTCCATTTATCATTTATTTTTAGGTCCCTGCTGATGAGGGTGAAATAAAAACTGAGGTGAGATTAGGCAGAACAGCAACATGGGGCAAGTGTTGGGGCAGGAGAATAAGAGACTGTGGGAGGAGGAGAGAGAAAAAACACCCTCTTAACTGCAGATTTTAGGACTTCAGAAGATGGGGGAAAAGACACAGCTTTGTATTTCTTCGAACATGGCACAGAAACCCAAGTTGTGCAGCTGGGAGTGAGAGAACTGCGAGAAAAAGGGGGGCGGAGAGACAAGAGGAACAGGAAGTTGATGGGAAAGTGATAGCTGTCTCCACCTGGAGTGTAGCCTGTGCTGTGTGTTAAGAGGGAAGGCAAAGCAAGGGAAAGGAGGGAGCTGCTGCAGTTGACTCCTATCATGTACTCTGGTTTAGGTAAGTTTGGCTCTCATACCAAGTATAGCCAGCTAAACTGATCCGACAATGGCACTCTTCCTGTTTACCCCACTCACTATCTGTTCAGTCTATAAATTCTCAATCTGCCAACTGTTTAATGTGTTATGTCATGTGGTAATGCCTTTGATTCCAACATGCCTCCGTTTGTAAATACAAGAGGCACTCAAAAGGCTGTGGTTTCTTTACAAGCATGGCGCCCCCGGCGCTTTGGTCGGGAATGCATTGAGAGGGAAAAGGATTGAAAGAGTACGGGAGGGAGTGAGAGGTGGTTAGAAACTGTATACACTTCCCGTTGCTCTTCTTCCAACCCCTCTCCCTGCTGCCTCTGGTTGCGCAGGCAGGCAGTGTGTGAGAAATGTGAGAGGGAGGAGTATATTCTCTCTCCTGGCTGAACACAGCTCCGTAATTATGCACTTTTCAGCAGGTTTTACCTTTAACACTTTCCTCCCGGGGTTGAGATTAGTGCTCACCATGCTTGATTTACTGCACAATTACTGAACAAGAGCGCTATGTAATCAATAAACAGGAAGGGGAAAAGTGGTAGGCTTTGAAGTATAGTTTGAGATTTTTTGCACGATTGAGCAGTGTATATGGTGTAGCCAGTAAGGGTAGCTTGGCTGCGATGCCAGCCTGTGAAATATCTATTATATCAGGCACGCCTCTTTGCTTTACCAGCTCTCTAAGCCTCTTTACAGTGCTCAACTACTGGAGTGGAAAATGACATCTTTTTTTCTGACCATTACTTAACACAGAGGTCAGCAACAAATTGTCTAATAAGGACATTCCTCCAAAACAGATTAAAATCACAAGTTGTGCCATAAGATTGGGGCTTAATGTGATCTTAAAACTTAGGTGCAAAAGTTACATGAGGAGGATACAAAGCCTGCCTGTGTGGTAGCTTGCTATGCCCTGTATTAAATGTCCCCAAATGGGCAGCCAGCACAATGACCTCCATGATGACACTTGCTAATGGCATGAGCAGTTATTTTGGGACGCTCCAATGGCTGGCCATCACAAGTCTTTCTGGGGCTTTGTAAAGCTTTTTGCCAGCATGACCAAAGCAAAAGGCCTCTTCCAATTAGTCTGGTCTGTGTTTGATTTTTAGTGATGACAACTATATCTCAGCTGCAATTACACTGCACTGGGAATGATGAGGGTTTAGGTTATTGATCCTCAATTGATCGTCCTGATCAATGAGCACTTTTGTTTCTTTTTTATGGAAAGTGCAGTTATGTTTTTTTTTTCTTTTGCTAATGAGCAGGCCCAACAGAATGACCCTGTGAAGAAATATGTGTTCGCAGGGCTCATATGTATTAGTGATAGAGTTGGCTATACTCATGGGAAGCTGCACAGAGCACCATTTTTCAGTGCACTACCTCCCCATGGGCATAGGTCAAAGGTTACGATTGGTTTTAGAAAGAAAACAAAAATTAATTTGGTCCTTATGAGGGACGACAACAGCTGCGTCTTTTCTGCATTTTAATTATAGGGTTCTAATTCAATAAGGTAAGAGCGTAAAGACTTCCCATTCAAGAAGAGCAGGAAAGTTTAGAGGGTGTGTGTAGTGATTTTTAATTGTCTAAACAACACTCTAAACAATCCAAATTAAGGAAGCAATTGTATTGTTCCTACTGCTTAAACTCTTAAGCTTTTTATCTCCTGTTTATAGTCGCAAAGTGCAGTTTCAGGGATTCACTCATTAAAGTTGCAGGTTTGTAGTTGCCCAGCATGGAAGAGTTGACAGGTGAAACTGGTGGGTGTTTGGTGTATGAATTGCTTGAAGAACCCTCAACAGTAGTTTCACTGCAACAAAGTACTTCATGCTCCATGGAAATAAGCCCACATATAGACCCACTCTGTATATTCACCTCCACTCAACCCCACTCCACCCCATTAATTTTCATTTTAAGAAGAGGACCTCTCAAAGGCCATGTTGCTCCTTTTGTCAGCGCAGTGCTTCTAATAAAGATAGCTGCGTAAGACTGGGTTAAATATTGACACTGGCTGAGCACATCATCACTGTTTTTAATTAGCTGGCGTCTCTAGCGAGCTTGTGCGAGGGCAGTGCATGAACAACTAAACATTTCCCCTTACGGGATCTCAAACACCCTCTCCCCAAAACACATTTCTATGAATTTTACATAAAAAAGGATACAAGATAGTCAGAAAACATACAGTGTTACAGCTATCACAGCCTTATTGCGTAGCCTGAAGCAGCAACCAATTATGTGGTAATGAAATATTTACACTACCAAACTGAGAACGCCAGAGGTGAAAGCTAGATAATACAAGCCTGAGGAGACTGTATTCTGTGTCTGCTCTCTGGCGTTACGTCAGCGAAAAGGTGGAACAGGAGATCAGCTAATGACAATAGGCTTAGAAGCAAGAGCGTGGGCAGACCTGCAGTTCAGTAAGCATGGCTTTTGGTCACCCCTATGGCTGATGGTACGTTGAAGGGCTTTTTCTAGGTCATAGTAGCCGACAAGGTGGGAAGAGGACACATAATCGGAACACTGACTCTCCAGAAGGCTGTGTCAGACATGTTAAGTTTTACCTCGGGAGTTCTTTTGACTTCTGATGGCTACTCCCTCACAATGATATGGCAATGAATCTGCATTCACGGCATAGTGTGATGTTTGTTCTCGAGGACTAATTGTGTTTGGGTAATGTTCCTGCTCTGAATTTAATTCTCCCTGACTGCATTAATCATTACAAGTGGTGTTTGCCTGTATCTCAATCCAACAGCCCCCCTATCCCCCGACTCACTCTCTCACTCTTATAGGGCCGGTTCTGCTCCACCCTCCCCAAACTCTTTTTTTCCACCTCCCTTAGTTGTCTATCTAACAAGCTTTTTTGCTGCCCACATTCTCAGTGGCTCCACAAGGCCATGCTGCCATTGTCTGGCTGGCAAGTGACAAATGAGAGGCAGTGAGGTGTTGGAGACTCTTGTCAGCTGTGTTGGTGCAAGGCTGCCTCTGCCTTTACCCTACTGACACATCAGTGACCTGCAGTACAGTCAGGTCCAGATCTAGGTAGTCAGTCATCTTGTTCTTATCTCGTATGCACACACACTTCCATTAATGGCCCTGTATAGCGCGTTTCCTACATTCCCGAGATTTTCCTCTAAATCACATGGAAGTCGTAGACGTACAAGAGGATCATCAGGTATTGCTAAACACTAACCCCTCGCGGGCAGCATTTGAAAAAGCTGTATACTTAAGCACACAATCAGTACAACACTTGATTTGATGTTGGCCCAATTTCTTAGCCAAAGGACAGGGAGTGGTTTTTAGGATAATACTAGTGGCCTCTGGATGCAGTCATCTTTGTCTGCTTGAATACTCACACACTATTGAGTATTGAGAAGTTTAAAGCAGGTGTGTTTTTTTTTTCCACAGGCCTGCATGTTTTGTATCTCTCTTACCAAAATCTTATTGTATCTTATTGATATTCCTGTTTTCTGTTTTCAGCCCTATCTCAGCCAAAAGACTTGTTACAACACAAAACCTGTTCTTTTCCTCCCTAATGTCATGAGTTATTATTGCAAGAATAATAGCAGAACACCGATACAATGAACCATTCTTCAAACTCAAAAATCGGAACATCTCAGCCTGCTGCTCTCTGTTTTGCTAAAATAAAAATCAAAAAATGTTCTTCCCCAGCCCTCTACAAGTAATTATTGTCACCGCTGTCCAAAATGGAGGGTTGTGATGTTGACACAGTACTGTGGGTAATGGAGAGAAGGGCCAGGGCAGGTCCTGATTTGCCCCATTCAGCTTCCAGATGGTATCTTGCCAGTACACATGTCATCAAGTGGCTGTAACAGTTGTTAGGGTACCCCCATGGCTCCACCCTGCTCTCGCCTCCTGCAGGCAGACTTATTGTACTGCAATTTTGGCAAGCTCCTCCCAGCATGGCTTTCATAAAAGCACCAGGAGGTTAAGCTGTTAATTAGCTACTGAAAGAGGAGGCCAACAGCTTGCTGTTAATTTGCTTTACTGGGTTTTTTTTTTCTTATTTGGGGATTGACATCATTTCCTGCCTGTTTTGGAGTCATCGCTGTGTGTCACAAAAGCAGGGCCGAGCTCATTAAGAAGGGGGGAGATGTGTTTATTTGGCTATGATTAGAAGTGCACATTATGTATGTATAGCCATGCTTATCCAAATGTTCTTAATGAGAAAGACCCTGGACGCCAGTGTGGGGCTCCTGTGGGCATAGGCCCAGGCTCGTTATCACCGCACAGGGCATTGATCTCTCTACCGCCCGCTTGCTTATCCTCCTCCTCCTTCCCTCTCAAAGACAGTGACTCGCACATGAATTATGTGGACACATTGATCAGCTGATTGAGAGCTATTGTTTAGAGCCCTGGGTCATTATTGAAGGAGGGATTACCCAACTCTTGTTTTGTGCGTGCGTATGGGAGAGTGTATTACTCAGCTCCTTGTCACAGCACACACTCCCCTTAGCTCACCTTAGATTTGCAACGGCTACACAAATGTGCATGCGCTGACACACACACGCTCAGAGCACATACAGCAGCCTACACAATCAACATGGCCCAAATGACTGCCTGCATTGATTGCCTTCCCTCTGCAATTATGTTCCCATTGTTTACTTTCTAGCATCTTACTCATTCAAACGGAATTCAATAATTATTGCTTTATTTAATGTTAAAGTAAGTAAGAGTGGTGGGTGTGGAGCACCAGTAGCTGTATTGTCTTTAAGTGTCTCCATGACCCCTCCCATGCTACTTTGTTTCATGGGCCTATGTTAAGTCATCCTCTCCAAGGACACCTACAGCAATCCATCTTTACCTCGCTGCCCTCCCTTACGACACAGAGGCCCGTTTTGTTTCTCTCTTCCCTCCCAGAGACAAATACGCAGCCTGTTTTTATTCACCGGTAGTGATGGATCATTTCTACGGTGAGGTAGTAGAGGAAGCAACTTAGCACATTATGGGCTCAGAGACAGAGGGACAGGATGCGGTGGAGGGGTGGCAGGGATTAGGAAGCGTAAATGAGAAGAAAGGACAAGGGTGGGGATGAGGTTCAGGAAGCAGTAGGTAGGCAGTTTGGGCCTGGAATATACAGTCCCCTTAAGCCACAACCTAACTTTTAGGCATGTTGCAGCTTGCAGTGGCTAATTCAAAGCAGCCACCGCATTTGGCACCCAGTGGGGCCCCTGTGGTTGGAGCTGTTGTTCGTGCTGCTGGCAGACAGGGAATCACAGGCCAAACTGCGAGCACTCACTGACTCCAGTCACTCTGCTCTGCTTTCCTAAATGACCTGCTTACGTTCAAGGGGAATCCCAGAGTAGCAGATTTATGAGAATCAAGTCCCCAACAAATCTCTGCACACGCACAAATCCACTGCTGCGAGGAAGAAAGGGGTCATTACATTAAATTATTTTCATTCTCTAGACCCCCTAACCCCGAACTTAAACCTTATCATTAAAATAATCTGTTTATAAATTTACCGTAATCCTGATTTATAACATTCAGAGTTAGGCAACAATTTGGCAACTAGTTTTTCAGATGTTTGCTTATGGATGCAACAGGATAGGAACATATACACTCTGCAACACATGCATACGAAGGCACACATAAGCCACGCAAGGGTGTTTTCTTCTCCCTTTGGCCACAGTGTGTTTTTCAGCCCAACAGGCACATTGCATTGTCTCCCTTCAGAGTGAAATAAAGTTACCTCATTGGATATAGTTGCTGCTATGACATCACCATGTTTGAATAACAAAGGTGCTGGATGACTTATTCTAACACGTCTCAAGCCAGGAACTACTTTGTACATTTTCTTCTCAGGTGACAGAGAAAACCTGACTCTGTGATTATAGGGGATAAAATCTTCTCTTTCAAATACAGAGACTCTGCTCTATTGCAGCGCATTGCATGGCGTCAGGTGTGAATTGCAGTTATCTAACCATGTGTAAGCCTCCCCATGAAGTCCGCACATGCGCGTGCACACACAGAGACACACACAGAGACACACACAGACTACAGCTTTTAGTGCCGAGAATCGGGGAGACAGTTACAAAGCAATATCCAGGCAGATACTCACTGGCTCTCTCACAGAGGGAATTTGGCAGCTCTCTTAGAATTGATAGCTATTTAGCTCACAGATAGTCATCTGTTTTAATGCATTAATTTTGTATTAACAGCACTGCCAAATTTAATGGTGGAAATTAGGGTATGGTCATAATGGTATGTGGCTGTGTGTGAGAGAGAGTCTGTATGTGCATGTGTGAGTGTTTGTGTGTACATTTCTGATGCTCTTTTTGTCTATACTTTTGTGTTTGTTGCGTGTACATGCTGTATTACACGGCTCCATTGGGAGCCATTCTTTGGAATTACCGGCTCTCTGTCTCCCTTCCACCCTTCCAGTAATACCCACCTCTATCTTGTGTTAGTTGGGCTCTCTCAGCAACCACACTGTTTTGTGTTAAAGGTGCACTTTTACTTTGCATTTAAGTGGATGGAAATGCAGATGTATGCAGTGCTCTGGGTGGGTGGTGAAACTGATACAGGCATGCATTGCCCACTCAGAGGGCAAGGTGCACTGTAGAGTTGTGAGAGAGAGGATGGGGTGGTGCCCACACCGCCCCTGTCCCTCTTTACCTGAAAAAGCACAGAGCACTGCTTCAGCCTCCACAGAAAGAGATAAGGTGCTCCATGGAAGAGAGAGGCTTGAAAAACCATGATTGCATTTTTAAACTGTGAAAACCAGCACAGTATAAAAAAAAGCTCAGAGCTGGACCTTTCAGAGGAAAAACCAAATTGAATGTGATCCGTCATATTAAATGTAATTTAGACCATCTTTTCAAAATGCATAAAATAACAAAGATGGTTAAGTATCATTTAGGATCCTTTAACCAGCCTCGGTTTTTACAATAGCCGACTGCAAAGGACTTCTTTTCAAACACTGCAATAGAACTACAATATGACTAAAGTATTTAAGACACCTACAATCAATATATCTTTGTCTTGATCTTATCTGTTGAATCAGACCACACGTACACTACATTCACATGCACACAGCATGTCTCCCATGCCCTGTTGAGTACATCACTGCATTCCAGGCGGTCACACATTTGTACTTGCTCAACTGAATCTCCTATATGCCTGCTGTAAATTCCCAGACAGTTCAGTGGTATTGAATCCATGCCACTGACCGAGCCAGCTTCCCCCCATTATGCTCCACAGCTCCCCTCCTGTTGGGGCCTCGATAGGGCGTTCAGAAACCCCAGAGCCATGCCGACCAACTCCTCCCAGCTCAACATGACTTTTTCATTAAGCCGCCAAATTCCTGCACTCCAGTTGGAGGTGATTTATCAACTCGGGGCTTCATTGCAGGTTCATAGGAAACAGACGTAGGCCCTGTCCCATGCATTATTATGTTTCACATTCAAAGTGTGTGTGCATGAACCAGAGAGGGTGATGGACTGTGAGTGTACTGTGTCCATACTGTGTTTGGGCTATTAGATATGATCCAAGCAGTCTCTCTCATGGATAATTGCCACGGAATCCGGTGACAATCCATGTTTGAGAAAGTTACTGTGTGTGATGATCAGAGGGCTTTTTTTTGTTCACATGGGCCAAGCTATGTCGCTCTCCAAGGCACTGTGGTATCATTTAGCCCGAGTCCTCCCTGGAATACCAAATGAGCAGGGGCCACCTCGCTGATCACTCATTAGTTTGATCTCTTACCTCGTTTGCTGACTCTAAAATGCCCCAGACTGCCTCGGGTCATGGCCAGTGCAGAGATGGTGAAAGTGGTGGTTTACAGGTGTAACCGTTTGACATTGTAGACAGAGCTACAAGCACCGGGGCAGGCCAGCTTTAGCCCTGCTGAGACCATCTTCCTGGCCAGTCAGGTTTATAGTGAATTATGGCCGATTCTGGGGCAGGCGGTCTCAGGTTCACTCCTATATACTGTAAACCCTGTGCTTTTTATGTGAAACTATAAAACTCCCAGGATTTTTTTTTCTACCTCCTGAGACTCGCTTTGAAGTTTCGGTCAGGTGCTGTCATTTTTTTTAAACTTGTCTTCTAGATTTTTGCAGCCTTGAGTCATTTGCCGCAAAAACTCTCTGTTTTTTTTTTTTTTAATTCAAGACATCTGCTCTGACTAAAAGCAGTTTGCATGATGGATTTGGTGTTATCTATAACTGAATCTGTCTCTCAGGTTTCTCTCTACCTTCGCTCTGATGCAATATTTGTGCACAGAGGAAAAGGAGGAGAAGGAGGAGGGCTCCCACAATATCCAGCAACACCTATTCATGACATCATGGATGGCTTAAAACGAGGCGAGAAAGGAGAGCACACAGAGACACAGAGCCTTTTACAATCACCTAATAACTCTATTACACCGAGCTGTGGGGCTCACAAAAAGGAGGGGAAAAAAAACTCCTATTCCTTTTCCTGGAAGCGGTGTCTTAATGCACATTTTAGGTGTAGAAGTGAGAAATATGAAACCAAAGAGAATGAAACACAATAGCTCAGAAAACCCCATAGCGATATTAGAATATTGCCAGAAAATTAAACATTAAGAGAAAGGGACGAGAGCATTTTAGGGAGGCATAATATTGTTATGACTTTTTTTTCACCAGCCTGTCAACACCTGATTTAGACGTAATGCGGTTAAATGTCTAATGTTTCCATTGCTTTTACGCTTTCCAGCCAGCCAATGCAGGACAGGGCAGTTCTGTTTCTTCTTGATAAATCACTTTTCGAAACCTTTATCTAAGTATAAGCCTGTATAAGGTAAATAACACAGAGATGTTTGTACTCTTTAAATGCAGTGCTCATAACACCAGCAATGTTTGTGTTTTGTGTAATTACCTTTATCTCACTGCAGGTTAATATTCATCAGTGCATTTTCCTTGGTTGGTCAATAATAGTGTTATTTTTAATAATATTATATTAAATACTTTTTTTATGGACAACATATTACAATATCCATTTTTTGTCTTCTCAGCATGCCTCACAGGAGATGTGGGGAGCCCAGGAGGATTAGAGTAAAAAAAGGAAAACTTTTGGTGATTGACATTGATTACAGCCACAGTGAGACTCCAGAGTTTGATATTAGGAGCAACACATGACAGGCGTGACACGAGTGGCCATACCGAGTCCGGGGCTTTTATTGTAAACATGCAGAAACAATCAGTGTGATGCTATAGGATAGTGGTCAATAACGCTGTTGCTCACACCAGGCCCGGCCATATTGTGTTGGCCTTGCATCATTGATTGAGCCATGCAGGAGGTAATTAGACTGGAGCTCTGTGGTGTGACAAGAGGTTGTGGTGGTATGGTGTCACTACGGGGTGTGAGGCATGTTGCGGCTTTATGGAGGGTGGGCTGAAGGCCCGACTAGGCGTGCTGTTGAGTCTTGGAGGAAGTTGTGGGGATGACAGGTCAATAGCGGTGCTTATTTCCTGTCCTCTGAAGGTTGGTCCTCCTGTTGTGGAATGTTCCCGTTTCTCTCAGAATCTGCTAAATCCCCCTCCTGCCTCACCACCGGCTGACTTTGCCTCTCTTTCTCGATGAGAGAGCGAGGATTTAACTCGCCATGATCAATATTTAGTATCCCATGCGTGAAACAAGCAGATGTTTGGAGTTTCCTTTTCAGAGACGGGAGGCTTCTGTTGAGTGAAGGGGATCAATGCTCCCTTCCGTCTGTGAGGCTGTAGACCCACGGCTTCTGAAGGGTGGCTGATGCGATTCCTGCCCGCCCTCGGGGCCCCTGAGATTTGCGTGCCTCCCAGGCCTCTCCTGTCCTGTTAGCCCACTGATACAGACACTCACGCAGACAAAGTGCGCAGTCCAAACAGTTGTCCTGAAGTGGAAGAGGTCTGGATGTTAAACAACAGGGCTGTGATTGGGAATTGATTTGTTCATTTGCCAACTGTTTGAGCGAAAGTGAGTCGGTGGTGCCTAGCCAGCTATCTGCCATCTACAATAACCTCTTTCTCTCTTTTTCCCTCTCTCTCTCTGTTCCTTTCTTTCTCTCTCTCTCTCTCTCTCTCTCTCTCTCTCTCTCTCTCTCTCTCTCTCATCCCCTCCCACAGCACCTGCAGCAGCACGAAAACGCGGTGGAGGGTGATGCCTGCTACTACCACTGTGTGCTGTGTAACTACTCGACCAAGGCCAAGCTCAACCTGATCCAGCATGTGCGCTCCATGAAGCACCAGCGCAGTGAAAGCCTCAGGAAGCTTCAGCGCTTGCAGAAGGGCCTGCCGGAGGAAGAGGAGGACCTCAGCTCCATCTTCACCATTCGAAAATGCCCTTCTTCAGATACAGGTCAGGACCTGCCCCTGTGGCCATGTTTCAGTGTCTCTTTATGTGTTTCTGTCTTCATTTAGCTCTCTTGATCTCTCTACCTGCGCTGCTCTGTCTCTTGTACACATAAACACACATCCATCTACTCCATTGAGACACTTTCTGACCCTGAGAAAATTTGTCACTTTCTTTCTTTTACATTTACCTCCCCGGCATCTGGTTGGTTTGGTCAATTTCATTCAAAAAAGAGTGATTTAGGTGGCCATAACTGAAATATTATTGTTTTTGACAGGAAGAACAGTATGTTTTTTACATTGACAGAGCTTAGTGAATAGAGGGGAGGGGGTTCTCCTTCAGAGATAAAAATCAAAAACCACATTACTGGTTAGTGTTAGAGTTAGGTCTCTTAATTTAATTCCAAAATCTAACTTTATTTTTCAACTCTATTTTTGATATTGATATGATTTTAGGTCTGTGTCATTTACACAAAATATTCCTGCAGAGCCTGCCTTCACTAATAAAAGCAAAAAGGTCCCTGTTAATGGGAGCTGTCCCTTTCAGACATTAAAGACATATTGAGACGGAGCATTAAGGCCAAAGGAGGAGGAGCCGAACAACAGCAGCAGCTGCAACAACAACAAGAGCACCAAAAAGCAGACGCAGCTACAACAACAGTAGCACGACTGAAACAAAGTGCCTCGACTGCTCATTTATTATGGACTGATTAGGAAGAGTGAGCTGTGGTCAATTAACACTCTTTCTTAGCACAGATTTGGTTTTCCAATCACTTTAACTCCTGTGCCCTGACAAAGGGGCTCTATTGTGTGTCCCTCCAAGAGGGAACCATTACTTCCCTCGCACACATACTCGCTGTCTGTGTTATGCAGGGGAAAAAAAAGGTCAGCCTGTGAAGACGCTTTGTTCCAAGGAGGCAGGGATAATGAAGCCAGCGGCCGGGAAATTGCGCAAAAGGCAGTCACAGATCTGAAGCAAATCATTAGAGAACATATTTAGCTGAGCAATTAGGGACAATTAAGCTTTCTGCTCGCTGCACTCCAAATATGTTAATGACTACAGTACAGTGGACAAGCGAACATGCAAAGGCAAGAGGAAGGGCCATTTAGGTTAAAAGGGTTGGGTGTTGGGAATTTACTTTTCTGCGTTCAGACAGGAGGAGCTGTTGTGCTGTTTGTACTGGATTTTTTTTTGGCAGATGTTGTGTTTATCAATTTCTTTTTTCCTCTTTTAACTTTTAATGTGCTAGATGCCCATGTTTGTGCCAGGGTGAAGGATCTGAGCCTTAGGTTAGGTAATGGGCCCCTGCAGTGGGGCTGTGTGTGGGCAGTGTCATTCCACACACACACACACACACACACACAGACAGTGGTTACTCCCCTGCAGAGATTCATCAAATTACAATAACCCTCACTTAGTTGAACAGACTACTTGTGTCTAACACAATGTACAAGGAATTGAATTTTAACTTGCGTCGTTAACATGCTTTAGATTTAATGTCTTTATAGTCTGATTGTGTGTTTTGATGATGATTGTTGGGATTGGTGTTAATGCCTTGACTTGTTTCCCTTGTAATCGGGGGACTGCTTTAGTGCTGTATAACAATTTTTTTTTTGTTTTACTAATTACAAGCCTTCGCAGAGAAAATTCATTCTGCTCTTTCACAATGAGCCGCAGACAGATAACCATATAAACACGAGATCAGTGACTATGACCCATTGTTATTTAGATCTTAGTCATTGTTTTCCATCCAACACAAGCTCCATTTGTGTCTTTTTAATGTCTGTTAAATGAGATGAAGTGTGAGAAAAAAGCATCGTGATCAAATTTCCTCAATAATGATCGTAACCTCTTCGTCTGTAATCATTAACTCGAGAAACTGCTGACTCTGCACCTCTCATCTACCATTTCACACCCCAAATGCCTTGTTCCAACATCATCAGCTGCGCCGGTCCACCTCATAGCCCCACCCCTCCTCTAGGGCTGAACCGTTCCCTCCCAGTGTAATATTTAATTTCCTCTTCGCTAGCTCTTCTGTGGCACAGGGCTCTTTTTTGTGGTTAAGGCATAGTTGCTAAAGTGGTGGAACGTTCCCTGGCTTGTTAAAACAAAGTTGCCCCTGGATTTCTGGGTCACCTAGACAGTAATTCCCCCCGCCTGCTGCTGTTCTGTGATCCTGCGAGTGGCTCTCTGCTGGCGTTTGGAGCTGGGCTTGTAGCCTGCCTGGGATTTTTCCCAAAACATATGAAACCCGCTTTTTCCTCACAACCATCATAAAACACGACAAGAGTTTATACAATGATGTCTTTGGGTCTTTGATCTTTACACGTAGTTCACTCATACCTTTCTGTGACAGCAATGGAATGAAGTTAGGCCGGTTCACGCATTGTCTGGTGTGTTTTACACTTAACGACTTCGCATATTAATGCTCCCCATGAGGATGCAGCAAACACAGACTGTAGGGATTCGGTGCCACATGTCTCCTCTGGGCTGGATGTCCGAGGAGAGCAAGGGCAGCAGAAATGAGGTTTCTTTCCAATTAAACTAGCACAGGGATAAAAGGCTTGCATTGTTTTAATTCTTGCTCATACTGAAAATGTGCTGCTTAGGCATGTTGCTCTGTGGCCCCGCCTCCATTTGTCTTCTTTAACCCTTTATCTGTGGGGAAACAAAGGAGGCCTCAGAGGGACCCCAGCCCCACACAGCTGTCCTGTGTGCAGAGATCACTGAATAAAGCTCAGCGCTGACTCGAACCAATGCACCAGTCTCTAGTTTTAAGGATAGCAGCTCATTACCAGGTGGCAGGTAGACACAAAAAAATAGAGACGAGAGATGTGCATGTGATGGAGGAGGTGAGAGGGAAGTGTTAAAACTCCCATAAAGCATTCACTTGTGAGGACAGTTGGTTTGACAGCATGAGGACAAAATATATTTTAGGTTTCATGGATACAGAGAAAAGGTGAAACCTAATGTCATGTTGTTGTCAAGTGTAAGGGTTAATGGTGACTGCTGACAACGTAAAGCATAGGAGTTTATGTGTATGAGGGAGAGCAAGATATTGAGAAAAAGAGAAAATAGTGAGGAACGGATGCAAAAGAAGTGGGGGAAATGAGTTTGGGGAGCATGTGTGTGAGAACTAGTGTGACACTTGAGCGTATGATGACCCTATTTCGTATGAATGATGTTCACCAGGGCATATAACTCAATGACACATTGAGGTTTCTCATTTCTTAACATTTAATCGACTGAAGTTATTTTTTGAGCGCAGAACAGAATGAGATCATGCCTTTAAAAGGGCAAAGTTAAATTGCACTGAAGGGTGGATGCCCTTCTCTGAGAAATGTTTGCTTTGTTGTGTGTGAGAGAGAAAGAGAGAGAGATGCAGGAGAGAACATTTTCGAAGGGTAAAATATTAGTATTTTTCAGCGGTTGTGTGTGTGTGTGTGTGTGTGTGTGTGTGTGTGTGTGTGTGTTTGTATGTATGTGTATGGAGGAGGCAGAGATGGAGAACAAACGTGGCTGACAGTGTGGATTAGCTCCCGCTGTAAATCTGCCTCAGTCACAGATGGCAGGCCCTTGATCGCTGGGCTGTGACGGCTTGGCTCTCATCGCAGGAGGAAATCCCTGTCTGTGAGTCTAGGAGGCTGGGAAGGAGAAGGCTGGGGCTGCCTGGGCAGCCACAAGTCATTGTCTCCCGTCTGTGTAGACATACAGGCCTGGGTATTCAAGGGCGAAGACTGGCTCGGGGAGGGGTTATCTTACTTTGACTCTGCAGTTGTTTCATCCACCACACCATGAGAGCTTGTAAGTGTAACTTAAGCCTCCAGTTAAGATCAGCGCTACTTTTAATGACCAGTTTGAGAAACTGGGCAGGGAAGCTGTGTGCATTATTAAATGGAAATGAGACGAAAGGATGCATACAAATTGCTGCATAATAGTGGTATCCAATATGAGATCCATTGCTTGTTTCGCTAAAAGGGGTGCGCTTTCAGGGTCACACACCTAATAGTAAGGCCTGTCCTGACAACAGAGGCATTTCTCTTCCCTCTCCCTCTCTGCCTCATGCATAATTCTTGAGACGGGCTGAAAAAGCTGGAAAATGGGCTGTGACATGCAAAAATGCACTAATAAAGCAAATATAAAAAAGTCACTCATATTTTAGGGTTTGCACAACATCTTGCAGCTCACACTGAGGTTCAGGATCTGTCGACATCCAGCCTGCCAAAATTACCACTGATATGAATTATTTTTAATAATTCCTTCATCTTTCTGTTTCTAACCACATATTAACAGAGCTTTCCTCTTCTCCTGCTATCAAACTCTAGCTATCTGCATGTCCAGTGGCAAAGCTAAAGCTGTTAAAGCCAGGTAAAATCAGAGGTGAGCCAGGCCACGCTCTGATGGCATGCAAAGGCCATAGTCTGAGCTTTTGCTCTCATGGGGCAAGAGCAAAAACAGACGGTAGCCATTTCTGGAATGTCCTCCTTTATTCATGCTTGTTAAAATGCAAAGTAAACCTTTCCAGAAACAGGATATTGTAGCCCCCAACCACCAGACCCTTTCTACATGCCACATTATGGCCGATCTGAAAGTAAGTTGTATAGACAGACACTGCTGCAATGCGCTTTTAATAAAGGCTGTTATTGCCCTGGTGATGCAGAGTGGATATGAGGATGAGGACTGTGCAGGCCTGGATGAGTAGGGCCCCAGAGGGCCCGCAGCTCAGTCAGGCCTCCGTCAGTCGCCTGCCTTCTAATCCCTGTCCGAAGGGCATCGAGGCAGCATAGGAAATTGTTTGCTGTCCACAGAACGTGCCAGGAAATTCATAAATACATTACTTTTCATTTTGAAAATATTACAAAAGACTAGACGTTTATTAAAAAGCCAAAATGATGGCTTTATAGATTTTCCAGTTGTGCATCAGCATTCATATGAACCTGCTGCTCTAACTAACACAAGCAAGTCTTGTCTTTCCCTGCGCCCCCTGCTTTATGGACTGGCTTGCTGTGAATTCCTCTGCTGGCTCATCCTGTACTAGCAAATTGACCAGAAAGCCACCACTCTATTCTGGGATAGGCTGTGAATAAAAATGTCTTGTGTTCAGATTTTTACTACCTCACCTGACTGAACCCTTGTTCTATAAATACTGGCTCGCTTTGCCCCCAGGCTGGAAGGTGGGTAAAGTCTAGGACCTGGTGTGCCAGCCTGTCCAATAGATCTGGCTTCGAGGAGAACGGAGGCAGCATAAATGTCGAAGATGAGTGTTTATATACAGAACGAAAGCCATTAAGAAAAGTGATAAATTCAACGAGGCCTGGTTGAGTCATGCTAAAACAACAAAAGCAATAGTCTCTCAAATTTAGGATGAGAACCTTTTAAGTGCAGTGTTTGGGGAGGTTTGCTCATGCTGTGTGCCCTTTATATTTTACGCCCTGTGTGTGATTTCACTGTCAGTTATGTCATGTGGGTGTAAATATGCGCCAGATTTTATTTTGCAAACTCGCATACCTATAAATGAGCACGCACATAGGTGTCCGCTCCGAGAATCATGGCCATGTGTGGGTGCGAGAGGCTCTCCCTGTCATCAAGCCCATTTTCAGAGGAGACTGGCAGCACATTATAATATTGGTTTCCCTCTCTCTTGTCATTACCAGACACTCTCCTTGAAAGCTGATCCAAAAGATAGACAGTCCATCAGGAGACAGTCATCTCATTTGTACTTACCAAACGTGTTAATGAGTTCTATTTTCAGGCCTGGAGGCTTTGCTGCTGGATATTGGAGCAGAGGTGGTGATCGGTGGTGTGAGTGTGCTGGATCAGGAGGAGCTGGGAGGGAGGGGAAGGAGGTAATGCAGTAGCCCTGCTGCCCCTCGTGTCACTCACACGGAGTGACCACAGCCTCCATGGGGGCTGTCAGTCAGGGCCGAGGGCGGGAAGTCTGTGGTTACAGACAGACACAGAAAGAGGAGGAGAGAACAGATCAGGTGACGAAGACATAATAGTTGTGATGGGTTTAATTATAGCAGCAGTCATGTCACTGCCGAACAGGTAGATGAGGTGAAGGAGAAACGAGTCAATTTAAGATGGAGGGACATTAGATAGTTTCTACCTTTTAGTGACTGATTTATATGGAACGTGTCTGATGGAGCATGGGACTAATGTATAGTTTGGTTTTCATGGAGATAAATGATGCAGTGTTTTATCAACACTGTGTTACTTACATGACTCCACTGACTCCTGGGGCCAGGTGTGTCTGTCCTCCATTATCAAACCCACTTTGGTTGATTGTCCTTGTCAAAAAAATGCAAAACCAGCGCATTTTCGGTAAAATAACCTGTTTGCACTACAATGCAGATGCATTTTTCTCTTGCTTGGTAGTTGTAGTTGTAATCTTTCATATTTTCCTAAGTTTTCTGCGTGCTCCTTCCTTACTTGAACTTCCCCCTAAGGCGCACATTATCATCTTACATCCAGCATGGTCTCATCTATGATATTGATTGTAGTGCAAGTGTATGCCAGGTAGTCTTGGAACCAGAACCAATAAATTGTTAAACACTTAGATTGCTTCATTTGTTACTATGTTTTGGTATCGGGTGAACACTGCTGCTCGCTGTCAGAATTAGGCAGCTCAATTTGACCATAGGCAGCAGCAGAGAAGAAGCTGGGGTAAAGTTTGGGAACTATCGAGTCGAGGCTAGGAAAGTTTTATTTAGCCATTTTTAATAAGGCTGTTTGTGCCCCCCAGAGAGAGCTGGTGGATCAAAGGGCATGATCTGTGCTATGGATGAGTTCACCCCGGGTCCAGCAGAGACGATCGGCCTCGCTGACAGCAAAACAAAACCAGAGAGTGAAGGATGCCCTATCCAGCAGCATGTTGCCCTCACACTCCGAAGGCTCCATTAGAATAAAGGCAGATGAAACAAAGACTGGCTGAAAGCACAGATGTTTTGATTCATTATCCACTCTCTGATAGATAGGCATGAGTAGTGAACAGAGTGCGCGTCAGTGTAGGTGTGCGTGAAAGTACAAATGTGTGTATGTTGCGAATTCGTGTTGTGTTAGTTTCATTTGGTGAAAACATCCTTACAGACAAAAAAACCCACATACATACACATACAGGATACACACACACACATGCACACACACACACACACACACATGCGTCCATGTTTTGAGTGCATTAGCAAAAAGAGTCCCCTCCAGTGCCTCAACCACGTCAACTAAAAGCAGCCAGGCAGATGGCAGCAATGAGAGAAGTGCAGAAATAATTCAATAGTGAACCTTTCTAACCTTTACCTGTGGGCGTGAGCACCAGTCATTGATTCACGCTGTGCTTGACAGTACACTACACACCACCTGAGGAGGGTGAGAGGAGGGTGGATGAAGAGAAATGGACGAGTTTGGTGAAAAACACCAAAGGATAGTATGAGTGGGAGGGAGGCTCTGCTGTATGTTGCTGATGGTAGCTTGTGACATTAGAGGGGAACTTTCCACACATGGATTTTGGGATATACTGAATTTGTCTACAGATATGTCCCCCTTGCCCCCATGCAGCTGGGTGTCAGTGACAGACAGAAATCCTCACACCACTTCGAGTGTGATACCAGTAGTGTGGGCCACAGTAGGCTGCCATTGATTACAAAGCACCTTCAGGTCTGAGGCCTGTGTCGGCCTACTTCCATAGAATCATCATGTAAAACTCGTGCACAGAAAGACAGTGGTTATCTCATGTGTTGTGAATAACACTGATGTTGATGAGAAGAGCACATACAGTACTGTGTCTGTTGTTGTGGCAGCTACTGACTGACCCAGCAGTGATACTGTGAAGACACTGTTTGTTAAATAAAGGATGTCATAGCCACAGCCTGACTCTTTTTAACCAGATGTGATCATCGAGTGACAATCTGAGACAAAATACTATCTGTTAATCTTGGATATTCTTACCATTTGACAGATTTATAGTGTCCCTCCTGTTTCGAATGATGGCCCGTGTCTCGGTCTCTCTTTGTCTGGCTGGAAACGCTGCTCTGTTGCTGCTGTTTTATAAAGTTGGCTGTGGATATGTTCTTCCCCCTGTCCATTTGGAGCAAAGGAGCTTGGATGAGCATAGTGATGGATGATATTTACAGCATAAGTAAGGGAAAATGAACGAGGAGCCAGGCATTTACACTGTAAATGCACACTGAAGAGATAAAGTTCTACTGCAGCCACGGAGAGGGCAAGAGTTTAAGTTGCCAAATTACCAAAAGAACTTTTTTGTTAATGGTATCTGATAATTGGCTCCAAAACCTGCCCCTTCCTAATACCAGCAGGATATTTTTCTGGACTAGCAATTATCAAAATAGATCACCTACGTGATTTGTGCAGATCCAGTGCAAAATAAATTGGAGCTGGGGTGAACACTTTTTACATTTTAAATGATTATGGACAGAAAAATACTAATTTTGATCTAATAATGAAGTGTTTATCAGGTCTATCATTTGCTATCATCCTTAAAACTCTTTGTCCAGTTTTCTTCTGCTTTTGAATAATTAGTAGCTCATGCATGCAATACAAGATGTAAACATTATATGTTATTAACCAGCATTGTCTGCTGCATAAAGAGAGATTTCAACTCAAAGTCATCAGAAATGAGCATTTAGTTGCTTATTTTTCAAAAAAAAAATCTCTGGGGGACTGTACCCCCAGACCCCCCCAACCGGGTCTCTGTTTTCCCCTCCTCACACATCCTTCTCACCCTTTTCACCTCTAACCATTTTGCAAGCCTGTTAATGACTTACTCCCTGTAGAACGGCCTTCGTTTGGCAAGACATGCATCCTCTGACACAGACACGGAGAGTGAGGAAATAAAAGTTTGCACATGTGTATCTCTGCTTGACAGACTTCACAAAGCTTATTTTTTCTAACACTGAAAACAAAGCAAAGTAGAGAAAAAAAGAGACCTTTACTTGTAGTAAGGGCAGAACAATTTCTTTCTGTTTATATAAAAAGTAGCTGTTTAAAGAGAAGCATATGTCTGTTTTCTGAAGTTTCTATTGCTTTCCACGTTGCCTTTTAAAATGCTTACTGCATATTTAGCCGTTTTGTCATGATTTCTAAATCCTTTTGCAATTTATGAGGATTTTATGCCTTTTAGTTTTTAATACTTTTAACTTGCATGTTAATTTGTGCATCCGTCAATATTCTTTTGTATATTACCCATAAAAGCAAATTTGCAAACTTATAGTAATAAGAAAGAGAGGGCAAATATGTTGGAAACAGCAGAAAAACCCACCCTGACCAATTTGAAGCATTAAGGTGAATAATCCACTGTTTAGAAAGCAAGCAAAGGTCAATTTTCATGCTACTTGCTCAGTAAGCATACAGCGGAGCATATCAAGTCAATTCAGCTGCGCCGCACAGTCAAGAGGGAAGGACGTGCACTTTGGGCTCCTTTTTTTGCGTTAGTCGGCTCTGTTAGACCAAGTGCTGCTATTAAAAGATTTTCCACTCAGGAGGCAGATGGTTTTGTTTTTTGAAGTTGTGATATTGTAATGATATATGTGCACTTGGATAGCCAGTTTGAAAGGAGTATATTGATGTTTGTCCAGAAATACTCGAGTGTGTAATCTGAAATTATGAGATACAGCAACAACCGTTTCAAAAGAACATGAGTTTCGCTCTGTTTGTTGCTTGTGGTAATTAGCGCTTGTTGATGAATCATTAATCTTATGAGCAGCAACTAACATCCTTCCCCATGTATGTGAGGAGAGAAGTGTAAAATGTTAAACAGTTACATATTAATTTTATGGCACATAAATTTGTTCGCTAATTAAATTTTGCTGAACCTTGACATTTTCAAACATCCGCCGTCTCGGTTTACACTGCAGCCAGTTTTAGGAAATGATGGTGTTGGATGCATTTACAAACATACAGATCAATAATGGCATGGCATCTCTTATTTGTTGTCATCAAGTATGAAATTAATTACCAGGAGTGTTCATGGCAAAAAATCTGTTTCTCAAATATAACTATTAAAACATGAGTATGTTTTTATTCTTTATTTCTTTGGTAATTTATCAGTGTTTATTTAGAAAACAAAATTGGATAATAAGTAATAATAAGTAATGAATAACATAAATACTCTGGAGAAATATAATTTGATAAAATACAGTTTGTACTGTAGTTGAACTGTTCATTGTTTGTTAGATTACTTGCACATGGTCATCAGTCCATTTTTTTCTCTTCACTTTCTATTACCAGAAGCATTTTTGGGGCTGTGCTTGTCTCAAGAGATCCTCATTCACTGTGATCTGGAGTGAACAATGTCTTTGTGCAGCAGGAAACATGTTAACTTTTGGTTGCGTGGAGACATAGCAAAACTGTTTCTTTAAAAACAAAAAACAGTGAAGAAACTGAAAATGATTACCCTTAGAAGTGCCTGATGACGTGGAGTTCTCTGGAAATGAGCTCCTCTCGTGTATATGGTGAATATTTCAGGCACTTGGGAAAAGCTGAGATGGGGCGCATATTTGTGTGTGAGATGTAGAGTGGAGAACACAGTGGATGTGTTTAAATCCATGTCACAAGTCGTTGTCAGTCTAACAGACAGGCCAACACTCTGAGGCTTACTCGATTTAAGGTGGCACGGGGGCCGGTATGGCAGACAGAATTGGGAAAAATGGGCTGTGTTTTTGTCATGTTAAACTGGGCAAAAGAATCTAATTGGGTGGGGGAGAGCGAATGGCAATACCTTCTTTGTTTAAGGGCCCTCTGCAGTCACTTTGCAGGACCCATTGTGCATTGACCACAATAGCATTAGTTTGTGCTCTTGTTCTGGGCTCTTCTTTTCTCTGGCTCTCTGCAGTCAGCTCCTGTCCGTTCCACTCTGTCTCCACGCTTCACTTCCACGCTCCATCAGTGCTCAGGAAGGGACTCAGAAACATGCCCCCCATCATGATTGCCTCAACCTCGCTCTCTTCCTGTCCTGTATTATCCCACCATCACCATCACCATCCTCTATCCTTCCTGTCCTGCTTTCTTTATCCACACTATTAAAAAGATAAAGATAGAGAAGGAAGGGAACCTTTTTTTTCTGTTTTGTCTGTCGTCCACTTTTGCCCCGAGAAGAGAATCCTTATTTTCTTATATTCTTGTCATCAGTTTTAAGGAATCCGATCTTTTAATGAGAAATTGATTGCTCCATGAGTTCACAGACAGCCTTAACATGAGATCTTGCAAATATGCAATGAATAATTTGTAGTGTAGAAAATAAACTTATTTTCTAGCATCATTAAAAAATAATGGAGTATATATGTTTTTAGTTATTTTTATTTTCAATACAAAACAGCTGCAATTGTGACTGACTCTGATTGCTGAATAGCCTTGACAGTGATGTAACATTAAAAATGACTTTCGATGGGCAGCCATACCCCGGCACTTAACCGTTCCTCTTTTTTTCATATACTTTTGTCTAAAACTAGGGACCGTCTTTAAATTCATGCTTGAGCCATACTACAGAGAAGAGCACTTATCTCTCGTGATGTCTTCCCAGAGCAAGCCAGAGCAATTCTTGCGTTGCTTGGTGACAAAGCCTGCCACTTATAGCGGATAATAACGCACAAGAGGTAAAAATACTTTTGTGGCCTTGGTATGATGTGTAAAGCGGATATAAACCTCTATTAAATATTTCTAAATTCATATGCCACATTCAAGAGCAGGTGGCCGATGATTAAATGAGGCCTCTCCGTAGTCGAGCCTAGGTTATAGTCTTTCACCTCCAGCAAATCCATGTGCAAATTGTATAACAACCATCCTCAGTGTATTTAGTGCACTGTTAATGGCCCTGTGCCTTGTGAAGGTGTAATCATGCGTGATAAAAACCGGGCCCAAGTTACTAACCTAGGAGCAATCTTGTGTGCATTAAAGTGTCCTTTTTTTGTTCCAAAGGTCATTCATAACTTGGTCGCGTTGTTGATGTACAGTGAGAGATATTGATTGATTAATGCATTAAGTGCTCACAATCCATTAGGTTCTGTGAAAGGGACTGGAGAGAAGACTTGCTCTTTCTCTCACTGTGTATTTTCACCTCTGCCTGTTGTTCAAAGGACGTCATTTTTTTGCTGGCAAAGTTTAAGGGACAAAAGCCTGAATATCTGCCAAGTAATGCATTCAAAAGAGCATTGGTCCTCATGAGTGTCAGTTCAATTACTTTGAAAAGCTTGACAAGGAATTGCTCTTACATTAGCCTTCTGCTCATCCTGACCCCCAAAGAATATGTTGTGCACAGTCTTCACCTACTGTAAAGCACGCGTGCTTCAGTATCCGAAAGTATGAAAAGGATTTACCGTCTTCTGTGGTACACAAAGAAAGCGAGATGTTTATTTTGAACGTACAGTAGCTTTGCCAAAATGATCTGCCACTTCTCATTGCTGTCACCGCGGCTACCATTCGAGGAGTAGCAATAGACCATAAAGCAAATTCAGTGATGACAAAGAGGATTATTTTCAAGCATGCCACTGTTTTGTCAGTTCATTGACTAAATCAGAGGAGATATGCTTTTTCTTTTCCCAAACTTTGTGTACCTTCTCAGGTTGCCTTCCAGAACCAATGAGAACACGGGGCCACGGGGTTACTTGCCTTACTACTTAGTGACAAGGAAGAGGAGACCTTTATCGTCAGGGCCCTAAGCAGGGAAGCCTGTGAAAGGGGCCTGAGAGTCAGTCATTACCTTAGAAACATGGGCTGCATTAGAGATTCATAACAGTGTGCCATCTCTGCACCTTTCATCTCCACCAGGGCCAGCTCCATTAGGATCTTTTATCTTTGTGCTGATGGCTGCTCTTGATAATGGGGCTGCCGAGAAATCCCAAAAAGTAAAGACTCAACTCTGACACTATTGGCCCTCCCTTTCTTCAAGTAGAGTAGTACATCAGAGTACAGTAGAAGATATATACACTCTTATTTGCTGCCTTAAAACCTGCTAGATTTCTTTTTTTTTTTTTTTTTTGCAGACATTATCCTTAAGAAGTTGAAATCCATTACTGAAGTTTAGTTAATGGTTTGTGGTCCCTCTCGTGACCCACCACCTTTGACACCACAGTCTGATCATGGGGCTGACGATGCAGCAAAAGGAAAAATGAATAACTTTTTCATATTTTGCATTTTCTTTTTTTTATGCATGCGATCAGCCAGTATGCCTCTGCTACCCACATGACTGGGGAACTTTTGTAAGATTAAGGATTAGTAAAATATTGGCATTCTTCCTGCTGATGCCCCCATGAAAATGCATTAACGCTATCCCATGCAAAGCCTCATTGAAAACTTTGCTTTTGGGCAGACAAACAGAACTGCATAATGGTACAGTAATTCATCCAAACCAATGTTTTTCAAATGTTACAGTAATTATGAAAAATATTCTTACTTTTCCCCTACATACCCGCAGCAGAGCAAATCTCATTTCCAAGGCAAAGCGGAGAAGGAACACACTGAATAATCATTGTGTTTAATGCTCTGGTCATAATCCCAGGTTTTATGATGGTTTTCTAATGATTTTCTAATGATGTTAAATATTAGTAGAGAGTACAGCCATAATTTGAACACAGCGGTAGTTTTTTCAAAGCTCTATCAGCACACCCGATTGCAACTACAATGAATATTGCACTGGGAATGAGATTTAAGAGCCATCCCTTTTGGTGTTTTATTTTGCCGTCTCCCCATCTGCCATAAATCCTCATTGCTGTGCTCTTGAAGCCTCCGCCCTTGCCTGCCTTCCCCAGGTGGGAATACAATTAGGTGCAGAGGCCATTTCATTCAGTGCCACTGCCTGTCCACCGCAGTCATTCGTAAAAAACGCTGGAGCTGTCCCAGTGGAGAAAACAGTGGACTCCTGGGAAATATAAAAAACAAGGAAAGAAGAGGGAGCGAAGCAGAGAAGAAAATAGTCGAGAGATGAGCACAAAGACAGAAAAAAATTCCAGAATTGCTGTCAGAGGAGATACAAGCTTGGCCTCTGATGAGTGACAATATTGAGCAAAATATGTATTGGAGACAAAGGCTTTGTCTCCTTCCTGTGCCTTTTCAATGAATTACACCTCTCCACCCCCAACCCCCAGCTTTTTAATTAAATGGCTGCAGCTCCATCTCTCTATCCGTAGCTCCCCATTACAGAGGCTAGATAAGGGATTGCTATCTGTAGCATGTTAAGAAAGGCTGCTGGGCAGCCAAGCCTCATGAAATTTGTCACAAGATCTCATTTTCCTCATTGCCAGACGTGATGCTTATAATTGATGTGGAGGCAGCAGTAATTTATTGGCCGTCCGCAATTATCATCCCCTTCTAGCAGGGGGATGTGACTGCAATTTATAAGTGTGTGCGTGTGTGTTGTTGGTGTGTCTGGGGTTCAGGGTGTGACATTGTATCGTATAAATTAACGCAAAAACATGTTTCTCCTTATCGCATGGTAAGTGTGTATGTGTGCGCGCGACACTTAAGAATGCAAATTAATGACAGGCTCCATATCATAAACAATATGGGGCCTGTAATGCAACCATGTTCAGTCGAGGTGTCGAGGCTGTCAGTGTGCCAGCTGGACTTTCACACACAGCCGGGGGGTGGAAGGCCAACCAGAAGCCCGGGAGGTGGGGGGGTCAGAGAGGGCGGGCCAGAGGGGGCTGGTGCCGCAACCCTTTGTCCACAGCTCCTCCTTATGTCTTTAGGGTTTGTTTTCACATAGTTAAAACAATGACAACGGGGGTAGATTATTAATAACGTGGCCGTCTGAATACAGACACTGTCTGATTTAATGCAGTCAGTCGTTTATGAGTTTGTGTTTTAATCAAAACATGATTTCTCTTGTTAACTTTTCACTGGCAATATTCAGAAGAGGAAATGGACATTGTGTCTAGGGGGCATTTGCCACTATGAAACTAGTGACAAAGTGAACTGAGGTAAATAGAGAGTATGGACTATATGAATTTCTCTGTGCTGCTCATACCATTACAAAAGTCAAAAATAGTAAATTTTCCCATTGCTGCCCATCTGCATTCATTAATTTAGGAACATCATTAGTGATATCAAGCCAGCACTTTTATCGAGGCAAATCATGGCGTCTGTACTATATGGGTAAAGTGAACTCACCAGGCCGAGGACAGTCAGTGCTACAGTCAGGGTTTGTCATGTTTTTTTTTTTCAAGGCCTTATAATTTTCTATTTTTATTTCCTAAAGATAATTCGGATCTTATTTTCTGTTTACAGACATCACCTTTTAAGTACACACGCAGCTACTAACTGAGGGGAAAGGTCTTGTGTTCTGTGCCGCGCTCTCTCAGTGTTTTGCACTCTTTATGCGCTCTGCTCTGTAGACGAATAGCAGGTTTAGTGGTGCACAGATTTTCCTGTTGCACAGCGGTGAGCTCCATGGTCAGAGTGAATTGCTGTCATGCCATGGTGGGGAAGAGAATGAGGAAGATGAGGGCTGTCACCAGCAGCCACTCTGAGCATGCTCCCTTTGTCTAGGGAAATGGAACCTGTTTGTTTTGTCTACCTGCACGCCTGTTGTGTGTAGTTGCCAAATTAGACTTTCAAATCAAGAAGCCAGTGGGAGACCAAGACTGTAGTTTTCTCCTTCCCTTTAATAATCATCCCTGTTTACTCTTCAGGGAGTCATCTTTATATATTTTTTTCTTAAATGCGCCCTCTAAGCAGGGAGAGTGTCTTTAATAAAGCAAGCAGGCAGAGCACCATTCCAACATGTGAATTGCACAGGAGAGAATTGAGAGATGGAAGCAATAGAGGAACACCGGAGGAGGGGGGAGCGGGGGCTGCTGCCGCTGCACCCTTCATGCTATTATCTTTATGGCATAGCAAAACATGCTTCAGGCAATCAGCATGAAATTGTTAATTGCTCAGCCCACTTGTGCGTTGCCCAGGGGACAGGGGCCTTCAGGAGGTCCCGCATCGAGCTAGTAAGGGGTGTCCGTCTAACTGCCTGCACGTCTGGTCCTTCACACGACACGTAACAGCGACCAACAAACATGTTGCCTCCTCGCACTCTTGGTGACCTTCACAGAATTGCAGTGGGAATCACCAGAGGCATATCGTGCATTTGAGAATTAATTGCAGCTGCAATAGAATGTGTGCTTGTTAAACAAATTTTCTTCACAGTGGAATGGGCATGCTGTGGATTTAGCTTAGACTGTCACAGTGATGTTTGATAAAAGGCAAAACAAAAATTTAGGCATTAATATGTGAGCAAAGGGTTGTGTGCATGCGGCCATCTCGCCTATCTGAAAATGCATTTCTTCTACACAATGTAGAGACAATGTTGAGACAAAAAACTATTTAGCCAGGTTGTACATTTGTGTGATTATTTGCAGTATATTTCCAATGAATTCAGGTTTACTGTCTTTACCGTATATGTCAGTCTATGTCAGGGCAATGTCTATTTTCTCTGAAATGCCACAGATACAAAGAATATTGTGTGAGAAAGGAGTCAGAAGTCAGTGAACCCAAACCCCATGCAAAAAAACAAGGCCACGTCTTTGTCCTGAGGACGTTCATCACAGAGGACAGTGTTGGATCCAACATGATTCCACACACATAAATGCGCCTCCTACTGCCGTCCCATGTACTTCTCTCACCTCCTAAAGAACCGGCTCCAGGTGGCTTAGAGCAGGATATGTATGACATCGTTTCAAAACGAACACCACCCCTCCCGTTACATGAACATAATGCCCCTCCTCCTTGGCTATCAGTTTTGTTCCTGTTGGAAGAGAGGCAGAAAGAGCAAGGTTACACGGGGTGTCATATTAATGGGGCCTGTCATGCGCGTTGATCGTCTTAGGCGTGGAGGAGGATGAGCGCTCAAAAGGTGTTGTCTTCAAATAGGATTTCTGCAAGTGAGACATCCTCGTTGGGTGATATCCCCCTCAGAGCAGCCACTTTCTTATAGAATGATCTGTTATTAAGCAAATGAAGTGCTGCGGGCCCAACAGTAAATCCCTCCACTTTGTCATGGTGTGCTCTCAGTTATCACACCCTGCTCCCTCATTCATTCCTGATGTTCTACCCATTTCACCATGTTTTACCAAGGCGCACCAGCCTTGTGTTTGAAGTCAGTCGCCCCCTTTGGAGCACGTGTCACACAAGAAGCAGTCCTAGTTGTAATCAATGACTCCTTTAAAAGGCACGTCGATCTTATGTAAAAAAGGAAGGCTGGAACCAGGCAGAATTAAGGTATAACTGCTGATATAAAACTAAATGAAAGAGTAGTAGATAGCAAGTCTTGGTATTGGATTCTGCTGTCACTCCAAAATTTTCTCAATATAATGACTGACACTACACAACAGCTAAATCTAAGTGTGTGATGTTTTCAAATGCATTTATTTTCAATTATCACTTAAGAAGCAATTAATTATAAATGTTGGTATAACTGACATTTCTTTGGTTAAAAAAACTACTGCATGTGCATTTAGTGTCACAAATTAAGGCAGAAATTCAGGTGTTGGATAAGCAGGTATGGTAAAACATAATAAAAGTCTTTTCCTATGAGAATGGGCAGGAATGGTGACACGGTGGCTGGAGTTTGGGCTGAGGTGAGGAGAAAGGAATCTGGGTTGGGGAGGCTTGGCAGAGGGTATCCCGGGAATGAGAGCGGGCTTGGCAAACTGGCGAGGCAGGTAGGCCGACTGGAAATCCTGGAAAACAGGTGTAAATCTTACTGGTTGGCAAAGTAGCTGGGAGCACGGCACAGAAACAAACCGTGATGGCGAGGCCTGGCCGTCAACGCAAGGTTCTCGCAGTGGAGTGGTGATGGCTTGATGGCAGGCAGGTGTGCTGATTACCGATGACGAGCAGGTGTGCAGAGAGAGACAAGAGGGGCAGGGGAGGGGGGGGGAAGGGGAATGAACACACAGACAAAAACCCAAACACACCGAGCACACACCCCTCATACCACGAAGACTGAAAATAACAAAAACACACTCACAACAGGCAGGCAGGTGTCAGGGAGGAGGGGTCGTGACAGAATATCAAGTTACAGGTGATCCAGCATGTGTGTCAGATCAGTTGCACTTGCTTTCTCCCAGCTCGTGTTGCGCTTCCTGTGTGTTGCTTCAGGCCCCATAATCCCTCGGTCTGCTCTCACTAGCGGCCAATCAGGGGAATGTTTTACATCGGCGCCTTAACATCGGCTTAATCAGTCCACTGTGCGACGGCCTTAGCTTAAGAAACAATTAGGAAATCCCTTAATAAACTTTGGCTTGACATGGGCCTTTTGTCCCGGCCATCCACATACATGATGGAGGAGAAATGAGGGGCGATTAGAAGGGGGCGGGGTAGACAGGGGGAATGGCAACTGCTAGACAGGAATTGATTGCATTAATTGATATGCCAATATGTAAGCTTGTTACATCCACCATTGCTTAGGATGATGGCTAACAGGTCCTGCTGATCAATGGGACCAATAAAGGCTTCATCCATTAATGAGCAATGTGGTAATTAATGTTATCCCTAAACCAATTACCTCAGGCAGTGCATCTACAGGAAAGCGCAGCAAATAGTCCAACCAGGTTATCTCTTTTATACTCTTAGCAATTTTCTCATGCTGCCTCTTTACTGCTCTGCGAGTTAACATGGCTGCACAGCTATTCACAGCCAATAGAAGAAAAAAAATATTGTGAAGTGATTGCACATGGTTATCAAACGAATTGAAAATAAAATTTGAAAAGAGTCATATTTAATATAGTACTTAAACAACGCTACATTGTTTGCTGCCTCAGCCTTGAGGTTATAGAACCAGCTGAAGTAGTCATAGCTTCATATTCTCCCCTAATCCAATTCATCTTGTTCCTTTATATGGGGATTCGAGCTGCTTGAGCTGAAACTTTATTGTTTTTGTAAGGATCCTTCTTCTTTCTCTCAGTCTCCTAAATCCCCACGTCCTCCCTCCTCTTCTCCTCTAAAACAAAAAAATTAACAGATAGCGCAGATGACGGTGATATAACAATATGGTTTGTTGGCCAGTAACTCCAGAACCACGTAATCATTACACTTCTAATTATACATGTTACGTGCCGAGCAATTTATGTGGTGAGGAATATGTCTAAAGTGTCTGTCCACAGCCACAAAAGCCTGTTTGTCTTGACAATTGCAACAAAGAGCAAGCCAGAGAGTCAGAGCCAAGAAACAAACCACAGCTCCCTCTGATAGACACACTGTCTGTACATGAATAATAGAGGCTTCTGAATCAATACTATTGTTTTTTTATATTTTAAAGTAAGACTTGTCTTACCTGGAATTCATTCATTGCTCAACATTTTCATTCATCTCATCTTCATATGATGTAAATAAAAACAGGGTTTTCTGCATTGTACCGCAAGTTTTTGTTCAGGAACAATGGAGAAAGTATAGTGTGACAGTTGGTGCTTTCCTGCAAGTCTGACTTTGGAAACAATAGAGTGTTAAGTAAATGACAGTCCTACCTTCCATGCCTGCCTCTACCCATTTACAGTAAAGGCCTTTCACTCGTTGAGCATTACATGCCGGCTGCAGTTGGTTTCAATTAATTATGGAAGCTCGTCTGAAAATTCTGTTTGTTTAGCCCTGAAAGGCACAGTGTGGTTATGTTGTTGCATGTTTAATAATACCTAAATGTGGGAACAATACTGGGTCTGTATGTAGGCGTAATGCATACATTCATATCCTGTATTTATCACTTATTTCTGACCTTGTAGGTCTGTTATGAACATGTATAATATAACAACAAAAAGGGTTCATTTCTATACTTTAAGTGTCTCCACCTAAGCATGCCTAACAAAATAAGAAACAGAACTAAGTGTGAGATAATGACTTATTAGTTGGGACAAGCCCTTTAGAACAAAATCCAGTTTATGTAATGGGTGTTGCAGAAGTGCAGAAAGGCCCATCTGTCTCTCTGCCTATTATCCGGAGCCTTAATCGGGACTTACAGCAGGGCATGCTAAATAAACAGTAAGTAAGTTGTCTTGGGTAGAGGAACGTCAATGCCTGCAACTTGCTCAAGCCTTTGCTCTGAATAGTTCTGTATTGACCCCTCAGGACCCCCCGAGAATTCCCTAATTGAAAATTAATATTGAATCAATGCCGCAGGCCATTTGCATATTGATTATAAACATCCAGGAAGGCACCAAGTATGTCTTGGATCAATAGGGCCCTTCTGCAGCAGGCCGAGTGCACTACATCACATGGCAGCTGCCTGCTCCTGAGGTTAATGACTGCTGCTTGTTAAGGAGCTCTTGTCAGGTAGAATCCAGCCGCAGGGTCTTTCTGCCAAAGCTGGCAGCAGGTGAACTGTGGAGGGTGGAAGAGGAGATGGAGCAGGAAATATGGGATTCGGACAACCTTGTTTTAAGCAACGTAGAGTTTATCTCTGCATTGGATGTGTTAGCAACTTGTAAGCATGATTGTTGCTCCTTCTCAACCTGAGTTTCTTTTAATACCCTGCTGTTTATATTTTTGGGCTTGTCTGTCTGTCTGTCTGTATCAGTTCTGCCCCCACATGCTCTATAAGTAGGTGTGTGCGCTCAGTTGTGAGTAAAGAGCGGAGTCGTCTTCAGTATTTGACAAATATTAGCGAAATAACTGATGACAAAACACATTAAGAATTGCATTGATTGTACAGACAGGGGACATCCTCATTAGAGGGGCTGCTTCGGAAAACACTGGTGGCAGCTATTGCGCTGTAAGCATTAAAAAGTCCACTGAAAGCGCTGTGTTTTCCATGTACACCACACAGATGTTTATGGGCTTAATGTATTAACAAATGAATGATCTTTATTTACATTGCACTTTTTACAGCAGAACCATCTCTAAGACACAAACACACACTAAAACAGCGTCAGTGTTGTCAGAGTAAGAGGCCTGTTTCAAATGAGGAAAATGTAGGTTACGTCTCAGTGTAGTTTTTACAGTTTAAAATGCTTTAGAAACTAGAATACTTTTAATTTTTCTTGCCATTTATCACATACGCAAACTAATATCAGATGCCCCAAATCATGTTTTAAAAATAAGATATGATGTAATGGAACTTGTTGCAGTAATAAACATGTTCAAGTATGCGTGTTTCTCAACATCATACATTTGAGCCATGGTTTATATTTTTCAGTACATCTCTTCTGCTTTGTGCCTGAAACAAAGTAAATGTCCATTCTTGAGTCATACCTGCTTACTGCCCATAGGTGTGGATTGTAGAGAGATATATTAATATATGTTAAGAGAGAAGAAAAGGGAGAGGAAAGATGCCACCACAAAGGAAGCTAGAAGGTAGTGGAATTCAACAGATTCAGTAAGTAAAAAATGGTAAATAAGGTCTTTTGATTCTTAATTTGAAAAGTTCTGATCAGTTAGGAATAGGTGTGGTTTTAAATTTCTATTTAAGTTTAGTTCTCCTCTATAACCAACTCAATAGAATATGCAATAATTACCATCAGTGTATGTGATGGATGATAGTGACATTGTCCAGATGCCACCAGATTTGGGCTTTCACAGCCAACATGTTTCTCCAGGGGAGCATGCCCCTGAACCTGGCTACTCTTTCCCCACTGGCTGGCTACTCCATATCCTTGTGGAAAGCCCTGACAGACCATAAAATACTACAACCATGTGTGTTTGTACTGTATCTGTGTGTGTGTTTATAAAAGAGGATAAGGAAGGGAGGCTGATCAAAGATAAGGCCAACCATTTCCAGCCCCTGAAGGGAGAGAAAACAATATTAGGTAGATCAAAAAGGCCGTTTTTAATTTGAAATGAAACTTTCACAGCATTACAAGACAAAAGAGAACAAGAATCCTCCACTTTAAAGCGCCGATTAAGATTCAACACATACATTCCTCTCCCGAACTCACCATAATAGTTTCCACATGTTGAAGAAAGTGGAGGCAGGATGGAAGGGATGGCAGCGGAGACAGTGGAGTGAAAAGGTTAGATGCAGATAGGAGATGAAGAAAGAGAGCTCCATCAAACCACCGTAACTGGTAACCTGTGCGTAGACTCCCACCAAAGCCCGACCGGCTGGTTTAGTGGTGATGTTTAAGTCTGGTTAAACTAATGGAGCTCTCTAAAACTGGATGATTCTCTGAACCCACAGGAGACAGCAGACCTGGTGTGAAGCACATGTGAGAGCAGCTTATCCTCCAGTCTATGAAAGGCAAGGTCTAGAATTAATGCCTCTGTGCAGGCTGTGGCCGTTCTCCCCTTGCCACCACCCCCACCCCAGCTCACACCCTGCACTGGGAGCTGGGGTCTGGGAGCTGAGAATGGAGTGCCGGGCCCAGAGAACCAGGCTGCATCTGATTGCTTCATTACAGGCCCTTTCATTGACTTGGTTGCACTGAACTGATGAACTGAGGCAGTGGACAAGAGCACATAATAGGAAGAAATGAATTCTTATCACAGCCTTCTCAGGAGGCCACTGGTCCTGGCTGGAGCCAACAGAGGCCATGGCTGAATGGAGAGGAGGGGGCTGTATATGGGCCCGTTTGCGAGCCAGGAGCAGGATCTTAAGACGGAGGACATGATGGAGCTTTAGGATGCCGGATCAGTCCACAGGGGAGGAACCGTGAATCCACAGAGAGCCACATTATTGTAGGCAGCTTGTTTTAATGATTAGTTTGGTGATTAGTGTTTGCTTTCTCCTGGTAACTGACACCCACGGCATAACATTTTTTTTCAATTGTTTATTCCAGCGGTCCTCCAGAGGCAGACTTCTGCTAGTTAGAGTCCCTGCTTTAGGCCCCACAGCAGCACCCAAACGCCAACCACTGAGATGAATAATTAATTTTGTACCTTATTGGGCTCTCACCCCTAACTCGCCAACCTCTGGCTAATGAGTGAGAAGAGTCTTCTGCTGCAAGGACAATGACGGAGCCCATTATAAAAACAACAGCAACACTAACAACCACAGCCATGCATACAATAGAAAGGCGAGATGTGGTATAGCGCGGCACCAATTTAGCGGCAGGCTCGGTCTCCGTAGGCCAGGGGTTGTTAATCCCTCGGCCATGCCTGCGAGAGGCTGGGGACTCCGCAACTCTGACCGGCCTGCTCATTTCCACGCCTGTATGCACAGTCAGCACTTAACCATGCAGGGGGGAGGCAGGCAGGAGAACCCCACCTTTTACCAGTGTTGCAAACGTGATCCTTATACCATTAACATAACAGTTTCCTGTAAAAATAAAAGTTACCTTCAATTATGTGATGTTATGTCATCATAATGCTCCACAAAATGTGCATAAATTCAAAATCTATTCATCGCAGTCTGCTGATGGGCCGATCAGGTTCCACATCCACCTCCCGGCACGCTCTCCCCCTCTTCCTCCCTGCTGCCATCAAATCTTTCCCCTCCCCTTCCTGCTCATACCTGTTCACTTGGCACAAAATGGATGCTGCAAAGCCATTTAATTGGCCTCTACTTCAGAATCCAAGGGCATTTGAAATGTCTCTTTAATAATATCTTTTCCCCCACAGAGCTGCTCTTGACAGTGTTTGGGAACAATATTGTTAATGTTGTTTGTTGTAAACGGTTGGACATCAGAGAGTCTTGGTGCTCATCCTAAAGATCTTTTGCCATCAGTCGGGTGTCGTGGGTTTTCTTTTTTTTCTCTCTCTTTTTTAGCTCAGGCTAAATGTTATAAGAACAGTATCAGACATACTAGTCATTTTGGTCATTTTAGAACAGCTGGCCCATGTTTTAGCCACATCATCAGTTCCATTTTTTTCCTTGCCTGTCTTTTCGTCTGCCTCTCCTGTGGCTGAGCCAAAGATAACTGAGTAGCAGTGTTTGACTGTAATCACTCCAAGTCTCTTTCTCTGGAGAGCAGCACAGCGGGCAGCAGTTCCACCCCTCTAGGAGCTTTCAGCCCACTTTCACAGTATTATGACATGTTCATGAAGAATCAGACAAAGCCAAGTTTGCTTACATACGTCTAATGCACAAGCACACGCCTTTAAATTGTGTAGCTTTGTGATTTAGATAGATCTTTTGGTAATCAGCGATACTCACACTGTGGTTAGAGAGAGTGAAAATTGACCCACTGTGAGAGGGTTGGCTCAACTCAACAAGTAATTTGAATAAACTTTTCGGCAAAAAATGCAAGGTGAACTGTGTATGCCTGCTCTGTCAAGCGTCAATCTGAGGCATTTTTGAGTCTCAGGTAAAATTGAAAGCCTAAAGCAATTTGATATACTGATTAGGCTCAGATAAATACAGGCTGGATATACCACTGAGATTAGAAGCATAACTAGTTAAAATGATGGTTGAGTTGGTCCATTGCATCCCATCATCTGGCTCAGAGTCTGTTTTGTATTTAAGGCTGTAAGGTGTGTGCATAATCAAATAAATAAATAACGCTGCCAGAATTATGTGATAATGAATTAATACATTACAGGATTTTGCATGAATTGCATGAGATGAGTCTTTTTCATTAGCCTTTTGAGAGGAAATTTCATTATATGCATCACGAGCCATAGAGGAAATCTGGTTTTAAAAGGATGCGAATAAGAATAAAGTATTAGATTAGGAAAGGTCATAGCACTGCATTTGAATAGACATCAAGTTGTGACGTTATCTATTCTTGATGTGGTTTTCATCAGCCCCGTCTTCACTGACAAGAGTGACAGGAAGAAGAGGACAGCATTGAGTCTCTAAGGAGAAATGCCTCATAACCCAGAGAAAGGTGCTGACCTGTGCTTGTAGTCTCTGTGTCTGTGAGGGTTTGTAGCTTTTCAGTGGTCTTTTTGGGAGATGTAAAAATACACAACTCTCTAAGTAAATGCTTTTTTATATATATTTTTTTGAATTGGGACACAACCTGACTCAAATATTGACATGTCTTCCTTGATAATCACATATGGATACATCAATACATCAAGATTTACAAACTAGCAAAAATCTGAGCTACTACTCTTGCTCACCAACTAAAATAATATTAAGGATTTTTTTTTTTACATACCTACAATACTCCTTGCAGTATTGATATTCAGTTTTGTTCACTTTCTGTCCCTATTGTTGCGAGCAAAACATAAACTTGGTTAAACGCATCTCCAATAATTGCACTGCAAAGTTGGTTGATTATTTTGTACATAATTACAGTGGAAAACAACCTACCTATTAAGACCTTAATGGCAGTAATGCAGAAAGCAATTACCATTACTTTGCTGCTCACACTGAAAATAAAGATTTCTCTAAATTAAAAGGATCCTCTGACTACTGCTAAGGCTAATTGCATGGGGTCTTGTACAGACATCTGGTTGTACATCATTTGTAAGAGCTAAATGCTGATCAGTTAAGAAGGCCTTTACAAGTTGTGTCCTAAGTGTGTGTTTTTGGGACTGCTCTGCTGCCAGGGAGTCTGATAGCTCTTGAATTATTTATCTATCAGGCTGCTGGACTGTAGTCAGGGCGACCTAGGCCCCGTAGTGGTTGTCTGGCGACATCTCCCTCCAACAGTAGCCATCAGCAGACAAGGGGTAGGGGTGCTAATGAGCAGGGTGCATGGGATTTCTACCCCTCCAACCCTCCCTCACATACAGACCCTCCACACTGAATAGAGACGGGCGAAAGATTTGCAAAGATCTGAGTGCAGAACTTTTTAATTAGGGAAAAAACGAGGTTAGAAAAAGAAAAAGATTGAAAAAGAAAGATAGAAACAACCACCCGTTTTCCTATTAAGGAGAAATGTCAAGCGCGGTGGTGAAGCAATAGTCTGTGTGCATCCCTTTGTTGTCCTCCCTGACATTGAAGGCTAATTTTTCATGGTTATTTGAACTGGAAAATGAAAGAGAGGTTTGCGATTATTTCCTATAAATGACAACACAATTGCATTACGCTTCAGTACAAACACAGAGAGGATATTGCCTTTTCATATTTCATGTGAAAGTAATGGATGGGCTATGCAAAGAGGAACAGAAAGAAAGACAAATGGTGAAAGAAAGCTCCCCGTGTTTGATTTGTATTAGAAACTGAATGGATGGAGGTAGAGTTTTTTTTTTTTTTTTTCAATAAGTGGTAGCACTCTCGTGGATGTTTTAAAGTGCCTGTGCAGTGTAATCATTGGATTTCTTTAGCAATTAGCTATGAGCAACCAGCCGGGGTAGTTGTTAGAAGAAAAGTTGCCCAGTGTATCCACTGCAGGCTCTCCTAGAAAAATATATGTCCATAGTAAGGTCCCCATACACACACACACACACACACTGTGTCCATATGTATCTGTACAGCCATATGATGTAATAAATAAAAATAAGTGTCATAAATAACTAAAACACCAGCCCACCATCCTCCACCTCTCCTCTCAACTATCCTGAAACATCTGAACTTAGCAGGCCATTGAACCTTTGAGAGCAAACTCACATCTATGACCCCCTATATTTTATATTTTAAATAAAATCGATTAGCAAAATTGGTATTCATAACCTTGTCGGATTCTGTTTTATCTGGGCGTACGCTTTCATAAACAAACAGCCGGTCAGGCCCTGGGCTGCAGATGGAGACAGGGAGGCTGGATGACCATCGAGGAGGATGGCGAACCAGCCCACTCTGGAGGGGCATGCTGAGAAATGTGTTTGTGTACTTTAAGTTTACAAAGATTGAAGGACCGGCAGGAAAGCCTCTGCCGGCAGGACTCATGTAAATAGGACCCATGTGGGAGCTGTGAGCCGGACTCCTAACACGCGCCGAAGTAGACGATACATACATCCAACCATGGCAACATTGATTTTCTGAGCTAATACCTCCACAGAACAGTCCACAGGCAGATGGATGCACTACAAAGATATGCAAATGGTGCATTCGATAAATCGACAGGCAGAGATCTTTTTCAGACAGTCCACTGTACTGGTCTGCAGTACCTAAAAGGAGAGATAAACAGATAAGTACCTGTTAATGGACACACACATACACATACACAAGTGTGCACACACAAACATACAAGCACCTGCCTGTTACCTGCGAAAACTCGGATCGATAATAGAATTTCATGTTAAGCAGAGCCGCTTCAGAAAAGCACATCAAATAAAGCCTGGGACTATCCAGCATTAGTTTTTAATATGAAAGCGCTATTTTTAAAGTGGCACACTATATTTTTAATTTTCAAGGTTTTCTTCAAGAAAGCTTTTTGCACTATATCTTGTGTATAATAACAAAACAAACTGTGGGCATAGTCATATTCAGTGCGCTTATTAGTCAGATATGAAACAAAAGCTGCTGGGTGTATGTCATATATAATAGATGTGGGCTGTCTTGTTAAGCCCAGCAGGCTGTATGTGGCTGTGTCTCTGTGGAGAAAGGCTCTGAAGCTCGCTGTACCTGGTAATTAAAGAGAGTTTGTGGCAAAAGCCAAACATCAGGAGAGATGAGCTATGAACAAAAGAGCTGTGACAGTTTCAGGTTATGTGATTTTTGTGTCCCTTTTTTGCCAAATGAAAAATCAATACATTTTCCGGGTTATACATATTCAGAGTGTCCACCGTGCTTCCGCCCTGATGGAGAGAGGGGCGGGGGACTGTGGGCTAGAGTTGGGGGGGGGCGGGGGGAGTCGCCTGTTCGTCTGTCATAACTGTACCATCGCATTTTCCAACCCACTGGTGAATATTTCAGAGTTGATGTGATTGCCCTTCATGACAGCGGTGATGCTTTTTTTTCTTTCTTTTTTTTTTTTTCAGACACCCCTTCAGCCACCCCCACACTCAGTCAACCCACCCCAAATCTGTTTGGTCCCTTTGAATAGCGGCAAAATAGGTGAAGGCATTGTGATGTGGAGCTAGAGGAAAAAGAAAAAGATGCATTAATAAAAGGAGGTTGATTTAAGAGGAGGCAGCGGTGGAAGACGACAAGCATAAATGCATGGTGGGGGGTGGCAGAGAGGCAGAGTGACTCTTTGTGCAGGACAATGTCCCTCAGGCAGAGTAGATGGAAGAGCACTGCCCAGTGATGTTTTTGCCCCCTATCCAGGCTTTTAGCCCTCCATCCTAGCAGGGAAAAGTACAGCCTGCATCTTCCATTGTGGACATAATATGTGCTAGTGAGCAGCCATCATCTTGGACATTCAAGGAAGTCACAGTGTGGTGTGTGTGTGTGTGTGTGTGTGTGTGTGTGTGTGTGTCAGCTGGGGCAGAAGAGTGAGCAGTCCCTGAATGCTCACTCCCTGTGTAGCCACATTAACCTAGATCCTCCTCTCCTTCATCACTCAAGTAAAACACAAAGAGAGAAGAACTAGAGCGGCACTCACTTTATCCACTTTATTTGTAATGTATCTAAACATGCTATTATCACGAGAAATATTTCTAATTAGTATAATTTCCCTTGAGATGACACTGTAGGGAAAATATTTAATACATTACATGGTGCTCAATAACAGTTCCTAACTCACTAAGTACCAAAAGCTTAAAATGCAGTCAAATTAGCCACATTTAGTGTGTTTAAATGCATTTTTTCGGTTCAAGAACACCATTGAAAAACGTGACTTCTGTGTGTGACTCTGTGACCTGAATGTGCATAGTGTCCTTTAAAATAGCCAGTGACTTTGAAAGGCGAGGGGGATCAAATTAAGTGTTGCGTGGAAGACCTATGGCGCAGGTTTGATGAGCACGCACCACGGGGAAAATAGTGGAGCGCCAGGGGAGGGGGTCGCAGCGATATTGTTCTAAGGCAGTGTGAGCTATCACTGCTGTTTGTGATTAACTTGCCATTTAAAGTTTTTTTAGTTATTAGCTGCCCTAACCCCGTACCCCTCCTCCATCTCCTGCGCCTCCTCCTCTGCTCCCCCCCTCTCCTCTCTACATCCACTCCCCTCCTGCCCTCAGCCCCATGGAGACACAAAGTATTCATTCACATTTAGATCCTGAGGTCACAGCAGGGCCAGCAGGGAGAGGCCAGCGAATCCCCCCATAGACAGGTCAGGAATCTAACACGTAACTCCGACCAGCAGCGCTGAGGTAGCTTGCTCTTCTTTCCTTTCGAAATGTGAAAGTGTGTGGGAGAGAGGGAGTGAGAGAGGGAGTGAGAAAAGAAGAGTACAGAGACAGATACACTTTCATTTTGTGAGTGTGTGTGTGTGTGTGTGACAGGTCTAGTGTTTCTAGTGCAATTTCTGACATTTTACTACATTGATGCTGATGTGCAATTTTATGTATTTTAATGCGCCTTCATTCATTTAGAATATTACTGTTGTCATTTTTGAATGTGTCTCATATTTTAGGTTAAAGTCCAAAGAAATTAATACAATTGGTTGATAACATACATATGAAGTTATAAGTAATTTGAAAAGCATTTTTTTTTTGCATAGCATAACATGTCCACATTTTAATTCAGCGTTATGTTTTGTGGTTCAGTGGCCAGTATGGTTACTGATAACACCATGTTGTGGTTTATTGGATGTTCATAAGCAAAAGCCCCTCTTGTCTCTGGCCAGATTGTGGGCATGTTTTGCTCTGTTGTGGTTTTATGAGAGGTATCTTGTGAGGACGTAAGGAGGGAGCGTCTGTGAGTGTGTGTGCGTCGGATGGAGGGGGGGGGGTTACGAGCTCTGGGAGTGTTTTCCTGTGTGTTGTGCTTTAAAAAGGGGGGTCTTGCGTATGGGGCGCAGAGGTGCTGATATGAGGAGCGGACAATGCATGAAAGCCCTCAGCATGGGTCCTGTGTCTCATTGTCCCATGGTACCCTCCTGTCACTTTCATTTTGCACCCTCTAGTCCAGAGTCAGGCCAACTTTGATATAAGGAAGGGGTGCAAGGGATGATGGGGGGAGCAAGAGGGGGATTTTTAAAAGAAAAAGTAGGGGAGAAAGATAGAGTCTGTGAAGTGTGAAATAAGATTGCTTTTTATCCGACAGTGCAGCGTTAAAGAAAAGGAAGCTGTCCGGCCCTGGATAAAGCGGGGGAAGCACACCTCTCTGATTTACAGTGCGATCCTGTGACACCTGGTTAAAATGATAACAACAGCCTCAATAATCATAATGAGAGTAATGAGAGCTTAGACACACAGCTCGACACAAGAGCCCAGAGAGAAGCGGAGCTCAACCCTCGCTCCCAGCACTCAAGAGCCGGGGAGAGGGAGAAGCTCAGCTCAGCCCCCGCTCTGGTTCTCCAGGACTTACGAAAGCCAAGAGAGATAGACAAGACAGTGTTGTTGAGATACTGTGCATGTAACAAAAAAGAGCAGACTGTCACTACTGTTTGAGGAACACCGGAGCCGTTCGCAGGTAGGACTGGAATTCTGTACTTAAAGAAAGGCAGTTATCATCATAGCAGTGTATTCTGCTGAGGCCGAGGATGGAGGAGGAGCCTGACCCAGTGAAAGATATCTAGAGTGACTATTATTACTTGCTGCTGCTCTTCTCTACAGTCTGGGAAGGAATACTGGAAAGTGCAGTGGTTACCATCAATTATTTATTAGGCCGTTTGTGCTTGTCAGTCTGATTAGCATTAGTGTAATCACTGCTCTTCAGGGGAAAGGAAGGCTGCTCTCTCTCATCTGAAGGTAATCTTGCCATTTTCAGTGTCTCATCTTCACCGGACACCTCTTGCATAGCATCTGCTTTTGTCATCTCCACATATTTCTTCCCTTTTCCCCTTCCCCGTGTGTTTCTGTCTTTTTGCTGCTCGGCCCCTTCCCCCCAGCACCTCATTAATGTGTGTGAGCAAGTTGCTCTCTCCCAGCTTGTATAGAGTGACACCTATGGGCCTGATTAAGCCTTTGCACTCACTGGCAAAACACAAGAGGGGAAGGCTGCTGAGCGCAGATATGGTGTGTGAGTGTGTGTGCGTACGTACGTCTGCGCGTGTCTGTCTGCAAGATGCTGGAGCAGAGAGCCCGTGGACTGTCCCCACTGAGTGACTGGCAGAGCAAAGCTGATATTTATATGCTCAGAACAAATGAGTGTAATCTCTGTGTCGGCAATGGGCTTATTCAGCTTGCATGATTAGATTAATGGAACTGTTTCATATCATTGTATTAGGATGGTTAATGAAGACAATTAATTAGAAGACAACCTTCAGGCTATTGTCCTTTACATCTCTCAGATTTGGGTTAGAAATGGCCTGCTGCCATAGCTTTGAGTGTTTCTCCTCATCTGTTTTCAGAGTTAATCTATGGCTACAGTTTTAGTGTCTCTTCCATTTGCATCCTACTCTTAGGCCACTCATGACCTTTCATTAATTATGGTCGGCCTGGCTTTAATCATTCTGTAATACCGTTAGAGATGAGACAAGGAATAGGCAAAGCCATTTGCCACTTAAAGATGTAACGCTGCTCCTGAAATTAAATGTCTGCATTTCTGCATAAATTATGGATGGGGTTCTGTGTTGTGTGTGCTAGAAGTGTCATATACGTTGATTCAACATCTAAATAAAGAAGTATTGAAAACAGGAGGAGGAAAAAAAAATACCAGTGCACATGTGAGCATGTACAGTATGTATGCAGGAAGTTGGGGGTGGGTACAGGGAAGCTGAACAGCATTAAAATGTTGGCTGCTGCCTATCACAGTAATGTTTAAGCACAACGTGTGTATTAATGTGTAGGTGGGGAATTAGTCTCACTACAAATGCCACATAGCTAAGAAATGACACCTTGCCCTGTTTTTCAAAGGTGAAAAAATTTACCTGGGGATTATTTTGTAATCTGAGCACCTATGCAGCTGTACAGTATCCTAATTCTCGCCGAGTTGTGGAGATTTATGCAGGCAGGAGTTAGATGGGATTTTGGGACTCGGCAGGAGTTCTTTGGTTTTCTGGGAATGTTTAAGATCCGCCTCATCTGCACGGGATGGGCCACACTGGATGGAATTCATGGGTTGCCTTGGAAGCATTATAGAAACATGGTTAAAAATAAAAGAATAAAATGCCTTCATGTGTGTGGGATCCAGGGAACACTTGAATATGCTTTTTACTAGGAGACAGTCATTCTTTTTAAATACCTTTATTTAAACACAGGATCAACCTTTAGAAATAATATAACAACAACACAATCCAGACACCAGTCGCTGCTCCGACAGCTGTTTCCTACAGCATTTACATCAGCAACCAGGAAATGGAAGATATTGCTACTGTCCTGCCAGTAATACAAAGGTGTTTTCCATTGACTTTGATTTTTTTGAACCGCATGACCCCATGTGCACGAGCAAGCAGTTGTCTCTAGAATAATACAATTATTGTTATGTTATTTTGTAGCTATAGTGTGTATTCAGTCAACCTTTAAACAAGCCAGGAGGTTTTAAAAATAGCAAAATATGTTGTTGATATCCATAAATATCCAACCTTTTTTTTTAGCCTACAGAGAAAAAAATAATTTTCTTTCACATACACAGCAGAAAGAGAAATGTCAAATAAAAAAACAACAATAATTTCCTTTAATGTATTTTTCACTTCTAAACATGACTTATTTGCATAAGGCTCCTCTATTTACCCTTGCAGGAGAGAAAAAAAGAGGTGTTTCTGAATATTCTATCTATGAGTAAGACCTGTCTTCAGGAAAGGGACCGTGAGAATCACCACGTGGTTCAGAGACGTGTAGCTGTGATAATGACACATACCTGAGTTTGAGAACACGATGTCGACTCTGCATAAGGTGTATGCAATGTTTCATAACTGGCAGGATAAACAGTAAGTGTTGGGGATAATGTAACATCATAAAAGTGGTTTTGGCTGTGGGTAGTCATGTGGTGAGCTAAGATTGGATGTGTGATGACTGCAGGGCTGAATACTTGAACAGGATATTTCAGTAGCTGTTGTAGCATTGTCAATATATCAATAGCTCATAGAGTAGAGACCCGAGCATGAAAGCATTTTCAAAAGAGCATTTAAGTACATTTGCTGAGAATTAGCTGACTTGTGTAATAACTGATAGGGCCTATTGACTGCGGCCTAGTTTACTGTTGTCAAATCAATGCTATTGCATGCACGTCCCACTACTTTTAAACAAACTTAACAGGCAAAGGGGATGTTCAGGGGGCACTGGAGGGAAATAAACAAGATTGATGCTCTTTTTATTATCTGTTTTTGCTATCTTTTCCTCTGTGTGTTACTTACAAATGGCGTTATCGGATATCCATTGTTTGGACTTCGATGCTCCTAAATGGCCTGATATATCGAGCTGAGGCTTTTAAGATGGTTACAGGGGATTTCTGCCTTTGACTTGGCATAAAAGTAAAATGAATTGTGGCTCTGAAAGTTTTAAATATTTATGATTTTTTTTTGCGATAGTAGGATAGAAGAAGTGACATGGGGCTTGTATTGGTAAGTAACCTAGCAGATTGCAGCGGGGGACAGTAATGTATGTGTCTGTTTGGGTTGGTGTGTGTGAGAAAGGGAATCTAGTGTAAGGTCTTTCTCTTGAAGAATACTGCTCTCACAATTATTTTTCCATCTGCCTGTGTTGACCACGTGTGCTTTTCCACATTTGACAGAGGAAACCATATTTGTGTCCTGGTCTTGAATATATGGAGAAACATAATAAATTTGCTCTCAATACAAATAATAACAATAATAATAACAATAATAATAATACATATTTGCCTTTCTACTTCCCCACTAATTACACTCTGATTTTATAATTCCTGTCAAAATAAATATCACAGTGATGATCAGACAGCACAGGACAGAAAGCAGAAACCAGATTCTGCCCTCTTTGTCTGCTAGCCTTGCAACTGTGTGTCAGCATATGTAATTGTTGCAAGCTCCTATAGAAAAAAACGCTGCCGTCCCTTTAAGTGCTTCCACCAATTCTGATGGCGTGGTAATTTACATATCCCGTCCTCCCTCCCCCTTCAGGAGAGCTGAGTGAGGATGTGGAGGCTGCTAGTGAGACCACCACAGACCAGGAGGACCAAACCAAAGACAGAGAAAGTGGGGGGGAGAAGGAGCTCACCAAAGGGACAGGTAAGGCCAATATTTGCACCACACACATTTAGGGAGTGCTCTTCACAGGGAACACATGGCCCTGCACCTGGATGGTGCTGAACAACAGGCCTTTTGTCTAATTAAATTAAACATATTTAAACCAAATATTGAGAGCCTTTTTAAGCATTAAACACTCTCTGTCAAAACTCCCTAAATCCACTTCTAGTTTTCAAAGGCTGCACTCTCATGCTCCGGGTTTCCAGGGATTAAAACCCATCAGATACAGTTTGGATAAACTGTCAATTTGGGTAATATGCTCAGTGGACATGTGACCCATGTTTTGTCTTTGCTCAATAGGTGATGTGAAGAGAGGGGCCTGTATGCGTAATTCCAGCTGAGCCATGTGTGCTCATACATGTGATAGCACTGCCCCCTCCTCAACTTTGCTGCACAGACACAGGAACACAGACAACACTTACCTGTGTTTAATGTCATCAGATTAGATTTTAGGTCAGATTAGAGTCAACTTTATTTTCATTGCACGCTGAGACAATGAAATGCGGTTTAACTTCTAACCAGACGTGCAAAAAACAGTAAAGAGTAAAGTGCAGAGTAATGTACATGTATAGAGATATACATCAACAGTGGGGGGCATATGTAAGTGCTATGCTAAGATATATAGAATAGGAACAGTATTACAGTATGAGCAGAGTAAAATAATACACTTAGATATAAACAGCATGTGCAGCAGTTACAGCAGGCAGTTGCACGTATGAATGTAAATATACAGTGCAAGTGTAAGAACAAGTGAGTAGACATTATATACAGAATAATAGCTGGATATCCCTACACTATAGGGCAGATATGTACATTATAGACAGCAGTATAAATGTGAATACAATATAGGGCAGATATATATACAGTATGGAGTAATGTGGCAGTGAAAGTGAGTGATAGCCAGCAGCTAGTGAGGCACTTCTAGTGCAACAGACAGGCATAGTGCAAATATCTGGAGGAGGTGGAGGGAGAAGAAAAGTTCAGTGGGGAGGGGAGATGGTTCAGGATGGTTTTATCTCTTCATTGACAGGTGTAAGGTGGTGAATCCTGAGCAGGGGGTTGGGCTGAGGGTGAGGGGAGGAGCTTTAGGCCCAAACAGTCTCTGGTCAAGGGAAGGCTGCGCTTCCTAAAAAAAGCCTTTTGAGCATTTTTGGAGGCATTTTAGGTTCTAATCTTGTTTTGAAATCAGGGGATGTTTTCAGTTTAAATGGTTCAGCATTGATACACTGTCAACCTCTCATGGAAACATGCATTTGTGGATTTGCAGGTTGCTTTACCACATGGTGAAAATGAACATTTTTAAACATCATTTGTTTGAGTTTTGTTGTGACTGGAGTCTGTCTGGAAGGTTTTGTGTTGTTTGAACAGAATGACCATTGACAATGAAAGCCTGAAGAGCAGTACACAACCAGTGGAAGTTCTTATAGCAGTTGTGGTTCTGTTGTTGGCAGCACTTTAATGAGAAGAATAGAGTTTTTGTACTAGTATTAAAAGCAAATGTTTATGTGCTAATTTGATAACGCTGATACTCTGAGTGGAGCCAGTGGTAAAAGACTTTTTCTATAGGTTGTCAGATGTGTAAAAGATGTTGACACTCGTAGTACTTTTAATACAGACACTGTATGGCCACCTTTCAAACACGGCTTTTATCTCCTCCACATGAATGAAACATGGCCTCAAACACAAGTTTAAAGAGTCTCAAACTTTAGATTTTGTCCCACATACCACACAGTGTATGTGCATCACTGCGTCTAATTATATATATAAAGCTTTTGTTTACTGATTGTATTCAGATTTCTGAAACGTCAGTGTAAATGAAATATAGATTCATTTTTCCTTTTTATGCACAATTTACTTTGTTCGCCTGCGTTAGAAAAACAATGTTGGCAGTTAAGACATTTCTTATTCAATAGAAGAGATTTCTGATAATGATGACACCGAACAGTAACAGGCCTGGATAGATGCTTCTCACTTGTCTAACTTCTTGTGTTACTGCAGGATGTTTTGATTTACACTAGTCAGGTTAAAAGCTGGAAAACAATTCAGACCTTTTGCATACCTAAGTTTTTTATAAAGTGTAGCAAAAAAAAACTTCATCACAGTGTTTGAAGCCCAGCCTTTGTAAAATGTCTTTGATATTCGAACTTCTATTTTAAATGAGGCTGAGTTGTTTGTGCTCTTTGAAAGGGCGACACTCTTCTTTGATGGAAGAAATAATGATATGCATGCCTGACTGAATATGGCTAAAAGTATGTTTTAGCACATCAAAATAAAGCACTTTAAAAAGCATTAAAATGAGCTGGCCGATTAATAATTCACTCATACCTGTGGTGCACAGGAAGACGACTCCTCGCATTAGGATTCCTCCTTTTTGAAAGGCATGCAATTTGATACAAGCATATTCAGTTCCTTTCCTCCCCTCTGTCAGTCGCTAATCACCAAATAAGTGTGTTTCTGTGTTTTCACAAAGGAAATATGTGCTTGCATATGAAAAATTTACAGCTTCCCAGCAGCTTATTAGAAACGCTTAGTTAAAAATAGCATGTGCATTAGGGAACCAGGTCTGAGGTTCTGTTTGATGTCAGTGAAAAGGTGGGTGGGTAGGTTGGGGGTGGTGGGTTCAAGGCTGTGTTGTCAGCGAAAGGTAGACAGCTGTAGTTTAATGGAAGGGTCCCTTTTTGTACTTCAAACTTTTTGTGATTGATGAATACAATACCCATTCAAAGGAAGTGCAGAAAACCTATCTTGTGGGGCGGGGGAGAGCGAGGAGGACCTCACAATGCATTTGGTAAACAGAGGAGCACTTGTTTGGCTGGTGATTGTCTGAAGATGTTTGTACAGTAGGAGCACAGATGGTGTGTATGATAGAATATGGTGTATGAGCGTCTTGGCCAACCTGTTATTTATCTGAAAGATGCTCAATCTCCCACTGTCTGAGGCTGAGCTGTTTCTAAGGTCCATCATTAGAACTACTGAAGTATTTCTTCTCATCGTTGTCATGTAGCTGTTGGAACAGAGCACAACATTGTTCCTTTACAAATGACAGTCACTGTCAGACAGACGGTATTAGCGAACACAGAAAAAAGGCTTCCTCCTTTTTAAAGCCACTGTCAATCTTATTTTCTCTTTCTTGTTCCGCGGCTCCTCAGTATTCATTAAAATCATTTAGAGGTACATCAGAAGCCTTTGTAAAATGCATATGTATTCAGCATGTCATCTCTTGAAAGATGCCTTCATTATTCTGTTGTTTTTTATTTATCTCAAAGATAATACAGATATGCACATGTACAGGCATCCAGACATATGTATGTCATATACTCCCAACGCTGCAGGTAGTATGTGGTGCACATTTTTGGTGTTATACAGTAACTTATCTTAAGTATATACATTGAGAAGAAGAAAATACAAATTAACAGTAAAAGTAATTATAAGTGGAATACTAAAGTCTTAATATATTTGGACAGTGATGTTCATGTTGGCCGTAGCTGCAATTTAATCATCCTGCATGATTAGTTTTCAAAGGGTCATTTTTAATGCTAGGTATGAAATATGTATAAATGGATGGCCATGAGCCTCTTATCTCTCTCCTTACACCTTCTTCACCAAGCTGAGACAGCACTGGCGAAAGGGACGGGCTCCTGTATAGGAACGGGATCCTTACCTTCATTAAAGCAGGTGGTGTATTTATGCAGCGGCTGTGAATGTATGGGGATGCAGCAAGGAGAAAGGCAGGGTGGCGAGCGTAGGGGAGATAGGAAGGTGAAGAGAGCAGGAAAAGGAGGAAGGAGGGGAATTGTTAATACACCTGCAGACTTGGACACAATGAGATTTGACATATTTAACATAAATGTATGGGAAAGGTTGTATTTAAAGTTAGCAGGGGGCACTATGTGGGGAGATGGGGAAGAGGGAGAGAGAAATAGTCTCTCCACATTCTGGGGCAGGGAAGATGGTCGTCCTGAAATTGAACTTGATAAGTAATTCTTTCCATACCTTTTCCCCTACATTCAATTTATGGGAGCTGGAGCAAAGTGGGTGAAAAATAATTTTCCAGCCTGGGTCATCCACATTCTGAGACCAGTAAAAAAAAAAATTTCACTCAAACATGTCCATTCACTTGATCAACCTTGTATACACTCCTTCAAGTTATATGTATCTTACAGGTAAATTAAGTTGTGATTTTTTTGGTGATAATTTTTTCCAAGTCCCAAGTCATCAAGAAAGCCAAGATATGTAAAACTAGTCAGAATAAGAGAGAATAAGATAAGAGGTTTGATAAAGCCAAATGAGAAAGCAAGAAGCAAATTATTTTGCTATATCTACTACATGTTTTGAGTGATTGGGAATCATTTTTATCTGTAATTCTAATTTAAATATTTTGTTTTTTTAGATGCCGTCATCACAGTCATGTCACAGTCTGTCTTTGTTCACACATGGTCTGAAACATTTAGTGCACGCCGTAGCATCCCTTGCCATGCCGGACTCGTCTGCGTTAGCTCGGGCTTGAATGTTGGTGTTGTTAAGTGTGTAGGAGTATTTTGACAGAGTTTTGTGGAGCACCAATTAAAGGTGATGTGCAGGTTCCAATTTAGCATTAGCCACTGCACAGTGCAAATAGTGCGTGTTATGCTATTTTCCTACTTCATTATGCCCCAAAACATTGCTTTTAACTCTCACATAAATGGGCTTGATGAATAAAATCAAAATAGGTGAAATCCATATTTAGACATAATTAAAGCTTTATGCATTTTAGACTGAACACCTACAGCAGAAGTGTTGTTTTGATTAATGTGGGGAGGTTTGAAGCATCTACTGTCGACTTGTAAGAACAATTGTAAACTGTGCAATGACATACTGACAAATGATGATATGTTAAAACTAGACATTTTCTAACAGTTGTTTTAACATCTTAACCTGACTCAGATTAGTTTGCCCCTTTTTCTCTCCAGCATTTTCCAAACCTGTGCTGTGTTTCTCTTTCTCCTCAGGCACATACAGGAGGTTTTTCCACACAGACCAGCTTAAAAAATTGCTCCGAACCGTTTTCAGTTAAATGTTGACATTATACCCGAGAAACTGTTTAGATGAAGCCTGAGCAGCTGGGTGTGCTTATACAATCCTATGTGTGCGCCCGTGTGTGTTTTGGGCTCCGCATCCACCTGTGTGTTTGTATAAATGCACCTCAGCATGCACGTGTCCACATTCAGGTGTGTTGTGTGTGGGAGAAGCAGATGTCGTGTTGTACTCTGTGGATGCTGCATTTAGTCTGTATAATGAACATGATGATTAGCATCCCCTAGACCCAGCACGGTGGCATTGCAGCCTGCTCATTTTTTATTGTGCTCTACATTGTGCTGTTAGTCTTCTGCCGCGGCTCGTTCAGGAACAGACAGAGCAAATGTTATGGATTGTTCTCCATATAACAGTGCAGATATGTAGATTTAATATTAGCTGTGGTAGAGGTTGAAATTGCATGCTTATGGTTAGTTACAATCAAATTATTCAAGTTTATGTTATTGTTTCTCTAAACTGGGCGACTTTCAGTGCAGTGGTGATTTGTTATTGCTTTTAAACCCTAAGTAGTCTGAGAAATCAGGAGACAGAGCGGTGAAAATGTTTACATATTCATATCACGTCCTTTGAGTGCTTGTCATCCCTCAAATTGTAATTCCTTTTGTCTTTGAAGATAATGGGCCATAAATTGTCCTTGTTTGTGAGCCAACTCCCTGAAAGCTCAGTGTTTATGAGTTTTACCACGGTGTGTCTATTGGCCGAGCACCAGTGCTGTGTGTGTCTGAGCGTCCTGTAGAGGTGAACGCCGTGTCATCCTGTTATTCAGTGGCCTGAAGATTAATAACGCTTCTGCTAATTAATATCTCCTCTCAATTTCTTCATCTCGGATTTGCCTCTCTTGCAGCCGTGTCGTTAGGCTGCGTAACACTCTGTCACAATACAGCCGATTTGGCCTTCATACATAATGGGAAATGATTTCATATGTAGCTTCAGTGTCAGGTTTTTAGTTCAAGGTTTCAGTTTTCTTGCATTTCTTTTTTTTCTTTTTTTAATTAATGCTGAATAATTACCTGGATGAAACGGAACACTGCCCTTTATTGCTCTGGGCTCTGACACAGGCCTTAGATTGAAAACCTGGATAGAAATTGGGAAAAAGAAAAACACTGTTCAGATATTGTTAGCATAGCATTAAAAGAGAAAGTTGTAGCACTGGGGGAGTTGAATCATCTCCATATTAATGGCCAACTTGCCAGGGGAATAGAGGTTTGGATTTTTATATGGCAAGAAGCAGAGGGGCACCAGAGGCCCTCTACAGTGTGAAGGTGAAAGGTTTCAGGGAGTTGGAGATCAGAGGACACGCTTTTCAGAAAGTGGACCACAGAGGATCCTTGACTTTCGCCATGCAGAGGAATTGCGGCCTGAACTTAAGTTTAAAGTGATTGGCAGGCTGTGGCGGTTCTGGGCGTAGTGACAGTAAAGTTATGCAGCCTCGCTGGCGTGGACAGACTGGATGATAGGTTATGATTTTTTACAACCGGAGGCCCGAAGCTGCCACGGCGAGACAGGAACTGTGGTAATGAGGGGGCAGAGGCTCCAGAGATGATGGGGACCCCATGTCAGTCAGTAGGAGGGGAATTCCCCTCCAAAACACCAGGAATCTTTTTCCTATCCTCCGCTTCCTTCCGTATTGTTTACTGTTACTGGCATTTTAGAATATATGGACAACCTCTCCCAAGGACAAAGCAGATTAATGGCAGCTGTGATTGCACTCCTGGAAGATTTCAATGGCAGATGACCTGTGGTGGTTAATTCAGCCTGTGCTGTGTCAGTCACTCTGTCCAGCAGCCATCCCCCCCCCCCCTTAAAAGCACAACAAGGCTGTGATTGCTCCAGAGACCGGTGCAGTGTGCTGACAGCCCCTTTGCTGCCTGAATAATACAGTCCAGCTATGGGAGGTGAGACAAGGTGCCAAAGTCCAATTCACTTACGGGACTCCACAGCACAAAAGCCTCTGGTTTACGGAAAAGGCGCATGAATTAATAATCACCTAATTGACTCTTAGGGGGTTTTTTTCTCCTCTCCCGCTCTGCCTTTTGTGCTTTCAAACAAAAGCCCACCCTGTGTATCTGTCAGAGGAGGTTTGGTGTGGATGGGGGCTCTGTGTCTAATGACCAGGCAGAAGAGGTCAGAGTAACAGACAGACATTAAGGTCACTGACAGAGGGAGAGCCTGTAGGGGGACAAGCGTTGTTAATCTAACACAAACCGTAGTTTTTGGTCCTTTTAAAGCATCATCACTCAGGAAGCTCTTAAAAGTTCACTCATTTTTATTATTATTATGAAAACATATTTTTACTACTTTTTGTGACTTTTTATTTTTTCTGTCTCTTAAAGTAAAACAAGACTTCTCCAGTTGTTGTCAGCTATTTTTGACATTCATAGCATATCTCACCAGGGACTGTCTCTTTCTGGTCTTTTTTTACAGTTCATTATTCCTGTCATAGTCCTATAACCTGCTCCATTAGGACGCCATCTTTCACTCATTCAGTGGTTCTGATCACCTGCTCACGTTGTAGAGCCGCTCGTCTCACATGTGCTCGGACACCAATCTGCCGTGTTAGACTGTACGTAAAGACAAAAAAAAAACAGTTATCTCTATTTCATTCTCAGCTTTTCAATGTTTCGGTCATTTTTTTCATCAGCCTCGACAAGGAAAAACAGGATACAGTAGTTGGATGTTAGTCATGGTGCCGGTGATGGTGTCAGGGTGTAGGATTCTTAAGAGAGGACGATTGATCAGATTTATGGAGTCCTAATTGGCCGTGACGAGAAAGACTGCGTCTGAGTGAGCCTCCCCAGCCCTCCATCTGTCCCCCTCTCTCCCCGACTCTCTCTCTCACACACACATAAACATAAAAGACCCTGAGCTAGAAACACAGTTTGGACCCTTCTACGACAGCTCTCCAGCGCCATAGTATAAACAGCCACTTGTTTCACCTCTCTGATGCTTAGTGAGTAATTGTGAAAGTGGAATATACTTATAATCAATTATGTTTATCCTCTTAATCACGCGGCTGAGAGGATACTTGTGTCTGCTTAATCCATGCTGACTTTCTGTACTGTGTGTATGCATTTTAAAGCTGCAGCACAAGCCCTGTTTTACCTGCTCCTAAGCTCACATGAAAATTGAGTCTTAGACTAAGACTAAGTAGAGTCCCGGTGAACGGCAATTAGACATATTTAAGTTGTATTAGCTGCTGTATTTGTTTCTTTCAGTCCTGTGTACAAATGCAAACCTTGAGATTTTACAGTAAAGAGCAGGTGCTTAAAAAAAGGTTGCGGTCTGATATCATAGTATTTAACAGATTCTGTTGGGTTTAGGCTACTGTTTGGCTCCTTTACTGACTTGGAGAAGACTTAGTTTTTCTTCACTACCTTTTAACTTTAAGGTTTCTGGTGAGAAGTCAAATGTTGCTTATGGTATTACTGAGCTGCAGAAGGAGAGACTAAAGGCCAAGAGGCAGAGATCCGTGTTTTCAAAATAATTCAGGAGGCCAACTGAGAGAGAAAAAAGTTTTGAAGGCAAATACATTCTTGTCATTGAATGGAATTAGGACTCCTAAATTTACAGATCATATATATTGTCATATAGATGTGGGCACCAGATTGTTGAAATGTGACCACAGATGGCTGTCCCTGTTTTCCTTGAGAGATGAGTTCAGGGGAAGTCGTAGCGGACTGAAGTGGAGTTGAGGAGGAGGAGGAGGAGGAGGAGGAGGAATTGGTGAGGACAGTACCATGACTGAGAGGTTAATGTCAGGGAATGGGAGGTTCCTTTTGTTTAACATTCCCTTTGTTTATTGGCGGATGTGTTTAATAGGATTGACTGTGACTGGACCCTAATAGGGCCTCCCTGGCTGATCCCGGTGTCTCTGGGAGATCTCGCAGGCTGCTCTGTCCAAAGCCAGGTCCCCCACTGGGTAATCAGCTCAACTGCCCTCGTCCTGATTGGAGCTGACATTTTAATGTCTGGAACAGGAGCGTGGTCAGCCCTGCTTAACCTGACCCCCCACCAAACCACCCCTCCCCTGCCAGTGCCCTCTGTTCTCAATTTGCCCTTCCAGGACTGTACAAATCAGGCCAAATTTAACTCTTTATGGGTTTGTTAGGGATTGGCAAGACACCTCCTTAAGTTTCACGCCGAACTCTTTCCACTGGTGACAAAGTGTGGTGCTTCTGCAGGTCCCCCATGATGATTCCATGTGGATTTAGCTCCCGAACTAAGTGCTCAAGCGTGATGCCGTTATGTGCAGTTTCTCTTTTTTTCATAAAGTTGAGTAGTTTTAATGTTGTTTGCAACGTGAGGCCTTGCTATGCAGACATGGAATGAAAAAGATATGGTGTTTTGTTGATATAGGTGATGTTTGCATTAAAAGGATTTGCTGATTAGTGATGCAGTTTGTGAGCTACTGAAACACTTAAAGCAACTATATATGTAGGTGACTACAATGGAAATGTTTTCAAAGAGAGGCAGCCACCTGACAATGGCTGTAGCCCTTTTTTACATCTCCACAGACTGAGCGCCAAAGCGTGGCTGCATCCTGTGAATATGCTTGGGTATGACTAATAATCAGTCTGATGCCATCTTCGAGCCCAATGGCATGTTTTCATGTCTTGAAAATCTTCGAGTTAAATAAAAGCTTGTTGTCGTGTGCAACCTAGCTTCAAGGAAATATTCCGGATTTGCTCCTGGGATTTGAAAAGAGGTTTTCTAATCTCGCTGTCCTCTTTTTCTCTTTGTCACAGTCCACTTGCACAGAACTACAACACACTGGAGAAGGATTAGCTGGTTATGCCAGTCAAACAGAGAATTTCACTGGCATTCCCACTGCTTATGGAAACAAAAAGCTGAGGAATTTTCCAAGCTGGGTCAAACTGGAGCCACTACTTAATTAAAAAAAAAAATGAATTCATTCTTAAAATGGCCCGATTACTTTGTTCTTAAATATGCTTGTATTACAGTATCAGGATCACTCAATAAAACAAAGCACTGTCACTGTCAGAATGTGTACATGACTTTAGCTTGAAAATACTGCACATTAGCTGCATTTGAGCAACACGTGTATGTGTAACGTGAATAGGCTGTAAGAAGTGTCTAAGTAAAAGTAATTACAGAAACAAGTTGTGTTTAAAGACTGATGTGGATCTCTTTGCCCTCGTCACTGAATGTTTGTTTACCTTGTCTCAGGTTTAGAAACTCATGTGGACTTAAATATGGGTGGTGTGAAACCTGAAGTTACACCCTGTCGCAAATGAATATTTTCATTAGCTGTTTGTGGTGTATGATATCCTGACGAGCCAGCGTTGAAAGAGACAGTCCATCAGAGCACATTGGCTGCGAGTTTCCCTGCAGCAGCACAGGAAGACCAGTAAAAAGTTTGTGGTATTTTTTATGGGGGGACACGAGTTGGGTAGCAGCACTTTCTCTGCCCGATTCCTATTAAACACAGTTATATCACATTTAAGAGAGACATTCTAAAGCCTTTTATCCACAGTGTTATTGATTGACCTGCTCCCAGGCTGCCAAGTCCTCACCTTGTCTTGACATGTCTGCGCTCCTGTCTTCTTCCCTCTGTCCTTATGTTCAGCAGGGTCCGGCCACTTGGAACGGCACCAGTCAGATTCCCCAGTCCCCTCCAAAAGGCCCTCTTCACGGTCCGAGACCTCCGAGAGCCCGCTGTCCTCAAAGCGTCCCAGGACAGCTGAGAAGAGTGCTTCGGAGCAGGTGAGCGTTACAAACCACGCAACTTTGACACCACTGATATCTTCAGATGTCCATAGAACTCTTTGAATTATCTCATCCTCAATTACCGAGCCCTCATTATAAGCTTGAAACTTACACATCAATTAAAAGAAGAAATTTAAAATATACCTCTAGTAATTTTTTTAGTTATTTAGTTAGTTATCTCACTGAGCCTTTTTAGATCACGCAGGCTTCTTTTTCAGATCTACTCAAAATTATTTTAACCTTTCTGCCGCAGTTGCACTGCTAATTGTGTATAAGGTGGAAAATCAATATAGTATTTGACAGATGAGAGCACTTTGAAGTGGGTGCCAAGACTCAGTGGTGCTCAGTATTACACAGTTGTCTGTGATCAGAGGGATCTGCCTGCTTGAGGGAAGGGGGCCCCAATCTTCCGCCTGATCTGCAGCTCGTCTTCAAGCGGGCCCACCGTGCTCACCGCACCCATTTCACCCCATTAACCCTGTGTGGATCTGTTTTTTCCCCTGTCTCTTTCTCTCTTCCTGTCTCTACCTTCACCCAGATGTACCAGTGCCCCTACTGCAAGTTCACCAACACGGACCTGAATCGCCTCAGAATGCACGTGATGACGCAGCACTCTGTCCAGCCCATGTTACGCTGCCCATTATGCCAGGACATGCTCAACAACAAGATCCACCTGCAGTTTCACCTCACACACCTCCACAGTGTGGCTCCTGACTGTGTTGATAAGCTTATTGCCACGGTAAGTCCTGTGTTGTGTGATTGGTTTTTATATTCATATTTCTCAGGCAGCAGTGCTTTTGAATCCTTTTCTTCACCGACCTGCATATTTCAAGGAAACCTGAAGTTGGCCTGTGTTTTGTTAGATTGGTATGTATTAGCTTGGCGCAGCAAGCACACATTCTTTATTCTGGTCATCCAGCGCCACAGCAAATAGAATGCATAAGTACTTTAGGTAATGCGTTATCCAAAGTTTATATAAGTCAGGAAATTGCAGTGGAGGAAAAGCACAATACATGAACAAATATATGGCCTTGCCACCCGGGTAAGCTGTGTTGTATACATAACACCAATCTGAGCTTTGATTCCCATTTCTCTATCCACTCTGTCAGATATTGTGTCTGTCATTATCTCCACAGTCATTTATACATTGCGTTAGAGGCAAGGAAACTACAGCCAGTCAAAGCTGCGCTGTATAGGGCCAACATATTGCTACTTAAACACATTATCTTGAGTCAGATTGCAGGCTGTGGGTCAGGTCAAGGACCGCTCTACGGATTCAGCAATGCCAAGAAGATGAGTCACTCGCTCTTAATCAATCCCTCACCCTGGAGTGGCTGCCTAGCTGTGAGAACAATTGTCATTCCTGTCTTCCCTCCTCTAAATTGCCAACATTCAGTCCCTTATCAAACACAAAGAATGCTGTTAATTGTGAAATGGCTGCAGGCAATCCCATTGGCTCATTGGGAATGATTGGGCCTTTTTAAGATGCATATTTTTTTTCTCTTCTTTTTCATTGTCTTAATGTGCCCATCATCACAGAGCCCTTTTACAGCTCTCTTCTAATCACAGTCATTTGGGGAGGGAAACTCATAATCTGTTTTTGTATTTTTTTTTAATGATTTCAAGATGAGCAGGTCTCTTGGCTCCCAGTTCATTTATTGCTACACTGACATTCTTGCTATGTCTGTGATCACCTGTGCGCGAGTCAAAACAAAGCCTTTCATTATGAATATGTTCAAATAATTGTGACACAGATTAATCAAAATTTAATGAACAGTTTCCCCCGCTTGACGAAATTCAAATAAAAGCAGTGAAAAATGTTATTACTCAGGGCAAATCAAGCCAAAATCAAGCCTCATATAAAAATGCAGAAAAGTGTACAGAACAAAATATTGTTCTAAAATTATGTGTGAATGTTCCCATCCACTCTTACAGGAATTAACATACAACATTTGTAGTATTTGTAACTTGAGTCATGCAATCTTTGACACTCAAGTCCTGAAGTTAGATTTATATTAGCTGCAATGTACTGGTGCACCCTTTTCTACCGGGAGAGAGTACTTACTTTGCATCCTTTAATGCTCATCAAAGGAAAATCAAATTTTATTTGCCCTGTTTTCATATAAATCACTGAGCAAATCTTTGTTCTGTTCTATCCTGTGAAGCTAAATAGCTTGCTGGACAATCACCGAGTAAAACATTGCTCTGTCTGCTGCCTCGCCATCTTCATCCCCCATCTAGAAAGTAAATGGCAAGCACATTAGTATGGTAGACAGCAATATTTATTTCTTTTATAGAGGTAGTAATGTACTGAACCACTACAAGAGGGCTGTGATAGAACAGAGGTAATATAACACACATTAAAGCTAGCACCTTTTTATAACTGGTGAATGCAGATGGAAAGGTACTTTATCCTTTTCACATGTCTAAGCAGAGGAGCCAAATTAATTCTGAAATAAGTGACTTTTATTTCTTGCGTTCACTCTCCCACCCTTCATCCCTTCATCCACCTATCTTCTCTGTTCTCCCTCCTTTCTTTTCCTCCCAATGTCTCTCATATCTCTGTCTCATAGTAGTCTCTATAGTAGTATATACAGTGCAGTGTATATATATATATATATATATATATATATATATATATATATATATATATATAAACACACACTCTTCCAGTGCTCCCTCTTTCACTCTATGTCTAATTTTCTGTCTGTGTAAGATAGGGGTAATGAAAATAATTGTGCTTCATTAATTCTGAGTCTGGCTGGATGATAGCCATTTTGAACTATGTTTGCCAATTAGGCGGTCCAAATTAAAAGTGACCTTGGGATACTCTGCTCTTTCCACTAATCGCCTAATGAAGCAGTTTTCTAGAAACAGTCCACTTTGTAATGTAAATGATTGCTTTTTTTTTTTGTTTTGTGACTTTCCATGCTGGTTGCATTATTTTTTTCCACTCTTCATTTTGAAGAGATAGAGAGGTAATAACAACAAAGAAGGGAATGGTTGGATGTTTCTGCTAAATTTATGACCTCACAACCAAAACGTGCTGCACTATGTGAAGGAAAGTGTTAACTGTTCTACTTAACCTTGAAACTCCTGTTGCTTGAGGATGATTTTGCTCTATTTGGATCTGGCCTATGGGCTATATGACACGCTACAGTACGCTGTGTTCTCAGTGGGCCTATGAGAGGAGTAATTAGAAAGCATATGGTACATATGGTAAATTAACCAAAGCTTCAGCCAGACAGATCTGACACTGCACTCTCTTATTTTTCAATACAAAATCCATCAGACATTTATTTCAATAACTGAAATTATTCATCCAAGTTTATAATTTCTGATCGTTATGAAATTTGTTTACAGAATCAAACCAGGGATGTTGCAGTTACAGTAGAAGTGACTTAGATTGTTAAGCTTATAAGTCTTTAGGCTTAAAGTGAAAGATGAAAAGGGTCTTAAAATTGAGATTCAGCAGCAAAACAGAAAAGAGGAGAGATACGGTGGGTTGATGTGAATTGAAATTCAGCATGGAGAGTGAAGCTGATTATTGTGTTTGTGGAGTTAATTGAAGGAAGGTGAAATAGACGGGGCCTCATCTTCCAGTGTCACCCAGTTTCAGCCAGTGATTATGGTTAAATAGGGAACTGTTAATGAGTGATTGTGATGAATTATTAGGTTTTGGGGCTGAAAAGAGATGATCAGAGGAAGAAATAGGAGGAAAGTTGGGGGAAAGGCAGGAATAAACAGAGGTTGCTGTCGTTCACACATGATTGACTCCAACCTTTTGAGAGCAGGGAGGGTTCCTCTCTGTACTTTTTCAATCAATACTTATTCGTCCTCGAAATGTTCCAATTAGAAAAGTAAAAAGAGAAAAACTTTTTTTTTTTTTCAAATTTAAAATGCATTTCCTTTTGTTAGCAATGAAATAGTTTTTCTTCTGATTTGACTTTTCTTAATTGAAATTATTTTTTAATTTAGTTGGCACTTACATTTGTCGTACTGATAATTGGGAAGTTAGTTTTAAAAGTGTAAGATGGCTGGATGTAGTTTACCTACTGCACACTGAAGTTTTTTCATTAGTCCCACAAATTAAATCTGCACATGCCAAAGCATAGGACTGTAAAACACTGCATTGTGTGAATGGCAAACAGTAAATTAATAGTATGGTTATGATTGTTTGTATGCATGTGTACATATATGTGCATGGTGAGTGATTCAGATAAAAGCAGTAATATACAAATGTGTGATTTGTTTTACTGTTAATGATCATCAGTGCTATGCAGAAATGTAACAGTTATATAACTATACCCTTCTTGGTAACTATGTTGTGTATCCTTGTTTGGGTCTGTAGTTTTCATTCTATCATTTAAAGTATAATTTAAAATGACATTATCATTCAGCGAGATTATTCATGCTAGAATTCCTTTGTGTTCTGTTTTTCCAGGTAACAGCAAGTGAAGTACTGCCAGCAAGCATGTTCATACCTGTACCTAGTCCAGACAGAGAGTCCCAGAGCACCCCTCATGCCACAGCCAACTCGAACTCTGAAGATACAAAGAAGCAAGCCGGTTAGTTAACTGACTCAGTTACTATTACAGAAGTTTCACCTATGTGTTCTCTAATGAGCTTATAATCACATTGGGAAATCATGGCCAAATGTACAATAAATGAAGTTGAACAAGTTATTATGGCATAGACTGGAAATAAAGAATCATTATTCAGTGTTTCACAAAAGAAATGTGTTGGTAATGGTTTCATTACATATTTCACAGACAGTATAATGAAATACAATGCACTTTTTATGCTAAGGCCTTCATTCACCACAATATAATATGAATGATGGTTGGTATTCACGGTCTTGTAATTATTCAATGCTTTTCCTTTTTTTTTTTTTTTTTTTTACACCTTTCCAAACAAACTAACACAATGAGTGCTTTATTGGCTTCACTGACATTACTGTGGAAAAATTCAACTTTGCAAATGTAGGCATCTAATGAATTGCTCTCTTATTTTGGCTTATTTATTCACAGATACATCAGACGCTGACCCAGAGAAAGGGGTGTCACTCCCTACAGAAATAGCTGAAGCTCGCAAGTCACCTCTGGAAGATCAACAGTCAGAGAGGGATGATGCCACAGGATTCCTGTGCTGGAAAAAAGGTTGTAATCAAGTGTTCAAGTCCTCAAACTCCCTCCAGATGCACTTCAATGAAGTTCACAACAAAAGGCCTCAGTTGCCAGTTTCAGATCGCCATGTCTACAAGTACCGCTGCAACCAATGCAGCCTGGCCTTCAAGACTGTAGAGAAACTGCAGCTCCATTCACAGTACCATGTGATCAGGGCCGCCACCATGTGCTGCCTCTGCCAGCGAAGCTTCAGAACACTACAGGCCTTGAAGAAACATTTAGAAACCAGCCACCTGGAGCTGAGTGAAGCTGATATCCAGCAACTTTATGGGGGCTTATTGATGAATGGTGACATTATGGTAATGGCTGACCCATCACTTGGTGAGGAGCCTGGAAGTCTCGGAGAAGATGACAAAGAGGGAGATGAAAGTGACCCGGAGGAAAAACAAAGCCCAACAGGCAGTGATTCTGGCTCACTGCAGGAAGATTCTGGATCTGAACCTAAACGTGCTTTGCCATTCAGAAAGGGCCCTAACTTCACTATGGAGAAGTTCTTGGATCCATCTCGTCCTTTCAAATGCACCGTATGCAAGGAGTCTTTTACGCAGAAGAACATTCTTCTGGTTCACTATAACTCTGTGTCCCACCTGCACAAGGTGAAGAGGGCTCTTCAGGAGTCCACCACTGGCCAGCCTGAGCCTACCAGCAGCCCTGACAACAAGCCATTCAAGTGCAGTACTTGTAACGTGGCATATAGTCAGAGTTCTACTCTGGAGATCCACATGCGCTCTGTTCTACACCAGACTAAAGCTCGGGCAGCCAAACTTGAAGCAGCAGGTGGGATCACTACTTCTGCAAGTGCTACTGGTTTAAGTGGCGGGGGGTCCAGCATCAGTACTTCAACATCTAGTCCAAGCCCAGCCAGCAACTCAACTACTAGCTCTACCAACCACAGTTCTTCTGGGTCTCAAGCAGCTCAGAGTATTCTTGGAGGAAACCATATGAGCCAGACTCATAGCATTGAAAGCCTAGGAAATTCTTCAGTGAGCTGCCATTCCTCACCATCTGAGAACCACGAAGTAAAAAAGTCTAAATTTACAGACATGCTGTCTGCAAGGGGGCAACAACAACAGCAGCTTCAGCAGCAACAGCAATTGGCCCAGGCTCAAGCCCAAGCTCAAGCCCAGCTCCAGCAAGAGCTCCAGCAGCAGGCTGCTCTTTTACAATCACAGCTATTCAACCCAGCACTTCTGCAGCACTTCCCAATGACAACTGATGCACTTCTCCCCCTGCAACAGCAGCAGTTGCTATTCCCTTTCTACATCCCTGGAGCAGAATTTCAACTGAACCCAGAGATCAGCATCAGTAACTCACTTGGCCTAGCAGGATCCTCCACCTCCTCGGTGCTGGAAGATCTAAAAAACTCAGCCCAGCAGGCCCAGCAGAGTTGCTTGCAGCAGCAACTGATGCACCACCACCTTCAGCAACAACATCAACAACAGCAGCAGCAGCAGCAACAACAGCAGCAGCAACAACAGCAGCAGTCTCACTCACAGGCTCAGGGGCAGATGGCATTGCTGCAGCAGAGTGCAGCTCTCCTCCAGCACGCTGAAAAAAAGCAGAGACATTCCTCCTCTCAGAATGAGAAAGACAGAGAAATACAAAGGGAGAAAGACACAACTGAAAAAAATGAGGAATATGTTAACAAGGATTCTACAGACAGCAAGTCGAAAGAAAAGAAGGACATTCAGCATATTTCAATAAACATAAACCATGATACTGGCTTGCCTCCACCAAGGATTGCTTCAGATGCTCGAGGAAATGCAACTAAAGCCCTGCTGGAAAATTTTGGGTTTGAGTTAGTAATTCAGTACAATGAAAATAAACAGAAAGCTCAGAAAAAGACAGCTGGACCTACAGGATCAAGCGGTCCAGGTGGGATAACAAGAGTGGTGGACCCCATTGAGGGATTAGAGAAACTGGAATGTGAAGCCTGTGGCAAGCTGTTTTCAAACATACTGATTCTAAAGAGTCACCAGGAGCATATCCACCAGGCTTTCTTTCCATTTCGATCCCTTGAGAGATTTGCCAAGGAATACAGAGAGCATTATGATAAACTCTATCCGCTGAGACCCCCTACACCAGAGGCTGCTCCGGCTCCTCCACCGCCTCCTCCTCCACCTCCACCTCCTCCTCCACCCCAAAGAGCTCCCACACCAAATATCCCTGTCTCTGCTGCCTCGCTCACACCTCCAACTGTACCGACCCCACAGCCGCAAGTTCCAATGGCCCAAATTCCCATGCCAATGGATTTGCCCCTCTTCTCACCGCTCATGATGCAGCCCATGTCTCTCCAGTCTTTGCCCACTCAGTTGCCTCCCCAGTTACCATCTGTTGAGCCAAGCCTGGCCTCAGACCTGGCCCAGCTCTATCAGCAGCAGCTTACACCAGCCATGCTTCAGCAGCAGCAGAACAAGAGACCACGGACACGCATCACAGATGACCAGCTTAGGGTCCTGCGACAGTACTTTGATATCAACAATTCACCAAATGAGGAGCAGATTAAAGAGATGGCAGACAAGTCAGGGCTGCCGCAAAAAGTCATAAAGCACTGGTTCAGAAACACTCTCTTTAAAGAGCGGCAGCGCAACAAAGACTCGCCATACAACTTCAATAATCCACCAACAACAACTCTAGAAGAAACAAAGGTTGACTCTAAACCTCCTTCCCCTGAACCTCAGAAGCACGACTTATGCGGAAGTAAGAGATCATCCAGGACTAGGTTTACTGACTACCAGCTAAGAGTGCTACAAGACTTCTTTGATGCCAATGCTTATCCTAAAGATGATGAATTTGAACAGCTCTCCAACCTTCTGAGCCTCCCCACACGTGTTATTGTTGTGTGGTTCCAAAACGCTCGCCAGAAGGCAAGGAAGAACTATGAAAACCAGGGCGATGGAGGAAAAGACGGTGAAAGACGAGAACTGTCAAATGACCGCTATATTCGCACCTCAAATCTGAACTACCAGTGCAAGAAATGCAGTCTGGTTTTCCAGCGTATATTTGATCTAATAAAACACCAAAAGAAGCTGTGTTACAAAGATGAAGATGAGGAAGGACAGTATGACAGCCAAAATGAGGATTCACTGGATCTTTCCAATGACTGTTATACTCCTTCTGGGTCTTCCTGTCACACCCCAATGCCCTCCTCTTCAAGTCTCTGCCCACTTCCACCCTCCACCTCAGCATTCTCACACCTCCCATCCGCTGAGAAAGAGGAGGCATCACCAGCAAGCACCTCAAACCTCTATGACGAGAAACCCAAGCAGTTACCAGAAATTTCTGCTGATCCACGAGAAAACCAGACCTCTATTAAGCAGGAAATTGTGCATCAACCCCAGTCCGAGGCACAGCACCATAGAACTCAAAGAGAAGAGAAGATTCAAACTATTCCTAAACCCATCAAACATTCATCTCCTTCTTTCTCTCAGCAACAACAGCAGTGTGGTCCCTCGGCCTCTCAGACAAGCCAGGCCTCATCACAAAGCTCTCACATGAGCCTCAATGCACACCTGACCTCTGCCACACAACAACTGGCACAACAGATGATCCCGTACCAGTGTGAGCAGTGCAAGATTGGCTTCCCCTCCTTTGAGCACTGGCAGGAACACCAGCAATTACACTTCCTTTCTGTGCAAAATCAATTCATCCACCCTCAATTCCTTGACCGTCCAATTGACATGCCTTTCATGCTATTTGATCCCAGCAATCCTCTCCTGGCAAGTCAGTTGCTCTCTGGGGCAATGCCACAGATTCCCAGCAGCTCTGCCACCTCTCCGTCCACCCCCACCTCCACCATGAACTCCCTGAAGAGGAAGTTAGAGGAGAAAGCGGGCACTAGCCCAGGAGAGAACGACAGCACAAATAGCGGAGAAGAGCCTCAGAGAGACAAGCGGCTCAGAACCACCATCACACCTGAGCAGCTGGAGATTCTCTATCAGAAGTATTTATTAGATTCAAATCCTACACGTAAAATGCTTGACCACATTGCTCATGAGGTGGGATTAAAAAAGAGAGTAGTGCAAGTCTGGTTTCAAAATACCAGAGCTCGAGAGAGAAAAGGTCAGTTTAGAGCAGTAGGGCCAGCTCAAGCTCATCGTAGGTGCCCTTTTTGTCGTGCTCTTTTCAAAGCAAAAACTGCCCTTGAGGCACACATTCGCTCTCGTCACTGGCACGAAGCCAAACGTGCTGGATATAATCTTGCTCTCACTGGTATGCTACCTGAACAGGAGGGTATGCAAATAAAAATGGATGCTCTAGATACATCAAGTTACTCCCATCTGGCCCCATCAAACAGTGATGGACAAAGCTCCTCCATGTCACCAGTGAACAAAAGCATGGATTTGTCTCCCAGGGCTCTCCTGAGCCCTTCATCCATTAAAGTTGAGGGAATGGAAGATTTTGAGAGTGCCATGGCAAGCATGTCCTCTGTGAACCTCAGCTTTGATCAGAGCAAACTGGATAATGACGACTGTTCTTCTGTGAATACTGCCATCACAGACACAACCACAGGTGATGAGGCCAATGCTGATAATGACAGTGCTGATGCAAAGCACAGCCAAAATAGTGGTGATTACATGTCTAAGTCTGGGGGCTCGGCCCCCATCCTTGAAAATGATGACCAGATGTCCTCAGGGCTGGTAAGCCCTGCAACAAGCTATTATGCTAAGGACTATGAAAATGAACATATGATTGACCACAGCGAGACGTCCAGCCTTGCTGACCCCTGCTCACCAAGTCCTGGAGCCTCAGGTAACAGGAGCATTGACAGCGGAGATCGACCTGGCCAAAAGCGCTTCCGAACCCAGATGACTAACCTCCAGCTGAAAGTGTTGAAATCCTGTTTTAATGACTACAGGACTCCCACAATGCTGGAATGTGAGGTACTTGGCAATGATATTGGACTTCCAAAGAGAGTGGTTCAGGTGTGGTTTCAAAATGCCCGTGCCAAGGAGAAAAAGGCAAAGCTCAACATGGCCAAGCACTTCGGAATAAATCAGACATCCTACGAGGGGCCGAAGACTGAATGCACTTTGTGTGGTGTCAAGTACAGTGCTCGCCTCTCTGTTCGTGATCACATTTTCTCCCAGCAACACATCTCTAAGGTGAAGGATACCATTGGCAGCCAGATCGATAAGGAAAAAGAATACTTCGACCCAGCCACTGTCCGCCAACTTATGGCCCAGCAAGAGATGGATCGTATTAAGAAGGCCAATGAAGTTTTAGGACTGGCACAGCAGCAGGCCATGCAGCAGCAGGGGATGTTTGATAACCCCGCAATGCAGGCTCTGAATCTCCAGTCAGCCTATCCAAATCTGCAAGGCATCCCACCTGTCCTTTTGCCCGGGGTTGGCAGCCCCTCTCTTTCCAGCTTTAACTCATCTAATTCAGGTACGTCATCATTTGGCATTCACTCACTGATATACAGCTGAAAATGGAGGTTCAGAGTTGTGGATGGATTTTTTTTTTAACTGAACTGTAACAAACTGCAGTAATCACATATTGTACTCTCCTTGAAATAATTTCTCTTCCCATCAATCAGTCTGTCACGTGTACTTATTTACACTGGCACACATACTATAGAATGTGTAACATAATGTAATTGCCTTTGGCCATTGTTGGCATGTGTCACTCAGTACAGAATCTACAAACACAAATCCCATGACAGAGAGAACAAATGACTGACTCTGACTTTGTGAAGATCACATGAGCTCATTATAATTTACACCCACATTTCGATTTAGCTTTTATGTGTGTTTATCAGAGAATAAAACAACTGATTACTTATTACTTTTAACAAATAATTGCAAATCCATCAAAAATATAACTATTAACTTTTACATCTTTGTCTGTGTTTGAAAAAATTCCAGCTTTAACTCCTCCAAAACCTTCAAACCTCCTGAACATGCCTGGTGCCAGTGTTCCGTCACCTAGCCTCCCCACATCCGGATTGCCCAACAAGCCTCCCTCCTCATCGTCTCTTGCTGCATCCAGCCCAGCCCAGACCAACACGTCTGCTTCCCACTCAAGCCCCACCTCCACATCCAACTCCACTTCCTCAACCACCCAGTCCGCCTCCCGACCTGATCCCCCCAAAGAATGTGATGCTGAGAGGGTAAGGGAGAAGGAGAAGCCCAAGGAAAAGACAGAGAAGCCCCCAACCCCGTCGTCAACTGGAAGCACCCCTGCCCCTTCCACTTCTGCTGCCAGCGCCAAGAAGGAGAAACCAGACACAGCTGTACCTGCCACCTCTATGCCCACACCTGGCATGGAGTATGTGGTTGACCCTGCCCAACTTCAGGCCCTGCAGGCTGCTTTGGCATCAGACCCTACTGCTCTCCTCACAAACCAGTTCTTGCCCTATTTCATGCCTGGCTTTTCCCCATATTACACACCACAGATCCCTGGGGCTCTCCAGGGGGGCTACCTGCAACCAATGTATGGTATGGAAAGTCTCTTCCCTTACAACCCAGCATTGTCACAAGCACTGATGGGCCTGTCTCCAGGGTCCCTGCTGCAGCATTACCAGCAATATCAGCAGAGCTTGCAGGAGGCACTACAGCAGCAGCAGCGGCAGCTTCAACAGATCCAGCAACCCAAGGCGAGCCAAACTCCAGTTCCCCCACAAACCTTGGGGGATCGCAAAGAATCTGCCAAAGATCCAGTGAAAACAGAGGAGCAAAAGGGCAACCCTCATTGTGAACCCCCCACTTCCTCCTCCTCCTCCTCCTCCTCTCATAATAAAGTACCCTCTGAGCAGAACGAGATGGATGGCAAAGCTGTGGACCCCCATCTAGACCAGTACATCGTCCCCAAGGTGCAGTATAAACTGGCATGCCGCAAGTGTCAAGCAGTTTTCACCAAGGAAGAAGCGGCTATTACCCACCTTAAATCTAACTGTTTTTTCGGTCAATCTGTGGCAAACCTGCAAGAGATGTTGCTGCGTGTCCCCGGTGGCGTAGGTGCAGGGGCTGGAAGTCTCTATGACTGCCTGGCTTGTGACACTACGTTGGATGGGGAGAAAGCACTCAGTCAACACCTGGAATCGGCATTGCACAAACACAGAACAATCAAGCGATCAGCCAGAAATGCCAAAGAGCACGCTACTAGTTTATTACCTCACTCTTCAGCCTGCTTCCCCAATCCTAACACCGCATCTACCTCGCAGTCTGCCACTCATCCCATCAGCAGCCCCCCTCCCCCGCCAACAACATCAGCCACCATGCCATCCTCTGCTGTCTCCTCTTCTCTGTGCTCCTCCTCTACCACCCCACTCAACACCACAGCTGCCGGCAAACCATGGCCCCAGGCCCCTTTCTCCAGAGCTTTAGCTGGGAAGCCCAATGCCAGTCCCTCCTCTTCTTCCTCCTCTTTTCCTCCACTGTCCTCACCTTCAACGGTTACCTCAAGTTCATTGAGCACCTCAGGAGTTCAGACCTCGATACCAACAGACGTCTTTACCGACGAGTCTGACTCTGACAGCAGTCAGAAGTCAGCGGACAGGCTGGGCAGGACGGCGGAGGAGCCGCAGCAGCCTGGCTTTGTCAAAGACAGTAGTAGTTGTAGTAATCTTGCTAGTGTAGGAACAGACTCCATCAGATTGTAAAAGAGCTTTCAGTGATGGACAATATTTAAAAAACACTAAAAAAAGACAAAAAAAATCACAAATGGAAAAAACATAAAAAGCAGCAATGTTAAAAATACATTAAAAGTATACAAACCAATTTCAGAAAAAGATGTGTAAAGACTAACTGCAATTCCAAAGCTTGTAACCAAAAATTTAAATGTTAGTGGATTGTTTTCCCATATCAACATGCTGGTTTTCGTTGTTTTTTTTTTCTTTTTTTTGTTTGTTTTTTGTTTTTGTTTTACTCAACTGAAATACATGCGTACTAATATATGAGAATAGAAAAGATCGCTGCAGTTATGTTTTGGGTAATGGTAGAGGAATGCTGTACTGTATGGCAATGGACTGCCTCAAAGTTGACAAATGGCCCAAGAACCCTTTTGAAGAAATACACGTCAACAAGCTGTCCCTTTGTTTTGTAATAATTTCTACTTAATAGCACAGTCACAAAAAGCCAGTATGTACTGTATGGGAGAATAGTCTATCAGTTTTCTTGCTATTTAAGCATTCAGATACCAATGGCTTGCAAAAGTAAAAGAATAATGTAATGTCTATTTTATTCTCAGGTCAACAGCTCACAGATGTTTTTCTGTTACAGAAATCCATGTTTTACACCTTTTGTTTCCAACAGGAGATGAGCATTTTTTTTCTTTTACAACTTGATTTAATAACAGAAAGTTTTAAGTTGAATGAAATTTTAATAAGGCATTGTTTCTGGGCATTCAAAAAGGGTAAATGATTTGCTGATTTTTAACATTCGGAATCCTTTTAAAGGGGAGGGGGGATCACAGTCCCATTAAACCCAGACAAGGAGAGCATTGCAGACATAATAACAGGCGATAAAAAGAGTTTTGATTAAAAAAAAAAAACAACCTTCTGTATTTATGATAGATATGAACATTTTTGGTGTTAAGTAGATTGTTGCATTGGAAATGAATTTAAACAGTATGGTAGGTTGAAAAAAAAAACTTTGTGTACATTTAGCTTTTGTATTGTCCAACTTTAAGACGCTTCATTTGATGTTGTCTTGGTCATTCCGATAGACTAGGTTATGGACAGGTAATTTATCTCAACTTTATTTCTGTCTTATTCTTAACATCTTGGGAAACATTCACCCAAATGCCCCTCCTGACAAGGCAGGATCCTCTTTTAGAATTATTTAAATTTTATGGTTTGGTTGGTGTTGCGCTGACCAAGACAGAAAAGATCCTGGGTGAAATATTGAAAGTTTTATTTTATTTAATTTTTGTGTTACCTTTGTGCACTTATCACTGTCTGACTCCTATTTCTCACTCTACTTGTTCCTCTCTTCGCACTTATTTTTCTCTGCTCTCCTGTGTTTGTAGATGTGTACACTACAAAGCAGGTCTTTTGTTCTTCATGTAGTGTGGCTACAGTCTTTATTTCATTTTGACATTTTTGTTGTCATAAATGAAAATGAAAAAAGAATACTAATAATAATTCTCACGCTTTAAGACAAAAAGAAAATCCAAAGACTAAACACTTTCACCATTGGTGCATAAATATGAGAAAAGAGGCTTCTTTATACTTGAGAATTTGTTGCTGTTTTTAGAGGAAAGAAAACAAAGTTTTAAAAGATAAAGGAGTACGCATCAGAGTTGCCGTTTTTGCTTCTTTGCAAGCAAACAGGTGGCTTTTTTACGTAAATACCAAAAACCAAAAAGGGCCCTTGTCCTTGCATTGTGGAGTAGCACCGTTACAGAGCCATTGCAGTTTGTAAGATAGAGGTTATTAATCTTTGTTTGACTTTTTTGTCACATTCAAATGTCCATTTTTTTAAGAAAATGTATAAGGTCTGGTCTTCAAGGACATACGTTTTGCTGCTAATGTAGAATTTTGAAAGAAAAAAAAAGAGTACCTAGATGCATGCTCATTTTGCTTTTGGCTAAGCTTTAACTAAAACAAACAATAAACCAATTTCTTGCCTCTGCAACACCTTTTTTTTTCTTGTTGCAAAAACGGAACTTTGAAGACTGTGAATATATGTTCCAAAGGACATTTTGCCGATTTTCTTTTTGAACAGACCAATGTTTAAAGCCAATGATCTATAACGTTTGTAAAGAACAGTGCATTCCAAATATCACAATGGATTTTTCTTAAGCAAGAACTGATCATATTTCATTTAATTGCTTTTAATTGTCACAATCTATTTTTTTTTTCTTCTCATTTTTAAAGTGACTGTAAACTGTTGTGTAAATTTTTGACTCATTGGTTGCTGAACAAAGTGACCTCCATATGTCATTTTGTGCTGGCATGGAACATTGCTGAAAATCCCTCCATCCAGTCAAGGTTGTTGCTCACTTGTTAAGCAAGTAATAGTGGTTACCAAAAAATGTATATAATACATCTGGTACTGATGCGTCTCATAGGTTTAGTAACATTTATGCCAGTCAACATACAACTAGTCTCAGAGGGAAATGGTGGCTGTTTTGCTGAGGTGTCGTTGCCCCCTTCCTGGGAAATCCACCAGTGACTTGTCCCACGTGTCTGCAGGGTGCCACTTCCACGCATAGATTACAGGTTTTTGAGGGACATCTTCATTCCAAAGCATTATTTCTGGAAAAAGTAGGAGGTTTTTTGAAGATGTCCCTTGATTTCAGATAGCTAGGAAGCTTTCATGCCCAAAGAAGTCACCCACGTCATTTTATTGCAATGGAAATGGATGTGCATAGGTACCCCCACCCTCTCACTGATGATGATCCAATGAACTAAAGTTTTTATTTTTTAAAACCAAAACCAAGACATATTTAAATTTGTGAAGAACTACTTTTTGGCCACTATTGTATAGCCGATATATTCGCCCCATTAAATACACGGCACAATCTCAGAAGTGTGTTTAAAGTGCTTCATCTTGCAGAGCAGTGTGATTTTGGTGTTAATACTGCAGTATGCTGTTGAAAGTCAGGAGATTTGGTCTGCAAGCTTGCTACTTCTCTAAAGTCCAGTTCCCTGAAATACTGTTATGTGCTTTCTTATTTTGGAAAATTCTTAAGTTGTACAGTTTTTCTCAAATATGTTGGTTTTATTTTAATTTTCAGACAATGTCAGACATGTATTTTCTTATAAGTATTTGTATTTTATTTTAGTTTCTGTATATTACTTTTTATCATAAATTAACACTAGCTTTAATTTGAATTGCTGAAATTGAGAAACAAAAACGAGAAATATGACCTGGCCACTTTATGGTGTGATGATGTTCTTTATATTCATTGTCTCAATGATACTGTTTGCTTTCTTATTTCCAAAGTGTAATCTTTTGGGCTCTTTTGTGGAAGACAAAGTCGAGGTCTCTACATCAGATTCAGCCAGCATGAACTGTGTGTGAGTTTGTATGCCTGTGTGTGTGTGTGTGTGTGTGTGTGTGTGTGTGTGTGTGTGTGTGTGTGTGTGTTTCATAAGAGCCAGCATCAATTCAATTTCTTTTTCTTGTTTGCCTTTTCTTTTCTTTTTTATATGTTACACACCAAAACAAACTGAACCACAAAGCTGGATTATGAGTAACTGAAATTTAGAAAATCAAAATTTAAGAATAATGATCAGAAATGATGAAACCGAAGCACTGAGCAGTTTTACTTTGATTGAATATATGAATGTGGCCAAAGCTTTATGCAGTTGAAACAAAAAAAAGAAAAATTACAAGTTGTGCCCCAGATAAGTGTATATTTTATTGTGGCACAAAACGCTATTGTGGATAATTGGATCCACCGACTTACATTGGGATACTTGATTTTAATGGACATTTACAAAGAGAGTGATAAAGACAAGGTTTTGCTGTAGAGGTCATCTTTTGCCCACTGTGAAAACGAACGTGTACCTGTATACAGATATAGATATATTTAAAACAAGACATCAACTTTTTGTGTTTTTGAGATGAAGAAGGAATGAAAAGAGAAAAAAAAGGACTCTGGGAAGCTTTGGAGATCTCGTTAGGAGGACATGAGAGGCTGTGGGCACACCAAAACTGGGCATGGGAGCCGAAGGCAGGCTCAAAACAGCTTTAAAACCACCTCCTTATTTGATTACTGACAACTCTGTAATGGGAATGGACTCTGGAACCAATGGACATGTGTGACACAGAGAGGAAAGTCCTTAGATGAAACTGAACTTAAGTGGCTCCAGCTGCCTCTTTCTCCTTTCTGTCTGTCTCTTTCTTTCTCCAGCTCTGCCTCTGCTTCTGCTCTTTGATGGACTTTTTTCCAAATTTCAGGACAGGATGGACAGAGATGCTTGCTTCATTTCTCCCAGTTCATGTTGCTACCCGTTACATTTCCTTGTGCTTGTCTCTGGTTGACAAGTAAAGCTCTCCAGTCAAATGGCGGCTCACCCCTCTCTTTGTTGATTACATAATCTAAAAAGAGAAATTAATAACAGAGAGAGGGGACGGGTTCTCAAAGCTGTCATTTTTAAAGAGGCAGTTACACTAAAAAAGCGTATTAACCAAAATTAACAACCAAACTAACAACCAAACAACCATTTGCTCCAACTTCAAAGATGAACTGTTACTTGGAGCTCTCTGTTCCTTTTGTGACTTCTGGTGCCACAATGTTTTTTTATGCTTTTAGTTTTTCTTTTTGTTTCCTTGAATTACTCCTCCTTCGAGCCTCATAAGCATGGCTCTGTGGCTCCAGGCAGCCCATCCGAGGGTAGAAAAAAACAGCCTTGCAATGTACAAAAAAGAGCAAGTTAAACCAAAAATGTTGTTCTTGATGTCTTTTCTATACTGTAGTCTTGTTAGCTTTTTTGTTACTGTAATTATATGATGAAGATTTCCAAACTGTACCAAATTACATGGAAACTAACATACATACAACCACATGGAACTTCAGACTTTTAAAGAAACTTTTGTCACAAAACCTTGTTGTCCTAGTTAAGTTGATTGTAGATGGTAATTGAATATACTCCTTTGAAAATATTTCATCAAGTATGTTTCTTGCTCATTGTGATACATTAAAAAAGTATGAGCATAAATTGCACTGGTTTGGACTCCTCTTTGAGTGTTTTTGGGATTTGATCCCTTGCGGTCAACACACGACTGCTTGGAAGAAAATAGAAATACTCATTTTCTCGTGTTTACTGAAAAGTTTTATTTGATCTTTTTTTATCTTATTTTTTACAGATATTGCAGATATGTTCATATACAACAGTAAACAAGTTATATTTTTCTGTCATTTACGTAATTCCACAGTGACTACTTTTATGTATTTTTAAGAATGATAATACTTTCTAACCCTTTATAACTTTGTTATAATTAAGATATCACTGATTGGACCTTTTCGAGGAAAACACTGTAAACCGTATACTATGCAACAAAAAGGATTTATCAGTACATTACAGTGTAATTCTAGATTTTCAGTGACACAATAAGCATCGTTGAGTGTACAATTTATATCTTGCTACTACTCATTTAAAGGCGCTATCTGTTTTTTTTAAAAAAGACCAAAAATGTGCTCTAGCAACACCTAGTGGCAGGTTTAGGAAAACATAACAGAACCAATTGCAAGGTCACTTCCTAAAACTTCAGTGTTTGTTTTAGGAAACTCATGTAGAAAAGTTTGTCACCTGTTGAATAGAAATACGACCGAGACCTGCATATCATAACATTGTCTAATTTATTTATTTAAGTAACTTCGTTTTACATCATGAGTTGACAAACAAACCGACAAACGTGGGAGTAAGAGATTAAATTTGCATGTCTCACATTCAGGTTTTTCTTTTCCAATTGCAGTGTAAACTAGCCAGCAGGCCCAATGAGAGCAGGATGTTTGTAAAATCTTAGCGTATGCTGACATTTGCTGTGTCACATAAACAACCAAATTTAGCCATGGTGACAAACATTCCCTTCATCATATGTTGTTTACCTGTTTGCCATTTTCAGTGCCAGGTCTATTTCACAGAGCCTGAATCTCCCTCCACCTTTCAAATGCTGCGCCGACGTTCGCTCTGGAAAAACGATACCAAATGCACAGTAAGCAGTGGGTAGTTCAGGGGGCCTGGGAGTTTGGACCGTTCCCAATGAAAACACAGCCGGTCCAGCTCTGCCTGTTAAGCAGAATTGAATTTTCAGCAGACGTTGAGGTACAGACACAGAAGTACTGGCAGTGATCAGCAACACTTGCGAGCCCCCACTGATATGGTCAATTTGTATCGTAGCCAGTAAGATGTTACTAATTGTGCCTTTAAATCTTCTGTGTTGTTAAAATGATAATGGCTTAACACAGTTTTAATTAATATGTAGAGTCATCTTGTCAGATCGCTTCAGCGTCTGGTATTCTGTCCGCCCATGTGTTATATTTAGTCGGCTGGTAGGGATTGCAAGTGCCCTGGCCTAATTTATACATATTAAGCAACAACTGTAAACTTCTTTTTAATTAGAGGTGGCTGTGTGCAACTAATGTAAGCAGACAATGAACCCTGGATAAATGTAACCTCAATGAGATGCACTGTAAAGAGTGAGAATTAATAAGAGAAGAAAAGCTTCTTAAATCATTTTTGTTAAAAGTTAATCAAACCTGTAAACTTAAAATAACACTAGTGGGTGTTTCACTCATCTGAGTCTGGGAAAGACTATAATGACGACTCATTATAGTCTTGTGGATGTTTTGCGTTGGATTTAGGATTTTGGCAAACTGTAGTAAACTTATCGTCACCCAGGAGTTCATACATGCATTTCCTAGGAGAAATATGGTAATGCAGTTATACAGATATGATCTATGTTAAACTAAGGCAGGCATCATTTATACCAACATACCACTATTTTTTGCTTTGTGGCTTTGTTTCTTGTTGTCTTGTGCAACTTATCTGTAATATTTGAGAAAAAAAAGGTGTTTTTATCAGACGGTAAATTCTCAAAAACAATTGTAATTTCTAAAACACAAACTTCTTTGTAAGACCACACAAATTATTTATTTATTTTATTTAGATATACTGACATGAACATTCATTTTCATAGCATGTGTCCTGAAGGAGTAAACTGATACTCTTCCAATGTGATCTTTGAACTGCTGTATTGCCCAAAGGATATGGCTGAATTGCCTCATATTTTTTTAAACACGTTCTCCTAAACTTTGTTAAAATGATGCCGCTTTGTAGGGAAAATATGAAAACAGCTCAAATATGAGGCGCATCAAACCTCTGAAGAGAGTTTAAGGAAGAGGCCATCCTGTGTCAAGCAACAGGCGAGATTCATTGGCCATGTTGAGCCAATTAACACGCAAGGGCACATCCCGAATGAATTAAAAACACCCTAATCCGATCAGTGTGAAAAGCAAGGCCATTTCCTTCACAGGCCTGGACCAGATGGCACTCACACTCAGATGCTGCATTGAAACAGGCCAGGCCCAGTCACACAGTGTGAAATTGGGTTAGTGCCTGAGTCTAACACAGGCCCTGGGCAATGTGAGCTCCCAAACCCATTCTCCCCTGGCCTAGAGGTACAGGGCCCACCTTGCCAATCCTTGGCCCCATATTTAATTATCATTCTCAGTGCACCTCACTAACTCAGTCATTTCAGTCAGAGGTGGAGCTGACAGCTTCCTAGAGTCGTTTGTCTCTTTTGACCAGTAAACCTTTTACATATCCCAAATAGCCCCTGACATACCACACAGTGTTCTCCCTCATAGCAAAGACAAGCACAGCTCTGTTGGATAGAATATCACAGAGTCTGTTTGCACACTCTGACCCGAGCTGGGTGGTGTTACCATGCTGAGGTCTAAGTTCTTTGGTTTGTTGGAATAATGGCTTGCCGGGGTTTCCAAAGTTCTTTCGTATCAGCTTTCAGTCCTTGCAGGGAATAAATGGTACAAATGTTGGATGATTCTCGTCAAAACGACTACAAAAGCGCCGGTTGTGCGATGTCATCTCGGCCCTTGTCTTAAATAAAAACATAGCTCTCTAATGGCTGCTTGGCTTAAGGTTGGTATTACCACTCGACACCGCAGAGGCAGAAAATGAGGAGCAGAAGCTGTAAGGGAAACCACGCCACCACACATCCCAGCATTCAATTCCGCGCCACTATGGTCAGAGGATCCTGGTTCCATCTGAGCCATGAGAGAGGAGTCACCCGTGCCACCCTGCTCCACAGAGTTCACACAGAAATGTCATGCAATGCAACTACCTTAAGTTGTCTAATAGCATCGCGCAGAATGAGGAAGAATTTGATGAGAAATCGCAAAAGTATGTCGACTTTAAGCCGAGTCATGTTAAAGGCTTTGGGAAAATGTCGAACTGTGTGTAAACTGTTCTGAACTGCATTGAAGGAACAAATTGGAGTGTGTCACCACAAGACACTGTGGACATACTGGATACATTTGCAACTAAGCCAATGAAAGATGGAGCTAAGCTGGGCTGCTTTGCACATGAGCAGCTCGTCAAGGGTTAACTCCTGACAGACAGTCCGGTGAAACAACATAGATGGCCATGAAGAGGAATTTCACCGCCAAGCCTGAAAGCTACATAGTTCTTCTTTCCACATCACATACCTACTGCTCCTCCCTGTTTTCCACCCCCATGTATAGCTCTATGCCTCGCCACATTGTCTTCTTCTCCTATCAATGTCAAAGGCAAATTACGCCGCAGCCTTGAGGACAGGTCAAACTAATTCAATCTAATCTGTCAGATAAAGTGATGGGTGAGTGAGGATCAAAGAGAAATTGAATGGGATGAAAAATTAAAAGGGAAAACTCAGTTTCTTTTGAATTATAGCCTAAAGTTTGCTGGATCAAAATGAGTTGACCCACCTTCACATCACTTCATATTGTATGCCCAGAAAAGAAAAAGAAAAAACCTCCACAATATGCATATCGGAGTTAACCCCCACCTGTGCTGGTTAAGTGCGTGGCCTATAAAACCCCTATGCCTAATCTCCACCCCGCTGGCTTCCCACCCGCATGGGATTCATGCTGGAGAAGGTGTGCAGGGTGTCTTGGCAGGCTCCGGGCCTTTGCCGAAGCATTTCCCGTCTCCTGAACACAGGATCAGGTGTCGCCATTTTCACAGCACCTTCTGGTTCTGTTTAACAGGAAATGAGGTCCATCAGAAGGACTCTGACCAAAACTGAGCCAGAATGGGCCCTGACAGGCAGGAATATTAGCCTGTGACGGCAGTCAGTAATTGAATGATCGGCTCCCCCCCACCTCACTCGTAATGAAGAGAATATGTGCTGGGAATGTGTTTGTCCTTCTCTATCCTTCGTCTGCCCTTTTCCTTTCCTCTTTTCCCCCTCTTTTTTTTACCCCTTAATAAATCATTTGTGGGGGCAGAAATAACGGATAATTTTACTTCACTTCAAAGTGCTTCTCATGGTGTCATTTCTGTAACCTCAAAGTGATGATGCATTAAAAAGGCTTTGGGTGAGCTCTGCCTGAGAGTGTTTTCGCCTTTAAACGAAGCTGCGCTGATAGTGTCGTGAGAGAGCGAGCTGAAGTACATGAGAGATCAATTATCACACCTCATTTTGTTCTCATATGCAAAATGATAATGGGTGGACCATGTCAGACCTGAACCATCAGGTGGTGTATCTTTTCCTCCATAAATGTGTTTCACAGATTGTCTGAAGGGGTCTGTTAAATCCCTTTAACAGTTAAAAAAAAAAAAAAAAGCTGAAGGGAAAGAATTTGGCTTCTCCTTGATCTGTCTTCAAATGTCCCTCTGCGGACAAGATTTAAGAGTGATAAACCAACAGAATAAACCTAACACTCAGCATGATATCATTGCACACTTGTAAACACTACTTTCATATCGGACGGTTTGTAAGGAAAAGATTTTTCCTTGTCGTCTTTCCTGCGTGTTTGTCAGTGGAATAGCTGTGTATATGTGCATGTTCCAGCGAGACAGAGCGCACAAAGGAGGCTCGGGTTTGACGCATGGGTGAGGGAAGGTGATGCTGTTGAGGAAGCGGGAGGCACAGCTTTGAGGTGCAGCGTCATATTTCACATAGCTTTGGGGAGAATGTCAACTCTGAGAAGAATTCTTAATACAATAATTGCTTTGAGACTTGTTCTTATTAATATTTCACTGACTTTGGTTTTGTATTTTTTAAACCTTAACCAAAATCAGTTGTAGTGTATTGCTGCTGGAATGCCTGTCAGACTGGGCCCTGACCCTGGGCTGGCTGCTATAATGATGGGAAGATGAAAGAGCCAGGCCCATTCCCAGGCTGCCCTGTTAGGGGGTGCAAGCCTGTGAAATGGAGAGATAATGGAGACCAGGTGTGCTGTGGATGCCTGAGACACTCCTCAGTCAGTCTGAGAGCTCCTCTCAGTGAGAGGGAGGGCACACTACCACTGCTGAACACGCACTGGGCCACGGTCCAAGACCTCACTATGTATCATGCATGCATATATGCTGGCGAATATATATGTTAAAATATACATAGTAGTACTTCAGTATGTATGCTGAAGTTGTTGAGGAGTTGGACACCTACTAAGTAGAGCATCTGTATTTAAAGTGGTGCTGTGCTGCCTTTTTATCCTCATATGAAACTACATTGTGTCTTGTGTTCTTAAAATGAGAATGTGGGCTGAAAATCAATATTTTGCTTGAATAATGTGCACTTGTGTGTCTCCATAGTAGTCATACACATGATAACTCCACCATTCAGAGCAGATTTCTTTTTTTTTTTGGAGCGTTTATTCCTCGTATCTGTCGTTAATTTAAAGTAGAGAAGTTTTTAAAAGAAAGGTCAGGCAGACTGGCCACAAAAGTGTTTCTAATTGGAAGAGACAGGCTCGCAAAGCACTGCTGTAATTACAATCTAATTAGCAGGCAGCTCGAAGAATCCAACATTCCTTTTAACATCAACAATTTAACCCCTTACAAGAACCCTCTCAGAACATATTTGAGATATAACATATTGTTGCGGATCCTGTGGGAGAAACAGTGGTGGCCCACTTCTGTCGTCTGCAGGAGGTCAGTAAATGTCAATTGGAGAGAGAGCGGAAAATGTTGAAGAGGGACTCAAGTGAAGATAAGTCCTCATTAAAGCCTTCTCCATAAGAGCTTGTTGAATGATAAATATTAAACATTGATTACATACAAATAGGAATGACTCTCTTATCATCACCGGCTATTGTCTTCCTGAGATTATCGCATAATTAAATCTAACAGGGTCCTACTGAGGCCTTTTTGTCAAGTGAGTGAATTACTAATTATTCCCACATGAATAAGGGGCAATCAAGGCGCCTGCCATATGAACAAGCATGCAAAGGTAGTCAATCCGCAAGAATATGAGACTATTGCAGGAAGGCAGATTCCCATTTGATTTACTGCGTCTGGCTATTAAAAGTGCTGTCACTCAGGATGGCTTATCTCGTGAGCCAAAATGTGGTTGCACATTTTTGGATTGTAGCTTTTCATATTGTGTAAATCAAACAGTCATTATGTTTACCAGATAATTTTAGGGGAGGCACAAAGGGCCTGCTCAAAGTGATTGAAAACTTCAAATGCAAAATAAAAAGGCGCTGAAAGCGGGTGTGTGTGAAAGACAACCACAACATTTTTTTTTATTTTTTTTTTTGGGTACGTGCAAGTTCTTCTGAACACAGTAAACGGAATCTCAAAGACTGACACCTTTTAGTGTGAATGGATTGTTTTCAGATGAAAATTCGGTCGATCTATTTGCCGGTTAAGTTGCTGATATTTCATTTGAGTTCATTCCTCCAGAGCTATCGCTGCACCTGACCTCTCTGGACAGAATATATATGAAAAGTCCGTGGATTAAAATGCATGAGTTTGGGTTCGAGGAGGTTGAAGTCATGCATCTGGCCCGAACTCCATCCTCGTGTCTCTTTGCTCTGTCTTACAGCGAGTACATGTCTCGGCTTGGTCTATCTGTCCTGCCACTCTCATTCTGACAAACAGTTCTGAAAAAAAAAATAGTCTAATGAGAAACACATTCACTCTTCCTTTCCTCTCCTCTTCATTCTCCAAAGCTGTAAAGTTCATATAACACAACCTACACATAAGCAAGACTCAGACAAACACTGCAGCGGTTTGACTGAGTATCTGTTGTGCTACAATTCCTGCAATTGTGAATCATACGCAATTAATCTGCAGCACACTGCCTCGAGCCCGGCCCTACCCCCAACACACACATACATACACACACACACACACACCCTTTCCTTTGGTCTGCTTCTTTATCCTTCGCACCGTCATCCTCACACAGGCATGACACTCTCACCGTATCAAGCCAAGGTCACTGAACATCCATTCCAAATTGTTGCCTACCGCTGCAGCTCAAAATTAATAAGGCCACCATTTAAATGCTACAGTTATCAAACTCATATAACAAACGCTGGGCAATCTTCCCGCAACGCACTCCCCCCTCTTGATATATTAATTTTTGACCAAACGTCCCCGCTTGACTACTGTAACGAGGTATGATGTATTGAGCCTTGGCTGTTGCCATGGAGACAGCGGTCCCCTCTTACTTGTCATTAGAGCACAAACAAGCACTGGCATCTAATGTCATTCCAGTCAACATGAGGGAGAGCGATGAGAAAGGGAGAGACTGCGTCGGATCCCTGACTCCCTTTCCACAGTTTGAATCGGGTTTTGTGTGCAGCGTTTGGATTGTGCTGGATGTTATGGGCCAGCGTGCTCTGCTGAGGGGCATTGTTGGGTCACATACCTGGGGAGAGACACATTTACTCTTGTCTTTGTATGTTTTTCCAGCATCCCAGTGCTTTGATGTTGGCCTGCAAATGGAAATAGGTGCCTGGATGTCATGGAATAATTACCTGTCTGAGGCATTCCTCCTGCTTGTGTTGTCCTGTCCCACGCCTTGGCTCTTAGAAATTTATTTTCTACAGTTTAGATTCACTGTGCTTTAGAAAGCAAAATGAGAAATGTTCATTTCTAGTACGTAGTTAATAGTGAATATCAGAATCAGATTTCAGAAGTAGTTTTTCACATGCGAGCAATTTGATTTGGTGTTTCGCTGCATAACAATCCGTCTGAAAGGAAGTTAATTAGGATAGTTTTGATGGAAAGTAAGATAACATCCTGTGCTTCTCATTTTCCTGCACAACTCTGATGAAATTACAGGCTGATTGGGTTTGAGGAAAAGAAAGCTGACAAATGCACAACATCTTCAATACGGAATAGAGAAAGAAGAAAAGGCAACAAATGAGTCTCATCAAAATTGGGAAAATGCAGTTTTCTCTCGGCTCGTATCATTTTAAGCTGTGGTAAGATAATGACATTGTAACTGAGTAATAGTACTGCACGAGCTTTGGCATATTCCAGTCTATTTTATTTCCATTTAAGATAAAGCTTTCTACTTGTTGTCTCGGCATGAAAGTGCGCTTCATTTTCAGATGTTCTTCCTCCCCTCATTTCAGTTTTAATCAGTGGCTGCTTTCTAGTCCCGTTGTTTGAGGTGAAAGTGTAGCTGCATGCCTCACTGTCTTTTCTCTGAACATAATCTCTTCCTCACACAGAACAATAATCCTACCTTATTTTCTCTCTCAGTGTTGGTCTTTTATTACTTCCAGGTGTTAAGGCCTGTCTCCCTCGCAAGCAGATGTGCTGGGGGAAAAAAATGCCCTTTGTTTGGAGTTGTGCTATTTCAAACTGAATATTAAGTTGGCGATGCTCTCTGAGGGCAGACGGCAGAAAAAAAAAGACCAAAATAAAAACTAGGTGAATGAGTATTTGCATTAAAGAAAACAGTCAAAGATGTGGGAGATTGAAAAAACTAATGGAATACAGATCAAACCTGTATGCTGTGTGCACAGGAAATAGTCACAAAAGAAGTTGCTACTCAGAAAAAAGAAACAGATGCAGAAACCAAAGTAAAGAAAAAGGTAGTAAAACTTTTTTTTTGTTAAAGCAACAGTCAGTTTAGTGATTCATGGGGACTGCACATCTGTTAGTGAGCTGTCCGTTGACTGGTCAGTTTTTGTATGGAGATATATACGTTTCATCTGGTGCGATCTGCTCTGAGTAGTTTTTAGTATGTTTTCACTTTTACTGTAACCACTTTCCTACAGTGAACATTTTGCTGGTTGCACAATAACATTTTTACACTGGTTGTTATATAAAGCAGTTTTCTACTAAACAATAATAACTTTTTGCTAAATACCTATTTTTCTTTATATACACCTGCCAAAATTAATATTGGAGTTAGCAGACAAGAAACACAGATTGTGTAGTTGTCGTGTTATAGACTCTCTAAAATATCCATTTTGGATTTTCTCTTTTTTCCTGCAAGCAGCTAAACTGAGATCACATGTACTTGCAATGAAAAGTGACAGGAAATTGACTAAAGCATTGGAAATCAATGGAAAGTAAATGTGCTCCCTAAGTACAAGTGAACAGCTGATAGCTGCCTTCTGTCTACCTCTCTCTCTCTTTGCTTTTCTGTCTCTCTTTCCTTCTCTACTTTTTCTATTCCTCTTCCCTTTCTGTCCTTTCTTTCACTCACTGTCACATCTCTCTATCTGCCGTACATGCTCGACAAAAAATGCGTGATTTAATGTGTTTGTGATTTTGTACCAGCGTGTCTGTGTGCATCCAAATGTAGAAGTGCAGACAATGTATTGTTTTTCTCTCTTCTTATAGAGTAGATGCCAGGTCAGTGTAAAATAGACAGATAAAGTGGTGAGAAAACATTTCAAGGGATGTTTTCTCCCTCATGACAACCTCTTGAAAAGGTTGTGTTAGCCATCTTCCGAAAACGTGCAGTTAGGCTAATTATGTAGACTCCATTTAATCCAGCAGGTTAATTGTGAAGAACAGATAATTAATAAAAAACAAGACAATAATGCTGCAGCTCAACTCCTAGCCAATTATTATTTTGACTTGTAATTGAAGTATTTCTGTGTGGACAGTTTGTACAAGAAAGAAAATGCTGAAAAACAATGGTGCAATTCATCATTTGCCACAGTTCAGTCAAAAGTACATTAGATCAGCCTGTTTGGAACACATGGACGCACATTGGAAGAGTTGATGTAGTGCCCTCCTGAGCCAATGTTACACACATGGGAATGCACTGGATGCATCGTTCTCCCTAAGTTTCAAGAAATCATCAGCAGAATTAGAGACGTAATCACAGTGGACAAACAAATAAATCAAGTAAATCCACAGTCTCTCCACAGTGATGAGTTCATCCCTATTGATCTGACATAGTATGAAGCAAAAGGAAATGGTGCTTAAAGGTACTTTTTGGAAATGTTTTAACATTTGTGCTTTTGAAGGTTGGCAGTTGGTGGCAGTAATGTGTTGAAAGTTAAAAAAAAAAAAAAAAAGAAGGGTTTGTTTACAATGACTCCACAGGATACCTTTAAAGCAGAGGGAAAACAGGCCTAGAAATGAACAGATAGGCTTCTGGCTTAAAGTCACTAATAGATCAGCCCCCTGGGTGTCCAGCTGCCTCATTATATCTGTAATCAACATGGTCTGTTGGCTACTCCTGAATCACTGAAACTACAATGAAAAACCTGGTGCCGCTATATTCAAGAGAAGATGAATACTGTGGCTATTCAACAGGCACAAAAGCCTTTTTAAACTCTGTATGTAAGCTGCACAGGTCTGAGCAATTCAAAAACTGAATGTATCTCAGTATAGACTGATGGATACTTTACTTTTGAAGCTAATACCAATATCTGTCATGTCTCTGTCAGCATCTTAGGTCCTGTTTGCTCTGTTTTCATATTTTGCTACACTTCCTGTTTTATTCTTTACTATTCACTTCTTTCGTTTCACTGCCTGTGTGTGTTTCCCACCTTTGTGACCTTTGCCCCGCCCTGATTGGTCTCACCTGTGTCTCATTGTCTCCCCTCTCATAGAGTATTTAGTCTCCATGTTCCCTGTCTTCTGGGCCAGTTCATCTTACTCCTTTGCGTTCCAGCATTTCTACTGTTAGTGTTCCTGGTTTTTGTTTGCCTTTTGCTTGCTTGTGTACCAAACCTCTGCTAAGTTAAGACCTTGATTTTTTTTTCAATACCTAAACTGTCTTAACCTGTGCTACTTAGTCCTGTGGTTTACTAGTTATAAATTCTGCATGGTCCTGCACTGTTTTGTACACACACATGTGAGCTTTATGTGGTCTTTTGTAGATTGGTGTTGTCTCTTGTTATGTAGACTCTTGTGTTGATCTATATAGAGTGTGTACTAGCTGTACATGGTTGAAAATGACAATCTACAGTCTGCAGGTTATGTGGAAAGATTATCCACTGTTAAATACATAAAAATAATAATTAGTTGTGTAATATTCTGTCTAGTTCATCCTGAAGGAAAAGTATGTTTTTGTTAACTCAAATCTTGAAACTCCTCCTTTGATTACACTTAATAGTTTTGGAATTAAAATGAAATCTTTTTGTTTACTATATTACCCTTTAATATCAGAAGCTCACTAAGACAATGCTCTCCTGCCTCTTATTCTGAACTCACTGGGAAAATAAATCTGCATGACGATGTTTTGTTTTCACACTTCTGTTCTCGTCATGCATCAATTCTCTCTAAGTCAATTAACCAAGAAAGGAAAAAAAAAGTCTTAGGCCATTCTTTCTTGATGTCAGGTCCCCAACAGGTTTAGAGAACATTAATCCTAATCCAGACCTCTTGTCCCACGAGAGATCAATGGACGAAGTGCCGAATCAATAGAATTTCATAAAAGTCTCTGTCAGTTTTTCGCTCTTCACCAAACTGTGCTGGCCCATGATCTGTCTCTCTCCGTCTGGCATCCCACCATGTCATCCTGCTAAATGGCTAAGATAAAAACTGCTAAACTCAACACTTGCGTACTGAGCCTGAACATTTTTTTAGTAGTTTTAAATTTATGTTTCTCTTTCCTTTATTCATTTCTTGTTTTAAAGAGCAGCACAGCCCATATGCTAATACTGGCTGTTATGCATGAGAGCATTCATTGTGGTTTATATATTATGAATGAAGAGGAGTTACTTGTCCAAATATGTGGATTGCATAAAGACAGCAAGGGGATTATGGGTAAAAGAGCCCTGTGGAATAGTTTTTTATGGTTGTGTTGGTGAAGCTCCTGGCTGTGTTACTTGCAGCCTATGTTCTCTCAGTAATGCTTTTTTTTTTTTTAGTAAGATGGAGTCATCACCTGGGGAAATCAAGGTTTGGGTAAAATATGAATTTATCAAAACAAACAAGAAGGCAGAAACATAAACAAAGAAATATAAAAACAAAAGGGTTTTCTGTCTTTCTCTCTCCGCCCACACCACCCACCCACCCTCTTTCCTCCTGCACACACTGGTGTGAGTGTGACCAGGCAGGGGTTAAATCCATTGCACCATAAAAAGGAGCTGTTCATAAAATGGAGGAATAAGAAGCAGAAATAATATTTCAAGTATGATTAGTTCATCCGCAGGGCACCTTGTGCGATTGAGAAAGGGGGTGAGAGTGGGAGGGGGTATTGTGCACGGCAAGCAGTAAATTATATCTAGCCTTTGAATGATTCCTGCAGATCCTATTACGACAGTGAGGGGGACTGGGGAATGGTGGGGGGGAATGGGGCAGTTGGGAGAGAGAAAAGCAGCAGAACGAATCGGATGAATTCTGTTTCCAGCTGTCCGAATGATGGGGGAGATGAGGGGGGTGTGGGGGGGAGAGGGAGATGGAGAGGGAGAGGGGAGTGCAGAGAAAGGACAATAAGACAATAATTCGTTCTCCGCTCTAAAACATGTAGATGCATGTCATGTACAAACACACAGACTCCAAAAGCTTTTTCACTTTTACTCCCACCATCTCTCTCCCCAAATTTTACACCAAGTCCTCCTGCCAAATGGAGAAAAACACTATCACCCATTACCACCCCTGCACTACTCCACCCTCCCTGAATATTTGAGAGGCGCTTGTCTGCCATTTATCACTTTGACTGGTGATATAGTAGCTGATAGTGGCATTAATGTGCTGCTGCTGCAGATAGTCCTCACAGGGAAACAGAGATTCCGAATTTATTCACCCACCGCCTCAATTTTGACAATGGTTACCAAATATTGTACATCAGTCCTTTTTCTCTCTGCGTCATTAAAGCACAAAGACAATGCTTTTTGCACCAGTTAATGCCGTATTGTTAATGTGACAAAAATCAGAGGCGTATTAGAAATTTTATATCCATATTTCAAATTACTTACTAAATGAAATTTTTCAGAATCAGCTCGTGCTGGAATCCGTGTTTTTACTTTTTTGTATTTACTCTTGCTCGATACAAACTGTCCTCTCCTGTCTACACAACATAAGTTTTTATTTTGACATAACCTACATCTGTATTCTGCAGCATTTTTCAAATTCTATTACTACTTGATGTTACAGCTTCTTTTTATCTCATCTAATGTTATTCAAGTATGCTATAGTTGAAAGGGTTTTAATTATATTTCATGCAACTTTATGCTCATAAATCAGATGACAATGCAAAGACAAAGAGACATGCTTCATCTGTAGTACTGACAAACATTTGCCTTCTTGAGTTAACTTTAAACAAATTACCAAATCCTACTTTGATTTCTCAGCAGTGTCTAAAAATAAAGCTGTGCATAACGAGTAACACCTTGAAGTGTACATTGAACAATTTGAATTGGAAATGTAATTTGTGGAAGAAGAATCAGATGCGCAACAGGACATGTACACATTATTTATTCTGAGGCAGTTGGTAAAGGTTTGACATTAGAGATATATTGACACAAGTGCTGACATACACCGCCTAATGCTCAAAAAGTCCTTGGATATGAGCTATGTAAACAGGTGAAGCATTGTCAACAATAGTAAACTCACATTATAATCTTTGTTCTTTACCACTGAAATCTGTCTTGTGAAAGTGAGTCCAAATGGTCCACAAGCTAAAGATTGCGAGGTTTGATTTAACAAAGATTAAATTTCTAAAAGTTCTCAACACAGGAAATAAAAAGAAGAAATTAAGGAGAGATCACAAATCTGGGGCCAGATAGGTTGAAGCTTTTTCAGCCTTTTTTCTCTGCATGATGAGGTGTGTATTTTCAATTACCTCACCAAATGTCCCTCCAGTCCGGCATGCCTGTTCTGAAAAAAAAAAAAAAAAAAAAAAACAGTTTGATTTACTGTATGTATGAGTTCATTAATTAAGCCTCATTTTGGCAAACTGTGTTGGATGGTGGGTGAGTGCCAAATCAGAGAACAGAGGGCCTGGCCATTTAATGCAGAACATTAATAATAACAGGGGAGGAAGCAAGGGGGAATTAAAATGAAAGAATTCTGCACCCAACCTCCCACTTTAATTGCAAATTTAAATTTCCTATAATGGATTCTGACATCTCAAGTCACCAAAATCCATCATTCTGAAGGGTATTATTCCTCAATTAACCTGTCACCCCCACCACCACCACCCTGCGTCTTTCTGCAGGGCTTCAAAGAGAAATGAAGAATTCTAATTACTTTCAAATATAAAGCAGATTGATAATCCACCCTTCTTTCACACACATACACAAAGTCCTACAATCTGCAAATTTGAGCTAACTGTCAGCAGATGGACACGATAGCCTACGCAAGTCTGCAGAAAGGTTTGCCTTATCCTCATCTGACTTTGCCTCCATTTAGCCTTACTAGTATCAAATAACTGTCCAGTGAGGACATTTAGGAAGTTGAGTCCAGGGTTTATCAGCTGGGGCAGAAACGTTGCTCACAGCAAGAAAAAGAAAAAGTACCAACACAATATCTATTTATTTATGTGTTGAAGTATGCATTGTTAAATCAGCTGTCTCTCAAGTCAAACTGCTACGAAGAGCACAATCACAAACACTCAGATCCACTATGACTATGACAGTTGCAGCCACATTCGTTCTTTTAACAGCTGAAGCCACGTCCACCACAGCTGCTGCTTTCTTATGAGCAGCCAGCTTGTTACAGCTATGTAGGGCCGAAGCAGAACCACAGCTGAGTGCATACATGCTTTCAGAACGACAGTTAGATGCCTTCCCTAAAAACAGTGACAATGTTAAAGTCTTGACTTTGTGTAGGTGGCCGACACCTATTTTCTAATTCACAATGAAAATAAACTGATCACTGGGATTTTTTTTTGTTTGGTTAAAACAATTATTCAGGGCTGTACATGGGGACGGATATGCCAGTTTTGTATGATGGGATAAATGAGGCTGCTAGTAACAGAGAGTGGGCTGATCTTTGTGTGATGGCCTTTCAGGCTGTGCAAAGTGCAGCAGGTGAGCTGTGCAAGGGAGAACAACTAGTTGTCTACTCACTCAAAAGGGGGCAAAAGTTTTGCAGAAATGAGGATAATTCTGATCCCATAAATGTGTATTTCACACAAAAATAGCTTAACTATGTCATTCTGTCCCTGGTAGGAGCAGTTTATATTTATGAATCTTTCCAACATTTGAGTGATTGAAAGGCAGCTATGTTTAAAGTTGTATAAACTCTTTCAAATGTAACCAAAGCTTTTACAACTAAAACACAGTCACAGCTATATTTATCTGTCATGTGGGCCTGGGCTCAGTCCTTGTACCAAGTTCAGTTTAGTTAATAGGTTAAGTGAATGAAGTAATTGAAAATAAAGAATGTTATGAGCCTTTTAATGTTTATTTGTTTTGTCTGATAAATATTTTATGTTTTTTATTCACTGATCTCTGGCCTCTATTGTGTGAGTCTGTGGCAATTTTGAGAATCATTGTTCAATCTAGGAAACGTCAGGGATTAAACAAAGCTGTATTTTGAGGTGTGTTTGCTTGATTTGCAGTGGGTTCTCTTGTGGTTACATCTGTGTGCCTGCTCACCTCACCTCTGCTTTACTCTGCTTTTTATATCTACGGTAACTGACCAGATAGACATAATCTAAATGCTGAGTGCCTTCAGAAATCTATAAATGATGTTGCAAATGCTTTAATCCATATTTTCTTAGGTTTGTGCTACAATATTAATGCTGAAATGTTGCCAAAGTTAGGACCACATTCACCTGTGTTCTCCTGCTATGACATACAGTCTTCTGTTTTCCACGCCTCCTATAGATGGCCAAAGTGATTGTGTGATATATGACAGGCAACAGTTCAACTCTTGTGTTGCCACTATACAGTTTCTCAAAATTGCAATGCAGCAAACACATACAAGCCTGAATGTCAGGAATGCTGGCGTCCATACATTTGTGTGCACTTCTCTTTTTTTTCACTTGACACCATCCAAGTCCCCTAAGACCAGGGAGGTGGATGGGAGACAACTGTATTTTAAAAGTATTGTGGCCTGAAGAGAGATGTTCAAACCAATTTTCTAACCAATAAATCACCATGTAAACAAAGCAAGTGGTGGAAAAACAGCGTTTCAACAGAGGGCACCAACAGAGGGCACTTACACACTGTGGCTGTAAGGAGTTGTGTGAACAAATTAGGTACAAAACGAGAGCTTCGCTTTCGCACATCTTGTAATCGAGTGGGACTCACAAAGTCACCTGCCTTATCCTTCCATCTTATTTGTTGTTGACCAGCCACAGACAAAAACCATTTGCCTCCTCATCACCACCATCAATGACAGAAACCCTTGATGTTTTATCTCCTGCTGATCCCTGAAACATTGTTGATGGCTTGGGCATTCACACTTTGATTAATAAATAGGTACAGCTATATGTGCAGCCCAGTCAGAATCAAGTTTAATGGCCAAACATGTTCACACGTTTAAGCAATTTCACTTGTTGCTCTGTTTTCTTACCTGCATTGACATACAGCCTATATTGTATGTGAAAGTGACTTCAGGATTGAACAGTAAATGCATCTTATGTACAAGTGACCATTAGTATAGCACAACACCATATAGAGGTAATTGCACAGTAATAGCAGGGTTTGTGAAAAGAGTGTCTAAGTTCAGACTTTACATTGCTGAGGGAACTGCTCATGATTTTGATGGCCTTTGAGAACAAACTGTTTGCTTTGTTGTGTGGTGGTTTATCGCACCTGCCACAGGGAGACAGTTAGTCAATTTGTGGTCTGGATATCAGGCTTCTATGATGGTTTTCTCTACCTATTTCTTAATTCAAAAGGCCTGGGGGTTGCACGGGCATTCTTGATTTGCTGTTGAAACCTAGCCTTGTCTTAATTGGTGGGTGATCCAAGCAGGATTGTAAGTGCTACTGTACAGCTCTTTGGCAGGATGAAGTTTTTCAGCTGGAGAGACGTCCTCTGCTTGGCCTTATATTGCTGTCCTATTGACTGATTATGATTACAAAAATATTCCATGACCAAGGATGTTGAGTATGGTAAGTATGGCACTTTTCTGTGTCTCACATAAAGTCGATGGCCATTGTGTCATCTGCAAACCTCTTGCATCTTAGAAATGTTTCTTTCTTATATATCTAATCCCAGGAGTTTGACAGATAGGCGCAGTTGGAAAGGGAGAAGAGTAGTGGCACACGTCCCTGGCGAGAGCCAAATATTTCCCCAGCCTTACCTGCCGTTCCCTTGGCTCTGGAGCAGATCTGTGTGTGACAAACCATTTGGACAGCACAGGGTTGCAGACAGGACAATGAGACGTATCTTGGCCTGGTGCTTTCTTGGTGTTTTGCCTCTGAAAGATCTGACGTGTCATCTTAAAGATCCTTGTTGCATGATGAGGAAGGAGGCTGGTGTTGTTGGCTGTGCAGTGATATAGATGAGGGGTGAGATGTAAGCCTACAGTTCCTGCAGAAGGTTGTGTCTTTGATGCATGTCCACACTGTCTCAGGACCATTGTCAAAGCATAAAGGGTTTTGAGTCTGCTACTGATGTGTGTCCCTATTTGGATTTTGTATTGCTACTTTTCCTGTGATTGCGTTGTATGCCACATATTGCATATGACACTTGTGCGCTGATAATTTAATTTCTAGCTCTCATTATCACAAGAGGATTAAACAACATCAATTCAAAAAAGTTACCTGACATTGCTTCCTTTCGGCCTTTCCACCACATTTCTCAGTGTAACGATCCATTAAGTTGTTGGTGGGAACAAAGCAAAATAATGTCTGCCTCTGTGCTTTACGACATTACACTCCTTACTGGGGCAGTGGAGTTGACATACTGATGTAGGACTGAGATTCAGAGGTAACTTTTATATGTTAATAAATAAAAATTATTGTTTCTAATGAACAAAGCAGGATGAAAGCAGGCCTGTTTCTATTGTATCCCAAGAAAGACCCATATCTATTAATCTAGACTAGGCTTTCCAAACCGATAGGATTTTTAAAGGCCTTCTACTCCCAAAAATGTTGAATAAAACGTGATTATTTTGGGTGAGTGTGTTCCTATTTGAATTGTTAATTACTTCCTCTTAAGAAGATGTTATGTGCTCATATTGTATGTCACACACACTGGAGTACACAGCTCTAGTGGGTTGTTTGTACACTATTCTTTTAGTTTCCAGCGCTCACATGGACAAAAGATAAGACAACCATTCAAAAGCTACCTTGACCTTACTTGCTTTTAGCATGTCAACCCACCTAATACCACAAATGCTGAATTTTTCTTTAGTGTAAAGAGCCATTAAGAGGAAATCAGAGGGAAGAACCATCTCTAACTGTGTCCTTTGTGACACTCCTTTTACTGTTGGGGCAGTGAAGCTCACACACTGATTTCTCCTCCAATTAGACTCATAGTTAATTCTTACATGATAATAAATCAACATAATTGTACATGATCAACATGTTGAGATGAAAACAGGCCTGGTTCTTATCCCAAGAATCTGCACTGTTTGCCAAACTATTATATTTTTCAAAAGACTTCTACCCTTGTAAATGTCACCCAAAAAAGTATTTTGGGTGATCTGACTTATAAACCCATCCCAAACGTGGGGAAGAATGTGACAATAAGAGGAATAGAGGCAGTAATAAATGTCAACATTGTGAAGACCAAAAAGCATGCAGGGAGCTGTGAGCATGTAGAAAAATAAATAAAATAATAATAATAAGTCATCTGCCTGCTGGCATAATGCACTTCTAGCTGGCAGACATGTAGCTGTTGACTGTTCTATACTTTTGTAATCATTCAAATTTAATTAAAGGCTTAAGGAGAAAATGGCCCGAGCTGATGGTATAATGAGTTGCCAAGGGACATCTTTTTAATAATCTTAGTTTGTAACAAAGATGTTGCCAAGTCATAGTCGCATTATGAGCCTTCCATGGCCACTTTTACAGGCCAGATAATTCACACCGGCCCCAAGGAGTGCACTTCTTTCCACAAGAGCCTCTGACTAAACTGATGATTTCATTTGACCCATCAGCATTAATTAATATCAAGAAACACAAGAAATTTAAAAACAAGCTGTCATTATCATTGTTATATCAAACTATAATTTTCTTCTTCCTTCAGGAATAAGATTTATCCCTTATTTCCAAAGTTGTGCTTCAGAGATCATTGTTAAAACTTCACAAGTTCTAGTTTCTATTTAATAAGTCAAGTACCTCTTGACCTCACTCCAGATTCATAAAAAACAAGTTCTCTACCCTCAAAAATGTGTCTAGGTAGCACTTATGAGACCCTTTAAATTTAGACTGTGATGTCAAAATGACCCAATTACTTATTACTTAACTAATCTTGTATGGTAATTCATCAGCATGTCAACAAACCAGATCCACTATATCTTCTAAATATGAGATTGGTGCCTGTGATCGTATGATGCCAGGGCAAAGAAAAGGCCAAAAATGGTTGCTACCAAATCAACACATGCAGAAAACCATCTGTTCCAAAAATTGTCCTCTGAGTGATGATTTCAGTCCTTCCTGACAAACACCAACTGTCAGCTCAACAAATTCCCCCCACAAAACTTTGCAATCCACCCACGTTCTCTTTCCCACCTTCTGCTGCAAAAACTGTCATACATATTACTATTTAATGCTTATAAATTAAACGCTCAAGAATTATTGAGCCTTGAGCAAGTCTTTGTACTGTACATAATAAACTGAATTGCTTGGAATTATTCCCATGATCTAATAGAAATATTATACAGATGCAGTCAAATAATTGATTTTTTATGTAGCTCAGTGAATTACTAAAATAGATTTCACAGCCATGCAGTAAGTATTAAATAATAACTAATTTCCTTCCAAAAGCAAATCTCAGAAATATTTCTCACATGGTGCAATTCAGAACAAATATAAGTGATAAAAGTTTATTGTCAGTAAAATCCACGTTTCTGGGCATTTAGGGTCTGTACTGAAGATGAACACAAAAAGTTTCTGAAATTACGTCATTGGGTGGCTTATATAATCTTGAATACAGTTAAATATATATTTCTGCATGTTAAATCATCTCTGGAAGTCGTTTTATTTATATTTAATGTTAATATAAATTTTTTTTATCATTAATATGTCTTTCACATCCAACCTTGATTCCAAAAAAGTTGGGATGCTGTGTAAAACATAAATAAAACACAGTGTGATGATTTGACGATTACTTCTCAATTGAAAACAGTACAAAGACAATATATTTAATGTTTGACCTCATCAACATTGTTTGTTGTAAATATCTGCTTATTCTGAATTTGATGGCAGCAACACGTTTCAAATTGAGACAGGAGCAACAAAAGACTGTGAAAGTTGTGGACTGATCCAAAAACACCTGTTTGGATCAGTCCACAGGTAAACAGGTTCATTGCTAACAGGTGATAGTATGGTACACATTTGGGTGGGTTGACCTCCATTAAGTAAGTGAACAGGGCAGTAAGTAGGTAAAGACTAACTAAATTATGAGTAATGGTAAGGTTTTCTATCATACTCCTGCATGGGTGGGGCTTTAAATCAGTATTAGGTACGTACTGATTTAAAGCCCCACCCAGCAGGCTCACCTGTGATTAAAATCTAACACACCCTCACAGTAACTGCTGGCCTACAGTTCAATGTGGTGTCGAGCTAAAACGCTCAATTAAGGACGTTTATGCTACTTATGACAAACCACTGCTTTATTTACAGATGCCTGCGGTCATTCCCCAAATTTAAGGTTATTTGTTTACGTTAAATATTGTCAAAGAGATGCGGGTTTGTTTTTTTTTGTTTAGAGTTTCGCCATGTTTAGCAGTCAGGTAGCCCTTAGTTAGCTCGTGTTAGCTAGCTAGGTAGTTAGCGCTGGCTGTGATTCGACCGTATGAACACACAGTCACAGTAATAGCTCGCCTACAGGTGAAAGCGGGCGAAGCTAAGCGGATCAATTAAGGACATTCATGCTATAAATGAAAACACCTGCTGTAATTTCAGTTGTCAGCGGTCATTCCCCAAGCTTAAAATGATCTATTTACGTTAATAATTACGTCAAACAACATGCGGCTTTGTTTTTGTTTGTTAAGAGTTTCATTGTGTTTTAACAGTCAGGTAGCCGTTGGTTAGCTCGCGTTAGCTAACTAGCTAGCTAGCTCTGGCTGTAACTCGACTGTACCGGCAATATGTAAAATGCAGAAGTCTCAAATGTAAAATTTATATTTTATTGAGAGGTGCGGAGAGGGACTAATTCAGCTCTAATTTATGTTCTACCATCCGCTGGTTAATGCTACAACTCATGAGCTAACTATTGTTAAAATGCTACTGCGCTAGCTTTGACAACAAGGAGGCTAATCGAGGCTAACGTTAAACTTGCTAGCATATGGGATTAAGGATCAATAGAGAAAATCCATGATGCTTCTGTATGGACTCTTCTTACAGCTCCAGTCGTTAAGGAGGTAAGTAAGTTCGCTGAAAGTGTTCAGTCTAAAACTTCACTGTTAAAAGCATCAGCAACAATATGATCAGCATGAAAGAGTTATTGAGCATTTGTTTCAGAGATAATTTATGGTGAGTGTTTATGAATAGTTCACATCATCTATCTAGCTTATGCCCACTGCAGTAACTTACTAACAAACATATACATTGTAGTGCTTAATGTGACCTTGACCTTGCAATGTAAAGGTGGTCACATTATTTTATGATTGTTTGAGAGATGTTAGCATTGCAACAGGCATACAAATTTTAACCAAGGTTATTTGTGATTCATTTAACTTGCACAATGCTGTCCTATTATAAATTCACTAATTAAAAACCTAATGATTAGGTTTTCTAATGACAACAGTGTCCCAGTCCTATTCAAGTGTCCCAGTAAAGTATGACAGTGTGTTTGTGAGCCAGTTTGCACAATTGACCCAGTCAGAATGTAAATAATGAACGTATTTCATTTATGTAAGCTAGTTCCATGATTTTAGTATTGTGCAATCTGATTCACTAACATGGCATACTGGGACACTTAATGGAATTGAACTAATTTTTCTATTATATGCTATGCTATTTGCTTATATCTGCATGTTCAGATGTGTGAAATGTTAATGTAAACTTTTGTTTGCATTGATAGGACATCAGTGATACCCTGACACTCACTCAGTGGCCAGAAAAGAAGTGAAACACCCTGGAGGAGCTCAAGATGATCTGCCAAGAAGGTCTTTAGCATGTTGGCCATTATGCAATACCCACATGGATGATCCACCACATGGGCGCTTCACAGGTAACCTCATGTTAGGCGCACTGCACCACTTCACCTGCAGTTTATCAAGATTAAAGATTAGAAACCAGACTTAGTTTAGAAAAGCACAAACCCAGACATTTCAAAACACTGCTCTCTAACACAGATTCTTTGTTGCTTATGTTGACAAGAGAGAAGATGAAACTTTAATGGCCTGGTGGGGAAATTTATAGTTTTTAAACCTGCTAAGAGCAAAAAAGATTACAGCAAAGATGTCAATGAAAAAAATATAAATTAAGAATAAAGCTTAAGGGTTTTATATTAATGTGTGTGTTTTGTTTTAACAACTTTTTTTTGCCATAAGTCAAAATGTCAGCTGTGATAAAGATATACACCAGGACTGTAAAACCATCCATTTAAAAATGGATTTGCTAAACACACTATGTCATCACAGCTTTGTTTTTAAAATGCGACAATTTATTCACATCACAAAATTAGAATTGTATAAAGTTAGTTTACTAAACTTATAGGCTTCTTCATGACGGTTCTAGACTTTTTCAAGGTTAAAAGCTGATATGCTGTTGGTAGCACCAATTCTGTTGGTCTGCACACCTTCCTGTCTATCTGTCAGTACTATCCTCTCTCTCTCTCTCTCTCTCTCTCTCTGCGGGATCACTATAATCCAATCCCAAATATATTACCTGGTCCTCACTGAGATAAGGCATACTGGGGGATGTTAGTGTATCCATATGAATTAAATGGACGGCAGCTCTATCAAGATCATCCAGCAGGTCAAGGCTACTCTGCAAGAGGATATGATGTAGCCAAACAGATTTTTTTCTCCTTTACCCCATCCTGAGTTATCACCAGCCACCCACACTGAAGGAATAAAAACACCCCCACCTTTGTCGACTACATATCATCTGCAGATATTTTTTTTTTTTTTTGGCAGGTTCGAGCTATTGTTTTCCTGGGAAGTGATTAATCAAAGTAATCAAATCAACCCCTCTGATTTCACCGCTGTGCTAAAAAGTTAAAATTATTTGAATTTTAACCCAATTCACTGCTGACCTTTTAAAGCATGTCCAATCAGATTACAGCTGATCAAGATGCTTTAACATGGAGAACATATCTCTGAGCTGATTTGTGTACGTGTGTGTGTGTGTGTGTGTGTGTGTGTGTGTGTGTGTGTGTGTGTGTGTGTGTGTGTGTGTGTGTGTTTTTGTATATATGTATATATACATACATAAACTTAAAATTTGTAATTTTTTTTTTTGCAACGGTTCTCGTTCTTAAATTACATAATGATGCATCAGTGTTCACATTAGCTCTCGGCACTGACTCTGTGCCTAACCCAGCGGCCAGTGCACATCAGACTGCTTATCATGTGTAGACAGCCTCATACCACACAGTTAGAAATGCCCGTAAGCAGACCTAAATTCAGTCTCTGAATTTCAGTTTGTCAATGTGAGAATTTGTTTATGGTCTTGTAAGAAAAACTGTGCCATACTTAAGATTAATTGTTGCTGGTAAAGGGGACACACCAAGACTTGCATCATAGAGTAAGCAGCTCTTGGTAGGTCCCAGCACACAATTGAAAACAATGACATGAATAGAACAAACACAGAGGTGGATTCAGGTGTGTTATTAAAACCATTTATTGCAGTGGATTCAGCTTCTCCAGACTGTCAAGAGTCATACAGAGAGATTCTTTGCATTACATTGCCATCTCAGTTTGACAAAATTGCTGCTATTGACATTTGAATAATATACAAATTTTTTTGATAGTTTTTTTTGTTTGGTGTTTTTTATGTTTTCATGTTCAGATGTGTGGGATGTTGATGGAAACTTTTATTTGCATTGATAGGACAGGCAGTGATACCCTGACACTCAGTCACCAGAAAGGATGTGAAACACCCTGGAGGAGTTCAAGTGGGTCTTTAGCATGTTGACCGTTACGCAGTAACTGCATGGATGATCCACCACATGGACGTTTCACAGGTAACCTCAGATAGACACACTGCACCACTTCACCCTTGGTTTATCAAAAAAGATTAGAAACCAGACTTAGTTCTGAAAAACACAAACCCAGACTTTTCTGTACACAATGCTCTAACATGGATTCTTTGTTGCTTATGTTGATAAGAGAGAGGATGAAACTTTAATGGCCTGGTGGAGTAATTTATAGTTGTTTAACCTGCTAAGAGCAAAAAAGATTACAGCAAAAGGGTTTCATATTACCGTTTGTGTATTGTTTTAACAACAACTTTAACCCTGACCATATTTAAATGGATGACTGAAAGTATACATTTTCAAGAAAAGATTCTTCTGTCTCAGTGATTAAATCTCACAGTATTGGATCTTTTACTAAATGCATATGAAACATGCATTTTCAAGTATCAATTTAATAAATATTTTGCATATAAGTTAAGAAACATGACTGTTTAATGACATTAACTTAAGTCTTTACTGCCACTTCTTGCTAAGCAATGTAAAGTATAGGTAAAGGTGAAGAAGGTGGAGGTTGTAAAGGGAGCCATGTGCACTTCTTATTTTGTTTGTGATTCTGTTTTTTGCCACAGAGCTGTTCAAAGTCAATGTGACTCTGTTTTTGTTGCAGTTATTATTTTGCCAGAGTGACTATACAGGCTTTGATTTTGTTTTTGGGGTATTGCTGACTACCTTCATGGGGCTATGAGCATAGAAGGAGATGCTTCCTTTCAGACGTGAAACTTTATTAACCTAGCACATGGTTACTAAAAGGTAGTGTGTCTTGAAAGCATGACAGTTTCATCAGTGTTGTTTCAAGAATTAGCATGTCTACATCAAAAAGCTTTTTGCCATTAAGGAGAATTCATTAAATATTTTAGCTGTAAGGAAAATGTCCCTTTTACCAAGTGCTTATCTGAAAAAGCTAGAAATATTAAATGTTAGTGATGGCATAAAAAGTAATTTCATTTTCCTGTGTGTGCTTTTAGTCTCTCTAAGTTTATTACTAATTCATTTTTTCTCTTCAACATTTCACAATATGATGTTTTATCGTAATCATCTCCACTAGAGAATAATAAAATGATGAGGATGAGCAGATCCCTCGCCTTTCTCAGTCTGCATATGATATCAGTAGCTTTAGGATTTGGTGATTTATTCACTGTGACCTCTTTTCTCTTTTCCATATTCTTCCCCTGATTACAGCTTTTCAGTAAACTTGTCACAGAGTTGCTTGGAATGTTCCTTTGTCCTCATGGTGTAGGTTGTGGCAAAAAATTGATTCACTTAAAATTTGACCTTCCAAATACAATTATATTGAACCTAAAATCTCTTGTCACACTTTGATTACAGACAGGTGATTTTCATTCAGCTTAAAATTAGTCTTGTTGCAGTTGGTTGCATCAGTGATGATTTGGGTGTGTCATAGTAAAGGAAGCAAATACTAAAACAGTCATTTATATATATTTGTACTCAGAAATGTGTTGTTACTTTTTTGACCTCTGGTAGCACTATGGAACATTTTTTTTTATGAGGGATGTCCCTGGTTTTTATGCCTTGAGGTGCAGCAATGCACCAACAAAAGGCAAGGAAGAAGAGACTGCGAGCTAGTAAACATGACGGTATAAAAATGCAGAATAAGAAATATTTAAAAAATCAGCTTTGCAAATATTTTATGAGCAAAGGCATTTATTCAGCACTGTTTGACCTAAAGGATAACACAGAAATACACAGTTTTGGTGAGTAACACTGAATAGAAACAATGAATATAAACAAAAATGTCGTTTGTTTACAAGAATATTCCACAGGACACCTTTAATTGTTAATCATAGTAATCATCAAATGAATCAGTGCCATTTAAGAGGCGTAATATTAACATATTGTACTTCATTACCATCTTACCACTTTCTTACTGACAAAGAGGTGATTACCTTTTCTTAGGCTACATTGTAAATGAACATGATATCCCAAACTTAGTTTGAACCTATGCTCTCTTCTGTCTTTTATTATCTTAAGGCAGGATGTCTGAAATATTTGCACCCATACAAAAGAAAGACAGTTAGTACTTTCGTTATGTCTCTTTTTTTTCTGTAATTGTGTGTTTGTGAGTGCAGCCAGTTGGAGGAGATGGGATGGATGAGTGAGAGATGGCTGAGATGAGAAGCTGTCTGTTTGTGGTCAGAGGATGTGGTAGACTGCTTGTGTTGGGTGATACTTGATCTGATGTTAATGTGCTGCTGTGTGTGTGGGAGGGAGTGAGTTGAAAGAGGCAGAGGGGAAGATGGGCAGATAATCCCGTCTGCCTGATGAGATTGAATGCTGGGATTGATTGATCGCCTAATCATAGGAGGAAATGGGCCTGAAAATGAATGGGACTCTGCCCTTGGCTTGCTGTGGAGCTGGGTGGTTGGGTTTGAGGGGATGTTAGCTGCAGAAAGACATGGCCTTAATGTGCATGGGACCTGATTTCATTTGTGTCTGATATACAGTTATATGATCCTGGCTAAATGATCAAATAAAAAAGGAAGAGGGGGAAGAGCGGAGGGGATGTAAATCAAGCTTTATTGCTTGAATATTACTTTTTCATCTCATCTGAAATGGATGCTTTGAGAAAAGAGCAGAATAAAAATTCATCATGAATTTAGAATTGATGGAACTGTGTGTAGGTACAGATACCCACTGAACTGGATCTACTTGATTGGCTAGTAATAAGTATTGGATAATGATTATTCTGTATGTCAGTGTTTGCTGTGCAGTGGTTTTGCTTGGCCAGAGGATTTGTTTTGTCAAATTATTCACAGCTATATTGGAGAATTTAAAAAGGTCTAACAGATAATATGCTCCTGCTGTCACTGAGTCTCTGTCCTCACTGTCATGTACTTGCTCAAATGATGGCAAGACTACTTAAAAGAGGAACCTTTCCATGGTGTTGCTCCTGGGGAGCCCAATATGCACTCTCCCATCTCGCAGGCACGAGGAGGACTCCCACTCCCAGTATATTAGAATGGGCAAATTAGCTCTGTGTTTGAGGGTCCTTGCTTTTTATGTTGGGTCCACAGTTCAGAATGAATACTGCCAGAACATATCGCCTTGTACAATGATTGAAGTGGTGGACTCAGTCTGGCATCAAGGCACAATCAAACCAATAGCTTTGCCTTGTTGTTTAAGTTAGGTGTGCTAACTGTCACTTTGAGTTTGTCTCTATTTCCACGCATCAAATAGATGCTTTGAAAAGCAAATACCTCTCAGACTTGGGAGTATTTATCACAATTTTCTACCTCATTGTTGACAGAGCAGGACTAATTTTTATGACACTAAATATAACTTAATCTAAACCCAATATGATGAACATTTCCTTTCAGAAAATAAAACAATCCTGCACAGGAATTAGCACCAGAGCATTATCAGTGTTTGAAAGATGGTACCTAGGTAGGTTACAGACACCATGTGACTTTAAAAGTTAAACTTTAAAGCACTTAACATCAGTATAGCTATACATCTTAATCTTAATCTTTTTGTACAGCCTCATTACCTTGTGTATCTTTTTAGATTATGTATGTTTGAGTTTGCCCTTGAATTTTTTTTTTTAGCTTTGTCATAATAGTATGTTTCTTTCTTCCTATCTACTATGTATATCTGTTGATCTGGATTGGGAGCTGCTGCTACATGCATAGGCTCCTTATTGAATTGAACTGGATAAATGTTGTCATCTGCTCTACCCATGGCATTTAACTGACAGAATGTGCGACCCACCCGACTGCCACTCCAACACTGCTAACAAGAATCAAATCACGTAGTCAAGCCATGAGACATTGCTATAGTCTTGAAAGGACGGTTCAGACATCCTAACTAAGTAGAGAGAAGAAATGCTGAACCAGCAGAAGCAAGCTTAGCCAATAATTCAGACTAGTGAATTCTTCCGGTACCTTAAGTATGTATGAAGATTTTTGTTCTGTACCACTTGGGGGCAGTGGACTAAGCCAAAATCACAAGTTGATATGGCTCATCTTAGTTTTGGTCTCCACCAACTGTGACTGACTCTTTTTGGCTCTTTGTTAATATAAAATATTTTTAGTGTAAGAAATACCCATCACAGTAAATGTCAGTTTAACCCTAAAATAAAAAAAAAAGTCTAAATTTGAACAAAAACATTCAAACTTTTAATGCTATCAAACGAGCAAGCGAGACATTTATAATGGTGTGTTTGTTTATCTATATGTAATACTCTGTGTTAATATCGCCAGGATCCTTTAAGCAGACGTAATGTTTGTTGAGGCCTCCCTCTCTGTCTCCCTCTAGTGTGCAAGCTGTATTTGTTGGTGACTTAGTAGAAGGTTGTTGTGATCCAGAGCTTGAAGCCTGAGTGTGGGATGACTGAGGGTGAAATGAGCAGCTCATGCAAAGAAGTGGAGGCACTGTGGGCTAAATGATCAATGACATTGATCAGCCAGTCAATCCTGGAGTCTATATTCTTCTCTGTTTACACTCTCCCATTGCCACTGTGTTAAACTGAGCGTGCACTAAGCAGCCACCTTAGGGACCCTCTAAAAGCCGGCCTCACACCCGCCATTGATTGACATGTCGATTATCTTGGAAGCTGTTGACAGCACAGTTGTTAGCCATCTTAAACATTAATTATGATGGGGGGCTGTTGCCTCAAGTTACACTCCTGACTAAGTGAAAGAGACATTACTTTTCAAGCATACTACCACTTTATATGAAATGAAACGTGTAAAAAACTTTAAACAAGAGACAGCCAAACAGCTATCTGTGATGCATAAGGACTACTGCTTTATGATAGCTGAAGATAGTTTGTCAATGTGCAATCTCTTGTTGACTTGCCTGTGTTTTCTTTGATCACTAAGGGCTGACTGTGTAGTAAATCTCCCTTCAGCATTTTAAGAAATTTACTTATTTGCACAGCTCACAATAGCACACTGAGTGATTTTCTATCCATTTTTGTAAGCATTAGGGTTTTAGAAATATGTCTTTTTTTGTAAGCAAATTTCTTCTTTCTCTGTCTCTATATGATGTTAAAATCAAGAACTCAGAGAGATTTCATCTTCCTTTTAACTGAATAAGTCCAACCTTTTTTATTATGAAATCCAACCCTCATCAGGCTGCTCATTCATTACATCTCTGCACAAAAGATGAGAACAGGCATGCACGCACGCACGCACGCACGCACACACGCACACACACACACACACACACACAGTTATGCCATTTGGAGACTCATCCATACAATAAGAAAGTGCTAAATGGATGACACTTGCATTAGCTTGCTGAATTTTAACATTGTTTTAACAGGAGACAAGTTAACACATTACAGAGATGATTTGTGATTACCCATTATATATTAACAAAATGATTAAAATTCTGTTGTCTTTGTGTAGGGATAGTTGGCATTGCTCTTTTTGAGGATTTGTGAAGTGTTGATGTCTAGTCATGCCCTTGCTAAGTGTAATCAACACCAGATCATGTTGTATGTGTATGTGCGTTTGTGTAAAGATAATTGCATTAAGTGTGCAGACTCTACCACATGCCCTGACCTCCCGGCATCAACCTCAAACCTGTTTCTTCTTTTATGCATCATTTACTGCCTGTAAACAGTTTGTGTTAAGCAGTTTATAGATAATTTCTACAAGTTTCTTGAGCTCTCCTAAATATGTGCTTAACTTATACAAACCCTTCACTTTAATAGACACCCAGTAATAGGCTGACATTGGCCTGGCTGCAAGGACCAGTGCCTCTGAAAGTGGTTGCACCCCAGTAATGCTGATGTTCAACCTTCTGCATGATGCTCTCCAAGTGGCAGCCTCAACCTGACACAACGTCTTTGTTTGGGTTTCCTCTTTTTTTGGTCATCACTCTTTTTACCTTAAGCTCCTTCTTGCTGCTGCCAGCCTCCACGGGCCTCTTTTGGTTGGTCAACACATTAAAAATTGTGCTGCCTCTTTACAAGATTGTCTTTAATCTTTTGCCTCTTCCATGTCACCTCGAAACGTGTGGAGGCTGATATGATAATGATGTGGACCTGTCCAGGGTATTAGAGTTAAGCCGGCTGATTAGGCTGCACATCGATTAGTCTATCACTCAGCACTGGCCAGGTTTGAGCATCTGGGAGAGAGGTGGGTTGGATGGTGTGGGTGAGGGAGGATTGACAGCCCTTCTGGAGAAATGACCTCACTTAAAGTGAATCTCAGATGTACACACAGCATAACATTTAAGCACGTACAGTAGGTACACAAACAGTCTTTTTCCTTGTCACTGAATAAGCCAATTTTAGACAAGTGTAGTTCATGTTTTTGGAACTTTAACTACTATGTAACATGTATTACCTTTTAGTACAACCTTTAAACACTAAATTTCTCTAGTGACAGAAAAAAACAAATTTACCGAATGAATTACTTGCATTATACAAAAAAATAATTTATGTCATGTTTAACAAGAAGAAACAATCATTTTAATCTTGGATAAATGGTTCAATGCTTTGGCACAAAAGTCTCTTATGTTAAGTGACTGTGGATCAGAGGTTGGCCTCTACAATATACATATAACCTACGTGTTACACATTAATGTGGAAAAGGGGAAAGAGACAGGGGTGCAATATACAAAGAATGAGGAAGAGGAGAGAAAGAGAAGAGAAATCTGGGGAAAAGGAGTGATGCAGCCGGAGAGACAGAGCAGCCAAGGAAAGGTTAGGACCCTTGCCTTGCCTGAACACTGAGGCTTTTAATCCCACAACAAAGTCATTAAGGTTCACAGCTACAGAAGAGGCCAATTAAAGGCAGAGCGTATGCATAAGTCTGGAGAAAGGCATCATTTGCTGCAGGAAACCAGGCCTTTTATTGGACCAGTGGGAGCCCTCCTTTGTGCACCCAGGGAATCAGAGGGCCTGAGATGTTTTTACTTCACATAATTCACTTTCACTTAGAAATAAGCCAGTGTTGAATAGCAGGGAGATAGCTTAGATTTGCCAAAGCCCAATGAAAATGATAGAAATATTTTTTCACCTCTGATAGTGTTTATGTCCCATACAAGACTGTATATTGAAGAAGCACATTCAAACAAATATTAAAAACTTGGCACCTGCTAAAAAACCATGCAGGCCCTTTGCATCAAAAACTAAAACAAAAACTCTAATAAATACACTTAAAGAACACAGGTATTTCTCTATTAAACATGATATTATTGTCAGTGGGACTTAGTCAACAATCATCTCCCATTATTAGCTGTTAAACCCACGTCCCATCCCTCTTATAAGTCCTTACAGGCAAAACTGCACACTGTATAGAAATCCTCCATTATCCCTCACAAAGCTCCATTTTACTCCAATTAGCTGCTAAATCTATCTGTTTGGTGATTTAATGCAGGGATCGAGTGAGGGGCAAGGCCTTAATCTTGACTTCCTTGTTTACTGAAATAATTGATATTATCAGATTCTTGGTGATTAATGGGCTTACTAAAGAATACCAGGGCTCAGCAGCTTTGTCTGAATGCAAAGCTCAAGAATCATACTACGTATTTCCCTGGAGTCGACTAATTACTGTGTTGAGTTAGGCTTGCTGTGAAGTAAAGGGTAGAGTGAGACGGGAACACATAAAAAGTGTTAATCTTCTGTAGGGCTAAATTTTCCACTGATAGCATTGGTGCAACCAACTCTCAATTGGCCACACCAGTAGATGATTTGGTTGCACAGTCCTAGTATTTCTTCTGTTTTATTGACAATGTAGGGCAACATAGTGCTGTAAATTTAGTTTCTGTCCTCCATTCTGTTGTTGGGATACATGCAATGCTTTTGAAATGATAGTAAACTAATTTCATATATCCTCGGCCATGCACCCAAAGCTAATTTTAGAGCTAGCCTTAGCTAACATGACTATTGTTAAGCCTAGCCAATGTAGCCAGTCTGACTAATCTGTAAGCAAAATTTAGAGCCAGCAAATGAGTTAATAGTTATGTTATTTTTAGCATGTAACTGTGTTGTATCTCTACCTCTTCAGGGCGATGTTACTGCCAGATTGGGCAAGATGCATGAATATAACCACATAAAATTAAAACTTGCACACTCCTGCGCTGCTCCTGTGGAACGCTTTAGTCACAGCACCTGTGTCTTATGTATGTATATTATATATAGTATTTTATATAAGGCTAGAGTAACTTGAGTAATTCAAATTTTGAATGAATGATGGCAAACACTGACTATTGCATGGTTACACTGAAGAGGGGGTGATGGTGGTGACTTCAGGTTGAAAGGCAAAATAGGAAAGATTGAGATTGCTTCTGGAACAGGTTGTAAAAGTTGAATTAATAGATAAAAACTGTGTGTAAATTGCACCGAGTTCAGCAGACCAACATGGGTTGCAGAGATGCAGTTTCCCAACGAGCAGAGCCTCCTGAGAACTATTAATAATGAAACAACATGCTGGTTTGTACAGATTCACATATCATGAAAGTGGCTTTTTAGTTGCTGTACAGACCTTTTACCTGTCTGCTCGGCTTACACTAATGCAGGAGTTTGTAAAATGCACAGTGGGAGCACTCTTTGCCCTTGTGGAGAGCTTTTTAGTTACTGGTGGAAACTGGTGTTTAGTGTGTAGAGTACAACATGTGTGGGGCTGTAGAGATTATCTGTTAGAAGTTCTACCACAGCCAGAGTGGCACTCCAGTGCCCAGCTTGCTGACTTGCAGCACTGAGCTGGCTGGCTTTTTTTCTCTATGATGGACTGTTCTAGAATCTTAACATTCGGTTTTCAGTTTAGGGTTTGGCGTGGCACCTGTCGGGTCTTTCTTGTCACAGTGTCAGAATATATGAGATTTTCTCAACCATATTGCAAGTTAGAGAAGAAGGAAAGGCTGAAATGGCTAAATAATTTATCTGAGGACTGTAGAAAGGTAGAGGTGAGAATGTTTTTACTTTATTTCAGAATACAACAGGTACCACTGTGTCCATATCATGCCAGCCCTCTGAGGTAACTGAACCATCATCCACTGCCTGCCTGTCTGTCTGCCATTATTTGCAATCCTGATTGATACAGTAGCTCTTTCTCTCACCCCCTCCATCCCACACTGCAACCGTGGTTTGCTGCCTCTTTATTTCTGTCTCCTTTTGGTTCCTTTTCCTCTTTTGCTCAGCTTCTATCGCTTTCCTTTGTGTCTCTCTGCAGACTGTGAGCTGATATCATCCTTTGAAAGGGTAATGATCCCACTGTGTTGAGATTATGTATGTGTGCTGCACAGTGTAATGGCCTGGCTTTTTATTGCCTGCCGCATACTAATCCCACAACTGAAGGAATGAGATGACACCTGCAGGGAGCTGTGTGCGAGCTGCAGCCTCACATGAAAGAATGGCTATTAAAAATGATCAAAGAAATTACTGCACTCGGCTGCACAACACTGCTCTCACGCCTGGCTAGGTGTACATCCCTCTGCCCCAATATGCACACGCACTGGCATGCACACACATACACAGACACACATGCATACATGGACTCACACTAATTAGTATCTCCCTCTGATGGATATTTTCCAAGTGATCCTCTGTGGAAATGTCCTGCGCATAGTTGCCTTAGGCTCTCTGCAGATGATGCACCCACGCTTGCAGATAGGAAATGGAGGACATGCATGAGCTCAAAATGATAGTCTGTTCTCCATATCCCAACCACAAATTATTCATGGACATTTTACCGCCAGTGTTTTCCAACTGAATTTTTATCAGAGTTTTTCTTCAGGGGTCTTTTGTTATATTAAGAAATGATTTTGAAGTTTATTCATTGCATTTTCTTTTACATGTTTGCTGTGTTAATGACAAAAGGAGTTTGCTCTTTAGGAATACAATCATAAGAAGATTTGAGAGTCTCTGTCTGCTTGAAAATACATTTTAACAATTAGCACAGTGGTGAGCATTTGCAGTATTTTTGAGTTAATTTCCTCTTACCAGGCTTTTTGATATCTACCCTGTTACACTGCAACATTGCATTCTGCTATGCTGAACTGTCTGTGAGTCTGCTACTCCCTCCATGTGTTCATGTCACTGTTCACTTGCCCTCTGTCCCTGTTTATGTGTGTTCTTTCTCCCAATTGTGCATCTGTCCGTCTCTGCCCTCTGCACCGGGTGCAGCACCTTGGCTGCATGTCCATTCTGGGAGGTGACACAGTGTGAGCCAGGCATCTGCTCTTATCAGTAGGCCCTCTGTGCTGGCGAGCAGGTGACATTTTTCTGCAGTCAGTACACTGCCCCTCATAACAAATTCCCTCTTTGAACTGACGAACACTGATAAATGCAATTTATTTCCTATAGAACCCGGAATAGTATCTCCTTCACTTTGTTAAATGTCTGGTCTGAAATGGCAACCACTACTTAATGTGCTATTAGAATCAACACCTGCAGAAAAAATAGGAGGGGTCTCATTTATGGCAAAGGGAGTACAGTAGTTGAGAAATATCCCCTGAGGACATGCAAAAAGAACCGAATTCTTATTGTAAATGGTTATTGCAGTATATATTATTTTTTTCTGCATTGAACATAGGCTCACCAACGCAGAGACAATATGGTTATCACAGGGATCCATTTTACTAAGAGATTCCTTTTTTCACTACTCCTCCTTTCTCCCCCTTAGCCCCTCCCTTTCTCTCCCTCAGCGGTCCATTTTAGAACCATGCGGCTGCATGGTTTGGTGGGTAATTTCACTGCCTTTTCATGTGTCGGAGGGCGAGGAATCCTCCTCCATTAGGTAGTGTCATCTTGTGATGTATGATGTATGCACAGAAAGGCAATCTGATGTTTATTCATGACTTTCAAGGCAATGCCTCAGCTAAGCCCTCTGATTTCCTTTTAAGGAACAAAACTACGTGAGATTGAGACTTCAGTTTAAAGGCACACAGACCATCCTGCAGCACTTCTTCTATGCTTCTCTTCCTCTCTCTCTCTCTCTCTCTCCCCCCCACACACACATACTCTCTCTCTCATCTCACCCACAGCTCTTTTTTATCTCTTTTAAATTCTCCCTCGATATTTTTTCTGTCAGATTTAATTTATTTGACCCTTAGAAAAAAGATCACATGCAGTTATTTCCTTCTGATTTTGCCTGGCTGTCTCCACATCTTGCCTCTGTACTTAACTAAGGACTTTGATGAAGAGATGAATTTAGATCGTTTTTATAGTAGGCTGGCATGTTAATGAGACACCACCACTGTGAGACTAAAAGGCCCTCTGGTCACACGTGACACACACACACACACACACACACACACTGTATACATAAATATGTTGTGTATGTGAAACAGAGCTATGGTCATTGACTTCTGCTTACTTGCTGTATGTCTGCAACACTTGTTCAGTTCACTTATGCAATTGACTATACAAACAATCCGGTGTTGGACGAAATCTGCAGTAATCACAACTGCAAATCAACAGCTTGTTTGTAATTTTGTCTCCATGTCCAGTGTGTTATAAAGTAACCATAATTCAAAAAGCTTGTCCCTATTTGTCTTGTAAATGACTTTTTAATGGTAATAAAGCCACATCTATCCATCATACTAGCACAAGTCCATGCAGGCCTTTGATGGGACTCCTCCTATGAACAAATGGTATCTATTAATATTCTCAATGACCAACCTTCCAACAGCACATGTATCATAATAGATGAGGGACCTACTGCTGGAGTTGTCTCGAACATGTACATTTATGATAGCCAGCCATGCAGGGTAGGTGTGTGTTTGTGTTTGAATGTTGTTAGGCTGAAATCCTGTCAAGGCTCCAGGCTGTAGTGCCACCTGTCAAGTGTTGTATGGCTGCTGCCTGCAATGTTTTTAGCAAATTGATACCTGGATGCCTGGTATCAGGACTCCACACACAGAAAAGGAGGCGATGCAATATGTAAAATAGGAAAACTCTAGAGTTAGACCTGTTCACTTAGCTTTGCATGTGTCTTTTTAACATGAGCCATGGACAGGTCCCTCCTCCATCATCCCAAGTTTGATTTGAATAGCTGGATTCAGTGTGATCTAGCTATTTTTTGGGGATGCTTTAGAGCATGAGTGAGGCAAATGACTGCATTTTGTGTTTAACGTTTGTAATACTGTGCTAATAACCATATTCTCTTGCCTTGAGTGGTGCATATTCTAACCTTATATGATAAATAATGCAAATGTAGCAACCTCTGAAAATGCCAGAGAAAATGAGGTAGAAGGGAGGGAGAGGGCAAGGGAGCGAAGGAGTAGAGAGTGGAGAATGAGAGAGCAGGAGCTAGCATAACTAACTGATTGTTGTGCTGTCAAATTGATTTGCATGAAAAAGGCCGGCCTAATTGCAACACTTAGCTGCAACATACTGATAATACAGAGCAGGATTATAAAAGGACATGGAGGAGCTTTTATTAAGAAGGATTTCCTGGGTGTCTTTGAGAGATGCACCACCACCTTCTGTTTCTGTGGGGGCCATTCAAAACAGCGTGTCTGTCACCTTGTCCTTTCTGACATGACATATCCATCATGCAGATGCATATACATTGCTGCCTCAGCATCCATTACCATATAAATCAATTCTACTTTTTTATACTGACTTATCATTTCAACCTAATAAGTTTGGACCAAAAAAATATAATTAATTTTCCTTTTCCTCAAAGAGGCAGGTTCCTTACTGAAACAATGCACAAACTCCCTGCAAGGATGAAATTACTCTTATAGATAGATGCTGGCTTTTGGCATTGAGGTATATAAGGTGGTGGAATAAAGAATACTCTTAGTCCAAAGGCTTTTTTTCTCTGATTTTACTGGAGGTTTTTATTCAGAATATACTCAAAACATGGCTGTTAAAAAATATCATTCAATAGACTTGAATGAATTATTCACTTACATCCTGTTAGTGCATACAGTCCCTTCCTTCCTTCCTTCCTCCCTCCCTTCAAAGTACAATTAGATTCTTAGGGATGTGACATCAACACTGTTGTCAAACATGAATGCTCTGACAATTACTGAAATACAATGTTAAAGTAACAGAAGGCCTGAATATGTAATTTAAAACATTTTAAAGCCATAATAACCGACTTAGATATTTTTCAGCAGAGCAGAGAACAAAAGATAGTGGGCTTGCCGTTACATTGACCTGTTCTGAGAGAATATAAAGAGTTACCTGCTTTGAAAGGGAAAGGGTGTGGAAAACCACAAATTTGTGGGTGGTGGTTTAGCACAGGTCTTCCTGATGCTGCCAAAGGCAGTACTTCCTTTTTCCCTTTATTTCTTTTCTTTAATAATAAATGATGGATGTTTCAAATTACGAAACAGTGCTGGGAAAATCCAATTTAGTCCTGGGCCTTGTAGGAAGGGTATAAAGAAGAGTTCTGTATCAAAGGCCCTTGTTTTGCTTTAATATTTGCAGTGGGGCCACTATTGAATGATGTAATGTGCCATGTGATAATGGGTCTTATGTGCTTTTAACAAATCATCTAGCTCCTACCCGTAAATGCATCTTGCAGAGAGTTGCTGGCGGTCTTTCCTTAGCAGACATTGATTTAAAGATTATATTTTTGGCACTTTTCGCCTTCATCAGACGGCAGAGGCAGAAGCAGACAGAAATAAGGGGAGAGAGAAGGATCTGACACGCAACATCGGACGCCGACTGAAATTGAACCAGTGACGTTGTGAAGGTCACGTGGCTGTTGGCGTGCACAGTAACCATCTGGCTAAAAAAGGCAGTCCCAGGCATTGATTTTAGACCCTATTTCTAATGAACTAAATTAGTTTTTTTTTTCTTTTTGTATTGGATTGTTTATTTGTGTTGTGCACATGTGTGGCTAAAGATAGGAGCAGTAAGTGCATCTAAATTTCCCTTTAGGGCCCTACTTTTACTATAATTTGTGTATTGCATAGAGTTGACCTTCAGGATTTCTAAAACGCTGGGCCTCATGAAAGAACATTTTCCTATTCTTATCCTAAAAATAATTTTCTTGCTTTGGTTTGCTCAGACAGGCATTCCAAGTTGGATTCAACAAACCCTCTTAACTGCCCAAACTTGTCCTAAATTGCTTGTTCCAACTTGCTGCCTGTTTATGAGTAAGTACTCATGAGATGTGATCATCAGCATAGTCATTGCTCATAAATTACCATATAAGGCTGCATGATGTGTTGCAGCTATGGGCAAATTTTATTCACAAAAATGTTTTATTTACATTTAGACGTGCCAGTAATCAATTCCAGTAAGCCAGCATACACAATAATGTGGACCTGAAACTGGCACTACTAAATGAAATGAAGCCATTAGTACTCTTGTTAGCTACACCTCTGTTTGGCAAGTCAACATGTCCTTTGTAAGAGAAGCATATTGATGTGTAGTGACAACACCCATTTTGTAATCATTTACTCTATATATTGATATTGATATATATTAATTGATCAAAAATAAATATGTTTTATTGGTTATTTGAAAACCTTCTTGGGGCTTTAGGGCTTTCAAGTGATGTAATACTGCTTGCTGTTTTGCTGCCATAATGGAGGTCTACACCTCTTGTCAACGATATATGAGAACTGCTTATTGACTCTACTGCTGCAAGAGTATCAAATAGACATATACTGCATTTAAATGGAACTGGCAAGTATAACACATTATGCTTGCTGTTCAGGTGCTTTAAGTTGTGAGAACACAGAAGTTTCCATGTTCTTTTTTTAACAAAAAAAGCATGATTTTGGGTTTATTTACTTACTTATTTATTTTTACATTTCGTCATCATCTATAATATTACAAATATTGGCATAGCAACAACTCAACAGAAAATTTCCACCTACGAAGTAAATAATACCACATAAGTGGATCGTTCAAGTAGTCTTGTAAAGACTGTAAATACATCTGGACTTGAAGACAAAACTTTTGCCCTTGTAAATCATTTCAATCCATATTATTTCCATTCACTTTTAGCTGGAATACTACCTCTCCCTATCAGGTCTGATTTGTAGCAATTATTTGTGCGCAGCCAGTTCTGAATGACTGACCAAACTGCAGCTGCTAGAAAATGTGTGGTGCAACTGACAAGCCTCTATTTTCTTTGCTGAGTGATTTATTTTGTCATTGCGTATTGAAATGTAGCCTAATTGTTTTGATTCAGTCATGCTTTGGGTTTAAGAGGATTTCATTGACTTGCTTGGTGCTTCCAACTCTTTGAAGCGCATTTCTCCTATTTTATTTTCTGCTCATTTTAAAGATATAGTTATGTCATATGTTTCTAAATCTAAAACCATGCAGTTGATAATATTCATGGTGAATTTATAGCAAGAGAACACTTTTGATTCCATAATACTTTGTGTTAGGTGTTAGGAATGTTAAGGTGTTCGTTTCACTCCTCCATTAGCTATGACGTTTAATGTTTAATTCAATATATCATCCAAGTATACATAGTGTCACAGTTATATATTCTAACACAGACACTTGTTCAGTAACCAGAGTTTTTGGCCTCCGGGGACATCAGTGTTTCCTGTCTCTGCTGTGCATCGGAGAGTTGTTTCTCCCCAGCTAGAAGACAGCTAGTTTATTTCAAGTGTTTAGATCTCTTTACTCTTTCTTATCTCAGTTCCTTGTCTCTGTCTTCTGGATGTTTGTCTTGTTAATTTCTTTCATTCTGTCCTCACTGCAGCTTCAGTTACAGTAGATCCTGGTACATACTGTATGTCTCTGTGGTGTCCCAGTCTACATCACTCTTATGTGCCACCATTTGTAATGCTCTTCTCTTGACACAGTGTTTCTGTTTTTCATCGAGTTCATACGTTAAGTCCACCCCTACAACTGTCTCTGCCACACCACATAGCACTCTGACTAACCCAACATAACCAAAGAGCTTTAGCCATAGTAAGTCTGGCTTTTCAATTGCTGCAGAGATTGGCTAACATTCCTGTGCACCACATTGAGAAATATAAGGAGAAATGGGCATTTCATCTTAATGAACCTTTCCCTCAGTGTCGACACACAAGAAGAAGGCAAATCTATAAAAAGTTCTAAGAAGTAAAAGGCATTAAAGGCTGTTAGCTCTAAAAGGCACATTTCCTCCTTTTGTTCTGGCCCTGATCGAGGTAATTCTCCAGATTTGCACTGAAAACACTGCTTAATATCTTTGGCTTGTGGGAATAAAAATGAAAATGGGTCTCAAGGTCCTTATTACAAGCCTCTTGTGTCAATCATTTTCAAACAAGGCCTTCGTCTACAGTATTACTCTTCCTTCCATCCTCCCGTTGCGGCATTATATAACACTGGACACACTGAATGTGAGGAGCAGGCATTGTAGTTGAACTACTCTGACCAGGTCTAGTGAGTTACATGGACAGAAAAAACTTTAGCTGTTTTGACAAGTTAAGATACAACAGATAAGCAACTTTGGAATCCTTGTGCCAACGTGTTAACAAAAAGAGTTACAGTTCATCTGTTAACATAATGATAAACAACTGCATAAGACACTGCATAAGTAGAGCCATGCAAACTTTTTTTTGGCATGTCACAGCTACTGTGAACATGACCATAGTTTGTGAGCATTGTCTCCCTGCATTGAATATTCATGTGTGGAATTTTTTAATGTAAATGGATTGGACAAAGGACAGCTCCATGCAATAATTGTTTGTTGTATGTAATCCAAGATTTTGTATCAATGAGTTGACTAATACCTACAGCACTTAAACAGCTGCAGATGTAGGTCCTCTTGCTTCACAAATCCAAAGATCTTTTGAGCAGTTCTCATAACCTTAGCAGGAGGATTTGCCAAAAAGTCTTGAAGAAATGTCTTTTTCTTTCCAATTAAGTCTGTCATTGCCCTTTAGCAGTAAAATGTGGAGGCAGCAGAATTTTTCCACAGCCAGCAGAGGTCATGTTCATGTGTGCTTGCCTGTCTCTATTCTTATGAGTGCTTCTTGCCTTTTTCTCATCACATTCACAGCCTCAACTCCTTTTGAGTGGGTGGGACAGGGGAGATTTCAACCAGACAGGTTGTCTCTTGACAGTACTGTAAATTGGTAGTAACATGTAATTTCTAGAGGTTCTCAGTGTCACAGGCTCATAGTGTTTCAGCAGGACTTAGTATTATTAGATCAGTATGGCATGTGTGACAGGGAACATATCGTTCTAGATAGTACTGTAGCTGTCTATCCAACATGCTGAGCTCTGGGAGATCATCTTGGCAGCCATCATGCATCAGGACGATGCTATCAAAGCAGAGAGAGCCAGGGGAGTAATGGGGGTGAGCCAAGTAAAATCAGCATATTCTATTACAGACAGATTAATGGATGGAAGAAAACTGAGGTTAACGAGCAACTTGCAGGTTGGAGAATCCAGTGAATCAGTGTGTAGGGAAATGATAACTAGATTTTCAAAAAATATATACATATATTTACACTACAGTGACTCCTGGAGGCATTTTTGTGAGAGACGTGACATAGCTTAAAAGAAAGAGGTCAGGTTTAACAATAAGAAATGAATGGATCTCAATGCCAGTTTTGAGGTGAGAGAGTTAAAGAGTTAAATAAAAGCCTTGTGGACCAAGGAAATAAAGTAGATACTAATGCGTTGAGTGTTCAGCAGGTGTCTAAACCCAGAATTCATTGCATTAAAATCATATTCTTGATCTTCTATATGTAAAGTTGGCGTTACCAATTTGAACTGTAGAAGAGAACAGCAAAGAAGAGCTTTACTATGTAGATAAATAGTAAATTTGAGGCAATATTAAAACTGAGTCTGAATAATTTTCTGTTTTTCTATTGCAAGTTGTCCATATATAAATCATTACTACTTATATCACACTGACGATGATGATGATGATGTTGATAAGATTATCAGGTTTAATTGTAGATATTGTGTTCTAATCACCAGGCCCTACTGCTATACAGCTCACAGGCAGGTTGTTCACTTGGCCTATGGCATTCTGGGCAGGCACATTACGAAGCCCTTATAACATTTTATGCAGTTAAGATCATATATATTGAACAGATACAGCATTAATGTTAAGACCTGCATGCTGCAGTAGCAAGACGAATAACAAACTTGTATACATTCAAACTATTAATGTATCCTTTATTTATACAGGTAGAAGAAAAAAATACCAGTTGACCCATTTAAAACTAAAAAGCCCTCAGAGAGCATACTTCCAACTAAAGCTGTACATTCCCCAGTATTTTATTATAAAATGTTTTAATCAGCATCTAGCTCTACACCAAAATACACACAGACCATCATTTGTCCACTGAGTACCAAAGTACAATAAGTATATAAACAAAAAGTAAACTTAAAATGTTCAAAATGCTCTCTTGCAGTGTTAAGAAAACTTTGAAAACTAAACAACAAAAAACAGCCACTCGATCCTTCACCCGTAGCCTAATTGTTTGCCAAGATTTCATCATAATCTCTCTTACCAGGTTATCAAGATATCTCACAAATAAACATGAGAATATGTCTTTAGCAGAGGACAATGTGGATATGAATTGTGAGACTGATCTCACTTTGCCTTGATTTACAATAATCTCAACCTGAAAACTGGGAACCAAAACATCAGTGCTGGTTTCACACTAATGTCCTGTGTTAAATAGTGAATGCTGTGCAAGTTATAGGCCAACTTCCTCATCCTTTGTCATCTTCTGGCAGGATCTGGAAAGTGGGGCAGGTGCACTTCTCTCTCTGACCTGGAGTATCCCTCTGTCAGAGACTCCATGAGGGCTGATGCATGTGCTGGGGAAAGGAAAAAAATGTTTATATAATATAACACCCCTCACCATCACAGCAACCTCTCAGCTGCCATTATGGTTGAAATACAGGGCTGCCAAGAGAAGCCTACAGAGAAGGCAGATTATGGCGTTTACAGTTGTGCATATGCGAATAAGCTCGGAAGTAGAGACAAGATATAGGACATTTGTAAAACCTAATTTTTCTTGTATTGTGTAAAGTGATGAGGCAAGGCTGCCACCCTGTGACTAAAAAATGCTGTTAGCCATCGACAAGATGGAATATTTAAACACAATAAATTCTTTCCACTTTATTAGGTACACCAAACGAATGTAGTCCAATACAACAGCCCTGCAATCAATTTAATCTACATGAGATTTATAATGTTGTTTTGTGATTTGTATAACACCTTGTTCATTTGCTTTTCTTCTTTATCTTGAAAATTACTGTTGGGCTGAAACAGCAGGTGTAAAAAGATTCATACATGATGGAAGTTTTCATACATATTTTTTTTTACGTAATTACCTGTGATTTATTTAAGTACAAATTTTCATGTGTTGCATCTCCGTTATAAAATAACGATGCAAGTAGTTCTCGGCACAGTCTGGGGCATTTATCACCACTGTATTTTATGGTTGAGTGCACTGGGACCAAAATAAACCAAGCAAAAACCACTGGAGATTTGATTACTAGTCATTTTCAGCCACATACTGTACAAGGTATGCCATACCTGGTTCTAGCATGCCATGTTCATAGATGTTCTGTACATGCTTTGCCACTTGGCCTCCATCACATCTGGATCTCTATTAGAATGGAAGTCCAGTACAGATGGTTAATGATGGCTGGCCTCCACAGCTGCAGGTCCTCCCTCTCCATTGCAGCAGTATCCAAACCTTTCTTTTGACCTGTTTCAAAACAAATAAAGTTATAAGAGGAAATGTAATTATACCAACAGCCAACCTACGCGAACCTGCCAACAGCCCTGCCTTAACATCTACGTGTATGAAGCTTACAATGCTCAGTTTTTGCTGATACTCAGTCTGAGATGTGTTATTTCAGTTGTGTGTTAATTATTGAGGTCATAGTCAAAACAGTGTTTGTAATATTTTGCCCTCCTACATTATGTAAGTACCTTTCATTTGTTTGCTAAAGAACACGTACAGCTAATGCTAGACATACGTGTAATGTTATACTACCTGATGAACAGTGGAAAGGTTTGAGGTTACACAGAGCCACAGTGAAACACAGTTGGTGGTTGAGGAGCTGATGGAGAGAAGACCTCTTGTTCTGGGTCTACAAGTGCTGCAGCACTGGGTTTAGGTCCCTTCTTTACTACAGCATCTCCCAAAACCTAATAACACTGTGACATTACATGACCTGAAAATGAATTGTAAATGTATAAGCTTTGCAAACGGTCACCAAGCTGTGACTAGTCTTCTACTGTAAACTGAGGTTATTGATTATGCCTCTTCATGTGGTAGTTTTTACAAAATGGGATACTATTGCTAGCTAACAATAGCCATTATGCCTTATCAACAGCTGGGTTTACAAGAGAGCTATGCTGGCTTACAACAATAAATACTTTCCACACGTTGCTTGTCATTATTGAAAACATTGTGATGAATAATCTAGGAAGTGTTAGAAACGGTGGACAGCTCACATTTTTTTTCACGGTGGCAGCAACATCATCAGCCACTTGCTGACAGTGGATCCGATGAAGCAGCTGTGTGTACTGAAGTAACCACGACATCCGTCAGTCTCAGTCTAAAATGAGTGCCGGACGTGGTGGCGTTTACAGATACAACAGTGAAGTCCCGTCTCTTCACCTGCAACGTGCACCAGGTGCCAAAGTTAACTAGTTAACAATAGTTAGTTAGTTAATTTTGGCTCTGTGATTTGATTTTTCCTGCTGTATCACAAACCTCTGCACTTTGCAAACTCCTCCTTCTGGCATGGCTGTCAACATTTGCTCATAGCACCTTTATGTAAAACAGCAGTTCAGCAAATGGACACCTTTATTTGGATTTATTTAAAGATGCTGCAGATCTTCCTATAGTTTGAGACAGTTACATTATTGTTTTGCAACATAGTGGCAATATGCACACATTTTAGTCATCAAAGTTTATTTTCACTACAAAGCTTCTTCATCAGCCCAAAACAAATAATTTGAAATCTTGTGTGGAAACCCTGAGTGGAGCTAACTTTGAGTTTGTCTGTCAGACAGTGAGTAGACATCATCACTAGACTTTACCAAGGCAAAGATCTCATCTGAGGTCCAGGCATGAAGTGGCACTACAGAGCTCAAATGTAAAGTAGCATGCTTTATAGGTTGCTCCTTTAATATACAGTATATCAAAGCAGGCACTATAACTATTAAAGTGTGTGTGGTGGGTGATGATATAGTCTGCATTACAAAGCTGGGGTGTAAGAGTGGTGGTGTTAACTGTCTGCTGGCGTAATGAGAGAGTGAGCTGTCAGAGACATGCATGTAATGGCTCCCTTGCCAGCCGCCCAGTTCAGGCCCTGTGGGACACTGTGCAGACACACCACCACTCTCTTTCACTCCCCCCTCCTCTGTCTCTGTCTTGTCCTCCCTCCCCCCCCTCACTTCCGTTCCCTTTCTCCTTTGTTAAGCTCTGACCTGGACAAGGTGTATGGCAGGCCTCTCATATCTTTTGTCTCTTTCCATTGCGCAGACAGTAAATTGCACACATGCCAACAATCGCATACACACATATAGAATCTCACTGAGCATGCAGGACTCAGGAGGGGCATTTAGTGACTACATCCCCTAGGATGGCCTACTCTATTCAGTATACAGTGAGTTTCTCATGGGCAGTCAAGTCTGCCCGCACTGAAACAGGCAGACTGGCAGAGACAGGCAGAATAGTCACACCCTGATGGTACATCTTTATCTCTCTGACAGCCATAGTATGCTTTAAGCACTGCTCTGTTAGAGGAGGGAGTTCACAGTCAACTTCCTACTGGACATGTCCTTCAAGTGCAAGGTCATTTTACTCTTGTAGTTTCACTAACAAAAGCAGGCTTTGCAGGTTTCATGTTAAAATGGGGTAGTGGTAAAGACATGAAAAATGGGGCTGCTAAATATTCCCTTGCTAGTTATGTAGTGTTCTTGGCTAAAAGGTGTTGCTCATGGGCAGTGCTACAGTCACACCTGTATTCTCAAAGACAGGATTTCACAAATTGCACATTCACTCTCCGTCTCTGCTTTCTCCTTCTCCTCTTCCAGTCCATAAGCATTCATCCCTGGAGGCTTGCCGTTATGACAGTTCTTTCATCAGCCATTACTGCTGGTGTTAATGGCATCCTCATGCTGACTTTAAAGACTGATTATCATATTGTGTAGGTTGATTGACAGTTGACCTTCACACTAGTTTATGGAGAGCCGGCTAGATACGGTGGTTCACCTCGATTGCCTCAGTGACAGCGTATTAATACTAATCTGGTAGAATTACCAGGAACCAATTAATCTGCAGACCTCACACAAGACGGTGGTTAAAGAGATAGTGCTGCTTCACAGCTTGTATAGTCACAGAATGCCCAGTCCTGCATGCTCAGTGAGATTCTGTATGTGTATATGTGAATGTTGGCACACACATACAGTAGGTGCATGGATTTCACTGCAGGAGTGGTTAATTCCTACCAACTCCATGTCTGTGTGATAAACCAAAGGTGAGGCATCATGGCTGTGTGACTGCTTAGATGAGGTTACACTGACCCAGCGTGGTATACAGCTGACTTATTAATGCAAGAAATGAGGCAGGCAGAAAAACTGTCTGTGCTGTGAACTATCATGAAGCCTAACCGTACTGCACATTAATCAGACATCTGCTGATATTTTCTGCTGGGGAGTATTTGTGAATTAATTAATCGGGGGCTAAGAATTCATTCATTTAGTCATATGTTTTTAATGGAATGTTAAAAATATAATTTCAACGATTGGCTCAACAAAGGCATTATGGTAATAAAGAAAATGCCTTCTTGAAAGATATTGTAATGTATGTATGAAGTAAACTTGTTTTATGCAGCTCACTATATGAAACTATGTAATCACTTAAGCCCAGTAGTTGTTCCCTTTTTACAGACTTAACTGACTTGACGTTATTTTAAACTCTAGTGAAAGCCTTTAAGTTTCAGACAGTCAGGCTGAGTTGCACTTACAGTAATTGTATATAAAATGATATAAAAACATCTAGATTATTTCTATTTATTGTTAATGAATTGTAAATTTCCGTATCACTTAACTTTGGTTAAGTATTGGAACAAGCAAAGATACACAATGTATATGGGAAATTGTCAAAGTGTGGATGTTTCCACAAATAGAAAATATGTCCATATCATCCTACTGACCTAGTGATTTACCTCCTGATTTACTGTTATCAGTTTTCTCCCTGTCAGTGGCATAGCTCGTCACTTGAGATACTGTGTTTCCTTTTCAAATTGACCTCTGTGGATATCATCGATAATTAAACATTTTCATATGAGGGTGAGGAAATAAGGGCTGTGTTTGTTCAGCGAGAGATAACATTCTCAGACAGTAACCAAAGCATGGCAGAACAGCCCGGCAATATTACCTCACGCTGAGCTGCATAATAAAGAGGGCCCGCATGCATATTAATATCAGCGCTCTGCATAATGTCTACATCTTATGACAGGCTCAGAAATACACAGACGCCTCACTGGTGTTGCTGAACCTTTCCTATGCTTCACCATGGTTATTTGCGTCCACATTCCCTCATGTAAGGCGGGATCTCCCCTCACCCCGGTCTCACCCACGTCAGCTCCTCTGGCCCTGGCTGCCAGCCTCTTTCCCACACTCCACCAGTCTTGCACACTTACACTCCTCCTTAGAAACGCATGGTGGAGGTGTGTGATGCCAAACGAGTTCCTCGTTACCTCCCTCCCGCCCGGTTGGTAGAAGCTTTTGGAAGAACTACAGCGACATCTGCATGTGCCATGGTTACAAAGCGCCAGGCTCATACCCACCCACTTCACTGGGCTTCCCCTGCCAGCCTGCTCCCCGTCTGCCCCTCCTCTTCGCACCTGCGGCAATCATTTCTCAAATTACTAAACATGGCTAATTGTGTGAGGCGTGAAGCTCACTTCATTTGAATATTCTGGCTTGGGGGGGATTTGCCTTGCATAGGGGAAGAATTAAGCAAGGATGTCTGGAAAAGGGATCCGCAATTAGATACACTGGTCTCTGTGGAGTAAAATTTTTCCACAGAATTGTTTTCCTTGCTGTTAATGTTGTACTTCGCCGGGGTATTATTTTGGTATGAGAGCTGATTTCGTTCAGTTAAGAACTGAATTTTAAAATTTGGCTTCGTTCTTTTTTTAAAATTTTTTTTAAACGTTTTGTTTGAAAATCACAGTAATCTAAATCATCTTTAGAAATGTCATTCTTCTGGAAGATTTATTAAGAAAGAGGCTTTTTGCCCTCTTCTTTAAATTAATTTTTTAAAATCTCGAAATTTGACTGATTTACAAGGAGGCAGAATGATCCCAATTGAACTCTTAAAGTGCTGTAGTGGGTCACAGTGTGTTTCTCTTCAATAACAACATCTTCATGTATGCTATGGATTTTTTATTCTTTTGTAAGTTCATAAAATGTTAAAAATGCTGAATCTCACAGTATGTACTGTGTGTGTGTGTGTGTGTGAGGGAGAGAGAGAGATGATGATGAGATTAATTTATCACTAATTAATGCAAATATAATGGGCCTGGTTTAAAGCAAGATCAGTTTTGGGATAGGTGATGAGGTTTATTTTTGGGTATGTTTATGTGAGGAATAACTTGAAGCACTTTTTCTTGTGTAGGAAGATCATGGAAAAAGACAGAACGGTAGAACCTCAGTTATTCAGTCAGAAGGTTTTTAGTCCTCAGTCACTTAGCCTGTACCCAGTTTGGCTCACACCTGCTGCCAGCAGTCACCTGCAATGCTCTGCCCACATTTGTATAACATTTTACACCCTTACATGAACTCTCACAAAATTAACGGTAAATTGTTCGTTAAACAGATTTTTTGTATTCATGATTCTACTGGTCACATGCAAATATTTCATGAAGTCTGAAATCGCACTAATATCATTTCTGTTCCATTCACAATTCCACAAACATCCATTAGTTCTACGTGGACAGACATTCACTGTATGTGAGATGGCTCCTTGCACAGATTGTAAGGTGCTCAATTAATCCGTGTCGGAAAGGTTGAGCGCACTGACTTTTTTAATTAATGTTGAATTAAACGAATTGGCAGGTTGCCAGAAACCAGGCACACAGCTTTGAAGATTGTCATCGCATAATGAGTCGCTTTTTTTTCTCTATATTTTATGCTTTTCTGTTTCCAGTCCCTCACTCTCCGCTGCCATTTGCCCATATGCCTTAGCGATTTAATGATATGCAAATGAAATATGCATAAAACCATTCTGCTGTAGGATGATTAAGCACAGAGGACATTAGCCAGTGCCCGCCACAGTGTCTGTTGTCTCCTCTGCATTCCGCTTCGGCCAGGCGCCAACAACACCACTCTAATAAAAGATCAATGCTGCTAATGCACTAATCATTTGAATAACACAAATAATATCCCATTTGAGAGAAATTAGATTCCAGGAAGGATTCTTCTCGCTCCAGTTTTGTAAGATCCAGAACCAGGAAAGGCAGATGTCTTCATATGTGAGAGTTGGTGCTCTAGAGAGCAGGCAGAGACCAAGAGACCAGGTTTTTCCAAGAGGGAGCACATGAACATCACTGGCAATGCAGGAGCTTTTCTCTGCTTGTTTGTGAGTACTGTGGCATTATTTGACTACTGGCATATAACGAAGGAAGAAAAATATCCCCGTTCTTGCTTTGCCTCTCTCTCTCTCTCTCATGCACACACACACACACACTCTCCACCCCCCTTTCCGTTCTGCTCTCTCGTGCAAGCCCTCTTTTTTTTTTTTGTAATCCATTTGTGTAATGAAGACGCTGCACAATTAACATCCCCCATGGAATTAAATAAAAGGGTGATTATCCAAAGTTCATTAGCTCCGAAAGATTAGAATATCCGCATGTTTCCCCGTGATGAATACGGAAAAAAATACGGCACCAATTACAAATTAATTTGTTAATCGTATTTGTTGCGATCGCGATTATCACATTTGAGATGCCCAAAAGATGCCATCTTTCAAGCGGTCCCTCCTCAGCGGTGGTACAACCAGATTCAGACATCTTGGTAGTGCCAAGGTTGGGTAGCAAGCACAAAGATGTTATAATCCCTCCCTTTGGATGACTTCCTTAATTATTCATATTGCACAACCATGCCTCTTGTCCAAAAAAATCCAGGAAAAAAAATGAAACAATAATTGTTGGAGTGCCAGTGGATGAATATCCTTGCATTGCTAATTACTGTTTTAATTCCGACTGTGCATATTAACAATAAAACGAACTTAATGAAAGCCTCCGTTGTGTGTCTTTGCCGCGATGCCCATCCTTGGCTCTGTGCCCGATGCCAGCAGACCTCGCGGGAACCACAGAATCGTTCCTCCGGACCCAGAGAGTACCCCGAACTGCAACTCAAACCAGTTGGTAAATCGGCGTTGCATCTGTTTGTGTTAGTTTAGCGCAGGAGGGAAAATCCCGAAAGGGTGGAGTTTGCTCATTTCTTTTGGATGGTTGGCAAGAAGGGGGCAAAAAAGTCGTGGAGATGTGGGGTGTGGGTGTGGAGGATGTAATGAGTTCCCACGGCCTCACTACCCCCAGTTTGGTTGCAGGCAGGCCGGCACCTCCCCCTCAGTCTCACTCTCTTGAACTCAGGTTGCCTCCTTGTTCCTGTGCCTTCTGTACCCATTCCTCTCAGTTTTTGTTGTGTCCGTGCAACCTCTCTCACTTGGCTCTCGTGCTGCTGGATACTATATTCAACCTATAGAAATTCAGATCCACGATGATTGCTGTGAATATAGATGAATCACATAAAATGCCCGCATTCCTCTGCTATTGCCTGGTTTGCTGCAAATGTAAAAAAATCCTGATCTTTTGATAACTTTTTAAAATGTTTCTGCTCCAAGAAGTTGCCCCTGTCACAGAAAAAAAGTCATGTCGAGGAAAACAGGACGTGTGGTTAATTTTGATCAGAACAAGTTCAAACAGAGGAAAAAAAGTTAATTAATTCCTGTCTGTCCGCTGATTATAATTTGTTTTGACACTTCATTAGTATGCATCCTCATGTTTGCATTTTGTGTCTCCCTTTTGTGTCTGTGACATTGTAAACAGCTGCTTTTGAGCTTCAGGCACAGTCCCTCAGGTCCATTCTTCCCCCCTCCTCCTCTTGTAGGCAGACTGGCAGCGTGATTGGCAGATTGGCAGCGTCTGTTGCAGCAGTGCCTATGGTAGATGTTCAATGTGGCTGCTAGCCAGCGCAGTAAGAATTGGCAGTTTACACTGGGGAAAATGGGGGGTAAAGGGGGAAGGGAGTTGGCACAAAAAGAGGCACTCGCTTCACACCCTCTGCTAATAGTTGAACAGTTCGCCACTTTTGTCTTGCTTCATCTTGTTTTTTGTTGTTGTTTTATCCCCATTAAGGATTCTTTTGTTGATAATTCAAGTCGTTCCTTTGATTGAGTGTCACCCTAATTAACGAAGCTCTAATTGGTCATATCAGGAGCTGTAATGTCTCTGTTTGTTCTTTTCTCTTTTGTTTTTGGCAACTGATACGTGAAGGGTATCCGATTGTGTCGATTTGGCTTAATTGTGGTATATCTCCCTCGTCCTTCGCCAGTTTTCGTGCCATGTGATGCCATCATATTCCCGCCGGTAAACCACTTGAGACCCACAAGTGCCAAATTATTGCTCCTTGGGTATCCTCCAAACCGATGACTTTTACCAAAGTCCATGAATGCCAACTGTGAGATGGAAATGGCGTCTGTCATCGCCCGTATATTCCAAGGGTACGTCCTTAACTGCTAACGAATGAGTTGGCATGGCGTCTCCTGCCCAGATGGCTGGCTGGCTGCCTGGCACAGAGAGCTGTGCCTCAGATGGTTAGAGAGAGAGCAAGAAGGAGCGAATGGGAGGAGCTTCCTTTTGTGCCACCGCCACACCCCCCAGTCATCACCAGAACAACAAAACAGCCCAAAGTTTCTCTTGTTTTTGTTTAAGAATTTCCATCTCCTTCATTAATCCCATGTGGTGCCGCCTCCATTTCCTGCTCTTGTCCATGTGGCACCCATCACTGTAGATTCACTTCCTGTCTCACGTCTTCTGCCATACACAATTTTGCTTTATTTTAGGATGCTGGATATCCACCTTTTGTTTTTCCTGTATTTCCATCATGGTGCCATGCAGCAACGTCTAAGTCCATTTGAATAGTAGCTCCTAAGATTCATTCAGGTGTAGGTCCCATCTGGAAGTCCTGGTCAGCAGATGTTGTCCTCCACGGCAGTGCTGAAGTAAGGATGAATGTGTGTCTGAAGACCCGTATCTTCAGTCCAACTTCTAATATTTATAAGACAGCACTCATCCATAAAAAACAAGAAAAACAAGATAAAAGAAAAACTCAAAGCATGTGACGCTACCAAAATGACGACAGGACCCTTCTGTCTCCCAGGCTACATCTAACCATCTACCCTAGAGAGCGAACAGAAGTCTGCCTTGGTGCTACCACTGAATAGATGGCACTGTGCCAACTTCTCTCTGCCATCAACCGCATTCGCTCCTTGTTTCCCTTATTTGCCCATCCCCTTTCTCTCTCAGTCCCTCTCTTACCCACCCTCCTCCTCTCCCTAGTTTTCCTTCCACATGCCCAGGACACCCGCCTTCCATCTCCCTTTTTTCTTCTATGGGCTTGACATTAATTAACGTTTGGGTTAATTGATTCTAAAAGCTGATGATTTCTTCTAACAGTCCTCGTAAGTCGGCGGGCTAGCTGCCTTGCGCCCTGCCGCGTAACCTCGGTGCCTGGCATCAGCTGTGCATTGGTCCTGGATAGAGAAACAGAGAGCCTCGGTCCACAACCAGCAGCCCTAGTGTAGTGCAACAAAACCAGGGTGAGCTGTGCCTGCATGTACCACAGTACACAGTGAAGAATCTGCCTGTAGCTGATGGAAGTTGACGTTCTGCTGGCTGATCCCACCGCACAATATTGTCCTGGCATTTTGAAAATAATATTCTACCACCTTCAGTTCTTTTTTCTTTATGTACTTACTCTCCCTCCCTCCCTTCCAGATCTTCACCCTCCTCCTTTCTGGTTCTCACTGTTTGTAATTGTCTTTAATTGCATCACGATCCCTTATCCTGTTCTTTTAAGCATTTGTGGCCATCTGCTTTACTGTTACTGTTGTGGGATATGGAGAAGAAGCATAACGAACGGGTTGCAAACGAATGACTCGTCTATTCGGACAATTATGGTAAAGCTCTGTATATACGTGTGGTAATTATCTTCTCTCATTAGCCGTTTCGTCAGTAGCGCATATTTGATTATATAATTACAGTATCTTGGCCACATCTGCCTTTTCTCTTTCGTAAATTTTTATTCTTGCTGTTTGGTATGCATCTGATGAGGTTAAAAGCAGGAGAAAATAATTTAATTATTTAATAAACCCCCCCCATCTGAAGAGAGTATGCACACTGCTGTTAATTAGCGGTACTGCGGCTTGCTTTAATAGTCGAGGTAGAATTGACTAATTAAGAGAGAAATTTACAGGCGCTCGCAAATACTGAGCGACATACTTCATCCGATTGCTCTATCAATTCTTACACATTTTTGTGTTCGACACTTGTGTGACTGTGTAATTAAAGATGATTTGAAGACAGAAATTGTCCTCCTCTTCGGAGTCGTTCTCAGTCTGGTGTTTTAGGGATTGAGTGGCAAAGGGCTACATAGGGCTCAAACAAGCTATTCTTTCTTGTTTCACACTCTTTTGTTTTTTTTCATTATTAAATAAAAAGCAGCAACTGGGCAATTGAGGCAACAAGAGGAATCCATTATGCAAATTGACTGGTATTTGCATAATGTCTTATGCCAGGAATATGCAAATGAACCGTATAATTTATGAGCGCCTGTGTCTGTCTCATAGTGTTCCCATAACTTACAAAGAGTTTTTTTTTTCCTCCTCCTCTCTCCTCCTATCCAAGCTGGCACGACATGCACCACACTCACAGACCAGACCCACACCAAACAAGCACACCCACAAAAAGGGGTTGCTGGCTGGGTACTATGACTGGGTGGGAAAAACTTGTCTGGCAGACTGATGAGGGATAAGGAGGCAGGGAAGGGGCGGGGACGGGTGGTATGGGAGAAATGTGTAGGGGGGCACGTAAATCCCTCTACAAAGGCTCAGTGGCAGATGCTAATTCTCCAAAACAACTGCGAAACTAAATAAAATGAGAGACAAAAAACAAAGGCGGAAGATTTCGACTGGGCGGAGCGACAGCGATTTCTGACTTTTCTTTTTTGTCTCGTTGCGAGCGCGTTGGTTCTGGGCTCTTTCCCTTTTCTTTGATGCCCGCTTTTGAGATTTTTTTTTTTCCTGTCATTGGAGCTGGCAGCTTTTTCCTCTTGTGGAGGATTTCCTCATGAGTCAGTTGGATGAAGGCAGCTGAGTGCTGGGTGGGATGGAGAGGAGAGAGAAACAGGAGAGAGAGGCTGTATCTCAAGGCATGCGTGTGTGGGCTCCACTCAGTCTCCACCAGTACCCTGGGATGCCACCACTCAGCCCAGCCAAGCTCAGCACTGAGCATCCAGGCTGTATCCAGGGAGACTAGGACCAGACACATCCTGATGTGTGATATAAATTGCACAGTTGTTTGGGCTTCTCATTCCCCAGCAGGATTCTGTTTGCTGCAATTATTCCATTACGACTCGTTTGTGATGATTGGCCTGCTTTGCATACTTGATGTGAGGCTAATGGCTAAAGAGACAATTCTACATTGTTCCGGAGAGAAAAAAAGCCACAGGGGACTGCGTTGGAGAAAAGGCTTCCACCACTGCACTCCAATTCATTGAGGACATGAATGTTGACAAAAAAAAAACTTGTTTGTTTTTTTCTGAATTTGTCCTAAGGGCCTGTTGTCACAGAAATTCCAGTCTTCATGTCTTCGTTTTTTTTGCTTTGTGCTGGAAGTCGAAACTCTTTCTACATTTCCACACGCTTGGACACTGCCGAGCTTGTGATTGTAAAATGGTGTTTGTGCCAAGACCGCCCCATTGCACACAAACACAGCGAGTGTGCCCACCTCCCCCTGAGCCTGAAGGGGCATCTGTTCCCTCCTTGTTGGACAGTGATTGTATAGCAGCAGACGTGTATATGTGTGTGTGTGTGTGTGTGTGTGCGTAAGGGCACATGTGTGCTTATGAGAAGCAGAAGGAGACAAAGGAGATTGCATTATGTAAGTCGGCATGATGGGTCTCTCCTTTACTGAACGCATGCACACACACACACGTGCTTAAATAAGTGGAGTGTGTCACCTTCTCTGTTGCTGTATCAGGACTTTGGATTAGAAGAAGGAAAGAGGACCATCTCATGGAAATACAGACCCTTCTCCAGTATTCTGTAATTTCACCTTTTAACTGCGGTTCTTTCTCTCTCGCACTTGATTGCGGTTGGTGTTGCTAATTCCGTCTCGGACCTTTCTTAATTAGAATGCCAAGATCATTATCGAACGCTATTTTATATTGTCCAGTTTCCCGGTGTGCATTTTTTATTCTCGTGTTTTTCCTTGTGTATAATGATGCAGTGAAATTGCCGAGATTAATTTTCTGTATGCATGGTATTCATACGAGCAATTATTTTCTGGAATTAGCATTCAACTGGCAGCTTATTATACCGCTCAGACCTCTCATTATCTCTAATGAATGACTCATTTAAATGTGGAATATTTGTACTTTTGAAGGCTGTTACTGAATATGCATTAGAAATTTCACATTCAGGTACTGATAATTGCGCAAATTGTTTTTCCAGATATGTATTTTTGTATGTGAACTAAAGTTATACATTACACTTTGTTTTGCTGTGGTAAAAAGGGGTTAAAACATCACTGCCCATTCAGCCCATGTTTGGATATGCCTGTGATTTACATTTAATACTTTTGTATTTTAGTTTTTTCCTCTTAATAGCATTTATACTACTACTACTACTAATAATAATGATAATCATAATAATTAGAGGAAGACCTAATAAAATTTGTGAACAAATGCAGAAGTAAGATTCAAATGAGAAATTAAAGAATAACTCCATAGTTCATGAACATTGTAGGGTTTAGGATGATTCTAGCTAAGATATGGGCCCAAGCTAAGGGGTGAAACAAGGGACAATAAGGAACAATAAATACAAAGTGAATGCAAAAGCAGAAAGCAATGAATTTCATTTGCTAAAATAATAAAGGCCATTGTTGTCTTCTCAACATACACCGTTTTAAATGTTGTGGTAGTTGAGCATTGCATTTAATTCTGACTAACTTATGGTAGTCGTTGAAGGATAACCTGAATAAGCCTTGCCTCCTTTAGGTTCATCAGAGGCATATTTTATTTTCATTCCACAAATTTAAACTCTTAATTTAACTTTAGTTTGAAGTTATGATGAAATGTGAGAAACTCACTGCTGCTTGATATCTCATTGGACTTTCAAATGTATAGTTAAACTTTAGATTTGTACATGTTAATTTGTATATGGTTTGTGTACATATGTGTATTTGCAGTTAGTGTATATGTGTAAATGTTTTAATCTTTTTCATCATATGTACTGTACTCCAGACTAAAGTAATAATGACAAAGATTTGGCATTAAGAGTTGTGAGTTTCCAAAGACGATGTTGACCTGAGCAATTCAGAAGAAAAATATGTATCCAAAGTGTTTCTCAGAAATTGATTCTCTACAGAGTGCCTATAAGACATCACTTAAAACAGTCATTGCCATTCAAATCAGCATTCTGCTTTCATGTCAAACAGAAAAAAGGGAAATAATCAAACCATACTCTTCATGTCGGTCCTTGTGACCTCTGTGCACATTGCACAAGAAAATACTGGAGTGGCTAATGTTGGCTAATGCTGTGATGCATGCACAGGTATCACTGGAACTGTTTTCCCTTTGCAGCCAATGTACAAACTGCCACCGATGCCACCTGCCTTGAGCTGACATATCTTGATTATGTAACAAAGATCTGGCGGTTTCACTAAGCTTGAATGGCATCCGTGAGGTTCAGAGTCATTATTTTATCATTACTTTATACACTAATCATCATTCTGTTTTCTAAGATCTCTACATCTATATTCAAGCCAACCTGCAGAAATATTTTTGGTCTGGTGGGCTGAGCCAAAGAGAAACATATTGATTGTGCTATACAACTTTATTGAAGACGAGAATGGCCCCTGTTCTTTTCTGTCATCTCACTGAATGTAGTTTATCTCTAGAATCAGTTGTTCATTCTTGAAATCTTTGCTTATAATGGGAACTGTAACAACCTTCTTTTTGAAGTTTTTGATCTTGCATTGTACGAATGTGATACTGTGAGGATTATTCATTGATGTGTTTCATACAGTTTTTGTGTCACAATTAGAGATATATTAGGTGACCTTTGGGTGCATGATTACTCTGGTATGTGGCTCAGTGAAACCCTCCGCTGTTTGACATTTTTTTTTTCAGAATGTTGGCACATTATATAATAAACAATTTAAGATAAAAGAAAAAATCTATTATTTATTGTTTTACTCATTTGTTGTGTAATAATTTCTGCCAGATTTTTCCATTATGCTTAAAAACCACATGTAGTTTTGAATGCTAGAATTGGTCTTATAAGAAAACAAGGTACATTTTGAAGTCTCTCCTATCATGCATGGCTTCAAGTAGGGTCTGCAGATGAGCATGTAGAAAATAATAGTTACCTGGATGTAACAGTCGAGCTGCCCTGAGTAACTGTAACCCTCTGGCGATCTTCGTTTATGATCCATTAAGGCTCTGTTTTGGCAGAGCAGCACTAGCCTAGCAGTTAGCAGAGTTTATGTTGTCAAAGAGGTTCCTGACAGATGCGTCATCTTGATGAGTGACTGGTGCACTGTTTTTCTAGAAGGCATGCATGGTACCACCTGATTTGGCAACCAGTGCAATGATCTGTCTCAGAATGCCAAGGCCTTTATAAATTAATGGTTTTAATCTTTTGAAATGATCATTAGCATCATGATGTTGTTTATGAACAGTCACCATAATTAGTCTGAGTGAATGAATTTAGTAGCACAGTAGCAATGCATATTGTTTCATGTTATACGTATGATGGTACATGGTATAAAGGAAATGATTGTGTATTGAAGGAAAGGCATAAATGAGAAGTAAGGCGAGATTGCTGCCCTCCCCGCGAGCTCGCTTCACATCCATTGCACCCCTTGACCCCTCAGCACACATTAGTAGGTAAGGATTTATTTCAGCACAAGATGTTCCCATAAAAGTGGCAATCTTGTTCCACTACCGTGAAGGTTTTAGCATTCTGGGTAACAGCATCTGAAATCACAGAGACGCAAATGGGTCTATCCATAAATACAGTACATCCATGAGTAATGGAGCCAGCCTATGTAACAGCACACAGTGTTAAAAAAGTCTGTGCTCTCTGTGTAATGATATAATTGCTCTTCTCCCACGTTGAGTAAACGCTCCATTTTGGTTGTAAGAAAATTTCAGATCTGATGGGAATTGAAAAGTTATGTGTTTATAATGTAATTGTGTTATGTCAGGGTGAGTTTTGTTTGTGCAACGTGTGAGTATGTAGTCACCTGGCTGTTGTTGACTTGATAGTTGTGTGTGTAAATGTTTCACAGTGTGTTTGCTGAATTTCGCCCCTTCACAGCTTTATTAAAGCCCAAATTCTGCTTAAATGATGGATTTGCAAGACACTCATCATGTTTCTTAACGTTAATATCAGTGTGCTAATGCTCTCTCTCTCTTTCACTTCCTCTCTTTCTCTCTCTCTCACACACACGTATGATCATCACTCTGGTTGTCTGATTGTAATGTTGATATAATCTGTCAAGAAAAGTCTTGACTTTAAAAGATTTAAGCTTGAAACTGACAATTTGTCTTTATCTTGATTAAGAACAATGTGAAAGTGTTTTTCTGTCAATTTACAAAGTTTATTAGCAGTAAAACTAGATTGAGGATGATTGAATAATTTGAATAATGATTTTTCTTTTATCACAATATTGAGCAGAATAATCTTGACGATCATTTTAGCCATAATTGTGCAACCCAAGGACAAGCGTGCATTCATGGCCCAGCAAACTTGCGTAAGCCTCCAATCAAAATGAAAAACAAGAGACCAGAATGGATCTGCCACATCATCGGGCTTGCACTTTTTCCTGAGAAAGGAGGCTGTTGGAGAGAGAGAGTACATTACACTGACCTACCCTCCTTTAATTGCACTCCACAATCCTCTTTACTTCTCACTGTCAGCTCTGCTAAAGCTTTCAACACTACACTACTGAAGCTCAAACTGTGTATACACTATATTAAGGCCAACAAATATAGGAATGTTGGTAGTATGTAGAATACATTTCACAGTGTTTCCTAATAAAACATTAACCATGGAAAAGATGTAAGATTTAATTCATAGCTTGATTAATTTTTCTTTGAACATAAGCTTTATATGTGTGCACCTTTGCCATTTTCACAACCACAAGGGCATCCTACAATAATTTTGACTGCTGATCCTCACTCAGCACTCAGAAGCAGACCCTAGGATTATACGTACAGTATTGTATTAATAATAATGATAACTTAGAACATAACAGTAGTGAAATGAAATTGCTGTTGTGAAGCAATTTAAAGGGAAACTGAGACCAGTACAGCTTTGACTCCTCTGGGCAGGTAGAAAACTCAGAAGTCTTTATTCCTACCTGAAGTTGCCTTTAAACTATTTATATTTCATTATTATGTATTTTTATTGTAACTGCAGTGCTTTTCTAATCCTCTTCAAGACACTCTTGCTGGGCACACTATCGTTTTTCTTTCCTTGATTATAGACTGAACTCTTGTAAAGGCCATAGTTTGCCTCCAGAACAGTGCACTGGACGTGCTGCATGGCCTCAGTAAGCTATAAAGGGTTACTTTTTCTGTTCACTTGTTCTGTTGCAACCTAAAACTGAACAGGGGCATACCCCTTCTAGAGTTAGTCAGCAGTAGCATCAAGGAGATGCACAAAACTTCTCAAACCACCTAACAGCCCTTTCCCAGGTAATGGGGAGTGCAGTTAAATGGTTTAAGAAGAGGCTGTCGCTTAACATCAGCAGAACTAAGGACCTCCATTGAGTGGTCTGACAACCCAGAGACATGTACAAGAGAGAGCAGAGTAGACATGAATAGCTTAAGTCTTTCTTCGTCTGAAACAGATGACATATCCTGTCAAATGTGGCCAGTGGACTGCTGGTAGAGATACCACGATATGGATGGCAGGCCAGATGAACATCTGGACACTGAAGGAGTAGCAGAGGGGAGGATGAGGACTAAACTGATTTCCATCATAGTCCACTCTTCCCATTTCAAACATTTTCAGCCTACAGCTCATTACCAGGTCAGAGCTTCATGTGCCCTTTTTTGACAGCAGAATACTCCTACCCAGTTGCTCTCTGTGAACTAGGAGAATGCTGCGGCAGGACAAATGCACAGATACAAACTTGTTTCAAACACATGGATATTTACAAAGTGTTTGACAGTTGAGTGTAGCCAACTTTAACTTTGCTTCTTACTTCTGCTTACTACTGCTTCTTAGCATTTTTATTTCAGTGTTTGACAAGTTGTACAGCAAACAGATCTTTATGTGCAACGTTACCACAGCCAAGATGGCGGTGCCCTACAATTGGTTTCAGAATCACTCTTTAGAAATCTACAGGTGACGTCACAGAGGCTACGTCCATGTTTTATCCAGTCTATGGCATGAAGCAACACCTCAGACTTTATGTCAACATGAAGGCCAAGCTCGATGTGTCTATCATTGTCTCATGTCTGTCATTGCACACCAGGTAAATTCACTGTCCTGACAGGATGATTATATTTTCACACACACTGTAGTGGCAGTCATTGGTATGCAGGTATTTGCATGTGTCTGTGTGCATGCATCTGTGTATTTATGTATGTCTTTTGCCTCACTGCACCACACTCCACCAGCAGATGCTTCCAAAGCCCCCTGCCTTCTCACGCCTGATGAGCCAGAGACAAGTGCCAGAGGGTAAACATGTCTACTGCCACATGTCTCTTTCCTGAATGGCTGCATTTAGCATGTGCCACATGCCATAGTCAATGTGAACATACACATCTGTGTACTCACATATGCAGACACATCACTAATGAGTTTAATCCTGGAATACACTCCAGTCCATGGGAGCCCAGGGCTGTGTTAAGCAGTTATGTTAAGTATTGCATGCAATGTGCACTAACATGGTTGTAAGCAGATTCCTACATTATTCAGATGGGTGGATGGGGTAATTAAGAGTCTTGTAGTCACTTCATAATTCATCTGTGTTAAAGGCCCAGCAGTTTTGCTGGGATAAACAGAGCTGGCACATGATGTGATGTAAGATGAGACAACATGGCACTTGTGCATAGAATTGCTGTCTTTTCTTATTCAGCCTGTAGCTAGTTAGGCAGGGTTTCCCCTGGGTTTCTGGGGGGCTTAGGTGCTGTGGTTTGTGGGGGGGGGGTTATTTGACTAAAAACTTTGCATTTTCACATAATTTTAAACAATTATCATTACAATATTTATAAAAAAACCCCACACAGGTTGTAGTGCAATAAAGTGTGTGGAATAAAACACAATCATTAAATAGCACTGGTTAGATAAGACCTATAGTCGAGGGATTTGAACTGTGATTTGCTCATCTTCAACAAAGTCAGACTGAAGCCACTAACCAGCTGTAAGGGTGGGTAGGACTTTTGACAGTCAAGAAATGTTATTAATCATATCACACAGAGTCTCTGGCTTACAGATGCCTTTAGCCCCTCAGCCTGTGCCCATTAGGCCTGTCCAGTATCGATACATATACAGAAGAGGTAGGACCCCGCTGTGGTTTGAGTTCCTGTCCCCTTACCCTGGCACTGCCCTTTTGTCAAGCATTTTAAAGTGTAAAAATATTTATTAAAAGATTTAGATTTATTTAATATTTATATATATAAATATTTCATCGTTAAACAAAATATTTGAGCATGTTGACGCATCCAACCCATTCACTCTGTGAAAGTGAACACTTATTTGAAAGAGTGTTGTGATAATTGATAATTTACTGTCCTGCGTGAACTTTGAACGGACAGACTGCACATGCTGAATGAAGCTCTGACTCTACAAAAAATATAAAAAGTGAAGTTTAATATCAAACTGTGGATAATAGGTAAGTCCCTTTTTTATTCCTTTTGATATAGAAACATTTTTGAGCTCCAGATATCCACTTACTTACAGCTAGAGGAGGGAAATAAGCAATATTAGGATGAGTTTAGTCAGTAATTAAAAGTGGCCATATGTCGTTAACATTTCCGATGATACTGTATTAAGATTTTAGTCTTAAATTAACCTGTTCATTTTCTTGTTTGTTTGTTAAGTTGCACTTCTGTTCTCAAAATACCTTTATTTACTGTGTGACGCCTCATTGCCGTTCCCCAATTTTTGTCAGCTGTAAAGCACTTTGTACCATTGCATAACAAAAGGCACCAAACAGTAATTATTAGTACATTATTAAGCTTATTATTTCAACCTTAGTAGAGATTCTAGACAAAAAGAAATAAGATCTTGATGTGATGTTGTGTTTTGTTTCCACCTGCATTGTGTGATTGACCTCCTGGGTCCCCCACCAGATCATTTTATTAATGCTGGAGGGAACTACAGGATGTATTTCAAAAACACAGATACCAGACAGTGGCAGCTCAAGGTACAATACCCATTTTTTGTTTCATTTTAAGATTTTCTTTTCAAATAAAGATAATAGTTTACAACATTGTCCTACAGTTTGCTTACTAACATTTATTTTATGTGAAATAGATGTACCTTAAATACTTTTATTCTTCTTCTAAACACCTCAGGAGTACTCAGGAACAACCACCACCATGTACGGATGCTACACCTTCCATTCTATGGACAAAATGAAGATGACTGGGAGAAAGACTTGACTACAGCATTTTCTGATTGTTTCCTAAACTAGCTGCGTCGGGGGAAGGCTAACAAGACTGAGGCTGATGAGAGGAATAAATGTATTGAGCTGTTGAAGGCGATGCTCAAGTGGGATGTGAGTGAGAGGATTACCCCCTGTGGTATTCTCAACCACCCTTTCATTACCAAGAGCTACCTAAGCAGCAGCTCCCACCTCAGCTCCTGGTAAGCGTTTGTGCATGTGGATTTACATATTTGCATACTCTTGGAATCTCTAGTTGGCTGGATAAAGAGGACATTCTGCCCTTGCTGCAGTGTGGATTACATGGAGGATTGAAGATCTCTTTTGTAGCAAAACACCTGAGAATGTGCTTTCAAGTGTTCTGCTAGAAAAGTTGGAATAGCATGAATACCATTGTGGTCGCTCAGCCGAGGATCCTGGCCTTTTCTGTGTAGAGTTTGCATGTTCTCCCCAGTCCAAAGACATGCCTGTAAAGTTGATTGAAGACTCCAAATTGCCATTAAATGTGATATGATCTGAAATCTAAACATTATAATTGTAGTGAAAACCCTGGTTAGACTTGAGGTGGAAGCCATCTTTCTTAACATACTCTGCCAACGTAGCCCACACCTATTATGCTATTGCCAGTTAATGGTTCTGATAAAATGCACATGAAACTCTGTAAGATTGATCCTGAATCCTGTGTGCATTTTATGAAAACATCTACTGCTATATAAAGCTTTTTTTTTGCATAAGAATAAATTTCTTTATTGTCTGTGTAACTGCCACACACTAGGCCACAAACGTTATCTGTTGCTTATTATGAATTTAGTTGTTTTGAATACACAGTGTAGAACTTCATTATTACTTTATTGAGTGGATTTTACTTTCCATTTTTATTTTAACCTACAGTTTATCTAGAATTACACAAGGCTATAAATTGAATATTTATTGCTGTTGGATAGATTTTCACTTCTTGTAAAGTCATGGGTGGCAAATTATGATTACCTTTGGCTTTTAAGTACTTGGAAAGGTCAGTTGTTCACCACAGTGGGGAGATACTTAGTGCTATTTTATAGTGATTCCAGATGCTATGACTAAGCAAATGGGTGGGCAGAAAGTACTAGGCAGTGACTTTTAGTAAATAATGTAACAGTTCATCTTATTTTTTTTCTGAATAGCCCATGATAAGTTCATATTGACTTATCGATGTACACCAAAAAACAAAGTGCTATTAATTATTTGGATAAAAATATGATGTGTATGATTGAGTGACTAGTCCAAGAGTTTGAACAGATAACAACATACAATAGCTGGCCATTAGACAGAGTATTGATCATGCATGTTTAATACTCTTCCCACTGCAACTGAAGGAAAATTTTACAGGCCCAAAGCTAATTAGTCACTTGTCGATAACTGACACCAAGATGTATTCCAGGGGATAAGCAGCTACAGCTCAAGGCTGCTAGAAGAAGAGAAAAAAAACTGGTCGGCAGAGAAAGCACGTGTCCATGTAAACACATCAGAAGAATACTTTTTTTTAGGGCAAATTTTACAGGCTGAATAAGAGATGTCTTTAAATCTGTGGGTTTCTAAGGATTATGTTTCTGTTGTTAATATGAACTGTAGATCACAATCATTGTGTATTGTATAGGGCTGAACATTAAATTGTGTAACATTGTTTATTACATTTGTTGTTTCTGCAAATAGCCTTTGCATATTCTGACAAACATGAAAACTTTAATGTGAAGTAAGTCATTTAGAATGTTTACTGTATCAGTACTGTATAAGAAAAGATATGAAATACACAGAGAAGTAATTTTATCGTCAAATCATTGATTTCATTAATTAATTCTGAATAATAAAGGCCTGAGTCACCTTGACAGTATCTTGATTATCATTCCAGCCATTTTCATGCAGCTCTAATATTTTGTCCTTGTGTGTTACATGATCAATAACAAACACACTTTGTTACAGACAGTGACCCGTGACACCTGAACTAACTACATGGCTTTACCAAGAGGTTGTGAGATACAGCCTTACAGGTTTAGTTGGGCATTTAATAAACAGCAGCACACAATCCAGAAAATTAAGATATGTATGACCTTTTCTCTATAATCTGGCAGTCCTAGGCTATAGGAAGCTGTGTGTGTGTGTGTGTGTGTGTGTGTGTGTGTGTGTGTGTGTGTATGCGCTCTTCTAGCTCCTGCTCTTGCGGAATGTCTCAACTCTCAGAAACACAGGAAGTGATCCCAGAGCTCTTTAAAAGGTCAGGACAGCTCTGCTTTTTCCAGCCGTGACATTTGATTGGCAAAGGTAGAAATGTGAGTGTGGTGGGGATGAGCCAAAGCTTTCTCTACATGTTTCAAAAAAGTAATTTTAATGGAAGAGGTGAAGGGTCGCTTCCCCCAGGCAGCCACCCACTTTGAGTCTTTATCTTTGCAGTGGAACATTTGCAGTGTGGCCTCCTTTTGTGTTGTAATTGCATATCAGCACAGATTTAAACCGGTTGAAGTTTTTGTTACATTTATGCAGATGTTTTACACGAAAATATGGCATTGGGAGAGGTTTTTTTTTGTTGTTTGAGATTGAATGATTTTTATTTCTGGCGAATGCTGCATTCCGATCTTACTGAGGACAGGGAGGTACTTGTGTTGGGTCATCTGCGGCATACATCCAGATTGCCAGTCCCCCCTCCCTTAGGCCTTAGCCCACCTCTTCTGCCTGCAGTCTTGTGTGCAGCGTGCTCTGGTGGCTAAAGGCGCTCGTTAAAGTCCATAACTTATCTTACGTTTGAAGCTAATGGGAAGAATACTGGCTGCAGTGAAAAATAAATTACATTTTTCCCCCCTCTCTCTTCCTGCCCTCCTAACCTGCAGCGTAATATAGCAGCGGTGAGAGTATGCATTACAGATCTTAAGCATTAGAATTTATCTGTGCTGCACCATGCTGACTGATGCATTTGGAAATAATGTACTGGAGCTGGGCATTACAGGAACCCCTGTAACTAATGGACAGCTCTTGCCTGTGGCCGGCGATGTATATCATTCAGCTGGACTACCTCATCAACTCCAACAGTTCTTTGCAGGGCTTCCTAGCCAGACCAGCCACTCAGTGTATGCATTAAAGACTCGTGCAATAAAAGCCCCTCCCTTCCCACTCTGTCTATCTCCCTCTCTCTCTCAACCCATTTATTTTGTCAGTAAATCCTTCAATTAGACACTCACTCACTCACTTATGCTATTTTTCAAAGAATATGCAAACTTTAAACAGGGTTGATTGGCAGTAAGGTGAATTTATGTTAATGTTTCAAGTAATGCTTTTAACATAAACTTTCAATCAAATTACTCATTTTAATCTTGAGTTGCTAGTGTTACCATACCCATTTAATATTAAAATTCAACTGGGAGCTCTGTGCAACGTTTACCCTCTTTTAGCTCATTGTTTTGCTTTTGCAGCTTACTCATTTACTCTAGTTGAGTCTCACAGCGCTCATTCCTTTTCCTATTAATTTTCTCATTCCTTCGTCTGTCTGTTGGCTGGTCTATCCGTTGTGAGTTTTTGCTCACCCTTTTGAATCAGAACCATATTTTGCCAATGTGGCTGGTTGGAGTTAAGTGTTTTTAGTCGTTGTTTTTTGGGCAATCTTGATTGCATTTCATTCCACCTCTCTCCTGTGGTACCATGTTCCTTTTGTTGCAGTTAAACATGAGGCTTTTTATTTTTTAACGTCTGGTGTTTTTTTTTTACATTATTGTAACTTTAATTAGTTCTAATTGTATTCAATATTAGTATTTTCCCTATGGGGGATCAATAAAGAATTATCTTAGTATTGGTGGAAGTTTTGACATCTTCTTAATGTATTAGTTTCAAATGCATTTAAACAATACATATCACCAACTGAAACCCAATTCAGTTACATAGGACAATCAGCACAGTAGAAAGAGTCGTTCTTTTTTCTCTCTGCCTTTTCTGGCTTTTTCCACATGTCTCACTGCTGCACATTTTTATTTAATGGTGTTTATGTTTTAATAGCTGCACCAGACAGTAGCTGCCTGTCTCCAAAGTAATGTAAAGAACAAGGGATAGGCCAGATGAATTCCATCCACACAGAGGTCAGAGAGACAGAAAATGAATAGCAATGCGGATCCCCCAGCAGGCAGTGGGAGAAACAGACTAATAAGAGCATAACAGAAGAGGAGAAGGGGGCCCTTGGGAACCAGCATAAAGGTTTTCAGTACATTTTTTAAAAGAAAGTGGTCTGAAAATATAATGATGCCTGCTTTGAAATGCATCAGTAATCAGGGAAGGAATTTGTTCTAGGATATGAAGTAGGATTGAAATTCCCCAGTTGTGTTGAAGAATGGGGTTTGTAGGTGGAGGGTTGGGTTAGTAAAGGCAAGAGGGGAGAATATGGAATGAAAAATCTGAGTGTGCAAGATAGAGGCCTTTTTTGCTCTCCTCTGGTCTTTTTGCAGGTACACAGGGAAGGGAATAGAGGAGGAAGCTCTCATTATTCTGGTTTCATTATCTCTTACAGATATTTGCAATTTGTTTCAAGTATTTCTCCATACCAAGTTAACTTTTACAAAACTCATGCAGGTCAAAACTCTGCCAAGTTGTTTATTTTATGCACAAAATGTAATCAGACTCACAAATCCTGGTAGACGTTCCCGAAAATGAAATGCGTCAACCAAAACAGCAGGAGTATTTGGTTTGGTATTACACTCTGACCCAGAAAACATGAGGAATAGTTTTTAGTTATTTAGCAAGCCTTTGTATTTTATGGATGTTAAGTTGATAGTGTATAATGATTATATGTCATATAGAGTTACCATTTTCTTGCAAAAAAAAAAATGCAGTGTTTTGTATTATGCGTTAATCAAAAGGAAAGTCATTCACAAGTGTTTTTTATAATTTTTTAGGATTGTGAATACTGTACACTATGATGATAAGACTGCCTGGTTTGTCCAGGATTGTCCCGGTGTCAAACTCGTTGTCCCAAGTCCCGACAAATGTCTGTAAAACATGTTCAGGTTTTCAACATTCACTACCAAGTTGTTTTCAGTGCTTACACAGACATTTATCATGCTCTGTCCCACTCATTATTACCAAACCCAAGACAAAAACAAACAATGCACTGAATCCATTAATTTGTTGCTAGCCAATGACTCATAGGCAAAATAGGCTATGACGCTTGTGGCTCAGTATGCTGATAGTTAGCAGTCATACCATAGAGAAAGTCTTTTCTAAAGAACTCCAGGAGGCAGTGACAGAGGCTTTAAACCTGTTCTTAAACTTTGTAGTAGACTCAACAGAACGGTTGAGGTGAAGTGTCTGAACCTTAGCACATTCTGTGTTGGTTGACTAGTCAAACCTCTTAGTAGATAAAATTTCAAAAGTCATTGCCTACTTCTAAAAAGGATAGTGCCTCATCTTCTCTCTCCTGTTTTTAATTAAAGGTTTATAGAAAACCTAATTCCATGAAACTTTAATGAAGTATGCATTTCTTTATTACCCATCAGAGCAATTTTTGTGTTGTGCTGAGTTTACAGTACAATGCTGTCAAATCCATATGTGGATGATATCTCAGTTGTTAAAGTGTAATATAATTATGTCACTCCATAATTGGAAAATGCATGGTTTTATATAATGAAAGGAGGGAGTAGGAGCCATGTGGTGGCCAAGTGCAGTCTTAAGCAAATTTTCTGCCCCTGTGGATGTAAGAAAATCAGACGTCAGCAGTCCTTCTGCCTGATATTTGGTGTACGTCGTGTGAGCAATACCAGCGGGATTATACTAAAGATCTGGCTACTAATGACGGTCATGGAAAATATTACCCCTACCCACACTCATCATCATTAAAAACAAGAGTTGCATTAATTGTAATATGTTTCCAATTTTCCTACATGTCGGCATGTCCAGTTATTGGTATCAGCAGCTTGAAAAACAGACAAAACATTGCTTGTGCACTTCTACATGATGATCAGAGTTGCAATGAGTTGTCTCCGTTAGTAGAGGAAGGTCCATTACCCTCCAGGATTGAGAATGTTGTTGACACTGTGAAGCAGTAACTTACTGCACAGTTGCTGCAGTTTTGTGGTGTCAGTCCACGCTGGTAGCCAGGTCAGGTGATTGCTCAGTGAGGGTGGTCAAAACAATTTTCTGAGTCTCTTATCTGTGCGAGTTGTACTTTAAATGGGCCATACACTGGACTGTCCTGTGTCTAGGCTGCGGATGGCAAATCTGGATAGAGAAGAAGGCCATTGGGAGGAAGGTCAGGTCTGGGCCACTGACCTTTACTTCTGTGGTACAGACACTGTGAACTCCATCAATCTGTGGACACAGTGATAGGTTTGTCAGCCTCTCTGTAAACCAGGCCGCTCTCAGGTAGCTGTGAACCAGCACTGCCACTCTGTAATGGGTCTGTGTGAAAAGGATTTGTTGGGAACTCAAACTGCAGGCCAACAGACAGATAGCTATTACCTAACAGCCCGCCATTAAAAGGTTGACTGTGCCAGTGCCGGAATAGAAATGCTCCATAGCCGGCCCAATTTCATATAATTGACATTGGCTGATTGTTTACTGAAGTGCACATTTCCAGTGTACGTTCATCATGGCTCCACTAGGTGTTTTATTTTATTATTTCCTTTATGTCATTTTACCGTGGGGCAATCATTTATAATTTACCAAACTACATCATCCCATCTGCACTGGCTTGCCTTCAACTGGGCTCATCAGCCCCCCAAAAAGTGCCTTTTCCTTTTGGGAATGGTTACCAATAATACATTTCAATTTCAGAGCAGTGAATTATCCCAATTGTAGATTGAGAAATTCTGTCTCCCTGTATTTATTTTTGCTGCACATGTGTTACAGTCCTGGTTCCCTGATGGATGTCCCAACACCCTCGGCCCCTGCTTTGATGTGGATTATCACTGAGCCTCATCATTGCCCCCAGTCACCCTGTCAGCACCTTTTGATGTTTCCCGTGTGCACTTCCAGATAGAATTTCTAATAAGAAGTCATTATCATTTTGATTTCTTGCTGAATGAGAAGAGTGACCTCTGGCATTTAGCCTAGATTAGCTGGTTGGAAGAAGAACTAATTGAGGTGGCGATGATTTGTGCGAGGTTTGGTGAGTTTGCCGGCTTGGTTGACTTCAGCCTGTATAAAATGAGAAGTAATGCATACTAATTCAGTTCTATGGCGTTTTTAGCTGCTTTTAGCTACTTGTTTTGGTTTTCCATCCCGCACATAGATTGCATTGTTCTTTATCCTTTTAATATAGAATATTACTCAAAGTAATTTCATTTATTTTCAAATATGTTGTAAAAAATGATTGCAATGCTTCATAGGTTCTTGGTAGAATTCAGCTGAGATTCAATACAATTACTACTGTTGAAGAATGTCTTGGTTTAAATTAGATTTTCAATATATACAAGTATGTCACATAAGTGCACACAGGAGAGAGAAATAGAGCGATAGTTAATGGGATGTATGCTTCCACATAATCTCAATACCTTATTCATATTTTCAAATCAGCCATGTATTTGTTTAAGTCACTTGAGATTTAATTCAAAAGCAGTGTTCCTCAAGACCTTTCAAACCAATGCATATAATCTACCAAACATTGTCTGTGTAAAGTTCATTTTTATTTTTCAAGAGTTCAGTTCATCTGCTTTATTGGCCAGAGAAGACAGTGGCAGTGTTACATAGCAAAAGTGCTGGCTAATTCAACTCTCTATCTGTAATTGGAGGTCTTATTACAAGGTGCCTGTGCTGAATTCTGGCATCACAAAACAGGGCTTTGGGCTCACCTCTCCTGTGTGAGTCCGGTGAGCACCTGCACCTTCAAGATGCTTTTTGCAGGCCTTATTTGGAGGATGTATTGTAATTAAGAGCAAAAAGCGTATTTCTCTCACATGCAAAAGAGAGATCTTTCAGGACCCCGCAATGACAAAGGCTCTCTCTGAGCTTCTTTCTTCATTGTAGGTCTGGAAAATCATCTGTGATTACCATGCTAATGATTGGCACTGAAACCTGCGAAGATCAAGACAATTGAAGTACTTTCTGGGCGCCTGGAGATAACAAATAACCTTTAACAGATGAAATGTTCTGCATCTATTGAGTAAACTCCTAATTTTCAGAGCAATTTGTGAAAAATACTGGCAGTAATCTTTTCTTTTATGTTTTGGAGTCACACATCTGCCTCCAGCCCATTGTAGTTAATTATACTGAGCACCGTGTATTCTCATCTTTTCCTTTTTTCCCCCTTTTTTTTTTGGGTGTGTTCCTACTGGATCTGCATATTTTCTCCCCTGCTCAACTTGATGTTGTTGCCCGCTGCTTGAGTTCTGAGTGGTTCATTTAGGAGGCCTGGTGGTGCTGCTTTGTCACAGTGGAGAGAGATCAAAGAGGCTACTTAATGCTGAGGTTTAGGTAGAAGTAGAGCACCCAGTTCAAGCAGTGTGCTGGGCCTGCTGCGGCTGGTATCAGGTCAGAAATAATGAACATAGTATAATAGCCCCTTTCGAAACACAAAACTCCTCAAATTTGGACATTATACAGTGAAAGCAGGGTTTTACCACGCTATCCTCGGGGAAACCGGAGATAAAGAGAAGCACAGGTATACACACGGCCAGGTCACAGTGTTGCACAAGTCAACAATGAACAAAAAGTGTGGGTGGGAGGCCTTGGCAGAGGGCAGACACAGAGACTGGCTTCATAGGGGAAAACTGTGCTATGTGTTCAAAGAGCTTGTTTGAAGATACTGGGAGGGCTGCCCTTAGCTGCAGACATCTGCCCCACAGTTCACAGTCAAGGGATCTTAGGAACACACGCACCCAGCACTGGCAAAGGTGTGTAAGTAAATGTTTCATTCAAAACCTTAGGTCTGTTTTATTTCTTCTTTTAGACGTCCCTTTGTTTCGTTTCTCCAACCGCTGTCTTGCATTTCTTCACTATTTTTTGAAATGCATCATTCAAACACACACATAAACATGCCAGACGCCAGCAGGTTGTGACCCACCGTGCTACAAACCTACCCTCAGTAGTTGTTAGAGGAGCCCAACCATTCTCAGACGATACCCTGCAGTGTGCACACCAGCTCATCTCTCTCCATGCACTGCCCCGGGCCACAGGCTCCAGACAACCCCTGCCTTGTTACACTCCCCTCATCCACCTCACTTTTGCACTTTGTTTCTATTTCTCTCTGTCTCTCTATGTATCTCTTTTTTCCCTTTCATTGATTCAAATCAATTCAGTCTATGTACTCATTCAAGAGGTATTCATTTGTGTGGAAAAGTGGTCTCAAAGAGTAAATATGACTTTCAACAGATACTCATACAGTAAACCAGATTAATAGGTCTTGATAAACCTATAAAACATAATGCTGGTTTCTATGAAGGTATCTAACAATAACACTTCATAGTGTTTTCATTAATATGTTAGAGAACTATGCTGCCTGTATGTGCATAATACACAATAGATAACAGCCCATGACAGAAACTTCATGTACATACAATACGTGTTCCCGACATAAAGAAACAATATTATTTTTCAATATCTTGCAGTTTCTTCCTGCTATCCACAAATGTGTGTGTTTAAAGAAATATTCTTTATTTATTTGTCTGCAGAAAAATGTTCAATGTCATGGCATCTCCAAAGTTTTCACTGCTGCACAACAGTGCAGTCACAAAGTCAGGAAGTTGTGCAAGTATTAAGGTTTTAAACTTTAAATATATATAGGCAACCCTGTACATGTGCTTGTTATGTAAATAGAATTACTTTTGGCCCTAAATAATATTGAAACAAGTTTAAAGGTTGTGCAAACTGCTATGTACTATATTCTTTAAGATACAGAGTTCATATCAATACCACCCTTTCGACAGAGGAAAGGCATACTGCAACTGTGCCCTGTTTTCCAAAAGTATATATGATAATCATGAAATCCAGTTTATAAACCCTCTCAAACTGCCAGGCAGTTTCTAAAAATTAACTGAAGACCACCTCAGAATAGATGAACAAGTGCCAAGAAGCTTGAAAACCCGAAGAAAGAACCATAAACAACATCTTTTAAGTTGAGCTATTGTCTTTGTTCTCTGTGACAAGGTGTTTGATGCAACAACACAGGGGATGATTTTTAATAGACAAAATTTAAAAAAAACGCCCTGTAGGCTCGGACACAATTGGTGGATTTGGATTTCTTTCTTTCTGAAATGGAACTGTGTGCCACATGTGCCACACTGGCCATGTTGTGTAGGTGTAGGCAACTTAAATTTTGGCAACTTCATTAGTAATTTTTTTTGTGCACCCCTTATGTACAGTAGGTTTGTTGTCTGTATCACCGGTGTTGTATTGATCTCGTGGCCACAACACCACATTTCCCGATGTTACCAAATTTTGCATTTCTTTATCTTCTTATTTTTAATCTTGTGTGTGTAGATTTTTTTTAATGCAATTCAACATTTCCTGCTTCTGACAGGGGTCTAATACAGAAATGTTGATCTGATGACAGAAGTGACATGTTAACACTACATGAAGCTACAATTTCATTCTGTACTCTTTCTGTGTCTGTTGTGTCATTTGCATCATTTTAGTGAAGTAGTTTATACGTTTGTAAAATATAACATGGCTTACAGATGAATTATGCCAAGTTACTTTGAAATGTATTCATGGTCTACTTCAACATCATGAACAGCAGACAAGAAAACTCTCCATGCGTGCATTCATTCTGTGTCCAAAACACTCTCAATATCTAAGATTGAGTATTAGTGGAAAGCAAGATCATAAAAATGCTTTTTCTAAACTGTTATAGTGATTATTAAAATACATCATTTAAGGTAGTTGACATGTCTCTTCAGAAAACAGGAACATTTCATAGTATTTTTGATATATTTTTAAAATGGTATCTTCTCTAATTTATTTATTTTTATTTTTATAGCCATATTTCCTGAGATATGCTCACATGCATTACTTATATCTAATATGTAGATGTGTGTAATATGGAGGATGGTTACTGCTGTGTGCTGACTGAAAACTCATTTCCAAAGAAATATACATATAAAATAAAAAAAAACTGCAAACTAACCTATACATTAATTTAAGCACCTTGTTGCTTTAATGAAACAGCATGTGTTGTGCATAAGTTTCTTAAACTGTTTCTAAAACATGATCATTTGTTCCACACGTGTATGCATAAGTCACACAGATATGTTGTTACTGGCCAGAGATGTAATTGCTCTGGCTCATTGCTGTCTTTTTTTCAAAGGCTGTCTGTTAAATTGGTTTCTAATGATGGCACATGCTAGCTTCAGTGTGGGAGCCAAGCAGAATAGCAGTCTGTCCCTCTATAGCAATCCCAAGCCCTTAGGCTTCACAGAAGACCCTCTATCTCTTGACATCTCCACACAACTGGCAGTCAGCCTAAAGACCATGGCATTCAATTATCTCTAATGAATTGTAATATTGTGCAATTTGAATCAGCTTCTAATTCTGCATAATTACAGGATAATTTCTGGATGAGTTTGATTGCAATTACATCTGTAGCTGAAAGGAGGGCAAGAGTTCAACCAGAGAGGTATGCGGGTCTGCAAATAGAGCAGCTTTCTTTGCCTTTTTTGTTTTAATATGGAAATTGTACAAAAAAATGTGCAAAAATGATGAGGCAACTTTTCATTCTCTGCTTATTAAATTTGCAAGGTCGGGCACAATGAACGAGACTGTACTAGCTGCTGAGATAGTACATTGCCCAATTAGATGAGGTCCTTCCAGTGATAAGCTGCTCTCTCTCTGTGTACTAAAGCACTGTGACCTTGAAATCATTGCAAAGATTAGTTAGCACTGTCCTCACTTCCAGTGCTGGCTATTACTTATGCAGAATTTCCTGGTAGGCCTACAGTCTGCGTAGCATCCTGTGTGGTTGCTAAGAGTTGGACAACTGCACAAATGCGTTCCGATTACAGAAACATCCCTGTCATGTCTTTATTTATTTAGGATTTAATGAAACCGAATGCTAACTGTGAAGGATTCTGTCTTTCCCTGTGTAGACCCATCCTTCCTCCCACATTCTTCACAGTTTGGCTGTCTTCTTGCCGTCCCCTTCTTACTCACTATGGTGGTAATGCATTGGAAAGGAGAACCAAAGTCACACTACATTAGTTTGGTGGTGGCTGTTGCTGCAGAGAGCCATTACTCTTCCTTGACAGTATCAAAGAGAGCAGCAGAGCTGGGCTGCGCCGAGCCTCCCGCTCTCTCTCACCATGCACCACTCGCAGGAAATTGCCTCATACTTCAGCAGGCAGGAGGTGAAACGGCAGCGACACCCATGCATGTGTCACTATCTTGGGTGGGAGTGGGCTTTGGTGTCACACACAAATGTTGCCTGGGGAGCAGTAGAGGAGCACTGCCCAGGGGAGGAGAGGCCAGGCGGTGCCACAGAAGCTGAGCTCTGGTTGAATACAGTGTTGACGGTTCTTGAGATTTGGACCTTGCGTAGACTGGACTGAACTGAACGTGGCACTGCTGTGGAGCCTGAGTGACTGATCTATGCATAGAGTAATACATAGCAAGTATAGCTTTTACACCCATATTTTTTACACAGTCTGCATAGCCAAAGTAGTTTTGCAGTGACTAATTGAAACACTTGGATCTTCTGCTTTTTTTTTTTTTTTAAGACCTAGTTTAATTTGATGATTTTTGCAAAGTTTTTTTTTTTTAATCGTACCTCATTAAGGATTTGAAGGCTTAAGTTGCAGCTGTAAATGAGAAGGAGATAGATATAGACTGTAATACTCTATAAAAAAAAAAGTCAATATCAGTATTAGAAATTAAAAAATGTATGAGATAATTGAAGAAGAAGTGAGGCATGGAGAAGGGGGTGAATTGTTTTGGCCTGCTGCCTGGGAATTTTTAGGTGAGAGCAACAGTGAGATGAGACATGAAAGAGGGAGAGTTGTGCCCTATATCACATAAAATCCTGTGTCATCAGGGTGTTATTGGACCTCACTCTTAATAGTTGTGTTTAAGAGATACAACACGTGCAATGTTAAAATCTTCTGTGCCTTTGTTCCAGTCTGTAAAAGAGAAGAAACTAATGGCAATTTGTGATAATCTTACCTGAATAGCATTTTCAGAGTTGGGGAAGGGGGTGTTGATAGTGCCATGAATTCAACAGAAGCACCGTCAGCATTTCAGCTCCTTAGGCATGGGTTTAATTAGACTTATGTCCATAAGGTAATGCTGTTTCTGAGCATCTTATGGTTAATATTAGACATTTTATCACAACCCTGCGAGCTAAGCAACATGCTTCAGTGTGTGGTGGTAGTCGTAGTGAACTGTTTCTCGTTTGCAGAAAAAATGCATGTACCATACTTACAGAGATAGGAGGTGAACCTTTTTCAGGGTTGGGTGGGGGGTAAAAATGTGTTGATGCCATTCCATCTTCTCTCGCATCTTGCCACACCGCACCCATCATTCTGTGCAGATGTCTCGAGAGGACAAATGTTTATTGCTATTATAAAGCAGCCTTTGTTGTGATCGCGTGTGCTCTCTGTCCCCTTCTCCTTGTTTCTGCTCTCCTTTCATTTTGTGCTGGGCTGGGGGGGATTGGTGCAGCCCGCCGCCTCTGCGGCTCTGTGATTAGAAAGGGAGGGAGGGAGAGTGCTTCTCAGCAGGACTCTCTGTTTTATATTCATCAAAAGAGCTGCCTTTGATTTGCTCCCTCTTTGACGTGTGACAGCATGGACTGCAGCACCACACTGCTGCTAAGGAAATCGTGCACTTACCACCCCCTCTTCCACACCACCCTAACCCCCTCCACCCCACCCCACCCTTCCTCCCTGTCTCCTTCCTGCCATCCTCCGGCCATGCCCCACCCCCCTGCCCCCCCAACCTGACGATTACAGCCCGCCACTGTCCCCCCACAACCACCTCCACCCCTGTAGTCTAACCCTCAGGCCAATGCACCAGCTTATTAATTTCTCCATTATTATTGATATTGCCGCTCGCCTCAAATCATCAGACTTTTGCCAAGGTCATCCTTGCTGAGAGTGCGCCCCGCCTCTTCCTTGCACCTCGCATCTTGAGAAACAGACAGACAGACGGGCTAAAAAAATAGTCAGCTCACAGGCAGACAGACCGGCCGACTGAAACAAAGTAACAAAGAGAATAAAGACATATACAACACAGGAGAAGTAAAACCCGGAATAGAGATGATTATGTTAATGATGAGACACTCATTAAGTCTGTTCCTTATTCGGACTCTATTGAGAATGGTTTTTATAGATGGTCGTTAATTGCACCATAAATTTTAATTGTGTTTTCTCCTCCAGATTGCTTTGTTTGAATTTTTCCTTGTACTTATGGATGATGTGTTTTTGTGTGTGTATTGCTAGTCTGGGGTTGTGTGTGTGTGTTTGAGCTTGATTATACTTATATAGTAGTTATTATGTTTTAGTGCAACAAAGCTAAGCTTTAATATAGCGTTCAGAAACAGTATGCTTCAGCGCTCCCTCCACCTCGTGCTTACAAGGATAGTTCAGTGTGTGACCTTCAGCTCCTGCACTGGAAGAAATCTGTGGTTTCCCCAGTGTTGACACAGGAGCCCATCCTATAACCACCCTCAACTATCACATCAGTCAATTCTGCCTAGTCTGTGATAACTCACACTGCAATCACATACACATTCATACGTACACCTTTACCTCACTGTTCAAACAATGTCCCATTTTCACTATGGTTTGCAGACACACACACACACAGAGCCACGTGTGCATAGTTATGTTTGAACAGGACTGCTCTGTACCACAGGGACAGAGCTGGTTATTAACAGCATAAATTATTTAAGAAATTTCCAACTCTGCAAACACTGGTAGGAAGAGACAAGATGCAGGAAAGAGACAGAGAGTGTGTGTGTGTATGTGTGCGCACATGTGTGTTTGATCCATGAGGGACAAACTAAGGCCATTTGCTGCCTGATTCTTTATCCCTGCACTTGTGCAGCTAACAAGGTTACACATGCCCAAGGTTAGCATCCTGAGAAGGGAACATGCTCATACAATATTTCACCTCACTAACGTTTATTCCAGAAGCTGGAGACAAACACGTCCACATACAGGACTCCTGACTGTAAAGTTTTATACAGCGCGAGTTGTACAGTTGCTGTGTTTCAATAGTGTGGAATGCAGACACAAGGTAAATTAAGTTTGTGACCAACTGCATCTCTTACAGTTCATACAATATTTTCTATTTCTGAAGAGCATAGATTTATAGTATATTTACAGTGTATACCTTTTTATTGCCCAGAGGAAATATGTACTTATTTACAAGACATACGCAGGTACATGCATACATACACACACAGCCTAAATTTGATGATTTCTTTACTATTACTTGTGCAGTGCATCACATACAGGAACAGAAAGGGCTTTCTTTTCAATTATATAAAAATCCATGTTGCAGTGGCTCTGTCCACCCGTATGAGACAGGTTACTATCCAGCTGTGTGCCTCTAAAGCTTTGATGTTTACATTACCTCATCGCTATATGCCTCCTCTCTCATGCTTTGTCTTTACCTAAAGTGTCTCCTTTGACAAGAAGCCTTCAGTTCATCAGTGTTACTGTAGCTCTTGAAAGCTTTTTGCTTAGTTGACCAATACAGGAATGCCAACCGAAGTGAGAAGGCTTCAAAGTAATAGCTAGTCACTGCATGAATAATAACGGGGTGTGGAGGTCACAGCACCTTTCGGCGCGTGTGTAGGCATCAGTTTGATTTTGCTGTCAGCTGCGATGGAGTTTGATTGGAGTTTGATGCTGTGCTCTCACTGTGTGATAGCCCTCCTCAGCAGATGACACCAGACTGTTCAAGGTGAACACTCTGCAGCCCTGTCTACATGCATGCATCTTATCACCGTCTCCCTAATGGTCCTTCACTTAGCTCTGAGGCATCTTCTCCAGCACTCAAGCCAACGTCACCCTCTGTCATTTCAAATGTTCACTTGCCCCAGTAAGCAGACACAGACATTCGGCTTTTTCTCCTCTGTGCCACTTGACAGAAAGGGACTGCAAAGGAGACAAGAGTAGATGAGAGGGAAAGAAATGAAGAGAAAGAGGGGTGTTAAAGTCTGCAACACTGCACTTTGTGTCAGAAATGGCACATCTAGCCCCCTGTAATCTCTGAAGCCATGGTGTGGTGTGTCAGTGTTAAGTTGATACCAAGCTTTGGGCCTCCATCTGTGGACTCGCACATCTGCAGCTCCACTGTAGCACCTAAACCCCATAATCCTCCTCAAAAGGACAGCTAAGTGTGTATGTGCTAAAGATTCACTGTTCTTTTCTCTGAGCAAAATATTCTTGCTTCTTTCCTCTTTCCTCTCATTCCCTTGTGTTGCCAGTCTGCTCCTTGGCCCCACAGGACCCCCTAAAGCCTATGGGTGATTCCAGCGTTTATCCTTTACTTCAGAGTGACTCTCGCCGGGAAGGAAGTACAGAGCTCGTTCTCTTAACTTGGCAGACTGCCTGTTCTGGAGGCCCAATGTCCTGCTGACGACCTGTTAGTAATGTTGATTAGAAACCTATACTTTTAGTTGCCCTTTAGTTGCCCGGCAGACACAATATTAATGAATGGACCAGTATTTTATATAGTAGCGCTAACCCTGTTCTTAGCGGCAAAGATTTGGTCGGAGAAACATTTCAAGTGTTATCTTATGTCTCATTGATATGTAATCCGTCTGCAATAGTGCCAAACTCCTAACACCCTACACAAACCTCCCACAAGATGTCTGTGTTTTTAACTGGGCTGACTTTTCTGCACTATCTGACACATCCACTTATCAGTGTAACTACAGCAATGTAAATCATGTCGAGAGGAAGAGGCAGAGGGTGCATTTGTTTGCTTTCTTTTTTAAGGGCATACTGTATTCTGTTTTATTTATGGGGTTTCTGTATTATAAAGTCAAGTTTGTTGTGCATCACTATCATGTCATCGGTTTATCTTTAGTGTGCTTCTCCATTGTCTGCTCTCCTGCAGCTGAAGTCAAGAGTATTTGATGGGGCTCTTGACACAGCTGAGCCTCGGCAACTCACCTCCTTTGTTCTCTCAGGAAAGGGTGCCAAATTCAATGGAAGGTAGTAAATAGGAAAATGCTTCAAAGTCAGTACTTCTTCCCCAATGAAGCTGACATATTTGTGCACTTGGTACACAGCAAGATTCTTTGGCTCCCGGATAGGATGGAAAAATAAACATTCAATATTCGTGTTAAAGCTGGAGCATTATCACAAATACTGCACCAACCATAACGGAGCTAATCTTATCAGTGACATCTACTCGGGAGAATCTGTTAGTTTAGCAGAACTGAACAAATCACAAGGGGGAAAAAAAAAAAATACTCTTTTACATTCAGACACCTGTTCCCACATTAGGGTGGCTTTGGCAGGGCCAACTGCAAGCAATTATTTGCTAGTGGTCAGCATTTGGCCTATCTGTGTGGATTAACGTTGAGAATGCTGACCTGGGAGCTGGTCAGCCGTGATGCCGTCACACCTGAGCGAGTGTACTCCGGGCTCGACCAGGGCTGCAGATAGACCGTCCAGGGGGCTGCGGCATTAGGGAAGAAGGCTAAACTCAGTTGGAGAAGCATTTGAGCTGATTCCTATATGCACCCACAGTTCCTGTCTGTGTCTTCCATACCAATAACCTCCAACAGAGGTGAAGCTTTTGAAATGAACCACTGCATAATGGAGATAAACTCAAGTCACGGGTCATAGCGAGAGATAAGAGTCTGTATTTAACTGGGCAGTTTTATACATCATCTCTCCGCCTTGGAGCAGTGGATAGTTTGAAATAGGCCGAAGTGTGATTGCATGGGACAGAATGTGTTTGCCCATGTGTGACTGCAAGTTAATGTTTTTCTGTGAGTGTGTGCATGATTATGTGTACATTTGTTTAACAGTGTTTGTGTGAAAAAGAGAGGGAGTGACTAGGAGTTTGCCTGGCTGTGAATGTGAGTGGAGAGAATGAGTGTATGGGTGCGGGCCTGTGTGCGTCTGTTCTGGCAGTGAACGTGATTGTGTTTTGATTAGGTCTCAGTGGTGCGCCAAGTTCAGGCCTTGTTGAGATTCTTGCCGCTCTCACATCCCCATCGCTTTCCCAATTTGACAGCTGATGGGATCTCAGATGGAATGTGCGTGTTTGAATTGCCAGCAATATACATAACAACCTAATTTCTCTTCTCCATCCCTCACCCCTTTTCCCTCCCTCTCGCCTTTCATTCCACTCCTCTACCTCCTCTCTATTTATCTGCAGTCACCGCTCTGTCTCTTTCTTTCTGTCTCTCCATACACCTCTCATACAATTCACAGGGTTCAGGAGCAGTGCCAACTCTTGCCTTTTGGGCTGTAGTTTTTCATCCTGATGGTTCCATGCTGTCTCTGTGCCACAAGTCCCTTGATCCAAAGTAATTCAGGGATAGTAGGTTAGCCAGTGAGCAATGCCAATTGCACAAAATTTCTCATTACACAGTTCCCTACTGCTGTAAATGGCAACTGTGTCCAGTGCTTAACTCCAGCCCAGACTGCTGATCTCCTTATGTACACTTGATTGTGCATAGTAACTGTCTTGGAATTTTGCTATGAACCTTATTACCGTCTAAAATTTCTTCTGTGTTAAAAGCCTTTTTTGTATCTAGACTCAATAATGGCTCCAAAAGTCTCAAAATAAGACACTTATTTTAGAGGCATGTTAATGGTACTTGCTTATTGTTGACGTGATTTTAATATTACATGTAGCAGGCAAATCAGTGGCTCCTTGGCCAGCACTGACTGACCTCTTTGCTCCAGGGTCGATTTCTGCAGACAGGCCAAAAGTGCGCAGTTCAGTTGAAGTCAAGGCTCTTAATTGTTAGATAAGTGTTCACAGCTTGTGTGAAGGGGCATTTTGTGATGATAGTGTTATGAACCAAATGAACTCTGTGAAATATTTTTTTAAGGAAGGTGCCCACTTGAGAACTTCAATAATATGCATAATGTATTCTCTCAAAGCTGTCTGATTTTAGATTACGTGTTTTGTCATGGGGCCATTATTTTCCAGTAAAGGCAAGAATTCTGGTCACTGTTTGGCTCAGGATGTCTGTTTACTCTGTGTGCAACATATATTTTCTTCTTCCATCTGCATTAAATATTCAACTGTTCATCAGTAACTGTTTAATTTTCATTTGCACATTGTTTCTTTTTCAGTGCCTGGCAATCCTCAAATTGGAAATCAGGAAAGTGAACGTGCCCAGAGGGCAAATTGTGTTGTTGTGCACGTCTACATGCCCTCATACCTGTACTTACTTTATGTACATGAACCATTTATGTGAATACAGTGTAATTTTCATATACTTTGTAAACATGCTGTAACACTCACAATTTTTCGTTTTCTTCTGGCATGTAAGACGAATGTGCTTCCTTTATAACAAGCAGTGTTTCATAACCTTTGATATAGCTCAGAGTGTGCTCTTCCAAAATAAGTTTTAGTTCTCATTTAAAATGGCCATTAAATAAAGGTCCCGGAAACTATTTGAGAATTAGAGGTTATAAATCAGTGTTGTTTTTGGCAGCCATCTTAGTTTTAGTCTCAGTCTTTTGGATGAAAATTCTTATTAGTTTTAGTCACATTTTAGTCATTTCGAAATGTGATAGTTTTAGTCCAGTTTTAGTCGATGAAAACTCAAAAAGGTTTTAGTCTGGTTTTAGTCTGGTTTTAGTCTTGCTTGTGTATACTTAGACCAGCATTGTAAAGTATCTGCTGGAGCATATATCTGTCTGTGTGTGTTTGCATAACCTGCTTTTTACTGCTAAATAATATTACTTGCTATTTAGCAATCAAAAAAATGATACACATGGAAGGCACAACAGCTATAACTACATGGACCAAGCTTGAGGAATAGTTGATTCTGTTTTCAGAGAGCTTGATATTAGCTAAATGATGTGGAATGACCGAGGATCAGGATGGGGAAGAAAGGGGATTTAAGTGACTTTGAACGTGGCATGGTTGTTGGTGCCAGATGAGCTGGTCTGAGTACTGTTGATCTACTAGGAGTTTCAAGCACAACCATCTCTTGGGATTACAGAGAACGGTCCAAAAAAGAGAAAATATCCAGTGAGCAGCAGTTCTCTGGGTGAAAATGCCTTGTTGATACCAGAGGTCAGAGGCTGATAGAAAGGCAACCATAACTCAAATAAACAGTCGTTCCAACCAAGATATGCAGAAGACCATCTCTGAACGCACAACATGTCGAACCTTGAAGCAGATGAGCTGCAGCAACAGAAGACCACACCGGGTGCCACTCCTGTCAGCTGAGAACAGGAAACTGACGCTATTTGCCACAGGCTCACCAAAATTGGACATTAGAACATTGGAAAAACATTGTCTGGTCTGATGAGTCTTGATTTCTGCTGCGGCATTCAGATGGCAGGGTCAGAATTTGGCGTAAACAACATGATTGAAGCGCGGATCCATCCTGCCTTGTAACAACGGTTCAGGCTGGCGGTGTAATGGTGTGGGGGACATTTTCTTGGCACACTTGACACCAATTGAGCATTGTTTAAATGAATGTTTTCGAGCACCTTGTTGAATCTATGCCATGAAGAATTAAGGCAGTTCTGAAGGCAAAAGTGGGTCCAACCCGGAGATGTGCCTAATAAAGTGGCCGGTGAGCGTCTTTATATATGTATACAGGTTAATTCTGTGAACATATGATAACATTGGATGTTAAGGTCCATCTGAGGTATGTTTTTGTTGATGGGTGTATGAATGTGGTGATGCGTTGGGACAGGGTAATGAGCCTTGGCAGCGTCTTGCTTTAGTATTAAATGCACATCTCCCTTCCTTTAAAGGCAGTAAAGCATGTTGGAATGCAGTGAAATGTTTACAATGCTGTGCTTGGCTCCTTCAGCATGCCCGGCCGTGGAGGATATTATTGCAGCTCACAGCTCTAATCACTCATCCTCGGCCATCAATCAAGGCCTCACCTCCTCTCTTCCTCACGCCCCCACAGAACTTCTGAAGTCCGCATTACAAGGACACTTTTAATGGCCTCCCAGAATGCTTATAATCATCAACCCCAGTTAAATAGTTTTCTCATTATTCTTGTTGTGTGTTCGGTGGAATTCTATAAACATGTAGGTTCTGGTGTTTTGTGGCTGTCTGTAACCTCAAGGTTGCTGTGTAGTGTATAAGGTGAGAGATTTTACTGCAGGCTTTTGAGAGTCAAGCTCTTGACACAGCAGTAAAGATGAGCTCTAAGAAAGATGGGAGATAACAGCAGAATGATGACAGTGTTGAGGACCCAGTGTTTTTTTTTTTAACTACTGAAGGTTCATCATTTAGTGAGTGACTTCTTGTGTCATCCTGCTTGTAATTCTTCTGTATAAGTATATTTAATAATTAACTCCAGCTTTATGTATATTTAAGTATACTTAATATTGATTTGATTTTAAAATATTTAAATATTAGACAGTTGACAGTGCAGAATGATGGGAATATTGGGGGGAAAATGAAGGATGACACACAACAAGGATGTTTCAGTTAATTCTAGGACATCACTATTTCATTGTATATTCCTGAACCAGCTCAGGCACCAGGATGCACCTTTTACTTTAACTTGTAGTATGTTTTGTGACTGTCTCTAATATGAGGCCAATGTGGATGGTAGCTACTGCATAGGTACAATTTGTTATATACAGGAAAGAAGTGCTTTAATCCAAATCATCTCACTGTTTTTAAGATTTTTGGTACAATACTCAACTTCTTTGCCAATCAAAAGTCAGTCAGTAGTTGTAGCCACTGCTGCAGACTTGCTACTACGAATGTCCTGATTTAGTTTAATAGCCTTTAATGCTGGATATCTCCCAATACCTAGTCTGATCCGATACTTATAATCCCCTGAATGTTGATTAGTTATGCTTCTGACACATTGAAATAATAGCTGTAGTCACCTCCTGCTGTATATCAAAGGATGTCAGAAAATGTATAAAACACAAGGTATATTACATTTTTGTCACTAGGAAGAACAGTATTGATACAGTCAGTAATAGTCATAATATTATTCAGACTCTTACCTATGTAATCTCACAGGGACATCCTTTTGAATTCACTAACTGGAAAGAGAACTATGTCACATTTTGGTATAAACTCTACCTTCTTCAAATACTGGGCACTTTTTTTTTCTTCCTTCGGGCCCGGTCTTGAAATCTGTCACAGATTTAATTTCCGCTTCTCGACAACGTTTCTTTTTATCATGCCATGCAAGACAAGATGCAGGAGATGAAACTAAGCAGAGAAAGAGTAGTTGTTCCTATCAGCACCAGCTATGTGTTTTAGTTCATGATGAAAAGAAGTCTGGCTTTGTTTATTAGTAAGAAAGAAGTAGGTTGCTACGCTGTTGACTGAGCAGCACTAATTAAAATCCCTGTAGAGCTAGGACTTTTTGAGCTGTGGCTAAACTTTGCTGGTGCTTTTGAAATGCATTTCTATTTTTAGATGATCCAATTTGTGTCATCCTTGGCAAACTGTGTGTGTGTGTGTGTGTGTGTAATGGTTGTGTAGTAGATTTTTACAACTGTTTGCTGCAAAGTGTCTTGAAGCGCTTGGAAAGAAAAATTTGATTAGTTTGTCTGAAAACAACATTTATTACATTATTTGCTCACTTCTTCATGCGTGGCAGAACAGTGACAGTACACATCCATCTGTATTGCTTATATTTATATAGATTATTGTTGCTGTTATCTGTTACCTCGGGGATGTTGAAGGGAAAAGCCCATGTTTTCAGGATGTTTGCTGCATTGCTGTCTCAGTGCATGCAAACAACCACACACATACACTTCTTATACCACATGTGCAGATGTGGAAGAAGAAATAATCGGTGGTACTACACAAGACAGGTGTCAGCGTGTCCTCTTCGCCGGCCATAAAAGTTAATTAAAGAAGAGGAATTTTTATTGTGCTCCGTCGCTCGAGCACAGGCACTGGGCTGCTGCTTAATAATACCTTCTCCTAGAGCCCACAGAGCAGCCTCTCCTGAAGCTGCTGTCAAGAGAGGTGTACAGCTGAATAATGGCTGACTGCAAATGTGTGTACAGCATGTCACTGTGTACAGTACCTGGGTCTAATTGTTTGCATGTTTTCTAAAATTCAAGTCTAGATATTCATCCTTATTCTGTATCTCCTACCATGTTTGTACTGCCCCATTACACGTTCATTTAGTTTTTCAAAATTTGTGACAAAGATGCAGACCTGGAATAGGGATCATTTGACCGTTTGCTTCTTTGTGAGTGTGCAGTGAGAATGTTTGTGTGTGTGTGTGTAATGGTTGTGTAGTAGATTTTTACAACTGTTTGCTGCAAAGTGTCTTAAAGCACTTGGAAAGAAAAATTTGATTGGTTTGTCTGAAAACAGCATTTATTACATTATTTGCTCATGATCCAATTTGTGTGATTGGCTGATCTGGATCAGTATGGCCAATTTTGTTTCTTTTACAAACAGCAGTGCTCATTTTTGGGAACATAAAACTACACGATAATATGCTCATATACAGATTTAACTATATTTGGCAAAACTGAAAGGAACATTTTCTATTCTCTTAGCTTTGTGCTAAATTAAGGATCCTACTACCCTGATTCTCAAAGAGTTGGGATTCTGTGTAAAACATTAATAAAAACATAATGCAATCACCTACAAGCAAACTGTGTTTACCAACAACAGTTTTACGAAGTATTTCTGAGCCCATGTAGTAATCTCCTTTATACAATCATGTGTTTGACAAAGTGTTGAACCTCTCTCCATCTTTGCTTGTGAATGACTGAGTCTTTCCAGGATGAACCTTTCATACCCAATCATGATACTATCACCTGTTACCAATGAACCTGTTTACCTGTGGAATGATCCAAACAGGTGGTATCCTCAGTTGCAGTTTATTCAGCAGTATTTTTATCCCACTTGGTGGTGTTTCTCATATAGTACTGTATTAGTGTATTGTAGTGACTGTTTATTTATGTAGTATTTGTATTCTGTCCTCCTGATAGCTCTTGTTTTTTTTTTTTTTTTTGTCAACTCATTTTGTGTTAGCCGTGTCCGCAGGTTCTCTGGAAAGAGGAAGGTATTTGTTTGCAATGTGGCTGTCACAGTTGGTAACGCATTAGTCAAACTTACATACTGTTTGCAAAATATATACAACACACCCACATCAGGTACACAGCAGCCGTGGTCATGATATAGTGTTTGCGACTCCAGACTCACACAGGCGCTAACGGGATATCTCATTAGAGTTAGCTCCTGTGTGAAACTTAAAGAAAACACTGCACTGGGTATTTATTGGCTGATTGTGCCAATTTGCCGCCCTCAGACTAGAGGCCTACATGTAGTTCAAGTTTAATTACCAGGAAGAACTTGGTAGTAAATGAGGTGGCAGCGGAGGAGATGGGAAAGGGAGGAGGGACAGGGAGGAATGATGGGATGGAGATGGAGAGGGGGAGGCCGAGATGAGTGGAGCGGTGCAGCAGTAAAGGATGCATTAAGCAATTAAAATTGGGGAGCAGCAGAATGAAGTGATGCGATGATTTTTCCTGTAATTGTCAGAGCTATCACAGATGATTACAAGAGAGAGAGGAGCATACATCAGCATGCTGCTTTGACAGTTTTTCATATACAATCACAGTCAACCGAATACACACAAATGCTGTCGATATAACACACGTCACACGCTGCATTATGACAAGATAATTGTATGTATCCCCTAGGTAATTAAGTCTAATAAGATCCACCAGAATCACATTTTCTTTCATAAAGCCGATACCGAAAGTGCCTCTGCCACTGAAATGTATCTACATATTCTCACCATCTGCGCACTTATGCTTAAATAATTATGTATGCATCAATATTTGATGAACAACAAAGACGTTAGCACCCTGCAGTATTTTTGAGCCTGAGCCATGGGATTATGTTAACAGTGTTCACGCAACCTCATCTATGATTCATTTATTGCGAGAACCCAAGCCACCACTGTTTTACTCCTCAGAGCTTTGTTGGGCCAGTCTGTGGGAGAGAGCCAGTGGAAAGGCTGAGGCTCGGCTACAGGATGGAAAAACGACAGAGAAATGTAACCTTTTGTGGGTGTTCGGTTTGAAGCTGTAACTGCAGTTCTCTCTCCCCAATTCTCTGTTTTTTGCTCCTTTCAGTCCTTCCCTCCCTCCTTTACTGCAGGTCTTTCCAGCCCTCATTAATGCTAATTTATGCAGCCTAGCTGGCACAAAACCAGCAGGGAGGGGTCCTCTCCCTTGATTACCAGCAGTGAGAGCGGGGGGTGTGGGAGGCTGGGGCGAGGGTGACCTGGACAGACACCTCATTTAATTTAATACATTGGAGCATGCAGCAGCGGGGGAGTTGAGGCGAGGGAGGGAGATAATCAAGAGGCTGGGCCCTTATAAATGTGCTCTGAGATGACATGGAAGAGATTGGATTTGGAAACGAAGAGCAAAGAAGAGCAAAGCCAAGCGGAACACAATTGATTGATTCCATTCAAGTGATCCTAGCCGCTGATGAGGAATGAGTTATTTTAATGTTTTCTGAGGGAGGAGGATCTGATGAGGTTTTTTTAAAAAAATTCAACATAAGTGTTTTCATTCCCTATTCCTTATTCAGCAAACTCTCCTCTTTACAGTCCCAGTTGTAGAAATAGATCCGCTATGTATTCCTGTTACACAGCAAAATGCAATATGAAACATGGCTACCAGCTGGATTGTACAGTGAAATATAGAATAAGTGAATAAGTGATAATTAAACAGTATCACCCAAAATCATTGAATTCTAAACGTGAATTCCTCATCAATGATTTCAAAAAAAGCTTCACAGTCTAATATACAGTGCTTTTGGTATTTTTCAACTGTTATGTAGAATTAATTCAATGCACATTAATGCTTTTATGTGTTATTAGTTTTTACCAACTTCATGTGATAGATGAACAGAAAAATCCATGTGTGATATAACATAATCCAACAGAACAGTCCTGCAACTACTACCTTACTGAAACGTATGTTCATTGAGGTGTTAAATCAACTCTTAACTCTAAATACGTCCTGAAAAAAATATTAGAACACCTCTCTGTAATGTTTTCCAATATAGCTGCACAGTTGACACTGCCCTTGATTCAACAACTTTCTGACACAGTGTCAAGAAAAAACAAAAAGTTTCATTAAGATAATGTTTATTGCAGGCTTGTTTTACTGAACAGAATTACTGTGTGTTGTAAAGGTTATATTTTTTGGGTTGGTCTGTCAACGAAAGATGGAAAACTGACATGACGCAACTTAACGTTGTACAGATGTTCCCTGATCTCTGACTCTGCCCCAAACTCTAAGAAGATTATTCTTTTAGCATCCAGGCCCCAGAATTCAGAGCTAATAGCCATGTCTGTCAGTGGCCCGGGTTCAGCTCTGCAACTCTTTAAGGAAAGGTGATACCTGAGCCCCTCTCTTCTGAAGATGAGCAGTCCCATCCTGGGGCTAGTGCACCTCTCAAGACGTCATCTGAGGGTTGACACGCCACCCGCTCGTCCCTCCATCCATACTGTGACGAATGGCAGGAAATCAGATGGTGGCCATGACAGGCAGATTATGAGATCCCTCTGTCTACATGAATTAGCCTTGTCTCTGCTTCTTAATCGTTAAATGTGATTAAAGCAAACAAACGAAGCATTATTAGATTAGTCAGAAGGACATGGAGTCTTTGTTGCTGATTATCTTTTCCTTTTTAATGAAATGCTGCTTGAAATTAACATTGCTTTCACTAATTTGATTTAGCATTGCCCCGAGAAGTACCAGACAGCTTTCATTTGCCTGCAGACAGTTTGAGATTCTTGTCAGGGGCTTGAGATCAAATGTTGGAGCAGGGCAAACATTTCCGTTCTTCTGCAAAGTTCACAGGAGCTGATTGAGTTACTGGTGCTGCGCTCTATGTGCGTTACAGATACTTTAAGGTGAGACAAGTGAGAGATGGGTTACAGAAAAAGTCTAAGACACTACAGACGGATTAGTGTATGGCAAAGGCACAAAATATACAGAGGCAGATAAACAGGAAACTTAATGAAATGTACAATTTACTGTCAGAATGAAATCAATATTGCAGTGGCGACTTCAATGGACACTCAACTATGCTAGTGTTCGTTAGAAAGCTGCTTTGTGCCTGTGTGTGCTTGAATTAAAGAGGGTTAGCGTTTGCATGAATAGCATGTGAGTGTGTCTGTAATAGGCCGCGGGTGCTGCATTGTTGTTGAAAATAATCCTGTCAGCATAATCCTCCTTTGTGAGTTTCATTAATTGCATTTAAGATCGGATGCAATGTAGCTGATTCAGGCCCGGCTTTTGAGCCTTCCTCGGCCTTTGCCGCACAAAGCCCCTGTCGCTTCAAAGGCTAAAGGGTCGGGTAAAAGGTATTTTCAGATTTTCATTTAAATGTATGCTGCTTTTTCACCCCCTTAACTCATAATCGTGTGGCAGCGTCGTGGATACAGTGGCAAGATGAATTTAACAGCTAGCCATCTTGAAAGTGCAGCTGCTACTCGTGTTGTTGAGCTGAGGGCAACAATGATTATTCTAATGTTTGGACAATAGACCTTGAATCATGTAGTGTAGTATTTTACATTATATGTGAAAACACAGATTTTAAATTTTATTCAACAACTTATTCAACAAATATACAGGACAGACAACCCAAGTGCTGGAATATTTATAGCATTAGAGTAATGCCTAATTCTCATCTACATGATGAAACATTGTTCTATGTCTACCACACAGATCATTTTTTTTTCTTTTTCAATTGACAAGCATTTCTGGTAGAAGTGTTGTTTAATTGATTGAATATCTGTTGTTGAAGATGTAATGTGACCCAATGAGAAAGATGATTTATTAATTTGCCATATGGATACCAGATGGGTCCTCACCCACTCCTCCATGTACAAAATCAGTCACTCCAGCTACCGTAAATGCATCAGTGCAATTAAAGCTGTAAAACATTTTTCGCAAATACGTTTCCGAACTTGCTTTGGCTGAGACTTGCTTTTGAAACATGCATCCCAGGCAGGTCCTCCATAGAGAAAGAGCAGGAATTTGGAAGCACTCAAGCAGCTCCCCGTATGATCGAAACACAGCTTTCTCTTGCACAGCCTTGCCTCTGAATTACTTTCCATTTTTATTTTCCTGAATGAAACTTTAGGAAATCCATTTAGGATGGCCTTTCCAACTTTGGCAGTCAGAGATACAGCCGCTTAAAACCAGAGGTCACCTCCACACTTGTTTAATAGCTGCTCAGAGCACCTTAGTGAGTGTGTTTTTGCCCTGACTGGCAATAAATACTCATGGGCGGCACTGGGTTTATCTTTTCTCAGTGTTTTAAAGGGATACCTTCTTTGTAAAGGAGTATAACACACAAAAACACAAACACTCACTCTGGGTAGACTTGAATGGGGGCTCAGAGGATGACAGGTACTCTAGAAATAAATGCACAGTAGTCACAATGGACTTCAGTGGTCCGACATCTGTGCAAACATCTCAAACCACTCTTGCAATATAATCCACTTACCCACCCATATGTATAACTATACTGTATGTTTAAAACACTTACAATTTATCCAAAATATAGTTAGATACATAGCTTCTATTAGTTGGTAGCACTGTTAAATTTGTCACACACAGCTAGGTTTGTGTATGTTTGTCCTGAGTGACAAATTATGCTACATGAGTGGTTAAAGTAGTTTGAATCCAAGCTGACAGCAGTTGCTATCCTCTGCAAACCCAAAGTCAGCAAATGTTGCAAAAGGAGTCAACGTGGCTCAACCCCCAAGTCTTTGACAAGCAGTGGGCTTCTTCCATGTGGTGTCTACCAAAGACCACCAGCACTGAACTTCACAAAGTCCTTTTGAATTCGCCCCACAAACTGAAAAAGTAGGTGAGGAAGTACACAGGTTTTTGTGGGGATCATTCTAAATGGATCGTTACATTCGTGCAATAGTGGTACTCGAGGAACTGATGAAACTTGCAGACATACAGTACTTACATAAATCTTGAATTAGTTGTCAGTCAACTGTCCTGGGCTACCTTAGCTAGACACCGTTCTCAATACTTAGCTTAAACATTTACAAATGATTTTGTAAAATTTCATTAAAGCACTGTTAATATCAGGGCTAGAGACAGATGTAACTGACCTGGAAAGTAAAGCATCTCTCTCTCTCGAGCTGTAAAGGAGAATAGTGGCAGAGAAAGCACTGCTCCGGCTTCATAATGCCTATTCAGTTTAATTACCTGTACCTGTACTTTGCACAAGGTCACATTCATTCAAATACGACATACATTCATTTCCTTGTATTTAACAAGGTGAGATATGCTTTATCATAAGAAAGAGGCAGCACACCAAGAAATCCTCAATAATAGTCTGTAGTAGCTATGCATCTCTGCCATATGTGAACAGAATACCGACCGGTCTAAGGTCCTTTACTTGCATTACACACTAGTTGTCTCAGATGTATGTTTTATAGTTTGTGCTGTGATTTGTTTGGCATATGTCACACACACAATCATGTGCGATTATTGATATGAGCATTTCTGTAGTGTGTCGTTCTCAGCTCCACTTAATTTTGGTCTTTGAAGCATATCTGGCTCTTTCTTCTGATTTTTTTTTTTTTCTGTGGCTGGTGGCAGGAGGGAACTTGCCATGCATTTCACGTTGAACTCTGAGTATGTTGCTATGGTGGTTGCTAGGGATTTAGCCTAGAGTGACGTGAAAAGTCCAAATATTAAAGGTGTCCTTCTGATGCTGAGGCAATGGAAGCTGTGAGGAATGAGTAATCGCCTCAGAGAGAGAGAGGTTTTTTTTTATGTGCCCTTTCATTATCATGCCTCTCTCTTTCGAAATATCAGAATTGATTTTCAAAACACACTAAAGGGCCACATATAAAGGCACATGCCACAGCAAAAGCAAAAACACCGCCTTTGCATACAATACTTGGTCATTCATTTTCTCATTTTGGCATTTTCTGTACAGAACATTCCTCATGATAAACACATTTTATCTATCTGCTAAAATGATGACTGATAACAGAAAGTAACGTTTAATGTGACAGAGGGGTGGTGATATTTTGTTACAACAACCCTTTTTCTTTTACCTCCTAAAAAGGCCATTCTTAAAATGCAGTTTTCAATGATTTCGAAACAAAATAATGTCCTTGGCAGGAGAATGGAGGATGTACAGAAGCTGGACAAAATAATGGCAACAATCCTGTTATACAAATCTTTTGTGTGTGGTTTCAAGAAGGAAACCAGGAAGGTATTGAATCTATTTTTCACTTTCCACTGTTATGTCTCCCTTAAAGGTCAAGTGACATGAAGTTATTTTCATTAGATGTACCGTTGAAGACGTTTCACCTGCACGGTACATCCACATGCAGAATGCTGTGAAAGAACTCTTATTTTATAATCAAGTAAAGGTGCAATAGTACACTTGTCATATAAGCCACATATGACTAATCTCTCTTTTTGCACAATTGGTGAGCTACTTCTTTTTATACATACATACTACTGTACATTTCTTGAAGGTCTTCATTCTGAAGAATTCTGTATTGATGGATTTGGTGACTGTTGTTCACATTGAGTGCGTACTCTCATCCCCTGCACAATACTGTATGTATTGTATCTCAGAGTTCTTTTCAAAGTGAAATATTTGCTACTGCAGTGTGCCTTGTGGTGTCTAGTATGCTTTGATTTCATAAGAAAAAGGAGAAAAACTCAACTGAGCAGCTAAACACCCAAATCAATATGGTTATGGTTGCATGCAGTTAAATTCAATTAAATTTTTCTACATAGCACCAAATCACAACGGAAGTTATCTCTGGGCGATTTTCATGTAGAGCAGAGTCTAGACTGTACTTTTTTATTTTGCAGAGACCCAACATTTCCTGTCATGAGCAAGCACTTGGGACAGTGGCAAGGAAAAACTACCTTTTGACAGGCAGAACGCTCGAGCAGAACCAGGCTCTAAGTAGACGGCTATCTGGCGCGACTGCTTGGGTTATGAGACAGAGAGAGAGAGAGAGAGAGAGAGAATAGTGATGTGGTACATCAATTGCTTTATATGGAAGATAATACAGCCGTAGCGGAAGGCTAGCCAATGCCTTACTAAAAAAATAAACTTGTCTTCTTTTTCAAAAATATGCTACCACAATGTAGGTCTGCATTACAGCACAGTACAAAAAAGACCAAACAGAAGCCAAATTTGCTGGTTGCATTGTTGCGTTAAGCTACAATGTGTTTCACTATTGGATGGATGCAACTGAGCTAAAAACAAAGAAACTTACATTTTTTACTAACTATTTTGGACAATTTGCTTGTTTTCTTACCTAGAGTCAGACATAAATGCACAATATCACAGAGACAGGCTTCTGCGTTTAGCTTAGCTTATCATAAATCTTGAAAGCAAATGGTTAGTATTGATGAAAACTGAAACAACTGGCCTTCTAGCAACTCCAAACCTATTGTTTACTTTGTTAGATAGCAACCTGGTCACTTGCACCTCAAAGTGAAACATGGGTTTTACAAATTTACATGAGTGCTTAAAGGTAGGGTGAGTCATTCTTGTCAAAGCTTATTTGAACTCAACACCCAAACAAATACACCCCGCTCTTTAGTGCTCCCTTAGAAGCTATTCCCCCCCCAATTTTATGGACATGTGGCTAACATGCAGAGAGGACAAGACGGTTTCCCACAGCCAGCACACCAGCTCCATAGTCTCTTCTGCTAACCTGCTGTATTTGGGCTGCACTGTTAACTATAAGCAATAAACTGTAAGTGGCAGCACTTCTGAGATGCTTTGTGCAGCCACTGAGTCCCCTTGTACATTTGCAAATGCATTTACATTTGTGTCACCCTGAAGTGTTCAAATTGCAGCATTATAATGTCTCACTAGATCATCAATAGAAAGCTGATTGTAAACTTATTTTAAACTTGTTGACACTGTAGGTATAACATTCATTTTTTCAACTTATTCCAAGACATTAATTTCTCTGATTATCCTATAAATTGGAAGCAAAAAACTCATAGCTGCTGTCATTGATGGTTTGTCAAGGCTGTTTGCTTTCCATAATATCTTTGATTGGATGTATGCATTCTCCTCACTGCCTTTCTTTCTGTGAGTGACTGCACGATATGAAGGCTTATTAAGCCTGTGGCAATCAATAGCAGCCTAAATGATAATGTCCAGTGCCCAACTCAAGAGCTCCAGGCCTGAGGAGAGAAAGATCTGCCCTGCCCTTCCTCCCACTTCCTCTTGTACAGCCTTTCCCCGTCTTGCAGTCCACAGCTGTAGCAGCCATCACACAACCTCAGGCAGGCTAGTTAGCCCTGAGAAAAGAGCCTGAACCCCCGATCAATAACTTTAGTCTTGTCTGCCTAATTGCTCATTGGTCGACATTGGCGCCAGACTATATGTAAGTGCATGTTCCCCCGAGTGATCGACTTCGCCTCTATTTCCACCACTTCCCGCCTAGTGTTGGGCTTACGGTCTGCCCCTCTCTCCTCTCTCTTTTCTCCTGTCCTCGCCTCTGTTCACCCATGTTCGGAATGGAGAAAACCTGACCTGATCGGCTTCTCCTCAGTTATCTCAGCGGGATGAGACCATCCAGAGACTCCAAAGAGATGCGCTGCTCTCTCACCAGGCCCGTGACTCGCAGGCTGCTCAGGTAAATATCCGGGTTTAATGACGAACAGGAAGATTAGCCAGTTGCTCTCGCTCGCAATTTCAATGAGCGCCAGGAAATTAGCCGGTCTCTTTTGGGGTTTTCTCAATGGCTTATTATATGATCTAATGCAGCCGCACTTTATGAGCATGGAGCAGAGTATGGAGAGGGCAGTATTGATTGCGCTCATTGTGAATTATGTGAATAGATAAAAGTGTGAGTGTGCATATATATTAGGCAATTATGCGCTCAGGTGCTAATGTAAAAATTCTGCTGAATAAATATGAAATATGCCTCTATCAGCATCCAACTTGTGTCCCCTCGACACTAGTCATTTGAGATGATAATTGGGATAGCATGTTTGCCTTTTTCTGATGAGACGAGATATTGTGATAGCTCTCCTCAGCCTGGATTTAAATGTGTATTGATCAGTGTGAGGCTCAGGAGCTCAAATCAAAACAGCAGTACAGCCCCCGCACACTTGCATATATTTCTGTCTTTGTTTTTCACGTTATATTTTGAAGAAATCTTACAATCCTCACACAGTAAGCATCGGTTTCTGTGCCACTTAACATAAGAAGCTCATTTGTATCTGTTCTCGCCCTCTTTTTCCAGTAGTAGTGTGCTAATGTCATGATTTAAATGAAGTATTGATCAGTTTAGGAGGGGAGAATAGAGAGAGAGGGAGCGATTGTGAGGGAAAGAAAGCAAGACCAGGGTTATCGGTGTGGATCGCATACAGAAAGAGAGTGCTAACGGATGAGACACGTTTTAAGCGATTCCGTGAAATGGATTTCTGCATAATCTGTATTTTTAATTCGGGAATCACCGCCAGGCTCTTTTGTTTGACTCATTCCTAGAAGAAAAAATGGACACGGAGTTGACACACTGCTTCAAACAGGGCACGAATGGAAATAAATGCCTTTTTTATTCTTGTTTTTTTGTTGATTTCATGGAGTATTTGCCAGCCCATATACAGATGGTTAAATAAGGGTTTGTCCTGGTTCCTGTCTGGGTCTCCATCTTGTCTGGTTGTGATTCCTTCTGCAACGACGACACGGCAGCTGCATCAGACACACTGGACTAAAGCCTCCATCCAAGTGAACCAGCAGCTAGGTCTGTTTGTCTTCCTCTTACTGTCCTCTCTTCCTTTCTCCCGAGCTCCCTCCTCTTTCTCTCTCTCTCACCGTCTTTGGCTCTCTCTCTCCCCCTCCATCCTTTCCCCTCTTGTGATTTAGCACAGCGAGATAGTGTTAATTAGTGGCCTGTTATTTTTGTTGGTGCACTTACTGGGCAGGCACCGTTTTGTCGCCAGTTTTACCAGAACGGTTTATCTCACTGTTAGCTACATAGCTACATAGCTGTGTTGGCTATAGCTGCACTACTTCAGTGTTGACTCTATTTTTTGTAAAACATTTAACTATCATAGTATTGTTTATCAAATAATGTAACTCTCTTTCGTGTTGTCTTTGAATAGCAAATTTGTTCAGACTTTGTCATTTTTGGTTTTTAAACTTTCTTCATTGATAACCTGTTCTGATAGTTCTGATCAAGATTTTGTGAAGTGATTTATTTGTAATTATTTTTATTAACATGAACTATGAAATTCTACTTGAACCTGAAAGTCTTGCTGATTTTTGAAAAATATACATTTTATTGTATTCCTTGTTGAATGTTCTGGTCTAGAGTTAATGATCAACTGGTATTTTTTAGAATAAAGACTGAATCCTAGCCATCAATAAGTGTATTGTTTGTTATTTCGCTGTGTTGTTTTGAATGAGTATTGGATTTGGTTTCAAGAAAATTCAATTTCTATCTTCTGCAGTCCTCCTGACACAGATATTAGGCCTGCCCTTGACAGGACTCTGGGTGGCTTGATTTCTGAGTATCTGCTCAGGAGGATGGGGAGCCATTTTTGCATCTTAGCCTCGGCTACAGAGTGAGCAGGTCGGCTGCTCAGAGAGGATAGGCTCTGTGTACTGGATTGATTTTTCTCCTCCTCTCGCTGCCCTGCCTCCTTTTGTGGTTCAATAGCTGGACATCCAGGAGCAAGGATCTTTCAGTCGCTGCCTGAACTGCAGGAGAGCCGTCTGGATGTCCGGAGGAACAGATGCAGCAACGCCAAAAGCAGCCTCAGAGGCAGACTGAGCAGGCCCCGGAGCTCCAGAGTCAGGTATGGTGCTAACTGCTAGGCCCAGGGATTTCCAGCAGGCCTCAGACTCATCATGCTTCATGCGCCCATTCCTATCAGTGCATTTTGAGCAGAACAGCATTTCGAGGTGCACATCTGAAATATTTCCATCCCAATGTCAGTTCATATTTATTGAACGTGGTTTTGCTGGTGCCATCTGATCTAAACTCATGCAGCTTATGGAGTCATGGTAAAAATGTACATATGTATATTAATGACTTACAGACAGATCATCAAAAATGTATACGTGACAGAATTTGCTTCAATTTGTGATGTACACATGTGTTGCACAGAAAGAAAAAAAAAAAGCTGTACTTCATAGACAAGGATGTATGTCCACTGCACAAACAGTGGAGTCAACAGACAAACATGTTCTGTATGACAAACAGGCTCTTACACACATTGACAGGCAAAACGAACCCAGGATTCTGATGATTGATGACTGGGGTTTTTGGCATGTATTCAAAGAAAAAATGCTGCTTGCCACCTTCCCTCAAGAAAAAGCACTGACCAATCTGAATCACTGACTGTGTTGATTGATGGTGTCTGTGTCACCTGTTGCTAAGCCTCTGGGCAGAGTCTGTTTGTGGCGTTCAATCAGAGCCTGAGGTGTCATCTCAGTCACACTCTCTCAGTATTGTTGACTGGAACATTCACAGTGCTGCCTTAGCTACTCTGCAAATCTGTGCTTATTTTCTCCGTCTCCCTACCACTCTTCCGGACATCATTGACCGTAATGATCCCCCACCATTTTCACTCACTTCTTACCCACTCTGATACTCAAACTCTCCAGGAGCTGCTGACTGTAAATTGTTTCCAGAACTTATTTCCAGCCCATTTCAAATTAAAGATACCCTGTGGAGTTTTTGGCCACTAGTGACGGTTCCCTTTATTTTGTAACCTGTTAAGACACATAGACTCAGAGAGGTGCACATGTACTGAATAAGCATCAAAATTATGTGCTAAACATTTCACAGACCGCAGAGGCCTGTAAGAGTTGGTGGGGGTGATGTGTTGTAGGTAGGAAATGTGTTCAACATATTTGTTAGGCGTCAATGATGAAAAATAATCCTATATAAAAGAAGACATGTTTGTTCATAATGAAACTCAGCATCTCCGTCAACATTTAGCTCATGTGATTTAAAATTCACTGTTATGGTGCTGTGTCATTACATTTCTCACACACTGTGTTGCAGCAGTAACACCCGTGAGATGGTTCTCTTCTCTGACTGCAGTGGTAAGGCACCAGTGAACAAATCATTCATGAAACTTTTAAAGGCCCTAAAAAGCATCCTCAGAGGTCTTGTTGGTTTTTCACAGTGATTATAAAGTTAGATATTGTGTTTTCTCTAATGCAGTAATGCTGGAACTAACAGTTCTGCTGTAAATTGTGTCCACTCACTCATAGTCATGTGCTATGTGGAGGGTCAGTGCTGGTCCCGTTGAGTGCTTCCATGCAAATCATGATTGTTGCTTGTCAAATCGTTTATGTACTACAGATGCAAACTGCACTTGCCTGATATGTCAGTACTGTAAATCACACAACCAGTGTTGATGTGCACTTGCAGCCTATGTTCAGTCACATGACAGAGAATGGCTAAGGACAATATTGTAGCTACAGTAATTCTAAAAATGTGTCCTCCCAAAGCCAGTTAGATTTATGTAAAAATATACAACCTTTTAGCTTGTTTGCTGTTGATGTTACAGGCCCAAACCATTTGCTGGCCACCAGAAGCCTGAAGATACTGCCTTACACCTTACTTCATTTCTTTTTCTGATCATCAACTGGGAAGACCAATTAAGAAATTTCAGGCAAGTACAATTGGTGCCTGTTTGTCTGGAGCATCCCAACTATCTAAATTTTACTGCCAAGTTAGAATGCATTTTTAACAAATCAGATAGCTCAGCTGAAACTGTTTATTGTACAGAGTTACAGTATTATAGTATGTAGAACTGTCAGTAAAATTGTTTTCAAATTGTTGATTGTTTGATTGATATATTGATGAAACACTTAATTTTTGTCTTCAGTCAAGACTTATACTCAATTTTTGCATAGAAGTTGGTTTGCCATTGTAGAGTGTCACCTCCATCTTTTTCTTTCCATCATGTCTTCAGCTGCAGTTAAAGGGCGTCTGGTGAAGATGGAGGCAGAGAACGAAGCACGAATGGAATGCAAGCTGGAGTGGAAAGCTCAGGTCAGCCTAGCATGAACCATTCATTACCATATGTTCTGACCAACACACGTCCACATTGTCAAACCGAAAGGGGACTCTGATTCAACTTAGTGCATCCTCTCTTATATGTCAAGGTAAACATTAACTATGTATGCCAAGACAAACACATATATAAGATAACTAAATATAAAAATAATAAGATATATAAGATAACTAAAATAAAAAGACAATTCTGCCAACAAAGAAACTTGGACTAGACTGTGAACTACAAATTAAACTGCAGCAAAAATAGCTTAAGCTTTGGCCAAACTTTTGCACAAGGACCTTGTAGAGGGGCCTGCAATCAAGGTGGCAATCTACTCAAGAAGTATGGTGAAAGTCAGATCTTCACTTAAAAAGTTTAATTTTCTCTGTAGGTGGTGTGCTAATGAAAAAGTTTGGACTGGCTGTGGGCTCTGTGCCTGAATACTTGAAAATGTTGGAGAGAAGCATTGTGGACTTTGATTTAATTGGTACTTCTTATGCATTTCTTACTGGCTTCATATCCCCTTGTGCACCAGTTAAAAATACAAAAAATTTGGAAGGCATCAATTTGACACAACATGTCAGGACTTTGCTCAAAATGTACCTTATGTGTATCTTGTGGACACCCCATTCTAATTTGTAGGTTCGACTGCCCCAGACATTCCTAATACTTTAGGTGCAGAAAATCACTCCATTTTCATTACCCTGGAATGAGACGCTTAACAATCAAATATGTGTGTAATGTTCACGCCACAAACTTTGTTGTGTGTGCTTGTGACTTAATGTTCCTATGTGTGTACTCATGAGTTTTGTAGTTGTCCATTCCCCTTTTGACAGTTTGTTCCTTAGTCTGGATGAACAGCCATTGCTAGCTGGCAAGCCTCAGGACAAGTGACAGTTAAACATAGATAAAGGTTATCGAGGATAGTGCTCAGAAGGAGGAGGAGGATAGAACAGGAGAAGGACCATCGCACACCACGAATCTCACTGTCCGGAGTATCAGAAGAAGACAATGCTCTAACATATTTTTTATGTTCGGAGATGATCATGTGTCTGTTGTGTGTGTTTCATATATTTTTATTAAACGGAATAGTTAGCCATTTTGGGAAAGGAAGCTCCAGAAAGTCACTGCGTCTGGCAAAGAAATAGTCTGGCAACCCTTTGTAAAACCATAACTTGTTGTTTTAATTAAACAAACAAGATAGACCATGTTAATAAGTGAGCTTTAGAGGTGCTGTACTATAGGCAGATTTATTGTACCTTTGGACAGAGCCAGGCTAACTGTTTCCCCTGTTTACAGCCTTTATGCCAGGCTAAGCTAACCATCTCCTGGTTGTAGCTTCATATTTAACGGACAGATATGAGAGTGGTTTCAATCTCCTCATGTAACTCTCAGCAAGGAAGTGAATAAGCATATTTCCCAAAATGTTGAACTATTCCTTTAAGCATATACGCTTGTCTGTGTCTATCTTTCAGGTGTAGCGGTAATGACAGAGAAATGCTCTTTGCAGGGTGCAGCATGGGGCAGATTGGCTACAGAAAGCACCCAGATGGGGCACAGATGTAAAGATGTGGAGGCTCAGCTGGGACAAAGACCTCCCTTGGTTATACAGTGCCAGGATAGAACACAGGACACTAGGAGCAGGGTGAGTCAACCACTGTGGCTCACCTACATAGAGACATAGTCACAGGTAATCATTTTCCTTTAAGATAATATCTAAAAATTGATATACAAAGTATTGCAGCATGTTGTGCTGTATGATAAAGAATAGGACTGATTATTGTTATGTGCATTAGCTGTGTTGCATTGAAAGGCATAATTTACTCAGATTGAAATATTCTTTGTAGGTAACTGAATTTAATGCCTGGAAATGTACATTAATTAGCATATAATTGCTATTTACCAGCCAATTTATAGAGTACTACTGTAATGCTATGGTTGATGTGGTTCAAAAATACAATGCATTCATTGATAAATTACAAAGGTAAGGAATGGTATCTGCAGCATTGTAAACAAGCAGCAGCACCAACTTAACTTCACAAAGTATTCAGAGTTATTACTAGTGCTGTCTGTCTACATAGTGTATAGTGTATATACATTGTCTTGCATTAGTGCCTTTGGTTTAAAGCATTGCCTCTCTCTCAGACATCCATTACAGCAACACTACATTATTCTTATTCACTGGAGGTTTAGGAAATTGTATGTGAGAGAAAAGAGGATTTTATGTGTGTGCGTTAGCACAGGCAGACATGTGTATAGGTTTGCAGGCGTACAGTAGAGGTTTTGTTTTTATTTTATTCATGCACATGTGCACTGTGTGTGCGTGTGGGCACATGTGGGTTTCTGGTATTTGTCTCCTCTGTCTCTGTGTCACCTTTGTTGACTTTGTCTCTCTCCTTCTGCAACACTGTGCTCTCCGCTTTAATGACGCATATATCCTATCTCCAGTCACTGCCTAATCCCAGCAGCGCTGGCTCAGGAACAGATTACTGCTTCCAGACACCAGAGGAGAGAAGAGCAGAGCAGGGTGGGGGTTGGAGGGTAGAAAGAGATGCCTCAGTGATACAATATACAGAGGGATCGAGGGGGCCAGCACATGCGTGTGAACGTGCACACATATGCATGTGAAACGCCGACATATTTACAGCAGACATTCACCAAGATGTTTTTCCATATTGAATACAATCACTGCTTGTCTTTGCTTTGTTGTTTTACACATTTTCATTTACCCATTTAAATGAAAATGAGAATTGAAATCAAAATGTATTTGTCATATAAACAATAATACCAGTACAATGCAATGTGCAGTGAAAAGCCAGTATCCTAAGAGATAAAATATGAAATATATAGGAATGTTGTCAAAGCAAGACACTGTACATCTTAGTGACTGTTCTGCATTCTTCTCTTATCTCCAGATTTAAGACAAGATCCTGCCGTTACATGCAGAGTTTTCCAACATGGCTGCCTCAATCAGCAGGTACAGTGCTCCCAGCTGCTCAGCCAACAGAACCATACAGTGATTTTACAAGGTAGGGCGTTCTCCTTAGCAGATCAATAAAGTCTTGTGTTATTATTGCATTTTGTTCACATTATTATTATTCCCTTTTGTAGGATCACAATGTCCTTATATTTACTCTTTGCTCAGCCAGTTCCAGACACCCTCTGGCCTGCTGGCCTTTTTTCACAAACTGGTAAACATGTTCTGTATCGTCAGCTGCTGCTTAGCACTCAATCATGTGCTTCCTTATACAGCCAATTTTGAGGCTTATTCAAGATAAAGTATATATGAAAGCACAGACATGATGGAAGCACGAGATGTAGGTAAGCATGCACCCTTCTAAATGTGGTTATCTTGTGGTCAATTAGAGCTTCGTGCAGACCAGCAGCTCCAGGTGTAAATAATTGGGAGTGGTAAGTGCTGGAGTGGTGTTGTCTGTCCAGCGGCTGCTGTCATCACGCCAGCTGCCTACCAAGAACATGACTTTTAGGACCAAATGATTGCTAATAAAACATTTGATTGAGAGGAGAAGATAGTGAGAACCATAAACAGGCTGGATTCTGCCCTTTAATTTCACCATCTTCAGAGAATTGGTTTTGCTGTGCTGCAGAGTAGGTCCCACACACAAGCAGTTTAGTTGTCTGCCCAAGGACTGAAATTTAATTTCGCCTGTGTGTTGTGAGTGTGGGGGTGTGTGTGTATGTGTGTGTGTGTCTTTGTCTGTCTGACTGCATGAGTCAGTTTGGAGTGCCTTTGTGTGTGCAAAAACTAGCTTTGCATGAACTGCATATGTAAGAGTTTGTGCTGTAGTGTTTGTGTGCGCATGCTGTATTTTGTGCTTTCTTATTCTCGAGTGACTTAATGTTTTTATACTGCCAGTTTGTTACAGTACCATTTTACACTGTCTGGTTGCACTGAGGCATTTATTTGCTCTGTTGTTTCTGGATTTGAATGCTTTCTTGTGTAGTTTTGCAATTGATGTCTTATCACTGTGTTAACCTGCAAACCTAAAAAAAAAATGCCCACAGCTCCTGTTGGTATCATCGGTTTGTTGTGGAAAACTTTTTGGCAGTAATTTTCTGTTGAGAGTATGCTGATTGCATGTTTAGAAAGCAGCTGAATTGTTTAACAATGGTTTCAGTGTGGCTAGTTTGTAACAGTGCTTTTGTGTGTATGTGCATGTGTGTTTATGGTGCTGGTTCCTGATGAAAGCCTAGTGCAGACGCATATATCAGAGCTCCAGCACTAATAAAAGGCCAGCAAGCTGTGCTCCTCTCCTTCTGGGAACAGCACCGCTTTTTACTGCTTCTCTGACAGCAAGATAAAGTGCTCTTCCAATTAGAAAAATATTTGGCCACATACCTACCAACAGCAATCCTGGATTTTTTTTTATTTTTCATGCCATTTGATCAGGAGTTCTTGCTATTTTTACAGTGTGCTTTCTTATCATCGTGTCCTGAGTTTGCACATGTTAATGCGCACCCCACCGCTGCACCATAATGCTGTATAATGAAATAACTGTGGTTTTTATTTTGGTGTCTCTACTCTCATTTTGGTCTTTCTTTCATAAAGGTAGGGCTGCATACAGTGTGCTTTGGTTTGGGAATGAGACGGAATGTGTTTTTGCATTTTGCATGAGAAGATTCATGCTTGCTGTGTGTGTTTGGGTTGATGTCATTCTTGTTGCCCCTGTCATCTGTCCTTGCCTCATACAGAGACGTGCGCATATATACTTAACCGCTGATGCTAAGTCCCTATCTCTGTTTAAGAATACTGTAGATCTTTTTTCCCTTTTTTTTTCCAGAGTGCATTAAAATTAAATTCTCTCTTGTTGTTGTGAAAAGAGGCACACGTAAAAAATAATTGGCTGTAGGAGAGAACAAAGGGCTGGCTCCTCTCTCCTCCCTGCACACCCCAGCCAGGCATTAATATCAAGCCTGCTGCATTGTTCTGCCGTCTGCAGCCATCCCCCTAGCCAGACACTCAGCTCTGGAGAAGTCACTTTTAATGTCTGATAATCAAGGTGAATTTTCAAAAAGCTGCCATTTTCAAATGATGGTGTATATATTATGTGTAGATGGGAGTTCAGGAGCAGAGGAGCTCCACTCAGTGAGAGAGAGAGCGCATCAGCCATGCGAAGTGAAAGAGAGACACCTAACGGCCACAGAGGGAAGTGCAGGGAGATTTTTAGCTCTAATCAGAATTCTGTGAAGGACGGAAGCCAGCTGGAATATCAGCGTCATTGCTGACATTTGTTTCATAATTTGCTTTTATTTTAATAAACTTGTGTTTTTTTGGTGTTCATTGTCATTAGCACTTCAATGTCTACTGTAAAGTACATTGCCCAACATTGCAGCATCTGTATGTGTCTCCTGTGGCTGTGGACTGTCAGGGGGATGTATTTCTAGAGTACAGATGCTGACTGCTGTTGCCCCTTGCTGAAGGGAGCTCTTGTGCAGCATTATTGGGGAATCAGGCAGCCAGCAGCAGAGCAGTGGAGCTCCATTTCCCTGCTACAGGGCACAGACTCATCTTCCTCTTGCTCCTCCCATATCCCCTCATCCCCCACCACTAGGTATGATTATTTCTCCTCCGCTCCACCGCACCATTATATTCCAGGTCCGCAGTTACCCCTCCCTGCTGTCATTTTTCATGGCATGTTTTTGCCCGTGTGCAGCGCTGCACATTTGCACTGTGCCTGTGCAATATGTTAAGGAGGGGAATATAGTATGCAGTGTGCAGAATGTAATAAGTATATATTTATTTTCTTTGCTGGTGATTTACTGTTTTTTTTCCGGTGCTTGAGAAAAAAGGCCAGCTCTTGCCATGTATCTTAACAAACATGACTGCTGCGTATGCACTCGCCTCCAAGGCGTTTTACTCACCGGGGAAACAAAATTATACATCTGAGGCAGTCTGGTTGTTTTACGTGCTATGACTGTTAAAAACCTGCTTGTTATTTTGGGGTATAAGCCTTGCTAACACCAGTTGGGTAAAGTTTTGGTTGTGCATGTGGCATTCGCTGCATTAAAAATGCAACAATTTTAGATGCGTTTTTTTTTTTTTTTTTTTGCAGTTTTGCAGCCTTGATAGCTGCTCGGGTGATTGGATGCAGTGGCTCATTGGACTATTGTGTGGGCTTCAAATACTCCTGTAATAACTGAAACCAAGCCAGGCAGCCAGCCATCAACAGCACCGATTGTTCACCACCTTCTGTTTGCCTCTTCATACTGCCCCCCAGTAGTCCTGCTAGAAACACAGGCATGGTAGGAGTCTCCAAAATCAAAACGCAAATACACAACACACACACGGCTGAAAATGACATTATACTCAGAGGGGAAGTAGATCTAACCTTGTGAAACAGTAGGATTTAAATAGGTTCTGTGCTGGGAGCAGCACGGTGCACAAGTCTCCCTCTGTGAGGCTGTCACAGTAGGACACTTGCAGACTTGCATAACAGACAATAAAAAACTTAATTCTTAAAGATACACCACATAATTTTGTTATTGTGCCCACTACCGCCTATAAATTCCAGAATTTCCTCCCAGCTCACTATTGATGAACTTAAAAGCATCAACATTGAGCAGGAAAAAGGAAACAGGAACCGCGAATTTGGAGTCGATATCGTAAACTACAACGACTTTAATAATATCAGGGAGGGTACTGCAGAGATTATGTAAAATATGATCCAGTGTGTGTGAGTGTCATTGATTATTTGAGTTATAAGCTGCTATAAAAGACTAACTTAATGCACTAGTTCGGGACTTTGTGAAGTGAAAAGACACTGGCTAATTTATTTTGTGGATGCGTATTCGTTTCGATGGCCGTCTATATTATGTTTGCCTTTGTTTTTCTCTGTAAAGATAAAGTGGATGACAGTGTACAAATACCTTTTTTATATAGACTACTTAATCATTTTGACATTCAAATTTTGAAATATTTACTGTGTTTTTGTTTGCATTCAGTAGTATGGTGCAGAAATTTCCCCGTTGTGGGACTAATAAAGGAATATCTTATCTTCTGTGTATAGAGTATCTGTCCCCTGGCTGTGGGCTGCAGAGCAGATTGTATCATACCATATCTTCTATCAAGAGCAACTTTGAGTGTGCTGGCAGTCCCATATTGTATTGTCATATCTGTCAGTGTAACGACTGTCAACAAGGAGGCTCAAATTCCATCTTTTTGTGTTGATTCATAAAAATGTACAAAATTGAATACATCTCAGGGCTTACAGTGCTTGTTCATACTCCTGTGCTATGCACCTGATACCTGGTACGGTGCCTTGATGTAACACTGTTTATAGATAACTTGGTTTTGCCTTCAGTGTGATTGCATAATAACCAAGCATTCAAATGTGTGAGTGCTTTATTTGTTCCCCGGCAGTAGTAGTGGTAGCATTATTTTTCTCTCTGGTTGGAGGGCATGCTTTCAAAGTGTGGATCTCAGCTGTGGTGCAGAATAAAGACGTAGAAAGGAGGAGGAGAGGGCCATAGGCGTTCTGATGAAAGGATGTGCGGGGAATCTGGAGTGTGGAGAGAGTGAGCGTTTTGCCAGTCCGGTGTGGCAGAGCAGGTCTGGCTCGGTGCCAGTCTGGGCACTGTGCCCACGAGGAGGCAGTGTGTGGCTAACACTGACTGTAGCACAGAGGGAGAGAGAGAGGGGAGACGCAAGAGAGAGGCTGACAGAGTGTGTCTGTGGGGGGTGTCTGAGGCTGACTGGCAGAAGAGGTTTAGTCTGCATTTGCATGTGAAGTGGCCAGGTTGTGATACAGCAGGAGTGGAAAGCGGCAGGGAAGAACGAGGGGAGATTTCCTGGGCAGTGTTATGTCACCAGCTCTATTGCTGATCTCACTAGTGTGTACGAGCAGCGTCGGTGAAACTTGCAGTAAAACTTGTCTCCCGTTCTCAGCGGCGAGGAGTCGATGGAACAATTGGCACAGTTCATTTAATCAGACATTTGTTGTTTCATTTAATCATGCACTTGATTGTTGCTGTTAATTGCTTTGTCTGTTGTTTCTTTATGCATTGCCTGAGTAAATAGTTTCTCCATGGGACGCAAATGTTATCTTTCTGCTTTGTATGCATTTACATATTGTTTGCCTTTCTACACATTATCTCTCTCTCTCTCCCTCTCTCTCTCTCTGTTCTCCTCTTTGTATCCTTAAAATATTCTGCACACCCCTCAGCAGTTCCGCATGGCAGACAGCCCTAATATAATCTGTGCGTCTGAATTCTAATTTATACCGTCAGGATAAAATAAATAGTCTGCAGTTAATTATGGGGAGCCAGCTCCTGGCTTTGCCCCGGTGATTTATGAAGTGCACGTAGGCATTCTGCAACGCATTTTTCTTAATTTATTTTTAATCTGTCTTTCAATTAATTTTACTGCAAACGTCTTAATGATGGCAGAGGGCTGCGTTAATGAGGCCAGTGAGGTGAAATGAACAGGCACTCACCCCAGTGAGGTGGAAGTGAGAGGCTTTGAGGATGGGGTCATGCCAAGGGTCTTAACTTAACGCAGCCAAAGAGGTTCGGTCCCTGTTGTGCGTTTCCCTGCCTTGTCTTTCCACTACCTCCAGATCTTTTGAGCTTTTCACCTGTGTCAAAGGAAACGGTTCTTCTGAGGAAAATGATCATTTTCTAGTTCTTTTGGAACCGTTTGCTTCATGATGTGTAGCAGAGGTTTTTTTGTGCCTTATTTGACCCTGTTCAGTGAAAACAATACAATACAAAGTCAGTTGTTCTCGGTGATTGGCATCCTTACGCCCACCATCACTTCTGTGTTAGCTGCATCACTCAGCTGTTGTAGAGGAAGTGTCACTCTCGGCTTGAACTACGCCGATTTTTCCAGTGATTTTGACACTGCGTGATTGTCCAATTCTCACATCTTGTAGACTACTCACCAGTTCAGCGCTTGAATAAAAGTTGTATTCACAGTGGAGTTGAATGAGCCATGTTTTTTGTGACTAATACCGTCACAGTTAAGTAAAAATGCAGTGCAGCTTTTATAGTTTGGATGTTTGCTGACTGACCAACTTAAGTAAGTGGATTTCAGGTTTTGCTGCTTGCCTTTCTTTTTGTCTTCAGGCATGCGTGGATCCACAATCCGCTCACTCATATAGTCTTTGTCCCTGTGCGTCTTGACTTGAGGCTTTGCAGAGGAGGGAGAGAAAGCCGCAGTCTCTGCCTCACAGACAAGAAAATACCTCATATGATTAGAAGCATTTTATCCATCGTTTCACCCCCTCTCAAATTAGACCAATATCTCTTCTGTACTTGTTATGCACCATCGTTTTCTGCCAATTAGCATGGAGCGTGGTTGTCTCAGCACTGGAAGGGCCTGGTGTGGGGTAGCCAGGAAGGCTATGTAACCGTGGTGGTCAGCAACCAGACAGCTCACATCAGCCTACCCCATTAGGGACATCCGCACACAGCTCTCTGCATCAGGATGCTCTCATTTACTGCCTCCACATCCAGCCATTTATCTCTCTTTACCCCACTCTCACTCGCTTCTCTCTCTCTTTTTAATTTTCCTCTCAAAAACAGATCCCACATTAAGCAGCCGAGCATGGCTGGCTGCAGTGCCTCTCCTGAAAGAGCAAAGGAATGATTTAATTTCTCCTCCTCTCTGTTTCTGTGGCCGCCTCTCCCTGCTCATACACAGATCATTACACACAGAGGCCTCATTTTCATCTCCCTGTGAGGGCACATGCAGGGCTTTAACTAGTCAGCCACGCCATGGCCATTGCTGACGATCAATACCTGTGGTCAGGACGGAGCACGCAGTGCTTCCTAAATAGGCCCTGCAGGTCCAACCATAAAACACCTTAGAGGCCATACATGCCACCCCATAAATAGTCTTTTTTTCTTTTTTGGCTTTCATTCCTATGGAGGAGTAAGGTGAGCCAAGCCTACGTTGGATAGCTTAGCCATTGAGCTGGGATAATGATGATTAAGAGGTCATGACACTATCCAGAAAATACTGCTAAACTAAAGGTCCAGGGCAAGAGTTCATTCCAAATGAGTCTGGTTGATATAAGAAAGCAATAGGGACATGTTTGGAGCTGTTATTGTCTGCTTCTCTGACTTATACTCTAAGATAGAAGGTGTAGCCACTATTCTGTTAGAGGATCCCATTTTACCTGTTCTTCTTCACTGTTAAACAACAAAAAGTTAAGGCGGGAGTGACAAATGTCGTAAGCGTATGCAACACGCATCATTTAAAGTACATGGTATGTAATCTTCTAAAACATCAGGGCCTGCAGAGATGGTTTAATTTAAACAGTAGGCCACTCACAACTGAGAACTGCTAATGAGATTTTGCTCAGTTGGAACCTAAGTGAAACTGAGATAAGCTCAGAGGAATAGTCAGTTGAAGTTTTTCTATATGGATAGTTCCCTGTTTAGCTTGTGGATTGCGGGACTGGAATAGGTGATATATGGACCAGATGAGAGTTAGCCTGGGGGCTGCTAGACAGAGACAGAAAAATGGATGTGTTTCTCATCTTGCTTTCGCCTCCAAGGCTCTCAGCTGGCCTGATCCCTACATTAACCAAACAGATAGCCAACAACTTTAATTACCTTTGCATCCAGTCGCTCTCCCCATCCACCACTCCCCACTTCGCTTGTGCAAATGAAAGAAAGAGCGGGATAGAAGGAAGAGAAGCATAATTACTTATTTTACTGGAGTGCAGCAGAATGCCTTTTGCCAAATGACTCTAATTCCAAATGGTTAACAAGATTTTTCTTTTTAATAGAGCCGAATCCATGTGACAGCAAATTGCTTTCCTATTTGGAGCCTTAATGGCTTTTCATACTTTGCACTTCCAATAAGCAGTAAACTCGGAAATTAATATTGCACACTGTGTTATGATGCAAATGGGAGCGAGATAGGAGAGCTGTACCTTCACGCAGAAACCCTCTGATTAGATCCATAATTGCTCTGGTGGGATGATTTTTCCCGTTTGTTTGAGCTTATTTATTTATTTGTATAATTTCCGTCCACACGCTTCACTCCAGCATCATTATCAGTGACACATCTACATTGCTGTATGTTGCATTTCACTTTTGAATGACTTTTAATCAGTTGTAATAGAAGAAAAACAAATGCACAAGTTCCAAATGTGATAGTAGAAAGTGATTTTTTTGTAGCCCAGCCATGCTGCCGCTGAGTTTCATTCTTTTGCTTTGTAGTAAGTGATCCACTAAGAAAAAATAACATGTTAAAGTACATCCTCAAGTAGACTTTGTCTTCTGATTGAGACAAATACAAAGACCGAAAGACCATTTTCTTACTCATCTCTACTTTTCGAGTAGATGTGCATTAGCCTGCTGTTGACTGGCTCAGTTAGACCGGGTTGAACCCCTCTCGCTGTCGTATGAACAGGCACAATCTAAAAAGATATATTTGTGCAAGGTGTTTCTTAATTAACTTTTGATCCAAGTCATTTCATTTCCAATTCCATTTTACACATTCTCAAATATTAATCCTTGTCTGTGCATATGGTATTGTATTCTTAATAAGGGGGATCACAGAGTGGGACACAGTTCACACAGCACATGTAGGTACAGAGGTGCTCTGTTAACAGCACACAGATCAGAAAATGTGCATATTTTTTAGAAATGTCACTGATAAAATACTGTCCTAACAGCACCCTTGGGCAGGTGAGCCTTTCTTACATGTCACTCTACTGTACCTCCATCATCTAGACCCTTTTTTACATACGCTTCCAGTAGTGTTTTGGCCGTATCTGACTCTGTTGTCCTGCTTTGTGTCCACTCCATCTGGATGTTGTTAGAAGCCTCCTTTTAGTGCAGATTTTCTAAGTATTCTATGCGGGCCTCCTTTACCGCTGTGCTCAGTTCTCCGGGGCTGTCATTAGGAAGAGAGGGGTTGACAATGTCCTGGGTTTTTGGCTGTAGCTGCACCAGACACACAACCAGCCTAACACGCAGACAGAAATAGCAAATAAATTCAGCTGGATGGGCCTGCGATTGCTGCCAGCGATTGAGGTTAAGTGTCCTTTGGTGTACGGGGCCCGAGCGTAGCAGCAGTTCAGCCAGATATTGGTCACGTGACCACGCACATACAGTCTGACTCTTTGGCGATATCACCATGGCAACCCTTCATTTCTTCTCAGCATGCTCCCATTTCACCTGTCATTCTGGTAATTGCATATCGTCATGATGATCATAATAAGACAATATTTATGAACCGAGCAGTGACAGGCAATGTAGGGAAATGGAGAAAAAAAACGGAGCTTTCATTAGACTAGAATATTAATGCAGCGACAGGGCTTTTTAGGGACTAATAAAGCTCGTTCTCCTTGTTTTCACAGGTTTCCGCTCATTGTGTGCGTGAGCCACACTGTAGAGTGAGTCTGAGTTTCGATTTGGTTTTAATTGGGTCACCCTCTCCTCTCTCCTCTCTCCTCTCATGCAGTCTTTCTGTTGAACTCAGCTTAATTAGACCTACAAGATTGTGACACTACCAGAAACATATTATATCTGCTCTGCCTCTATTTCCATTGATGTTCTGTTTTTAGAAGTATTGATAAGACAAGCTATGTAATGACATTTGCTATACCGCTGGAGTCACTAATGGCCCTCGGCCAGTGTTAGACTGTATAGCGGCGTGGAGAGAAATGGATAAAAGGTTTTATGGAAATAAAAGATCGCTCCTGAAGGTGGAGATAGCTAGGCCTAATGACTGTTGTGCCAGCTGCTCCTCATTACCAAGGTCACTGGCATCAGGACCAGCTGAGATCTGCTAAGTGGTCTCCAGCCTTTAAAATGGCCATGAGGCCTTTCCATCACTACTGCACCCACTGACACCATAAACTCTGTGAAATGCATAACCAAGTCGTATTTTCTCTGATTATCCTCATTTAAACTGGTTTTCTACTAGGATGTCTGCACTCATGCTGTATTTACATGACTGCAGTAAGTTGATATTAGAGTAGGTCATGGAATGCATTTCCTTGCTTGGTCATGGTTGTTATTGTGAGCAATATGTCAAATCTCTCATATTAATTTTATCGCAAATGTTTCTTTTCTTATGCACCAGCAGCGAGGGATGTGCAACTTTATGTCCCTAATTTATGAGCTGCCTCCAAACCTCATTAGATTTTCAAATATCAACGTCTTAGTTTTTTCACGGTGTTCTGTAACGCTGTAAACTATTCAGTCCTCCTTTGGAGAGCAAAAACAAGAAAGCCAAGCACAATGTTGGATTTATATATGTGCTGTGGGGGGGGGTGGGGGTGGGATGTCAGTGGAATTAATTGATTTGCCTATATTTATCAGAAGAGAGTAAGCGCCTAATCCCTGCTTGCATTATTAAAGATAATACCACAGTGGTTTCTGTGAGACCACCACACTGAATCAAAGTCTGACATGGACTGATGATGTATGGATATATTATTCAGAGCATTGCATGGGCCTCAGAACAGTGCAGCTCCTTTATCTGCCCTCCCAGCTTACTGCCTCCTCATACATGCACACACATGCACACAACCACCACTCATCAACCCCTGGAGGGCACCTGTGTTTTCAAAGTAAAGACCACTTAGAGAATAGCCCCAGGCGTCTGAATACTGAAGTGCCCTGTGTTACACATTAGAAGCCTCTGTACAAGCCAAGAACATAAACACTCTCAATAGCCCTCGTCTCCTCCCAAGAAAACCCCAAATACCTCAAAACAGGGGGAAAACTGCCTACGAAGGCCAGAATATGGAACAGATAGTCTGTGGGGACTGAAACCACATTAAGGACCACTCACTGAGATGTGCAGCTCATTGTACTATACTTATGCAAGTGTATAAGAATCCGATCAGACTTTTTTCCATTTCATCTTTGGCAACTGTCAATGAAAGTAAATAACTTTCGAGGACACTGTGTTTACCTCCTGTGTGTTTTACAGGTTAGTGTATTTTTCAGTCTCTGTAATTTCCTGATGGGTGCGGCTGACTTCGTCGATGTTCACAACCTGGAAAACAGCAGCTTAAACTGAGGTGCACCAAAAGATAAAATGTGTAGGAGGGTAAACAGCCACCCCTCCTCCAGAGGCAGACGCAGGGGTTAACGATCAGACATTTCATTCAATCCCCCAGCTGAATAAATGAGGTTTGATCAGATGCCAGGAACCGGAGAACAAGCAGCCTTCAGAGTCAGCTGCACAATCTGTCATAATGAACACTTTAATATTAAAAGAAAAACAATCCTATTAGCAAGCAGAGAAAGACAAGAGTTTTCGGGAAGGCAAGGAAGCTGTAATCTAAATTTTTAATGACCGTTCCTGCGTGATGACTTTGTCTATGTATTTTGTCTGTTTGGTAAGGGAAACGAGTCAGCGCTGTCACACTTAATTCAGGCTACCCTTTTGTGCTAGAGCAGTGGGTAAATAGCTGGGGGAGACATTTGAATGTCTTAATAGACGTTGTAACTGCTCCATCTCTAAATGTGTTGAAATGGAGGCGTGAGGAATGGCATCATTAAGGTAATGTGTTCAGGAAGCCAATGAGTTGCTCTAACCTCTGCTGCTCAGCCTGAGATCCCGTAAGTGCACAATCTTGGGTCACCTTAATCAGACAGAGGCGGCACTTACAAACACATACATACACACACAAAGCCTCAATTACATTGTGAAATTGCTCTCAAATGAGTCGTACAACATGTCTAGCTGCTCTGTTAATGTATTCTTGTGAAGATTCTGTGTCTATTATGTGACCGCAATTGTACAGTAGGCTTGTCTGTGAGATGTGTTTGTGCAATTGCCGCAGTAATATCACCAAACTGTGGTTTTACTGGCCTAATGCAAAGGGAAGGCAGTTATATATCTCTTCCAGACAGCAGCAGATAGTGTTGTATGTTTAGGTAGGTCAAATGTAGACCTGGGTATTTCTTCTATAAGTTTCAACACTCAATCTTCCCTAGCAAGAACTGGGATTGAGAGGGAAGGGATTTGAGCCGCATGCATACTTTCATCTTAGCCCCAGACAGTGTTTTCAACCCCAGGAAAGTCTAAGATTCCTCTCTCCCTTCTTTTTTTTTTTTTATCAACCCTGCAGAGAGAGTCAACAACCATCCTTTTTGCCCTTTAAAAGTGTCTTCTCGCTGAGTTTGGAGGCAACCAGCAATGACCAGAGGTTCTTGTGTCATTCAGTGCTCCAACGTGTGTTTTGTTTGGGCTGAAGAGTTTTTAGTGATGAATTTCACCCATCACATTCTCCTCTATGGTTGACCAATGAGTTTTGTGAAAGCATGGCCTGTGGTGTTTTTCTTTAATAAGTCCAGAGGTGAGGCAAAGCAAGCAGGCCATCAGTCATCCTGTCAGGATCTTACCCTCTGATTAGCACAGTATATTGGTGGAGATATTTAACCTGCCACAGTCGCCTACGTCAACCAGTCTTTCATGTAATGACTCAGCTAAAAAATTGCGTTTCTGGCCTTTTATCAGTTTTGTGACAAGATATGAATTATTTATGTCTTTGAGTCCTCTATTTAGAAAGGGGACTGGACCACCAGGCAGCACATGTGTATATATCCTTTATATATATCCATTAATAGAAGTGCAAATTGTGTGAGGCTGAACTTAAGTATATTTATATAACAACCAATAAACCATCAGCTACAATAAGCAAAATGCAGAGGACGCACCTCCCTCCGACCGGAACAAGTACAGTAATATGATTAAGAGCTACACAAAAGCTAGTCAGAAAGTGGACAGACAAGTCAAACTACATATCTAAAATAGCTGGATCAATGATTGCATTCATGGTACTACCACTTGAAGACTACAACTTGGCAGAAGCTGGACTTGACCAAACCTACTAAAAAAAGAAACCAAAGTTTCCCTTTATGTACATTTGGAAAATGACTATTGGTGTTGATGAAGGTGTACTGTCGCTCATCTGATAAAACTGTGAGGTTACGTCAGATAAAAAAGGTTGGAAACTACACACTGTCAGCTCTCTCCCCTGACCTCTGTTCTCTTGCCTCATTCACCCTCTCATCAGGACACTTGTGTGGTCCAGCACAGCCCATGCGGGGCCAACCTGAAACAGTGGCACTCTCGCCTTTGGGCCTTGGTTACACACCTCAGAATGGATCTTTATTTACAACACAGAACTCGGAAACAGCTGGTCAATCCATTTAGCCTAAGGCCACTGATTTGTTCGTATTTACTACAACAGCCAAAGAAAAGCCAGGGTATTTTTTCCTCTCTCCTTCCTATTGATCCGGCGCTTAGAAAATCTGCCCTGCTGTCTAAACACTATTGATCCCTCCCTCTCAACGACAGGCTCTCGCACCAGTGTATAAAGGGACTGGATGAATTGAAATTTCATTTCCGACAACTTGTTCCTGTTATTTTTACCCTTTTTTCAATAGTAGGGAACATGGGCTGGCAGGCTGCCACTCACAGAGAGTCGATCGGTGTTTGGCTCGGAGGGGAGAGGAGGGATAGAGGTTAGACTGTTTAGATTACCCTAAGCAGGTCTTAAGACCACTATACCATAGACAGACCTTGCTCTGTCAGTTAGATCCCAGTGATCATTAATGGTTTTCAGGGCAGGTTTGTGTCCAGAATAGCCTTTGGACATTTTATAGTTTGGGACTGATCACAGGCAGTCAGGACTGGGGTTATCTCTCTGTCAGCCTTATTAAAGGTCAGCCAGCCTGGACTCAGGTAGCAGGCCAGGTTTCAGGTGGTTTCCCATCTTCCATCCCTTTAATGTAAATTCATATATACTTAACCTCACTGCTAGTGACCAATTTCTTTCATTTCTTTTGGGTCAACTTTACATTATTGTTAGATAGCTGCTGCAAGTTGTAGCTGTTAGAAAACCTTATTTGCTATTACATCAATTTTGACTGATTATACCCACATGACAACCTGAAAGCAAACCTGAAAATCATGAAAAGGATCATTGGAATTTTTTACTTTCTTGCCTTAAAGGTTGCAGCACAGCAACTAACTGTCTAGTCTCAGATGTCAGAGTTTTCTCATGAAAGGAAGCTTTCAAAGTAATTCCTGCCTGCAGCTGCATTACAACATGATGAAAAACGTTTACCAAAATCCAATTCATTTGACATACAGTACAGTGATGTTCACTGTAATAGATTATCTATTTCAGGAAAGTTTCACATGTTTGCAAATTGATTTTCTTAACCATACTTGCATGAACTGGAATCAATGGGTGCATGGAGTGTACAGAAGGAAATCAATCTAAAAATAATTGCACGCTTTAGAAAAAGGTCAGTAACAGTTGTTTAAAGTTAATGTAATAAAACATGGAGAATCATCGGTACGCTTGTTTAAATCGTCAAGACTATGTTGAAATTCTGAGGATGCCATGCTATAATCAAATTCTGCCGTGTTCCTAACTCTGTCACCAGATACCTTTTAGACACTTTATATTTCTGTGGTCATCTTTTGTCATTCTCCTATGGCTGGAAAGGGGAACTATGCCGCAGTAGACGTGGTTTGGCTAAGTGAGAGAAAGATGTAAAGATGTTGACCTCTTCACCTTCCTTAATTGAAAACTTGATTCACAAGGTCAAGGAAGAAATTCATAATGGAGTACAGAAAGAATAAGAAAGAACAACTGTGGTGTTGAAAGAAGTGAACTTTCATTTGGTGATTTTAAAAAATTGCTACAAAATGTTTTTTTTTTTTTTAACCAAATATTTGGTTATTAAAAACTTGAAGTAAATGTCTTCTTGAAAGAAGTAAGTACTACTAATATGACTAAAATATCAATGACTCTTATTTAATTTAGGATCTGTTTCTACTGTGTTAGTCACTAATTCTGGTATTTAGTGATTAATTCATTTTGATACCAAGTCTTATTGTTATTATTGTTATGATTGGGAACAATGCTGAAATTGGACCTGTCCATGTCTTTTAGAGAATTCAGCCAACTCTTATCACAGCTGCCACTTGCATCATGAATATCTGAATTAACATTCTGACTTTGGAGGCTTCTTTAAACTAAAATTTGTCCACTATTTATCCATACTCACAGAGTTTGAGAAGGAAAGACCTGACCTGCAAGGCCCCTAGAACATCCAAGGGGAGTTCCACTGTGCCGCAGGGAGGGTAAACCAACCAGTAATGACTTCTGCTCCATCTGGCTCACCACTGTGTCCAACTATTACCATTACAACAAGATAGAGTGTTACATAAAAAGGGAGGTTCTGTTTTAATTAACATCAATATTCATGTAATGGTCATAAAGCCAGCCCGCATTCCATTTCAAGCTCTTAATGTTAATGCATATTTTAATACATTATCATTGCCACCATCATAATTCTTATTATGATAACTGTAATTATTAGATTTATGACAGAATTATGGTTTTGTTCCCTGAAGGCACATATTTTGCAGGGAATCCAATTTTTCCCTGGTGTATAACGCTCCCAGTCTTTCCCCTCCAAAATACTGAGCAGACACTGATAAAGATAAACACACAAACACCCCTGTGTGTCTGCTGCTGTGCCTGTAAAACACTCAATCTGAATTGCATATCCGCCTTGCCACCGAGCTTGTCATAAGCTGTATTAAGAAAAATGGTCACACGGTTTGACATAAATTGGAAAATGACATTTGGAAAATGGGCGCTGCTGTGGAAATTAGAGATATTAAAATTATAAATCAGTGTCTGGAAGTGCATGGGGGTGTGGTGGCTTTTCTCTTTCTCCATCTGACTCTGCGTTCATCTCTCGCTCTATTTCTCCCTTTTTTCTTCTTCTCACACACTTTGTCTTTTGCGCTTTCTCTGGAGGCAGCAAAGGGTCGGAGCCCAGGAGTCAGTCCAGTAAAAGTGGTTTTAAATGCAGCCACACACGAGTCTGCCCCACGGGAACAACCCCAACCTCTCATCTGGCAGTAAAAGTGAAGGATATTGTGTGTACGTGTATTTGCGTGCTGCGTGTTTGTCTTTGTGTGTCTGCTGCAGCCGTACCTCGTCAGCTTATTGCTCGGCTCTCTTGCTGTAACCTGCTAATGGATCATCTCTGAGGTGTGATATGTATTATGCAAAAGTAAGGTGTGCTGACACCTTTAAAAACAGACAGCTTCAATCCTCTGGATGCCTCACCTCTGCTCCTTCTGTGTGTGTGTGTGTGTGTGTGTGTGTGTGTGTGTTGAGAAGGGGGAGGCAGAACAAGGAACAGATTTCTGAGCTACAGGTGGAGATAGACGGGCCAAAGACGCTGCTGCAGGATAAGATGCGAGAGCTGCAAAGAAAGTTCAGTGGCCTTCCTATTGACTGAAGCTCCCCACCCCTCACACACACACACACACACACACACACATATGAATACGCACATATCTACATAACTCTATGTCCTCAGTAAAGCGTTCAGGGTTTGCCACTACATATAAGTGCACATATATGTAGTAGATTCATTTCGCCCTTTCTTTTGATTGAGCTCAAAGAAGAAAGCTAGAAAAGGCTGGGAGTGCTGTGGGCCTTCTTTCCTTGACCCACTGACCTCCTCCTTTTGGGAGGAAGAAAAAAAACGTCCCTGCCTTAAGAGGAGCTGCTGCTATGCCACATATGATACCTTTAAAATGTGGGTCAGAAGCTCTTTCCATCGGTGGTGTAGGAAGAAAACATTCAATCTTTGCGCCCTTGAAGAATTGAATGTTACATTCATAGATACCTTCTTAGTGTTTAGGCAGAGGGCCAAAATAGGATATTTTTTTCTAGCACGTTTAAGTTAGAAGGTCACCCATTTACGAGCAATCACTTACTCAGACCTGCTTTACACTGCCTCCACAACACATCTGCACATGCGTTTCACTCTTTCAGTCTGAAATTTGATTTCACTTGCAGTCGCAGTTCAGTAATATACATTTTTTACTATGATGCTCATTCTTGCCTCTCGGCTTAATTTTCTTAACACAGCTCGCTCTTAAATGTCAGGAAAGCCCTGATGTAGCTAATGTTCATTAGGCTCATGGATGCTATTGATTATGAATATATACGAGCCTCATCTCAACACTCCATAACACCCAGCTTGACTTCCTGCACTGCCACTTCACCACGGCCCAACTGACTGCCACCCTCCACTTCAATATTTCAGCACTTTTATTTACGTCTACTTTAAATTTCACTTACACTCTCTGTCCTAATATTGAAATATTAAAGGAGGTATTCTTGAGGAGGTCAGGTAACGCACTTGGTAAGGCACTTTGTTTTGTTAAAGTTTTAGATGCCTCTCACTGTAGTCAAGAGGAGGGAGTACGTCGGAGGGGTCGTGTCCCTGGCCGTGCCACTCATGAACACAAGAAAAAAACCTTATTGAGTTGATTTGGAGTGAAATTGCAACAAATGAATTGCTGAAAAGGGGCGAAGTGTGTCAGTCCTGAACAACATTCTCCCACTTATCCGCCTCAACTCATTGATAATAAAAAAAATAATAATGGAGAGTTTGCATCTCTCGTCTTTGTGTGTTTGGCACAACTTTGCAATACATACAAAGAAATGAAGAGACTAAAGGAGTGCCAGCTAAAGGGCAAGGTCTGGCCCTCAGGATTTGTGCACAAGCATAATCCACACACTCACGAAGCACATGTGTATGTGCGCACAGGCACACACTGACTTCTGTCACCTTGATGCTCTCATTGAAGTTAGTAAAAAAGAAATCTGTTTAATAAGACATCAGCCTTCTAGAGAGGAAAGGGCGATAAGGCCAGGCTGACCTTTCCATAATACGGCTCCTCTAAGCAGTCTCACTTCAGTTGCTGATACTTAAACATCCATAGAGTGAGTTTTCAGGAATTCCTGACTTTTAATGTTGAACTGCTTTGCTGCAGTTCGTAACTTTTCATTTGTGTGGGGATGGAGGTGCAAAAAGGCCTGACTGTAATTGTTCTTGTTCTTTCTAGGAAAAGTGAGCTTATTCTCTTTTCATGACTACCATTAGAAGAAGGAGGACTGCCAATTTGGAATTGAATAGAGACCTATGGTGCGTCTAACACTGATAGCTAAGCTTAGGCCAGGACTGGTTAAAGAGGTCTTCAGGCCCTAGATCGCCATGTGTGAGGTGTGTAACTGGAGGCAAGTGTTGAGCACTGAGATGATGTGTTTTTACAGCGCAGTCTTGCTGTGCTTTGGGATGGCAATAAACCACGGCCTTCAAAGCACAGCCAAGCGCCACTTACTGCTGAGTGCTTCTCTGGTGGTTGGACGAGATTACTCTCAAAACAAAGTGCAGACAGGTTGATTAATAGAAGGGTCTGCAGAGGTGCGTGCCGCAGTATATTTTCACACCCGGCGAACACTCGTTCATTTCATTCGCATGGACTTTTATGGGGTGATCCTGTCACTGTATGAGTTTGTCACTTCATAAAAACGGTCCCCCTCTTTCAGTGTCTGTAGTGAAAACTTATCAGAGCTGTTACAGACGTGTTGTTTTAATGTTGAGGGAGCACACTGTGACTTGAAAGTGCAACGCAGACCACATTTGGGGCGAAGAGCCCTGGTTGTGCCTCATAAAATCTGCACCATATATTTATTTACCTTTGGGAGTTACCTTTATACAAACTGATATGAATGCAAATGAGATTCATAAATAATACTCTGTTATCATGTGACTGACCAAAGGGATCATTGACTGATGCTGCACTCTTACTGTCATTGATGATTACTGTGCAACTGTGACTCCTGTTCTTCCGTGTGCTGTCAGGTTAATTAGCTCAGCACGAAAGCTCGACTGAGAAAGATGAACATGACCTGAAGATGGATCTGGGATGTCTGTGTGATAGGGAACGGCCATAGACGCACTGAGGCTTACGTTGGCTGAAGGTTTGTGGCCTTATGGATCTTGTGTCTGCAGGAAGTGAGAAGCCTCAGGCCGATGGGCCCAGAACCGCAGAACATGGTAAGAGACAGAGAGATGGAAAGATGAAAAGGGAGATAGCAACAGGGTGGGACCTTTCAATCTGATCAAATGGCCCGGTCTGTGGCAGTAATGATGAGTAGGCTTGGGGTGATTGCAGTCATGGAGGGGAGGGAGGGGGAGCTGGTGGCAGCGTGCCGTGCGGTCACCCCCTCATCACATCAGATCACAGGGTTCTAATTAACTTCAGCACCGCATCAGACTGCAATCAGCGGAACCACAGAGGAAATGAGATTTTTTTTTCCGTGGCATTCAAAAGCATGGCGTAAAAATGCATATTAGCCTTGTGTTTTTAATTAACATTTTGTGCTTAGGAAGCATGTTAACAGTATCCCTTAATGAGCTTTGTGGAAAATGAGCCACACAGAGGACAAAGGGCAACTTCCCCCTGTGTTTGCTGATGTGCTGTTCTTTATTCTAACACAATGAGATTAGTAATCATTGTTTAACTCCGCATTCAATATTGCCTCCACATAATCCCCACCTCTACCACTGCTTCTGTAGAATAGGACATTAACTGTGATAGAATGAGGCCTATATTTATTAGGATGTAGAGTCATGGAATGGAGATCTGTCTAGATTTGGACTTAGTTTACTGCACGCATTTGTTGTTGTTGGACTCCTCACACGTTGGCCTCGGCAATATTATCCTCGCACTGCTATTCTGTGCTCTTGAGTCAATTTGTTAGCTGGCATTTGTTATGCACACATGCAGAGTAAACTACTTTTGCAGCTGATTTTTCTTAACCCCCCAAAAAACATGGAAAATTTGTACCTTTAACAAATGTATCACAGATTTATTGGGAGCTGTAGAAAAGCATGCTCATGCTCTCATTATCAGCTTAACAAAAAGATCTTACCACAGGGTCCACCTTGATTTTTCTGGTACTTGAAGAGCACAAGATGTGTCTGAGAGTTCCCAAAAAAACAGTTAAGAGGACTGTGCAGTAAGATTTTTTTTTTTTTTTTTTTTTTGGCAGTACTCATCCAAGGTCACTAATAAACCTTCAAGCTCAAGCTTGTTACCTTATTTTCAGCAACAACTCTAGTTTTCATCATCACATTCAAACAAGTTCTACTTAGCTGCAACCATACTTGCGTCACTACATTGCTGCTACTGTCTGCTTTGATTCGCGACGCGAGCCTCAACACATTCTTACAACCTTGATTCCAAAAACGTTGGGACACATAAATAGAAACTGAATTCAGTCATTTGCAAACAAACCGTGCACAGCAGTTTTACAAAGTGTTCCTGAGCCCATGTAGTAATCTCCTTTATACAATCATGTGTTCACAAAGTGTTGAACCTCTCTCCATCCTTGCTTGTGAATGACTGAGTCTTTCCAGGATGAACCTTTCATACCCAATCATGATACTATCACCTGTTACCAATGAACCTGTTTTACCTGTGGAATGATCCAAACAGGTGTTTTTGGATCAGTCCACAACTTTCACGGTCTTGTTCCTGTCACAACTTGTTTGAAACATGTTGCTGGCATCAAATTCAGAATAAACATATATTCACAAGTTTGACCTCATCAATGAAGTTGATGAGGTCAAACTTTAGATATATTGTCTTTGTGCTGTTTTCGATTGAGTATATGTCAAAAATGATAAGCAATGATCACATTCATTTACACTGCCTCTCAACTTTTCTATACATTTTGTGTATCCCATATTTCAGTGACATATGTCAGCTCTGTATTGGGGATTTGTTGTTTTCTCCAGTGGGTCCTGTGCTGCTGTTTCGGCTCATTGGGAAATGCCCACATGAACAAAACCTTTTCCAACTGAATATAGAACTCTTTATGCTAGAAATCATCGTCTTGCATCCTCTGACCTAAGTGTCTGTAACTGAGCTGTCAGTCTCTTCATTAATTTAAAATAGAAACCTTGGGCTGTTCTAGAGGAAACTTAATATATGTCATTAACTGAAAATGACAATTTTCTTGTAGTCCAACAGTTTCAATAACTGTTCAGTTGAAGAATTCAACTTGTCACCATTCCTCCTGCAGGACTAAGAAAATATTGTTTCTTTCCTAGCACTTGGAAGTATTTATTTTCCTTATTTTCCTTCTAACGACTTTGCTGAAATTTTGGAGATCCTGTCAATGACTGCCAGCTCCTTGCTGGTTTATTTATTCCCTCTTGCGTCTGACTGGTCAGTTATTTGTTTTCCACAGTGTCCTTGTGTGTTATAAATGGGACAGGCCTGTCACTTCAATGCTGAGAGGATGTTTTGAGTTCCTTGAGAGATTTTTATTTATTTAATTTTGGTTAGAGCAGAGCGGTGAATAATGCATCTCAACCTGCTACATGTACTGTTTTTATCATTAGCATGCAGCCCGAGTTATCTGTAGAATACTTATGAGTACCGGCGAAATGTTTGTGATGTTATTTATTTATGTTGCTTCTTTCAATTATTCATTTGTTTATTTATTCATGGAAGAACTAACTGAAATTGGAAAATTCATTTTTGCTGAAGGGCACTTGGCCCCACTCTATCCCCTCCCTATACAAAGGGAGAGGAGGGGGTGACACATCAGGCTTGTTAGTAATTGCTTTATGTGCTGTTTCTTTAAACTCACCAGAGGACGTCATTTTCATCCGAGCAGATGGGTCAGCTGACAGAAAAAAGACAGACCGGAAGAGAGACAAGAGAGTGGTAACTAAGAGGTGGAAAGAAAGAAAGTCGGGATGAGACTAACTCTTTTTTTCTTTCTTCCAAAACTTACAATTTTGCTTGTTCAGAGGGCTGAGCTAAGGTGAGGAAATCAAATCTTCTGAACTCCCAGACAGGACTCCACAGGTTGGACTGGAGGCAGAGGTTCAGATAGAGAAAGAACATAATCAGCTGTAGTTGCCTTCGGTTGTATCCATGCCTTCACGCTCGCCTGGCCCCTTCGTGTTTTTGTGTGCTCACTGTGTTTTCTTTAATTATATGGAGTGGGATTTGGTTCAATTTCACACTTGCACAAACATGCAGCAATTATTCCTGATAAGTGATAACGATTCACTGAAGTTTAAATGAGTGTGTTTGCGTGTGGGGAAGCATGCACGCGTGTTTGTTTCTCTGTGGCGCTGGCTGCGGCCTTGTGTCACCAACTGCTTGTGGACATATTGTAGATTTGGATTTAGACTTTGTTGTGCCAGAGGGAGATTTGTTTTCACAGGCATTTCAGAAGCACACAGATATAAACACAGCAGCGTGCAGATGAAGACAACACGTGGAGTCTCCATTCATACGTTCATACATCCCAGCACATAACATTGTCGGTGAGGCAGTTTGTTCAGTGCTGCAGTGGCAGAGGGAACAAAACTCCTGCTGAAGTGAGCTCTCCTCCATTTTTAGGTCCTGTATTTCTGTCCAGATGGTGATAATGTGACGTGATGATTGAGGACTGATCAATGTCTTGTGACTGCAAGGCTCTGTGGTTCATGTCTGAGAGTTTAGGGGTGGGAAGGCCGATGATTGTAGAGCAAGCTGGCTTGATGCTGTCGGTTGGGTTTTTTTGTCGAAGATGGTGAAGAAGCAGCAACAGCAAAGAGTACCACAGCATGGGTTGAACTATGCTCTTGTAAATCAACAGCAGGAGGTGGGGGAGCGGGCAGAGTTTTCAGTCCAGTGTGGGGTGTGGTTGATGTGCTAATGACCAGTTCTTTTGTTTTGTCTATGTTCAACTGCAGGTAGTTATTAGTACACCGTTGTGTGGGGTGAGAAAGTTTTGATTGGCTGGAACAGAGGAGCAGACATAGAATGACAATTAGCATAAAAAAACAGATTTGTATGTGTGTGCGCGCCTCCATAATAATCACTTATCACTTGTTCATTTTGACATTGTTGTGTCCTTGAACCTGCTGTTTGCTTGTCTCTGTGTTTGCAGGTGTAGCTGGTAGCTGAAGCTGGAGGTACCTACAGACGGAGGAGATGGATCTGGCCACAATGAAAGGTACAGTGATCACTCACAGGTCTCACATGCATGTGTAAACTCACACATAGATCTTTTTGTAGGTCACCACACAATAGAGTCTTTCTCAGTTCCTGGGTTCTCAATTAGACATGTCTCCGGAAAAACAAACTCTAAACCAAGTTAGACATCATTGGAAAAGAACTGAATAATAAAACAGAAAATTAAAACTGTCTTCATCTCCTATGCCTTGGAAAATTCCAGTGTAAAAGAAAGTTGTGCTACTGGAAAGATAACAATGCTACCAATCAAAAAGAGGTTACCAAGATCTTGGATGATCTCCAGTTCTTCCTCGGTTTTTGTTGATTCCTTTATCTGATCTTATGTTCAGTCTTCTTTTACTGTAAAATGCTAAAAATGTCACAAAGCCAAAGTACTTTTTACTTTTATGTTACCCTTTTTTTTTTTTTTTCTTAAGTAGTAATAGCCACAAATAATATAATACCACCAGACTGAAATGTTTTTAGCAATATGAGAATTGTAATTTTATGTGGCCAACAGATGCGTGGGAGACCTATAGGTTCATGAATAATACTTCAAAATGCAGATGGTGCCATTTTTACTGATGTACTTTACTGACAAAATAAAAACACTGGGTAGTTTGTTGAAATGGTAACTGTCAGGCTTCAGCAAAACACCTTTTCCAAAATGGATTCTTTGCATCTTGGATTCTCAGTCTTCATCTGTTCTTCAGCCTGTATTAAAGGTGCCCTGTGGAGTTTTCTTGTAAACAATGTTATGCTTGCATTCAGTGTTGCTCACCAAAATACGTTACTGTATGTGTGTCCTTGAGGCCTGACAAACATGTTGAATGCATTTCCTTCCTCATAAAACATTTGCAGAGTGGATTTTTGAAATATTTAAAATCCTGCATTGTTTACATTCATATTTCAGTTGATAAGGTGAACCTGTTAGCAAACAATTCCCTATTTACACATCCTGCAGATACACCTAGAGCAGCATTAGCATTCATGTGGAGTCGTATTTCTGGCCACCCAATGTGCTTCAGCTGCTAAATGCTCCACTATCTTCACCAGCTGGTCTTCTGTTCGGTGCGAGATAGATAGTGTGCAGTGGGTTTATCTGAGCTTTTTTTTTCTAGAGACGGCTTCAAATCTCATCTGCCAAAAACAATGTGGATGAGAGTGAACAAAAGAGTAAACTTGTGGGTCATAAAACAATCAGTTAAAAGACACTGAGATGCTCTGATGAGCTGAGGACAAGTGTTGAGTCTGGATAATTCTCATCAATGCGTTTTGTTATGAAAAAAAAATATTGTAGCCGCTTCACAGATTGAAACTCACTTCAAGTGACCAAAAGACAAACAAGTCTGTCTTCTGGCCAGGACAAAATTTACCTTGGGCCCTCAGTCTAATGAATTCTGTTAAAGTTGCAACAGGAGCGGGTCTCATGAGGGTGGTCAGGCGTATCGCGATCTCTCCTTCAAGGTGTCAACAAACAGAGAGCAGCCATGGAATGACAATTTGTATCATTTAATTAGAGCACGCTTCTCTTGGCACAGTTCATTTATTGTAATCTTGTTTATGCACCTTGATTGTTTCACAATATAGTTTTTTTTAATTAGCTTGCATTGATTAAATTGCATTGATTCCGTATCCTTATTAAAATACACCCCCCGTTGCTCTCTTTCCTTATTTTTCATAATTAATTGTACAGTGTGCTGCTTTGGGGGAGGCACCGGCGGCAGTGTTGCACATTTTGTAATCAAAGCAATGGTTAGAATTATTTATTGTGGTGGCTGTCAAAGAGTATCACATTGACAGGCAGTTTATGAGTTCGTGGAGGTGTTGTGCCGTGTGCAGTGATAGATGCAGATATGTGAAAGAGCTGCTGACTTAAAGCACCAGAAGATGAGAAATTAAGCTGAGTAAACATGTTTTGTCCCAGTGCTCAGCTCAAGCCCGCGGACACCACCCCACCCAGCACTGACCTTGGCTCTTCGGCCCACTGCGTGTGGACATGTACGTAGGCGTGCAAGCGTGCGTGCATACGTGTGCCTGCTGGTACAGAATCTCATTCCACACCTTGTGCGCTTTTTTAATTTTGATTGATGACTCCGTTTATCTTTGGAATAACAATCCTCTGATACCCCTCACCACCTTGTCGCCAGCCTCCCTCTCTCCATATCTTAGTCCTCTCCCTATCACTCCCCAAGTATGAAAATGATATTAGAAACAAAATGAGATTTGAAATTTTGTGTTTGACAAGCAGCTTGATGAAAGGGTTTCATAGCTGGGCTTGATCCATGGAAATTTTATGCTAATAATACTGCTGGCCAAGCAATCTAGTTGGAAATTAATCAGGGGGCTGGATGGATAGAAGGAGAGAGGAGAGGAAGGTAGGTTGCTCCATAAACACCCTTCCCCCTCCTCCACCCTCATTCCCTCTCCCCAGCTCTGAATCTCATCAGAAATAGCCATGGGGTGTTGTCTGTGTGATGGGGTAGGGAGAGAAATAGGGAGTTAGAAAATTACACTGCAGCTTAGCACTGATTGATGCAGTAATGTATGCAGTAATGTATGCAGCCATGCAGTGAGCTGCCGTATTATGGATTAGACCTCTCCCCTTCTCAAGCAGTCCCCTTCTGCATTGGAGAGGACATGCACACACACATTTAGAAACAGATACACACACACCTCTTTAGCCATGTCTGTTTTCCTGTTATTATTCTATTTATCCTGTTCAGCCTTTGGTGGAGTCTTTTTCTGCATGTATCATTTTCTTCCTTTTTGCATGCAGTTAGGTGTGTATCTAAATAGTGATTCAACACACAGCCCCAGTGTGTCTGTTCTTTGCTCTGTCTCGTCACACAGTCTCTCACACACACATACACTCATCGTCTCTCTGTATTTATTCACTTTCTCTCTAAACCCTGGGAGTCATCATTACACTGAGTCACTAATGAAGTCATTATCAGATTTCACTCGTTTAAAACAACACAATTAGTACTGAGGCCTTAATGATGTTTGCAAGTTAAATGCAAACTAATCGCTTTTTTCCCCCATTTCTCTGTCTCATTTCCTCTCTCCCGGCTTGCTGCTCAGTTGGAATAAAGAGACTAAATGAATCACCGAAGTGTTTTGTGGGTGTGGGTGTGTTTGTGGGCACATATTTCTCAACCATGTTACAAGTCTGTGTGATTTATTATTTTTACCCCGAGAGACATCTGTAACATCATTCCTTATTTTTGTAATGCATCATCAGCCAGAGGAAAAACAATATTATCCAGTCTAGGATATTGTACTCTGGAGTCTAATAATCTAATGTACACTGGAGCTGGTGTCATTAAAGTGCCAGTGGAGCTGTAGGGAGATGGTAGGTACACATCTGTCTGTCTCTGAATCCCCACCGGTGCTTGCGCTCCATCCCACCACCTGCCCCAGCACAAATACACACATACCAGAGCAAAACACAAAGTCGCACACTCCGGCTCTTAGCTCTAGCTCTGTCGCTGTAACCAGTAGGAGGCAGAAAGGGGAAAGTGACCAGGTGCTGAGCTCCAGGCATCATAGGACAGTTTGCAACATCAACAATTCGAAGATGGCACAGCTCTGCTTCTCACTCAGATGTAAAGCCATATGCCAACTCTGGAGGCTAAACAGAGACCTCTCTCCTTGTTTTTGAGCTCTGCAGCTCTACAAGCACCAGGCCCAGCAGGGCGGCACTCCACAGACTCTGCACAATGGTCACAGGTCACTTCATCTCTAAAAGTTTCCTGTAAGTGTGTGTATGCACATATGCTTTTGTTCTCAATCTATTAGAGTGTGAGGAGCCAGTGATGCTCCTGAAGGCCCAGGTCATATTTCTGCAAGGTGAAGGGAAATACATATGCCATGCCATGTTCTTCCTCTGTACATAAAATATTTTTGTCCATTGAATTTCTGGCTGGTAAACAAAAAAATGTCCTTTCAACTCTTTAGGGGCTGAGCTGCTGAATGGACAGGTGGTTGTCTGAGGACAGTGAGGTTGGGTTGGTTGTAGTTTGAATGTAGCTAAAAAGAGGTAGCCTGATTAGCTGGATGGAGAAGGTGGGAACTTCAGGTGTTATAGGTGCCAGTGTAGTGAAATGCAGACTGAGCTGAACAGCAGCTGTGCCTAAGTGTGAGGAGGTGTTCAGTATTCTGCAGGAGACCAACAGGTTATTGTGATGTTTGCAATGGTTGTCAACTCTCTCTTACACAGTATTATAAATTCTTATATCACCTTACCTTCTTATTCAGTTTACAGTGTCAGTCATTTAAAGACAAACAGATACTCTGGCATTTGATCTGCCGCTTTTACAGAGGTTTATCAGAAAGACAACCTCACTTAAGTGCTTCTGCTGATTCTCATTGATCGCAGTCATAGCTGCCATACAGTGGGGAACAGAGCAAGAAAATGCTCAACAGTAAAAAGAGCAGAGGCCATCATGCCTGGCAGTAGAGGATCCTTCAAAGGCAAGGAGATAAATTCAGGAAGGAGATTTGTTATTATAGAAAGGCCTTGGACTACATGGTTGAGTCAGTGAAAAGGATGAATTGATGTTTTGATGAGTGGCAAGCTCTATTTATGTATGTATTTGTGTGTAAATGTGTATGAGAGAGAGTGTGTGTGTGTCTGCATGTGCACCTGCATGGTTTCCACATGCATACATATGCATGCATCTGTTGATTTGTCTAGCGTGTGACCGCGTGTGCACATGCACGAGCCTGTGGAGAGACAGAGAGGAGAGATGATCTCAGAGCACTGATGGACTAAAGTGGAAAGTCATGCTGAGGGAGAGATGTGTGTGTGATAAGTAATGGGTGTCGGTGCCCAATGGAGACCAGTAGTGGAGGAGCAGAGGTGGATAAAGGTCTGATGGGGAGCTCACCTCCATCTGTGATTGAAGTGTGGAGGTGCTGCTCCCTGCACACTTACTTTCACACTCATTTTCTACTCGGCCGTGAGCACGGTAAACAGACACAACAAATCCCCGAGTGCTCAGTCCTGCTCCTCCAACCCCAGCTCTCCCTGTAAGAATCCAAAGCATGGGAATCTCTGGATTTCACCCTCTCATGCAAGACCTCAACTAGCAATACAAAACCTCTACAAAATCACACACACATATGCATGTCTCACACACACAGTTTGTGTGTGCTGGTTATCATTCCTCTTGATATCTTTGAACTTAGGTCCACTCTGTGTGTTGAGATAGAGTCATTGTGGTTGTGTCATTAGGAGCTTGCTGGAAAATGTTTAGCGTCGTCATTAGGATCTTTTTTCTAAGTAAGACAACGAGTAATTTAATCTGATTCCAGCACCCCTGTGCTGTTAACAATGAAATTGACTGAAAAATGACAGTAATTTTTTAAAAAGTTATGAAAATGATAAAAAAGATTAATGTCTTTTAATGTCGGTGTCAAAAGCCAGCCTCTATTTTAAATTATTCTAAATTAAACTATAAGAAGAAATCAGAAGAGTAGAGAAACTTGTCATAACAGGAGCAGATCTGTTAATTAACTTGCAAAGAACAAATCACATAAAAAACACTTGAGTTAACAAGGTGAAAAGCTGGTGTCTGAGAAAAGGTTGAACACCACCAATTTAGAACATGTGTTCCTAATGAGAATCAGTGATATTTATTGTAGATTTAATTGTTTGTACCAGGTGGAGGAGCACAGGAGAGGGTGTAGTCTTCATCCGTGCCATGACTCACTGTGAATCCCAGTTCTTAAAAAAAAACATGAGTTACAACTGCTACAACGATAGTCTAGTATAGTCAATGTATAATACAGTGAAGGCAAATCCTATGGAAGTTTCTGTGGACAACATCTTCCCCAGTTTTATAGTTTTCAGGGAATCAGATGTGTAATCAGGGAAGTGTTCAGAAAGGAAAGGAAAGGCAAATTAAGGCCCAGCCAGGTCCACCAAGCATTCAGCCTGCTGAAGAGTCCTGGGTCAAACCACTCTGCCAGTTCTGTGATCCAGGGTCCTCTGGCATCACTGTAGAGGGGGGTACAAAAAGAAATCCTCTCGCAAGATCAGTCAGTTACTGGGAAAAAAAATAGTGCTGCTGTATCTTTGACGTAACCATCAATGTTTTAGTTATTTCTTTTTATTTGACAGGATTGTTTCATGAAAACCTGTAATGTTGCTCAAGTCATCATTGATCATTTGTCAGTTATCTGTTTGGTACTGATGGTTCCTGTGGTCCACATTATAGAGTTCACTTTGCTGTAAAGTTGCTATTGAAACAGTAAAGCCTGTATTTGTTTGTACTGAGACTAAATCGTAATGACTGGGTGCTTCGTGATGATAAATGATACATCTGTCACAATAGCATGCATCCTCCTAATATCACAAAAGAACCAGTGACCTAAAGTTCCTCAGTGCCCTAGGAAGGAGGTGAGTGCCCATCACCAGGCAGGCCCTCAGTGTGTAAAGTCCATACCCACAGCAATGACTAATTGTTTGTTATGTCAGTGTTTGTCGTGCCCGTTTGCCTTTAATGGAGTGTAGTGTGGTGATCCATCAGGCTGTCGAGCAAGCCCCATGTCAGTTGAAGTGGCTGTGTGTCAGTGGGGCGAGCGTGCCGTGCAGATGTGATTTACTGCCCTGCTTGTTGCGCCGCGTTGTGCCTCGCCTCTTACCCGAGCCATGCGGCCCACTCCTCTCATCTACTCTTCTCCCCTTTCCTCTCCTCTCTCCCCAGATTGATTGCCCGCACAACTGGCTCGTGACACTCGCCATCTTCTGGCAACCTTTTAGTGCCGTTTTATAGATGGTTAGCGCACCTCATTTGGCTATTTATACATCTGTAAGTGGCCATGAAATATAGATTTGTCTTGATGGGTGTCAACATTGGAGCTATGGAAGCAGAGCTCAGTGACACCTCGTTATTTTAATGGTGTGAGATAAAGAGGCCGTGTGGCAGGAGTAATTTTCGAACATGGCTAAATTATACTGTTTTTATTTTCATTTAATGTTTGCACTCATATTTTACTCAAAGCAAAAAGCCTTTTTTTTTTCTTGCAGTGTTTGGTTGGTGCTGAGAGATGGAAATGGGGAGAAAAGTGACTGAGGATGGAAGGAAACGCCCTGCCCCTCTCTCTCTCACTCTCTCTGTCTGTCTCTCTCTCTTTCTCTCACGTACTCTAAACCACATATTCTATGTGAATGTCGAGGTGGTTCAGAGTGAGAAGAACCCTTAACAGTAACATGATGTGTGACCTGTCATCCACACACGCGCATATTTCACTCCATTCACAGGCGAGGTCTCAGAGGTAATTAGGTGCTGGCACCCACTCAGTGCAGTGTGCTGGTTAATTGAATAGTTAACACATCAGAGGCAGGCCTGTGCCGATTGGAGGTGGCACCTGTCAGGAAGCTGTTCTCTCCCGACCCAGGACATTTCCTGCTCTGCCTGATATATATGTCATCTTTGTGGAAATACCAAATTAGGGGCAGGCAACCGAGTGAGTGCAATGCAGCAGGTGTGGAGATAGCTCGGGGGTGGAGGAAGGCAGGTGCTCCTCTGCTCTGTCCTTCAAGAGGATTTGTAAAGCTCCGGGCACCTATCCTTACTTCACCTCGGGCCATTTCCATGGGTATGTGACAGGAAAGTGACAGCGCTGTGTCTTTGTGTGGTTGTGCGTGCGTGTGTGGGCCTACGCTTTGGCAGGCTCTCCCCCAGGCCCCGGCGCAGTGTGCCCAAGGCATCCAGGAGTTGAGTATGCATCGTGCAGAGGTGTGTCAGCTGAGTAGAGGTGTCCAGACTCTACCAGCTCAAAGACAACTCTCTGACAGATAGACTGGCATGTGCAAAAAAAAACTTACCAGTTTATCAAATGATACTTTTTATCTCCCCATACTGTAAAAACGTGTGAGGTTACATATGTGTCCTGACTGAGTTCTTGCATTCCTGTCTGGAGGTGTTGCACCTTCAGGAGGCAGGGGATGGACTGCAGACGGAGGTCCTGTTAGGGGCCAGTGCACTCAGCAGGAAACAACAGCTTGACAGCAGAGGGTTACCACACAGGAGAAAGACCTGGAGGCTGCTCACAGCCAAAGCACTGAAAGGAAACAGGTACCAGCCGAGACATGTGCTCGTGTTACAGTTAGAAGCCTTTTCCCTACATGTGAAGTGAGCACATAAACTCACATACGTACAATCTCACGCAATATACTCATTATGTCTTCTCACATTCTCCACAGCCGTGCAGAAAAGGGATGCATTAGCAGCTCTGTGGGGAGAAGCTGTGGAGGCACAGCAGCAAGCAGCTGGAGACCCACAGCCTGATGGTGGTACTCCACCGATACAACACACAGAGACCCAGCGTGGCCTCCCCTCAATCCAGCCACTGCAGCCGACCAGGAGCTCATGAAGGACCAAGGCCAGTGAGGTATGGGAAACCTGTGCAGTTGGTCTGTACCTGATGAAGAAATTATTGTTATACAGTTCTCAGATTGTGTGGAAATTGCAATAGTTCATGACTGTGTCTGTGGGTCCAGCCTATCACTTGTGTGACACATCACACATCTCTTTGTTCTACCTCTATTGTCATTCTTCACTGTCAGATGGGGCAGAAATGTCCTGAATCTCCTGAAAGTCTTTTCGAGGGAAAGTTGTCAGACACATTTGTTTTTTTGCCCTACTGTCAGCTTCTTATCAGTCTCTCTGTTTTATCATGTCTTTAAGAAGAGGGCATTGAAATTACAAAATCAAGAAATGAAAAAGACATTGAAACAAAGAGAGAATGATTGAAATGGTATAAGTCAGGGAGGGGAGAGGAGAGAAGGAGGGGCAGTGACAGTGACAGGCTTTCGTGTCAGGTCAGCTAGCCTCCAGTGCTGGCTTTAATATATTGCGTGAGACAGTCACCTGAGTGTGTGATGTGGCAGCTGCCACAGCCACTCACCTGCAAGGAAATTGCCCGTCAATTCACAGCCTTAGGCCTTTTGTGTGATACACACCACTAATCTACACAACATAGGGAAAATCCTACTCACACTAACTATGACAACAAGCCATTATGCATATCAAAAGAATCTGAACATATGGATGCACATAGAAAAAAAGAGAAAGTGAAGTCTCACTTAGAAAAGAAGGGTCAAACCAAATACCATACTTCCATCAAAAAGTAAGTGTACTTGACAGGAGACTTTAAAACTCTACTTTAACACTTTCGGGCAACTGCTCTTTAAAGTGTCAGGTGTGTGTATGTGAGAGTGCAGTCACATTTGTTTTTGTATAGGATTTATTTTAGATCTTTGTTTAATGTGCATATATCTTCCCAGGAACAGTCATGACAGGAGGAGAGGACTTTGTTGTCAGCAGGTGGGCATCGGCAGACTCAGAGGAGGTGAAGACCGAGCTGCTGCAGAGCGTTAACTGCAAAGCTACAGGTATACTGAATTCCCTCCACTGTTTAGAGCTTAAACCTGAAATATTTGTGTCTCCCAGAGCTGTTACGCAAGGAATTATCACGAGATTGCATTTAATTTATATCTCATGTTATCCCCCAACAATGTGAATAACACCAGGAAATCGTCTGACTGTTAACACTTTAAAAGCACCGCTGTGCCTATCACAGACACAACTGGTGGCTAACAGACGTTTTAGCGCTCGCTATCCTGTATCTTCTCTCCCCTCACACTCCCACCCATCCCATTCCTCCCATTCCACACCATCCATCTGTGCTGCGTGTGGGCCAGGCGCTCGATAGGTGGATCATTTCAGGTCGGGGCCCTTGTGTGAAATCAGATGTTTAACTGGCCGGCTGAAGTGGGACGGGAGCATCTTAACCAGCACCTTGCCAAAGGTCTCATGTTCACTCAGCCACTGGGGCTGCTGTGAGTACGCCCGCCACCTGCCAATAGGCATTAGGGAGGATTTAGTAATTAAGTGATGGGCTGAGGACTAAATTGGGTGTTTGTGGGCTGGCGAGCCACCCCAAGGTCCCTACAGCCATGCAGATAGGGGATTCTAATTGCCAGGAATATTGATCAGCCTTTCGAGGGGGGTGTGCAGGGAATTCACTGGCCATCGATTAGCTGTTCCTGCACCTCGCTCGTCAATGGAAGAGGGAGGTGAGCATTGGAAAGGCTTTGGGCTTTTCCCACCGTGTCCCTCACCACCACCACCAGCTCCTGACACTTGCACACACAGTGACATAGCATGTTTGGATGAAGACGCTCGCTAAACTTCCCCATGCGTCCTCTCCATATTTGTAAACCAACTTTACTCTCTCACAGGCAGTCCAGTGGTGAAAGTGGGAGAAGAAAACTGGCTTTCCAAAGGGCTCACCAGCAGTGTTTTCATGTACTAATAAAGCGCCGCCCTCCACCCAGCCCTGTCTCTCTCCTTCCTCTCTGCTCTTTCCTTTTCTGTACAACTTGCCTCCCTGAGTTTGTAAGGGCTCTGACCCGTGGCTGTGGTCCCAGTTAATGTTGGAGGGGGAGAGGGGATTGAGCTCGCCTGCCCTTTGATATTTAATTAGTTGCTTCACCTGGCAGTAAATAGGGCCTGGTCAGCTCTCTCTCTCTCTCTCTCTCTCTCTCTCTCTCTCTCTCTCTCTCTCTCTCTCTCTCTCACACACACACGCACACCTGTGATTCTATCACTTATGCTCCAGTGACACGTCACCGTCACAGAACAACCTGCCGTACAAAACAACACCATGCAGGCAGAATTACTAAACATCCTCTCATTAAATGTTAAAACTTGCCTGGTCAGATTGAATCTGTCGCACATGCACACGTTTCTGTCTATTGATTTAGTTCCATGCATGACAAACTTGCAGCACTTAAGTTTCCTACGACTGGGCTGAGTAGAGAAGCAGTCAATTAGGAAATGTGTTTGATTAATAAGTTTAATGTGCACAGTGAGTTTGAGTTTACTGTTCAATTTTGGTAGATTTTCAGAAAAATTGTTTTTTCTACAGTGTCCACTTTTGAGGTTCTTATTCAGAGGATAGCAGGATGAATAGTTTTATAGTTTGTGACAGTGGATTCTAAACTCAGGTGGAGTTTCTGATGAAAAAGGGTTGAGGAGAACTTGTTGTAAACAAGTGTTACAGCTGGAGGGAGAACTGAAGGAAAGTAGGGCGATGTATTAACTTAAAACCAGTCAACAAAGAATAAGCTCTGATCTCAGCTTTCACTGCAATGAAGGATATATCATCCTGTGACTGAGTACCAGGTTTCACTTTATTTTTAGTTCGAGCCAACAGCTGCATTATATTTATGTTAATAGCATGATCACTTCAACCTTGTTGCATATTGCTTGTATGTAGACGAGCTTCAAATGTCCTTTTTTGTTGAAGGACGTTTGTGAAGGTGACATTTGGAAACAAACCCTCAGGCTACTTGCACGTGTGTCATTTGAATCAACAAAACACAGATTTATAATTTTTTACTGTCACTTTAGTTGACTCCGTTTAGTTTTTCTTAACCATCTCAGCTGGCATTTTATATTCCTGCTGAAATGAATTGCAGAAGCAATGAGAAGGTTTGCTGCACAGCAGTCTCTAACCTGAGTCATTTAGAGCCTATTACAAAACATCAATATATTGATTGAAGTAAGTGTCTCAGTGTACTGCTCTGTAAACACACGGTTGGTTCGGTTGTGCATGTTTTATCTGCTTGAATCTTATCAGGATTTAAATCTTTTCATCTTCAGTTCACTTAATTGTGGCACTGTTGGCTTTGGAGCCAAAGATTCGACTCCCCAGTCCCTGGTTTATCTGGTTAATTCTCAACTACATAATAAAAAAATAACAACAATGTAAAAAACATATTGTTAATAATATACTTTGTTTTTCATTTGACTCACACACGGTTCTGCATGCAAAGGATAGATATTTGGTTTTCTGCTGGCTCCCAGCCGTCCTAAAAATGTATTTAAGTCAGGTCCTATAAGTCACTCTGAATGAGAACTTTGCAAAAATGGCAAATGGTGAAGCCTGTGGCCTGTGTGCCAACTTTAAGAGCAAACTGAAGTCTGCCTCATGTACCAGAAAACAAGCCAGGCAGCAGGAGCAACAGGTCAGAGAGAAATTCAATTAGAGGCAGACACAGAGTAACTTGAGACAAGTTTTGACTCAGCTCACAGCCGGGTCAAACGATAGCTCCACAAATGCTAGAAAATATAAAACTCTCTCCAACTTGTTGTTTTACTGGAATTATGAAACTTCTGTCATATCATAAAATGTTTCTGTTGCAGTGCACTGACACAGAATGTAAATATGATAAAATAACCCTCTACTTCTTTTGTTTGAATTGTTTCATATTGACTTGCTGGACTTTTTTTCATCTTAATAGAAAAAAATCGACATGCTCTGTGTGTGTTAAATGTCGTAGAGGATATTTATTTTATTTACATTAAGAATGAAAAACTTATTTTGTTTCAGAATTTTCGTTTAGTATTGAACATATTGCAAGTGAACAGTTGTAGGTCGGCTGTGTGGTTTGAGACCACCTACAGAAATACCCTGACAAATCCTGGGTGAGGATTAAAAAAGATAGTAAGGTTAGTCTGTATACAATATATATCTAATCGAGTGATCATGTGAGTCACCCATGTTCGCTCTAATATACATGTAAATATTTGTATTACTAAAGGAGACATTATCACACTTTTGTGATAAGAAAGCATTCTCCTCAATGTGTATCTGTTGACATTTATAGCAGAGTTGAAGAGTTCTTTGATCCAGCACCCTTCCTGTTGGTTGCTGGGATTTTCGTATCTTTTTAAAAAAAAATTTTTTATCATCTTTAATCGTTACTTTCCGTTGACATTTCTGACATCTAGTAGCACCAGACCTTAAGGTGAACGTCATGATTTGAATTCATCTTCCCATGCGAGTGTCTGAACTGTGTGATTTCCAAGGTCATTTTGTCATCTCTGAAGGGGGATTGTTCCCCCATGCTTGCCTTCTGATTGAAGCCTGGCTACAACATTTATACACCGCTCAGAGTCACCCTCCAGCCATGCTCACAAATTGAATTAGTTTCGGTCTGAATTTGTGTTTCAAAACTAGTAATTATTTTTTAACCCCATAGGAAGCCAAGAGAAATGAGTCAGATCTTCGCAAGTCATGAAATTTGACGATATATCATTTTACACCAACCAAAGGGACACAAGCCTGAAGCACAGCAATTTACCAACCATTCATCTGTTAGCAAATTAAATCGCACCACATTTGACATCTTTTAGAAAGTTAGATAAATCTGATGAAAAAGTTTCTCTCTCAATTACCATCTGAAATTAATCTCCTTAATCCCAATTTGATCTCTTTCATGCATATAAGGGGTATCTTTCATCTGCCCACCTATGTGCTTTAAATCTCCGCCGCCGAGTTAAGATGGAACGTGACTGTCAAACTTAGTCCGGCGTGAAACTCCGACGCCCATGCAGCTCCGTGAGATGGGGGAGCTGATTAGGGGAGATGAGGACAGAGGGGCGTAACTGACAGCCGCCCATTATCTCTCTCTGTAGCTGGTGGAGGACTGTGAGCAGCGTGTGACGGAGCTGCACAGCGCTATCCAGAGGCCGGGACGGTTCAGCTGCAGCAGTGCAAAGCAGAGCTGGAAAACAGAGACACATACAGCTTATTTCCATTACAAACATTTATTGATCCGTTTAATTTTTCATTTTTTTAGCTTTCATATCAAATGAAACAATCTGAAAAGGGAAACCAGGCTTTAGAAGCTATTTACCAGTGATGATGTGCAAGCTGATTCATTTTAAGGGGTCACACGCCAGAAGGTTTCAGAGCTACTGTTGCATATTAAACATTTCAGGTTAAAATGAATTGATTCTGTGTTTTGGGAGCACATTACTTTGCCATATGTGCTTTAGTTGGTGCTCTGTGCATGTTTTGTATGATATGTGGATGCAAAGGCTCTAAAGGACGGACTCGCAGAGCTGAGCTTGAGCAGCTTTCACCTAAGAGAGCAAAGAGGTGGTTAGAGTGTAAGTGCTGCTGCAACTGTTGGCATTTGAGCTCCATCATGTAGGAGCGTCAGATGGGTGACAAATCAAAGGAAATACCCAAATAACTTTGTGGAGGAACATGACAACTGCAGATGTTACCACACAAGGCAGGAAGTGTCATTGAAAGTTTGACTAATATGATAATGGTGTAAATCACATGCTATTACTGAGTGCCTATGGGGGGACTGTGACTGGTCTGCACCACCAAAACACCTCAAAAAACTCAAAACATTAGATGAGGGAAAATATTTTGCAAGAATTGTGCTCCAATTGACTTGGACAGTCTGTGCCGAGGTGCACTGAAACTGTACTGGCAGCTCATGCTCACCCAACACTAAAGTAAGAAGCTTTATGTTTACATTTAATTTGTCACCCATCTATATCGAGGACATGGCTTTTGGCCTTCCTCAACATAGCATTAACAAAATATAGACAGGTAGACAGTTTTGAGTGGACAAGTCTTCTCTGTGTTACGTTTTCTCCTCTTTAAGCGCCACTTTGACCAGCCCAATGCCCTACAAGCCCTGAGCACTGCTATAATGTGAGTGCTTTATAATAGGAAGGAAAATGACTCTCATTTCCTTTCTCAACTGTGGGTATTAGTTTAAGATCACCAGAATCGAAGAAGGGGCACAATGCTAGCACCTTCACAGAATATTTTGGTCATTAACATGGACCATGCAGCCTTTTCCCAAGAAGAGTCCTAACCCTCAGAGGTCACTCTGTTCACTAATTGTACACTACAAGCAAGATCAGATGCTGTTGTTGAGAAAAGGGGAGACCAATTACCGATATCACTGGCTGATAGTTTGTTTTTTTTTAATTTTAGCCACTCGCAGACCTCAATACTGCGGACCTCATGTATTAGTATTTTGTTAGTTATATATTTGTGTTGGCCTGGAGCTCCTGGTGCACACACTGTCTTGACATGTGTGACTGTGCATGCATGATTGTATATGTGTGTGTGGGTGTGTGTGTGGTCTGACTCCCGAGCCAAGAGCACATCTCTGGCTCATCTCTAAGGCCTGGCGTCAGCCTCCTTAAGTGCTGTCAATGTCACATGGTAACAGCAGCACTGCAGCCTCTTAATTGGTTTAGGAAAAGCATCCTTGTCATTTTGCGGTCAGTAAACTCCGCTAGAGAAAATGAAGTCCAAGCTGCTGCCACCTCCTCAACCCCCACACAGCCAGCCTAACAAAAAAATAATGATTATGTGCCGTGTATATTTGTGCGTTCGCTGTCTGTTTTCACTTTTTGCTTTTAGAAATAATTGCTGTTGGTTGTGTGGCTGCATCAGAGGAAGGGCATTAATGATTCTCACTGGCCGCGAGGAAACGCTACGCTGCAGAGGGCGGGAGGAGAGCAACTCATTTTCTAGAACTAAACGTGTGTGTGTGTGTGTGTGTGTGTGTGTGCGCGTGCATTTGTGCCTGAATGTGTTTGTGTTTGGTAATTTATTTTTAGTAGTTTCCCCACTTTGTCATGTGGTACATATTGTATGCAGCCTACAATAATTACTCCAGCTGTGTGTGCAGAGATGTGTGTATCTCTGAATGACTTTAATACACGTGTATGTGGGTGTGCACAGTGCATGTGCATGGCTGTCCTTTTGCACAGATTAGCTGGTGAATGCAGCGAAAGGATGATCAGACTGGGAGCACACCGGGGTTGCTCCGCGATCACACAGGGATTATGGGGGATATGGAGCTGTAGTGCATTCCAGGGCCGCCTCCAGTTAGGCTCATCTCCGCCACGCTCCCCTCACACACACCACTTTAATTGCCTTTGCTTCTTTCATTACTTTTATTGCCTCTCCTCTGCATTGCGTGCTCCCTGGGCTTGTGGAAAGGTCATTGTGATGGTGGTGGTGTGCTCGCAGCCTTCGTCTCCGTGACTAGCAGGAAATGGCTGTGGGGCAGAAGCTGGGGAAAACGAGTGACAAAACGAGGTAGCTACTGACAGGCTGCGTACAGATCACGTGTCATTTATTTTTTAATGCAGAAATAAGAAGAATTTCATAAGTTGGCAGAGGTATAGATAAAAGATATTTACTCTCACTAGCTATATGCAAACTCGTCATATTATAAAAATGCATAAATACAAATGGCCTCATCACCTGACAAAGACAGGGTCTGGGCAGGCAGTGTTAATGGCAATGGCAACATCTTTGCTCTGTAGCAGTTGAGAGGTGACAGCCCTTGGATGAAGGACGTGCTTGTGCCTTATAGCATCCCCTGTGCACAATACAAAGAAAAATAGAGGTCTTCGTGGTGGTAGGATGATCAAGTGACTTATGGTTTTAATTGTGGTACAATAAAGTTCGCCTTACCAGGTCAATTAAAGTTGCTTCTCCCAAAACATCTTCAAGATGTGCACTTTCCTGATAAGTGAATACAGAGACCCCAGCATGTTATTTTATGTCTTATACCCAGATGTTTTACATTTTTAGTCGTATTTGTGGTGTTTAATCATGTTCTCACAACATTAGAATTGCACGAGTTTAAAGGGCTCAGAGTTTCTAAAGTCAATATTTTTTTAAGTTGCATTTTTTTTTATTATTCTTTTGCAAGTTTTTTTCCCCTCCTCCATCAATCTAGCACCATAATTAGACTTATAAATGTCTCCTTGCTCCTCAATGTTCTTGTGTCTCTTCCTTTTAGGTTTTAAACACCAAACTTGAGTCTTTAAAAACAGAAATACAGTAGAACGGTTTGCTCTAAATATGGAATTCTAATATTTTCCTTCCTTCCTTCCCACTGCCTCTGCTTCTTCCTCCCTCTCCGTCCCAGTCCAAGGTGAAGGTTTTGTGTTCGGTCAGACAGCTCTCATGTCCTCAAGATGCTCTCCACTGTCAACCAGTTGGTCCTGGAACGTAAGTAAGGCCTTAATACACATCACATTACTGCTGAGGTCTCTCTGCACTTGCACAATAATTGGTTTCCCTCCCAACAATAGCTAATGCACATTTTATCATATCCCTACATTGCTGCAGGCAAGCAAATGAAAAACTGGCACTGAAAATAAAAGAGCAAAGCATGAAGATCATCCATCTCTGCTAAGAAAGAGAAAGTGGACAGAAGAGACTTATATTTATGTGCTTTATTCTCAAATGCAGTGTGTGAAATACAGAGGACTTTTTGTTTTTGTTTATGTGTGTCTTTGTCACCTGCAGGAGGCTGTAGAAGTTTGGCAAATTGAGGTCAGGAGATTTAAAGCTGAGGTTGACAAGAAGACGATTGAAGAGGAGAAGATCCAGGTACACACAGAGAGAATACATTCACTGTGCCAAATCTACAAATGTTGTCAAAGTCAAATATTTACATTCATTTTTAATGTATATATTCAGTATTAATATATGTTAATATATAAGATATTATTTGATAATGATCTTTTTGTTTAAAAAAAGTTTTTCTGTACTGGAAAATAATAAGTTTATATGTTTGTTTAGATATGTGATGAAATCTATTACCTAGAAAATACACTATATAAAAATACATAAAACATTATAGTCAGCTCACATGAAACAGATTTATTATATTATAAATTAATATAAATTTAATGTTTGACCTCATCAACTTCATTGATTTTTGTGAATATCTGCTTGTTCTGAATTTGATGTCAGCAACACATTTCAAACAAGTTGTGACAGGAGCAACAACAGACTGTGAAAGTTGTGGACTGATCCAAAAACACCTGTTTGGATCATTCCACAGGTAAACAGGTTCATTGGTAACAGGTGATAGTATCATGATTGGGTATGAAAGGTTCATCCTGGAAAGACTCAGTCGTTCACAAACAAGGATGGAGAGAGGTTCAACACTTTGTCAAACACATGATTGTATAAAGGAGATTACCACATGGGCTCAGGGACACTTTGTAAAACTATTGTCTGTAAACACTGTTTGTTTGAGAGGATTGCATTTTGTTTTTATTTAGGTTTTACATAGCACCCAAACTTATTTTTGGAATCAGGGTTTTGTAATACTAGATACAGAATGTATTGCAGTGAGTAGAGTGTGATGTGTTTGTGTACCAGTGTACCAATATGAACAAATACTTTTTTTTACTTTTCAAAGAAAGAAGTTGCTGGAACTGTTGCTTTCTGCTAAATGCACAATAATGTCACATGTTCCTTCTCAGGCTTCTAAAGCCAATTTGAAAGTCCAGTGCAGAATTCTTGCTAAGTGTCAAGTGTCCACTTGATGGAAAAAGTAGTGTAGTATATTAGTATAACTGATTCCTACCATAGACACGGTAAGAATCAGCCTTGTTAGTGGTGTGGTTCAGTTCCTCTGCATCCTTTGACCAAGTTCACTAGTGAGACATTGCAGACTCTGACCTGAGACAGCACATGATGTGGTGACTGTGGCTCTGATCATCCCGCTCTGTTAAACTATCATAGTCCTGGCAAAGACTCCAGTTCTCTTCCAAAAGAGGCTGCAAAATCTATACAAGCCCCTCTCTGTGACTACATGTTCTCTGCTTTTGCTCTGGCCGACTCCAGAGACAGTGTCAGTGACAAAGCGGCGAGCTTTCAGACGGAGCGCGAGTGTTTCTGGAGTGGCTCATCTGAAACACGGGTCAATACAAACACTCACCAGCACATCACAGACAGTATCACTGAAAAGCAAAGCTGCTGCATAACTCCCAGGATTTTATTGGCTGTCATGTTGATTTTGCTTGTTCTGGGATTAGCATAGGCCTCAGTGTGTTTTTGTGACTAATGGTCTGTGTTTTCTGGCTGTGAAATCAGCAGCCTGAGAGCCCTGGACAGGCTGCACATCTGGGTCCCGCTGCTAATGCAGCCCCAGCACATTTCTCTCTCTCCTTTACATACAACCACGTTTAGCACTCCTCCCCTCCTGCACCCAGGGTGACCCCTACTGTAATCTGCTCCACTCTGGCCAGCTTGTGGCTTGTGGCCCGGCCTCAACTGATGGCCAAAGCTTGTTAACACCGAAGACACATTTGTGCAGTTAGCTGGGAAATGTTGAGGGTGGGCAAAGGGAGTCTGCGATCTAAGGACACGGTGCAGCAGAAGAACAGGTCTCAGTTCGAGCCTCTGGAGTTGGAAAACTTTTCACCCAGCTGACCCAAGGATGCTCTCTCCTCTGGACAAACGGATAAGTGTTAGTCACTGTTAGCGTTCACCTGTGAGACCACACAGGACACTTTTAAGTAAACATGTCACTCAAGCATCACAACGGAAACTTCTACCATTCTCTAAATAAAATATGAATTCTGTGTGTCGCTTGAGAAAGGATTTTTTTTTGTCGGTGGAACGATGCCCCACAGTTGAAGCCATCTCATTTCTCTCAGCCAATACCGCCTTCCCCTCGGAGTGAGCCAGATTTGTGTTACCTGGCATTTGCCTGCAACACATTCCTATCTGATATCCTCTCAGATTGAAAGGAGGGAAACTGGGGCTGATTGAAGGGATAAGTTTTGGTGGTGGAAGGACAGAAGCAGAGCGAGAGCTAGGTGAAAAAGATGTGAACCCAATCTGCCATGTGTTGACTGTGCTGATTAGGGGCTTGGGCTAAGGAGAGCCTCTCTATCCCCTCATTTCTTCTGTTTACTTTGTGCCTCACCTTCCTTCTCAACACAGGCATCACTGCAACCAGAGTGCCCTCCTCACCCTTCTCTTCTCAGCCACATCACTGCATCATCCTTTGTATGCCAAACTAGTCCAATTAAAAAGATGACAGCTTAACTGGGGACAGAAGGGGTTTGGTCCGGTTTGTTAATCCATTAGAGAAAGTGGAGTAAGCAGAGTGATTGCTAATGAGAGGACATTTGTGACATGCCTGAATATTTGCTCCATTTACGCCGCTCTGACAGCTCTTCGCGTGAGTATTTGTGAGACCAGCCGAGAGCTGATGCAGACTCAGCCCATTAAGGGCCGCAGGGCGACTGGAGCAAAGTCCAGCTAATGTTTTGGGACATTCAAAAAGCCTGCAGGGAGCCAGGAGTACAAAGGTGGGCTGAAAGCAAACCAGAGATCCAGGGAGTAATAATAAATAGATAAATAAGTGGATGGAATGGCATGAGAGAAGCTAGGGAAATAGCACATCTATTCTCACGCAGCACGTTTGTTTATTTATGGCGTCTGACGGCTCGGTCTGGATGGCGGGTGGGGGCCGGGGGACTACAAAATCAGGCTTTTCTCTCTCAGAGCTGGGCTCCCCAGCTTTCATTAAGTGTCATTACGAGTACTTTGGGAAAGCTGGCCAGGCTGAGACCTGACTTCCCCTCTGCAGATAGTTGGCCATGCATATGGATGGATTTCTGATCCCTCTCATCCACCACTGAGGAGGGGGAATTAGGCCAGCAAGAAGGAGAGCAGGGGGCTTAAAGGGTGCGTCCATATCTGACTTTAATGGCAAAGATAGAGCTATTACTTCAGTTGAGGGACAGTGTTCATGCTTGGTTTGTCGCTGTGTATATGTCACTCAGGTTATCAACATTGTGAGTGTTTCACTTAAGATTTTCTTGTTTATGACCATGCGGGTCATAAGCGCCCATGTCTGAACCATCAAATACATTTTACACTCTCATTAAACGTTGTGTTTTCATTTTGGCCAGTTGTGCAACATACCCACAATGCCATTTTAAAATGTGCATTTCTAGCAGCACAGTATTCATTAGCAATTTGCTCTTCCAGTTCACTCACTTTGAGAACGTACCCTGATTGATGGTAGGGGGGGTTGTTGGCTTTATTTGTATATCAGGGAATGAAATATTCATATTGTACGCTTTTCCGAGCAGAAGTTATCTAGATTCGGTGTAAATGGTACTTGGGATTAGATTTTCACAGCAGATTGCTGTTATTAAGGGGAAAAAGCCAACTCCTTTGAGCAGTCATCTTCCTGGGAGGCAATCTATTTCTCTTTCACGCAGCCAGAGTGCTGGACCAGGCTCTTAATGCACTGAAGCAAAAGTGCTTCGGTCCGCAACCTTTCACGCCTTCAGCTCTCCTTTATGTGATTGAATAGTTAATAACTATGAGTCGCCTTTGAAAGCTCTGTGCCGTTGGTCCTTCTGAGGCACTTCTCTTCTTTTTGTCTGTTTGGCTGCTGTACCTGCCCATTGCTCAGTCTGCCTGCATGTCTACTTGCCCCAGATGCCAAGTCGACTGATAGCCCACCTCTTCTCCACCAGCCCCTCTTACTTTTATCTTTGTCTCTTGCCTGACTTGCCGCTTGTGTGTCTGGCTGTCTGGCTGTCTTAGTCTGTACATCAGAATTTTTGAGGGCCAGGGATCAGCTTTTTCATCTCTTATTTTCTCGTTCTCTTCCAATACGCATTTACACAAACAGACACGCACACGCACACACACACACACACACACACACACACACACACACACACACACACACACACACACAGCCCTCACACAGCTCATTAGCCCATCCCACGCTCACAGCTCTGGCAGAATGTGACCCTGCCTAATTGTGTACCATGCTCATTTGTTCTCCCTGCATGATGTGACGATTGCTTATTTATTCTCCTCAGGGCTCCCATCTCACATTAAAATGATTGACTCATTTCATTCACTGCACATTTTCAAGCTTTATTTGATAAGCTCATTTCCCTTGGCATTCAAATCCTTCCTTTTTCCCATGCTTAAAAGTTATAATGTTACCGAGGCACATTATTATTCATACTCGGGACTGTTTCTTCGCCTAATTATCTGTGTTAGAAAATAATTTTGCACGTGTGATTCTGTTTATTCCGGTGGAATTGAGCAGCACAAAAGGGCAGACATTAACGATGCAGTTGGAATAGCTGAGGAGCCAATTGTGTACACAAAGCTGGCAGACGCGGTCAACAAGAAGCTTAAGAGGGATTGGGACACTGTGGAAGCTCGGCCAGAATAAGCAGAGCAAATTTGCATTCTGCTGCAATTTACATCTGGTTAGAGACCTGTTTTACGAATAACAAAGCCATCAACCTTTTTGTCCAATCATGTAATGAGGGAGTGTTTTGACACAGAAAAGAGCATAACAAGCGATTGCTGATTGGGGGTTTGGGCGGCATTGTTACAGGAGGATTTTAGCTCTTGTGATTTTGCCAGCTGACAGTCGATGTTTTCTCCCTGCAGCTACTGTATATCGACCGGGCCTTAGTGACACAGCAGCTGCTGGAAACCTGCACTGGTAGGTCAGTTCACACTCAGACCTGTGACAAAGAGATGTGATTGGCAGAGGTCACTAACATAATGCATGTGAGACATCATTAGGGCTGAGTATTGAAAGTATACTGAGTATCAGAAACTGTCAAGTACACCAAGTTGACAGTTGTTATTCTTTACTTATTCTTACAGCAAAATGTTGCTCATTGTAATGTTGCTGATTAACGTTTGAGAAATATTGCACTCCTCACAAGAGGACACATAAAAAGAAATTGAGATCAAAATCAAACCCAGCACAGGCTGACACATTCTGATTTTTAGTCCAAAAACACTCCATCCTGCATTTCCCGTAATGCAACTCACAATGCACTCTTTTATCAGATACCTGGTGACATCATCAAGGTTATTTTGTCTCTACTACCTCCAGGGAATTCAAACGATGCCCAACCCTGGGCATCATCTTGTTGCTTTGAAACCGAAATAACGATTAAGTGCATCGTAACATCCCTTGTTTTTAGCAGATTTAATGCTCTTTGATCATCCATTTATTGCATGTGTTGTCTGAACGAAGTCTCTTGTGCTTTAGCTGTGCTCCGAGGAGTTCTGATTAGTCGAGCGGAGAACCCGACGGAAGAGGAGAAGAGTCTCGGCTGCCAACCTTCCCTGAGCCGTGCGTGTTCCCAGCAGCCACCTGTGCAGAGAGTTTCTGCAGGCCCAGGAGAGAGAGCACCCAAGCAGATTTGGACACCAGTTTGATTGGACAGATCCCACCTTTTCTAATCCCAGGAACTGACTTTTATCTATTAATCATAACCTCTTAAACAACTGAAGGAGGGACGCCTCTGTTAAACCTCACCAAGATTTCAGAAATGATTTTAGAGACTTAAGTGATTTGGCGAAAAAAAATGTATTTTGTATGTGTCACTCAAGGAGATTTTATTTTGTGTTTTGTGAATCTTATGATGATGTAACTGATGTTTTTGTTATAAAAATCTTGATGGCGTAATTATACTTTCATTTGTAAAGTAAAGCTTAAAAAACAAGTATTGAACCAGTTATAATTAAAAAGGTTTGATCTATGGATAATGGAAACTGCTGCAGGAATAATTTAATTTTGTTCCCCGATATTTGTTGTTTTCCGGTAAAATGCCCTGAATTAGTGTTTTAATGTGATTAGTTTTTAGTACATCCAAGTTGAATACGTGATGAACTAAAAGGAATATTCATCTATATTTTATAATTGAGTTTCTGTACGTTGAGTTCAACAAAAGAAAAGTCGAGCGCTTGATGTGTTTTGAGTCACATACAGTAAACTACTCCTAGAGCCACAGACCCCACAAGCCAATGCAGGCAAAATCTTAATGAACATGGGCAGATTGACAAGAAATTGCAGGCAAATAAAAGAATAATAAAGGCATCTAAACCCTAACAAGTCTGCCTTTGTTCTTCCACTCCACCCACCACAAGTTGGCTGTGTGAAAGCAGGCATTGTTGCAGCTTTGAGGGCAGCTCTGAGAGTTCCATGCCCATCGGCCTTCAATCACATGGGATGTCTGAGTTTGACAGTATAAAGTCTTTCTTCTAGAACAAAATAAGACCCCTAAGCAATAGTGGATGAGCTGTTAGTAACCATACAGTCCACAGGGAGGTAGACCAAGCATGGTAGTACAGTATACACAAAGTGTTGGTTAGGGATAAGACAATGGGCCAGTAGAAACATTACTGCATGCTGCAACACTCTTAAATTTCTTACATTTACTAACAGAAGTAAATAGCATCGGTTTTGCTTGGTAAAATTCCATTTGGCTTTATACAAACCAAAAACAAAAGTTCACCAAAAGAGCTCTTTATTGTTTCAAACTCAGTTTTATGACTGATTCGTACAAACGATATTAAAAGTGTTCTTTCTTCTCTTGCAGGAGTTGTAGTGCATGAATCTCTCCTGCTCCTGAAGTTGCAGCAGCTGTTGTCTTATTTCCCGGTCACTCCATCTGTTCGCTTGTGTTGTTGTGTTTCCTTTGGCTTATCAGACGGCGACGGCGAGGATATGCTGCGAGCTTGTGCGGGAGCGGTGAGGCGGCTCTCCAGTCGCTGGGTCGTAGAAGGTAAGTTATTCACTCACTGGCAGCGTGTAAGGATTAATTCCAGCTTTACAGGAAAAGGACACCATCGGTTTCTGCCTCGGCCAAATCAATAGGCAACATTCGTTCCAGCGTAGCAGTCAATACGCCACACTTAAGGTGTCTGAGGAAACTAAAGAACACCAATAATTGTTATTAATGCCTTGGATATCCCCAAGCATTGCGTTTAGAGGCCGACCTTATCTAAAAGACATTCAGCCTTCACGTACTGTACATAGACCACAAAGGCCTCCAAGTCTCTTGTAAAGTATCTGTGAAGAATGTACAAGAATGTTAACACAAAAAAATGGTGACTAGTATAATAGAAATAAAACTGGTTTACTTTTCTGATACACCTGCAGTTCTGACGTTCAGAGGGATTTTTAGCTGCACTCATAGGAACCATTGTTGATCCAGGATGAAGATAGATAGTTAACCATGAAATGTTGTACAGACATTCATGGTCCCCAGAGGATGATGACTTTGGTGATCTCCTGACTTTTCTTATAGCGCCACCATGAGGCTGAAATTTTTGGTCTTTACAACTATTGAATTGATTGATAATTTGTCCAGAAATTCATGGCACCCATGTGAAAAAAATCTTCATTTCCAACACTTTATGACCGAATACCTGCAAAACTAGTGACGTTCTCATCAGCCTCAGCTGTACTTTGTGTTTCGTAGCCTACATTAGAAAGTGTTGCGAACACCCTAAACTTAGATGGTGAACATAGTAAACATTGTACCTGCTAAACATCACCATGTTGCCATTGACTTCTGCAGTTTAGACAGGACACTTTGCAGTAGGCTGTATTGGTTGTGACTTGTTATTGGCAAAGAGGCGACGTGTGAATTTTTATAAATTTTAAAAATAATGTATATTTTTGCATATTGACAAATTGTGTCATTATACTTTATAGCATCCTGAAAATTCTAATGATTGAGTTTGCCTTTGATTAGACAAGCAACAAAAATCAACTTCAGGATGGACGGCGTAATCTGCTGCACCGGCTTGAATAGATTTTGAAATCATATGCCATCAGTGTTTATTCAATTTCAGAACTACACAGTTAACAGATTCTGAATAATCCCCCTTTTCATATGACCTCACAAGAATATGCAGTATGTTGCAGGGACACGAGGCACAAACAAGCTTTAGTGCACCAATTCACGCTACCCATTACACATTGTATACAGAGCCACTCTATCAGTGCAGGCAGTTATCATGTGAAGGACAGCGAACAACAAGCATACATCGCCTCCTGTTTCCATCATAAACCACATGTGGGTGAAGAACTGGTGAAGGTAAGGGACTACAGAAGACTGTGTATGTGTTTGTGTGTGTGTGTGTGTGTCGAGGGGGTAACATTCAAAATTCAATCAAGTGAAGGCCATCTCCAGCAGGGTAACAGGGAGTGGAGGGGAGGGGGTGGGATGGTGAGGGGAAACTCAGCTGAAGTTTCCACTGGGCCTGCTGTGCTCCTAATGCAGCCTTGGATGTAATTGGGTCCCAGAAGGCTGTTCATTATCGGGGTGAGCGAGGCAACAAAACAGAAAGGGGTGGAAAGAGAAAGAGAATGTCTCATTCTTTGCTCGGTGCCTCTGTCCCGGCACCATTATGGGACAAGAGTTAATTAAAAGAGCAGTTGATGCCTGTTTTTCTCATCAATCTCACTTCTGCTCTTATTAAGTTTGTAATGACAGCAGAGCTTGTCCCCGTCTGCCACCAGACACACAACGAGGGGGAAGAATGAGAGGAAGGGACGGGCGGGGCAGTTAATGCGATGGACGGCTCATCTCAACAAATCTCGCAGTGGTCAACCGCTAACATTCACCATAATCCCTCCATCAAATCTCAGGGTGACGACACGCAGTTGGTGGAGGAGAGCTGCACTTGTACGAAAAGGCAGCTTCTTTATTTGGGGTGTGGCAGGAGAAGCCCATTTAAGAGGCGTGGCTTTGCACCCTAATCCTGTGGCTCCTATCTCCACCGCCTTGGAGGCCATTTTAATTCCCTCCGTCATTACAGGGACCGTCCCTGGAAAGCTTTGGTAAAGGTGACTGCTGACACTGTCATTCACAAGGACTATTTCAAAATGTCAGCCCATAGCTGAGATTTGTCTCATTAAAGTTGGCGGAGTCCATTATATCCATCCCCTCCTCCGCCTGCCACACTCGATCAAGACGACTTGGAGGATTGAGGAGGTCGAGGGAACGCTCATCGTAGTGCTTATTTGCATAAGGGTTACAGTGAGGCGGACTCTCACTGACCAACAAGAAAGAAGTGCTACACAGGGATTCGGCTAAGAGAGAAACGTTGCTGGTTGTTGCACACTATACTTGTAGAAATCACAGGCGGGCCGGCATCTTTTTGTCTTTTCCCTCCAAATTGATGCCAGCTTGTAAGAGTGGTTCCAGCTAAGAGACATCAAGAAATGTCAGCCTACCCGTGATGAAGACAGTGGAACGCCATCCCGGCTTTTGTTCAACAGTCTTGTGACCTGAAGATTTACATACAGCTTCAATAAAGCCAAACACGAAGATCCACCCACATATCGCCCGGTTCTTCATCTAAAGCGTATCAACATCTTTACAGCTGAGGGGTTTCAAAGCCCAGGGATCACTCATGTAGATGTGTGACATCTGTGGGTGCGAGCGTCTGACTGAGGGAGGGACGAACCCAGGCTTTTTGTTTCTCTCTGATCAGATTCCCTCGCCTCAGCTCGCAATTGTGAAGCTGACACTGAAAACAACCACTCTGGGAATTTCATTATGGCCATTTCACTGATGCGGCTCACACGGTGCCGCTGTGTTTTGGTTTGCTCCAGATGTATATATTTAGATATTGTAACACTAAGGCCCGTGACCTCACTGACCTCAAGTTAGTTGTAAGAAAACGTTCATCATATGAGTGGCAGTTGACTGTTAGGACCGTGAGGATAATGTGAAGTCCTTTCTCAACCAAGTAGTCAATGTCTTCATCATCTGTCCTCATTTTCAGTAAGTTTTGTCGAGCTAAAACGAGTTGATCAATGGAAAATTAATCTGCAACTATTTTTCATAATCAGTTGTTTCAGGCAGGAAAAGAATATCAAACATTATCTGGTTCAAACTTTTAAAATATGAGGATTTGTTGCTTTTCTTTGTGCTTTGTTAGCAAACTTAGTATCTATGGATTTAGGTTGTTGTTGTTGTCGTTGTCTAAAAAGAGGAAACTGAAGTAGAGCTGAAACCATAATTATTCAATTATTTGATTGACACAAAATTAATTAACTGTTTTCATAGTCCATAAATTGTTTAAGCAGTTGTTTCGCAGTTGTGAGGATTTTCTGCTTCTTCTTGTCATTTGTGATAGTGAACACAAAATCTTGGATTTGTATTGTTTGGATTTGGATTGATTGATTTGGATTGTTGGCTGATTAAAACAAGCAATTTGAAGCAGAGCTGAAACAATTAGTCAACCCAAAAAGAAAATTAATCAGCAACTATTTTCTTATTCTTTAAGTCAAACAAAACAAGCAAGCAAAACAAGCTTTTTTTGTGATTGGCATTTTACAAAGCAATTAATCAATACTGAAAATGAGCAATAGTCGCAGACCTAATTTGAAGACATCCTGTTGAGCTCTAAGAAATTCTTCGGGTCATTTCACTAGTGTTTGAAATGTTATGGAAGAAAACAATTAATCCAGAAGTAATGAAAATAATCATTAGTCGCCTTTTCAGTGCCTGATTAAATCTCTGGCTGTGGAGAACAACTAAATTGTAGTCGTACAGTATGTGCACAGCTGAGAGCTTCTAAACTCAACACTGATTTGTTTTTATAAGGAGACACATTAGAATATTCACTGCAGAGACCAATGTCACATATAGAGAATTTATAGCCTAAACTAATTTGCATCACTTTCACTTATTGAGCTATTATTCATGCCACTGCAAAACTAACTTTAAAAAAAAAGTGCATCTAAATGAAAAAATTATGTTTGGCACTTGCAGTGCACAGAGAGACACATTAGTGACTACAATATCAAATGAAATCACTTTGGATTAAAAAAATAGCTAACATTTATTTTTTTTATTATTTACAAAAGATGTTGAGAGGGAAAAAAAAAATCCATTAGCAGTCCTCCTGCTGTCTCAGATCCATGTAAAAAAAAAAAAAAAAAAAGACAAAACAGAACCACTGTCACCATCCAAACATGGCCTTCACTAAACTGTTTTGTTACAGATAGACCAGTCTGTGTGAAGCTGCGTGATAATGTGATCAGCTGAGAGGGCAGAAGAGGGCGTACATCAACAAACACGTTTCCCCATTTAAAAAAAAAACACATTTGTTTAAAAGAAAACTACAGAGGAAACTGTGCTATTTTGAACAGAAGGACCATGATAAAAAAAAATAAAACAGTTGATATGTTTAATCCAGCGTGATAATGTTTCGTATGAAGCAAAGCGGTGGTACATTACATTGTTGGAACAAGGTTAACAGAAAGTAGAAAAAGGTCAATTGCCTAAGCCTGCAAGAGTGCGTTGTGTGTGTATTATGGGGTATTACAACACAACTCTAGAGTCTGAAGACACTCATGCCACAAGTACAGTTAGAATAGTGCTTCAGTGTGTAGAGGAGCACTTCATGGTGGTTCACGCTGTTCAAGCCACAACAGTAACACAACTAGTAACTGCAAGGACAAAGACACTGAAACATTGAATTTAGGTCACTGTTTTTCAGTTTTCCTCTGATGATAGAGAAAATGCAACAGACCATAGAAAATTAAATGTTTCTAGCTCAGGTGAAATCATTATAGAGACATCTGTAAAACACTTTGTTTCAGTAATGAACACATATAAATACTGAATATAGAGGAAAAAAAAGTCCTTTATTCCTTAAAACGTATTATGGAAACAGCTATCAGGTGATAAAGGTGGAGGGAGGCATTTTGATGGACCCGGCTCTTCTTTGAGTCTTGTGCCTTATACAAGTTCTCACTCTAGTGGTCTGTACGGGAACTGCAGTTGATTCTGGCCATGCTGGGAGGGACGAATGGCAGCTGGAACTTAGTGTGTTTGCTTGTGCTGGTGTTGTCCAGGTCCTAACTGATAATGAATCTAGAAGAGCCAGCGTGGTTGGATGGATGGATGGATGGTTGGTTGGTTGGTTGGTTGTTGGGCTCCAGGGGGTTGTTCTACAGTCCGAAGCGGGCAGGGGTGCGTCTGGGCGTCATGGGAGCCTCTTCTTTTCTTCCTGGTGTGCAGATTTTCACTGCCCTGAATCAGAGAAAAACGAGTTATGGCTCTGTTTAGTCAAACGCTAACATGTTTTACATGAGGTAAGCAGCTGTAGTTAAAGAAAAGGTGAAGGTGAGGAGATGTGAACATGAAGGCAGCAGGACTAGAGGAGGGTGAAAAGGCAGGCTGGTGTCTCTGTGAAGAGTGTTGGGAAGTAGAGCCTGACGCCTCTGACAGCAAATCTATCATCTTTAATTACAGCAGCGTGACACTCTGACACTGCCCACACTTTTCTCGTCTCTCTCTCTTCCTCACACACACCTGCAGCAATTACAACCATCAGGCCATAACCCCCTTCTGTCACTGTGTCCCCCTCTCTCTGTCTCCATGCTCACTTCAGAGGTGCTAGTAGTTTCGTAACAGCAATGCACATACATGTAGACAGTGTGTTGTATGTAAAGGTAGATGGCCAATGCACACAGGGCTGTCCAAAGTGGGTTTGGTTAGATTTGGCCTGCCAGATGTTTCTATTGCATGTTTTAGACCATTCACTACAAGTTATGCAGCTCTGGGTTAGAAAGTTGGATGTTTTTGTTCCACCAATCAAGGGATCCACTGGTTTTCATTCATTTCTGTACAAAGAGAAAATCTCAAACTCTCCAAACTTGCTTCAGCTGTGTAATCAGGTCTGCATTATTTTTTTCTTATGAGTGACGTTTGAACTTCAAACTGCAGACTTTCCAAATTAATCTGTATCTAAAATGCATTATCAAACAACAGTTCTGTAGCATTGACAAAAATTAAAGCACACTTTACGCCCACTGTGATGGATTAAGCAACTTGAGCAAGTTCCAGAAGTCTGCTAATTGATTTTCAATCCATACAGAAATGAACAGAAACCTGGGATTTCCTGGAGTTGTGAGAAAAATGAAACTGTCGAAAGAGAATAAGTAAAGAAAAGCACAAATCTGACCAAGCATTCAGTGCAAACTTTCAGTACTTAACATCAATTAATCTGCAGATTATTTTCTCAAATAACTGTCAAATTGTTTGGTCCATAAAATGTCAGGAAATAGTGGATAGTCTCCAAAGTGACATCTTGAAATGTCTTGTTTTTTCCAACCAATTGGTCAAAACACAAAGATACACAAGTTATAGTCATATGTGACAAAGAAAAGTAGCAAATTCTCACAACTGAGCAGCTGGAACCAAAGGGAGTTCTCTACTTCGCAATTTTCGATAATCGGCCTGCATACATGTTTCAGTCTGTACCAAAAGTACCGAGGTTTGCCGGACGTATACATGACTGTACTCAGGGAGCTAAAACCTGTGGCATTGTCCTTTAAAGTGCTTCACATGGAACAACCCCCCCCCCTTCCTTCTAGCTCTTTCCACTGATGTGGCTCCAAAAACACTCACACTGTTCCACTTTTATACACAAAAACATCTGACTGGGCCTTTTACTAATTCACACCACTGATCTGTGCTGGTGAGCAGGGAGACAGGCGATAAGCAGCTGGCACATGAAGGCGTACCCGACGAAATATTTCATCCCGGTCACACTGAACTCATAGAAGAGATGCTTGTGAGGCCTGCCGGAGGACAAAGGCAGCCGAGAGCCCAGGAGAGCCGACGACGTTCATTATCACACATCCAGCTTCCTCTGCTTAAATCTAATTCTTAATCCTATACCTCGAGTGTGATTATTTTCAACTGATCTGTTACAGACGTGGTCACACAAACTCAGACAGATAAACCAGTTGATTAATTAAGAATAAAAGTTCTTTTTTTTTTTTTTTTTAAATCTCTTTTATAACCTTATTTCTCTCTGTAAAGCTCGCGGACGGGTGTGAAATTAATTTTTTGGTCTAATTTGAAATTGAACGTTCCCCTCCTTTCTCTGCTCTGCTATGGCACAATTTAAATTGCTGCAGTAATGGGGGTCAGCCAGGAGTCAATATTATTTCTTTTTGTCTCGTCTGGAGGGACCAGAGGTGAGAAAAGCTCATCATGAAGAGTGAGAGAGGTGGCGTAGAGAGAGTGGGAGAGGAGGAGAGGGAGGGAGGGGTGAAGATATGGATTGGCAGCACGGTAGGTAAATTAAATGTTTCTATCTTGACTGTGTATGGAAAATGAGGGCCACGGGGAACTATTGTTAGATGAGGCCCGCGTGTGAAGAGGAGCCAAAAGGAGCGACTTACTTAACACTGCCAGTGTTGCTCTTCTTCTCCTGCTCCTCTCGACGCGCTCGCAGCTGCTCCTCAGCCAGAGACATCTCCTCCTCCATGTTGTTGATCTCCTCCTTGGCCCGGCGACGGTTCTCCTGGAGGAGTGAACAGATGAGGAAGGAAAACATTAAAGGGTGTGTTTTAGTCAGTGTACACGAAAAGACCAAAAGTATGTGGTGAACATTACACTTATATATGATTCTTTAACATCTTATTCCAGAAACACTGGCATTAATGTGCTGCTACACCAGCTTCCACTCCTCTACATGAGAATTAGTGAGGTTGATAAGGTTTGGGTCATTGTCTGCAGTTCATCTCAAAAGTGCAGGCCAGTCAGGACCTTCCCAAATCTACTGCCACAACACAGGAAGCACACTATTGTCTAAAACAGTGGTTCACAATATGGATGTTGAGAGAGGAAAATGAATAATATGTATTTTCGTGACATCAAGTTCTGCTTATAGTAAGACTTTAATAATTGCTTTTTCCCCTCTTTCATAGAATTTTATCCCTATGTCTTATTCAGGTAAAACAAAGAAAACATTTTTCAGTTCAACTGGTCACAACAAGTGGAATATTATGTCAAGCGGTCACAAGTAGGTATTTCATTATCCTAAGAGGTCACAAGCCAGATCTTTTGGAAACACTGATCTGAAATATCACTGTATGCTGTAGCATAAAGATTTCCCTAGACTGGACTGAAGAGACAAACCCAAATCATGACTAGAAGCACACAAACAGATGTGTTGACATACTTTTGGGTTGTGTTGTGAATGAACCTAATGTGCAGTAAGCAAATACCAGCTTTGTCTTACCTGTCTGCTTTTCCCCGATTGTTTGACGCTATAAAACATGGGCCCAAGTTCTGCCAGCCACTCTCCCTCCACTGCAGTCACACACTGCATGTACTCCTGCAACACAAAGCACAGGTCAGAAAAATCACACAGCATTAATTGTTTTCATGCTGGCCAGGTTCTGCAGGCAACAGACTTTTTACCTTGGTGGTCATGACAAGCTCGTGGTAGATGATGTAATCAGGAGTGTAGCCCATTCCAAACAGGGAGCTGGTAGGATGGAGGTGACATGGCATGCCTGTCCTCACGTTCACATATTCACCAATTCCCTGGGAGCAAACACAGGCATAAATAACAAATTAAATGTGCGAATCAGAATTTCCAGATCGGAAAATGGGACCCTGTGTGTAGTGTGTGTTTGTGCCTGCATCTGTGGGAGCACTTTAAGGTCAGAGCAAAACAGGTCATGTGGGTTAATTTGCTTCTCCACCTGGCTTAGACAGCAGGAAAATAAATTTGAAGTATATCCACCATTGCTACGATTGCTTGGGTTAGCCAGCTACTCATAAGTCAAACGGAGAACCTTGATTATACAGTCATGATTTCAAATTCCCTTTCAGATTTTTGCGCTGTATTAATGTGAGGCCAGAAGGGATATTTCACCACTCCGTAATTATGCTGCTATAAATTTGCCACAACCAGTTGCCACTAGGCATAACGTATTAACGGAGGGAAAACCAGCGGAAAGTACCTTAAGCTTGGCAGCCTGGTGGAAGTAAGCAGCACAGATGCACTTTCTGATGATGTCCCAGTCTGACCCACAGGAAACCAAGTTCATTCTCTGCTGCACCATGATGTCCTTTAACTGGGAGCGCACCTCACGCACCTGCACAAAAACAACATGTATTGGAAGCAGAACCACATAGAAAATTCTTCCAACCTGTTGGTTTGAATGGATTGTTTTAGGGGAAAATATATAACTGCTGTCTGGTGAAAATCTGAGATGGAAATACGTTGCCATATTTGCAGAGTGATCAGCACACCATTTAAAATAACTAAGCAGGACAACTGAAATAGGCCTTACAGGACCTGGATCACACTACAGACATTCAAACACCAAACTAAAAGCAAGACAACAGTGCACAATTTAAAATGAGATTTCCACATGATCATCATGCTGGAATTCAAGTGAAATTTGAACATCAGGCTTCCGACAGGCCCAGAAGGTGTTGATAGAGAGACCAGCTGAAGCAGCGGGAGTCTGACCTTGCGCATGGCCTTGGTGTGGATGAAGTGCTCGTTGCACCAGATGCTGGAGTAATTGTTGTTCTTCCACTGCATGTAGACGTTAAGGAAGGTGAGGTGGTCGCTCTCTGGGACTGAGAACTTCTCCCTCACCTGGTCACTCTCCTCCTCACGACCCTGCAGAGACACATGGTGTGAGTTTTAAGGTTATTTTTCTTGCACAGTCGGATGCAGTTCCACACACATACACAAATTAAACAAAATATTTATTTATATTTATCTATAGTGTGAGTAAAGTGTGTGAAGCTGCGATCACAAGATAGACATATTGTAATCTTTCAAGCAGATATGGAAAATTTGTTGAATTTCTGGTCACCTGATGAATATTAGTCCAATATTCACTCTCTTTTAGCACTGTTTTTGGTCTTGGTATCAACTCCTGAGGGAAATATCTGACTCTTTAGCTGCTAAATGCTCCACTATGTTCACCAGCAAGTCGCTAACTGTGTCTGCCCGCTGTTTGGTGCTGGACAGGTAATGTGCTAAACTAAAAACAGCTGCCTGCCTCAACTAAAAAACAATGCTAAGAGAATGAACTGAAACAGAAAATTTGTGGGCTGGAAAACCAAACCAATCAGCTGAAAATACTACAATGCTCCATTGAGCTGAGGGGAGCTGCAGATTCAGGTAATAATTCTCTGTAGGTTCATCACTACAAGTGACCCCTTTCATATACAAGTTGTCATGTGACCCATTTTTAGTATAAAATATGGAATATAGCTACTTAAACACAACAAAAGACAGAACACACAGAATTATTAAACAAATATGACGCTAGAATTGGCAATGTCTCCAATCTATTTCGACACAGTAAGTGTTTCAATTATGTAGTAACTATCCAATGAAACGTACCTTAGGTCTGTAGAAGATGGCCGGCACAGACAGCATGGAGACGATGATGAGGATGTCAGCGCTGCAGCCCATGTCGCAGGACACGATCAGCATCTTGGAGAGGGCGGGGTCGAGGGGAAACTCCACCATCAGACGACCCGTCGGAGTCAAAGCACCTGCGAGGACACCAGAGAACACAATTACAAGGTCACAAGTGAAGGATCATAAAGTGCACAACACATGAAGAATGCAGGAGGGATGAGCACAAGACGAGCGATAAGCTTCTTTTCCATCAAAAGCCCGCTGGCGTGATGGAGAAGCCAGCATAATGTGACACTTATTTGTCTATCACCGTGAGAGAGGAGGATGAACTGCTGACAGTTGAGAATACTTGTAGCGAGAAAAAAGAGAGCGAGATCAAAAACTTTGCCAGTTCTGATTTAAATGATTAGACGACAGAGTCTAAGAAGCTTATGAGGAGGAAAAGCAGAAAAGCAGAGCAGCCAGTTTGGGGCAGGTAAGCCTTAATCAGAGATAATCTGCTGTTAACACACCATACAGGGAATCATCAAAAGTCCCCCCTTATCCCCAAATCCCTAAATCCCCTGGAATCTGGCTAAGGATGAGACAGAAATGAGACCCGACCAGTCAAATCAAACACAGGATCAGTTACTAGGCAATTACTCCACTGGCTAAACCTTACAACTACCTCCTCCAGGCCTGTTTGCAGTGTCGGCATCATCACCGCAGCATCCATTAAACAGCTAGTCTCCTGCCTGTGTTTGTGGTGTCAGCATCACGATGTAGCAGCTCAAAGCAGCGCTGAGGGGGGAATACAACCCTCAAATACCCAATACTCTGTCACAGCCTCATCTTCATCTCAAAAAGAGGATGATTTATGTCGTTGGGCCCTACTGTTTATAAGAGTGGCCTTGTGAGGTTTGCTATTAGAGGCAGGGGGAAAGAAATGGATACAACAAATAATTAGGATACTTTGTATGACATTATTAATACATGATGGACAAGTATTAATCTTTTGTTTATTATTAATATGTTTAAATTAGATGTGCAATGATAAGGATTAGTTCAATAATCAATTAGTCAATCAACAAAACATTAATCTGAAACCACTTTGATAATCAAATAATCTTTTCTTTTTTTTGGCAAAATTTCTGTGGCTTCTCAAATGTGAATATTTGTATGATTTTCTTCTATGGTGGTAAAGTGAATATCTTAGGGTTGTGGACTTTAGGTCAGACGAAACATTTGAAGACGTCACCTTGAGCTCTGGAAATGTTATTCTGTTCTCAATTTGCTGATATTTTACAGACCAAACATTTCATTGATTTATTGAAAAAATAATGAGATTATGTCACCATGATGAAATGAATCATTAGTTGCAGCCCCAGTTTAAAATGTGCACTGAACACACTTCAATCTACTATAGATAGACTGTGTAGACCTTAGAATAATACAGCCAGTTCAGACTGTACTCAGATGAATATAAATTTGAGTGTAGGTCACAGATAATGTATGTTTTTCTCCTCATCTACTATGATTTTATTGTATTTTTTACTGTTTTAATAAATAAAGCACAATTTATAATTAGCTGTCAAAAAACTAATAAACTACAGCATATTACAATAGTCAGTATGTTAAAAGTCTATCTACAGTATGTCATGCAAATGTAAGTGTCTTATCAACATTATATTATGATGCCTCAGGTGATTCTGACCCTTGTTCACAACCCACCTGTGTTGTCCAGAGCTCCCAAGATCCAAAGCTGGTACATGGAGTTGAGCATGTTGTCCTCAGGTGGTGGATCCATGAAGTGGAATAGGAGCAAATCCTGAACACCCAAAGACTTCAACAGCAGGACTACATTGGCCAGGTTGGTCCTCTGGATCTCTGGTATGGTGGTAGTCAGCATCTCATTCTTAAAGGCGCTCTGAGTGTAGAGCCTGGACAGAGACGGACACAGCGAGGAGGAAGTTTAAGCCGTGAAGAATGTTAAACCAAAAAAAAAATGTACAGATGTTTGGACATGCTGTTTGTAATTTTGCTGTAAACTGAAACACTGCACAGTCAGGCACAGAGCAATAAGGAATATGCTCCTCTGGGCCAGGTTGTTATGTGACACTGATGTAAAACATTTTGCTCTCGAATATGTGCAGGCATGCCGGTGGGATTCTTACTAAGCAGTAAGAGCCAGATGTAGATCAGCTGCCGAGGAAAATTCAGTACAGTTTATTTAAGGAAACATACAGAGCATGAGTTAAAAGTAAAGGACCTGACTTAACAAAGCTCTCGCAACAATCACAGCTGCCTGACGTACGAGCTTATAATTACAGAATGATTGAAATGTATATGGAGATTTTGAGCTTGCGTGTGAGTGCCTGCAGTCACAGCTAAAAGGGTCTTTGAGTGGGGAATTCTCCACGCAAGCGGAGCAAACCAGCGTGACTCACTCTCTCTGCTACACACATCCAGAGCTACTCAAACACCTCAACTGTACTCGGTGTAAAAGCTTTTCCCAAACTGATTCTTCATAGATGTGTGTGAGCTTGTGTGTGAGAGCAGGTGGTCAGGATTAATCCAGAAATATGTTGGCTTTCATAAGCATCCTCCCTCATTAGCAATGCAAAACGTACCACCCCCATGTGTGTGTGTGTCTGTGTCACTCAATCTTTGCTTAAGTAAATGTGGCAAAAGAGGGAGGGGTCAAGTGAAACCTCTGACAGGGTCTTTTATGGCATATTTCCCTGCCACAAACACAGTTAAAATGCATGAAATCCTCTGGTGATTAGGGTTCTGGCCCACTCTCCCTCTTCCTGCCTCTGATTGCCTTGAAAGCACAGTCGTGTCACACATCAAGAGCCCTAAGCAAACTGTCTGAGGACGCCACTGATCCCAAACGACTGAAGGGAGAAAACACAGTTTAACAGCAGCCGTGCTAAAATTATGCTACATTCCCAGGGAAGCAAGAATGGAAAAGAAACATCATATTCAAGATGTTTATACCATTAATTGAAAAAAAAAAAAGTCGGGATGCTGTGTAGATCAAAAATAAAAACAGAATAGATTAAACTAGAAGCAAACTGTGTTAACTGACAGTTATACAAAGTGTTCCTGAGCTTATCTATTAATCTCCTTTCTATAATCATGTGTTGACAAAGTGGTGAACCTTGCTCCATCCTTGCTTGTGAACGACTGAGTCTTTCCAGGATGAACCTTTCATACCCAATCACGATACTATCACCTGTTACCAATGAACCTGTTTACCTGTGGAATGATCCAAACAGGTGTTTTTGGATCAGTCCACAACTTTCACAGTCTTTTGTTGCTCCTGTCCCAACTTGTTTGAAACATGTTGCTGCCATCAAATTCAGAATAAGCAGATATTTACAAAAATCAATAAAGTTGATGAGGACAAATATTAAATATATTGTCTTTGTACTGTTTTCAATTGAGTACATGTCCAAAAGAATCAGCACTTATCGCATTCTGTTTGATTTATGTTTTTCAGTGTCGCAACTTTTTTAGGATCAGGGTTCTAGTCACTGAATGTGAACTAAGATACAAATATAAGATACTAAATGATGTGTGTTCCTGTATCCTCCCCTTTGTTTGAAAATGTTATAAGCTGCCTTGCAGGAACCCGAATATGGCATAACTATTAACCCATCACCAGTTCATCTCAACACTGCTTGTGGCTGTGTGCATGTGTTTGTGAAGAGATGTGTGTGCAGGCAGAAGAGAAGGGTCATTACCTGTAACACTGCCCTGGTCCTGTACGTCCTGCTCTACCAGAACGTTGGTTGGCATTAGCCTGACTGATGGGATAAACCTGTAGAGCATCCATTCCAATGCGAGGATTAAAAACCTGTTGACAGAAAAAAGAAGTGAGTAACAGATGGTATCAGGTTTAAACTTGAACACAAAGAAAGGATCTTTCAAGACCTGTGTGAAAAGATATATATAAAGTGTAACCTTAAGTTTGCAATATCCTGAATCCACGACAAACATGATTCCATCCACAGTGAGAGAGGTCTCAGCGATGTTTGTGGCAACAATGCATTTCCTCACACCATCTGGAGCCTAGCAGAGGATAAATTAAAAGGCAGTCAGCTTTGTTTTCTCACATGTTTATTACAAGTATTCATAGATGTAAAGAGTAGACATGCATGCAACATTATGGGCCGTTGGAGAAACAAACCTTCTGGAAGATCTTGGCCTGGAGGTCAGAAGGCAGCTGGGAGTAGATGGGCAGCACAGCCAGAGGAGGGGCGTTCTCCAAGTCCTCCAACCGTTCCACAATCTGATCTGATGTCACCTGCAAGGACAAGGATACTTTACTTCAACTGGTAACTCAAAATGGAAAGTACCACTAACGGCATTTGGCCTGCAAAGAATCAATTCACAGGTTACATTCTGTCTTTTTAAGACCAAAAACTACACAAGTTACGTGTGAAAACTGGATTGTGTTTCCCAGAAAGGTTGGTGCTTGAGAAAATAATTATGTTAATATTTTCAGACAGAGAAGATCTGAGGGAAAACTTATAAACTTTATTTATACAGCACCTTTTGTACACGTAAATCAGATCATAGTCCTTTATGCCACAATTAATATGCGACAACCATTTGATTGATGATAGATGTCATATCCCTCACCTCAATATCCTCCTGACCAGGCATAAAGATGAGGATGTCTCCTATTAACCCACTGAGGTGGATCTGCAGGGCCTGCTTCACTGCTGCCTCCACATAGTCCTCCTGAGGAGTCTACACAGCACAAAACACCGTAAATCAGTCCTATGCAAAACACAACAACAACAAGGCTGTATATTGTATTGAAAATTCATTTTACCGTGCTTATGTCATATAAACATTTTCTTCAGGTAAAGCCATATTTAAGATTTCATTACTTTGAGAAAATATATTAAGATATTCTCAGTCTTAAAATACGAGCAGTAATTCCTTAAATATCTAATAATAATGAACTGAAATTGTCAACGATCATGTATTTAAGAGTAGTGTAAGTACCACTGGGTGAAAGTCAAATGGGAACAGAAACTTACCTTGCTGAACAAGATGTCTACTGGAAATGTTCTTCCTGGAATGTGGAATATGGGGACGTTCCCAAAAAATGCAGCAAACTTGTCTGAGTCCATAGTTGCAGAAGTAACTATGAGTTTTAAATCAGTGCGTCGAGATACAACCTGATGGGAGACAGTGGACAAAAAAGAGACGGGCGAATGAAATCATAGTGTATTTACACAAACGCACAGCACAACAGACATCTTCAGCATAACAAAAATAAATCTATCTTTAATGGGTGTGAAGTAGTTGTGTACGGACCTCACGCAGCAGGCCAAAAAGCACATCAGTATTCAGGGAGCGTTCGTGAGCCTCGTCCATGATAACAGCACTGTAGTGGTCAAGGTCCGACTCCCTCAGTGACTCCCTGAGCAGGATGCCGTCTGTCATGTACTTTATCAGTGTTTTCTCGGACGTGCAATCCTCAAAACGGATAGCATAGCCCACCTGCAGGCAACAAAGTCAGAATAATCAACTCAACATAATATGTTTGAACTTGAAAGCACTTGCTTTTGTTTTTGCTAACAAAAGATATTACTGTATGGCATTCAATGATATTACAAAAAGACAAAGTTATACCTTATTAAAATCAAAATAACTGCCTCATCTCTGTAATAGACGAGGCAGGTAATTTCCCTTTGTTGCTGCTCCTTCATTCAATCCCTGCAAACATTGTTTTCCTTTTGTCCACTAGATGGAGGTGTTATACAGCATATGACTTTCTATTGAGTCTGTGCACAGGAGCCCTCAGACTGGCCATTACACAATGCAGCAATTACTTTAGTACACAAGTTATTCAAAACAAGATACAAGATTGCATTGGTCTCTAATCAGAAGTCATGGGGCAACTACATGAGCGATCATACAGGATTAGAACAAGTCCACAGTTTTAATGCAACAATTAAAATACGTCTTTGAAATTGAAAACAGAGCCAATATTTCAACTTCTTAACCAAATTTTATGTAAAACTAAAACTACTCCCTGTTTCAAATTTGACTTACTATATTTTCTGTAGTTGTAACTGTGTGCAGTTTTACAATGCAATGAATGACAGACATTTCAGATGCATTCACTTTCCTGTCTTAGATAATTTAGGAAACACTTAAAGCTATAAAGTAAAAGTATTAGTATGTGGCCAAGGAAATTAAAGGAAAAAATACTGCCATAACAGACAGTAGTGATTGTCAAAACAGTCATTTTCTGCATAATTAAATCAATACATCTATAATCAATACAATGTGTTCACGAGTATCAAGATAAGACTGCACACAGACTCCTTGGTCACATCAGTTAGGGCTAACTACTGCCAAATAAAATGACTATTCTTGAACATCAGACAGCTGCCTCACCTCTTCTCCAAGATTGGTGCCAATCTCCTCACTGACTCTCTTGGCCACGCTCATGGCTGCCACTCTTCGAGGCTGAGTACATCCCACCATGCCATAGCTAGTGTAGCCGTCCTCATGCAGATACTGAGTCAGCTGGGTGGTCTTCCCACTGCCTGTCTCCCCAACAACAATTACTATGCTGTTGTCCCTGTAAACACATTCAAACAGTCAACAACAAAATAACTTGTCACAGTTTTGATGTGATGTAAAACACCTTCAGGTGCAAATTGGGGATAATATTGGATTTGAGGAAAGTGATCAACTCTGTCTGGATGTCAGTACCTTATGATGTTAAGAAGTTGCTGTCTGACAGCAAAAATAGGCAGGTACTGTCTCTGCTCCAGGAGACTCTTCTTCTTAGCAAACTCACTGCTGGCCTCAGTCTTTTCTTTCATGTGGTCTGCAAATTTCTGCTCAGCTCTGTAAGGCAGACAGATAAAAATCACCCAAAATTATGAGTTAAGCAAGTGGATTATTAGAAAGAAAATGTGAAATGTCATTCACATCTAAACTTTGCACAGACAGTCTCATCACCTGTAGTCCACTTTGCCATCCTCACCAACTGGTTTGCCCCCAGAGCTGTCCTCATCCTCTTTCTTCTTGATCCCCATGATATCCCCCAACTTGGTGCCTGCCAGTTCCCAGTGTTTGTGCTGCGCCTGAAAACACAATCATTCCAATTATATCACATGATTATGAAGATTAAAGCTTCTACGTGCACACACAGTTTGCAATTTGATGCACATTCAACACACAGAAAAGATGATGGAGATGATCTGGTGTCGCATTTGTCAAGTTGTTTCATCTCACTGATGATGCTTTGCAGTTAAAATGTCACCAACTGTCCAGGTAAGGTGATCATAAATAAATTATTTACTGAAGTGATGAAGTCAGACAGCATTGACCTTATCAACAAGACAGGTGCACACCAACAAACCCCATTAACATTTCTCAACAGCAGAGTATGAAGATCACATCAGCTTTGTGCTTAATGCTTCACCACATTTCTCCAGACAGATGAATATAACAATGATATATATTTAATTTTAAACCCTTGCCGATTTCAGCTTTTATATATATCAAAAACAATGACATAAACTGTAAATCCTGTTCACACTGTTAATTAATAGCACAGGAGTAGTATTGCTTACACCACACAAAACAAAACCTAATAACCTTATACTTTAAAGAGCTGTGCAATTCTAAATGTATGGGTATTCAGCATGCCAGATTTAGTTGTTATATGTTACCTTACAAAGGGTTACTACAACAGTTTTGCCCTGCAGTTATTTTCAAGTGCTTTTACAATTGAGTACAGCAGAATTTCTGTCTGAGAGGCCCAGGACTGCCATTAGTATATTGCTAACATGGACCCATCCATCAGGTCTCTGCATTTGTCTAAGTATTACTCTTAGTTTTCATTAGTAATGCTGCCGACCTTCTTGCGTTCTTTCTGCTCACGATGTTTGCGGACAAGCTGGCTGCCTTTCCGAGAGATGATGGCCATGTCGGAGGTAGCATCTTTTACAGGGATGACAGGCTCTGGCTGTAGCAGGAAAACAAACATACAAGCATTTAGATCAAAAAAAGGCAATGAATCATTATTAATCCACCTAAAGGGTAAACCTAGTGACTGCAGGCCTTAGATCATGATCTGTGTTTAGGTCTTGTTTACCTGCTTGGTGAAGACTATTCTTCCATCCAGGAAGGGAGGAACCAGGTTGTGAACCAGCAGGTGAACCTTAGCAGCATTGTCTTCCTCAAAGTCTTCATCCACCTCCAACCTCTGCACCACACCGCTGGTCAGCATACGGTTGGTCTCCCAACGCTCGTTATCCTGCGACAAGAAACACAGCCAGTTACAAAGATATATCAACACAGTCAGAGGCACAAACAAGACAGATACAAAAGTGAGTACACACATATACAGTGCATGCGGAAACTGATTCTGATTATGCTGATATGAAGCTCTGTGTTTGTACCTCGTTGATCTGTCGTTTCTGGGCAGATATTCTCTTTTGAGTCTGCTTCTGAAGGATCTGCTCTCTCTTCTTTACATATTCATCAGAGGTGGAAGTGAAAGGGTTGTGGAACTCATCATAGCCTTCGTCCATCATGTACCAATCTCTGTCTGCTTGCTGCAAAAGCGTGAGTGATTAGAGATGTCAAAAAAAACAGAACACCAGTAAATAGTTAATATTTTCTAAGACATGAACGAAGGAAAACTGTCCTACTAACCTTCTGGTCCTCCTGCCACTGTTCTTTCTCATCCTCATTATCAAACATAATCCCTCCCTCACCGTCTTCTTTCCTACCTGAAGAAGAGGCAGAATAAGAAGTTTTAGCTGAAATACGGTATTTAAATCTTGCATGTGAGCATGAAATGGCATGTTTTGACAATAGTACCTTTTCCTTGTGATAAACGAGGTGTAGAACCCAAATGCTTTCTGTCATTGGCCCACTCGTTGTACTTGTATGACGGGGTGGGCAGGGGTGTGTCGTCAGGGTAACGGCCTCTGACTGACCTACACACACAGCAGAAAGGCGTTATGTAAGCATGAAGCAGCTTTGGTTTCTCAGCAGCTAAGCGTTTCATGTCAAACGTGACAGTAAATAATAGGGGTGCAATGACAATATTTCACGAGACAAAAATGTGACCATATCAAATCCAACAGCCATTTGATGAAGTGCAAATAACCAGTAGCTATCATCACTACTGCAGTAGAAATTGATTTTTGGACAAACAGGTTGTTTGGAGAATATTAGTCCAACCAAGTTCAAACATTTGGTCTCTACAAAAGCAATCTCAGCTGCGCATTTCTTTTTCACTTGTCAGCTTAATTTTATGTAGGCAAGGATCAGCTTGCAAAATTAGGTGATTTGTTTATTTAACAGAAACTATTATTTGTATTTTGCACAAAAATCTACCAGAGCACTTACAATGAAATAGAAATAATAAAATAAATTTTCTGTCACAATTATTATAAGCACCATAAACCATCATGTGTTTTTTGTTATTACAATTCCGCTTTCTACTTGAAGTACATTTTTCAAACCAAACTATGGCTTTGGGGCCTGGGGGATAAAAAAAAAAAGGTGAGATAATATAAATGACAGCTGTTTACCTGTCCCTCCTCTCACTCTCTCGGCTGGAGCGATGGCTTCTCTCTGAGCGATCTGACTCTCTGTGAGATGGGGCAGGGGAGGGAGACTCCCACTGGGAATGCCGTGAACTGGCATAACCACTGTCATCCTCCTCCCAGTTGGAACGTGAGGGTGTGAAAGAATCTATGTAAATACAAAATAAGTTTAGTTAATCAATTCAGTATAGGGTCCTTATGAATAATAAATCGAAATGAAAGTAAATGAAAAAAACAAATCTACCTCTGGGGCGATGCTGCGGTGTCAGGGGTTCATCTCTCTTACTCCCCCGGCTGATGCGATCTGACCAGCCATCTCTCTGTGAGCGGTCGCTCCTCTCACCGCGCTCTGAGCGCTCCGACCGGCTGCTGCTGCTGCCACGGCTGTGGCTGCTCTCTCGCTCATCTGACAGACACAGACATGGGAAAGCTACTCTTAACTACTTGGACTAAATATCCGCTTTCATTATTGATTGATCTACCATTTTTGTTCATTAAATACTTGATCCATTTTATAAAAAATAAATAGATAAATGTTAAATAAAACTAAAATACTGAACCATCTACCGATCACAAGTTACCTGTGTCCAAAATGTAATTGCTTTTTGTTTTGACAACATTTAGTGGGTACCACCAGCAAATGTTTGCAATTTCTATTTTGACAAACGATACAGGACTACAACCAAAAGTCTAAACACATTAAAATACAATTACTACTACATGACTAAGTAACTTTAAAAATACCTCTTTCACTCTTTCGGTCTCTGCCCTTATCTCTGCTCCTGTCTCGTTCTCGGTTCCTGTCCTCTTTGGAGGAGGCGTAGACTCCGTGCTCTCGCCTGTCTTTCTCCCTCTGCTGGTGTCTGCGTCGAAACTCTTCACTGACCCCTCCGGGGTTTGAGGGTGTCTCTGAGCCAGTCACACGATACTTCCTGCTGGCAAGGAGACGAAAATAATGTATTACATATTAGTCATAAAATACGCATGTGTACACTACTGCAGTTGCAAAGAAAATACTAGGAATGTCTAAGCATTCACAGAAAGGGCTGTTAAGGTTCCAAGTTAATTTTTGCTTGGCAATGACTCACAGTGAGTCGTGGTTTAATATTTACACTGGTATAGTAAGTTGAGCTTTTTCTCTGAAAGGAATGAATGAAAAAAAAAACACTTTACAAATTCCCAAACTGGATTGTCCCAGGGAATTATGTGTGGCATTATGAAATAAAATATTTTGTTTATAGTTATTCATATGATTTTTGAAATTTTATACTGTCCTGTCATTATTAAACATTTTGGCTCCCATAGACATGAGGAACAGGGGTTGCCTGTTTATTTATACATTGTCCATCATTTTCAATATATGATTATTATGTGGGTAGGACTGACACTCACCTCTCATTCTTAGCACTTCTGTTCTTATCATCATCTTCTTCATCAGATCCAGAATCACTTTTATTTTCATCCCAGTCCTTGTAGGAAGAAACCTTTGACTTCTTGGTGCTTCTATCATCCCCACTAACATTACTCTCACGTTCCTTCCTTTTCTGGGCTGCCAGCAGATCCAAGCCCAGCAAGGAGGTGCGCGGAGTGGGTGCCCGAAAAACATGGGGCTCTGCAGCAGCACTCTTCTTCTTTACTATCAGTCCACCAACTTGAGCACCTGGATCAGTCCCCTCCAGTCTGTGCATGGACACATCGTCATCCATTATCTGTGGGGAAAAAATGATGCACGCAAAAGGTGAAAATGTGTAAGGTTACTACATTGATGCTCATGACAACACCTGCAAAGAGAAATTATTACTCAGCTATTTGTAACAAATAGTTTGAGCATTTGGCTTTTGGGCATCACTGAACTAGGACTGCAAATAATGACTATTTTTATCTATTTTTATCTATTCTTCATAAGATAGATGAATTGTTTGATCTATAATAGAATATAGTGATAAATGCCAATCAAAAGATCCCAGAGTCAAAGGTGACCTCTTCATATTGTTCATATTGTATTGCTTTATCTGACCAACAGTCCAAACCTAAAAGACAGATTCAGTTTACTGCCATAAAAAAAACTAAGAAAAACAGTAAACATCTGATCACGTTTTTGCTTAGAAATGACTTATTGACAATTAGGTGACTATCAAACTTGTTGGGGATGAATTTTCTATCAACTATGATTAATCAACTAATTGTGTAAGCTCTAATTGACAATGATATAAAACAGAGAAGAGCAGCAAATCTCTACAGGGGAGAAACTGGAACAAGACAATGTTTGCCATTCATTTTCAATAAATCACTGAAACAATTAGCAGGTTATCAAATTAACTGTCGATTAATTTTCTATAAGTCGAGTCTACTAATCGATTCAGAACTACAATGAACAGAGATTCATGTCAGTTTCAGACTCACAAAGTGAGTTGTAAAATTACAAGCTTTTGTTTTTACTTACCGTAAGAAAAATTAATTGAAATTTGCTCTATCAATTTTACTTTCAGCTCAAATGGGGAACGTCTCGTATCTTACCATTAACTTAGAAACAAGCCAACAAGACACTGATCACTGAGTTATGAAGACTTAACTCATTCATAAAGACATTAACACTGTCAGCATCTTTTCGGCTACTAATTTGTGACCTCAACAATTGAGGTTACTCCAAGGTCACAAATGGGGCTCATAAGAAAGTAAGTAAAATTATTATATTGGTCATTCGGTTAATAACAGTTAGATGAAATGAGACTACCTCAGATAGAGCAGCTAGTTAGCCTGCGAGCTATCCGCTTCTGTCGGGTTCAGGCCGGGCGGCAAACTGCGGAAACACTTCCGCCTTTCTTTGGCTCTAAAACGCAGAAACTCTCACATGAAGTTAAAGATTTTGTGTCAAATAATGTTCGGTTAAATAGTCCGGAAAAAGACGGAGCCCTGTCTCTCACTGTGAAACAGCTACACCGCGGCTTTCGTAAACACAACGCGTTATGTTTACAGACAAGGGAGCAGCCATTGCAATCCCACAATTCAAAGCGCGGGAGAAAAAAATAAACTTTATTTAAAGAAGTTGTGTTAACAGAGGGAGAAGAGTGAGAAAAACAGTATTTATTAAGATTTTTATAACCACACAGAATAAAGCAATGACGGACAAAGAGCAGTAAATGTGAACCATACATACAAAAGAAAATGCTTATTAAGTTCAAAAGCGCAAATGTACTGAATTATTACAAAGTAATTGTAAAAACAAAAAGAGTAAAAGTCCAAAAAATGTTTTCAGTTTTTTCCAAACTGTAAATAGATAAGATAATAGACAATAGACCAGCATTGAAGCATTAGGTAACTCCCTTTTAGACAGTTTCATAAAGAACATCATTAGAAATTATAACACTTCAAGTTGTACTTCAAGAATAAGAAGATGGAAAGACAACTTTCACACAAACATGTCATCAAAACAATGTGATTTCTACAATGATACTACTTCAGTACATTATGTGGAAAAATCTCAAACATATCTTTTAAAAGTCTTACACGCCAGGAATAAACTTATTGGCATGTACTTGGCAGGAGATATTGAGTTCAGTTTCTACTGACCTCGAAAAGTGACTGTTCACCTCAAAGCACCTAAATATGTACAAATGAGTTACCTTGAAAGGTTTTGTCACCCCTGTAAAACTATAACCGCTCTGTCCACATTATCAGTGTCAATTGTATTGGACAGTAAACTAATAATATAATTTAAAGAAAAAGTAGCTGAGATGGAAAGGAAGTCACATATTTGTCTTGGAATTTTAGATCACAAAGAAAACTTGTCAGCAGCCTCAGAAAACTAAAGAAGGTGTGGTATGTCTACTTTATGTTTGGGTAAATGATTTACAGAAGAACATGTAAAGCTTGGGGACAATAAAAACCTTAACATAACACAACGACCACAAAATACTATTAATTAAGTTAAATTACTTCAACTGTAAACACACAACACACCATTTGTTGCTTTAATTATGAGAAGTCGGGACATTTCAGTTATCAGTTAAACCTCTTAAATGAACATGAACATGTTTGTTTGGATCTTTATCCTTGAATGTTGCACCGAGTTATCAATCTGTCTTTGACACAGCAGTTTATGAGTCACATGGTTATAAGTAGGCAAATTACATTGATCCTTCTGCACGGTGTAAAGAGGTATTCAGGCACTCTGTTGGGGGCAGGGTCAGTGATGTGGTTTGAACCTTATACAGCCAACATGTGTTTTTGCTGATGTTGCATGAGTGGAGATTGTTTATCTGGTCGTTAGTTGGACCAAAAGTTATGTTATTTACTGAAAAAAAAAGGTGTGTCCTGAGTCTCCTTTGCCAAATATAGCCTATGCCTATACCTGAATGTGATGCTGAGGATGAAAGCGAGACTTCACATGTGGAGTTTATGGTGAACCACAGGCAAAGTACTTATCTCCCACTATCATTTTGTGTTAGGTAACTTGATCTATCAGTGGCATACATATGTTTCACAGGCCCCCCTATCAGCATAGAAAGAGGCCCATCGCTACAAGTTATTCCCATGTGAGAAAATGTAAAATCACTTAAGTACAGTATTTTTGATCTGATTTTTAATTTAAAAAATGTATATAATGCATCAATCCAATTAAATCTCCAAAACTAAAAAGTTCTACAACCCAAGTAGTTTTCTGTTTTACTGGCTAGAATTCACAAGTTTGTGTTCACACTGTGTGATAACCACTATGAACTGTTGAGAACTAAAAGAAGAAAAGTTAATTTTGTATATAACATTAAAAACATTTCAACTATGTATATGTGAGATGTCTTCATGGGATGCTGTTTGGGGTTTTTGGGCTCTAGTATATATTTACAATGTGTTTACAATTTGTAAATAACATTCTGTCATCACTTATTGCAAACCAGCATTTTTCTAAACAGACAATAACTTGTTAATAACATTCAATTCATTTTTAAAGCTTGACACTTCAGGTCTGCAGCTGAAGATGATTTGTAAATGCAAATAAAAGGCCCATTAAAAGTCATGTTATGTGACTCGTATGCGCAAAAACAGCGCACAGTTGACAATCTGCGCAAATGTCGCGGTCTCGTGATCATGAACTGGTCCATTCTGATTGGTCGTCACTTGGAAAGCCGCGCTCTCATTGGCCGGTTGTTGTGTTTGGGCTTGATGGAGAAATACTGTGCATGTCATTGGTCTGTTTCACATGCCTGCTGATGTGCCGGGTTAGGCTGTTTTCACATTTCGTAACCCAACATTGTTTAGCATTTTACATGGTGATACTGCTGATTTACGTTAGCTCGTCTCTACAGTGACATCGGGAGCTTTTTGGAGCTCAGCTAACCGGATTCAAACAGGCTGGAAACGGCACTGGACGTAGCTTAGCGTCACATCTACAGCAGGCTAACAGAAGCTAACGTTAGCTAGCCGCTCAGTCGATATAGGTTGTTGAATTATGGGTGAGGAAATCAACGAGAATTTCATTAACACAGGCAATGGACCTGGCAGTAAGAATGATGTGGAGGAAAACTGCGAAACAGGAGAAGATGGTGTGAAATACTACACGTTAGAAGAAATACGAGTACATAACATGAGTCATGACACATGGCTCATCATCCACGATAAAGTCTATGATATCACAAAATTCCTTGAAGAGGTAAGAAACACTTTCAGTCAGCTGGTGGCAACTACTTAAACATTAATGCTGTATGAGGTAAAGTTGTAGCTATTTCGTTACCTGATTTCGTCACTTCCTGGACTTACACCCCTCATGTATTGACGTGCAACGTTCACTGACTGTGTTCATTCAAGCTAACGCTGTTAAACATTTATAGCCTGTCATTTTGAGATTAAGAGGGGTTAAACAAGGTCACAAGAGAGACAGAGCTGAAGTTAACTTCATTGATGACTGTTGTGAAAGCATTTTAGATACTTCAGGTGAAGCCTGATCACTGTCTGAAACCCACTTTCAGATTTGTGAAACCTTTATTCTATTTGTGAAAATGCACAAAAAGTGCAGTGTTTTCACATCTAGACCTCAATGAACCAGATCAAGATCAGAAACCACTGTACATAGACTGGTGAAATCTGCACTAGATTATCCCAGAGAGGCTAAAGATTCTTTGTGTTTAAAGATTTTCTGGTTTGTAATACTCACCTCTGAAATGTAATCATGTAGACGTAAGAAGTAGCATATGATGAAAATACTGTTAGTATAGTTAAATACCTTCAAATTGCAGTACAGTACTTGATCAAGTAAATGTTAAGTAAAGTTACTAATCACCACTGAAAAACTACATTGGTTTATTTCACAAACAGTGATTTCAAGTGTTTCAAGACTTTTCATTGCTTTAGGCCAAACTTAATCAAGCACATAAATTAGCTGTATGATATTCAAAGTGTGGGACAAATTAACTCACTCAATACTCTGTGTCAACCCTTTCTTTACCTTCAGCATCCGGGAGGTGAGGAGGTTTTGCTGGAGCAGGCTGGAGCAGATGCCACAGAAAGCTTTGAGGATGTGGGTCATTCCACAGATGCCAGAGAGATGCTCCAGCAGTACCTGATTGGGGAGCTTCACATGGTAAGATCAGGCCTCTGTTAGCTCTGAAAGGCCTGATTTCCTGCCTCTAGCGTCTTTTCAGCAGCTTTCTGGAGTTTTAACCAGTCCCATTTTTGAAATTCCTGAATGTGGATATCAACAAGATGAGTGGTTGGTGTGTGTGCATGGTCCAGATTCCAGAGCCAAAAAGTCCAGAACTGGTATTTGGCTACAACAATATACTTACTTTTTATTGTCTTGTTTGTGAGTGTAATTTGTGTCAGCCAATCACATGAAGACAGGAATACTAATTTATTGTTTTTCTTTATAGGATGACAGAAAAAAGGACACTGCAAAGGTAAGCTCCATTGTCTATTCATCTTGTCTTGACTGCGACAGAAAAGTCACTGGAACAGAATTTACTAAGAGGATACACAATTTTTGCTTTGTTGATAAATCATACAATACCTCTTTTTAATTTGTTTTCTGCTACAGGAGATACACGACACAAATTCAGGAGAGTCCAGGTGAGTCATCACGATGAACACCGTGTCAGGCTCATTGTTTACTGTTTCTTGTAGAAAGTGAACATTGATCATTGTAGTTTGTAGCAAACAAAGTCCACTTACATATTGCCAGCTCAGAAAATGTCTGCGGAAATAGAAAGGCAGAAGAAAAATGGGGAGAAAGTTCAAATGATTTACTGCATGTGTATAAATCCCTGTAAATACGTGAAAAAACAAAACACTACTAAATTGTGTTTTTTCAAATAAAAAAAAGGTAATGGGCCGTATATGATTCAAATCTGTATCTTATTGTTGCCCTTATCATTTGTTTTGTCCATTTTAATTGCTCTGTCTCAAACAACGTATATTTCATATTTAATTTCTTCCAGCAGCACCTGGACCACGTGGTTGATACCTGCTATTGTTGCAATCGTTGTGGGTATCATGTATCGCTTCTACTTGTCTGAACATAAGTCCTCTTGAGTGCTGGCATCCTGTTTCCATCCCATTCTTTTCATCTGGAGGCCTTGAAATGTTTGACCAAAACCTCCTCACACTGAACGCGCACAGTTGGGAGCGTTGGCATCCTGTGCAACAAGAAAAGGAGGGGAACAGTTTGATAAAGTACTTTTGTCCTTGTCCATCTACGTAGAGAGAGTGCACCAAATAGACCGTTGGGCAGAGACTTTATTAAATTGTCTGCCTTCAGTTTCTTTGTATTTCATTGTCACTATGCCTGTTGTCATTCATGTTAAATGTTGTCTTTAACTTAAACTTTCATATGCATTTGACCTAGTTTGTATGCTCATTAACCATTTGCCTGCTCAGAGAAAGGTTTTGTTAACAGCCTCTTATACACACACCATCTTTACACAGATAGACTAAATGGAAACACTGAAGGAGACATTAGTATGCAGAGTGTTGTTGAAATCAGGGTGATAGTTACGGTGACCATTCTGTTGTTTATGCTAAATTATAACCTCTAATGCATTTTCTCGACCCTCAATAGGAATCATAAGAGTTTATTCCCTTTACTCTTTACTACAGTTCTGATTAGCAATGTTTGATTGCATTGATCATATTGGTTATAAATGCACAATCTTTCCAATTATGTAATTGCAGTGTCAAATCTGTCTGTTCCTTTTTGAAAATAGTAGTGAATTATGTTGTATCAGTGATTATTTAAGAATGTGTTCTGACTTCTTTTCCCTAAAGTTCTGTTATCAGGAATTTGTGTAAATGTTAAAAAACAACTGATCCATATGTTATTATAAATTTATGTAGTATGCAATCGTACAACAATATTTTATTACCCGGATATATTGGCTGACAACGAATGACTATGTGAATTCCTTTGAAAGATGAGAAGCATTTGTTATTTGATCTGTTTTTAAATTTCTTTATTCTGCACTATGCCATTTGTTATTTAACTGATGCTTTTTCACAACTTTGTTTCAGTGTAATGCATCTTAATTCTATGTTTTGGTTGATTGGTACTGGAAACTGTCACTGGAGGGTTTGAATTGTATTGAATGAAGTCAGCCTGTTGTCATTAGAGCCATAGATGGGTCTCTTATAGCCCATAGTTGGTCATCATATATTTAATAATCTATTTTAGTTACTTTTGAATCCTTTGTGTTTTGGTTTTGGTAAGCTTTGCATAGAATTTCTAAAATCACTCCTTTTATTGAATATTCTAAAATAGGCATTCATATTATGATCATTTAAAAGCATTTTCCAACTATAAAGACTATAACCAAGTCCATTTACCACCTGTCAGTTCAAAAAAGTTCAAAATTTTGGATATATGTTATGCTGTTTTCATATGGTTACATTAATTACTTTCAGATGTCAAAATGTAGTTGGTTGATTTAAAAGATAAATATTTGCCACCTGTTTGCATTTCAACTGCCATTTCCTGTCATTAAAGGTCACTTTGAATAAAATTAATCTTTCAAAAAGTCTTAATTCATTTATATACTGTTTGAGTAACTGAAGATTTTTGAATATGTGGTATGCTATCTATATATTCATCACAATATATAAGGCTGTCATTTGTGTGTTTGTTGAGTTTACCACCAAAAAATGAAATCACAGTAAAGGCCCTAAAGTTTTCTTACTTTGTGTGTCTGAATGAAAAAAGAAAACATTTGAGTACCTTTAAGAAAAATTGAGAATCCCTCCCCTGATAAATATTTATACAGTAGATATTTTGTCAGATAATATTAAAACCCTTAATCTGGATTATCTATCACTATCTTTTGCACTAGATGTAGTGAAAATGTGCTTTTCATGCTGAAAGAAAAGAACCAATGTTAGTATGGACTGTGAATGTAGCTTTCTTTCAGGCTTTAAAACTAATTTGCTGATAAATAGATTTGTTCAATACGACAGATGGTTGTAGCATTAAGTTATTGTGATCACAGAGGGAGGACAACACATCTAACCTAGAACACAATGATGGGTATGTTAGCCTGAGAGGACAGCAATAAACCTCAGCTCTCGACCTGTAATTGCTGGAAATCAGCTTCTGAACTGTGCAGCGGACTCGAGCCAAAAGTCTGACCTCTGTTAATGTTAATGAGTCCAGTCACGAGTTTGAAAATGACTGGGTGATGCTGGGAACAAGGAATAAGGCCAAACACAAGTGGAGGGTAGCTGGAGCAACAACTACAGGTGTTTTCAAATTCAACTAATACCTGTAATGGAAGCAGCCCTGAAAACAACTCCACTCACACGCTCATCACTTTGTCATTAGATGAGGCGGCTGGAGTGAATGGATCTGCCCCTCACAGCGTCACTGTTGTGTTCATTCTTTACACAGCTCACTGGTTCTGTTTAAATTTTGTCTCAGACCATTATGACAAAAATGACTAATTCTTTGTATTGGTAAATATCCACCATTATGTTGTTCTCCTGTTCATTTAAATATTAATAAACTCAACAATGGATCGTATGCCAAGACAGTACTGGGCTAATTTGAAAGGAATACAGATATGAAAAATTTAACAGCTGGGTTGAATTTGATCGGTCTATGGTCCAGGAGCTGAGATGGCTGTTCATTCATACTTTGATGAACAAAGGCGATGAGCTCCTTTGATAAACCTGAACACGGCAACAAATCGTGGTTGTAGGCAACAAATCTATAATAGCAAGTAGAGAGTCGGTCCACTTTTCATGCATTACAGGGAGGTGAGAGGCCTCGAGCAAAATCAATTATAACACTCTGGTTTCATTTTGTTAAATCATTCTGCCTTTGTGATTTAAAGTAAAAATAGTGTTAATGTAGATAATGATAATGTGGGACAGCTCTTATTCTCTGATTTGTTTTCTTTAGGTAACCATCTCATAGTGCAGTGCCAGCTCAAAGTGAATAATAGTCGAGTCCTCCATATGCCCGCTCCTCTCAGCTACTTTTCCCATGGAGAGGAGCAGAAAGCAGAATTAAAGCCTTTCCATCTGCAACCTCCACAAGAGCCCTCACAGCACCGAGTGCTCACGAGCAGCATGGCACAGAAAGCACAAATCAACAGCTATTGATTCATCTTTTATCATCAGATGGGACAAATCAAGACCTGGATGCCCTCTTGTTACAGAAATTGATGAATTGTTTAGGCTACCTTTACGGCTCGTGTTGGGTTTGTTAAATGCGCATCAACACCACAGTTTTAGCAACCGACAAACAACATGGAGAACTTTGAATAAATGCACAGGCAATGGTATAAAATAAAAGCAATTTATTCTATTCAGCACCACCAGTCACAAACTATTATAAATGTAATGGTGTTTAAAAGATGTCTTCTTGTCATGCCATGCTTAAGCATAAACACAAGGTGGCACTACAGCCTCAAGCTGTTTATATGTCAGTTTCATTTGGCCTTTGTCGGAAACAGTGGAAATATATTAAAATGGCTAATCTTACTCGTGCACCCACCCTAATGAATTCATCACATACCGCAGAAGTGTTTTTCATGGGTATGTAACAGCATTAAACACAATAAACACAATGCTGCCGAACAAGGTGGGAAAGACATTATGCAATGATGAAAAACAACCTGCAACACTGTTACTGTGATAATGTGATACCGATAAAGACTTTGTGCAATGGGATGGCTTAAAATAGTATGTAGAGATAATATACTGACAATTATTCTTTATGCTGGGTTTTGCAAACATCCGAACAGTTTTTGCCTTCGTTGGAAACAGCTTAGTACTTAGCACTTGTCTTGTTTAGAAATACTGTACATACACAACCAAGTAAGACAAAAAAACAAAACAAATAAGAGTTCAATTGATGGCAGCTGGATTTGATTGTAGATTTTTGAAGACATTTCACTTCTCATCCAAGAAGCTCCTTCAGTTCAGAGCTGAAGAACTGCATCTACAATCAAGTCCAGTCGCCGTCTATTCAAGCCGTATTTGAACACCGTGACCTGGGTGACTGAGAACTTTCCCAGACATGTAGAGATTATTTTATATCATCAGCTTTCTGACTGTAGTGTCTCCTATTTTTGTAGAGTAATTCAAACTGAATGATGTTTTAGATATTTGTTAGATTTGAGTTGTAGATGTTTTCTTGGTGTTTGACCCAAAGAGCTTGAAAGCCGTTGGCCATTTTACATCCATTTCACCACTGTTGTTGTGACAGCAATTATGATGACACAGAATGATGAGCTCTTATGAGACAGCATATTGTATCTGTGGGATTACATGAAGCCCTCAGACAGACATCATTCCCCCTGACTGAATCGCCTGTCATCTTCACGGAGAGCTGAGGCTGCTAATGCACACACTCCAGAGTCCTGGGAGACCAGCTCGGCAAAAAAATCTCAAATGGCTGGAAAAACACTTATGGATGCTGCAGGAATAAACATGATTTCTGACATGCCATTTGAGTCGGTTCAAAAAGGTCACCTGCTCACAAAATACATATTCAGTATGATTTACAGGCGACAATGTTAAAGTCTAATTACTGGTTTGTTCTTTAGGTGGGCGGGATACTGTGGGAGCAGAGATGCAGCACACCCACATAGGACTACGCAGTGTCAAGTTTCTGTCCACAGAGGGAATCCCCAGAGGGGGTTTGCAGCTTTGACAACTGCCTAAAAGGTTCACTAAAAACATTCACCTCTAACAATAAAAACGCTCCCAACTTTACTATTTTTCTGAAGGATTTAGACCCTTGAAAGGATTTAATTCACTCAAGAAATAAAGTCAAATTTTGTTTCCCGATGAGTCACGTTTACAAGTCTGCGTCCTTGCATCACATCGAAATATTCTAAATAATCAGTTTTGCTTTTGTACAACTTTCTAGACTTTCATTTTATTAAAACAGTCAGTGAACTGTTCAGCTGTATAACACTACAGTAGTTCAAACAGTAGTTCAATCTCTGCAGTGTATGTTGTTTTTATATGTGTCTACAGTGGAATACAGTAGGCAAGAAATTTAATTTAAATTCCTCTTTCTACCCTACAAACATACACATCATGCAGCCTGCTACTGTATAAAACAGCAAGGCTACTGTATGTGAAACAAACTGAACTTCCATTTTTAAATTTCTGCCAACTCAAAAACTCCTGACTCAAATTTCTGCACACTTGGCATTGAAGAAATGCTAAGAATTTTGCTTTCCGGTTCCGTCTCCATCACTGGAAACACAGTCATTTATTCATAAGACAAACAAATCCAACGCAGAGGTGTTTGCAGTTCTTCTCGACACCTGGACCCAGGTTTCAGAAATATATCCAAGCATACTAAAGCAGTGAAGTTCACTGGAAGTAACCTGTGCTGTATTTTGTCTGACAGGGCAGAGCAGCTCATGCACTAACATGCTGTCATAGCAGGCAACAACTTTATGAGACTCAGGTACTATCAGGAAGTCTCACTGCTTCTTTGACAGGTTGGGTTGATACTTTAATGTGAAGTGCAGTGGAACTATTTTTTTTTACTGAAGATACATTTGTAAGTCAGACAAAGCGATGACAGAATTCAAAGGCATAATGCTTTATTTAATAAATCATCCACACTATATACACTAAACTATACAATATATCAAATGTTATTCTTCATTCTTTATAAAATTAGGAATTTAGAAACTTACAAAATGTATACATACAAAACTGCATTATTAAGTTGCTTATTTTTTCTCACACAATTTTAGTGACAGACCTTCTGACGCTCAACACATTTAATAATTTAATATGTTTTTGGGGATGGTCACCATTCGCCAAGGCACAAACTACAATGATAGTGACAGTAAGCAGCAACCTAAAAGCTAAAATAAGCTGCATAAAACATTTCTGAATTTCAGTTTCTATTTGAATGTTAGCTTTGCTTCGACATGATAGTTTATTCTATTCAGACCAAGCTGACATGGGCATTGCCAAGCTGAATCCATACTGTAGTAGATAGATACCCAGACAGAGATCATGGGCTTAATGTCTCAAAATAAATAAGCACAGCCTCAGAAATTACCCAAGTTATCTCTTTGCAGGCACAAATGTGGTGACCTTTCTACAGTGTAGCTGCTTAATTACTTTTCTCCTTGCACTGAAATGCTGTGACTTAAAGGTTAACTTCTCCCAGCTGTTATCTGCCAAGGCCTTCGATGCACAGTTTAAATTGAAGAAGAGGTAGATGGCCTCAATCCTTCAAAGTGCTTGTAATGGGAAAGTGATGTCGGTTCACAAATGTCTCATATGAATAGAAGTCTTAGTATCAGTTTCTTGGGATGATTTAATTGACTAACCTCAAAAGTAAAATGCGTTGACCCAGGCAACAAGTCTTAGCTACAGCTGATGCTATTAAAAGACTGATTGTATAGCTATGCAGAATAATGATAGCCATTTCTGGGACACAGACAAGGTTGATGGCTAACTATAAAACAACTAAAAAGGTGGTTTAAGAGGCCGTCTCTGACAGTAAATCAAATCTTGGGTGCTTGAGTAAAACAAAAAAAATCCAAATAAGTTATAAACTGAGCCTGTGTTCCTGTCAACTGAACACACTGAAGTTTAAACTGAAAGTTGATAAAAATAAAATAAAAATAAGAAAATATATAATAATTAATATAGCTCAAATTATAATGTAGACTGCACAGTGGTTATGTCAAATACTTGTCATCATAGCCTGTCTAAGTATCAACCATTGTATTGTGACCCATTATTCTAATCCTGCCCTTGATATCTTATGTAGGGATATGCAAATAACTTGGCTTCAGTAAACCAGCCCAGCCAGATAATACAACACAGCACAGAGGTCACTGACCGTGTCCTTCACCATGCCAGTGGTGATCTTCAGGTGTGGACGTCCTAAGTCAAGCTCAGTAGGGTGCAGGTGGAGGAAACGCTGGAAGAACGCTCATGGACGCTGTTGTTATTATCCAGAACTCCTGACACAAACTGCGTCTTCGAAGCGCTGCAGCACCCGAGTGTGTCGGCCAGTTCGGGACAGACGGCCAGAGCCAGCCTCTGGAGCACGAGGTGGAATTTCCTGCGGAAGCTCCGGTTTATCCAGAAGTAGAAGATGCAGTTGAGGAAACCGTTGGAGGTTGGCAGCCAGACCACTATGAATTCTACCCACTCTGGCACACTGCTACCTGAGACGGCTGTGGGGCAGAAAACACAGGAAGTGAAGTGGGGCGAGTGTCCACAGCACAGTAACACAAGACAGCAGCTTCTGAATGAAAGGGGTCACACTTAAATCATGGTCTAGCTATGGCTGGTTTATGAGTCTGTATATGAACAGATACATTTGATGAGCACGTAATATATCAACTGATAATAAAACATGAAAAATAACCCCTGGAGGTGTGTTTCTGCTGAGAGCAATGATATGAAACCATCAACTCAACATTTATAGTCAAGATATAAAAGTACAAAATTAAGTGATAGATTTGGTGGAGTGGAATCAACCACTTTACAGCGAGGCTCACTAGCGTTGGGACAGCAGCACACTTTGAAGTTTCAGTTAAGACTGTCAGCTTCATTTTGCAGGGATTTTCATCCATATCAGATGAATTACAGCCCTCTTTGGAAAAAGGTCTTCAAAAATATTCAGCTGTGACTCCACTTTCAGTCTTGATTACTCCAAGACAGCAAATGGTTGGGGCAAATGAGAAAAAGACAAAAAAGGTCTGAGTCATAAAACTGGCCTTGAATCAGTATATTCATGCCCAGAATTGCATAAATAACTTTGACAGATATCTCTCTCAGTAGAGTTTCAGCTGAAATTGATGGAGACATTGACAGAGGGGGGGGGAACATCATCATTAAAACAAGTTACTCTAAGATACTCAAATATCTACTTTTGAGTTCTCTTGCCCAAAATTTGACTTGAGCACAAAAAATACTGCAATATCAACAAAGTCTTTGACCTTTGACTCACTTTGTCCCTCAGATTAACAAGCATGTGACCCAAAACAGGTTGAAGCTAAAATCATATACAAGGATAACACGTTATTTCCCTGTATATGTGCCTAATTTGCCATTGCAGATATTTCAACTGGGTTCACATGAGGAACTTTAATTGTACAGAGTGGTTTGGGATTATAAAATTAAAGAACCCAGTGCACAAAAAGTGTGTTGCAAGAGCAGCTTTCACATATTTCAAAACAGTTAATGCCATTTATTCCAGATACACATCAACATGAGGCATTAGCAACAATACTCTCTAGTTTTTCATTGTGGTGTGCTGAAATATAGAGTTTCTCAGATGATTCACTGATGCAGGAGATCAAAGAAACACACATAAAGCCAGTTTTGGAGCACTAAGTGGAATTAATGTTTTCTTTTTGTATATGTATGCATTTAGATTAGAATTTGCATTTATTGAAAGTTGAACACTATTGTCTATTGTTTCTTAGTGACCATGTTCAGTTCTTTGAGAAAATGTGTGGAGAGGAGCCAAACTGTGGTAAATAAGCAGGCTGGAGACAAACAAGATGTTCTCACTATAAACTCTGTAGGTAAATGTTACCATGATGCTTTAGACATCCACCCATTATCTATATGTTTCACCAATATCCACATTGATAAATAGGCAACTGCATGTTAGTCTCATCATCAGAATTAGGGAATAATAAGGGAGTTAAATCAGGGAGTCATCTATAAATGTCAGGCCTTTTACTTTCTTTTATAACCCTTCCTCCACACCACCATCTTTAAATGTTTATTCCGTCTGATTCATTGCTCACCATTGTAGATCATAGCTGCCATGCAGGGAGTCCAGCAGGTGTAGTAGGCCGCCATCACAGGCACAAGCACCCTGGATGCCACATTGTGTCTGCTGCGACGTGCACTGTGGTACTGGCGCAGTTTGAGGCACTGTCTCCTGGCTGCGCACCACACCCTCAGGTTTGCGTATGTCATGATGATGGAGCAAGGGAAAAATATAAAGCACGTCAAGCTCAGGGAGTAACCGACATTGGTTGAGTAGGATGGGTTGCAGACCAGAGATGCAGTGGAGAAGTGAACCTCTATGATGCCATCTGGGAATGAGATTGGAGAGAGGAGGATGGGAGGGAAACACCAGGCGAAGGCGATCAGCAGCAGGGTTCTTTGTCTGGTCATCAGAGAGGAGTACTGCAGTGGGTACAACACTGCAATGTACCTCTCCAGGCTGATGGTGGCCAGTGTGTACATGCAGGTGGAGTACACTGTTGCATTGCAAAAGGCCACGACATGACAGAGAGCATCTGGCCCCTGAGCGTTGTCCTTCAGCAGACTCACCCACAGATTCAAGGGCATGACCAGCAGTCCAAAGGCAGAGTCTGCAGCAGTGAGAGACAGGAGGAGGTACCGAGAGTTTCTGGACCATCCAGCCACGGAGGAAGAGATGACCAGGAGAACTGCAATGTTTCCCAAAGTGATCATCACTCCCAGGACGATTATTATGCTCACTTTGACGGACCTGTGAGTCAGCTCCTGCAGCCCCTGAGGGTCCACACCTGACAGGTTGCAGTCCTCAGGAGCTGAGAAGTTGAGTGTTGAAAGCATTTTTCCTCACAGTGATGTGCATGAGTGCAAGCAAAACATTAGGCAGGTGAGGCAAAAAAAAAGTGTTCAGTTAAAGCGAGCAAAAGTATAAAGAAGAAGCAGGGTCATGTTGGAAAGCAGCTCTGCTTAAAGCCTCTTACCTCAGCAATCAGTGGCACCTGGTGCAATTAGTGTTGGGTGGTGACAGACCAACTCTCCAAACATGCACCGCAGCAGCAGTTTCTCTTACTGGTATCAAAATAATTATGATTTGAACTTATTTTTAAAACTTTGTAAATTGTATAATTTATTTATATAATAGCTTTTTCAGTGGTAGTTCAGTGTTTAACAATATGGTCCACTAAGATACTCTTATATGCTTCATGCTTCATGTTATTAAAAAACTTAAAATCTTAAACTTATTATTTGGGAATAATTTGGGAAAGCTACTTCCAAAGAAGTTAAACAGAACATGTGCGCTGGGCTGAACCACACTCCAGTAATAATACATATAAGCTGAACTGAATGTCCTTTCTATGGCTTTATTAATTACAGTTAGCAGGACAGTTTGAGCCCTGCAGGGTTTTCATCACATGCAGTAGGGTTGTCTCACTAATTGGAATTAATAAGGGTGGGAGTGTCAAGTGTGGCCTCTACATTATGTACCATTAAGACCTAAGTGTATCCAGTATCTCTCATGAACAATTCATATGACGGAAACATTGTAGTGCGAAAGATGTCGTGAAACAGCTATTTTCATGTTTTACGAGTTGCGTGACTATTTTTAAAAGCTTCTGTTCATTATATCCGGTGGGAGCAAATAAAAATGCCACCAGTGACTCACAGCCGTGCTTTCCATCAAGCTCCAAGTTTGCAGGGCAGCCCATTGTGGCAAGTTTCGTCTCCAACAATAACAATGAGTCAGTCAACAGTTCATCACTATTAAAGTCCCACAGAAGATGTACGCTCAGTCACAGCCTGACATCTCACAACCAATCATTGTCCAATTTCCACAATCACACGCCATCAGTGTCAGGCTTTCCTCCACCCCCTGTTCCAGCGACAAGCTTAAGTGTTTTTGTCTGCACTGCTGAGTGGTAGCAGCCAACGTCCCTCCTTCAAAGAAAAACAAAAAAAAACCTACATGACACAAGGGCAAAGAAAAGGGCAGGAAAGATTGTCACTGACCTTTCCCACTCAGGTAACCATCTGTTTCAGAGGTATTCTTCTGTGTGACGGTCAGCCCATTAAACAGCACATAACAGGACACTCGTCCCAGGCGCTCACCCGCTTTCCTGCATCCCCAAGGACGATAACACCGCCCATGATTTATTATATCAGCAGCAGACAATCAAACAATCTCACGTGTCCATTTTTACTAAGAAGAAGATTTTAAGTGAATTTATTACAATAAATTCATCCTCTGACCTTGAAAAATAGCCTTTGTGGAAATGATTGGGACATTGCTTAATATGTACATCACAAACAAGGTTTTACATTGTGCAGAAAACATCTAGACCTGAAAAATGTAATGTTTGTATCGTAGAACTCAGGTAATAACTCCATGATGACCTCTCGCTTCAACCTTATTTCCCTAGAATCCACTAGTATTAATGTTTTAGCAGCGATGTAGCAGCCGCCACAGTGCTGCCATGGGAGGACATTTTCTGAACGTATACAGCACACACACACACACAGGATGGACTGTAAATATACATGTATGTGCCACATATGGCCCAAAGACACACAGCTTTTCTGCTTCGCTACCACAGTCGGATCCCCCAGAGGAGAACTGACAGCTATCTGCGTTTGATATATGTGTTTCTCGCTCTTCTAATGAGCGGATTTCTCTTGGCGGTGTCTAACACGAGACCTGGAGGAGGGGATGGAGGAGGGCTCTTGGGTTAATATTCTCTGTCCTCCTCCCTCCGTTGCACTCCTTCATGTTCCTTGCACAGTCAATTGCATGCTCCTCACCTGAATCTGTCCCATTTTGAAAAGATGTGGAAGCACCAGACAGTTACAGATATAGCACAAGATGCTACATATATTACCTAAGTGCAAAGAGATGATGGTAGCCTATTTTTCCAGGATGTGATTACCAGAGCCATTTATTTCTTCCTTAAAATCTCCCAATTTTGCTCCATTAACTGTAAAATATTAACAGCTTCTCATCATTATGTTGCAGAATTGATCAGCACATGTAAAGCCTGCGTAAGCCCAAAATGAAAAAGAGCAACCTAATGCACATTTTGCAAAAAACACACCCCAAGCCATTTTTCCTCTCCTTGCAGTTCATTCATAAATCCAACTGCTTTTAGAATATTTCCGTGTGGCTCGAATCATGAGATGTTTCTATGTGACAGAGAGCGATTGTTTGTGTGCGTCTTTCTATGTTGAGCGAGTCTACATGTGTGGGTGTGCACACACACAAGCAGTACTTGCCCAAAGGTGCGTGTGTAAATGTAGCTGATCCCATGTGAACGTGAGTGAGATAGAGAGTGGATGAATTCATACATGCTTGCAATTGAATATCCTGTGAGTGGGTGAACTCCTCCATTGGCCACCTACTGTACAGCACTTCCTGATGTGGAGGACGGTAGCCATTGATTTGATCTGTCTGTGCTTGTGTGTGTGTGTGTGTGTGTGTGCGTATGTGTGTGTGTGTGGGCAGCAACACTATCTAATTCTACCAGTGAGGGTTGATGCATGATGTTTAGGAGAGATAGTATAGCAGGGCTGTTTGATGGGCGATTGTGTGAAAACTTGATGTCTGTCTTGACAGTCTGTCTAAGATAACAGTGCCCTGCCAGCACAGACAAAACCGACCTGGCAGGTTGGAAATTATTAAAGTGGTGTCGAAGATATACCCTCATTGTGCCTACACACCGATGTGTACTCCCTGTGGACTCGAATAAGGAAGACCAGCCCATGCTGTATGCAGAGATAAGTGCAGAAACTGAATGGAGAAAGTACTGGATGTGGCTTGCTTATACATAATCATGCATTGCATATCAAAGACATATAGATGAATCATATTCAGATTTGACAAAATAATTCCATACAAAAAATATTCATATGTCTTTGCTGCTGTATAATCCCCCCATTCTTGGGCCATATGTTTCAATCTGAAAAGTGACACCAACACTTTCTATCTTTAAGTGGTTTTTGCTGAAAATGGGGACAACATGTGTTTGGTTTCCTTTGTGTTTCATGAACGCTTTAAAAGAAGATATACCAGAGGTGAGAAAGAAGCGACAAGAGAGGGAGTTTATTGATTAAGTTCAGTTAATTAAAACAAGCCTATCTCAGGGATTTGCAGGGAAACATGCTGTATCCCTAAATGTTGTGTGTGGACTGAAAGATAGCAATCTGGTGCTCCACATTCCTGAAAAAAAAAAAAAAATCCTGGGTAATTTAAGCAGCGCATATTGACCCTGTTACACAATGTTTGTATGTCATAGTGCCTCTGCTTCTCTCCTTCGTACAAAAATACCTACACTGAGGCTAGAATTTCAGCCTTGCATAACAGCTCTTTAAAAGGCCTGGGTATTGAATGTCATTGAAGATCTTTTTACTTTTAGTGTTGTTTAGAGAATCACCATTGAATTCAGCTAATGTGCTTCTCTGTAGTCGATCTTATGCAACAGAGGTCTCGTTCCCCTTGAAACAGAGATGTCAGACATTGGAAAAAGTGGACGAATCTTGCTGATGTGCATCGAGCATTATACATATGAGTGAATGAAGAGAAGTGTGTGAATGTGTGTGTTGGACCCCTGTTACATCATTAAATGTTCTGCAGAGAATGGCTGCAATTTGTGTCTGTGTGTGTGTGGTCATGTGTTTTAATTCTTAAAAAACTCCACAACATAAACCTTCAAGCTGTTGAACTGCCAGAAAAGCTGGACCCATTGATTTCACCTTAAATTTTTTTTGCCAGTGGTTGCACCTTACACGCAGCCACACAATCCTTTGGAAGCCTTGCCGTCAGCAGCACGGCAGCTTTATTCTGATGCCAGTTGCTCCCAACTGACCTGAAATAAATGCAATCTGTCAAGTCCAGATTTCAAGGTATTTCAAGTTGATTTCTATACAGTAACTTTAACTGTCAGTGAATCATACTGTAACCTGAAGTTCTTTGGAGTCTCGCAGCCAATGTCTATAGTGTAACAGTTTGTAGATGAACATTTTTAATCATTTCAACATTTTGATCATATTTAACTTAGGACCAAAAGCTGAATCTTTCTCTGCATGTTATCTGAACTGCTATTTGTCATTCCTTGGCTGAATAAATACTGCCATGTCGTCATTTCAAGATCTTGCAACCACGATCTCAGTCCTTGCAGTAAATGAGCAAGTTAAAAGCACTACTTTGTGGAAACAAAACATTTTGCTCAAGACCTGCAGCTCATTGAATTTGTTGTCTTCTCCGGTTGAATATGACATTTAAAGGCGCTATCAGTAAAATCTAGAATAAAATCTAGGGGCGGCTGTAGGAATCGAGTCTACAACGTGGGCAAACCATTTCGTTTTTTCTTTTTTCACAATTTTGTGTGAAAGGCTAATAAAGTGTTCCCCCACTGTGGGACGAATAAAGGTTTATCTTATCTTAATAATAACTCCTATAAGTCATTTGTTGGTATGGACTTTTGAACTTTGACAAAGTCTTTTGTGGGTAGCACTAAACACTGCGGGAGAGAGACGAGCAGGAAAGAACAGTGAAGAATATCCACAGTATGTTTTTAGGCCTTGATATTTGTTAAATCTGCCGAAGCACAGTGTACATTTGGACACTGTGCTTCAGGCACATAATTTGAGATGACTATTCCCTATGTACTAGAAGGGGTCACCGCTGCTCTACAGTCTAATATTGGACTGTCTCTAAAACCCGACCGTGCCTGGTTCACACCACAGAAAATAATGTTAAAAATAACTGTTGTGTAACTGCAAAAATAAGACCAAAAAAAGACCAAAATAAGACCACGTGTGAATTACTGTGAAAGCTAAAGAAATTACCAAAAGTAAGATCTTCACATACAGTCCATCCTTGACCATCATAAAATATGACTCATACTTGTTTTGGTAGTTTGACAACGAGATGATATATTTTCTTTCTTTTCTCTGAGGATGAATAAGCCAAAACATGCTCAGTCATAAATGGAATCTATCTTTCTCATAATGTGAATGGGGAAAAACCAGGAGGAAGTATTTATCTTTCCTCCAGGTGTTTAGTTTCTGAATATTGTTTTTGCACTAGACACCACACAGACCATTGCCATCATGTCAGGTCAGGAGGCCAGACAGGAAAGGAGAGAAAAACAGTGAGTGCAGCAATACTGTATCACTAATAGGCAAGGAAGGCTCAAAACACTAAATAATAAAACAGGAATTGAACATGCCTGTCTTTTACTTGACACCCCGTTGTATGACCTATTCAAAGCTTAATTCAAAAAACAGATTACAACACATGGCCAGTTTAAGTCAAAGTCTCCTTTGTGACTGCCCTCCCTGCAGAGCTGGTGACTTTCTCTTATTTATCGGTTCCTGCTGATTGGGCAGAGACATGTTTATTGTATGACGTCATCTATGAGTGCGTCAAACCCTGCTGAGGAACACGCAGGGAATGACAATGAGCCACTGAGTGAAAACTGAAAGGGCTGCCTGTTAAGTTATGGCAGTAAAAATGTCTCCTCTGCAGCTGTACTTGCATACAAAAAATGCAGAGTTTTATTAACAGTCTAATAAGCTGCCCTTCGACGACCACCATCACAACAACAGCAACATCAACAAGTTTTTAACAAAATAGTTTGAGGGCAGTCAGAGAGACAATTTGTGTTTGCAAAATGACCGTGTTGGACGTGGCGTATAATTTTGATTTGTAGTTACTTCTGAATTTCAGCCTATGACAGAATAAAATACTTAAGCAGTCATTCAAGTCTAGATTATGTGTGTAACAGCACCAAAGGGGGCAGGTCTCCAGCTCTCCCCTGTGGTTTTCATTAAGTTTGACATGGCGGTCTGGGTGAATTCAGCATCTGATTTACAAAGACAGCAGCTCATTACTCAGTCAGCTCCTGGACTGATCCTGGTACTGAACTGAAGAGCTGATAGACTCAGTTCAGAGGTGGGATTCCTATGAGATCACTGGGCTCAGAAAAGAAAACACAGCATAGCGATCTTGATTACCAAATATTTGCTTTGGCCGTTTTTCAACTCCACCTGAGAAAAACTGTTATATTACTCAAAATATTACTCAGAAAATAAAATCAGTTGCTGCCTGTAGTGATTTTATGGTTGAATGAAATTTCATGGGTATCAATCTAATAATTGTTGAGATGTTTCCGTCTGACATTGCCATCTGAAGAGCCTCGACATTAACATTGGCAACAGTGGAAAATCTAAACAGAGAGAATGATCTAATTATAGTCCAAGTCCAATCGATCCAATAAATTCAATGTGATAAGTTCATTATGTGCTATACAGCATGCATATAAATACTATCCACTTCAATACTATATAGAGTATGCTCACGTAAGATGTTTATGTATGATACTAATTGTGCTGTTTTGTGGTGATTCCTTTCTGTAATGTATTGCCCCACAAGCACACACACACACACATGCGCACTAGTTCTGCATGTAAAGTGTGTTGAAGTGGCAGACACAGAAAGGTTTATCTAACGTCTTGAAGACCACATGAAAAGATCAAAAGCAGAATGGATGTAATGCACACGTCAACTTTTTATCTGCAGCCTCAGGACTGCTGTCAAGCTTGTGAGCAGCGAGCACTTATTAAATCGGTCTGTTGGGAAAAATCACTTTATTTACCATGCTAACAGAAAATCAGATTGTAGCAGACACAGATGAGATCTCGCTGGAGAAAAACAAAAACACATTTAAAAGACTACTGAGTGAACAGAAGACTGTTCATCTGCCGCCCGAGTGTTCAGCCCCAGACTGTGATAAGAACCGTCTTCAGGCTTCTGCAGGCTCGGAGGAGAAATGTTATTTGCTTTATTACCTGATACTATGGTCCAGTCATTGTCAGGACTCAATAAGCAGACAACACAGCTTTTATCACACATAATATATTGTCTCAAAGATTTTTCAGGTGGTGCCATCAGAGTCCATATATTGTTAGTAGTACTGGCATAATTACAAATATGTCCTTGATTTCTACACAGAGGCCCTGTATATACCTGGAATTAACATGCATCCTGGATGATCTGATCACAAGTGAACAGCTAGTATCTCAAATCACACCCAGCATACAGAGCTGCCAACTCAGACACAGATCTCACACCACACATGCCTTTTCTCACGCTAACTTTTCATCTTCGCTTCCTCTGATATAGTTTTTTTTCCCCCAGTTCAGATGAGCTAAAGTGCAGCCACCAGCATCAGTGACATTTATTAGCAAGGGGGCATAGGGTTTCACAGGAGGGGCCTTTACATAGGTGTCATAGGTGGTGTGGTGGTGTAATGTTATCACATTTGAGGTGTCCCTTTACTGAGAGTTAAAAGGACTGATTGACTAATTAACTGATGGTTTTGTGTATGAATATCTTCCTATATTAGATATCTTCTAATAGCTGACCACAGACTTCAGTCAGTCAATCAAAGATTAAAGACTTATAAGCATCAAAGATTAGTCACTAACGTTAGAAAATGAAGGCTTTCTTATTCTAACACAAATTCCTCTGTACTGTTCTCATTATGTGGCAGCACAATTTAACAGTGAGCCAAACTCCATCGAATAAATGCATAAGAGTCAGGGATCATCTAGCTCTAATAAGATGCCATTTTAGATGCATTCATGAATCAAGAGTGAAACTGTAGAAAAACACAAGAAAACACATAAGCAGTTCAACAGTGTTAGAGCTGGTTCAATGACAAGGGAGCTATAGCTAACTGCTACATACTACATTTTAAATAAACCCAAATGTCTGAATTTCTACTATAAATGTAAATTAAATTCTAATAATGCACTTAACTTACAATATAGCTCTCAACTCTTACTTCCTGTCAAAACAAAACCACTACTAAAAGGTGCTAAAACGCTGCTAAAAGAAGTCAAAAGCCTGAGGCAAGACATACTGTGTGTGTGACATATTAACTAGAGGCAGAATAGATGCAGTTCATTTCTATGTAGTGGCTTTAATTTGGAAGACATATAAGCTTGCAACTGATCTGCTCAAGTCTGCAAGGTGGCTGCAGGTCTAGGGAGATTTCATGAGGTCAGCACACATCCTGGTTCACATTTTTCATCTGAGGAGGGGGATGGAAAAGACAACTACCAGTCACCCAATTAAAGCAACTTGGAGGAAAACCAATTACTACTGTTAGAGGGCAGCAGAAACAGTAGCTACCTGGATAGAACTCAAATTGTGTGCGTGTGACCCTCTAATGAACTTTGCTATTGGTGAGGAGTGCCCTCAGCCTATAAAGTCCCAGTGCATGTGTTGCATTGCTCATCTATATCCTATCCTGGTCCCCAACAGGCCAGGGGGGAATCCTCGAAGACCTGGACATAATGAAGGACGTGCCCCAGACCCAGAAAACTACGTCTCTCTGCACCGGGATGTGTGGAGCTCTCGCTGTTTGTCTTGGCTCTGGTTCACACATGAAATAAAATGTACAGATGAGACAACAGTCACCTCATTGACTCCACACTGCAGCCAGAACACATTCAAATATTCAAATATCTGATGCTGAGCTCTTCATTTTAACAACCATTTTACATCAGACATCCTACAAACTGTCATTATCGAATGATAAAAAACATCCATCCCTCCTTATTCAGTTCTTACCCTCCCCCCAATCTACATCCCCTCCTGTTCTGGATTCACTGCTGTTTATCTAAGTAGGAGCAGGTGCTTGCTGAAGAATCCCTCAGGATTTCATCTTCATATGAAGCTTACCATTCACATATTGCTGCCCTGTTCACTATCAGTGTGTAACTGCTGCCTTTAGTGTGTAGTGGAGAAAGAGAGAGAGATGGATTTCTGGTATCCAGTCATTACAAAAATCAGCTTATTATATCACTGAAAACAGAATAAAAGGAAGACTGACACTGGCCCATTATCGTGTGCCTGACAGTAATATATGATGATGGAGTTGTCAGCCCATTATTGAGAGGTAGCATGTCAGTAATACATTTTTTCCCAAATCTACCTTATTGCTTGATAAATGGAAGCAGGAATATTCTGTTTCTCTCTCTCTCTCTCTCTCTCTCTCTCTCTCTCTCCACCATTTTTTCATAACCACTATCATTTGTTTGCGCAAAACCACGGACACAGGACATGTGTGTCTGACCCGTCGAGAGAACAGACTGTCCTGTGTTTGTTGGGATCCTGGTGAGTCATAAGACATGGGAGGTCCCTTTGTTCCATCCAGAGGAACCACTGGAAAAAAACAAGAAAAAAAAAGATTTCACTGTGTACAGAGAAGGCATTAATTCATATAATGAGTTGGTTGCATATGTTGTTAGACAAAGTACGCTGTCTTCCTAATGGAAATATTTTTTTCCCCTGCTGTTTGAAATTTCCTTGGTGAACACCACTCATGACAAAACATGACAAAAGAGTAGCGCAGCCCCAAAAGAACCTTTTAGAATAAATATCTCTTTGTTCTGGTGAAAGAAATGTGAGGATGTTTGGGCCTCAAATCCATTTACAATAATCACACACAAGGAAGTGTGGATGTGGACTTCTTAAATTATTTATTCTTTTAATTTTCTCAAACACATTCAGGCAAACATTCACTTGGGGACTGTCAGACTCTTTGTGTTAATTCACTTCAATGTCTGCAAAGTTTTTTTTTGTCAGTATAAAGCTCCAGTGTATGAGGATGTGTGTGTTCATATTGTACTGTAATGTCACTTTTGCAGACACAGACTTTGCTTCAACAAACATTTCTTTTGGTAATTTTTATACTTTGAATCCACATCTAGGACATGTTTTGTACGTACAGCCAGTACCAAAAAAGTTGGGACGTGGTGTGAAACATAAATAAAAACAGAATAATTTGCAAATGAACTGTGTTTACTGACAGAAGTTTTACAAAGTGTCCCTGAGCCCATGTAGTAATCTCCTTTCTACAATCATGTGTTTGACAAAGTGGTGAACCTCTCTCCATCCTTGCTTGTGGACAACTGAGTCTTTCCAGGATGAACCTTTCATACCCAATCATGATACTATCACCTGTTACCAATGAACCTGTTTACCTGTGGACTGATCCAAACAGGTGTTTTTGGATCAGTCCACAACTTTCACAGTCTTTTGTTGCTCCTGTCCCAACTTGTTTGAAACATGTTGCTGCCATCAAATTCAGAAGCAGTATTAGCTGTATTTACAAAATCAACGATGTCCATGAGGTAAAAACGTTAGATATATTGTATGTATTGTACTTTGTATTCTTTTTCATTGATATATATCAATATATGTCAAAAGGGATAAACAAATCATCACATTCTGTTTAATTTATATTTTACACAGTGTCTCAACTTTTTTGGAATCACAGTTGTATTATAGAGTGAAGAAGTGGAGTTAAGCCAGGCAGGAAGCTTTCAGAAGCAAAAGTCCCAATAATTTGTTCCAAAGAGAAATATATAACTGGCTATTCAAGCATTGCCATTAATTGAATTTCTTCTGGATAAATTATTAACATACAATAAGCAACAGAGTCAAAGGATTCATAGAAAAGTCAGAGACTGGAGCAGATCAAGAGTTAGTGCTGCTGTCTGCTCTGGGTGGATCGTGAACAAACTGACAAGGAAGCAGCGTGAGAACATGTTTTAAAGTCAGCAGACAGACTACTTATACTGGCATGTTAACAAGGAGGCCCCGGGCGCCAGTTCAGATACACCTGAGCCACCTGAGCTGTAGACCACTGTTCACGGTTGTTTTATCATATAGGCAAATATGATGCACAATTGATTCAATAAGCTTTGTGTTAATGCTTAAAATGGAGCAGTCATGATGCCCTGTTTTTGTTCCGTATTAAATGGCATTGTATGTTACACACAACTCATCTCTTGTTGCCACACCTGAGAGCTACAAGGCTGATTGTGTGTTTAATCTCAGTATGCTTTGGGTGAACCACGACTGTGTCATATAAAAAAGGATAGTTTGAGACGTGTGACCATGACCACTTACTTCTGATCACACCTGTGGGCTGCCAGAACAGTGATATTAAATCAAGTGTATTTGCAAAAGGACAAAACAGGAGAATCAGTGACTGTGTCAGAATTAAGATTAAGATAGATGAATATTCAGGTAGTACCCCTTTCTTTTCTTCTCTGCTACAAGCAATGTTGAGACTAAGAAAAGAGTCAAGGAAAGCTTTATTAAGCCCCCAGGTTTCACACATACGAACCTCCCTAATCACACCATTAATCACCATTACTTTTGTTGGGAAAACTACTTTAGACGTACACTGAAGCAATACAGGCTGGATCCACAGCAGTATATTTAGGTGTGATTACAATGACAGTAATTATTTCTGCAATAATAAACAAAAGTATTATTTGATAGTGAGACTAATTGAGAAGAGACACGATAAAGGTAAACTTGTGCAGAGATTGTGTGAATGACCAAGTGAATTAAAGTCTGCTGGTGAAAGGTACTTTTCACATATCATATACTGTATGCATTATTATCAAATCCTAATTTTTATTATGTCATTTTATACAATTCCTGGTTAGTTCACTCAGGCATGAACTAAAAAAACAAAACAAAGGAAAGGAAAAATGCATCCATGAACAAACTATAGCTTATCCGCTTTTATTCTGATGTGTGTCTATTTTCTATCTTTACAATGTACCGGTAATGTACAGGACTTATACAGGCTGATATTCCAACGAGTCCATTAATGAATCATTAACGCAGCAATACTGTGGCAGCCGTGGTGATAATGAATATGGATGTTGGCAGCATTATTTCTGTCAAATGGAGGCTTCAGTATGGGCACGCTGGCACAGAGAGAGAAATGTGTTTTTTGGCTGCTGCTGCGTCCCATGTGTCACAGACTTGACAACTCTCTTTCATCCGCTCCATTTACTGTCATTTCCGCTCGTGGTAGCCAAAAAGAATATGAGATCAAACAAACAAAAAAATGTGTATGTTGGTTTACATTCACGTGCTGATTAGTTTGAGAGAAGAGAAAGGAGCTAGTGTACAAAACAGTTTGATCAGGACGAAAAGCTCACAATGATAAAACTATTCTTTTTCTGTTTCTTCAGTGCAGAATAGATCAGACTACAGAACAACCATTGTACTATAACCACGACACATTTCATCCAGAACAGGTGAAAGCAATCTGACCAATTTGACTACATTCACCTGTTGTTAGCATTTATGGTCGGTCTGACAGCGAACGCTATCTGTTGGATGCAGACTCATACCGCGTCTGCCAAAATCAGAAGGAATACACCTTCGTGCAACACCGGGATAATTAATATAATGGCATCAATCCATTAACTGTGCCGGTTCCATCCCTCTACTTGGCTTGCCAACCGTGCGCTGAACTCAGCAATTAGAAATTAAACCAAAATACTGCTGGGATGAGGGTTATCATTTATTATCCATGACGGTCTCACCAACGAAAAAACAACAAAAAAAACTCTCTCCTTTTTTTCCACTACTCTCTCTCTCTCTGGAGTTTGGCAACCAATTAATGACAAATACCAACCTGTGACCATGGCATATTGACTAATACTCTTTTACTGTTTCCACTGAATAAGACATTGACATTGATCTCCAGGCGCTGCATTGTCTCTAATCATAAGGATGGGTCAAAAGCAGATACCAAGATAAATAACTTTTTTTTATTACTCTCACCTTTAATCAACATTTCTCTCTCACCACAACCCTCTTTCTTTCACCTATTAGGTCACTGAATAGGTTTCTAGAATCTGGACACCCAGACTGGACCCACACAGATGAGAATGGTGGATGGAAAACAGTGTCCTTACTTCACCTTGTGTCGTCTCCACACAGAATTAGGCAGGAGATAATACTGAGTGTTCACTAATTCAAATCAGAAAACTGTGCTGTACTCCACAACTATAGGGCAAAAAATCGTATTTGAAGTTGGAAACTACAGCAGCTTCATCTTCAATATGACTTTTCTGCATCTTATGAAGTTGCAGCCTGAATCCTAAAGTGATTATTAGATTGATACAGAGTCTGGCTCCATCAAGTTGTATTGAGATCAGACAGATGTGTCAGGTCAATATCTCATCATATTTATAGGTCATAAGGTAATCTGACTGCCCAGAGATGCCACTTCCATTAGAATATAAGCCGAAATAAATACTAAACAATGTCTTTGATGATGTATTTATCACTACATTGCTCTTCTTTGTATTTGCCTCTCTTTCTAACTCTTAACAGAAAAGCAACAACAGTGCAAACATGTTCATTGTTTGCTTTTAAATAGAAACTGTGTACATGCGTCGGCCCTGGCTCCAGCTTTTATTGAGTCTTCCACGACTGCAAGATTGAAATGTTTACTTTAAAGAAAATGAGCGTATCCTTGCTGTTTGTGAAGTTTTATTAATGTAACTCTTTTTGCTTGTAGAAGGACAAGGCTAAGATGCTGCTTCGAGCAAAACAGCCACTTGAGATGCAATTTTAATCAGTTACTGTGGAGCAATTCCACAACCAACAAATCAAATTATACGCTCCCACTTACCCCAGTACTCACTGCAGATATTTTGCTCTCATAACAAATTGTTTCTGCATCTTAATAATTATCTGCCTACCAGAAATAAAAATACGAATAAATATTCAGTTTGATCTGCACCTTAACAGGAAAGTTATCTTTAGCGGAGAGTATTAAAAATATGATGAACAATAAGTAAGGTGACATTCTCCATCATACTTAATAATAAATCATCAGGATGTTGTAAACAGTGGTACGGCTTCAGCATACTGACATGAGAAACACTTCATGTAGAAATTCAAGTGATGTCAAGTAAACTGATGGCGTTCATTTTTTTCTTGGTATACAATAACAAGACCTTGTCAGCTCTTTGAATTACTGATCACTGGAGCATACGGAGTGAAACAATGGCCAGTAGGGGGAAAAAAAATAGAAACATAATGAGTGACTTTGAGAGTGAATGTGGAAGGAGACTTGAATGGGAATGAGACAGGAATGTGAGAGATGGAGCTGTCTGCCACTGACCAGCAACTGCACGATGATGCAGTAACCCTAATTATCAAACAACTCATTTAGTGTGACAGAATGATTCACAGCCTCTGGAAATATATGTGCTGTATCCATGCTGAAGCTCAGTGACACACACACACACACACACACACACACACACACACACACGGACCATGTCACAAACTGATGCTATATTGATCGATATGTATGCTTGTGTGTATAAAAGGTGGAGAACCAGCTAATTGTGTTTTATTTTGTCTAAATTCTAACACTGAAACCAGGTTGAGATCCATAACATTGATTGTTTGTTTTTTTAACTGTACAACTAATTCAAACATTTTAATTCTTCTTTAATTTGGATAATTATTCCATTTTGTTTTAAAAATTAGCCACATTAGCTGAGATCCTTTGTTGGACGTCATTTCCATCTCTCCCCTTGTTCCCATCTCTCTGCTGTTGACTAATCTGATAAAGGCACAAACACCCTAATAATAATTGATCAAAATTTGAAACATATTACACATTACTGTCTGACTGCAAGGGTTCCAGTAAACATTGTCATTCATATCTGACACATTAGTTTTCCAATTTGCATGTGAAATTACAGTTAATTGTGAGACCCAAGACATATAATAGATGGCTTGTGGGAAATGTTATTAACTTTGGTTGAAATTTTAAATTTCATAATAGAAATTGATGGTCAACTTTGTGTGTGTGTGGGACCATTATCTTTTTTTTAACTTTCATGTAAAAATTCATCTAAAATTCATGTATATTGAAACGACTTGCTTGCTTGAAAAAAACTATTGTATATTGTGATTTTACATAAAATAAGTACTTGCTAACTGAGAATAGAAAATGCACAGGTATATCATCATCCTCTCTGCAACTGTATGTCTTGTAAAAATTCAGATCTGTTTAAGAGGGAGGCTGCACTTTTTGCTGGTTTTCATTAAGACCAAAACATAGAAAATAATGTTGTAAGTGTGAAAGAGATCATCAATTCATACCAGTGTTTTTCAGCCCATGGCAACCCCATTATGCTAATTTCAAAAACACGGTTGTAGCCAAGGCAGTGATAAATGCCTAATGCTGTTTTCCTTTATTTCTCTATCAAAGAGTTTTTCATCACAAGATTAAACTTTTGCTCTGTTGTTATTTTGCATTTATGTGTGGACGCATGATGAAGACAGTCATCAGAGCTTTCTGGTTTAAGTGCCTAAAGTTAACCATATTCTAATACACCATTACTTCTAAAATACCTGGGGCTGATTTTGTATTGTAGCTGCAAAACCCAATAGTCCTTACTAAGTTTATTCTTATTTATGTTGTTCCTCTAAGAACATTTTTCTTCAGTGGAACGTGCTCAAAAAGGGCAGGTCAACTCAGGTCAGGAAACTATTTTGGTAGATTGTAGATATATGTTAGCGCAAAAATTTCTACAAAGATAGATTTTAAAGGAGATGCCCAAAGGTGCTTTTGTGGAAAGATCATAAAAAAAAAAATCTATGTCAGTAGACCATCTTAACCTGATTGACACATTGTTTTTTCATTCAATAAACCATATATTTTTCATTTATCTCGCCTCTCAGTCCAAACATATTCCACATCTCAGTGTCCTGACACAAGATGGGAAATTGGCATAATCTTGACGCCGTCCTTCCAGACAAAATCTGTGGCGGTGATAAAGCGTCAGTCAAACATTTTAAAATGTCAGGCACATCGATATGAGGCAAGGCGTAGGTGGAAGTCTGTTTGTGCTAGAGGGAGTATAATAGAGAGAACTTCAGGGATGGATTTTTCAACTGCTGGAGACACAGCGCCTTTTAACACTCAGCCTTGGCCTGAATATGTGAAGAACAAAAAAAGCAAAGGAACAAAATGGTATGTACGTAAATAAAGAACTCACCTGTTCTGCTGTCATTACTTCAACTGTGGTTATTCAAAATAAATGCCATACTACAGATAAACTATAGGTATATTTCTGTGCATAATGAGATTCACTCATAGATGGGAAACAAGAATTTTGTGTGTGAAATGATCGTACATGAGAATAACTAGTCAATCAAGTTGCTGTTATTATTATAGTTTTTTAATATATTTTTGTCACTGCCTTCACAACTGACCCAAATAAAATGGTGAAATTAAAGATGGTGATTCAGATACAAACAAAACCCACCCAGTTTGTTGAGCCATCCCACCACCTCAACCTCCTCCTCCCGAAAAATCTTTGCTTTAATAACGTCGTGTTTCTTCCACTTTTGCTTCTGACAAACGACAGTCATAATTCGCACAACCACAAGAAGTCCTTTGAACAAATGACAGATGCTGAGCTGACCACTTGTTTTTAGAGAACCTGACTGTCCTCTTTTTCAGGCTTGAGATCAGCCTGGCACATGCATTAGTTTAAATGTCCTTCCCTTCAGTTCTTTGTCAAATATCTTTCTGCTTTTCACAGGTCTTTTTCTGCAGGATCCAAATCTCCTGCCTCATTTGTTGATGGAGGGCTTCTTTCTCCACCCTCCACTCCTTAAACTGCTCCAAGCCTTCTGACAAACTTTCCACATTTCTCAAGTTCTCTTTCCTGCCTTGAGCTTTGTTTCGTACTTCTGTTTGCTTTCATAATACGATGCTTTCATGTTTCTTGGTCGTGTTTTTGTCACCTGGGAGCTCTGTTGCAACCTTCAGGTCGCTCAAGGTGTAGTTGTTGCAGGGCTCTGCCGGCTTTGTGATTTCTTCCCTGTGATTCCCCAGCTGTTCATTTGTAAAAAAACACTTGGATTTCAAACTTCTCATGTTTCCACTTTTTCTCATTATCCTCCTGGTCTCACAGGCCTGTCTCATCCTGGAGCCTGGTTATTTCTGCCTCCGCTGCCCTCAAGGGATTTCTCACACCTGCCTTGTCCAGGTCTCTTTCTTGTACTAATTTTTCAAATCACCCGTCTCTTCATGAAGAGAGATAAACTCTAATGCCTTCTTATCCTCACAGACGTTGTGGTTCTCAGTACTTTGGAGTTTCAGTCTTTTTTTCTTATCCATCGTATAGTCCTTGAGCTCTCCAGCCAACTTAAAGACACCCGAGAACCTCTGGCGATCAGCCTTGTCCGTCATGTCCTCCACGTTTGGCTTGGTGACTCAGTCTCTAATAATTTTTTCTGAGGTCGCCGTCTGCAGTCGTGTGTCTCTGATGAAAGCTCAGTCTGCTTTCAGCCACAACGTGGAAGAAAATCAGTTCCAGTCTTTTTTTTTTTTCAATGTTTCAATTAAAACTTTTTCTCAAGTTTCCCTCAATGGTTTGCTTGAAAGTCTCTCACCTATATCCCACAGAATCATTAAAGGTACCGCCTGTAAACAAAATGTAAAAAAGAAAGTCATTCCTTGGTTTTGTCCATATCCATAATATCTACTAACGCTCTTCTAATGGCACTTTTTATCTGTGAGCTCTGCTGTGTGAATGTCTGCATCCTCTCTGTCCTGCTGTGACACTCGACTCGCTCACGGAGTCGCCTCTTCTGTCACGCTAATGATGTTTAATCCATAATGATCTAGTGTATTCTCTGGCTTTTGGATAAATGGTGTTTGTTAAAGAACTAAAAAAAAATATTATCCAACAATATCAGATTATTTTTAAAGAGACTCCCATCCTTATCTCGACACATAGATTGAACCACACAACACATTTTTGACAATGTTCCAAGTATTTTTTTATATTGTGGGTTGTTACAAATATAAATGTGATTTTGAATGGGAGGAAGGTTTCACTTAAGCGCTCTACTTTTATCAGGTCTGACAAGGAATTTTGCAAAAAAGCAGCAAACACAGTTAAATGACAATGTGATAGTTCATGAATATCATATCTCAAACCCACATTGGTGCAGAAAGATTGAAATACGTAGCTAAACTAGAATAAATATGTGTTGCTGGATTGCTGCCAAGTCCACAGGGATAAAATTCATATCAAATCTATCATCTACCTTTGCACCAAACGAGCCTATTTCCGAAAATGCCAGAGTGTTCCTTTAAGATTTGCAGTGTCCAATCTATCATCCAATCATATAAAGTAGGGATGTTATGATACTAAGTCTTTTTTCTTACATAGAGATCTAGTGGCCCTATATTCATGTTACCATATTACTCATTACTGTACGTATAAACCGTCAACAATGGCGGTGTTTCCTTCCGATGACATATCCATGAGTTCAAACATTTTTCACTGCAAGGCTCTTTGACGGCGGGATGGTAAACCTCACTGCAAGTCACTGAAGATCAAAGGTAGTCATTTCAAGGTACCGCTTCTTTGCTTACAGAAATGACATTTCGAGGATTTAGCCAACTCTACTTTTAAAGGTTTGACTTTGTAGATGATTGAGAGGAAGTGTAACACCTGATTGAAAGGAGTCGAAATATGAGGATTTTAAAATATTCCCCGTTGAATGTTAAGGTTGTGCAGTGCTGTTGCGAATAAAGAATTTGTCGTACAAAAAAAAAAAAATCCATACTTTCTGGTGTGCAGCTATTGTGATTTCAAACAAACACAGAGCTCATGCTGATGCTCATAAACGCCTCATAATAAGCAATGCACATCAGGCAGTATCGACTACAGAACATGTGTCTCAAGAAAACTTTCCACCGAGAGGTTTTATTATTCAGAGCGGGTTGCTGAGTGTTTACGCCGCTGATCTTTCTGACCGAGGGTCAACCTTGTCCCAGCTGGCTTCTGCTTTGTCACCGGGGCTCCTTCCTGACCTCAGACAACCTGCCTGTCAAATAATAAAAAAATAAATGCATCACAGCGTAGTTGGAAAAACATACTCTGCTCCATACCTAGTGAGAAAGGAAGGTTTTATGCCTGTCTGATTGCTGTTATCTCACAATGAAACCTCAAAATAAGATGTATGGAGGTAATTATAATTTACAATATGATTTTTTTCTTTCATAAATTCACTTCTTTGGACCACGGAGCATAAAAACATGGCCTACATTTGACTGTGGATGTTGACCATTGGTGCAGAAAGGGCGTACACCAATACAGCTCAAGGCTTAACCTAAAAATGATGCATACTTTATGTTTCTGCTTACCATTTTCTTTACAAGCACACTGTCTACCACCGTCTGCCAAGGTTTAGACAAACATTGATTTCACACTTTCCACAGAGCCAGTATCCATTTCAACACTCCATGACACTAAACCAATTTGTGGAGACAGGAAACCTGCTTGAGATACGTACAGTAATCCATCACTGTGAACAGTTTGTCGCTTTTAGTCTTTTGTTATATTACCAGGGAGCAGTAATGCAGTTTTGTGCTTTGAAAGCTGCGCCTTCAAGTCTGCCTCTCACATGCTGTACAGAAGAAGACTGTTCAAGTTAACAAGTCAACATTTCAAAATTCAAGATCCCCAATATGATGAAGACACAATGAAGGTTTAGGGGAAATGTGTAAAATGATGTACAAATCATCTTTGGTGGATGGAAAAATGTGTTTAGTTTGAATATTTAACTTGGTGTAAGCATGTTATTGTCTAAATGAAATATAGGATCAATGGATACATTAATCATGTGACTTTGATATAGTGTGGATACTTTGAAAATCAGACATGAGCTACACACACTCCTGTGCTGCTAAACAAAATATAACTGTTCAAGACAGATATCAATTAGATATTTTAATAATATAATTTTGTTCTTCTGTCAGGTATTAAACATGGCTCAGCCAACCAGTGATGAGGACCGGAGCCGCAGTATCAGTTACATAATCATTTTAATAAACTAGTATATTGTTTTCAAGTGAATTGGCAAAATGATACCACTGAACTATGTCATTTCCTGGCTGCATCTGTGAAAAGGGAGCAATCAAAAGGGCGATCTTTCAAAGCAAACAACAATGTCTCACGTCATGGAGCTGTTTCTTTGCCAAGAGCATACATTACCTGGCAGTGTCTTGTTTTTTTTGACCACTCAGACTCCTGAGGACGTCTGCTCTGCATGAGTTCAGGCGGATGACAAAGCCTGGAGCCATCACAGCGTTGCAGCTCTAAGTCACCTGTTCACACACTTTTTACTATCACCGAGCTGTTTGACCAGGAGGCTTTAACTGTCTGATGCACTGACTGAGGCTCGACTGTATTACGCAGTGCTATTTCTGTCAGTCACGGTCCATTTTCATCCCAGCTGTTGGGTTGGACTTCAGCTGTTTGCTCAGATTTAGTGTGCTTGTGTCCTGATAAATAGCGCAGTACAAACAACAAGAACAAACGTGTGTAGTCGTATCAGGTAGTCTGTTTGGACAGCACGGTATAAATGTAGCTTTACACCCACGCTCTTGCAAAGAGTCGCCTGTCAATCCACTGAAAAAGTGACACCTAATCTCCCGAGCGGTCAGAGGAGCTGGTCGACAGTGATAGCAGAGACGGGCAGGAAAAGGCATATTGAGCTCTCTCCACATCTTATATTCGGCACACAGGCGACCTGTGGAGAATCAATGGCATTGATCACAGCGTTATTGTACAGACCAGCAAGTATAAGAAGGAATCGAGAACTGGACAAGTACACTTCTCGACTGCCAAAAAACACAGCTTATTTATCTCTTTAAAAGTTGCTTTTTTCAAACAGACAGACTGAGTGTGGAGGAGGCAGCTCCATATCCCTCTTAATCAAATGCTCTATAAACTAAGTGGAGCTCTTGCCTGTAATTCTGTTGGTCTGTTTTACCTTTTGAAGAAAGTGGTCACGGCTGCTTTAGTTTGTGAGAAATTTAATTTATCATATGCTCTTTTACAACTTCACTCTTATTCCCACCTTTAAGGATTTTGTTGCTGGTGTACAATTACTTTAAAAATCACATCTCTTTGATCAAAAGCCTTTCTTTGGGATGATGTTTCACTATAGCCGATTCCATGAAAGGGAAAAGGAGAGCTCTGGAAATTAAAATTAAATAACAGCGGGAGAAATGTGAAAGTCACAGGCTTGTAAAGGTAGTTGTCATTCATCCTTAGAGTCGGTCAGGGAGTAAGTACCAAAGCACCGAGGCTTAATCCAGGAAGTGTAGAGCTGCAGAAATCTCACACATACTCTATCAGCAATTCAATGCTCTGGCTGGTTTGCTTACTTTTTCATCTCAAAGCTTACTGAGATAAGAAGGAATCCCTCACAACTGCTGCTGATTGATTGTCCAGAGTAAGCAGAAATTTGATCTGTAAATTGTCCTCAATGAAGCTGGCAGTGACTGAAGGCATGAGAGCGCCAGTCGAAGTGTTTCAGGCAGCTGATAAAAGAGGTGTATCAAGCACAACACACAAGGGAAACCCCAGTGACACACTTGGATCATCTGGGTCCAACCTGGAGGGGCTGCAGGAGGTTAGTAGGGAACTGGATATCTGGGCCTCTGTTCTTCTCTCTTGTGGCCATTTTGCTGGACAAGTCACAAATCAACAAGAAAGACAACAGTATCGTTTATTTCAGCAAGTGCCACAAAATGACATATGTGTATGTTCAAGTGACAAAGCCATCTAGCAGCCACACTAATTATGACTCTGGTCTGTCAGGGGTGTTTTGCATTTGCTACCATCCTGATTCCCAACTCTAATTGGCTTCTTCTTCTTGGCAATGGTGGCAAGTGGGGTCGCAGAAATACAAGGGACGAACTGGCAAAGAGAGACAGGAACACACAGGCTAAATACACAATGACGGGAGGAACACAGGTGAAAACAATCAGTAATCCTAAGGGCGGTGAAAACACAAAGGCAGGAAGTAAAGTACACGAACAGATCCTGAGGACTCGCTCTATCAAAATAAAACAGGAAATAACTAAACTGAAAACCCACAACGATGAGGCTCCCATGCCAAAACAGCGTACAAAGCATGATTTGTCTGAAACAAAGCTGAAATAGTTCAATCGGGTGATCATAAACCTATATGCTTCCCAGAGAGTCCCATGCTTTTGTGTTAGGTTATTGTTAAGTTATGATATATTCTTAAATGAGAATGCAAATGAGAATGGGGGAAACATTTCTGACTAAACAGTAGAGCTGAGGCTAAAGGGATTGTCATTAGATTTGCAAGTATTTGATCATAAACCAAAGCACTGGACAAAGTCAAACTGTGACCTGATGGTGGCATTACAGGAAAAGTCAGGGGATCACCAACATCATTCATCCTCTGTGCACCATGAATGTCTGTACAAAGTTTCATGGTAATTGAGGTTTTTGAGATATTTCATTCTGGACCAAAGTGTTGGACTGACCAACCAACGTTGCCTCCCCTTGAGCCACTAACATGACTGAAAGCTTTAGATTAAAAAGTTTAGTTTATGTGTGTTGGCACATTTGGAAGTAGAGGAAGTCAGCTGATTATACAACGTGTTGACAATTGGTGAATAGTAATCTCTTGGTGATACTGATGAAAGCACAATCTGAAGAGCAGGACCAATATCAACCTCTGCCAGGTGTTCAAAAGCAGATTTGGAGGGATTTAACTCACCTGCCAACAACACTGGTCGACCAGTCCTGTTTTCCTCTGTGTCTCAACTCTTCTTCAAACTAACTTTGTATATATGTGTGTACAGAATAAAGTAGAGCCTGGCCATTAAAATACTGTATATTATCACGTCTCAGTGTTTGTGCAGTCAAAGCAGTGACAATAACAGCACATTAGCATTTAAAGCATACACACCACCGTGGGTAAAGAGAAATTAAGTCCCGTTTGTTGGCGCAAAGCGTACTCTGTTCTCCTTCTGGCCTCCAGATTAATCTATAATTAAAATGGGACTTGGACCCCTTCACTCCCATCAGGGCATTTTGTGCTTGTAAAACAGTGAGACAGTAACAGCACGGCTGTGGCTAATGTGAGTGCTAATGTGAGATGGTACGAGGGACAGTGGCATTAAATCACAACAGACAGTCAGTCCCAGATGAAGCTTTGACTTTTTCTGCACATACACATGGGTAAACATTTAATGAACCAAGAGAACCATCATCAAGATCCTAATGGTCTATAAACTGTTTCTGTGCATCATCCACTCCTCCCCAGATAGTTTATGGCTGTTAGCATTATAGATTTGTATTAGTGTCAAAAAAGAGTGGGTTAACATTAAGTTCAAGATGTGGCCCCTGTTTAATTAAAGTCATGCTGTCGGGATAAATTAAACAAATATCTTCATACCAGGAATTATATAGAGCATCTAGATTTACAGTCCATTTTTCATAGTGAGACTACTATTAGAGAGACAAAAGTAAAATATGGTTACATTATTTCACCTCCTTTTTTCATGTATAACACAGCACATTTTTGCAAGTTTCTGTATCATGAATTGACACGAGTAAATGATGAGGGAAAATCTATTTAGCCATTTCCTGCACTCAGCTGGTCTCCTTCAAAAAAAAAAAAAAAAAAAAATCGAAAGGACGCAAGCCACACAGTACACATCGCATGCTGGAAAATACTGCCTCTATAATTTCAGTCAATGACGCCACATGATACCTGCAGACGTCAGATCCCACTACGAGTTGTGAACAAGATATGGTTGTGGGTCTGAGCAAGGGCAGCTTTTTCTTGTGTTCAGTCTGCCTCCACTCTTGAATTCCCTCAAAACTCACTATACATAGTTTCATAAGAAGCATAATTGTAATGTTGCCAATACACGGTAAAAGGTGGCAAACGTTCTTTGAGTGTTCCTGTTAAATGAGGTTTTGACCCATCATTAGGCCCTGCAGTGGGTATCAGGCTCTGCTGTCAAACACCTGCAAGGCCCCATGACTGCTGACACCACTTCCAGCCCTGACCTAACACACCTTTAAGCTGCTTTTAACTCTTTTAACTCACACTCTCACCAGAGCAAAGAGCAGATACCAGTCAGCCGGCCCCGCTGGCTTGATGGACAGTATCCTTTTAATGGCCTCTCCCTTGTCCAACCAACTGGTTCCACTCGTCTTACCAGTAGCCACTAATTAGCATCTCCTCTGATATGAGACATTTTTCTTGGATTATGTCCTTGGACCTGTCTTACCAGATAACAGGCACTGAGGCATTACTGTTACAGGTTTCACTGATGTTGTCAAGGACTGTCTTGTTCCATTTGGCCAGCAGTGCCAATGGCTGGAACATCTCAAAATACTCTTGTAATATCACTCTACACCAACATGAATAATTCATTTTTAATTCATGCCTTGGCTTGAATTCTCCAGGAAATGCATGACTGCTTTGATAATTTTCATGTACTAATCTACAGTCTACTAATATACACAGAGCTAGTGAGAGCAGTTGGTGCTAGACAGGTAGTGTACAGTGTATAGTCGTGGGCCTTAAACCCAAAAGAATAAGCTGAAAGACGTTAAAAAGACTTCTTAACTTCCATTGTTAATATGAAATATCAATAACAGCTGAATTCTCTTCATTCTTGACCTTGACAACAGCAGTTCACAAAAAAAAAAAGAAAAATCAGACAGATCATGTGATATGATCAAAAGTTCCTGAACAGCTACTAAATGGACCTGGGGTGACACGGTTTTGTCAGCTGCTGTCTGCAAGGTCCAGAATTGAAGCTCAACATTAAGACAACACAAGCAAAACTTCATAAGATAAGATAAACCTTTATTCGTCCCACAGTGGGGAAATTCGCAAACACAACAAAAATGGAAATTTGACCGACAATTTCATGACAACTGGGAAAAGTCCATCTGATCCTAGAAGTCATGTGATACGATCAAAAGCTCCAGAACAGCTACTCAATAAAGCTTGAGGTGAAATTATTTCGTCAAATACTGAATTAATTTTGCATCCAAATATGGCAAGAAATCCTCAGTTTAAAGAAAAAGCTTCATTTCTCAAGCAGCTTCCTAATATGAGTGATGGGGAGTTCTGACACATTATTGCTTCCAAACCTTTTTTCAAATGTCCTTCAATAATGTTTTGCACCAGCAATAACAGTTAGCGTCTCCCGTGATAGAGTGAGGAACTGTGATTAATAGAGGCACAATCATGTGGTCTGTTCCGTAGAAAAATAGTGACAGATGTATTTATCCACTCTGTCAGTCCTGATAGATGGCACCTCTGTCATTGGTTTGCAGTTCGAGGCAGATACCGTCAGTGGCCATTAAAACAAAATGTCTTGTTTTGAAGTTCTCCTCACACATTGCTCAGGGACATTAAGGGAAAAATGTTAGCAATGCATTACTCCCACAATGGATGTGCTCCGTGAGGACAGACTGCTCTGTCTTGTGGACGGCACAAAGTAAATCTTACTAGCTGTCTGGTCGGGAGCATTTGTCTCACAAACGTTTCGCTGACGTCCTTTCCTTTGGGAAAGTGCAACACTGACAACACCTTCATCAGGTGACTAACAAAGACAAAGGGATGTAACCATGAAATACATGATGGAAATTCATTGAAATGTAAAATCATTAAACACTCACACTTTCTGTCGCTCTGTCAGCCTCTTTTTTCTAACTACAGCTCAAAAGGTTAATGCCATAACGTGATTACTTACTTACTCAGTTACTTAGTTGCCAGTAACTCGGTGACCAATCTTTTACAAAATCTGACTACAAAGAACATAACATATAGCATTTTGTCTAATATAGTCACTAACAATAAATAATTATCCCTGTATAGACCTGCTCAGTATTTGTCTGGTTACATGAGTGTATATTAACTATTACATTAAATAGGCATTATTAAATGTATTGTATTTCCATTATGGGAGTAGCAGTATTAAAAGGTAGTAATATCTATAGTGTAAAAACTGGGGACCACAGAAAGGAGGAGAATTTACTGAGCTGTGTTTCAATGCACAGGTAGATCAGGCAAACAAAAAACAGAAAGGTAGAGATTTAAAAAACAGAAACACTAAACATTAGGAATGCTGAAACACTTGACACAAAGGACGAAGATGAACTGGCACAGAAGATAGGGAGACTAAATGCTCGAAGAGAGGGGAGACAATGAGACACAGGTGAAGCCAATTGGGACGAGGGAGACAATCATAGAGGAGGGGAAACACACAGAGTCGGGAAGTGGTGATCTGGAACAAGAGGAGAGGTGAGAGACAGGAAAGTATGACATGAACTGCAGTGCTGCTGGAGACATGACATATAGCACTATTTTATTCATATATTTGATACTTTACTACATAAATGTTTTGTATATTCATATAATTTATTATGTGCTCTATCGCTTCTGTTTCTGTGATATATATTTCATGCATTACTGTACACATGCATTATATATCAGACTATATACTTAAATATACAGTCAGAGGCCACTTTGATAAGTAGATCTGTGAATCAAATTCAATCCAGTACAACTGTTCTGTGAGTTATCATTATGTAGATTGTATTCATTGCTCATACCAAAGCCTATATACTTACACTACATATCATACACACTTGGCTGCTGGAGTTGCATTACAGGAGTCAAGTTATTGCAATGTATATATATATATATATATATATATTATATCACTTTTTAAAATGTCATCTCTCTAATTATTTTATTTTCAGTTATTTAATTCAAATAATTCAAATTCTGACCTCTTTGCCCGTCTGTCACTCTGCTGCTGTAACGTGAATTCCCTCAATAAAGTCTTATCTATCTTATTTTAGCTTATTTAACTAGTATCATGGCATCGCTCCACTTTATTAAACAGAATGTCCTGTGCATCTGTTGTAAAAGTTTAAAAAGTCTGGTAATGAAATCTCCTTAGTGTAATAAGTGACAACAGGACAAAAGGTTGATTATACCCACAGAAAAGCTGTCAGTAAAGGAGAATGCAGTCATAATTTTAATCATGAAAGGTCAGCAGAGCAATGAAGAACCTCTGCCCCTACTCATAATAATGTACAATTACATTTTCGCTACTATGACCGAGATCAAGCCCCGTCTTTAATAAGCTTTTCTTCTGTATGTGCTTGGAAGGAGACTGGCCAGAGATCATTTTTTCCCACTTCATTATGTAACAATTATCTGTGTTTTTAACCCCCTTAGTTTGGACAAGAACTATAAATGAGTTAATCCTAAATCGAATCAGTGATTGCATTTAAATAAATTACCATTTGCTTTATAGCCTGTGATTTACAATTCAGGTCAGAGGTCAGGTCACATACTCTAATAGACTCCTGGCTTGTTTGACTCTGCCAATGATTTTGTATATCACTCTGTCTCCTGTCTTTCCTTGCCACGTTGACCAAACTCCAGAAAAGAGATTCAACTTTCAGGTGATGTGGTTGTCTGAAACTTTTACATTCAACTATATTGTGCTTAATAATAACCTTCAAAAAAAGCATATGACCTCCAGCTATAAAGGGCCAAATCAAAACATTAACTGTCTCATGGAATTATAGCTCGATGGTACATAGGGACCCAAAGTCAGGTAAATCCAGGTTCAGTAATCCGTAAACATGTCAGAAGAGTTTGACAGACTCAAATGTCTCCTCCAGTGGGAAACCTGGGGCGACTTCTCCCCCAGGCCTGAACGAGAAAAGTGACTTTTACCTTTTTCCTGTGATTTTATCTCCTGTTTATGTCTGCGTGTGACATTTCTGAGCTACAGGATTTAACCCAACGATGGAGGTCTTATTACGTCTAGTTGGCTTCCTTGTCGTGACTTGGTGGTTATTAGTTTTAAAGAAAAGACTGACACATGCAGTGGTCTTTCAGTTGAAGCGCATTAATTTCTCTCAAGGTTAATAATAACAGCTATTTAACTATTTATGGCTTTGGATTATTCTCTCTGCCATTACTCATCTGTAGCTGCCCTGAAGGTCAACTAATCTCTGTAATTTGACATTTCGTTACTGCTTCGAGCCAATAGAGCACTTGCTCTTTGCTCTTAATAACCTTGCAAAAAACTTCATGTAGATAGATTGATGAATATACATAAATGTACTATGTAGTTCAAAGCAATCCTCCACTCTGTATAGCTCCCTTTATGTCTTTACATCACTGTGAAGAGAGCAAAAGCTGTCAGTTAATGAAATAAATTGCATTGCTAGTCGATGGATTCTGAATCAGAACATGACTATTTGCTTCAAAGTTGTGAATGGAAACTTCCTCCATTTTCACCGCTCAGTCATTAATGGAAATAGAGGTATCAGTATATGTTTCCTTGTGGTTTGAGCCTTGCTTTTGTTGGTTCGGCAATGGAGCCATGCAGGCTGAGCACTGGACAAAATTAAGTCCATTTATCTCCTACAGAGACAGTGAGCCACTGGAGGCTGTAAATTGGTGCATCTCTTTGTCAGCCTATTCAAAAACAGGGGAATGGATTGTAACACAGTGGGTTTTTAAATCTGTTAATTTCTCTGGCTGGCAATAGAGAAATAATGCTCCTTTCTGTGCTACTGGTAAAACACCAAAGGTGTAGAGGGAATTATAGGCTCAGTCCTTTTTAAAAGCATCAATGCATCGAGTGATGAGGTGTCTTTTAAAGTGTGGCTTAAGGTATTGATTAGGTTGATTGACTGATTGATAGAGACAGAGACCAGTGACTGGGTTATAATCACAACATCTTGAGTCAACTCTAATCCTCCGATAGCTGTTTACACTCACTGTCTGTGTGACGGTCGTCTCCCAACAACACCCGGTAAACTCATTCCTTACATGCTTGTTTTCTGCCTCATCAAACACCCTTGTAACAATGTTTGTGTTCCCAGATTTTAGTAATTATTTGGTGTAGAGTGTTACAGTAACCACAGGAAATGATGACAAACAATGCAAATAAGACCTACATTGAAGAAAAGTGGAATCATCCTTTAATAATACACACTGATGACTGAAAACAATGCATCCTGCCCCCATCATATTGGCACATATTCGCGTTGTCATTTGTTAAAAGTCAAATCATCACATTTTATTCTATTATTTTAATTTGCTATCTTGCCTTTAACAGTGCATTTGAGATTATTCAAGTTACTAATAATGCAACTTCAAAAAAATGTTAACACTGAAAAACACTGATGACCTCCTGTTTTTCCAATAAGGAAAGACAGGAGGTCATTCATGACATCCCCCATCAATACAATCAATCAGTCAAGTGGAAGGTGCTTCAACAAAATACAATCCTCGCCTCAGTTCAATGACCTATCTCACGTGAATGCAAAATTGAGATTACAAGCAAGAGATACAATTAAGATTACAAGAAACAGCCCATTAGGTGAAAAGCAGGGCTGTCTCTTTAAAGACATCACTGATCAATAGGTAACAAACTAGAGTTCAGCAAGACACTTTGTATGCTGATGTAACATCAGGAAAGAGTACAGCTCTTCAATGATGTTACAAATCGATAGAAAATGTCTCCTGAGAACCAACATTTCAACACAACATCAGAAAACATACATACCCTCGATCCAATAAAAGAGCGAATCAATAAACGTGATGAGAATATTTAGTTAAATCACATCACCAAGCATTACAAATATTCTCTCTTGAATGTGACTCGCTTTTACTCTTAAATACAACTTTCAATGTTCAGTAAACACGGAAGGTGTGACTTGATGGTCAGTACAGCAGAAGGATGGGCTCAGATATCAAATCCCAGGATGAAACTTTAACATACTTGTTCAGACTGGCACACAAATCAACAAGCCTCTAAATTGTCCACTCTATCTTAAGTTGAATGTCACACAAATTTCTGCATAAAATAGGAAATGATTCATTCAGTCAACCTTAAAAAAAAGTCTAATTTCCTTGTTGTCTGTGGCAGATTTATGCTGAATCACAGATGCACACTGGCCTTTATCTTCAGCTACAAGTCCCATAATAGCATTCAGTCCGTAACAGATGTCATTTTCTGATAAGACGGCACACAGTTCTGACCTCTGTATTTTGGAGTTGACGCACAACATTACTGTTATACTTGACGCAGACACAAATTCACCATCTGTCTCTGCTTTGACTGGACTGCGAGGGAAACAACTACAGCACACGTATTACATTATTTATCGAGTTTCTGACTTTTGACTTTGTTAATTCTGCTCCTTACTTCTTCTGCTTGAAAGAAAAAATATCTCTGCATCCTGCACTGTTAGACATCATCAATTCTATGTTTCATTTCCCAGTCTAGCTTGAAAATACTGTTGTTGAAGAGACGTTTTTTTCTTACTCTTCTACAACACATTTTTCCCTGTATGACTGTTAAAACAGTGAGTGTAGGAAAAAGCCATTTTCTTTTTTTCAAAGGACCTGACACTGGTGACATTTTATGTGGCTGAAGGATTTACTAATATGCAGTGAAACTGGAAATGTCTGAACATGAGGTCACATCGGCTGGCACTTATTTTTAAGAAGGATACAAATTAATAACCAGAAGATAGAAGATATAACCAGTTCCATTAGATTGTTTTTTTCCTTCAGTGCGAAATGTTCAGATGTTCCTTTGCCACAGCATGAGTTGAAATTTTAACCAAACTTAGTTCAACATGAGGTCACATACAAATTTACAGCATTTGAAAAATGATGCATGACAGTTTACTCCAATCATGAAACCTAAATGCTGAACTGCACCACCACTGTTCCGTTTAATGAATCATAATCACTGTGAAAATGTGCACACGTGTACTATCCTAATGCTGACTCCCACGATTAGCACGAGTGCGTACACAAGCCTGTGTAACCTGGTTAACACATAATTGGCAATCATCATCATGGATCATCAGAAAATCAGCCATGTCTCTAAAGATTCATTGTTGCCCTCGTCTTGTTAGATCTTCCAGCAGCCCCAAAGCGGCCATTGCCTTACACGCAGATATTAAACACCACATATTGTAACATGTCTCTTTTTATTCAGGGTGTGAATTATTTTTGTAACATAATACTGTGTGAGCACTGGGAGAATCTAATACCATAAGAGTCAAGGGGAGAAATTGACCCTCTCTGCTCCTCATGGTTTGTATTATGCTTCCATCCAGGTTGTTCTGCTTCACTGATTCATCCAGCAGGTGCCGCGTCTTCGTGGCTGCTATGTTGCTGACTACATATTGTGGATGGCATCATTACCCGTAGCAGTTATTTTCAAAGCGTTTGACTCATGAAAATTCAGCAGCGATGATACTATCGTCTAATCAAGACCCTGCCACAGGCGCTGGTACATGAGAGCTAAACGGTTCAACAAAGCAATATTCATCCTTTTTCATGTCGTTTGGAGTAATTTCATTGTCTTTGAAGCGACTATGATCAATATTTTCATAATAACAAAGTATCAAATGACACTGTGAAAATAATGTGACAACGAGGAAGGGGTCATTTGTGGTGATGAACCTAAAGAGAATTTTCACAGATGCCTTAGAGTGAGTTTCAGCTCATTGTTTAGCTGCAACTTTAGCATCATTTTGTCTCCAAAAATAGAGTTAGAATAGAGTGAATATTGGACTTTACAGGTGGCAGGAAACACAAATACAAATAAGTGATAATGTTGCACCTTAACTGCTGGTTGTGTAAAATACTGTTTGACTGTCTGCTATTTCAACTTAAAATGGTGATATGAGAATGTTGTGGTCAGCCTGTTTTTGCTGCCCCCAAGTAGCCAAAAAATCAGTTACTATTAACTAAATTAAAATATGAGATTTAATATTGCACTAAATTTGTGCACATTTTTTTGCCTCAGTGGTGAAATGACAACTAAAGCAGCATCAGGTGACACAGATTTGGCATTTTAAACTTAATTCCTATGTAATGCTCTGGTTTGAACAAACTCTCTTGGTTTCACCAGAAAGTTAGCAAGCTGCCACTGTGACTGACTAGCAGGCAACACACAAACAGTCTAACCACAGTACGTGTTTCAGTCTTAACATCTAACAAAGCTCTACCGAGCAGATGGCATGAAATGAAGATCATTTTTAGCCAAACAAAAGTTATGGATTTCATCTTTAACAGGCAGCTGTACTGCACTCTTCTAACTTCTCGCTGCCTTATGCCCACAAGAATTATGATGACGCCTCAAACACAGACCTTCTGGCTGCTTTGGCTCATCAGAAACGGGAGAAGAGGACTGTTGCTGCAACCCAGGTTCTGTGGATCCACTGCATGAAAGAGTCCCACTTGGGAATCAGTTGTTTATTCTCATATTGGTCAAAGGGGAAGGCTTTTTCAGTCCCCACAGTCAAAGTTATGGAAAGAGGTTTATGAAGCAATAACTGAGCACTGCTGTGATCAGCTGGTCAACAAGACACTCAAGAGTCTAATTCAATTACTATATGTATCAGAGACATAAACAGAGGATTCTGGGACTGAGGCACCAAGTCACTGAGCAACATCTGAATGTCCTGCAGACTGAAATGACAGAAAGAGCAACTTCCAGAGGAGACTGGTAGTTTCCTTTTCATAGAAACCCTCCTCATGATACAATCAACATGTTGCATTTAGTGCAAGCTTGGTAGCAGGAATACAAGGGATTGGACCCAAAAGGCAGATAAAGGCAGACCTTGTTGCAAATGAAATTTAATTCACACAAAAATCAAAAGACTTACTGGATGGTCAGATGGGCTGGGGTCAAAAACAGATGGGAACAGGCAGGAATAAATTCCACAAACATGCAAGGAGCAGGATAAAGTCCAAAACACAAGGAGAACACAAGGAAGGGCTGAAGGGAACACACAGATGAAATACAAGGAGGAGGAGGATCCCAGGTGAAAACAATCAGTAATCAAAACGACAAAAACACCTGAAGGAAATACTCTTTCAAAATAAAACAGGGAATTACTGAACTAAAAATCTAAAAACACAACATAACATTGCTACATACATCAGAGTAAAAACCCATGTCCCTTTGAAACTTGTGCCATTTGCATGATATCTACAACCCCAATTCCAAGTAGTTCCTTTAGGTGTTTTTTTTTTTTTTTTTTAGCATTTTTTTAGCACAGCTTTTCCATGAGCATATATTTTTAGCAAAATAATTAAATTTTTCAGTTTCAACATTTGATATGTTGCCTTTTCACTATTTTCAATCAAATATAGGGTTTAAATGATTTGCAAACCATCAAATTCTGTTTTTAATTAACATTTTACATAGCATCCCAACTTTTTTGGAATTGGGGTTGTACAATTTACACATTCATAGACAGTTCATCTGTAGTAGCATGCTAGTGGGGGATGGCAGTGTCAGTCAGTCAGTGCTCAGTCGGTCCACCACTATGGTCCCAATTGAAATATCTCAACAACTTTTGTATGGCTTGCCATGAAATTTGGTGCAGGCATTCGTGGTCCCCAGAGGATACATGCCTCTGACTTTGGTGATCCTCTGAAGTTTCCTCTGACACCACCTTCAGACTGACACTTAGTAGTTTTGAGTAAAATGTCTATTGGATGGATTGCCATGAAATTTGATTCAGACATTCATGGTCCCATCAGGATGAACTGTAATAATTTGCCTTAACTTTTCAAGGATCAGCATGCTGACACAGTCAACTAAGAAACGGTGAAAATCAGTATGGTACTGTTGTCATTGTAAGCATATTAGCATCCTGACTCTTAGTCTTGTTTTTTTAATTTCCTCCAATATTACAATGAGGAAACGCCCTTAAATGGGAAAACTCATATTGCATGCTGATAGTGAGGGTTTTTTTGTTTTCTCATAAGCAATGACAATGACTAAGTTGATTCACAAAATGAATGTGGAAATGGAAATGTGTATGTGAGAAGGAAGAGACAGACTGTGAATGGAGGACACGAGGGAGCAGGAGAGTGAGATAGTAAGTGGGACACAATGCGAGACTATGATATAACATGGCTTGACGGCGCTAACTTTTCCCAGAGGGTCAATTTAACTAAGACTCACAACCACAGTCCCTTTTGTGGAGCTGTGTCTCCTCTTCTTCCTTTGCAGTGTGCGTGAGTCTTAATTCTAGATGACTCATCTATTGACATGTTTCAATAGACTCGCTCGACCAAGGATGCTGAGGAAACTGCTAGTGAGTTGGAACACGACATCATTTGAAAGCAATGGAATATTTTTTACTTTGGGGCCAATGTATAGTCGAAATGTTTCTTTTGGATGTGAGCTGCATGTGTAACACAGTGCACCCTGTGACAAAAGCATCATCTCATCTCAATTTTTTCATTCTGAATGTGTTTGTGTAGGTGCATACATAAACAACCCAGATTCCAAAAAAAGGGATGCCAAATATAATTATTTGCTTGTTCTTTTTGACATATACTCAATTGAAAACAGTACAGAGACAATATATTTAATGTTTGACCTCATCAACTTCATTGATTTTTGTGAATATCTGCTTGTTCTGAATTTGATGTCAGCAACATGTTTCAAACAAGTTGGGACAGGAGCAACAACAGACTGTGAAAGTTGTGGACTGATCCAAAAACACCTGTTTGGATCAGTCCACAGGTAAAACAGGTTCATTTGTTAACAGGTGATAGTATCATGATTGGGTATCAAAGGTTCATCCTGGAAAGACTCAGTCGTTCACAAGCAAGGATGAAGAGAGGTTCAACACTTTGTCAAACACATGACTGTATAAAGGAGATTACTACATGGGCTCGGGAACACTTTGTATAGATACACTTCGTACTATATATATACTGTACACAGTACATGTATGTGCTGTACAGTAAATGCACAAAGTGACAAATGCAAGTATGTGACAACAACATCAGAGGAGCTCGCTGGAAGCATTTCAAAGGTGTGATCTGTTCCCTCGGGAGAAGGAGGAGACAGCTAATTACTACTGAGATTTCCCATTCTCCATCTCTTATTAGTCATTTCCTCATTACAGGCAGGCGTTAGGCAACCAGCCACCGAGAATAAAACCAAGCCTCCTCTCTCTTCCTGTCTTCACTGTGCCTCTAGTTAGACCTCCCGGCCATAGCAGTATTAGGGAAGCCCAGCAGAGTTTAAAGGCATTAAAGGTAATCTGATAACATGGAGGCAATGAGCTGATTCCACTAAACAACAGCAACTTGTCCCAGGGTGCAAGCCTGCTGTTGTTTTTATTGCTTGTGAATGTTAAGCGGCGGTGAGCGTTCTTTAATTGGGGCCATAAATCACACGGTCAGGCACACAAAGTTTTGCAGCAGAGCGAGTCAGAGAGAGAGGAGCTGTCGATATTGAACACAGAGCTCACCTGAGGCTCGGAGCCCCACCGGACATTCAGTGGCTTTGCAAAGTACAGCAGCAGCCATCACAATCAAAGCCTCCTCTTTTTCATGATAATGCGAGGATGGCCTCCTCCCAGAGCCCTCCACCATATCCTGCATCTTTGTCCCTGAATCTGACAAAAATGAAGGTCTACGTCTCCCCACAAGTAGGTGTCACCATGGAAACAACCGTTATTCAGCGCTCTCAACAATAGCCGTTAAATGAAAGGAGCTGTCTGATGGAATTAAAGAGTAGGCTCAGTCCCTCTTTCCATGCAATGAGTGCTCACAGCGTCGGCAGCCAAACCGCACAGGGCAAATGTGTACACGACAGCATAACCTACATTTCATCAATACCAGGCTGTCATTTCTATTCATCCCTCCTGTAAAGCAGCGAGCGCAGAGAAAATATTTTGTGAGATGATCGCCGAGATGAGTGAGTTGGATCAGAGGAGAGTGGATGACAAAAGCCAGCAGATGTAATATATCATTTTTGACAAACTCATTAAAGCGTCATTAAACACGATAACAAATCACAGAGGCAGTTTCAGTTAAATGATGAGATTTATTTACCTAACTGCAAGACAGAGAGCGTCAACTACAAGAACAGAGGTTTGTGCAAATGCAGGCTTGCATATTAGCATATCATAAGACCCAAAGGAATGACTGCACAGCACAGCTTAACAATAAAAGTAAGCATGCAATAAATCCCTTTCTTCCTTTTGAAGAAATCAAATATGTACTAATGGTGCACGGGTTGCTTCACACCCACGCGGCCGGCAGTTACACCAGTTGCATATTAGGGTTATGGGCTGTAGACCTTGCTCTGATTAACAGTGGATGGGTGAAAGAGAGAGAGTGTGTGAGTGTGTATGGAAATTTCAAATACATCAGTGTGGTGTTAAACCTATGACTTGCTAATTTTGCCTGACAATGGTGCCAGTATAGATAAGGGGTAATAAGCAGCTCAGTGAATTCTTCCCAGATTTTTTTTTTTTAAAAATCCGCAGCACAAGATGGCCTCACGAACTGTGGTCTTATTATCTCTAGTGTTTCAGCTCACTTTTGTTTGCAAATGATCATTTCCATAACATGAATGTAGTGTTTTTTTCCATGAAGAAGTTTAAAGAGATGACACCAAACAACACTTGGGACTGGCTAACCCTTGCACACACTGATTGAATACGTTTCACACATGATTGATAGCAATGAAATATGTCACTTAATGAACAAGAAAAAGAGTTAAAGTTTGGAGGTATTTGTTTGGGGGCAGATCTGATGAGGCATTTAAGACCCATTAACATGTATTATCATAAGACATCTAATATGTTTTAGAACTCAGGTAACCCCAAAAGAGCATGAAGCATTTTCTTGGCTCATTGTGTTGGTGTTTGAACCAAGAAAACACAGTGGCATTCTTGTGTTACTTAATTGACAATAAATAATAATTAAAATGACTATTGATTACTTATTACTATTACTATTTGATAAAGGAATATCATTTTGCAAGTTCTGAGGTCAGTCATCTATCCACTGTATTACATCTCATAAAAATGTTAAGAGTACGGGAACCATTCGAGCTGTTGCAGCTCATAACCTGAGGCAAAGGAGCAATAAGGTGGTACAGGTAATGGGGGACAAAGAGCGAAATGACATCGAAGGCATGAATCACAGAAGAAGTGCTGATGTCTTTTAGTTATTAATGTGTGAGCTGGTTTGCCCTTGAGGAGCAGAAAAACTGGTCGATATCTGGACATATTTATATGTAGTCAGAATAAGTAGCCACTAAAGGTTTGCTGGAGAGCACAAAGCTGTTTTCACAGATAAATGCTTTCAAAAATGTTTTATGTTGTTGTGATAGTAATTATCTGAAAATGGCAAATGTTTGGTGCAACTTTTTACACTGTAAATGTTTTGGAATTAGGAAGTGACATATTGATCGACATATTGCACTTTTTTACAAGTGAAGAATCTGGTATTTAAGACTAAGTTGTGTTGAGCACAAAAACAAATGATTCATCACACAGACACGACAAGGTTTCTCAATAAATAACCTACACCGTCAAATGCTGCTTATCACAGCGGAGTGTTTTCCTAATTGTTGCATCCATTCCCTCCCTGTTGTAAACCAGTCACACAGAGCTGAGCTTCAGTCGTGAGACACTCCAGGATCATTTACATTCAAGGAGCTGAGTATGTCTCCTAATCTAGGCCTGCTAAATCAATAGGCCTCATCCTGTGATCTACAGTGACTGAAGAATCCTCAATAGTTGTGGTCTTCAAAGGAGTTCAGAGAGCAGCAAACAGCAGCGCTAACTGTGTTTAGGTGCATTCATGAGAAGTCAATAGTGTGTATCAGGGGAGAGCTGGTGAGGCTATAGAGGACAAATAAAAGTCAGATTATTGTTTGTAGACTGGGGGTGGATACGTGTATGTTAGAATTGTTGCAAAGACTAAGATATCCTTCCGATGCATTTAATGGCAGGGACAGCTTGGTTTTCTGCCAAGTGAGTTAGTCACCATTCAGAGTCACTCAGAGCACAAATACACCATTTAAGATAAATGCAAAAACACTCAGCAAATACACAAAGTATAGAGTCACTACTAGAAACAGGCCACAAATAGTGAACCATCAGGCCAATTCAAACAATTTTAGGGCTTATACTGTACTGAGGACAATAAGGTTTTAAAACAGTGCAGCATTTATGTTGCTGATGCTTGGACTGTCGGTATGGACAACAATGTCTGAGCTTTATTCATAAAGGTTACACTTTCAGAGGATATTAAGCTTTCGTCAGATTGGGAAGATTCACTGTTTACTTCTTTAACACAGTGCTGCTGATCAAAAACCAAGGTAGGGACAAGTAAAATATGCTTTACAGTAAATTTAAGATTTGAGATTGATATTTAATTCAAACACTTTTTTAAATGAATGCTCTTAATGATGCTTGATAAATTAAAAGAATGTTCAGTCACCGACTTTGAGCTGAAATTGGAAATATTTGCTTGATAAAGCTGGGGAACATTTTGCTTTGGGGGAACATCATGGTTCCTCACATGAGTGATAAAATGTTGAAATACCTGGAGGATGCCTTTTTGAAAACATTCCAGTTCAACTCTTTTACATTCTTGTTCAGCTGATTTTTTGTTTTCCAAAATCCTTCAAAATGTAATTAGATGTGACTTGAAAACATAATCTCTCCTTTCTTGTTTTGGTTGGATGGCAATATTGACATAGGTATTTACAATTAAAAAGAGCATCTCAAAGACAAACTTGTTTTTCCTGCGGTAAAAAGTCAGTTTCAGTGAGACGTCTTGTCTCAACTTTCTGATGTAGCATCAGGATGTTCTTTTGGAAAACAGTGAGGCCAAAACATGACGCTGCTTTTTCTGACTTGTTACAGGCTACGCTCTGAGCGCTGTGAGGACGATCTGACACAGCCCAAGGTAAGTGAAAGTGAAGGTTGTTGCTTTATGAATACCATGAATATTGTGAAGCTCAATAGAACAGCACAAAAATCAAATGCAGCCTTCCAAGTAAATTGTGATCCTTCAGGCAAGAGTTACTTGAAATGAAAAGATTGACAGAACAGTTTGTTCTGGTGATGCTCATGCACAATAATGAGCAAACCGATTTTATGGTAAGAAACTTGAAATTGAGGATGTTTGATGATAATGATTTTTAGATTTTTAATATTCTGGCTTTGTGCTTTTATTTGATCCAAACTGTGTGCTCAGCAGTTAAATTCCTTATAAAACATTGAGTAGAATTATATTGCATATAAAAAGCGGCAGAAAGCAAATAATAATGAAACATACTGCAGAAATGTGAAGAATGCTACCTGCATGACGTCTGGCTCAGGGATGACAACAATAATGAACGATTCAGAGGGAAAGGATTCATCTGACATGGAGCACGATTTTCACAGCTTATACCATAGCCACTTTACAAAAGACCAAAAATTAGGGTGCGATCATTCATCTTCTCTTGGAGAAAAATGTTCGTTATTTGTTCGTAGCAAACGTCAGAAAAGGTGCCTCTTTGCGACAATTTATTTCTGCACATCAATCCAAAATCATCTCCTACTTCAACCTGCCAAGCTGATGACCTGACTGGATTTTCTGTCTTGCTGTGACTTGTTAGCTCCCTGTTGTAACTGAAAAAGCATACAAAGAGCTTAAGCTGTAGCAAATATCACACGCTGTTGATGTCACTGGCACTTTCACAGATGCACAAGGTGAACAAGTCTGATGTGGGGACGCATCAGAACTGAACAAAGATATTTCCATTGCTGTTTTATCAACTGGCCTAATTACTGAGGGTTTATTAGATAGGTTGTTATTTAGTTAATCATTACACTGGCTTGGCTTTACTGCCAAACACACTCAGCATTGCTTGCTTTCATAGTTTCTATTTAGGGCTGGTGTCATTCAGAGTTCATGCTGGTGCACGTTGGAAAAGAGATTTTAATTTTAGCAATAGATTATAATAGTTATTTTTCACTTGAAAAATTAAATCATTAATGATTTTCCACTAATCTCTTTCAATGTCAACTCATGGTAGGTTGATTTGTAATTGTGATCTGTGTTCTGTCCGTAATCTGAAATAAGGCCAATCCTGCAGCATGTACATGAGGGAAGGTCAACCTGAACGCAATATCTCTTCTTCACACTTCCTCTTTGTAATATCTGTGTCAAATATTGTTCAGGTTGAGCAATCTAATTTTGATTGTGAGAGATAGTACTGTACAGTACATATTCAACATTATCTGAAGATTTGACATAAGGAAATCATAATAGGTGTTGAATTTCATGGGCAGTGAGGAATCGTAAGTGTGCATCAGATCGATGGATCAGCACTGAGGGATTAGCTCGCATGCATAAAAATATGGGGGGAAAAAAAACAATCCTCCAGGACTCACGATGCCGTAACAGGTGGATGGTCACCGTGCACAGCCAGGGAGAAATGCTGGATCCACACCGAGCAGAGAAATAAAAAAAAAAAAAACCCACAGTCTCTGCCGCACTGTCCTTTTGTAAACACTTTGATAGCAGTGGAAAATGAAAGAAATGAGTAACAACACAATTAGAAAGATTTTCTCTTCAGTCCTTGTCAAAAATCGCGAGGCATGCGTCCTTTCTCCCCTCTCAGTTTGCCGGACTGGTGCTGCGGTCAAAGCTCGGTCCCAGGAACGGTTTGGGTGCTTATTCTGTCGGGGTGGTGGCCACTGGGCTGAGGATGGGGGTCATTAACTCCCGCACAGGACACATAGGGGAGATGGCCTTGTGGCTGTAGTACTCCACTACTTGCTTTGGCACCTCCGCCAGAACACATTTGGCCAGAGCTGCAGGCGAAGCCTGAAAAAGAGACAGAGAACAGCTGGAGTTGTCAAAACAACCATCACATATTGTTTTAATTTGATATACAGAACATTTTCCTGTGAAGCTTTTAAGTTTTTTGTGGATGTAGATGTAGAGACTACGGATGGTTTGTCAGTGTCAGATACTGTATTTGTCTTATCCCGCCTTGCTCCCTAGACAGCGTTTCTGTTTCTTGTCATTCATTGTTTCCTGTTTTATTTTGTAAGAATCTCCTCACCTTTCGTTTCAGATACTTTACTTCCTGCCTTGTGTGCTTCCTGCCTTTGTCATTGCTCATTAGTTTCACCTGTTCCTCATTATCCTCCTCTCTCTAGAGATTTTACTGTCTGTTTCCTTCACTCTGAGGCAGTTTGCCTTAGTATCTTGTGTGTATAGTGTTCTAGCCTTTTCCCACACATTTTGGATCTTAGTTTACCTGGCTCTTGCCTGCTCCCTGTTGTATTTGTTTGCCTGTTGGGACTGCCTTCTCTGGTTTTGACTCTTGCCTGCCTCATCATCTCATAGGCCTTTTGTACTTTTCCTTTTTTTTTCTAACAAAATCATTTGAACTGCACCAGCTCTGCCTCCACAGTCTGCATTTAGGTCTAATCTCTTGTTGCTCTGTTATCATGCTTACACAAGCGTGATAGTATTCGAGAGTAACTCTTCTGTTGTAAAAAGTCTCTTCTACTTTGATCCCAAGAGCTACATGAAAATGAGTAATGTGTTGTGCGGTGTTGTGTGTTGCCTTGTTTTGTAGTATGCACAGGGGGAAAAAATTGTTGTTGTTTAAGCATATTTTGTAAACAACTTTCAGTAACATAAAAGTAATAACAAAAGGGTATCATTTAATACACATGTGCAGGTTTGTGCAATAAATGTGTCCAGACTTCTAACAATTTATGTGCCAAGTCGGAACACATAACTTTGTGGAAGAGGGGACTTGTGATTTTTATTTTATATGATGTAAGATTCTTTCAATCCTATTTCCTCGAACAATGAGAGATTTAGATCAAATAATCACGCTAATGATACAGATGGGTGACAAATCAAAGGAAAAACTAGCATGAAGTGTCTCAGTAAGATGTTGGGCCACCACAATAGCTTCAGTGCTCCTTGCATAGATTCTCCAAGTCTCTAACTCTGGAAGAATGAACACAATTTTTCTAAAATATATTCTCTTATTTGGTGTTTCCATAATGGTGATGGGAAGCATTGCGCAATGCATCAAAACCTCCCATAGGTTATTAACAGGTTTGAGATCTGGTGACTGTGAAGACTATAGACTACACATCTTTTTCATACTCAGCTCCTCATTACTGTTCACTTTGTTGCCTGTATGGAAGCATCTGCATCTGTTAGGTTTCTCCACTCATTTATTCAGTTGTTTTCCTTAATTTGCCAGGCATGTCTTTATAGTTAAAATATACTGTATGATGAGTAATGTTTCTGTTTAGAAAGTGAGACATCTTGTCCATAACAGACAGGATAAGTGTACAGCTGAAATGTTGCTGATTGCATGTAGCTACATTTAGAAAACATTCTTGTTTGAAGAAATTTCTGGATCTGCTCCAGTCCATGATGCCCATCTGTAGCACTGGCAAAGCCAGCAGAAGCCTCCTGTTTGCTTTTTTAAATAACAAGGGAGGGGGGTGTTATATAAAAAAAGATTTAATGTCCATGAGCATCACTAGTGCAGCAGTAGGAGTGGGGCTGAAGAGAAAACTGAAAGTCAACAAGTGAAGATTGACAGACAGGGAAAAGAACTGACCGTTTTGAAGTCTCTGAAGGGCACAAACTGCACAATGTCCCTGAGGACCGGTTCGCCCTTCGGTGAACGCAGGACTCCGTCATCTCCATCCAAAATCTGCATGTCTGTGAAGTCTGCGTTGCCCACACCAACAATGATAATGGAGAGAGGCTGGTAGGAGGCTCGTACAATGGCTTCACGCGTGTCTGCCATGTCTGTCACCACACCATCCGTGAGGATGAGCAGGATGTGGTATCGCTGGAAAAAAGATAAGAGCCTTCAGTGTGAATTAATTCATGTTAATGTTAACCCATTTTAACAGTAACATGCGGTTATAGGCAAGGACACCTCTCAGTGGGTGTTTTGATCTGAAGTAGATATTTCACGCTGTCTTGGATAATTTTACAGCCTCCACTGAGCAGACAAGTTTATGTGTTTATGGTACTTTGTTATACAGAAAACAAGGGGATCAAGAACAGATAAAAAAGGAGTGTATTAAAACAAAAGATAGAGCAACTGGACCAGAAACTACAAAAGAGAAATTCATGTGTGCACGCGGGTATGTCTGAAATTAATTTCATGTGTCTGCTGAGCTGTATAATATGAGTAGTACAGTGCAAGAATATTAAAATGACACAGTTTACTGTGATCATTTCTGATCGTTTCAGTGACAAGTGGTTTGTTGGTCACCTGACTATGCTAATGTTTTACTGAATGTCCTGAGTGTGTTTATTTCTAATGTGTGTCCTGAAAGCCTAATAGTTTACTGCAGCAGATTTACTGATGAATTAAAGACTGACATTGAGGAGTAAATAATTACACGAAGGTCAGTGCAATTACAGGAGCGTAATAGTTTAGAACACAATGCCCATGTAGCCCGTGGGTATATTAAGATAGTGAATAGATAAAAGACTAGTGTTTTTACTCCCAAAGGGATATTAAGGAAAGATTTGGAGCACGGCAACTTTATTACCCACTTTTGTTAAATCACATTTTAACCGCAGTTCATGAGGTAATTTCTAACAACAGAAAGGGTCAATGATACTGAAATATGTCAATAAGGCAGTTTATGACTTCAATCCATAATTTAAAGAATACTAATTTGCTCTATGAAGGACCCCTTCTTTGGCGCTGCAGGGCATCATCACTATGAACAGTGAGGTGAACCAGAGGCTGCTCACTCTGGGAACTCAGTGGGATCCACAACACCAAACCCTGTATTACAGTCATATATCTTTTTAATAGCGTATAAAGGGACACTCACAGAAGCATCTTTAATGTTGCCGTCGCCCGCTGCCAGCTTGGCTATTCTGTTAATGATGGGAGAAACATTGGTTGGGCCATACAATTGGATCTTAGGAAGGCAGTTCTGGTATGCCTCAACCACTCCTTGGATCTCTGATCAAAGAGAGCACAGAGCAAGAAGAAGAAGACATCAGTACAGTTATCTACACTTGTCAGTAAACAAGCGACTGCAAACCAAAAGGTAAACTCGGATGAATCATTCACTGCAGGCTTGCAAAGAATTATAAGTGGTCTAAATATGTTTTCTGCCCCACACAAGTTCAAGAAATCCTCTGAAAGAAGCAAAGTTTTTGATTTTTATTCATGAGTATTTTATAATGAAATTCATAAAGACAATTAAACTATGACTGGCCCTTGAAATATGCACCCAGAATTGCTCACAAAAATCAGCACAGTGGAGTTGGTTTTCTTCTTTACTGCTGGAAGGTATGATTGTGATCTATCATACATTAATTTGCCTTTTCATTTATTGATGCACCTGAAATTTGTGATGAGGAGCCTGCTGTGCAATATTGATATTTTAACAGATATTAATTCAAAAATCATCAGCATAGAAATGCGCTTTGCAGGGAAACTGGTGTACAAAGCCCTTCCTTACCTTCACATTCATCATCCTCTGGGTTGAAATTAATGGCAAAGTCATGGGACACCTGTGGATGGAGAAAGAGGAAATTGTGAAACACTGCTAATTTGGTAGCTTTGTGCTCTGCCATCCTATTTTATCATTTCCATGATGCATCAGAAATGGCTCCCATGTTCGGAACCTGGACTTTCCTCTGGTATTGCTAACAAGAATTAACTTCTATATTAATGCCATATTGAAACAACCAAGAGCTCTCCTGGGACACTGCCATAATTTGTATGGCCCTCAAACTTTATTATGAATAATCATCATATACGGATCCATAAGTTTTGTATGTTTGTCTGACGTCACCCAAGTCAGATCATCTACGAAATATGTCACATCCAATCCTAATCCATGGTCAGTGGTTTTTAAACCTAAATGTTGGCAGGTATTCAGTGACAACAACAAATGTTAAAACTACATAAACAGTATTTATATGAGGTTTTGCATATTATTTAGGCTAAAATAGTGAAAACTGAATTAGAAATGAAGAAAATCAATTTCCACCCCTTAAAAAAGTAACTCACTTCTATTTTCAGGAGAGGACTTATGTGATGTGACAGAGTGGTTTGTGTAAACGGTATAATGAGGCGTCTGCTTGTATTAATATCTGAATCATAACTTCATCATATTATGCAGTAATGAGCATACAGCATGCACTGTATGCTTAATATATGGTTTCTGAAAAGAGATTGCAACCCCTCTTATTTATCTGGTCTATTCTTGCCATCCAAACGTCAGATCGACTTTGTTAATCTTAAAGCTGTTTAACTGGCAAAAATAAAATCCTCTTCTTGATACCTCCTCTCACATGAAACCATTTTTTCCACAAGCACCAACTGTCAGCTAGATCAGTGACAACTGACTCCTCTCCAGCTGGCTACTTCTTTTAAAAGTCATTTTTGTCTTTAATGTGATTAACAGCCTGGATTCAGTCACTGTATAGACAGATATGAGGAGCCCTAGAGAAATTCATCGAACAGACCACCATTTAGCTTTTGCATCGGGCCACCGTGAGAGAAGGGATCTTGTTTTGTATCTCATTTAACAGGCCTGTTTCACAGCAGACCTTTTGACATGACATGGCAGGAAATGGACAGGCGTAACTAATGACATTAATAATGGCTGTCGTCCATTTAGGTGTTGCAGTTGTAAGGCTCTGGTGTTATGCAGGCGGGTTCACTGCCATGGCTTATCAAGGGACTTAAATGGAATGGAGCAATGGTAAGCATTGATAATGTTATTAGTTACACCTCTTCTTTTCCTGCTACTGTATGACAGTCAGTCATTTAATATTACAATCTCATCTTTTAGCTTTGCCTGTTTGCCCAAGTGCATAAAAAATATTTTGGGGTAAGAACCAGTGCAAACCAAAACTCCTTAAAGGTTTTGAATGCCCTGAAAAACTTACGGTCCCTGTTGTGTTCTTGCAAAGAGCAAAGGGGTGAACATAAAATTTTCTGCCAAAGTTTGAAGTAGGTTTTGGTTATTTCAGTTGAGAGATTTCTGTAGTTGTGTTTTCGCCTGTGCTTTTCTCACTGGTCAGATTTGAATTTAAATCTGATCAAAGTTGTGGGGTGGTCTGGTTATGTTGGCAGGTCACTGTCAATCAAATATGATTGATCGGGGGAAGTCCCTTCACTCACATGCTGATGCGCATACATGTTTAAATGTATATACCAAATGATTTGCATAAATGTATTACTACCTGAACCGTTTGCAATCAGCAGATGAATTTCATAGAACTTTGGATTTAAAATCATGACATATGTACGATCATAAAAAAATCCTGTGGTTGGTTCATTTGCTGTCACGTCACTTGGAAGCAACCAACCGGACTGAGACAGCCTGAAAATGATGGTCTTGGTGTGACTGTTATTCCACATCAGAGTTCAGTCAACATCACCAACAAACAACCCATACTGAACAGGCAAATGCACCAAAGTCTTTTAACCAAACCAAACAAGTTAGATGTGTAAGCACCTTGAAGCTCTTAATAAATAATACCTTGGGATGTTCTTTTCTAAAATTTAGTTTTGGCAGACGCAAATTTAGTCATGAAAATTAGGTAATAGAGTTTTCAAAGGCTTTAAATTAACAAAGCACTATAGGCCATATTGTTTGCAATGAAATGTGAGGCTTCCCATTAATTCACTCAACTCTATCTGATGCATCCTTAGCTGGCAAATGCACATCTTCAATCTTAATTTATATTCGTTTTCTAATCACACTTATTATGGATAACACATAATTAAGGATACAAGAGTGCATAACAACATATACTGAGAAAGAGCCTGGGTCCATCAAACCTGTGCACTGGTGTAGCCTTTGTGCTCACAGAAGCAGTTCATGATTAGTCTAATGACTTAATTAGCATTCACCTGCTCCACCAACCACAATGTGGCAAGAGCATGCAGTAAAATAGATGTGGCTCCTGCAAGCCAGTTGCTGTCATGGTAAATCCAGAAATGAATAGTTTGTATTTACTGAGCCACAAATCTTTGCATGGATTGAAATGATAACTATCAATGTGCACATAGCACAGTACAATTTTACATTAAACATAGGCTGTACTGGTTTGATAGATTATCAAGCGGCATCGTGATTCAAGTGTGCATGTGTGTGTGTGTGTGTGTGTGTGTGACTCTTCACATGTCAGACGTCCCCCCAGGGCTCTATTCAGAATCACTGAAGGCTTTTGGTCCAATTTGCTTAAACAAATGCTCTCAAACTCATGAATTCTTATGTAAATTGAGCATCAACACTATGGGGCTTTTATGTCATCGGAACATGTTATTTTCTCAAGACAAGTTGATATTTTAAGACAAGGGGCTTATGAATAAAAATAAACTCGGTAATTAGTTTTAAATGTGAGATTTTGACAGACTGACAAATTGTGTCATGAGACAGGTAATGGAAATCAGCTTGCTTACCCTAAAGTCGCAGGGTGGTGGAAAATACCAAGATTTGATAAGAGCACATGAATATAGCAGCATGCATAACAGTGTTCATATTGTTCATGCAAGAAAAAACAGGCAGAGTAGAGATATGAACAGAGATACTCACCTCATAATTTGGAGGGATTCTGGCACCAAACCCCAAAGCTGAAAATCTTTTGTCACTGAAACGATAAGCAAATTAATCAGCCATATATTAGAGTTACTGCAGTTCAGTGTGGAATAGTATGTGACAGTGATCCGAAAAATATTGATAGCTTATCCATCTGTTCACATTTCCAAGGGCAAAACCCCCTCCTTGTTTGCATTTCATAAATGTTAAAAGCTTGAATTACAATTTGAAATCTGTCCCGAGGTCCCTGCAGCCAGCGTTTGCACCTGTTCAAAGAGCTTCACAGTCACATCCTCTCCTTTTTCATCGTGCCGTTCAGATGGGCAGATATTACTGTACTCCTCGTGAAAGGCCAGGCTGCACAGTTTGGTTTAAATAAAAGGACCAAGGCTGTGTGGTTCATCTGTGTATCCTAATTCAGAGCAAGACAGATGCGTGTGTAGAAAGAGCATATGTATAAATTAAGATTTGTACCTGTAGTCCAAACCTCCCAGCTGTCAACAACAACAAATGTGATGTTTGAGGCATACGGACGGAAGACATGTAGCTACACTGGACAACAAGGCTCAACCTACTCGATGACATCAAGTCTGTCTCCTCTATGATTGTACAGTGCAATCCAAAAATAAAATGCACAACAAAAGGCAATTTACAGCTTTGTGGTGTTTAAGAATTAAGAATGTCTCAGTTCTGTAGAAATAAAGTCTATCTATCTATCTATCTATCTATCCATCTATCTATCTATCTATCTAATGGCACCTACAGTAAAAAAAAAACTTTTTTGATATCTTTCTCTATATTTAATTTTTGTTGTACCTATTTTGTCTCCTCCTATTTTGAAAGATTTTTACCAGGCAAAGTCTCCCCTAACTTTATGGAAGTGTCATAACAAATTCCTGGAGAACCCCTTTAATGCCATATAGTTTAAGGACATACTTTATGCTAAATACTCATTAAACAGATAACACGTTTGTGACTTTGTGGCGTTCAGGATAAGCAGCAGAGCTGTCACAGCTTGTTTTCAGTCACAACAGTGATTGTTTGCCTGCAGACAGCTGCTTTCCCCGGTGGCTGCCTCCCTTATCAGAACATTTACTGTACACGCCTCCACCGCTGACAACACCACCAACCAAATTCTCCAGCCCAGTGCCATCACAGATCACATCTCCAGCTCAGCGCAATCTTACTTTGGGGCACAGACATTTGAAATGATGCGTTTAATGCATTGACTGTGGACATGGTGTGGGGGGGGCATCAAATTGTACACAGCGAAGTTTACAGTGTTCATTTATGTGTTGATTTAGTTGGTGTGTTGACAAGTGTTGATTGGGGAGTTGTTTGTCCACTCGGAGAGCTAATATGGCTCTGAGGCAGCTTTTCAGAGCTATCAGAAGTGTTTAATTAACTCTGATGGGTGTGGACTTATATAAACACTGGCAGAGTGATGATTTTTAGCCTATGAGTGAGCAACAAACACGAAACTGTGAACTCAGGAGCAACTTCACTTTGGCAAGTTTTAATTGTTCCACTGTAATAATTAGCAGCTGTGGTAATTCCTGGTGTGGTAGCAGCACAAGCAATAAACAGACACAGATCATAAAAATTATGTACAGTATATATTATCGTTATTATTGCTCCTCCACAAGGAACAATTGTTCAATGTGTGTCTTTTCCCATAACCTTGCAGCATTATATTTACAGTGGCTGCAAATGGTTACAGCAACAGTCTGTAGGCTTTGGATTGTTTGAGCTCAGTTAGAAAGACATTAGTGATTATGGTACACGGGCCATTTTGAGCGCATATTTGGTTACCATCATTATCCTCTGTTCCAAGAAAAAAAATACGAACGTGTCCAAAGCTTATTCTCTGTAATGCATCCTCTCCACATGCCCCGGCTAATGTGCTGTACTCTATCCAGATATAAACACGCTCCAGCTACAATGTTCCAAAGAAATTAATAGATTTTGGGTTCGGCAACTGATACGACGGCATGAAAAGATGTCTTTGCTCTAAACTCACCTTCAGCATTTCCATGTTTTCACCACACTTTTTAATCCATTTTCATCACTCATCCGCTGAATACAGCCGTACTCCCACTATTGTGACCTTTCGAACACACTGAGGCGTGTTGTATGGATGCAAAATAATAGGAAGAAGCAAATAATTTTTTTGGTATTAGATTAGTTTTTACCAGCTTTACCAATGTGGAGAAAGATTTCTAATGAAAATATTTAAATGTGGAAGGAGTTATTCATGCTGAGCCTGATTTTATTCTGAGATGTATTCTTGTTATTGTTAGAGATATGACAGAGAAGACAACTAACGAATCACTTTCATCTTATGAATTTTGCTGTGAAGTGCACGACGGACCTTGTTTTCTCACTTTTTGTCTGCACATGCGAGGAGCCACGGGGAGATGTGCCCAGTATAATAGCCCTCTCAGCAAGGTAAACGAGCCTCTGCCCACACAGACAAAAGCTAATCACAGCACTCCTCTGCAAGGACTCTAAAATCCCACATCACCTATGTTCACTAAAGGCTAAAAGGTTTGCTTGCCCACGTTTTACACCTCAATAGCAATTCCAACTTAACAGGGAAGGGCTGCCTACACTTGCATTCACTGATCGCCCTGAGGCATGTTTCCATGTATGATGCTCCTGCCTGTACATGTAAACACTCAAATGTTAAAGCGACGAGGATGAGCGGCTAATTTTCAGGCAGGTTCTTGGTGTCTCCAGTGCTATCTCTTGGATGCTATAATTAGCTGGACAGTGCTCCCCTGATATTCAATAGGAGGATCTGCATAAATCAGGAGTCAGAGTGTTAATCCTCATCTGGCTTACTTTCAACAGATGAGAGGGTTTTTCTCTGGAACATATATTGTAAATAGTGTCCTATTCATTAGCAAGTCCCTGCAAGAATACCTGAAACAACTAATAGTTTTCAATTGGTATTCAGGAATTCTCACATGCAAATATAACTTTGCTCAAACACATTCAGTGTCTTGTGATTCCCCAAACAGGCTTCGCGCCGCACCTCCTCTGTCTTCACGTCCGATTTTACGCCGCGCTGTTATTTCTCCAGCCATAATGCCTCCCACTTCTTTTTGAAGTGCCTGCTGTCCTGGTGTTAGCCCCCATCTCTGCATGCGCTCGGCTGCGGTTCAGAGTAATGAGCCTGTGCAAGCTGAGAAGGACGGCCGGTAGCCGCAACAGATGCTGAGAGGAAACTGTATCATTGAGTTATCCACAGGAGAAAGCACATGCAGCCATCAGTGTGAGCAAAGAGGCTGTGAACTACATGCAAAACAGTCAGAGCTGTCCATACAAACATGGAGCATGACTTTCCTCTTCATACACATAACGTACTGTGATCAGATGAGATCTAACCATGTGTTATATGTGTTATGTGCTCGTCAAAGAGAGTGGGTGGGAAATGTTTTGGATGAATTTATCTGACATTTCATCTACTTTAAAAGATAAGATATAGCTTTATATGCTGTAGATATACTATAAGGCATATAGTATATTTATATTTTTCCTTTACTGGACAGAAACAGCACATCCACTAACAGAAACCATGGAGGGGGAGAGAGAGGGAGGGAGAGGGAGAGAGAGAGAGGCAGGCATATGACATGAAACTAATGCAAACTAATCATACAAAATGTATCTTAACCATCTTGCAGTGTGGCATTGACAAATTCTGTTCCACACCTTCATGTAATGTAGAGGACAATAAAAGATCCATGCTTATATCTATATCCTAAAATCTATAATATCTTTCAAATCACTTAAAACAAAAACATACTCTCATCTATCGGAAGGCTATGGTATAAAAGGTGCAGCAATTCCAGACCCCTTTTATTTCCTTTCTTCGCGTTTATTTTCAACCGTCCACTTGAGTACCTTGGATTTTCTATGCCACACTCCACCCGTGGATGATTCACTTTCCCCTCTAAGTACTTGTAGAGGACGTCAAGCCCTCCTGCTTGTATTTATATCCTTTTTCTTTGAAATTTGTTCAAGGTTTTTTGAGATATCCTGTGAATTAACAGGCATGCAAACAGACAAACCGGACCAATTTTCAGTTTATGTCTGAAAGGAGCGTGGGAAGGGAGCTTATTCAGGTAAGTCAAGCAAGATTAAAATTGCATTACTTAGTGATGATGTGGCAAGAAATTGAAGTTACATAAAAGTAGGATATTGATAATTTGAGCATAATAAATTTCCCCAGTAGTGCCATATAGGAAACTTTAAACTTCAATAGATGCAGTGTACTTTATATATTAACTGAAGTTATTTATTTATATACTATAATACAAGATGCATTTATAAACCTGTTCAATGTTCACTATGCTTGATTTCATTGGCTTTGCTAAAATAAAAATCAATATGTAAGAGATGTGGTGTTTGTCGAATCATTTTCTTTTCCAGACTGTTACGCTAAAAGGGGTTAGAAATAAATTAACAAATTGCTTCCAAATCTCTGCCAAAGATCTGTCACTAACAAAACCCATGTCTGCACAGGATTAAATGGCCGTGGTGAGACAAAGGTCAAAATGTCATCTTTCTGTCAGATTGTTAAAAGATGGAAATGAATGGACACTTTGAAAAAAAAAAAAAAAAAAAAAAAGGCTAGTAAATAACAAATCATGAAGGAGTGTGTCCAGAATATCGTGTCAGTGTCCTCGAATGACATCTTCAGCCCCAGATTAGCCTCATGCATAAATAATGCCAGTGGAGGCCAAAGTCGCTTGCTCTAATTTTGCAAGGTATAAACAGTTTCTCATGCATTACTCAGCCACGGGTTTAACACAGATTAAAATTGACTTACCAATGCAAACATGATGGGGACAATAAGCAAGACTGTGTTGTGTGCTGCGTGTAAGAGGCTGCTTTTTTTTGACGATCTATTCAAGAGAATTTAAAATGCAAAATGCATCCCAGTGGAGAAATGAATCAGGGATGGAGGAGCTGGCGGTCAACAGTTCAGTTCCATCAGCTCTGTAACAAACGGGTGAGCAGAAATGTAATAGCCTGCTGGATTGTCTCTGCCATTCAGCACTCCATGATTTCCATTACAATCCCCGTGCCGTGGTTCAGATGGAGTGGCTCGTTTCAGCACGCGAGATCCCACTAAAATGGCATGCAAGGAGCTCTCTGCAGCGTTTTTCTCACAACAGGAGCGACAGACAATCCCCGCAGACACCAGAGAGCCTTCACTGAGAAACAAAAGATTGACAAACCTATCATAGTCTTGGCAGATCTCCCCCACTGCTATCAGAGCCTTCAGGTACTCGTTGGGCTGGTAAGGGTTGATGTAGTGCAATGAGCAGCTGTTTCTGGGGTCTCCATTGGAGGCTGTGAAGTCAATGGCAACCTGGTAGAACAAAAGTGCGCACAGAATCAATTAAGTGTTTTTCTTTCACGACTAAACTTTTTTTGCAAAGACTTTTATTTGGCTGTTTGTTCCGCGTGAGCAAGCCTGCAATATGCCTAATGGCCGTATAAATTATCTGATCAGAGGTAGGAATTTGCACTTTTTACACCCACATAGACTGAAGCAGCTACAGCTCCCATATACTGGAGATCCAAGCTGCCAACTGTTTCAACAAGGAGGACCTACATCTATCACAGCAGTTCATTATTAATATTCATTACTTCAGTAATCCAGCCAGAGGCTGAGAGGTAGAACAACAGAGGGCAGACCAAAGGGCAAGAGTTGAAGAGGGTTTGAATTTAATCCATGAAGCTGCCTACAGCAAGAAAACTGTGGAAACAGACAAAAATACCAACAGGGATATATGTTACAAGGATAAACAGATCTTTAAATACTGTCTTTGCTGGAGGAAGTATTCAGACCTTCTACTTAAAGTACTAATACCACACTGTAAAAATACACCAATACAAGTAAGTCCTGCACTGTTAATGTTACTTAAGTGAAAGTATGCAAGTATAATCAGGACAATGTACTTATATCAAAAGTATATTAAAAGTAAAAGTACTCAAAGCAGAAAAATGTCCCTTGTGATAGTTATTTATCATTAGATTATTATTACTCATGCATTAATGTAAAAGCAGGATTTAACTGTTGTAGTTTTTAAGATAAGATAAACCTGTATTCGTCCCTCAGTGGGGAAATTTGCCCTAACCCTAACAATGTTTTTGCCCAACCAGCAGTCCAAACCACCATGTTGAGAAACTGCAACAATGAAATGTTTTTGCATGAAGATTTACTGAAAAGATTATCAAAATAATAGCCAATTAATTTTCTGTTGATCGATCAACAATCGACTAATCGTTTCAGCTCTATTTGCACATTTTTATATGTTTTGTATCTTTTTATGTTATGTTAAGAATACTTAAGTAAAGTACCTCAAATTTGTACTCTTCTCAAGTAAATATACTTAGTTACATTTCACCATTGAATACTGTGTAATGTTTTACAATTAGAACATGTAACATTCGCTTCATATTTCATGCTAATGGACCAACAAAGAAAAGCCATACAAAAGTCTGTTTATCTCTAAGCTATAGGATCTGAAACAATAAGTAATATGCAGAGAATCTGACAGTATTTAGTAATTCATAAAAGTGGGCCAGTGCTGTTAAAAGCTCAATGACGGTGAAGCATCACTACACAGACTGCTCAAATTACCGTAAAGTGAATCTGGCATCCTCCCATGATGTAATCTAAGAAGGAGTACACTCTGTGGAGCTGCAAGAAGGGAAAAAAAGGACATTTGTTAAAGGTAAAACCTCAGCAGTGATGTTTGGGTGAGGGAGTGAGGATTCAGCTATGTTGTTATCTGAAGCATCTGGTGATTAAAACGGAAACGACCCAACAAATCTGTTGACTGTACAGTACACTAAGAGAAACCACATGGGATTGTTCCTATGTACAGTACATACATGCAGACAAATATTTATCACTAAACTGCTTCATACAACAAAAAGCTGTGTGAATATTAAGGTTTTTATTACTATTTCATGATGTAAAATAAAAGAATAAAACACTGATTGGTTGAGCAGATTCCTACCTTAAGGTCACTGAGGATGACAATTCCTGAATTCTTATAGTTTCTCTTCTTCTGTTTGTACTTGGGATTCACACAGTCCCACATCACCTTAAACAAAGAGAGACAAGACAAAGCACAGAAGCAACAATTATGGCATTTTGAACATCGGTGATGTATCTGAAGCGCCGTGACTTTGTTTGATCTGTGATGGATCCTGCAGAGCGAAATGAGAGGCATATTGGAAATGGATGAAACGGATACACGACTGTCTCTCCTCCACTCACTGACCTTATTTCCACTGGAAATTTTCTGCATTTCCCTGAACGTGGCGTAGAACTCGCCGATGAAGTCGTGCTTCCCCCTGGAGTCATAATCCCACACGAGGCACTGTTGCAAACAGAGACACCACTGTTTACAATGATCTCTCTGTTGGTTTGACTGTGCACGCAATATTGATACAATATTTATCAATTCATCCCTGAAATATTCAGTAAGCTTCTTTTATTCTATTCCCTTTCAGTTCATATATATATATATGAGAAATACATTTTCATTATTTGGCCTTGTTGCTACAGATGCATTACCTTGAGCTTCCGCTCCTCATCGCAGCTGCACAGGGATATGAGAGACACTTTGAAGGGCTCCCACACAGGATTCAGATTGTTTTTAATCACCTGTTAGAGTAGGAACACATTACACATGAAGCAAAGTGGTAAAAAACAACAGCTGCTGTTGCAAACTAAGAGGGAATATAATGACTTTACCTCAGTTCTGTGCACAAGCTGTTCGGTTTCATCGTCATTGACTCGGTATATTTCCAAAAATGGGTCTGACTTACTGAAGAGATCCTGCAGAGAAAACACAATATCAGAGCTGGTGACCCACTGACATGTCAGTACAGGATCCCGTAACAATCGCTCCTTACGAACAATAAAATCTGATTAAGTGTTTTTTTTATGGTCAAAAGAAAAGCAAGAAGGAAAAATAGTAATTTTCCATCTTCTATTTTTTTTTAACATTATTCATTCAGGAAGTCTCATTGACATCAAGATCAATTTAACAAGAGACAGAATGAAATTAAATACATACATCACATTTAACACTGAGGGTTCAATTGAATTTGATTTAAAGCTAATGAGTCGGTTTGACAATATTTACCATGGAGCTGTGATGAACTTCTCACAAAGGCATCACCACTAAAAATTCAATGTTTGGGTTATTTCAATATGTCTCTTGGGTTGTTTGGATGGTTCGTATGGGAGGAAATGGCTGTTGACACTGATTTATCATTGCTGATTGCAGAGGCAGAGGTAATTGTCTCTGTGATTAAAGGTCAGGGGAGAAGCAGACATAAAATTTACGGCGCAGCACGGCGGCTCTTTTGGAGGGGACGTCATCCATAAGGTGAAGGAAGAATGAGAAAATCAGAGGGTGTTTTTGGTCAGACGAGAATTTAAGAATATTACACAAGCATCCAACTCAGGCCATTCCCCAGTTATTACAATTTGTTCGCTCAATCACTGACCTTTTTCTTGCAGCAATAGACTCACAGACCTGCTATTTCCTCCCTAACAGCCTTGCTCTTGCAGTTCTGAAACATCTTTATTAGTTTCTTCATCCAGTATTTGAAGCTCACTAGCAGAGAAGTTGAACTTTATTTTGCACTCCATTACTTTCCATTTGCAAAATACATCTAAAATAGCCCGGTGCTGGGCTGCTATCAACGTGTCCATGTGCATCACCAGTGTCCATAAATACCTTGCTAAATTGAAAACATGCCCAAGATTTTTGCATTCATTATGGTTATTTGCGATAGCTTTAAATCATCCCCTGAGTCTCAAGTACAGGCGTCTGAGAGCAGAGCAACACTGATTATTTAGGTCAATTGATTCTTCAGGGAGGAAAACAAATGATTACTGTGTCTGACTGTGTGTGTGTGTGTGTCTGTGGCGGTTGGGGGTGGAGGGTGGATGAGGGGGTTTTGTGTACACCGAATGAGATAGTTAATTCTGCATTTCCCGCCACATTAGTCAGATCCATCTCCTGGGGGAGGCAGGAGCAACACGAGCTGTAGCTTCCTCTCTTTGTTGTCATCGCAACCACAAGCCAGTGACATCAGCAGCCCCCCGATCGACTGGACGCACACGTCAAAATTCAGTCCCCAGCTAACAATTACAGTAATGTTAGTCATTACCAATTACCACAATCTATGATATTAATCCTCCCGTTCGTCAGCTTCTGTGCTATAGTCCTTCGATAATTACAGCAGGTTGACAGGTCTCATCTATTGACATCCAACATTTGCCTTATATACAATCTTTGTTTAGATGAAGCAACCACTTAAAGTTGCACTATTCAAAATTTCTATATCAACAATTGATCAATGAATCAAGAACAGATGCCATGTTTTACCATCTGTCAGCAGGAGGTTTTGGTTTTACAGACTTTACTGTTTTGGTTCATCAAACATCAAACAGGCAAAGTTTAATACTAGCAGGTAGTGGAGCGCCAAACCCAAAAAGAGTGGATATTGGATTTACATTCATCCATTAAAAACTCCAAATGAATGCTCTTCTATTTGCCTGCTGGATGTGGAGATAGACTACTGTTTGCAAACCATTTTTCAGCCCAAATGCAGACACCAATGGCAGAACTGGAGCAGTTAAATGACTATTTATTTCCCACCAACAAAAATGAAAAGACTTACAGGATGGTCAGGCAGACAAGGGTCAAAAACAGATACACAGGCAAAGAAATCCAACTGGAAGCAGGCAAAATCTGGGAGTCCACAGAACATATGAAGTCCAGGGAAACACAAGGCAAAATCCCCCAAACACTGGGAGAACACGGGGAGTGCACACCGGGTAACACACAGACTAAATACACCAGGATCACAGGTGCAACCAATCAACAATCTAAAAGTGGGAAGCACACAAAGAAAAAAGAAAAAAGTAATTATTGTAATGTGCTACAAAGTAATGCATTACTGCCCAACACTGTCAAACCTGTTGTTAATGTAGTGTTTACAGCTACTTTCTATGACCTCGGGTGGCCCAAAAAAATTAATTATTGCTGCTTTAACAATAAATTTCGGCGCTTATCCGACCTGATCCCAACCTGACAGCTTGCTTCTAATACACTGGTTCTCAAACTGGAGGGCGAGCATAGAGCCACTGGAGGGGGGGCATGTATGACCAGGGGAAAAATACTGAGTGAAACTAGACATGCCAAGAAAAAGTTTGAGATCCACTGGTCTAACACAAGAATTATAAATTACAGCAATTAGTTACAGCAAACAATGCTCACACCCATGTGATGATGATGCAAAGATAAGCACGACTTCACTGACAGACATGACAGACCCTGAACTTATGTTACGTTTGCAGTCATCCATCTAAAAATGAGCTATTTTTCTAACCCAAATTAAATTATCTGAACATGTAAACAGTCAGTATCTGTGTTTTTAGATATTTGGCATCAAAAAAACAAAAATTCACAGCTTTTCTTTGCCAGAGAACTCAAATAAGCTGTTGTATTGTTTGTTCGGAGTGAAAACAGGAACGCTTCCACACCATTGCTCCACGGCGATGCACCCACAGCTGTAACATCCAAACTCTAACAGGGATTTATTTGAACGTGCAGGAATCTCAGCGGTAATCACACCGGTTTAAACAAAGCAAGTGGATTCCCACCAGGATTTCAGCCAGTGCTCCCAGTAGCTGACTGGATATATGAAGTAAACAATATATGACATGCAAGGGAGAGTTGTTTTTTTTTTTTTTTATCATCGCCTTCGTGTGTGAGTCAGACTCACTGTCAGAGTAGATGTATATTGCAAATTTTTTTCTTCCAATACCACTGGGAATCAAGGGCAACCTGTGAACGTGGCATCCTAAGGGTTGCTACTGAGAACATGGAGCGACTTCAGATCATCACAGTTGTAATTGGATGTAAGCTCCCGCTGTCTTTTTGATTGAAATATGCCTCCAGCAAAGTTTGCCAGTGTGAGATGTGAGCGCAGGAGCAGCTAAGGTCAGCGATATCCAGCCTTAAAGCGGAAACGTTCAACAAGCAATAACACACATTTTCACTTGTGACATAATGTGTATTTTACATGTGAGACATTGACCTTTACATTTTAGAACATTATGTCACTATAAAGATGTGATATCAAGTGTTATTATGTTTTTCCTTTCCTGTAAACACAAAAAATAATGTGCATCCTCAAAGCCTGTGATGTATTGTTGGTTCTTTCTGACATTGCATTGCATGATTATCATATTACTACAACTACTATCCCTGTCTAGTGCTACTAAGTCATATCTAATAAAACATGAACCGTGTTGAATTTCCATCCAAACTGTGTACTCCACTCACCTTATCATCAAGCTTCTTGGCACAGAAGGAGAGCTCCACATAGCCGTTGTTGCCAGAAATTTCCTCAGCATGCACCTGAAAGAAAATAAGATTTGTCAGTAATATTTTGTGCTTGTTGGCTTCATTTTTCATGCAAAGAAATTTTGACTTAACCACATGATCTACTTTTCTTTTTTTTTTTATAAAAATAAATAAATATTATGTGGTGACAAAAACCTTAAAGCTCATAAAAGCTATTCAGACTCCACACTAGAAATATAATCTTTTGACAAATTATATTTGGTTCTAATAAATGAAAATAAAATTAACAGGAGGACTTTTCCCACAAAATGACAAATACACATATATAATTTACTGAAAATCACACAGTTTTTATGTGAGTATTTATTGACTACTTTTCCTTTCCACTTCAAAAAACTTTGCACTGTGGTAAGCAGTTAATAAAGTGAAGTGGCTTGTATTTAACACAGGATTGCTGACTGTTAAAACTTGAGAGCAGAGACTTCCATTAGCTGCAAACTAATGGGCGCCACTGTCTGGTTACTGTCTCAAACTTGAACATTTAACTTTTTATGGATGTAAAAGTTACCACATGCAGTGCAGTCCAACTAATGGCTGGCTCTCTCAGAGTCTTTTGTTTGTTTGTTCTTGCTCATTAGTTAAAAAGAAAAAAGTTCAGGATTGCCATTTTTAAGAATCGCTGAGCACCCTCTGCTGCTCCCACGAGGCCGCCTGGCTGACTCACAGGACACTGAAGTTTCCTCTATTTGAAACTGACAGAAACTTTACTTCAAAATGCCAGAACACTAGCTGTGGAGCGCACGGCCAGGGCTTGACAATGCTTGACAGCGATGATTGGCAAAGTAGGAAGCTTGTGCTTTTTATCTGACAGTGTATCCTGACAGGTACCACACACAGGGGAACATCTTTATAAAAGGTGTGGGCAGAAGGTGTGTGTTTGTGTGTGTGTGTGTGTGTGTGTGTGTGTGTGTGTCTCTCTCATTGCCTCTGCATGTCTCGAGGTTTAGACCTTGAGAGTGAGCATTTTTTTTTGGCTGATTCTTACTTTTTGCAAAGGGTAACTTTGCATATTGTGTATCTACATGAACATGAGAGCTGATTTTAAAAAAGCAATTCCTGGACATTAAAATGCCTCAAAAGCTGCTCAGTGCAACAGATGCCACCTTGGCCCTTGCAGTCTGATGGCTTGCTCTCTCCCTGGATCCCAACCAACAACAAGTGAATGACAGAACCTCGCCTTAATACATAACATTGACTGGCTTGTTTATTCAGCGGCAGCTGATTATACATGCTTATTTATCAGCTCTTATTTCAAACACAGTGGCTGGAGTTTCTGTTAAAAACTGGATTAAGCATCTTGTTATGTTTGCTATAATCTTTGGCAGATGCCAAAAGATCTAATTCCTGTGTAGATCTTTCTTATAAAATTTATTTCTATGCAAGAGCTGTTATTGCCAGCTAACTGTGTAATAATTGTTTATCCATGTAGCACATATTTATACTGTAATATTTTTGACTGATTCAAAAATTTCAGGGCTAAGTCTCCGATCTCCACGGTCCATAGATCTGCCCCTGCTTAAGGTTATGTTAAGGGCCGAGGAAAGGCATCAAAATCAGAGTACAAGTACAAATATGTGTTTGTGTGTGTGTTTCGTGACTCTTGTAATTTCACAAAAGCAATCTGTATTCCTATTGTGCCTCTGTATTAAATATATAAATCACACTCTCTGTAAGGGCATAGCAAGCGAAACAGAAGAAAATGGTGCAATATTACAAATGCAATAAACAACAAAGACATGTTTTATTGTCAGCGTGTGTGGGTAGCTGGTAGTGTTGGATAATGGTTTAACATTATGATGGTGTACTGACTTCTTTATATGTGAGTAGATGAAATGGTCAAAAATCCCCCCGTGTGAATTCTCACAGTTATCCTGAAGACCTTCAAAAGGTCATTGCCGCCGGCTCTGGTTTAAATAAAGTCAAACTCTGGAAAAGAGATGAAATGATTTAAAATGGATGAGTTTGTCTTTAACTTTTCCCTCACAGCATCAGGGATCCTGGGTTCAAATCGCAGGTCCTCTCCGCATGCAGAGGCAAACAGACGAAAGAAAAGCTTCCTGTTTATGTGATAGAAATGGGGCTGAGTTTAAAGAGAAGTTTATGCTTTCATTGAAACCAAAAATACAGAGAGTGGGCACAAAAACAGACTACTATTTAAGACAATCCAATTCACTGCTGTCTCTTGCTCTTATGTTGGGTTGTGTGATATCCTACAGGCCCTGTTATTATATATGGTCTAACAGACAGCAGTCGGCTTGACAGCGTGTAGTCTGCCTCCACTCCCAAACAAGGTAGAGCCATTAGTCTACAGACCAGGTTGAAGCGCTGCTCGATTTAGCTCGCCTTGTTTTTTATAGGCTACCACCGATTGACTTGTTAACTGTAAGATGGTGTTTAATGAACCGACAGCTCTTCTCTTCCACATCTGACAAGTGATTTCTCGTACATGCATTATTTCCTATGGATTTGCTTGCTTCCCTGTGCTTAGCAGGAACGGCACCACCCCGTGCCACCAAAAATGGACGCTAGGATATAGAAAGAACTGATGTATGCTTTTAACGACTATGACCACAAAAAAACACAGCGATGTAAAGCAGCAACATAAAGCCTGTTGTGTAATAGGAAGTTAGAGGAGGTTAATATGGAATACACCCAGATATATACAGTGTAACACAAACAGGATGTAAGTCTATCGTGGTGACTCAGAGCGAACAGATGTGGGATTGGAAAAACACAGAAATCTTATTGCTCCTCCCCATCAATTTAAAATCCATTATTTCACTCAGCTCCGACCGGCCATTAGCTGCTAACTTCCACTTTACGACGTCCAGCAATCCAGACAATTTCATTCACCGCAGCAGGAAGGTCACGAGCACAATGTTAGAGACCTACCGTGATGGTGGATTTGCCGGCATATTTCCCATACTTCAGCAGCAAAGGCTTCACCATCTTCTTTTGGGCCACAATCTGCAAAGAGCAAAGATAAACACAACGTTGGCCTTGAGACCTCAGCAGTAAAGAGGAGTGTGCAGGGATCTGAGTCATCAACATCAGCAATAAGTGTCCATCGCTTACTCGGCCACTCTAAGCAGCAAATTTACAGCATCAGGTGTATGACTGCCGACGTCACAGACAAGAGGAGCTGCTTCTGCTTCGTCTTCACAGTTTTTGGGTCCCACAACTAAATGAGCCAACAATACATTGATGTATCTTGGGGAACATAACTAATACAAGTCAACAAAATGGGCTGGACGGTAGCATGTGCCTACCTGGCCAAGGGTGCACTCCACCCCACCCAGAAAGTCATCATCGCGGGTCCCGATGCTGTGAGTGCCGTGGATGTCGTAGACCTCAAATCGCAGCTTCTGAACCTCCTCAAAGTAGTAGTCCAATGAGAAGACCTTGGCAAAGACCGGGTGCAAGTTGCTCTTGATCACTTCTGTCCTGTCCAGCTGAGAGGGAACACACCAAATGAGATTTCAAACCTTCACACACCTTCATTTAATACATTCAGACGTTGTAATTTTTCTTATATGAATTGACTACATGTGTGATTAAAGCAATAGCAGACCTCATAGGAATGATGCCTTTCTCCGTATCCTATATACTGCTACAGCAAAGTATCTCTCAGAAATGCGATTGGAAAATAGAATGTCTAACATATGCTACTTATTTTGAGGAGCACCAGTGTGGACATGGAGGAGAGCAAATGTTATTATGTTCTGTCAAGAGGATGATAGGAGAAGAGATTGGATGGCTTGGCCGTTTAATCTCAGCATACAGAGAACAGCCATGCTTGTCTTTCACTGGCTGACAAGGAGAAGCTGAGTCCCATCAGCTCATGATGTAGGATTTGGCTCTCACACGGCTCCATGAACATTCATATGCTGCCTCGTTTAAGTCTGCTGAGGTTTTATTTCTATTTTTTATCAATAAGTAATGACAAAAAAGAGTAAATACATGCAATACATGCATTTTCATAATATACTGCAGTTGTTTATGTTTAATGCATGCTTTGGGATTTAAGCCTCGTTCGATGAAAATTATATACAGAGCAGATAAGACTCATCATAATCTGCAGATGATTTATGGATTTTACATTAAAGACTGGTTTTAGACCTATAGAAGGTTTTACATCTAAAAGAAAAAAGTATTTTTGTGCCCATCCTAAACTTGAACGCAGTTTTGCCTGTCATGATGTCCAAAGTCATTTCTTCATTTTCAGCAGAGCAGGTCCAGACTTTGAGTCATGATGACTTCAGAAATTGGTGACATTGCTCTCTTGTTTCTTTCATCTCACTTTGGCAGTGATAGTCTTTTTCAGGAATAACTGGACAGCTTTAGGAATTACACAGTATTTCAAATAAGAAATAAGATCTATACCACACACACACACACACAACACTACTTTATTCCCAAACTATAGATGTCTGACATATTAAACAAAAGCGTCATAGAAAAGGTGTAAGTAGGATCCAGCCAAAGTTGTTGTCGGATGGTCAGACAACACCTGAAACCTCCTTCCCCCACAAATTTCCATCATAACTTTTAAAAACTGCAAATTTTACACTTCCACCCTCTTCACACCGTGACTGGCTGACTGTGGGGAGGCCAGAAAGTGAGCCCCTCCATTGAAAATCAAGTTTTTAACCTCATCCAAACATGGCTCCAGACATATCGTGAGCAAAATAAGCAGTCATGGCTGAGCATTTCTGCCTTGGTGCTGCCGAGTGATGGTCTCAGAAATATGGATTCAGACAGCCAGGGTTTCATATGTCACATAACTAAGGAACAAATCCTGTCAATCTGCAGGGTGGAGCTACAGTAAAACGAGCCAGAGGACAAGACAGGTGTAGGAACATATAGAAGCTAGTAAGTATTTTGCTCTGTTTTCTGTTGCAGAGTTGTAAAAGGAGAAATGGTCAGCATGAATTTTGTATAACCAAAGGATCTGAAAATATGAGAGCCCAACTTCCAGAGAAAACTGGTTTGCAGGAGGCATTTTCCACAACACTGTTTTGCCATAATATTTATATTGAATCTTGATGCTGTTCCATCCCTTTATCCCGGGGACACAGAGAGCACAAGGCAACATGTTGGTCAACCTGTAAGTTTTATTTTTCTTGTGTTTTTCTATTGACTGCGTCCAAACAAATCTGCAGCGTGCTAGATAATGTTATCCTGCCAAGTTACATGATGATTCGTGTCAAATGCTGACAGGACATTTTATCTAGTTTTGGGGGAGTTGGCGAAGAAAGTCACGGCAAATGTTGCTCAAGACAAGTCTGTCACATATCTAAGCTGCTGAATTAAATGAGGTTTGTTTGATGAGTGGAGTCAAAGCTGCAGGCGAGTGGCGGATGGGTGGGTGGAGATAGAGGCAGGGACTGTTTACATCTGCATGAAGGCAAAGGTATAGAGTTACATCTATGTCAATGTGAGGCATTTTTTTAATGGAAACAAATTCTAAATATGTAATGAACAGAGATGAGTTTTTAGGGTTTAATCAAAGCCAGGAGAGGAACTTGAAACTTCTCTTTTAGGCTTTTTTATTATTATATTTCTGTCCATTTTCATATGTTAAACATTATCAATACTTTACTAGAGAGTAAATGTCTGAAATTGTGCACCAACATCCCCATTTTCAAATGATTGTTGCATCTCCCTCTCTATGACGACCGACTCTTCAGCGTGTGTGTCGTACAAACTAGTTCATTTTGAGCATCACCCCTCCTTAAGGAGTCACCTCAAGCGGCCAGAACAGCTTCAGTGCTTCTCGACATCGGTCCTACGAGTCTCTGAACTCTGCCAGAGAGATGGAGCAGCAATCTTCCAGAAGATATTCCCTCTTGTGGTGTATTGACGACGGTGGTGGAGTCGAACACGTTGGTCTATAATCTCGACCCCTCGTTCCCTCTGAGCATGGGTGTTGTGTGAGGCCACTCGCATCATTATACAAATGCTTCACCACGCAATAAAAGTGATGACTCAGATAAACTTTGTATTGACGTGCTGCAGTGACGCTTCAATCTAAGTAGTATGGAAGCATCTTCACTACCTTCTACTTTCATTCATTTAGGTTTTGCTTCCTTATTGCAACACTGTGAAAACTATCCTTGTTTACTCTTCTATTTCAATGGTTTTTACCCTTGTTTCACTCTGTTGTTGCCAGTTTTCACGCTGAGAAAATGACGTCTGCCCAAAACATCCGTGCATGAATAAACAATTTAATTGGAGCTCTGTCCTGCTCCCGACTGTCTGATTTTTGCTTTTGAGCATTCAGCAGCCTTACACAGATAATTATGTATTCTTCTTTGACTTATTACCAATTTGCAATTCAATTTGTTTGTTAGTAAACGGTAAAACACTTCACATTTGTTGCTTAAAATAAAAGGTTTGGTTTTGTCGCATTGAAATTAACCAGACTTTTGTCTCTGTCGCTATTCTAGATGAACAACCTGACTAATTCTCTAGTTGACATCTGCTTCACTTATAATAATAATATGTCAACAAATGCAATGGATGCTTACTAGCAGGGACTTCTCTACTGTTTTCTTTTCACTCTGGCAAACATCACAATGAAAGAAAACAACTTTCTGCGACGACTTGGCTTCCTCAGCCTCATTCATCTCCACTTCTCTGTATTGTCTTTTTCTTGCCTTCTCCCTCCTCTCTTTGTGCCATCTGGATGGACAGATTTGGGATGAGTGTGATGAGTCTGTTTGTTGATGAAAGCTAATCAGAGCTACGGAGGAGAGGTTGTGCCGAAGTCTGTGACGCCTGTTTGTTGTTGGTGTGGGGCCAGAATTACAGAGAGATCCCTGACATGGAAAATAAAGGCTCTCTCTAATCCGCTCTGCCAGGCAGGTAGAACATTATCTTTGAAGCTCGATCATAGCAAGGGCCTGTAGCTTAGGTTAGATATGGATAGAAATATTAGGGCTTGAATTAAGTCATTGCAGTGGAAGAATGTCGAGTCCGGTTTACACAAAAAGAAGAGAAATCATTTCCACCCTGCTGCTGTTACTGCGTTTGTCCTTGGAAAAGACTGAGTGCTGAAATAAGGTAATAATAAAATGAAAGCATAACATACATGAGAGTGCCTGCATGTATACACTACATTATGTGTATATGTCTGTATATGTCACTGTGTGTTACGTCGTTGGCTGTTTAAAAATATAAAATAGATTTTAAAAATAATAAAAGCAGTTCAATAAATAGCAGCTGCGAGTCAGCAGGGCCAAACAGTATGAGCTCAGAAAAGAGGAAAAAAAAGGGTGGTGGTGATATGAGTGGGCTCAGCCTCTTACTCAGTTGTTGACGTAAGTAAACAATTTGCACAAGCAACGGTGTCACCCAGTACTGAGGGATTTGACGGCAGAGGATTGGACCACTTGTGTACACTGTCAGGACTGTCAAGACTCAGATAGATAGCCTACATAGATAGTGGTGGAAGAAGGAGAGGTCTTTTACTTCAAAGTGGCAATACTACACTATAAAAATGCTCTGTTACAAGTAAAAGTCCTGCATTGCATTTTTTCTTAAAGACGGGTACAAAAGCACAAATTGTAAATTACTGGTTTATACTTGCTGATTTGTTCCAAGAAGTGCAGTATTGTAATGTTTTATCAGGTTAGGCTGGAGATAATTAACTACATATACATAGATGGGTAGTTTAATCCATAACAGTGCATCACATTATATGAGCGGGATGTTTCTGTCGTCTGTAAAATGCCAAGTAACCTGTAAATAAATCTGTCAGATAAATATAAACAGTCAAAATGTAAAGTATAGAATAGAAGGAAAACACTCAAGTAAAGTGAAAAATACCTAACGATTGTACTTAAGTATAATAGTTGAGTAAACGTACTTGGTTACAATCCAGCTCTGTGATAGATAGATAGATAGATAGATAGATAGATAGATAGATAGATAGATAGATAGATAGATATACAGACAGACATCACCACATGAATTAGCTTCAGTTAGTGGAGCTAAAAATAGCCACTCATACATGCTACATTGAACCCAGGTCACTCATCTCATATAACAGCCTCCTTACAACCAAGAAAAATCCATAAGTGTGCACTCAACACTGTCGGCCCAGGTTTTTTTTTATCATCACTGCCATGAAATAGTATTCATGCAGCCCAAACATCACAGAGCATCTTCAACAAATGGCTCCCATGTGGCAGGAATCGGGCAGAGTTGCAGTTAATTATTATCTCCCGTTTCCCTGAAAAGAGAGCTTTTTGTTGGATGAAGGGTTTGCGGGGGGGGGAAATAAATCTACACAATTAGTTATCCTCTACCACGTTTTAACACATCCTCTACTTAATGGAGACCTGTGTTTTGGCTTCCCCTCCATGAACTAAACGACTTAATTAACAGGGAAATGAGAGACCTCCTGCCCACGCTCCACATCAGCTTGGGACCAAACCAAGAAAGCAAACATTTTCAGCTGGAACGAAACTCATCACACTGCATATTACAGACCTGCTGTTTGCCCACAGCGGGAAATATACTGTACGTACTGCTATACAAACTGAACCCTACAAGGACGGGCTGGACAATCTGTTGTAAATCACTGCGTTGCAGAAACTGATGTTCACTCGTCCTCTTCAAACGTACGCCACATTTCGCATTTTAAAGTCTGAGTCAGACAGGTGTTCTGTGAGCCGTGATCTTGTCTGAAAGAGTGGAAAACAGCTCAAGTTCACCAAACCATTCACAGATTTATCTCCCCAGTTGATCGTGAATGACAGCATGGGTTTTGGGGATAACCAGAGTGGGACGGAAAAGTCATCCTGAATGTATAACATTTCACACATCATCACTGCTTAAGCTCAAAATCTGATCTGACCTTTTTCAGATTTGTGATACTGTGCAACTGTTCTGTGTCACCATTAAGAAAACATGCTGCTCAGATCACCTCAAAGTGCATATAATGTGAACTCTCATGTATGTGTGCTTTAAAGCAGAATTCTTTACACATGAAATCGTGCGGCTAATGACTCGGAGAGGGAGATTAATAAAAGATGTTGATACATTTTTAAAAACTACACATCTATTGCCTACAGAATTGAGGGTTGAGGAGACATCAGCCTCACACTTTTCTCCCACAAGGACCAACTGTGCATTTGTCAGATTGAAGGAGAAAAAAGGGGGGCTCACCTCTGTCCACTGTCCGTTGGTCTGTACCATGAGTATGACACAGGGGTCTGATTTATTCAGCGTGTCTCGATCCAGCAGAGCTTTGCAGGACACGCGCAGCTCCACTTTGGAGACGCAGGTCGCTGGACCGCTGAGGCTGGTCGCAGGGGAGGTGGCCTCCTGAACATCATTCATCCTGGCTCAGGGCAAGAGCAGCTGCCAACCAGCGGTGCAGTACGGCGTGGGGCTGTTGGTAGCTCCGAGGGGTGGGAAAACGTTGTGGTGGGTCGAGGGGTCTCAGTGAAGACGTGGCACGCTGGCAGGAGACAGGCTCGTTTGACTTGGTGCAGATGTCACAGAGAGAACAGAGATTCCTGTTGAGTCCCCAGGGACCAAACCAAACCCAAGCTGTTATTACTGCCTGTCAGAAGTAACCCCTTGTGAGGAGTATCATCTCACCTCAGTAATGACGAGAGACAGGACATGAAGGTGGCGGGGTTGTGCTTTTAGGAGGCAGATCCCTGGAAAGATTCATGTTAGATGGTCAAATCTGGTGCTTCCTCTTAATACCAGCATGAATTACAAGGCTACCCACAGACATGTATAAAAACAACATTTGAAATTGTCATTGTGTGCATTCCACTATTTTATGCTCTTTCCAATACTAAACATGAGACAGCAAACAATTTAAGTGGAAAAAAATGTATCTTTGCTCTTCTTCAACAATGGTTAAACAAATGAAAGTGGCTAATTAAATCAGAAATCACACAACTATGTTATGCTCTTTCCAATACTAAATAAGAGATAGCAAACAGTTTAAGTGGGGAAAGAAATGTATCTTTGCTCTTCTTCAACATGAGATGAACAAATCTAAGTGTTTAATAAAATCAGAAATCCCACATTGCTGCCTTTATTGCTCTGAGAATGACACAAATCCCCAAAACAGGACTTTGATTTGTTTCAGCTCCAGCGTGGCTTTGCATCCGCCCTGCTGAAGTGTCCTTGAGCAAAGGCTTTCTGACCCCACTTGACTGTTTCAAAAGGGGGAAGAAAGTCTGAATTCGTCCACCAGCATCATCTGAGTGTCTCAATCTGAGAGTCTCATTGTGAAGAGACGAGCGAACCAGCGCTGCTCTGTTTGCATTTCAGCACCAGGGACAGCGCCCGCGGCTCTGTGCGCCAGCTGCGAACCAGATGTTCCCCCTCCCAAAAACAGCATCAATCTTAAACTCAATAAAGCTCCGGATGCAATCAGAAGCTATCAAATACAAGCAAAAGTTATAATGAAAAAACAAAACCCTGTTTGTAAAGCAACAGCTTGATGAGAGAGAGGCTGCGATTGAATCCGACAACTTAATGAAGGCGATACAGGAAACGCTAAAAGGCTTTCTTAATAATTCATCACAGGAAATTAACCTTCAAAACCAAACATCAGACGTCGCTTTTCTTATCACAACACGCAAAAACCAAGTCTACTTTCATAACACGGTTTCTCATCGACTCCTCTTACTTCCAATAAAACGCAAGAAAATCCGCCTCATCAACAACAACCAACTCTGCTGAGCGTCATTTAAAAACTCACTTCCTACCTGTCCTTCTTCTTCACTCTTCAACACACTTGTTTTAATCCTCTCCCATAACACACTGCCGGATTTTTTTTCCCCCTTCCTCCGCCTGAACTCATTGGTCAGAGCTGAGAGGAGGGAGTCGGCTCGATGTGTGTGTGTGTGTGTGTGTGTGTGTGGAGATGAAGAGAGGAGAGAGGAGTCCAGCTGCTCATGTAAGGATGGGGCTTTTTTTTTTAAAGGTGGGACTCGAATATTGGGAGCTCAATATATAGATCCAGCCTTAAAAACAGCAGAGTGTGGAAGTGAAGATTATGATCTGGCAAGCTTTCACACAGCAGATAAATGTAGAAAATGTGATGTATTTTGTGTGATTCAGTGCTAAAAGAATGGTGAACTTGTGGCAAGTGAGTGAAATGCATTTAAATCTAATGGTAAAGCATGCACATCCATAATCCTCTGCTGACTCAATAGATGGGTCTTAATATAGAATTAGACTGATATATCAATCAGATTTTTCTCCAACTTCAGTAGTTAATGTGCCACTCTGTTATCATCTTGTATTGCAGATGTGACATAGTCCTGCATGCAGGAGGTGAGCATTTGACACTATATGTACAGATGTTCCCCGAGCTGCTCATGTTAAACACTGTCCCCTGCTCAGATTAAATTTCCTTGTCATTTACTGGAGCCATCTTTCAACAGTGGGCTCAAATGAAATGCTGCTCCCTTGCACATGTGAACACAAAAGGTGGAATGACATGCTTGGATGAAAATCCGACAAGTAGGATGTATTGTTTGTGGATTTGTGCTCAGCGAAGGAAAAAACAGCTTCATTTCACAGCAGGAACATGCTAAAAGGATGGATCTTCCAGTAGCAGCACATCTCCACCACATCTCCATGTGGGAGCTCCAGACAGCTGAGGACCTGTGACTCTCTGCTCATTATTAAATGGACACATGCACACATTTACACCCACATATGTACTGCATATACTTCAGTCTAATGTCACTCACATTGAGATGATCATGAACTGACTCATCAGTGCACATTTTCAATCGTTTGACAGCAACGCATGTTACGTAACGTATTGTTTCCACACGTTTATGCTTGAACCTTTTCACAGTCCACCCACAAATGTATTATTTCATGAATGTATTTCCAGACATTGCATAACATTTATAGATTTTTAGATTGCACTGGCACAACAGCACGTCTTTGCAGAGTTTGGGCAAAAACAGAGGAAAAGACCATGAAAGACAAAGCTGCTAAGACAAACAGACAATTACTTTTCAATTTGGCTTCATCAAAATCCAGTTTGAAGCAGAGAATAAAAGCTCAGGTTTGACTGTTTAAAAGTACCTTGCGTGGTTGGCTGTTAGTTACTGTGCACTTTATGATAATAGAAATGTGTAGGCTTCAGCTGTTGCAACATTTTATTCAGGAGGGCTTTGAAATCTCAGGTTTCTGAAGTGTCCTTCACACAGAAAGGACGTTTTCATTAACGCTATGCAGCATTACAACTTTGTCTTTGATTTCAAGAGGACACGGCTGATTCTTTGAGAGTTGAGCCACTCAGAAGCTTTCAGCTGGTAAAATGATGTGTGCAGCAGACGGGGCAGGTCAATCAAATTATTCCCACAGCAAGAAAAATAAAACATTTGGCTCCCTGCTTTTTAATTATCTGCTCTGTTAAACTGGTAAACTCACACACACACAAAATATCTCTTACAGGTTGATGTTATCAGTTTAAACAAAAGTAACAAATTCATGCCTGGATCTGCACCCACTGTGTTTAACATGGGAACTTGTCTCTTCCTGACACGGCTATCACCTAAAGTCATTTCTCTCCTGCAGTTTTCACCCTCACTGCCTCTTCTTTCATGGGTATTCAGAGTCTGCTCTAGGGCCACACACCTGAGCCCTGTTACGCCACAGCTCCAAACAACAGCCATCTGCTGCTGCTGCTGCTGCTGCTGCTGCTGTGTCGGTTCAACACCTCACAGGACGTTCCCTACATTTACACATGGATTATCTTTCCAGAGCCCCCCTCCACTGCTGCTTCTCCCCCAGTCACCCTCACTGCTCGCCTTGGTGCTGCTGACCACAATGCCTGTGCAATAACCCCAATTGGAAGATCCCTTGACATGGCCTGATGCACTCACATTTTGAGTCACACTAGCTCTGGCGTGTTTGTGTAACATCATCCACAGTTTTCCACCAGCGGTTCCCAAGAGTAGGGGTATTTTTGGACATAGGCAGGTATTTGGAAATCTTCAAAGATATTATTGATTTTCAAGTCTTTCTTATTGGTGACCCTAGCTGCAGCATCCCCGTTAAAGGTAATCAATCGCTAAGCTTGTGTTTCAGCGAGCTCGACTTCATGTATCACCTCATTGAATATCTGCACGAGTCATCTGGGCCATCATCGTATTTGCCTTACTGACCTACAAATACTGCGGTCAGTTCCCTTTTACGGATTTACATGATACACGCATTACATGACAGAGGTGAAGGTGACACTGCAGCATACAAGCACACATGCAGCCTCATTGATGTCAGCGGGAAATGTGTTAATTGCAGAGAAAGGAGCAAGGAAACAGCTGTACAAGGACAACAAGCAACCAGAGAGTATGCAAAATGTGCATGTTTAGCTCTCCGCATTATCAGATTTACAGAGAAACTGTGAAACACTAGTTCACACTGTGCACAGAAGTGTGGAAATGAAAATAACAACTGCAACCAAAGCAGGTGTTTGGCACAAAGAATTGTCTTCTAAAAAAGTATCTGATGCAGTGAGTCTAGCACTATTTTCATTATCCATATCCATACGAGTAATCATTTCATCTATAGATCATCAGAAGATAATGAAAAATACCTGTCACGATCTTCAAAATGATCTGACCAATGCTGAAAAACACCAACATATATATATCATATATCAAATATAAAAATATTTAAGAAGCAATGGCCACATGATATTTGATAAAAGACTTAAATGATAAATTATCAAATTTTGTTGCAGATGAATTTGACTGACTGACTAATTGACACATTGTCATCCTGTTTTTTTGGATGAAAACTAAGGAATCAATAAATTTACATTAAATCTTATGTGACAAGCAATATCAATGTGAAGAGTTTGGTATCGCTTTTTTAATCAGTCTTTCATAGGTCAAAAAAAAATTCACATCGCCGGCAAATATTGAAATGTGGGAGTTGTTCACAGTGTTCACATCTTGACTGAATCATTCTGTACTTAGTTACCCGCAGGGCATTTTAACGTGGTTAAATCCTGGTAACACATTTAGGACAGGTGGTTCTAATGGTTCTCAAAATCTGTGGTGTCCGGCTACATTTGAGTTTCAAGAAACAGAATGTATTGCAGTAACCCATCTTAAAGATAAATCTTAAGGACCATCAATTTGAGTTCCCATTTGAGCCATATCAATCACCGCTGGTCCAAAATGACTTGACTGCCCGCTCACCTCCATTAACTGAATAATTTATTTCCATTCAGACAGTTGGAACACAGAGAGGACTCTAAAGAAGACACAGACAAGGACATTTAAGTCTCAGCCCATCCTGATTCAGTATGTACATGCCGACATGCTCGAGTTGGGATCATTTCTGGAAGAGGACACTTTCCACTGCTAATGACTAATGCATTCAAAATAGGCAATCTCACTCAATTAGGGAGTGTCTCTGCTCCCGTGTTTTGTTTATTAACTTTTTATTAATTCATTTCACCTTATCACAACAACACAGCACACCCAACATGTGCAGAAGCTTTAGAGAAGTCCAGTCTCTGTAGTCATAGCAATGTTTCGTATTAACAGTCAGTTTTGGTTCACGTCTGCCTGCACATAATGTTCTGTATGAAAATTAAAATTCAACTTTGGCCCTCTCTGCAGCAGCTGAGTGTAAAAATGTCCCACTGGGATCAGATTTTTTGTTCGTGCTTTCCACCTTTTGTGACCTCCCTCTTCCTCTGGGATAATCATTGGCCTCCACTTCTTCAACCTGTGCATTAACATGCTGTAGATAATGGACAAGGCTTTTAATATTCTAATAACCTGTCACCTATAAGAAGCTCTGCCTCTGGTTAAGATATTATTTCTGGTTCAAATATGAAACGACCGGACAAGTTTGAATTTACACGTATTGGTTCTCTCTCGTCTTGTTTCTTGTGCTAACCGCTGAGTTTCTGACATAATTAATCTGCTAATAGGCTGTTAAATTGTGAGCCAATTACGCCGTCACGTCAGGTTAATAACCTGCTTTCAAGAACTCCAGCTGTCTAAAAATGAATTCACAATTCCTCAAGTACTTACTCTTAAATGCTTTTGTCTCCATTACTGAGTTACATTTTGTGCCTCTAGTGCCACCTACTGCTGTAATTATGAGCCAAATATAATTTACAATTTTACAATATAGACGGAGTCCAAATTTCAGGTTTAGTTTTGACACTTCAGACTAATGTCAATTTATAATCAGATTAATCTGTAAGTACAGTGAGTAGGAAAAAACACGTCTTGTGACTGAAGCTTTTGCAAAAAAAAAAAAAATTTGAACATGCTTTATATAAACCTTACACATACAGGATACATTCTGACATGTCACAATAAGAAAGGCACAGGTGTAAATAATAAAACTCACAACTGAATTCCAGTCATGACTTAGTGGGACACCTGAATACAATGAAGCCATCATTATGTTAGCACTACCTGTACCTTTCCTGTTGACAAGTCAAAAAGTTTGTGAAAAAGCAGACTCATATCAGTGGGCTTAGTTTTTTCTTTTTAGGATTCAGTGATTTGAATGTTTGTTTCTTTCACTCGGTCTGTTGTGTGGCTCTTTTCCATTATGTTCTCTGATCTATGAGTAGACCATGAAAACCCTAACCGAGATCACAATCATGACATTCTCACATTGATCTTTTTAAACACTTTATTTTGCAAAGTTCCATAGTGACTATTTTCACTTCTTTTTCTCCACGTCCTGCTCGGCAGCCTCCTTGGCTCTCTTGGCACGGATGCCAAAAAGACGAGCGTTGGCACGGGCCATACGCAGGCTGGCGAAAGCCTTGAAGTTCTTCTCGTCCTCAGAGATAACGCGGGCCTTCTCCTTCTTGTGCACCTGGAAAGGAAGAAAAAGATCATATTAATTTTTCATCTCCTACCACTGTCAAATTGCAAAATCCAGGAAATTGAAATCAACTGATATACAAAAACTCCAATTTTAGGGCAATATTTTGGGACAAGAAATTTTAAAAAGCAGTCATCAGAAAAAGGGTTCAAATGTTTCATCAAAGAAATACAGAGATTCCGGAGATTTGTCATCATCTGACTGCTGTGACTCAAAACAAACAGATTCTTATATTTCTGAAAAATCCAACTAGTTCAATGTTCACTATGGTGTAATTTAAAGAATAAAATTCTGGTTTATATTCCACCGAAAACAAATCACATTTACGTCCAGTGATCTCATCGTACCCTGTATTAACATATTCAGGATGTGCTGAGTTCTAGCGGAATCTTGAAGGAGTTAAAACTTACAGTTTTGATGGGCATGATTGGACCAGTGAGCTGAGTGGCCATCTTCAGTTCCTCCTCCTGAAAAGATGAAAAACAGTTTATTAAAAACAAAACAAAAAAACCTCCACATCACTCGGTAAGACTTGATATGTGGCAGACAAACAGATCACCAAGACTTTGGGCGGCTGTGAAATTAGTCAGATTTTTAAAAAATGCTGAATAAGGCTGTTATTTTCATACAGAATGATCCACTTACAGACTGACTGGATGACAAGTGTAATGAAATCTGTACAGGGAGTAAGGGTGCACTGACAAGTGAGGCAGAGTGAGCAGTGATGTTTTATCCATCAGCTTGATAATCTCACAAAAAAAAAACCCTTCAAACTCATCACTACATGGCTGAATTAGTTTTCATATTTGATTGAATTTGAAAAGTTCACTAGCATATCTCCAATCTAACAAACCAATAAAATGACATTTAGAATGCAAATTATGATCTTTCACTTAAGGTGCGCAGCTGTCAGAAAGAGTTCAGCTTCATAAACAGTGTCATGCAGAGATTACAGAGGAACTGTTATCACTGCTCTGCATTTTGAAAAGTTCAAATACAAAAGATACACAGGTTAGTACTAAATCTTTGCGCTCCATCAAAGACAAATCTTTCACCATTTCATTATTTCAACATGCATAAGGAATTCATTCTTATTTGAGACAGGGTTCTTTTAGTTTTGTACAGTACTAGTTGTTACAATGTGTAAAGCTGTTGTATTGATTTTCATCAGATGGAGCAAAAGTAAAACACTGGAGAGGCCTCTCAAAACGTACTTTTTAGGGACGACTCAATCCCGCTGACCACAGGCCTTTAATGAATGTTTCAACACTTTTTCTCAGGAAAATGAGCCGAACAATCGTAATGTAAAACTGTTCATTAACCACTGATTCAGTCTATATCATGCTTCACAAATTGGATGTAATGTTTCTTTTAAATCTCTGTGCTCCATGTGATAACATGAAAAACAAACTTACAGTGCTGTCTCCCTTCTTGGGAGCAGAAGCCTTCCTGGGGAACAGGATGAGTTTGGAGCGGTACTCCTTCAGACGCTGCACATTAGCCTGCAGAGATTCTGTGGATCTGTTGCGACGGCGAGAGTCGACAGAGATGCCAATGGTGCGGGCTGTCTTTTTGTGGATCCCTGCTGCCTGTAAGGAGGAGCACCGAACATCAGGAGTTAATCATAAGAACTTCTGATTTTGATTAATATCCACTAAGATACTCTTTTAACTTGGCTCTCCTTTTGGAGTAAACAGTCATCAGACAAGGGGTTCGAAGTACTCATCAAGCAAATACAGAGATTCCGGAGATTTGTCATCATCTGACTGCTGTGACACACAACAAATATGATGGTTCCTATATTTCTGAATATGTCTGTCACTGATGACATGCCAGCACAGGTACGAGACTCGGTACTTACTTGCCAACAATTACATTCATATTTAAAATAAGAGCCTCACCTGACTTGCTGAGGTCTTAAAATATTGATGATCTGGCTTATTAACATAACTGCATGTACAAGAGCAAACGTTACACATACTGATAAATATTAATTTTTAAAATGCAATCAATTACACCCCATTAATAATGATTCTAGACTTCAACCTAAAAAACTAGGCCTTGGTGTTCTCCACTTCCTCCCGCAGTCTCTTAGTGGCCAGGAATATCTTGTGTGCCCCCTTTGAAAGGCTGACATTTTACATAAAACTGATGTAATGTTTGCTCTGACTGGCTGATATGGAGGCATAGAGGTTTCCACTACATAAGAGCTTTTGTTTCCCAGTAAACAAACTGAATAGCAATTGGTGGTTGAAATAAAGCGTTCTTATTCATAAAAATGAGGTCCAACAGAAATGCAGGTAGTACTATATATACACAGCGAAGGAAAACAAACAAGTCCACATGTTCTGAGGTGATGCATATCAACAGTCATTTAGCCTTCCTCCCACAGCAGGCAAGTACATGGGAGGAGAGGCTAGGTACACTTTGGCAAGAACATCAAGTCTTTGAGCAGCACTTCGTGTTCTTCTGCAGCTATTGAGTTTTCTGGTTGGGTGGGAAGAATGATGATTCATCACAGAAAGGTTGAGCCTCTTCACTTGCTCAGTAGTAATCAATAACATTGTTGAGATGGAGATCATCTTGATGAACACCACTTTTTAGGGTCTAGGTCATGCCAACATATTAAGTCTCTACCCAACCAAACAATCGACAAACCAGTTGGTGTATTGATTATTTACCCCTTTGGTGTCAATGGATTAAATTCTTTTAGACAGTTCTCAAACATTTTTTGGACCAAATTCAAGTAACACTGCTGATCAAATATTACTGCATATAAAGTAAATCTATTTACAGACTACAAGAAAGTGTTACCTTAAGTTCCTCCAGGGTGAAGCCACGTCCGGCGCGAACCTTGGTGTGGTACCTCACAGTGGGACACCTGACCTGTGGCCTCAGTGGTCCAGCGACAGGGCGGGGAGCAATGCGACGGGCCTTGGCCTGACGAGCCTTTCGCCTGAAAAAAGCAGCAACTTAGTTAAAGTGCAGTGATGAAAAGCCCACTTTCTGTTCAAGGAATTATTCAAGTCTGTTTTGTGTATTTCTGACTGCATTTCAACCATTAGAAAAGCATTATGTGGTTTATGATGGTCCTGTGTTGGACAAAAGGCTGCAAGCTGGGACTCATGTACTGCAACCACACTGCATGTTAATCCTGCACTTGACTTATCAAAATGATGTTGCTTTACAGACAATTCATTATCAATACAACTAATGAGATTAGTTAGGAACACATTATCCTCCATTTCACAGAATGCAGACGCAGGCACAAACACATCTGATGTGTTCCCAGAAACATACAGATTTCCCTTGAAGAAAATTATTTGAAAATTATCCTACTCTGAAATATGAGAAATCCTGGTTTTAACTCTTACAACTCTAACACTTAAAGTTAATAGTCCACTGTCAGATTAGTTAGCATCACTATATGCCCCCACTAAATACTGAACCAGCTAACATTAAACAGTTAAGCAGTTAAACAGCTAAACTTATTCTCTTATATAACTTCTTGTAGTCCATCTTAACAGGCAACATTGAGATCATCTTTAAAAATGAATGTGACTCTTAATTCAATGAGATTAGCTTGTCTCTGCAATCTCTCAAACCTATACTGCCAACAAAGTTTCTGTGCTACTCATTCATGACACGAGTGAAAGGCGTGTTAACTAAAGTTAGCATAAGTTAGTGTCTCTCCCTTGTTTGTTTTTCAGTAGTTTCGTATTTTGCAATGATTTCTCAGGTTGTGTTTGTTATGCACCAATACACCAAGGCCAATTCCCTGTCTGTGAAAACCTCCTTCGTAAACCTGCTTGTGGAGCACCAGGCGGTTCTCACCTGCGGATCTTCCTGGCTGGCTGGTTGAACCAGGTGCGCACTCTTTTCTGCCAATCTTTGTGGAAGTGAGGGTTCAGGATCATTCCATTCCGGCTGGGGGCCATGGCTGCCTACGTCCCTGAAAAACAGCATGGCACACGGACATGAGCAGGCTGTCATGCCGGCACCACATCGGTCCTCACAGAGCTAAGATGCTAAGCTAACAGAGTGGCCTGGCTATTAGCTGTTTTGTCGGGCAATTCACATTAATAGCCGCTACATGTAATAACTAGTCTTTGCAATTTTGGCATTCGCTACATGTGCTCATTTTTATTCTAAGGCACGTTACAAAAGTTGGCCCGTAGCGGCAATGCTAACACACACAAACACATCTTGGCCGGCGATCACCGCTAACAGAGGCCGTTTAGCAATATAACGAGGACATCTATGACAATAATCACCTTATTACAAAGGTGACAGATTATACTATCTCGGGTTGTAAGTGAAATTGATTAATATTGATAAAATACCAAGGATTAAGGTAGATTCTTTCTAAATCTATAGAGAAAAAAATCTCATACCTACAAGGGAGGAAAATGGCCGAAAGGAAAAAGGAAGTTGTAATGCGGTGGCTTGTGGGATATGTGACAACCAGCCAATGGGTGAACAGATGTTATCAAAGCGTATATAAAGGAGAATAATCCCAACAAGATCAAGCTGATAAAACGTGAAATTAAACAAAACATTTCTGATTGTTTCATGTAAGAACATGTGGCATAATATTTGATGCTTTTGATACAATATGTTTTGCAAAATACATATAATCACGCTATGCGCTAAAACATGAAATCGCTTCAATCGCGCGCAGGGGAACTTTTTCGTTTAAGCAAAACCGGAAGTAATAAATATCTCTTCATACTTTTATCATCTTTGTTATGATGCTGGTAAATCTAACTTTCTTATATGTATGTTATCATAAAAATGGAAATTTGCCTGCAGTTATGTTTTAGCTCTGAAAATATGACTGTTATCACACCGGTTAATGTTGCTGTGTCAAAGTTTGGAAATAGATAAGTGTCGTGTTTTGAAACAGAAAAGAGGTTTCCAATAAGAGGTTTATTAGTCCAATGATTTATGAAAAGTCTATTTTTTGTTACCAAAAATTGGACTGGATTGTAGCCTAATAATACCATTTGGAAGCCTTTAAAGCCTCTTAATACCTAAGTGTATGTTATTGTTAAGTACATTGTGATTTAAAAAAAAAAAGATATAATTTATGTTTGTATAGCTTTAGAAGTCTGTGCTCATGTTTCTCATGCTGCTACAATTTTCACATTTATTTTGCTATGCCTATTGAAATTATTTCTATTTTATTATTTGTGTTAACAAGTTTGAACTGTACCTTTTGTACATTACATTTGCAGGTGAAGTTTTTGCTCTGGCCACTAGATGTATGCCTGACATCTTTAATCAGTGGTCAGCTGTAGACTTGGCTGCATCTGAGACTGCCTTACAGTCAGTTAGTATTTTGACATTATACAGACTTCAACTAGTACCACAAATTAATTTGTGGACATTAGCCAGCATATAATTACAAGACAGTTACTTTATGATAACAGGTTGGAGCTGTTGGAGCTGTTGGTTGGAGCCTATGTGGATGTATTTGGATATGACCATAGACAAAAACGTTCAAACTGGTTATTTCTATGTGTTAGTACTAGATAGACTGTTAAAAACTATATATGTGTGTGTGATGTGTCTAATTTACCACTGTGTCTGACATGTGAGCTCAATTAAACAGCAAATCACATTACTCTGCAGCAGATCATGGATCAGGGGCCCTGAAGGCCGAAGGGACTGTTATTAGCATTTCTTGTTAAGAGAGTTAAAGGTTGACAGCAGGGATCTAATCTATCTTTTTTCTATGACTTAACCTTGTAATTTTTTTTATAAATATATTATACAATGCCAATTCCAAAAAAGTTGGGACCCTGTGTAAAATGTTAATAAAAACAGATTTTGATGCTTTGCAAATCATTTAAACCCTATATTTAAATGAAAATAGCGCAAAGACAACATATCAAATGTTGAAACGGAACAATTTTATTGTTTGATAAAAAAATATCTGTTCATTTTATATTTATATTTTTTATTATTTATTTATATCTTTTTTTATTTTAACAACACTCTGTAAAGGTCACTCATGTTACTAGCCTGTTGCAAATTAACCTAATTAGTTGAGAGATGTTGCTCCAGGTGTTTTGTTTTAGCATTACACAACTGTTTTGTTTTTTCAAATTTTTTGAAACAAGTTGCTGGCAACAAATTTAAAAAGAGCATATATTTCCATAGAACAATAACAATTTTCAGTTTCAGCATTTGATACTGATTTGATAACATTTGACATTGTACTATTTTCAATTAAATATTGGGTTTCAAAGATTTGCAAACCATCAAATTATGTTTTTACTAACAGTTTACACAGCGTCCCAACTTTTTTGAAAGTAGGGTTGTAAATTATTTATATTATATAAATATATATATATATATCATATCATATTCACTTTTGAGACAAGAAGTCTGATTCGATATTTATTCATATTAAATGTTATTGTGGTCATTTTCTGGGAGGTGCGAGCTGAGACCATTTACAATTCTGTGCCCAGGGGCCCTTTGTCTCTTAATCCATCAATGAAGTAGCAGCATCAACATGAACATTCCTCCTCATGTGAAAACAAAGCTTGTATCTCCATGTGCTGTAGGTAGAGAGAACAGTGGATGTAACCATGCTCGATAAATCAAATGTAATTGTGATATATGCACTCATATTCTGTAATTACATTTCTGTGATCACCTCTGTTATACATAAAAACATGGACTTGTCCCCTGTTTATGTGAGCATAAATCAGACCAGGACAGCACTGACCTGGGGAAGGATTTTTTCATTTTGTGCATCATGTACACTCATGTTTACCCTACAGGGCAATGATACTTTGATTTCAGTGGGACACTTAAAAAATCTCATAAAGAACCAAATTAATGTGACGTGTCCTTCCATTATTAAACAGTTTACAGGTGAAATAAAGAATTACTTATACAAACACCAGAGACCTCAATAATCAGAGTGGTGCTGTGCAGGATATTACTTTACTGTTACTATACTACAGTTTTTTTATTCAAGACAATGAGCATTTAATGATCATGCACACAGCACTATATGTCGTCTGTGTGGTGGTTCAAGTGTTCAGATTGCTGAGCATGATTGAGCAGGACTGTCCTCAATCCATCCATGAGCTGAGTGCACTTACAAGTAATTAAGCACCAGTCACATTAGTTACTTTTTTTTACTGAGTCCATGTCTAATCAAATGTGAATTAATTTAATAATGTAACAAACACAACAAAGGACAAAAAAAGACATTCAAAAGATAATGTTCAAATGGCTTTCATATATTGCTTGTTATATATTGTAGCCTGTTGGGGAATGAGCGGGCAGAGACTTCCCAGCATGCCCTTGTGACTTTATGTTTAGGACTGTTTATGTAAGGGGGATGTTGGTTAGATGTGTTCCATGTAGTTGAATGTCACCTGTTGTGCCTGTTATTGTTAATTGTCCAAGCTTTTAGTGTGGCACCATGGGTCAGGCTGCTGACATATCTTTCGCTTGAGTGCAGCTTTGCTGAGTATTGCTGTGTGTGAAAGTCAATAAAGAGCAAGTGAGGATAAGAGTTTACCTCCTACTACCCTTTACCTTACCTGAGAAATGTCAAGCTCGCCACAGTATTGTATTATATATATTGTATTGCAGTGATCCGAGACTGTGCCATAGATTTAGGATTAAAGTAAAAAGAATGCCAACAGCTTCTACTTTAAGTCCTTGATATTACTGATATGCATATTTGCTTTTTTAGTTGGATTTCAACTAAAAAACTCTTTTTTTAAATACATTTCTAAAGACTAATAAGGAAAAACAGAGAAATATGACAGCAACTGGTTGTTAAATACCAGCAGCTGTGAAACATTATAAACTGCATTTTTAAGTGCATCATGTTTAATTATTTTGGAGCAGGACCATCAAATAGACAGGGATCAAATGTAAAAAAGGTAACAGTATGGAGAAGTATGCAGTTTTTGAATGGGAGGCTACACAAATAGGTCAGAGAAATAGACCTTCTTTTTAAGAGGAAGTTATCGTGAGGACATTTTACATATAAAATACATTTAAAATAGATAAAAATTTTTAGATTTTTATCCTCAGTGACTTTAACCACCTGTAACAGTATTTCAGTTTGCCCATTTTAGCCAGGAATAACAGCTCTTACATTCCATTATCAGGCTGAAGGTGCAGGTTTCTGTGCAGTTGTTGTGATTCTGAACCTGCAGCTTCATTAATCATTGATCAACTAGCTCCTGCAATCTCTGCCTATCGCCCCCTAAGGGCAAAGGTCAAGGTGTGTGGAACTATAATAATAAGCAGAAAGAAGCAGCATGCCCTTTCAGCACATGTACAGTAATATGATATGAACATGTCTATTGTCTTGCATGAGTCTTTTTTTTTGCGGTGTGAATTGGTAATTTGAAAAATGCAAGAATGTGATTTTAATTACATTTTAAAGCCATTAGTGAGTTCACAGACATTAAAAAGAAAATCACAGGGGTGTCAGTTCAAACGTAAGGCCAAATTTTTTATTAAACGAATGTGACACAGCACTTACAATCATTTTCCAGTGTTTTCCACGTGGGTTCACATGTAAAAATGGAGCAAAGCACCAGATGAAGACCCAACAATACTGACACATCTTGAGATCATGAGCCCTCTATGTTGTCTAGTAGCTTAACAAATCCTAACCTGCTAAGTGGAGGATGTTACTGAGAATTTAAAATTATTTTGATAGCACAATTCCTGTATCAAAATAAATACCACATACCACAGATAAGATGTTAGTAACCCTACCTACTAGTCTTTGATTGCAAATACATTATAAAACAGCACAGTGAGTTTTTCAATTTATTCTTCAAGTGACTTAATAAATTTATCATACGCAGATTGGTCCATGAGGCCATCAAGTTCTTCAGGCTTTTCAATGGTCATCTTGATTAGCCACCCTGAAAAGGAAGAGTTGATATTTTAAATGCCAGAAGTGCTTGTGTTCTCTTGAACAAGCTGTTCCATTATTGTGATTTTGGCAGCTTGTCATCTGCCTTGGCAACAAATCTACTGTGAGAATTTCCTGGAAATCAGTACGACAAATGGAAACAGGAAAAAAACAACAGTGATTGTGAGACGTTTACCCTCTGCATAGCAGGCTTTATTCACGAGTGCGGGGTTCTCTGCCAGCTCTGTGTTGATTTCAGTCACTTCTCCTGTCAGTGGAGAGTAGAGCTCACTGGCAGCCTTTACGCTTTCCAAGGCACCAAACTCCTCTGCAACACACCCACAGTCAATATGACAGATATCGCACTGCTGGACATATACAGATACATACACACACTGTATGTATATATAAAAAAATCTAAAAATGTGCAGTGAATTTCAGGCGCTCACCCATTTGTTCAAGTCTTTGGCCAACCTCAGGGAGTCCACAGTACACCACATCACCTAATGCTTCCTAAAACAATAGAAGAAACTGCATGAATTATAACCTACGTAAAGTGCAGTAAAAATAAAGAGTAATTTCTTAAATGTAATCCTGTATTTTAAAGAATGATGCTGGCTATATTCTATATTTGTTATTGTCAACAATTGTCCAATTAAAGGAGTAAACATCAATCCTATGCAACTTTCCCAGTCTGTTGCTCTCAGTGCCAAGACATCTCATTCCTACTGAAGATGTCAGTCTTAAAAAATGCTTTAAATGTACACTTTTTTTTTTTAAGCAACAAGTACAGTTCATCACAGTCAGTGTGATCAACACTTTGGAAGCAGAGACATGAGATCCCAACTGCAGGCATCACCAAGATGTAAAGCTTTATACACAATAAAATCGTCTATTTGTATATTAGGGATTAAAAAAAAAGATTGGTTTGCATTTTATCTTAGAATAAGAGCGTTTATGTTGGCAGTGTTTATGTTGCTGTCCTATGCCATCAACTAACTATTCAGAACTTCCTTAATTACCTATATATTTTGGGTTACTTCATAAGGCAGGTAAAATTGACCAGTCAGATGTAATATGTAATAGAAGATTGTGTCCATATACAGTATAAACTGACCGGAGTTATAATTTATCTGCTATCCCTTGGTTTGCTATATTCCTGAAATTGAACTAGTGAAGGATGGAACAACTGATTTTGGAAGCTCTTAAATGAGACGTAAACGTGGATGCCTCCACTCAGTGATGCAAAGTGGAAAAGCCAGCTAGTCTCCGTGCCCACTTACACAGCATGTAGGACAATGGACTAATGTGTGGACCTCAAATGAATGAATGGAGAAATGTTAACAAGATAATTGCTGTCATCAAATGTGTGTATGGTTCCATGCTGAACACGGACTTAAAAAAAGAAACTTGTGAAAGGCAATCATAGACCAGCACACAGGCAGTAGCTTTAGAGAAAGCTCTGTGTCTTCCAGCTCTGTTGAACTGTGTCGTGTGTCAAGGCTTTGCCATCATTGCTTCTGCAATAAGGCAATTAAGACTTTAACACCTCTTTGTAGCCTGAAGTCTGTGAAGGATGCCGTTAAGTATAAAGGCAGCTTATCACATATATTACACCTATTACAGATTATTGCAGGTTTAATTAAAGCCGTTCTTGTTTTCTTTATGGCTTCCTCACTTTATCTATTAGGCTTTATTTAATTCATTATTTATGCGGTGCATGATGAGGTGGATGCAATTCACCTTCCCAAGAGGCTGTGGGTGCACATGGTCAGGTTTTGCTCAAAGTTCACATTCCCATTAGTACAAATTGATAAAGTCCACACTTTGCTCAGAAATAATCACATCCACAGATTATGAGCATTTCTTTTTGAATGCAGTGGTGATATGAGGGTTAAAGAACATAAACAGAGGCAGTAAAAACACTGCAAAGAGCACGTGTCTGAATATCGTCAGCCTGACATTCAGATTATCCAGATAATGATTTTCACTGCACATATTACTTTACATTAGCAACAGTTTCTCCTCCATGTCTTCACATCACTATCTTGCATCACATTAAACTACAATCCCACTGGTAGTACTTTTGACCGAACAGAGATAAGCTCATTTGAACTTTTGATTTCAGTGGCTGTGGACAAACCTGACTCTGCTCAACATATGACAACAACATCTATATGCGCACATTTTACATTCAAGTTGAAGACAAATTAATTAAAATCTTTGTAACGACGTTCTCGCCCTTGAGGTTTTCTGCACACAGCTGCAGTTTAGCGGTCATCGATCACCTCAAACAATAGTCATAAAACAGTATAGCTGCTGCGGATGAGGACAAAGTGCGGTAACGAACTGCTCACCGCGGACATTAGCGTATCACTATTTTTACATGCCATCAGTCAAACTCTGGACCAAGTGTGTCATAAATCAATGATTAGTAAAAACCTACCTGAGCATAATTGCTGATACCAACTGTGCCAACTCCTCCTTCCACTCGCACCCACTCGTGCTTATCTGTGAACTTTAGGGCTGCAGAGAGAACAATGGCATGAGAAACAGATGAATCAGTGTGAAGCATGATAAATAAAAAAAAAAAAAAATCAGCTTTGGTGCTATGATCAATTTGGGAAAGCCCACTAGTATCAAAGGACATGGACCTTACTGTACTATGGACCAAAGCTGAGCAATAGGCAGTTTCTTATGCAACACCATGCACTTAGAAATAAAAATAAAAAAATCTGTAGTTTACTAGTTGCAAAGAGACAATCTCAAAAATGGACTTGTCAAAACGTTTCTGTTGTTGCAACCAGTTTTTGGCATTGAAAGGTACATTACAGGTCACACAGTTTGAGTCAGTTATGCAAATAAAAAAATAATTGGAGCCCTTTGATTATCATGCTGGCATCTTCACAACACCCAGAGGGAAGAGGCACAACCCTTCAACAATTTCCGGCGTTGGCATCAGACCATGCAGAAAAATACAGGTTTGAACCAGATTGTGAACCGTGGGAGATGCTGATGCATGAGAGCAGAGTCAGTCCTGAGATGGTTTATTTCTAATTATCGAACAAGTTTTTAAAAAGTGTTGACATTTCATTGTGTCTGTGAGGAAGAAGAATGAAAATAAAGCTACAACCAGGAGAAAATAACTCCACTGCTGAAATGTTAGAGCACATGTACACACTAGTTTCACTCTATTTGTGGCACATGTCCAGGATCATGGCTGACTTTTCTTTAATAAGCTGCAACTTGGTGCACAGGATGAGGATAATTTTTTCTCTAAGGTCATTAATTAACATCATAATTTGGAGCTCACGTGCTGACAGTCTTGCAGTGTCATCAAATGGGGGAAACTAAATCAAGCCTTTTTTGTTGATTGAAGGCAAAACAACATGTGGCTGCTTCAGTCCTAAACTTTTTGAAAACTCCTGCAGCCTGATCCAGGTTCAGAAAACAAACTCGGAGCCGCCCTCTCTGTCGCATTCCTCTGCGGGAAAGTGACACAAAAAGTGCGTGAGCGTTTTCAGGCAGGAATGTGCGTGCAGCACCGCATGTGTGTGTCGGTGTGTGTTACCTGCGGACAGGACCGAGGTGCAGCTCAGGGTCCGCGGAGAGTCGCTCCTCCGCAGCAGCCGGGTCGCCTGGAGCTGCGCCGCCGACGAGACGTGAGGCAGCCGGGGGGAAAAGCTCGCAGGGAGGCACCGCAGCGCCGCTCGCATCGCCATCTTCACTCCGTGTGTGTGTGTGTTTTTGTGTGTGTCGCCTCTTTAATCCAGGGCACGTTACACTGGGCCGCGGGGGCGCGCACCAGCACACTGAACCGCGGGAGCGCGCCTGGGAGGAGGGAGAGTTCAAGTGTGTGACCTCTGAAAGTTGGCATAGACATACAAACAGACCTTTTCTGTTGTTTGTCATAATCATAAAGTAGCTATACAAAACTGTAGTATTAACAAGATCAAAAGAAAAAGTACTTGAAATTCGCCTTTCAGGATCTCTTTATTATTATTATTATTATAATTGGAATATGATTATGGCTGCATTATTGTATACACATGCATATTATATTCATGTACAATAATAATGATGACAATAATAATAGTAGTAGAAGTAGTAGTAGACATTAGACAATAAATTATTATTACTATTATTATTGTTATTATTATCGTTATTGTTGTTATTATTACTATTACTATTATTATAGTTATTAATATTATTATTGTTATTATTACTAGTATTATTATTACTATTGTTATTATCATTGTTGTTGCTGTTGTTGCTGCTGCCGTCATATATTTATCAGAATATTATTATGCATGTTCACATAGTGGCTGGTCCAGGTGGAGCTCATTTTAAGTATTAGGCAGTTAAATCTACAACAGTACATCATTTTATAGGATGATGTGTGTTTCACAAGTAAAATCCAAATGTGTAAAGTAATTAGTAACTGTAGCTGTCAGATGAATGCAGGGGAGTAAAAAGGTTGTGTAGTACGATTATGAAGTAGAAGACAATTAAAATAGTCCTGCTTCAGTAAATGCACTTTGTTTTATTGAAACATTTTATGCATAAGGTAAAGTAGTGATAATCAATATTCCAATATTAACAATGGAAACATGTCTAAGGAGCTTACAGTGACAAACCCACAGAGAATTATCAGCTGACTTTAGATTTTTCCTCAGCTCACCTATTTCACCTGGGACTCTATATGCACACAAGCTCATGAAATGAACCTGTGCTCACTGACATTTTAGTGCACTCACTCTGATTGCAGCCTCAGCATCTTTTCCTCTAATCGTAGTGCCAGCAACTAAAGTACTGTATTTAAGGACAATTAGAGGTAGTTGTAATAAAGCCTCTTTCTTACTCCAGAGCAATCTTATGAGGAAATCTGGCCATCAATCCAGGTGAGGACTGTGGCTTATGGCTGGTGACTCTGATATTGCAAAACGAGATGTGATTACACACTGAGCCTCGGTGAAAGAACCATCAGAAGTGTCCTGATTGAATTTTTCAAGAACTTCTACACACTGCAGCACCAGAAAAAGCAGTCCATTGAAAACCGGACTGGCACCACCAGTAGTCTTAAAGTGGTTTAGCACCCTCAGCTGTTTTTTTTTTTTGCCCCTTGGTTTAACCTTTATGCATCTATAGAAAAATAGCAAAAACAAAAAAATTATTGGTCAAAACACACACTCAGAGACTTGGTAATGTTTAGGTGCTGTAACAGTTTCTAAATTTTAACAAGTTGACTGCTATGTTTTGTTTGGTTGTGTTTGTGTGAGTGTGTGATCTGAGCCTGGACAGTAAGGATCTTTGCGAGTGAATCCATAGGTGTCTCCAGACTTGTTTTCTCCTGTTTTAAGGATTAAGGTTTAGTGAATGTCTTTTTGTTTGTTTTCACCTAGATTAGTAGGCATCGTTGACGGGTTACATCTCCATAGTAGTGCATGCTTCTAGGTGATAACCAATTTGGCTGTAGTGGAATCCTGAAATGAAAGTCAGGAGTTTAGGGGCTGCATAGGTTTTCTTTTTCATGAAACTCTTGAAATACATTGAATTTTGGTCTGTAAACAAACCACAAACATGACAAGAGAATGAACAATGTAGATTCATATGCATTTTATTCAGACATACCCATGTTTCTTGGCAGAGGAATTTGTGGAGTCAATCTTTAAAAATCTCAGACAATGAATACAAGCAGACCTGGTGAAAGTAGATGAATATACCAAGAATACTTCAAATAGCAGAGGTGCTTGAGCTTTGTTATTATGTGACGTATATACTCTATATTTGGTAGTCAGAATCAAGCACCCCTTGAAGTATCTCAAAGTGCATTCCAAAGTATTTCGTCCAGGTCGGCATACAACAGCAGATCGCACCATCCAATTACTGTCTGGATGTCAACAAGGATTAAAACATCTCCTTACGGTCAGACAAGAAGGACGTAGCAAATGTGATCGCAAAAGTGTAAGAAATACAAAACAAAAAAAGCATTCATCATTGTTTACCAGTCAACTGAATAATAAAGACAAGATGACTTCCCTTAATGACAGCAAGGATCGAACAGAAATCAACACTGATAACACACAGAACCTGCAGGCTCCACCGATGACCACAGTGAGGTAAAGGCTCCTCCATATGACTCCTGCACAGATCTGACAGCAGGAGAGGTCAGAGGTCATGGCATTAGACGGAGGTGCCCTCTGTGGGCGCTGGTGTCTTATTGTCGTCAGGCTTCATGGCAGGGAACAGCAACACCTCCTGTGAAAGAACAAAAACTGTCAGCTGAGGGGTTTTTCTCAAGGTGGGGGGGATCACTTCTGCCTGACAGCTGCTGGCAGCTCATGTACATACAGTGCAAGGAATTTGCTTTCTTGGCATCTTCTCTTTACCCCATTATTCTTTGCAGTTATCTAATCATGTCTTCTTTGTTGTATTTCAGTCTAAAGGCCCTGAGAGGACAATGCACTAAGGGACGGCTCCATGTGGTCACATATACAGTACAACATGATCGGCAACAAGCCAATTTGTTACTTTGAATATATCCTTTTATAACTACAGTTTGTTGCTGTTTAATTCCTGGACATAATATACCTGAAGGAAATATTATACAATTAGTTTGAAACCAAATAGTGTGAAACCATTGGTGTGCATAACTTGTGCCACTAGAGGTCAAAAACTATTTTAATTACATGGGGAATCAGATCAAAAAATGCTCATATTGGCCATTTTGGAAGACAATGATAAACAACTTATTTTGTCATTTAGGCATGAGCACTTATTGCGTCAATTATTACATTATTATTATTGTACAGTGATTCATACGACAGTTTTACCTTGATGTTGTTCGAGTCAGTGAGGAACATGGCGACACGATCAATTCCCATCCCCCAGCCAGCAGTTGGTGGCAGTCCGTATTCCAGTGCTGTGCAGAAGGTGTCATCAATGAACATGGCTTCATCATCACCCTCAGCTTTGGCCTGAAAAAGATCCAACTCAGATTACTGAGTGTATAAACACTCACACTGCAACAGAAAGGGGCCTGAACCTTTAGATAATGGGACAGTGTCATTTAGGTTTGTATACACACCTTGGCTTGCTGCTCGAAAAGCTCCCTCTGTCTGATCGGATCATTCAGCTCAGTGTAAGCATTGCAGATTTCCTTCTTCATAACAAAGAGCTCAAAACGCTCCGTTAGGCCTTTCTCTGATCTGTGCCTGTAACAGTTGAGGAAGTGTCAGTATGAAGCCTGAGCATTGCATTTTTAAATGATACATATAAGCCTGATATGAGGCGTTTCTCACCATTTTGCCAAGGGACTCATGATTTGAGGGTGATCACAGATGAAGGTGGGGTTGATACAAGTGACCTCAAGGAAATCACCAACCAACTGTGGAGGGGAAAATGGTCATTAGTAAAGACCTCAAAGTAAAAAAAAAAAAAAGAAATGGAGAAATAAATGCTGGACAATACATGGTGCTGTTTATCAATAGAGCACCTTGTCAAGGAGGCGGGCAGTGGTTCTGGGCGGAGGACATTCAACTCCCTTCTGTGCACACAGGTCATCAAAGAATTTACGTGTCTCTGAAGACAAAAGAGAAATGTGAAGAGAAATCAGAAATGACTGAAGATTACTGAAAAATAAACCCTAAATTTGTTACAGAGATGGTGGGAGAGAGATGGAGAAGTCACAGGGGCAATGTGGTTTATGGAGAGAAAAGTGTTGAAAACATCTCCTCAAATAAAACAAATGTTTTTCTACAGATTCTTACCATCACTGTCGTAGCTGTCAGCCGGAGGGAATTTGACTCCCATAATCTTCTCCAGGTCATGTGTCATGCTCACTCGTCTGAATGGTGGGGTGAAGTCAATCTCATAGGCCTGTCCCTCCGGACCATCAGGGTGATAAGTCACCTTGTATCCTCCAGTAATGTGCTTCACCATTCCTGAAGCAAAGAGCAGATGAACCACTGAATTAAGAAGAGAAGTTTTCCTGTTTGTTCACTGATCACTTTTATTGTACATCCCAAGTGTCTGAGAAGTGACAAACTGAGAAGACATACTGAATTTTTTCTTTTTTTTTTCACATTGTGACTGCAACATGCTGTAAAGTGACACCTAAATTCCATTTTGGGTTCCACAGAGACTTTCTTTGCCTTGACTGAGCCTCAGGTCATGTATTGTCTCCACAATCAAGCAACATTTTTAGTTTACACATGGTTGAGGGTAAGTCTATCTATCCTATCTTTGTTGTAAAACACTTTGAGCTGTATTTGTCTTATGAAAGCTGCTATACAAATAAAGTCTATTTATTATTATTTTAATTATCATTACTCCAAAGCTTTTAGATAACCACATTTGTTAGCTAGCGTGACATAAAAGGTGTCGTTTGACATTTGGACAGTCAAATCCCTGACAGGTGAAGGAGCAAATGGCAACAAACCTTGGGGCAACCATATGACTGGCTATGTGTTCTTACTTACCTGAGAGTAGTTTCTCTGTGATCTCCATCAAGTCATGGTAATCTGCGTATGCCATGTAGAATTCACAGGTGGTGAACTCTGGATTATGTGTAAGATCGATGCCTTCATTCCTGAACTGGCGACCAATCTCATACACTCTGTCCATTCCACCAACCACAAGCATCTGTGTGAAAAATTGAATGTACAGTGCAAATATTTAGAAATTTGAGAATTGTAACAATAAAAAAATAATGTATGTCTTTGCAAAAAATATTCACAGGTACAATATCAAATTGATTTGTTGGTTGGTATTGGTTTGTTGATCAAATTTACTAAACTATTCCCCCTGGAAGTGATTGATTACTGAGGATGGCTCTTGACAGTGATGGATTACCTTGTGGTAAAGCTCAGGTGCAATCCTCATGTACAGGTTCATATCCAGGTCATTGTGGTAAGTAACAAATGGACGGGCCACTGCTCCACCAGGAATGATGTTCATCATTGGTGTCTCAATCTAAAGCATCAATAAACATGATTCAGCAAAGCAAGCTTACACAGACTAATTTCAACTGCCTCAAATGTGGAACAAATATAAAAACTATGAGAGAGCATTCTTTTAGATGTTCCCTATTTTGTACAAACTCAAATATACATTTGTGTAAACAAACTACAGACACTAATTCTTACCTCCAAAAATCCCAGCTGGTCCAGGAAGCTGCGAAGGTATGTGATGATTTTGGCTCGAGTTATGAACTTCTGCCTGACATAGTCATTGAGAATCAGATCCAAGTAGCGCTGGCGGAATCGTGTTTCCTTTGAGAGGAAGATTAAACAGTGGTGAGAATGAATGTTTCAACATTGGTTATTACCGTTGTAATGGTAATCAATTTCTCTTCAACACAGGCTACTATGACCATTCACAGTGAACTTAACATCAATTAACATTGAAACGCTTTCAGGTTTTCCATTTTTGTGACATTGCAAACAGGACTAGCTGATATAAAAAAAGAAAAGACTCATTTAGTGATTAGTAGAAAAGTTTTGAACTGATCTCAACACTTCTGCAAGATTCTTTTTTCTCTGGTAAAAAGAGAAAGAAGACTTGTGTCCTCATCTGAGAGTACAGTTTCTGAAAAGGCGACAAATATTTCAGGTAACATTGTACTATATAAAGTAAAATTTTCCTGTCGGACTCATACTCTGTCATGGGATCAGACTTTCTCACAACCTGCCATATCAGGAAAAACAAGCATGTATCTTATAACATTAATAATTGCTTTCTTCCCCTTTAGATGTGCCAGTAAGCCATGCAAGTTGGGCAGAGGATACACTTATGTCACTGCCACCACACTCACTCCTCCTTTCATAGCAGCACCAGTCATCATCTGCCACCATGTGTTTAGTCAGAAAAAAACAACTAAACACTGCTGCAATGATTAAGAGCTCACAAGCACAAATGGATTAAGAAAAAATTCAGGCAAACATTTTTGTACAACAGGAGAAAAGCAATGTGAAACAATATAGTACAATACAGTTTTACTGTTTTTCTCGCTTTCCCAGAGTCAGACACCAATAAATGCCAGACGTTTCTTTTTAAGTATTTGGTGTAGTCTAAAGTTATGTGAAACAGCAATATGAAGCTTAATTGTACAAATAACATAGTCATGTTCCCATAGGTATCCAGGAACTGAGTGAAACTGGGCAAATAAACTAAGGGGAGGGGGCACAGTCTCAGAATTTGAAAGGTCGGGCCCCTGCTCTATACCACAGCCCTGGCACTGGCAAGCCATTAGTATGCATCAATATAAGATAAGATAATTCTTTATTGACCCCCATAGGGGCATTGCAGCAGCACAAGACAGTGGCACACAAAGGCAGTATGAATTAATCATTTATGTCATTAATTACACTTGTGTTTGGCATGTCAAACTGTCCACTGTAGAAAAACTTCTAGAGTACCACAGTAACACAGAAGTTATATATAGTTTTTTGCTACTTTACTATCATATAGTAAATTATAATTAATTCAGGGGCTCTGTTTCAAACGTATGTCATTCACACTTAGAATTAGTGCTTCTACTTTCAGTTGCCAATTCTCACTAACCCAGAAAATCTAATGGTGGTGAGCATTACCTTGTCTTTGAGACCAAAGTGGAGGTGGGGCAACATGTGCAAACATGGTGACAATAGGGTCAACTCAATGGGAACGATGCTCAACTCCCCTTTTTTGGTCTTCCCTGGGTTACCACGGACACCAATGATGTCACCACGGCGCAGTTTGTTGTTGATGGCCACAAAGTCTTCCTCAGACTTGTAGTTCCTGACAGAGAAGAAGAAGATATACAGAAATGAACTCACTGTACCTTTATGTATCTACATGAGGAATATGTGGAACAGTTGGGGGTGAAAAAAAAAGAAAAAAAGAAGTTGAGTGTACTGAACCATCAGCTGATTATAGTTACATCCAAAAGCCAAAATGCTGTGTCAGTAAAGCCAGCAAATAAATACAAATGCTGTTTTTTTTTTGTTTTTTGTTTTAAACATGGCTGTCATTCTGTACCTTGAGTTTGCCATAACTTGCAACTTGACGCCTTCTCCTCGCAGGTCATAGAAGATCAGCTTGGCACCAGAAGCCCTCTTGGCATGGACGCGGCCTGCCAATCATAAATTAGGCTTACCAGATAATCTACTGTGAGACTGCAATGTACATGCAGCATAGAAAATAAGTTCAAGATTGTAAATATTCCTGGTACCTGACACATTGAGGACAACATCAGTCAGCTGGTCTCCAGGCTGTAGATGATTGTATTTCTCGATGAATTCTGTGAGTGACAAGTCTACATGATACTTGTGTGGGTATGGGTCCTCCGCTGTGCCCTTCAGGTCCTGGATGGCCTGGGTGCGGATCTTGAAGTATTGCTATGTTAGACGGAAACAGATATGACAAGATAAGCCAAGATAAACCTTTATTCGTCCCTCAGTGGGGAAATTTGCAGATGATTGTATTTATAAAAAAAGGTGTAGTTATATAATATAGTTCTAAAAGTATAAGTAACAAGTGAGGTATAATGACCACAGAAAAATCTCACATTTGGATCAAGGGTCTCTTCATCCCCGCAGTTTTGTGCTCCCTTGTCATTGGATTCCTTGTTCTGCTCCACCTGCTCTTTGACCTTGGCTTCTTTCTCTGCCGCCTTCTTATCAGCTTTCATTCGTCTCTTCAGCTCACTGGTGAGAGACAGGAGGAAACAACAATGAGTCAAACGTTTGATTTCAAACTTTGAACCTGCTGTTGAAACTGTTTAAAAGAACTTAACAACAACACACAAATGATTTCCCACATAACTACACTGTACATTTATTCCACTGTGGTGTATTAAATTAAAAAAAAATAAAACAAGGCCACAGCACAATCTACTAATAACAGTGACGCACAAAAAAAAAAAAACAATCATGCCAAAAAGGGGAAGGGGACCACATTTGCTCAGATGACAAAAGGTTGGTTGTTTTTCTCACTGGTACGGAAAAGCCACCAACCTTTTGTCACCTCTCCATCGGGTCCCGTAAATTTGAGCCGGGCCTGCAGCTGTACATGGGGGTGCACATTTTAACCACTGTCCCCTGACCCCAAAGGCTTGGCACAGCTGCTGCCTGGCTGCCCTGACCAGACACAGCATGTTGAACTAGCACAGCCAGCGAACACACCTGAGAAAATAGACATATATGCAAAGACATTAAAGGCTGTCTTTGGCCCATCAGGCAAAACTATATCCTGTTGGGGTTAAAGTGAATTTAACTCTACTTGTCTGTACCAAGGACCTCTTCTGTGTACAAATAAAGCCAAAAGCAAAGATAAAGAATGCTAACTAATAAATAAATGTAGAAGACAATTTCACATCCTGTTAGTTTCACTTTTACTTTTAGTTAGCAAGGCGGATGTCACACACAGACATAACAACGTTACTAGCTAGCAAATAGAGAAAGTCAAGACGAATGAAGGACAACGTAGTTTGCATTGTTTAAGAACTACTTTGACGATTATATGCACCTAAAATAACAATACAGCACTTTCCTACAGGAAAATATCACAATGAAATATTCAACGCCTTAACAATAAAATCTGATGCAAGAAAAAGACACCACGCGTTTACGACCGATACGAGAACATTTCTTGGAAAGCACTTTGGATCTTGTAGTTTTATTCATTATTAAAAAGCACTCCTCAGATAGGCTTCGGTCCATGTTCAGGACTACAACTACCAGAGACACAAACGCACTGAATCCTGGGATGTGTAGGCTTGTGTCCTGTCTCCATATGGAGCCTTGATTCGCTGTCATCTTCTGAGCAGATGCAACATTTTAGTGATATTACAAAGCCGAGTTTTAACGGTCATAACTGCTGAAACAACGTGTTATTCGAGGAAAATAACACCACGTTAAGGGTTGAGTATGGTCAAAATGCGATGGAAGAAAAGAATATACTCACTTTTTGCTGAGTTTCCCTTCGTCCGCTGCTGTCACGTCAGCCATGTTGGAAAATACGCGCGCTCGGAAAGATCAACGCATGCGCGCGTTACGAAAAAAAAAACGCAGGAAATTGATGGTGCGTTTATGTGACTGTCGGAAATGAGGTAACCGGAAACATACTCACTAAAATAGCATACAGCAGTTTTTGAATACCACAAAAAGCTTAAGCTGCTACGTAGAATCAACAACATGCAGAAGAGGTAACACTGATCGAGGGTTCAGGACTTGAATTGGGAAACAGCAGAACTGACTATACAAGAATGTCTGCTTGTGAATTCTAAAAGTTACAATGTGCCCCACTGTCATGAAAGCAACGTGCCCTTCATATAGTAATGGGAAGTGGGGGTAGTGTTTGTCCTGAAGGTGGCACTATAGGAGAGGTCAATAAAAAACTCTATTCATTCCCAAGGACCATGAATCAGTACACTAAATTCTCAAAAATGTTGACATTAGTTTTTGACACAGTTGAAACTAGTCTATAATGACACTCTTATATATGATCATCTAATTAATGTGGTTAAACTAAGGCATCAGCCAATGTTTGTGTTATAACTTCAAATCCAAGAGAAACTGTAAAGTTTTTATATTTTACACAGATAAACCTTAAAACTCAAATAATTAAAGCAAATAATTTTTAATCAATGTGTCCACAATGTGAAAACCTAAAGTCTGGATCAAATTTAAAATTAAAAATCACTCATGAAAATGTAATGCTACTCATTTAGTTTAACATAAGAAATACAACAGAAGTGTTGAACAGGACTGTAGCCCACAGTATATGAGGAGCAGGATCAAAAAGCTGGAGCTGGTTCTCAAGCAGCTGTTGGCATGATTATCATTTGGGTACTAACTTAAAGTTCTTTTATAATAAAAATCAGATCTAGTTTTAGGTGATTTCCCAGTGTTGCACAACAACTAGTTACATCATATCCTGTATATTGGTAAAAGATTTCCTTGTATGACTGTGCACTCATGAGAAAGTCTGAATGCAATCCTGAATCGGCAAACTTTCCCACAAAGCACATCGCAGCCTGTGGGAGATGGGAATGCTTCTTAACACCCACAAATCTCATAGTAAACCCAGTAACATAGTCAGTAAGACAGAAAAATAATACATAATAATACAAGGATGACGTCTTTTAAAATGTTTTCTGTTAAATTTTCTCAGAAACCTTCACAAAGGCAGATTCGGTTATTCAGGTTCTTGTTTTAAGAGTCACTGTTAAAAAATAAAGAGAAAGCCGTAACGACGTGGCTGCATTTTCTTATGACAGGTTTTGTTTGCTGGTAGTAGATGAGACATATGATTTCTTCAAACGTACTACCAGCCATCAGTCATGAGCCTTTAACTTCAGCTGTGTCAGGTCAGGTGCTAAGAAGATATATTTTTGAATCAGTATGTAGTGTAATGAATATTCTTATGCTGTAGCTTACACCAAAATATGTGAAATAAAAGCTCAAAGGCATAACATTTAAAGTATATATGTTTAATACAGATAGCAGCAAGTTTACAGAAATGTAATTGCAAGAGAATAAAAATGTCCCAAGAAAAGCCAAATATAAAGAAAGTTGGGTGTTTTTTTTACCAAGGGTGATTATTTGACAGTTGTTCACATGGTTAGAAACAAAAAGGCAAAATTTCCCCCTTGCTTTATCCAGGACCAAAAATCATCTGTTTACTTGAGAGTGGTTCACTTGTGTTAGGAGAGAAGAGATTGAAAAGATGTTGCAGAATTATGGAGTAAGCAAATGGTTTGTGGAAAATAATATTATCAGATTTAACAAATTACATCGTGTATAATTGTTTTGTAGAATTTGTAATTGACAATGTTCCTCAATTACAGGACAAAACAAATCTAGTATTTATAGACTTTTACTGGTCTGAATAAGAAGACGTGAGAAAGACATATGGTTTAACTAGAGGCCCTGAGAGCAATCAGAAAGATTAGGAACCACTGCACCAGTAAACAGTGAGCCTGGATACAACACAAATCCACATAAACCCTAAAAGCAAGAAGGGAATAAAAAAGACTGACAAACAATTAGTTACCCTTGTCTCAACCCCCAAAAATTTCCATGTCTGAGATAGTTGTTGAGAATAGAAATTAGCACTTTAACAGACTAAAAAGATTTAAAAATCCATTTCAGGCAGCACTCAAAGCATCAGAAAATATTTCAACAAGCAACATAAATAATAGAAAGAACATCTACTTTGGTTTTCTATTTTGGAGAGGCTATTTAGAAAAATATATATCCAAAAACTAACAGATCTACATTTACAGTATATTAGCTGCATAGCAGTTTTAGAGAAAATTTGCCTGCATCTACGTCGTATAACATAAATGCAATGGATACTTCAGTACAAACAAGTTAGATGCATGACAGAAATTGCACAACACGTTTATCAACCACAACCACATTTATCTGGTCACTGTTGTCGAGCATTTAAAGTACACTTAAAGTCTTATGGCTTCAAACATTCTAACTGATGAGGACTAATCATCACTGACAGAACCAGCGGGTTTTTAAACAGGCAACAATGGTAAAACTTTAGTCTGGTTGCTACTATAACATCTCCTCAAGGCAAATGTACAATACCTACTAGTGTCTAAAGTGACATTTCAGGATAATTTAACCATTTGAACACCGGTGAAAGACTAAATGAACTGGTAATGTTAAAAGAAAACCAAATCTTGTTCTATTGCAAGAAACAGAGTCAAGAGTTTGTAGCGTCTTGAGGAAATATGAGAACTTTTTTTTTTTATCAACAATCCCCCTCTTTTCCATACAACGAGCAGTGACTGTATGAGTCACACTTTTCATATATTTCTGATCTCCAGTTACATTGTAAATACACAAATGAGGAGACTGTAATTTCAAAAAAGTAATTACCTCCCCAGTATGTGTATAAAAGAACATTCGGCATCTAAGTGAGACATTTACAGCCATGCTGTATAATCACATTCAGAACTATATTCATAGTAAAAATACTGAAATTTGTTGGTCCTGTTATGAAGGATTTTTTCTTATTTTGACAGTAAAAATTGTTGTCATTTTGTCATTTTGCCCTGCTGTTTGCTATTTGGTCAAAAAGGACTATAGGGCCAGCGGCAAATATAAGCCTTGAACAAACCCATTATATGTACATTAAGGTGTGTATTATTACAACTACACTTTCCAAAATCACATCAGAGTAACTGTGCACAGGAATGTACATGTTATTCATAGTGTATGAAGCACTTTACCATCTAATTTATCATCAACACAAGGTGCCAGTTACAGTATCAGCAGGTGTGGGGGCCAAATCACATCAATATAGTTAGAAAATATCTGAACACAACTATGATTATGGGAAACAATTTAGATAACCAACACACAAATAAATTAGATATGCTTCTCTGAAAAGAGGAACAGGTACTATACCAATATAAAAAAGATAGTCTTTCTAAACTTTGTAAAACAAACAAAAACAAATAAAATCATAAATATTCAACACTGGAAATCTTAGTTCTTCTATTTCACAAGTTGAAGAAAGCCAATCACAGATAGCTCTTTTCTCCAAAGTCAGGTTTCCTTCAGGAGTAGGGTCCCTTTAAAAAACACTCAAACTGCTCAAACTGACACGCTTGTAGTTCCACAAATCACATTAGTCAAGTTTACATAATCTCCATCATAACACAACAGCTGTTTCTGATTTTAAAGTGTATAAAATGTAACGGTGTTTATGTATTTCTAACAAACTGTACATAGAAAACAAGACAACAACTGAGGCATAAAACTGAGCTAATTCTGTCATCATCAGAGAGACCAGCCCCTTGTTCACGCACACACTTACAGTGAAATGAAACATGACACATGTTTTCTTTGCCAAAACAACAAAACAAAGAAACGGCAAGAAAGGTGGGGCAGCAGGACATCATGCCTAATGATGATGGAGGCAAAAAACAGTTTCTTAAAGTTAACTTGCAAGTCAGAAAAAAGAGAATAAAAGCTCACGAGCCATAAAACTGGCCTGTCATCAGGATTTATGCAAAGCGAGATCTGAGTCAAACTTTGGTCCTGAAGCCACTGGCCAACTACAGGCATCAAGACAAGACATCACGTCTTTCCAACTTGTACATTTACAAGAAAACATGTAAAATGGGCTCCATTCCTGCATGTTAATACCTTAACCTGGATGAGATGTATAATGTACAGCTGTAGCCGACAAACTATTGCTTCTCCTCAACATCCACCAAATCCATCACATTAATAAAACTGATTTTAAAAAAGGCTCTTTTCTAGCTGGTTTAAGAATACTATTCCAGTTCATGCGTGCCTGACGCAGAATGATGCCATCAAAATGACACTAAAACACATAATGATCTAACCCATATGACAACAACAATAATAATAATATACTATATTACATTCTACTCTCTCTACTGCAAATGCATGTTTTTAAATAAGATTTATATGTCAAGTGAAATTACATTATTTGAATAAAAAAATGTCTTGATCCATTTTTCCTCATTTGTCCAGATTTGTAAGCTGGTTTTCAGGAATATGTTTCAGGTTTTGGGAATGAATTATGACAGTTGTAACACGGCTGGCAATGATATGCACTGTTATATTACAAAAATCCTGACCATAAATCTAAATTTTAACAGGAATAGTTTGGTATATGGTAACTGATTGTGCGATAAAATTTAATGATACTGGCTTAATGACAGTCTGCTCCACTATGCAAATGTTGCCAGTAATGACAATCACTTCTGATCCATGTTCATGTTAAACAAAGCATCTTTTTCACTGTAAACAATGAGGAAAGAGGCGGCTGAAAAGAAACACCACCTCTTGTGGGACTGTACTGATGAGTAAAGTGGTCACAAAGAACAGCATCGTAAAGTGCTGACTACACATGTAAAAAGAAGTCTCGGCCAATATTTGTTGTATTTCTCCCACCACACTTTCCTCAAACATTCTTCTCTTTGTAATGTATTCAAAGGAGAATCTGTTCTAAAAAAGTAGCAAAGTGACACAGTTTGGTTCTGATGAAAACAGACTAAATGTTAGCCTGAACATGTTGGGTTACCTATATCACAAAGTGCTATCTGTACACTGTGGTGGAGACAGTATCTAATATTGAAGATATGTTTCACAGCTGGAGGTGACCCTTTGAACTGCACAGCTGTTGGCAGAACTACAAATATTCTCTTATGGTTATGACTGTACCAACTGGGTCTAGACAAGACTAGACCTAATTTAGGTCATATTTAGGCTTTTTGTAAAGAGCAAAAACAGCACGTTACTTTATTTATACACCTACTGAGCACAGGTTCTTTCTACATCATCATTAATAAAAGCCAAAGTCTGTTTATTATCAGAGACAGCTAGAGTGAATGTATTCATATTATCAGTTGTAATCTAGCTGCTAAAACATTAAAATAATAAGCACCCACATAAATGGGAGACGTTTTATGACAACACATCAGATTAGTGTACAAAACGTTTCTATTCATTTCTTCTACCTCTTGTTTCTCTGCCTCCTCTCTAACCTTCTGTCAACACTCTTTCTGCGCTGCTGCGTCACGTGGGAAAAAAAAAAATTTCAAACCACGTCAACAGCCGCTACTTTCGACATCTTTGATGTATCCATCCATACGTACCACAGTCTGTCTCAACTTTCCCGCTGTACCACACACTCCACCCTCCACGAAACAAAACAACACAAAAGACGTATTAAAGGGAACACTATTCATGGAAACCACGGAACACTTTGGAGAACACTTTAGAAAGCACCACAAAAACTGAAAGATGCTGCAGATAACATCACTGACAATCTATCTACAGGTATACACAAAACTTCACAAGTTAAATGAATAACAAGGCCACTAAGCTCCTGTACTGTTGGAGGAAAAGTTGAAGAAAAGGGCCAAATGCTGCTTCTCCCACAGAACAGTAATGATAATTGGTCTGTCCTCACTTGGAGTCCATCTGTTTTCTTGGCCGGCCCGCTCAGCCAAGAAATACCAAACCAAATACAAAGAAAAGTCCAATTTCACTGTCCATTATATTAATCTGTTGAGTTTGTCTTTAATAATAACTTCATGCCACTCTGGAGAGTAATCATTTTTGGGGGGGAAGAGACTGACTAGCAGCACTCCACAACGTTTACCTTCACTGCTCTTTCCTGAAAAATCCTGAAGAAGACCAAATAATGTGTTAGTGGGGCAAAAAAAAACGTATTTGGTGATCAGATATAAGCACATAATGTTCAGTTTGCCTCAAACTTCATGATGCAGGGCTAATTCACAAATCTTTTACTGCATGAGCTTATCAACAGACAGTATTTTGACTATTCTGTCTACATTTCTAAAATTATTCCAGATATTCTCAGTAAAAAATAAAAGACAAATCCAGAATCTGTACGAAGGTTAGTATGAACGAGGTAAGCTGCTGCCCGACTCCTGCAGGCTGACCAGCAGGTCATCCATCTTCTCCATGTTTTGAGAGGCAGCCATGCTGTTCTGCACAGAGCCAGACCGAGACAGGGACTGACTGAGCAGAGACTGGATGCGTGCCTCGCTCTCTCTTTGGTTCTGACCAGATTGGCTGATGGCTATAATCTGATCAGACAGCGTGTTTCCAGGAGTGTTCATCAGCTGGCCACATTCTGCAAGGATGGAGAAGAACAAGCAGCTGGTCACAATGAGTTTACAATTGTCACATACTGGAAACATGGTAGAGATGTTTTTTCAGTTGTGTTCAGATACAAATTTGTGATGCAAGGTTCATATTTCATATTTCTTTGTGCTTTTCGTGTGCACACATATGTTCGTGTTCAACTGGAGCTCAGTTATTAAAAATGGAAGAACAATTAGCCTGATTCTAGGTGAACTTGAAGACTGTGGCTTAACTTCCTATGACAATTCAACACACAGCCTTATGCATACATAACAATAATTATAATAATACCTGATGTTTAAAAAGTTCAGTTCTGACAAAGTGTATGAAGATGTTGTACCACAGTATGGTTCTACTGAAAGATAATTATCAACAATATTAAAGTGATTTCTTAATTGTCTGGAATTAAAAAGGTTTTCAGGTTTCACAATCAGCCAATCAGCTCTCCATTTACTTTCCCGTCTGACAACTTTACTGTCCTTTATGTGGTCAAAGGGACTTATCATGGAAAAACTCTGTCAACTTGTTGGCAGTCATCCTATCTCAACAGGTTGAAGGACGTTCACGTGTGTAATCAATCCTTACCATTTTGAATCCCAAAAAGAAAGAGGCCAGGTTGTTGAGGCTGACTGGGCTGATTGATGCTCCCACCGACAGCGGTCTGAAATAGAGTCCCCGGCTGTTGAACAGGGGAGGAGGTGGTCGTCTGGAGGTTTGCCACACCGTTCTGTGAGGCAAACATGGCTGACTGTGTGAGCTCCTGAGCAGCCAGCCCCCCCTGCAGTGAGGCCATGTTAGTCTGAGGCATGAAGAGGCCCACGGGCTGCTCCTGCCGGGTGTTTGAGGTGCTGCCCAGCTGCATTGGCTGCTGCTCCTGAAACATAACTTGCTGTCGTGGATCGGTAGGGTTCCCTAAGGCCATGGGCTCAGAGCGATCCTGCTGGTTTACTGTCACCATGCTGGCTTGAGAAAAGAGCAGAGAGGGGTTTTGGGGCTCTTGGGAAACCAGACTGCTGCTGGTCAGCGGTGGCATCTGGCCCTGGCTGCTGAACAGGAGGCTGGAGCCCTGGTCTGGAGCAGAGAGGGGGTTGCTGCAGAACAGCAGGCCAGCCTGCTGTTGCTGCTGCTGGCCTGGAGAGAGGGTGTTTGCTGATGGATGTGGGGAGATGTTCTGAAAGAGAGAAGCCTGTGGGGATTGCTGTGTGTGGGGCTGAGGCTGTGAGGGCTGCTGCTGCTCCATGGGGCTTCTCTGCTGGATGGGGGACAGCTGGGTCTGAGCCTGAAATACTGATTGTGGTTCAGGGGCTGGAGGTTGTAGAGCACTGAGGAAGGCCAGCTGCTGCTGCTGCTGCTGGTGTTGCTGTTGTTGAGCACTGCTGGTTGTAAGCTGAGAGGGCAGAGGCGTCTGAGGGAGGAAAAGTCCAGGAGTTGAGGGCTGTTGGTCTGGAGACTGTAGTACCGTCATGGTGTTGGGGAAGAGAGCGGCCTGGACCTGCTCCTGAGAGGCTTTCTGAAACAACCCCCCCTGTGGATCTTGCGGTTCAGCCAAAGAACTGGGGTTGTGGAACATGGGCGGTGAAGGGTGTGAGGGTGTCTGCTGGAGGAAGTTGGTCTGAATCGAAAGCAGTTCACTCGCCTGCTGAAAGAGAACTGCTTGCTGCTGCTGTTGCTGCTGCTGCTGCTGCTGTTGCTGCTGTTGGGCCTGTTGGAAAAGAGTCCCCTGGTTTGGCACCACTCCTTGTGTGGAGCCCTGCTGCTCTGCGTTCTTGCCCTGAGAGGCATCCTGAAACATGCCACACTGCATCTGAATCTGTGACTGAAACAGCTGCTGCTGTAAATTCTCGAGAACCTGCTGCTGCTGCTGTTGGAGCTGCTGTTGCTGAATTTGTTGCTGTTTTTGGATCTGTTGATGGTGCTGAATGTGTTGCTGCTGCTGTTTGGCCATTGAGTTGTCAGACTGAAGGGGTAAGCTGCAGAGCGCTTTGGCGCTATTAAGCTGCCTCACTGCCTCCTCCAGCTGGGCTACTTCGTCCGGGGGAAAAAGAGGCAGCTGCTGCTGTTGAGGTGCAGGTTCACCACACAGCCTCCCCACAGCTCCAGAGCCGCTGCCAGGCCTCTCTGGCCCAAGGGCCTCCCTGGGCTCCAGGAGGAACTGCTGGGAGCCTTGCTGCAGCAGAGACTCGGCAGGCACAGAGAAAGAGCTGGTGGGTGCAATGTCCTGCTTCTGGATAGTGCTTAAAGGCTCTGTGTTGGTAAAAACAGGGGACTGGTTTTTGTCAGGGTCGCCTGCAGGCTGAGACAGGCTGTTAGAAAATGGTCTGTTTTTATTTAAATGGCCTGAAGTCATGTCTGCGTTCTGCTGGGCTGAACACAGGTCACCAGTCTGTGGAAAACACAAAATAGAAGATAAAACATGTGCTGTATTTTGCTTTGAGATTTTGCAGTCAGGTTTATTGTTAAAGCTGTTCACATATAACACTTCTCTTATAGACAGGGAGTGTAAGAGCATAAAGTATAAAGTAAATGGAATTTTACTAAAGAATTACGTAATTTGTAACATCAAAAGACTTCAATCCAATCTAAATTACAATGTAATACTTATCAATCAGGCCTTTAATGAGATTTAAGATCAATATATCACCTTAAATACACCAGAAGACTGGAGGTTGCTGGTGACCTCCATTGGAGTGACATCTTCTCGCTTCACTAAAGGCAACATCGAAGGCATCAAGGCACCATCTAGAACTGTAGGAGCAAGATAAAGGAACATATTAAGTCTTATTCTCAAAATGCTCAGCTGATCAAAGAGGAGGCAGTCCACTGTGAGCTAAAACATGTAATAAAGCATACACTTGACGCTACGTATATTAGCAAATAAATAGCTTTCAAAAAGGAGGTCATAATCATGGTTATGTAGAAAAGTTAACAAATTGGAAATGAACCTTTAATTTGTTCATCAAATGAACAAGTCTTCACTGGAGAAGGCATCTCTTTCTTCACAAGAACATCGTTTTTGGCTGCAAAAGCAAACATCAACAGATTTGAGCCATAAAACTGGAAAGTCAATGTGAAATACAACATGGGAAAGATGTTTAATGTGGTGCACAGGACTGTACATGACACTGTTCGTTGTTTCATTGGAGTCACTATGAAGATCACATCTTTTTTGTTTGCATCGAGGACCTTTGCAATTATATAAAGTCCTGATAAAAGACAGTCCTGCATGTGGATGAGTCAGGATTCTTGTGTTTAGACATGGGCTCTGCATTGTGCTCTTGAAAGATATGACTAACGATTGTTAATATGTGCTCTGATCCTACTGAACTGTAGGTGGTGGTGTTGAGTAAAAAAGCCTTGTAAGAACAAACTGAACACAGCTGTGATGGAGCTCCTGTTTCTGTGGTACAGAAAATATGTGTAAAATAAATGTCTTTGGGGTGATTAACAACAACACAAGTTGTTTTACCCTCAGGTTGAGAAACTGAGTGAACCAGCTGTGCTGCCACCCAGTAAATCTACAGCCCTGATTCAGAATGTGATAATTTGTGAAACCTTTTTAACATTTACTCAATCAAAACTGCACAAAGACAATAGATTTAATGTTTGACCTCATCAACTTCATTGATTTTTGTAAATACATGCTTATTCTGAATTTGATTTCAAACAAGTTGGGACAGGAGCAACAAAAGACTGTGAAAGTTGTGGACTGATCCAAAAACACCTGTTTGGATCATTCCACAGGTAAACAGGTTCATTGGTAACAGGTGATAGTATCATGATTGGGTATGAAAGGTTCATCCTGGAAAGACTCAGTCAGTCACAAGCAAGGATGGAGAGAGGTTCACCACTTTGTCACATGATTGTATAAAGGATGTTACTACATGGGCACAGGAACACTTTGTGAAACTGTTGTCAGTAAACACAGTTCGTTTGCAGATGATTGCATTCTGTTTTTATTTACGTTTCACACAGTGACCCAACTTTTATGTAATCTGGGTTGTAAAAAGCAGTAAATAATGACCTAGTAATCAGAAGGTTACATGTTATCTAACACACTGGTCTTCTTGCCAGATGATTGTAAAAAGAAAACAGAGAAAGAAAGGCTTTGTGCAATTTAGTAGATTATGTGAAATTGACTGGAACAAACCTGAATCTGGAGTGTAGGTAAAAGGCTGAACATCATGAGATCTGCCTGCATTCGTCACCACATAGATTCCCACACACACTGAAGAGGTGATGGCTTGGTGCTGGTAAGGAGGAACCTTCACTATTAAGTGATTCTTGGGGGTAAAGAAAAGTAAAAAACAAAAAATGAATACTACAGTAGAGTATAAATACACTTATACATGACAAGTCTAATATAAGTCAAAGGACGAATTTATTAGAAAATATACAACAATTGAAGGTACACTGGAACAAAAAAATACAGTAAATGTCATCCATCCTCAAATGAGTTAAACACAAGAGCCTTTTCTATTAGCTGCTGATTCATTATTTCATCTACTTCTGACCATTTTGTTTACAAGAGCAAAGGCTCAAACTGGACTGTTGAGAAACACTCAGTTTAGCCTTTGAGACTGAGTGTAATTAGGTCAGAACACAATAAGACTACTCAAACCTTTGAACCAGCAGCCATTTAAGGTGATTACATCTAAAGCCCCATACAAATCTGAAATGGCTGCTTCTATCTACTCTGCTCATTAGTAATCGGCATTAATCATTAGGTACAAAAATAACACAAGAGCAGTAACATTTTTACCTGGTGAAAAAGCTCCATGTCAATTTCAGCTTCTGCCTTCCACGATTTCTCATCTGGAACAGACAGAAGATGCAGTGTGTTTACTGGAGATAAATCAAAAATGCATGAATCCAAAATAAACACAGGTAATCGTATTCAAACAGGCACATTTGGTTTTTACCTGAAGCATTCTCGTGAAATATGACTTTGGTGTCTTTAAGAAAGTTTTTGCCGATGATAAAGACCTCTTCTCCTCCTCTCACTGAACAACTGTGTAGTGACTTCTTCAGGATTTCAGGCACCCCTGCAGGCTGAGCTGTAAACAGAGCAAATAAAGATTTAACAAGACTCGTTTTTACTGATTTGACCAAAAAACGGAATAGAAAATAATAATGTAATAATAAAAGCTGGCCAAACTACACTATGTTGAATTAGCCCAAGAGGAGCAACACTGACACTCCTTTCCCCTTCCCACTGTCTAAGTGCCCTTGAGCAAGGCATCTTACTCCCCCGGAGATCTGCTCCCCAGGGGCTTCCAATAAATAGTTGCCCACTGCTCTGTGTGGTTGTTGTGTTTCGTGTGCTGTGCACCCACAGATGGGTTAAATGCAGAGATTGAATTTCCCCATGCATGTAGCAGTTTGTGTGTGCATGACTAAAAGTGGGACAAATAAAGGGTCTTCTTCTTCTTCTTCTTCTTCTCTAAATATAGGGTTTAAATGATTTGTGAACCATCAAAATCTAACTTTATCAACATTTTATACAGCAGCCCAACTTTCTTGGAATTGGGGTTGTAAAAGAAGCAGATAGTGTGCTATCAATTAAAAAAAAAAAATTCAAATACATCACTATTAGGTGTCTATAGTCCCTCAAAGGAATTAACACTAAATGGTTAAACTACAGAGGGTTTTGTGCTGGAAATGGAATTTATAAAATCTGGGTTTTTTTTTAAATTTTGGCTAAAACTAACTTTTTCCCATGAGAGACAATGAACTTTCAAGCTAATTAGCAGCAGTGGCAGTGTTTGCTGTATGTCTGATGGTGCTGAGTGAAACCAGCCTCCTGCAGCACAAATCCACGGTTGCAACAATCCCAACTGTATTTCATATTTGTGTAATGTCTCCTTGCAACCTGATACAAAACAATTTTATGACAAAACATCTCAGGCCTTTTTTAAGGAAACTAAACTCAATGCATTTTAAGACTTTTCGAGACCTGCAGACATTCTGAACAAAGATAACAAGATGACAAAGACGTTTTTATACAACTCAAATAGCTGCTACTTCTCGCAGGCCTTCAAAATGGCAAAAATAACTTTGCACAACCTGAAGCTCAAAATGCTCCCCTTGTCCTCTAATGCATTTCACAAACCCTTTTCCCTACTCTGACTCTCACCACCCACACACGCACAGATGCCAAGGGGATTACTATTTTTCTGTTTTGTGGAAAGATATTTCCCTGTGTAAACAATAGAAGTCCACACACCTCTATTGTTTCGTCCTTGCCTTCTCTTTCTCCCCTGTCTCTCTCAAATCTACTTACTCAGAAACTTTCTTATGGCCCTAAGCGTCTTTCCTGTTTATAAAACCAACCACACCCTCATACTCTACGCATTATCAAATATAACTTGAATCTGAAGGGATCTTTACTCATTGTCTCCAAATGTGGACATCAAAAGACGACAGTCTCCTGACCTCAGGCTATATTAAACCTTACAAACAGTACATCTCCTTTTAAAGAGAAGAAAATAGCTCAGTTTATAATGGTAAATATTAACTAAGTAGGTGACAGGTCAACTGCTTGCCTTTTCGCCCTTTTGAAACTGGTAGTGAAATAAAACACCAGAATTTATGTAACGATCTTCAGAATCTATTCACTTGCAAATCTGACACTTGTATACCAACACACCAGTATATCAAATGACAGCATTTCCACAGAGACAAGCACGAGGACACTGACTTACTGCACAGGATTGGAGATGAGGGAGTCTGTAGTGTGAGCACCGAACCATCTGGACGCGGGATGTTTACTCGAAACACCAGGCGAGCGCGCGTGCTCTTCTTCTTTGACCCGGCCACACCGATGCGAGCCTCGACATCGGCATTACGGAGTTTCAGGATCCCAGCACAGTCCACCCTGCACAGAGAGACAATGTTAGCTGGGAAAACCTGCACTTTAAACAACAGACTTCACAGTGTTATTTAAACTAGAACACTTGCTCTTAAAATGAGTGTGTGTGGTTTAACATATTAAAATGATAATCCTTTATATATTATTAACATATAACCCAATGTAAACCTTAAGAAAAGTACATACGCTAGTGTCATGTTGGTGCTGGGATCAAGGGACACCTCGATGACGGTTGTGCCATCAATGTCCACCTCTTTGCAGGCTGTGGTATTGCGGCCGGTCACCCTGCAAGCTTGGTAAAATCCATGAGGCTTCACACGTCCGGTGTCATTCCCAACAAACACCTGCAAAACCACCGGCTCATTCACTCCCTCCAGCTGTGGAAGTGAAAAAAAAAGACAAGCAATATATGCATTGTTAAGAAGGTAATATGTACTGTGGGATGGTAGATGTACAAATGGTGATGATTAGGCCTGTCACAACAATTTACAGTATCCACTTAACGTCGTTATGTGGGCATGAACTCGACAATTTTTTGCTGAACTCGATATTGCGCATTGTGTTTACATGGGTGTTTGTTTATATAAGAATGCCACCGACATTGTTTCCAACATGATGCCAGAATAAACAGCAGGGTTTTCTCTACCATTATAAGACTTGGGCACAGCGTTTTTCCACAGTGCCTGAGCCAAATGAACAGAAACAAAAACTATGCTGAGACATGCTTCGCTGTCATTTCTGGTCACGCTGCTTTTGTCCATGTCAGATTGCCAGTATATTATTGATTTATTATGATTTCTTGTTTGAAATTCCCTACCTGTCAAGCAGATGCCCTCAGTGTGTTATATAAGCGCATTTTGGCTTCATGTGTCCTGTCCATTTCCGGTGCCTTCCCCCAGTTAGTCTTAGCTCATTTATCCGCCCATCTTCTACCTCCTTGTGCAATCTGGTCAGCCTTTCAAAAGCCGACCTGTGTTTGTTATCTTCTATTAACTTCTATTTACGACTTCTATGCCTGTTTTCTGCATCTGAGTCCTGACAGTACAAGCGAGCCAGGAAATGATCATGCAGAACTCACGCTGCTTTGTTTCCAGATTTATCTCCAGATCACCTCCGGGGCTAACATCAACAAAAAACTGAGCAAATTAATGATCACGAGGCAGCGTCTCTGGTCTGGCTCCTATCTCACTCTGTTGAGATTCCTCTTCATCATCTTAGTCTCCACTAGAAAGCCAGATGTCTAAGGTCAAGAGATATTCAGTGTTGATTTGGAAACATGACAGAGTTTCCTTTCTATTTTTAGCTCCAGATTTTTGCCCTTTTCACATATCATTTTCAAAATTTCATATCACCCTTGACATGGAAAAGCAGTCTTTGAAGTTGAATACATCAGTTACTTCCATAGACAAACTATTCTGGACCAGGATCAGGAAACCAGAAACATCAAGGCTAAACACCTCCGAACTTTAGTTACTGTAAGAAGTTGGGTAGTGGAGCCTCCGTGCACAGTTTTGAAGTACAATTTGGATTCCTGTGAGTTCATCAGTGGCCTTGAGTGGTGAATGACAGGAGGTGATTGCTGTTTCATAAAATATTACTAACTACCTGACATTTCCTCACACCAAAATCTGGATGCCCACTGTCAAACCCTGACGTATTTCATTCATGCTGGGGAGGAAGAGAGGCTGTTCAAATCCAGTCTGACACAACAAATTCTACAGTGGCACTCCTCTCTCCATAAGCATGGTACAAAACACTATAAAATGTTATGACATATACTGTAAAAGGGAACCATGATGCAGGCCCCTATGGCTAGAAGAACAGCAAATCTTACACATTTCAAAGCCTCTCAACTCAATCATTAACTTAACCTTAAACAAAAGCCCACTGTAACAGAGAGGTCATCACAGAGGCCATGTCAAGGGTTTAACAGTTACCTTTACAGTCGGGAAGCTCTGCTGGGTTCGATCCTTCACTGACCCTCTGCTGCCTTCGGTCAGATAGCGGGCTCGGTGCTGAGTCTCAGGCTGGACGAGGATCTTCAGTTCCTTCCCCTCGCTCTTCTGTGGATACTGCACCAAAAGAGTTCCTCCTTTCTGTTTAGTTGTCTGAGGGTCATCAGAGCTGCAACAAAGACCAACTAGATCACTTTTGATTCTGACATTGCTTAGCAATTTTATTTTAGTTCATACAACCTAGCTGGCATCATATGTGGTGTCGTGTTGGAAAAAGCAAAGAATGTCTGGAACTTGCTTTAACAGATTACGGCCCCGTCAGAACCCCCTCAAACCCCATCATGCTCTGAGCAATGCAGAGTTAACATGCCCTCCATCAACCAAGCATATTCTATCCCCAGCTCTTAAAGCGTTCAGAGTTATCTGTTTATTTAATCTGCTCTGCTTATCCTAGGTCTTTGAGAGAGGCTCTGTGATTCACTGTGGCTGACCATTGTTTGTACTTCAGTATCCTGCCCCTCCCTCCCCTCTGATCTGACCGTTCTTCTTCATTCAAAGTGTGGTGGGAAATTTAGAGCCAGAGTAATTTGTTGAAGATTTCCATCTGTTGTGCAATGTGTCATTTCCTAATAATACCTATTCTGACAGTCAGGATGAGTGCTGCATGTTTATTATCCAGAAGGGCCTTCAACACAACAGTAACACAAAATAAAGACTGAGTACCTACTTAACTGTACAACTACCAGCAAGAGAATGTAAAATTTAAGTCAATTAACTACTCAGTAAACAACTTCCTGCAATAGGTGGAGTCATTGTTGATGGGTAACAAATTACTGGAAAAACTTGAATGAAGATTCTTCCGTACATGATCGTTTAACTGGATTGGAAGAATGGCGTTCATCCTGCCAGTAAAGCTTCAGAGACTTTGACCTGGAAGCTTTAGGTGGCCTAACATTTCACTAAGATAGCTAATGCTATTTTTTGCTTTAACTCTTCACCCATTTGTACATAACCACCACAACTCCATGAAAAATAGAGGGCCATTAGAACAGGTCGTTCTCAGTTAAATTATTTCAAACTAACGCCACTAAAGCTTCCACAAACCTTCCTTTTCCAGTCTTGCTGTCCGGGCCGAGCTGCGACAGGACAAAGTGTGGACCTTTGGCGCTGTCTGCATCAAACACGTCCATGCTGGCCTCCTCTGCAGGCACAGACTTAGGGCCGGGCCTCTGGCGAGGGGTGCGTTTACGGGACTTTCGCGGCACCTCTGTGTTGTCATTGTAAGAGATGGTGCTCATGATACTGAAGTTGGAGAGCGAGTCATCCATCCAGATGCTGTTACTCTGCTCCGAGTCCAGGGACGTTTCATCCTGGCAGGACATACGGCTGTCATCGAGCAGGTCTTGCGGAGGCGGCGAGATGTTCAGCACGGTGCGGCGCTTTGATGGGGTCATCTGGTGATGCGGCTGGCCCTCCTGGGGTGCGGTGCCTCTTCCTCCTCCTAGCTCACTGCTCCCCCTGCAGTTACCGCCGCTGCTGCCGTTCCCACCTTCTGCTCCGACAACCTCTGGTACCGTCCTGCCGCTCCTGCTGTCCTCTGGGTCAACATTGCCACTGTGAGCTGGGTTCTGCTCACTGGCTGAAGTACTGGAATGCATGGCGGAGCTGGAAGAGGTGGAAAAAGCACTGCGGGGGCCTTCCATGGTCATAGAAGAGGACATGGCATCTACAGTGTAAATAATTAGATAGTGAATAAAAGCATCCCAACCAGTGTTGGCTAGCAGTCCCATTTAAGCAGCAAAATTTGTTTCTTTTCTTTTTCTTTTCTTTTTTTTTATTCATCCAATTAAGATTTCCCCCTTTTCATTGGATCTTAAGTGTGTGTGTGTGTTTGTGTCTGTGGTGCTGATGATGACTGACTATTTGTACATGTACACTATGTGAAACGCAGTATAGGTGTGACTAGAAAGGACTTAAGAAGAGATGAGAAGTGAGCAGTCCCCCTTATTTTAATTTTTTAAATAAATTAACTTTGCTACTAAAAAAAATGGAATAACTAAATGAATGAATTTATCATTATTATTAGCATTTTGTTCATGGTGAACTCACATGGAACCAAAATGATGAAATGGAGAGGGAAGTTCAAAACAATAATATGTACAATATGAAGCATGCCAATTATTGGAGCTTTTATTTTCAATTGTTTTTTTTTTGCTACAAAAGTTCATTTTGTTGGGACTGAACGTAGCCACAGAGACAAAATAAACAAGCTTCTGACCTATGAAGCAGAGAACTGCAGACCATTTTATATGCAGACACTCCCTGCTTCAGAGGGAACTTCCTGGAATATAAAAATGAGACAGCGAATGAGCAATAAGAGCTGAACAGTAAAAATTGATTCAGATTTTTTAAAAATAATAATGACACAGGGTATTTTGTTGGTCAGAAAATGTTGCTCCAGCATGCTGACATACACTGTAATTTCAAAAGCATTCAAATAGTTACAATGAACTAGATGAAGAGTGGGGAAAAGTCTGGTTAAGTTGCAGATCGTAAAAAGGAGTTAGACTGCTGTTGACATTGTGGATCGTTTGGTGACTCATTAGTTTGCAGGACACACAGTCGGAGAGAAAAAGAAGCACATAAAACCTTATGGAGGTAGTGTCATTTCGAGCAAGTATCAAAACACAAAGACATATATGATCACAGGCCAAAAACATACAATAGCAAATCTATGAACACTGTCTGATGCCATTATAGATGTTGAAAGGTGGGTTATGAGCATTTAAATTCATACCTAATACCATACAATGAGTTCCATGAAAAATTTAAAAAGGCAAAAACAGGACTGCAAATGAAGAAAAAAGTCATTAATAACACTGTTTTACTATCTAATATATATATTTTTTATAATTATTTTCTAGTTGGGAGGGTGGCCACGCAGTCACTTCTCAGAGGACAGGTTTTGTATAAAATAAAAATGTGACGGGTCAAAGAAAAAGGGAAAAAATGTTACAGAAGAAACGGCCAAGATTTCTAAGAACTCGAGATGACGTTTTACTTATGCTTCAAACATGTATGTCCTTTGTTTAATGTCAGCATAAAAACCAGACAATCCAACTGTTCAATTCTGTGAAATGTGGAACTCTATCCAAAGTGGGTGGGTCATCTAAAGTGCATCAAACCACAGTGTTTTAAAAAGCTGTCAGTGACTGTTTTCCATCTGTCCACAACGCAAGTACAAGGATCAAGATGTTTTTAATTTCCTACAGAAAAAAGCTTTTTGCAGTAATTAGTCATTAACAGTATATCTAATTTCTGGACTTTCTCTGCCAATATGAATTCCTCCTGCGAACAATAGCTCCACCTTGGAAAACGGTCAACAAGGTGATTATATCCACTCAAAGCTTCCTAATTCTCCAAAAAAAGGGGGAAAAAAACTGTTAAAACAATCAAGCATGTTATGCCGAGTATTCAACACTGTGAAATAATGAGCTTTGTTGGGCTCTATCATCATTATTGTGTACTGTGTACGCTTTAAACCATTAATCTATCTTATGGCCTGTACCAGAAAAAAAACATTTGGGAAAAAGGCAGAGGCCTCTAAATACTGTCTGAACCCGCAACACATGACCTACATTTCAACACTTGGTTGCTGCAAGAGACCACAACATACAGTAGAACACAAGTATTCACAACAATCTCACTCAACCAAGCATTTCACAGTCTAGCAGCGGGTACAGATAGATGTTCAGTTGATGTAACTCTGATGACATAACTTCCTTGTTAAGCAGTTGTTCTGTTTGTGCTTGTGTGTGTGGATCACAGAGCGGCAGGCCTGTTGTCTGACGTGCTTTCCTGCCGTATGCAGGTGTTTGTTTGCCCACAGGTACAGACTGTTGCATGAGTTGTGCTTTTTTTTTGGGTGGGGCCAGATAAGTCCTGCTAGCAGAGGAGAAATAAGGGTAAGAGGAGCAGAATCCTACCTGATGCTAGAGCAGCTGAAGGGGGAGGCCCAGCCTCTCCGCCGCTCTTTTGACTCATGACTTTTGGGATCTGCTGACTGGAGGAAGGCAACTGTAGCTCTCTGGGAAGAAGGTCATACGCTGATTCTGTCGAGACAGGAAGGGGGAACACATAAAAGGGATGATAAGGTGACATATTAACAGGAACTCGACAGCTTAACCTTTGTTGGTAAAATGAGAATCACATGTCAGCTCAGTGACAACCTTGTTTCAGACAGAAAACATAAATATGATATGATTTCTTGTTCTTTCAAGTCAAGCTGTTCTCAGAAATACCATTTCTCTTTTTAATCTGATTTTATGTCGATGTTGTAATCGCAGTGTTACACACATTACAACTCTTGCGCAATTGTAAGAACATAGCCACAACCTGATTGGCAACGAATCTGAAAAAGGACAAGCAAATACCCACAATGCAGAGCTAAGCCTATGTGAACAATACGTGATAATTCCAGTCTCAGTTTAAATGGGTTTACACATCTCTCACAAACTCTGCTGTTGGCTGCACGTGGGCAAGAAACATGCCACACTGTTGCCTGTCCTCTCCATGATGGTGGCATTCATTTAAAGAAAACAAAATCCTAATGCACGATAAAAAACTGGCATTAGAGTAGTAGAGGAATAAATGTGAAGTGATATTGATTGTGATGATGATGATTTTGATCAGGTCTGTTAACAGAAGATCCATCTTCTTAAAACAATGACCTTCAGCTGCATCATGGTCCAGTTTACTATTGCACTCTTAAACACTGTCAGACTCATAATGCATAAAATCAATTCAGCAGAACCAGAGATGTCATGTTGTTTATTCCCCACATTCTTCTTTCTTGTCAAAACCTGGCGCCTACATTTCCCACAATGCAATTCAAGTGCCAACATTTTGGTTGGAGAGTCAGGTGTGTTTGGCCTTCACTTAAGGGACATTACATTTATCAGACTTCATGCAGCTCTATTTAAAGCCACAAAAGGTTTTATACAGTTTGTTTTCATGTGCACCAGAGCTCCCAGCTTCTCCTTTGATGGGATATTTTGGTTTTACATTGATAGTTGGACAAAACAAGACATCTGAAAACATCTATTAGGACTAAGGGAAAATATCTCAACTTTCAAAACATTAGACGATAAATAAAAAAATAATAATCAAGAGGATAGAAAGGTAAGCTACATCTTCTGCTGTGCACATTATGCATGCTCTCTCTCAAGATTTCATGAAAGCTTAAATGCAAAGTCAGGGCTCTGGCTACATCTTGAGGAGGACCAAACCAAACGGGGGGAAAAGGCACAAAATGACAGGGCTGTTGGGGTAAAAGCAAAAGGTGTAGCATACCAAATAAACAGCAGATCTCATTACAAACAGGCTGCAGGGTCGCACAAAGCCTTTCTCTCTGCTCGCCGTGCCTCCCTCAGGGCCAACAGGACATGGGGAGGGGAGAAAGCCTTGGGTCAACAGCATGACAACACTTTTACTAGCAGCCTGATTCATCATCCAAATATTATGGTATGAACTTAGAGCGGCCATTACAGTCGCCTGACTCTCTTCTCTGCCAACTGCCAGCTTTAATTACTTGCAGCTGAGTCCCAGGGTTCGGTGTGTATATCAGATACTTAACCCTCCCATTGTTACCACTCGCTGTGTACAATAGACAAACCTGGGACATACTGAAACCAGCCCATGCCTCTTCATTCCCAAAGCCCTCCAGTCTCTTACAGCTCGCTTTTAGAAGAGCAGGGAATGCTGGTTCCCAGAAAGGGAGCTTAAATCTGGACTCAGCAAACTCATATAACTCACACTGAACCACACATACACACAGGATTCTAGTGTGGTTTTGCTGGTTATTTGCTAAGTTCTCCAAACAAAATCACATGCATACACATGCACACAAACTCCCCCTCGCCACCACCTCCACAAAAACACTTTCTCTGCCCCTGCATTTACACTTTAACTCTGCAGCCTTCTTGGGGCTCACCGACTGACTGCACATGCAGCAACATGTGCTCCGAGTGAGCAACCCTTCCAGTAAACAGATTGCCAACCGCACAGAAAATATGTACTCTTCTCTCAGAGCAGCGGTCTCGAATCACTGGCTGGCCTGTTCAAAGTGTTTCCACACTCCCATGACGTTTTTTAAAGACTGAAAAAAGCTCCCATTTTGCCGCATATTTGTTTCCCTATAAGCAGACAGAGTGCAATTCTCTATTTACATGTGACAAAACACTGTTCCTTTCACCCAGGAGAAGATCAAAAAAAGAAAAATTAAAAAGGTCAGGCTCGTTAGCTGGGAAGTAAACTGACTCTCTCACACACACACACGCACCACGTGATGTTTTGATTTTAACTTCAGACTGCAGTCGTGTTGTGCAGACCACTGAGGAAAACCTTTCATTTTCTGTCCGTCTGTGATCATCGTAATAACAGATTAAAAAGCCTGACCAGAAATGTTCACAGCACGCTCATGTGGTTAGTTTCTGATTAGCTCTACCCATGCTACTAATACATGTTGATAATCATATCAACTGAGCTGAAATGTGGCTGCCCTCATTAATCAGTCCACAATTTTCGTTTCCGCCCACGTTCAATGCAAACAGGAGGAAAACTAACAAAACAAATGTACTTAAAATCCAAGTCGCACGTCAAACTTCCTGCATAAAGTTAGATATTTGTGGAGGCAATAGTCAAATAGTTTTGCTCTTTATACCCTCACCATACCTTGTGAAATGTTTACATGGTAAGTCGTGCAGTCTAAAGGTGAAAAAAGAAAGCACTCACCATGTGAATGGCAGGACTTACACTCCCATTCATTTCCCTCACATTCCTGCTGCTTGCTCTTACTAGCCCTGGCACCTGGGGCGTGGCACTGGTTTTTTGGCTGAGTGACTGATTTAGTAACTCCCCTTCTGTCCCCCTCCTCCACTCCACCTACCACTCTCCCTCTCTCTGTCTTGTTTACTGTCCTCCCAGACCCTTTTCTGTACTTCAACTTGCTCAACAGGTTACTGGTATTGTCATGTGGAGTCCTGTCACACATAAATGAAGCAACAGAATAACCTACTTATGTTGAAAAATACACCTACGGAGATCCACACGTTAGAGAGTGTGTTATTGAACTACTGAACAAAAGGTGACGTAAGATTAAGCTTGTCAATACATTTGGACGTTATTCCAAGCTGCAAAGAAGAAGAAGAAGAAGAAAAAACAGCGAAGGAGCTGGCACCTGCAGCAAAGCATGTACAGCAACCCTGAAATGTTTACAGCCAAGCCTACATGAAGGCTGCCAGAGACTCCATAGTAACACAGATCAGGGGACGGGTCTTTTGAGCTTTTGCGTCTCTCGTGAGATAATGTGGAGACGATTTGAAAAGTAGTGCAGCGTTATCCGAACTCAAATGAAGAAGTGGGCATTAACAGTGCAGGATATTACATGAACAACATTACAACACTGTGGGAAAAATCTGAGTCATCTCTGTAAAATGTCACCATATATTATCTTCTTTGTCGCCACCCACTGCTGAGAGGGATAACACTAACACCCCAATAATACCTTTAATAATATAAATATATAGTATAGCATCATGTTGAATTAATGCACATCTAATGCATGACTCTTCTGAATCTAATGCAAGCATCAGTGCATGGTCTATCACAGCATTATTAATATTAAGAAATAGAGTCAAAAAATTAGTTTGATAGATGTAATTGATTAATTTTTTACTGATTATAATTGATTAATTACATAACATTTTCACAGTCACATTGAGGTCATACAGGCATTAATATAGCTCTCAGTGCGGAGGTTCAGCTATTAGTACTGACACAGAACAAGAAGGAAGCAAAACCAAGTTAAAGGATCCTTATCATTAATGTTTGCTAATGTTATGACTACGTTAAATATTTACATTGGCTGATATACATTATCATTTTTTAAACTCTCAAATATGGTTATATCATGATATGTGGTAGATATCATCTGGGACTTGAAATATTGCAATGTTATGATGCATCTTTTCTGGTCTTTTTCTGGTGCATCAAGTGACACAAACAATAGTGTGTCAGTGGCTTATCGAGCTGATCATCACATCGACATTACTAATGACTTTCTTTCTGACTGTTCTTGCATGTGCATCTTTCTTGAAACCATTCATTAGATTAACATATTCCAATACTGAGGTTAATTTGGTTACATTTAAAGAAGAAAATACAGGTAGATTAAATATTAGAAGCACAGAACTGTTGCATTAGACTGCAAATTTTAGCTTTGTGTGCCAAATAAACTGACAGCCGAGCAATTATAAGCTGGACAAACTTGTCAAAGAAGCACGCTCACCACAAAAATGGCCTGCCAATATGATAGGGAGGCGAGGTGAGCGTCTGTGCGATGAAGTGAAAACATCCAGTGGGCGTTACATCTGTGGTCAGGAACTATTTGTTCAATGTCAGGCGGTAAAAGAGAAAGGCAAGTGAAAAGAAGCAAAAGAAGCCACAACTCGTGACAACAACGAGCAACAGCAGTGATAAACAAAGGCGCATTTGTCCATTTATAAGTAATGTGACAACACGGTAATTAAGGCATGGCCTGCTTGTAATGCTGCCAATGCATTGCTCCCCGATTTTGTTAAAACGGCCAACAAATTCCCCAAATTTCCTCCCAGCTGTCTGTTTTCTAACTGTGATTTGTGTGGTGTTTCAAATCACCAATCAAAAGGAGACCTTATTCTATTAACCTGTATTAATCTAAGCATACCTTGATCACTTCTTAACATTGAGTCACATTAGTTCATCTCATGCATCATTCATTACTGCTGCATTATTTAGACATGAGTTGTGAGCCCTTATCATACAGGGTTAGTTATTAAAGTAATCATCATCTGTTAAATTTCATCACCATCGTTGTCACAAGTTATGAGTCATATTCAAATCCGGTTATCTGAGGTGAGAACAGAGGGTTTCATATCGCTTCACTGTCGGTCAATAAAGATAATGAAGGCTGATGGCAGAACAGTCAGAAGTCATAAATAGAGAGCTTTATACAATACGCCGCATTTTTTATGAAGCTTAAGTGTTTGCGTGTTACTCTGCATAAACAAATACACAAATTGCCTCTGAACATCAGCTACAAGTTGAATACAGGTCACACAACTTTCATTTTGACTGCAGATCTGTCACAAGTCAATCCCAAATGATTACACCAGACGTGATGACTCAAATATGTTGAAAGAAAAGTCTTACAGTGGTTACTCTGCAGCCTACGGCAATGGCAGCCATTGCAAGTGGAGGTATTATCATTGCATTTAAACAGTTATTGCATTCAGGAAGGCACCACAGTTGTATTTGATCAAATGTTTGCCTGGTGTGGAAACAGATGAAAATTTCTTCACATGGAGAGAAAGTGTGAAACAGTTATTGTTGTCCGTGTGATGCTCATGTGGCTGATCAGTCGTAACTTCAGTAGTAGATCATTTAACAGCAACAGCAAGCAACACCCAAACACAGGGTCAGAAGATAGAGGAGAGGAATTGAGAATGATCACAGGTCTATATTATGATCTTGAAAAAAACTATTTAGTTTTCAGATGTAAATAAGTTTGCATGACTGAAATATTTTTTACCTTGGGCATCTTTCTGGCCTTAACCATCTCGTACTGATCTGACTGTCCAAACAGTCAAGGCTGCTTCGGCAGGTGATAATCTTACAAGAAAACACTGGATATCTGTGAACAACTGTGAAAACTGCTACTCACAATATCAATTTATATCCCTTGACCTGCATTTCCATTTGATATGGACCTTTGTTATGTAGTTATTTAACATTAAATGAAATAATGTCTGTATATGAAATATATATTTAAAACCAAACGCAAATGAGGAGTTCAAGTTTGGTAGAAAACCATAATATTTTATATTTAAAAAAAATGTGCTCATACTGTTGCACACAGAGTGAAGAATGTAAATTATGCCAATCTCATATAAAAAGACTGGTAGTGACAAAGTAGCGAGAGAACTTTTTCTATTTTGACTCTTATTCCAGCAATCCCAATAATCTTTGAGTCCTGACAGCTTTTTGAAAAGGTCTCCACACAGTCATTTGACAAATTGAAGGTCAGCCAGGCTTTAGATCAGTCTAAAGTCACACCAGGCTCAGAGTTTGTGGCATGTAGCTCTTTCAGTCCAGCTAATCCAGAAGTGATCAGGAACGACCTCCAGGCATCGGTTTACATGACTTGCTTTCAACAAACAACCACCACCATCCTGGCTTTACAAAACAGCCCACTCAGGGCCAAACCACCAAGCTTACGGCTCCAAGAGAGCAACGGAGTCAGTGTTACTGTGTGTTACTTGAGAACGGACACAACTGGGAGAAATGTGGTCAAATTCTGTCTCGAATAATGCTCTACAACACATCTACCTTGGGCTCTGTGTTTACCGGAGGACTCGAAAAAAGATGAAGCAGACACTGAGCTCAACATGAAAGGGTCACTTCAGAAAGCAGTGGAATTCAAACTATTTACAGAGGACAACACACACACGCAAGCTCACACACACACGCACACTCGCCTAAAAATGCCATGCTTACACACAGATACTGGTACGAACTTAAGTTTCACACAACGCTTCCGATGAAATCAGGCTTCAAGCGGCTGCCTGTTTTCATCTGAATCAGAGGTGGCCACACAGAAATATTAACAACCGACTGTATAATAGAAGGGTTCAACAAAACGTTTGGTGTGCCAACACAGGCATTTCTGTCCGGCTTACAGGAAAACCGTGCTGAGGCAACAGGAAGAGCCTTTGGCAACAACGCACGCACACACTGCACAGTGTGACATCACCAAGCTGCCATGCAAACCGCATTTAATCTGAACCTGGAAAGGAATCATAGCAAAACTGAAGGTTTTGTTTTCATGTCTTTACAGTAAATATTAAGTCAGTTTAGCTTCGCACAAAGACTGGAAACAAGGTGAAACAGCTAGCCTGGATGTAATAAAATCCACCAAGCAGCACCTCTAAAACTTAGCTGTTTCCCATTGTTTCCAATCTTTGTGCTTGGGTATAAAATTTACTGTACAAACATGAAGGTGATATCGGTCTTCTCATCTAACTGTCTGCCAGAAAGTGAATGGGCATGTATTTCTTCCAAGATGTTTAACTAATCCTTTAAAAACATAGCCAGGTAATATGGAATATAATGAGGTGAAAATAGCAAATGATTACCGAAGGAAAAAGGTTCAAGGCTGGACCGGCATACATTACGTAAATAGAGAACTGGGACGGCACTGTTAAAGCAATGACTCATACAATACAATCAAAATCTTTGAGCAGATGATTGAAATAAAGCTTCAAAGACATCTGACATCAACACACAGGGTACAGTCCACCTATTATCACAGTGAACACGGTTTAAAAATAGCTTATGGCACAAAGGTCTACTTCTGAAAACCTTGCAGGCCGATTTCTGATGGAAGCTGTTGACTCTATTGATAAGAAAGAGGAAATAAACAGATAAAATAGCTGGCACCGGGCCAACATTTAGCATACACTGGAAAGGCCTGTGTGAGTCTTGAGGCACTCAAAAATTCATAATAGGACATTATAGTGTAAGAATATAGGACTACAAACCTGATGCCAACATTCTGCAACCCTGGTCAAACCCCAACCTGCTCCTTTACAGCTTAAACACACTGTTTTATTTCTTTCAGACTTAACATTTTACACATTTATGACAATGTGTTTCTCAAGCTCACCTTCCAGAGCCAGACCGACCCTATGCCTTCAGATATTAATGACTTAAGAAGATTGGGTGTCTAAGTCTAAATAAGGATTTGGAATGTCTAGTGATTAGTCAGGCAAAACTACAACAGTCTGGGAAAGAGGTGGTCAATAATCAGCAAACACGTCCACCACCAAGCTGAATTAAGTTATTGTGACCTTTTTTGGACTGAGTCACTGAAAAGAAAAATTCATTTTGGAGTCACCAGAAAAAGATTTTGGTGGGATTCTTGTCTGGTAAAGTAAAAATACATATGACACAGCTCCAGTTGGAAACACTTAAAACACCAATGATGCAATAAAAAAAAACTCTAAGATGTGTGGTTTTTATGAGCAGCCTTTGATCTGGGACACTTGTCCATGGATGTCCATGTCATCTAAGTAAAAATGTTGTCACTGCTCTGTCCCACATGCTGAAGCAGGATTTATATCAAAATACACACTGAGAATATAAACTCAAGGAGAAGCATGAAGAGGGAAAAAAAAAAAGTCTGATTTCTCTTCGAGCAGGTTGCGGCTTGCTCAGACGGTGAGAGACAAACATTATGATTTCTGCTGATGACGTCTTATTTAACTCATCAAAAAAAACCTTCCTCTTTGCCAAACTCTGATACATGAAGGTGCGGCAACAGGGAGACGGACCCTGGCAACATAGTACTGAGACATTACAATGGCATTAATACTAAAACAATGACTGATACAATGAGGATTGATTAAAAATGAAAATTGCTACTTTCTGAAGCCCGAACAAGTTACAGTTCAATGACTTCAGTATGGTCAAGAAAGTCAAAGTAACACTGGCAACCAAAATGGAAAAAGGCACATTAGGGATGACAATAATTTACATACATGTAAAGTATGTAAAGCTGTTCAGGAAAGACACAGTTCACCTTGACTTGCCTTGACTTGTCCTGAGGCAAGAGACTCCACTGTGGGGGCAAGAACTGTTTTTAAATTAAACTGCGGAAGGACAACTTTACACAAGGTTAAAAGAACTATAATGTAGTCAGGAGCTCAGCAAACCTCCAGGAGCTGCTGAATGTTTTTAAGTTTCAACCTTGTGTCCAGCTTTTTGCGCTCTAGATTTGTATTTTAGGGGGGATTTACCTATTTTGATAGAGTTTAATTTGAGTTTAATATAAGAACCAACTGTTCACCAACTTTCATAATTAATCCTTATCTAACACATACACATAGGTCTATTTTTCTTAATGGTTTCCAAGCATTATATCTTGATAATCTTATTAGTTCAGAAATAGTTTTAACTCAGTGTAGTTCTGTTAATTACATGGAGCACTAGAGGGTTAGGTATTAATAAAGTACATAGGGGAAAAAAAAACATCACGCTTAACCAACCAAAAAAAAGCACAGAAAGGGTTTGCACACCCAAACCAATTTAACTGTTCCTCTCAGTCAGTTTTCAAAGTCAGGATGGAGCACAGGGAAAACTGCACAGACATTTTGGATATGCCAACTTCAATGTGCAATAGCCCTCCAGTTTCATGGTTGAGCCTTTTTAACTTTTTACTGACAATGAGTGTCAATCAACAGGAGCCCAAGTTTCCACCTGTAGTCAGAGGCGTCCTCAAACCTTTCTCACACCTTTGGTATTTTTTGGATTCTGTGAAAGTTCTGTATACATGAGACAGTAGGTTAGTGGCGCCTCAGCCCTACCAGGCATCTCTTGATATCCAAATCATTTAGTGTCACTTCACTAAAGACAGTGAGAGAGAAGACCAACAATGACAGGATGCGGGGGAAATCGACCAGTCCGGTGCTTGCATTCACTCCAACCCTGCCAGTCTGCCAAGGAAGCAGCAGCTGACTCAGAAAAGAGAAATGAAAACACAGGATATTGAGATACCACAAACATCAGGCCGTAGGATGGATTGTTTGACTATAGCATTACTGAAGGTCATGAAATACCTCTCTGTATGAACCTAGTGATGGGACCGGTTGCACAATACAAAAGGCCTTAACAGAGTCAACAAAGACCGTCTCATCCCCTACGGAAAACCAAAAGTCATGACTTCAGGGGCTCCAAGCAAAACACAGGTAACACGTACATACACACGCAAACACACATATAATATAGGACATCACCCTCAACCTGGCCTGACTGAAGACAACTCTGTAAATTGCAACAAGTTCTCCACATTAAATGAAAAAATATGTTGTTCTATGTTCTATGTTCTATGTCTGGTTGTATGGTTATGGTTTGGTTATGTTTAAGCACAAGACGACTTGGTTTGGTTTTGGGGAAACATGGCGGTTTGGGTTAAAATGAGGACTCCATTAACGTAAAGGGACCTTATTGCCATGGTTACAGTAATAAACATGTGGTTAAGGTTAGGGAAAGCAAATACAAACACAAAAAACAAAATGTCGCTGACTGCTGGCTGGAAATGTGAAACCAACAGTGGTCTCCTGTGTCAGAGTCGAATGTTTTGTCGACCCATCCATCCGTGAAATGCGTCATCGCCAAGTGTAATTGCAACAGTAATCAGTAATCACTTCAGGGTGCATTGAAAAATTACAACACAGAGGGTTGATACGTGAGCTGGTTACCGCTGGCCATTAACAGCATCGTTCGCATTAGTAATAAGTAGACTTGTAGTCGAAAAAGTGCAGGTTAAGAGTTGCAGGAAGAAGGGGATGGTGAGAGAGGAGAGAGAACAGGTGTTAAAGGTCAACTAGTTTCAATTGGAAGCATATTTAGTACATTACAATCAAACAATGTACAAGCACAACATTCAGCTTTCATAAAGACCAAAGAGTTGAATCAACAGCTCTCTGGCACAGTCTCAACAAAAACTGAATATGATAAGCTTCACAAAGGGAGGGTTTATTGTGAGGCTGCTATATTGAATTACATGAAGCTGGTCTTATGGTTTCTGGTATTTCAGGGTTCATGTAAAACACCATGCTGTAAGAACACAAGATTACTTACATTATAGCCAGTGCTTTCTATAGAGGCATCACACACATACTTAGGTTTTGCTAAAGTAAAAACATTTATTTTGCTATAAAGAATTATAGATGACAGTTGAAGAGGTCACACTTTACGTGGCACCTTTCCCTCCGTCCGAGCCAGGAAATACCCTGGCAGCAAATAACACGATGTGTACAGCTTAGTTATGAGTTCCTGACACCTTAACTGCTGCTTCTCATCTGCCAATGGAAAGACTGCTGCCAGCCAAGATTCGCCACACTTAATATTTAATGTCTTAGTTCAGAATCATCTTGCTCTCGAGAGAAGCACAAGGGGTGGATGTTAGATCTCACAGGTGCTTTGGGCTTTTCGCAGAAAAGTGTGAGAAATCCTCCACAAGATGATTGCAAGCAAAAGCATAAGGCATCGTGGCCTCCTGCACTCTTCCTTTAGACGAGGAAGAGACTGTGCCAACATTAAACCAGCTAAATCTTAAAATGCATATCATTTGCAGACTAATTAATAGAAATCCTATGCTGTAGGATTAATCCTCATGCCGGAGACACAACAGAGGAGTCATTGAGAAGCAGAAATCCAGCTTGACACCGAGAAATAAACCAGAAACAGCATAAAATGCTCCTTTCAAACATACAGCATGTTGTTCCACTTTGTGCACCAATGTCGTTTTTCTGAGTGATACCTGCTCCACAGCAACATTTACCCAGAAAACAAACTCCATTCAACAGCTTACACTGTCTGTGGAGGCGGCCGCTTCAGGGCGAGCAAAGATCTGCTTCCATTTCACGACACTATTGACCTGCTAACCTAAAATAGGCCAAGGAGACAAAGGCTTGCTACACTTCTCACATAAAGAACCAGTACTTGTACTTGTAGCATTTTACAGGTTTTATGGGTTTGCTGATAACTTCACTGCGAATCATAAAATCTATTATAGTACATACCAAACTGTGACACATAAAATATTTTACAGATTTTATGGTCCAAAGATGTTATATCTCTTCTCGTAAGTCATATGACATCGACAAATGTTGGCACACAATGCAGTACTACTATCACTAAAATGGCAGTGTAAGTATCACTAAAGTAAATCAATGAAATCAAGTGACAGCAATTTTAAAATTAAATACTCATAAAAAATAAAAGTGTTAAACAATATATTTTTTGGATATTTTATATATTATAGTAAGAATTTTCTGATATTTTACAGATATTTTGTTGGATACTTTACCCATTTTTGTTTGATATTTTACTAATTTCTGTCTGATATTTTATCATTTTTTTATATTTGCTTTTTCAGGGATATATTACAAATTTTTGATGGCTATTTTACTGATGTTTACTGTTTTTCTGATACTTAACTAATATTTTTCCTGACACTTTATTTTTGGGGAGATATCTTACCAAAACTGACATTAGCCTTTAAGTGCAAACCTGAGGATTTAATCTAGGTATGACATAAAATAACAAACTGGGGCATAAGCCACTTTTAAAACACTAATGAGAAAAAAGATTACACAACACCTCAGTATCGGATTCAGGTGCTACAGCTTCAACAGGTTAAACCACTCATACATTGATTTTCCGCGGCCAAAACAAAGTCACAAGTGTGCAGTAAATACCAGGGGAGGTGATATTTTGACCTGGGCCTGATTAGTCTTTTTACTGGGGTTTGGTTAGTGTTAATGATTAATCAAAGAGATTTAGAAGAAGGTAAAGAGGTGTGACTAATTTGCATCTTGAAATTTGGTTTTGTCAAGACACACACACACACAATGAGCCTTAATTCACACACTTAACCCGAACACTAGATATAGGACATATTTATATTCAAGATCCATTATTCAGGCTTCACATTTGACTCATTAACAAATTATAATTTTAACATAGGTGCAGTCACTAGTTCATAGAGGACTTACTGTTGGATTTGACAATCAATAATGCATCATTGTGTGTTAGAGGACTGCGTGTGCTAACATGTGTTGAGGTTAGCACAACAATCTGATTGGCATGTGAATCAGAAGAAAACACCAGAGCTGGAAGAGTCGCCTGCGTCCTATAAATCAGTTTTTTGGGATTAATTCAGGTTCCCAAACAGCTACAACAGGAAGAGAGACAGAGAGAGAGAGAGAGAGAGAGAGAGAGAGAGAGAGACAGAGAGAGAGAGGTTGAGGGTTTGTGGTTGTGAATAAGACAAGGACAAAGACAAACTTGCACCAAACCATGACTCTGTAACCAGGGTATGAACCGTGACTTCTGTGCAGCCCCATAAAGGACCCCAGCACTATCACCAGCATCTAGATTCACAGTAGTAGATTCTCAGACAGAGCAATTTAACCGTTTTTTATGGGGCTTTTATCGGTGTCTCATCCTGGTTTGGCTGACTGAAGGTTATGGCGTGGGATAATAGTGTTTCTTCACATTAGAATTTCAAAAGAGGAAATAAACAATTCTAGAAAATCCAATACAATGCCAAACACAGTCATGTGGTTGTCTCTGTTGTGACACCTGCCAAGTAAACGAGCAAAGTATGCAGAACAGGTTGGGGTTGATGTTACACAGATGAAGACACTGCAAAGAATCTTCTGAATGACTACGAGACACTGAACACATCTACGTTTTCGTGCAATGATCTCAACTTCACAAGACAACTGAGTCATGAGCTAATTAGTCCACCTATTGATGAAAAGACACCAACCTAGTTTATGAACTCTAAATACACTTTTTTCACGTTTTCCCTCTAAGGTACTTTCTCTTTCATCATCAGATATCAACAAGCTTTCAAGGCAATCAAGTATTTTTAAGCGCATGCCGCTAAGTTTGCTTAACACAGCAGAGTCAATATTAATAGAGTGCTATTTAAGCCCGGGTTTACACACAGAGCAGCCAGAGAGTTAATGATTGACCGGGCTTTGCTGGGTGTCAATATGAAAAAAACAAAACTATGTTGAGATCTGCAGTCTTACAATTGTTAACTGGGTTTGACAGAACTTATGGGAAAGCCATAACATTCTTCACCTTTGATGTGAAACTAGTGGGAAGACATTTTATGACGTCCATTTACCCGCAGTCATTTCGTGTGACTTGCATTCCTGTCCTGAGTGCCATTGTCAGAGTGTGCAGTTTTTCCTTGGTATTCCCTGAATGCCTCACATGTTAAAAATATGTATTCCTCATTGTGGTTTAGCTGCCAAAAGTAGCTTTCTGAAAAACAGTCAAACTGACAAAACAAACCAATAAAAATGCAGAAATAATATAATTCAACAAAGCTACTCTACATTATGTGTCTGTAATAAAGAGTAATTCTTTTTCATCCAGATGTGGGTTGTGACTTGTCAATATGGAGGATTTGAGGGATTAAACTATGAATGGGATTTTTCTTTTCAACAAAAAAAGGTAATCCTACGGACAATCAGGGGGAGAGTCGGCCTTGTCGGCAAGATTCAAAACCAACTTCACCTCTCACACACAGCTGAGCCACCTATGCTGACACAAATACACAATAGCCCGATCAGTGAGCAAACAAGGGAGGCTAAAGAACAAGTTGCAATTGGTTGAGATCTCGATGGAATTTCAGCTGATTTATATGGTGCACAAGAAATGATGAAGGTCTAAAAAAAGTGAGTCAAAACCAAGCTGGAAAAAATTAAAGAGCTTCTCTTTCTCCCATCAGTTCATCAGATGATGAAATGATCTGACTTCACCAGTGGATCTGTAAATAATGTAGGATTGGGGTTCACTACTTTGTTTAATTTGTTAATTTGTTTAATTGTTTTAATCGGTGATTTTAAATATTTTAATAATGGTTTTTAATATTGTGGGGTAAAAATTAGCAGGAAAAATAATGCACAAACCCCATTTTGTACCTTTTTCAGTTTTCTTAATGTGAGTATATTCAGGGATGTCCTCATCATAAGATAGTCCTCTTTAAAGTAAACTGCACAGTGTCCTGTTGTTGTTGAAATCAACTACGAATTGTCTCAAAAACTGGGAAACTGTCTCAGGCATTAAGAGTCTAGATACAACTAGTGGTAAGACAAAAAATTAGTTTCTTGTTTGCTTGGGATTTCTTGCGTTACTTTGAATGAACAAACTCTTACAAAGAAATTGTTTATCTGACAACTTGTGTGTTCACTCCTGCTTAACCCTTGTTACTAGTAGTGAGTAGTCGTAATTTAATAGTTCTAAAGGCCAGAGACATTTTGGCAAATATGGTGACTTAATTACCAAACAATTTCATGTCTATAAAGATAATCACGAGAACTATTTAATACATGAAAATGAATGAAGGTAGTTCTAGTGTTGTTCTGAGCCTGGGCCTACTCACTGGAGCCATTTCCTGAATTACAACAGCAGCTTGGCACAGTGGTTAGACACAACATGAAATCACTGTAAAGCGGAGCCTGAATCATTAACCGACTGGCCGACATTAGCCTGATCGGTATCGACACACGTATCATCGGTGAATAACAAGAAGCAAGCAGGATGTGAATGCAGAAGATATGTTTGCAGTACTGTAGAAAGAAAGAGTTAATTTCTCACGACATATCCTGATCTTTAGTCACCATATTTAGGTGTAATTTCAAACATGTTTCTTAGGTTTGTAATTTTCTAAAAAAACAGGATATGAGCAGATAAACCATTACCAGATTGTTTTTTATTCTCAAATACAGCTTTGCACACTGTCATGGTGGATGCTGCCAACCTGGACACTGTTATCAAAAAACACATCTGTATCCAACTCTGACTTTTTCACTTTTCCATATACATGTGTGAGTGAGTGATAAACTCTTCAATGTTATTAATGTTTTCTGTGATTAAGCCTGCTACAAAATACTTCTCCTGTCTTCTGACTTACACCTGCTCTGATGACTTCAGGTCAGTTACTGTACCTGAGGGCTGCCTGGGGGCTCCCACACTGTTAATGCCACAGTGGGCGTTTATGGGCCAGTGTCAGGGCCAGTGTAGTGCACGTGTGGCGCCTCGCGGGGGCGGGGTGGAGGTGGAGGTGGAGAGAGGTGGGGGGGCACTGATGGTCTATTCAAACAAGCCACAGAAAACAAGACAGCAGTGCTTTTCAGCTGGCAGGAGAGAGGAGAAGAGTCAGAACTGGTCTGACCGGTGTGCATTCAGCTGCTGAGGGCTCCAGTTTGAAGAGCAGAATTTAAAAAAAAAAAAAAAAAAAAACTTCACCTTGTTCCAGGAAACAAAAGGGAAAAAGCTGAAGGACACCATGTGTGGACACAGATTCAAAACTCCATATTATTATGACATGTGACAGGAAGCAGGTCACAGGTAAATAACACATGAGCTGATCGGAGCAGGGACAAACACGGAGGCTGGTCTTACCTCTTGAGTACAAGGATCTGGGAGGATTCAGGTCGAGGTCCCCGCTGAAAAGGGAGATAAAGTCAGAGGGCATTGCAGACCTCAGACTGAGAAACCGGACACCCTCACTCACTCGCAGCCGGATGTCGCTGGTCGATAATAGTGTCTCTTCAAACTTCGGTCCTGTTGCGGGACAGTTGTGAATCAACAGTTGACCCTGTCCTCAACGCTGGTTCAGTGTCTCCGGGCTGCTCGGTCCCCCCTCTGTCTGCCTCCGACTCATGTTGTTGTCAGAGGACGACCCGAGCTGCGCACGCCGAGGCACGCCCACTCGCATGACGCAACACGCACAGAGCACGTCCGGATAATTTATGATAATTGGCCTCCAGAATAATCAACAATCTTTTTTATTCTTTTTTTTACTAATTATTTGATTTTTACTATAATTAGTTTTATGTTGATTTTTTAAATTCTTAATTGAGTGACATTTCTTTGTACAATAAAGTGTCAGGCTGCTGAAAGATGTTTATATATCTGTTCAATAAAAATGATGATTATGAGATGAGTGAAGAGTTTGTAAATTTGACTATGAATGTGACTATGAATATGAACCAGCATTGAAATTAACAGGAGTGATTTTATGTGCAGTTTTCACTTACCCAAGAGCAAACTGGTGTATGTAAATTTTACCAATTGTAGCAAAGAGAGGAAATAAAATTCAAACAAGACCTTACATGAGAATGTCTTAAATCTGTTATATCTATATGTATCTCTGTAGCACATACCTCTGTATTAAATAACATAAGATATTCCTTTATTAGTCCCACAATGGAGAAATTTACAATACATTACATAATTACATTTACATGACTGTACCTGTATCTATGAAAACTTTATCCTGTACTTTACTGTACAGTACAAACAATATTACTTACTTGCACCAATGTACCACTGTGTTTTTACTGTGACAGTATTATTCTACATTTTAGACTTATATTATTCCTAGTTTTATGTTCAGTTCCTGCTCCTTGATCTGTCTATCTATCTATCTATCTATCTATCATCTATAGGTGGCATTTGCTGTCATTTTACCTTTAAATGTAGTTGTCAATATCTCTTTCTGTTACAGGTCATGTCCTTCCACATCATAAATGTACACAACATGTGCACCCTACAGTTATAGACTCAATTCATCAAACTCACAGAAAAGCTGAGTGTCCATTAGAGCCAGAGGTGAATTGCAGGAGCAACAAACTCAAAAAGGCCTTTAAAGGCACCTGGCATTGGATATCAAGGGTGTGCGTAATGTTTATGGTTCACAGATCTTCAGATCGTGTTACATATTACTATATATTTTGACTACATACACACAGTAAAATGAAAATTGTTGAATCTGATAACATCCAGAAGTGGTAGCGTCATATGCCTTAAGAACCGTAGTGTTGTTTATCAGTTTTATTTTATGCAGCCACCTGTTGTCTCAAAAGGAAAAAAGCTAATGATATATGTCTTAGATAACTCAACTTAAAAAGAAGAAACTAATAATAAAGAAACTGCTATATTATGACTGAATATTATTTAACTATTTCTTCATAATTACATGTGAGAAATATGATGACTTATACTGTGCATAACTGTAACATGTTGCTAAATATGTTACCATCAATTACTGCACATGGCTGACAAATGTAATCTGACAGCTGATGGAAAGTACACATAACACATATATAAAGGTCATTGTTTTACAACAGCTTTTATCAGATTTGTCAGACTGCTGGAAATACAGCGTTCTAAAAGTACATCTTACAATATTTAGTCGCAGAAACACAAATTTATTTACTTAACAACATATACCGCAGCCTAAATACAGTGCATCAGTGTATAACATTATCCTCAGTTCCTTCGTTCAGTGTTTCAGCTTCTCCTACAAAAGTGCAGTAATAGAGAGAAATGCTAATAGTTTACAGGCGTGCAAGGGCTAATATTCAGTCAAAAAGCAACAACATGTTGGTTTGAATAAATGAAGCAAGCTGTGGCAAGCAAAAACTGAAGTAAAGCATTCTGTGGGTGGACTGTAGAGGAACATTTCAACCCTCACGAAATTGTCGAGAGTCCATTATTTGAAGCAGATGAAACAACTGGCCTATCAGTTAGAGAGTCGCCACCTTGTTTCTTATATTTGAGTCCAAACAAACTGCAGAGTTTCATCAGCATCAGGTCCACAATCTCATCCTCTTCTGATGGCTGTAACAGTGAGTAATATGTGTAAGTCATGAGAGGCTGTTTCTATAATGGTCAGATGTCACTTCCTCTACAACATGTGTTAAGACATCTCAGCATGACTGAGTTACCTTGTGATGTATCTGCTCTTGACTGAATGCCACCAGAATGACAGAGATGAAGAGGTTCAGCACCACGAAGGTCATGAACACAATGCAGGAGCCGATGAGGAAAGCACCGAGCACTGGATTGTAATTCAGAACCTGAGGAATCAGGAGGAAGACGTACACTGAAGAAGGGTCAGTTGTTATAATCTGCTGAAGTACAACTATAATAGTCCCATACCAACCTCTTCATAGTTAAAAATGCCAAGCTGCAGGCTGATCATGGTCTGTGCGGCATCCAGCAGAGTCCGATAGGAGTAGAGCTTCCACCCGTACATAAGGTTAGACTGAAAGGAACAAAGTGTTAATAACCACAGTTTGAATTAGTTCTCTTTCACAAAGTGTACCATGTTGATGATGTGAGTGTGGGAAACTGCTCACAGCAATGGAGTAGGCCAAGAACATGATGGTCATCACTACCAGGAAGCCTGAAATATCAGTCCAGGCTCGCTGCAGCGTGGCTGTGATCATGTGCAGCTTTGGGTTCAGCCTCAGCAGGTGCCACAGTTTGATTGTAGCCAACAGCACCAGGAAGGCAATCAGATATCCCAATACTGCATCGGCCTTAGCTGTCTCATGGAAACTGGCATATCTGGAGACAGAGCATGAGAGGACAGAGCGTTGATTTGACTATCTAGTGAGAAAGTTTTGAATGGATTGAGGAAATAATAGTGAAACAAGTAAGTTTTCCTATTTATTGAGTTGAAATTTATTCAAATAACAGATTCTCTGTGAACTCATTGGTTTCCAAAGATTAAAATGAGGCTGAAGTGTGACATGCATTGACTCGCTACACTGTTTTGCAGATTACAAAATAAAAAATAAAAAAGCAAAATGCAGAATAAATGAGCAAACTTGTTGTTCATACCAATATTAGGATACAATCCTTAAGTATATATTTGTATGGGTTGTGCCTTTTCTTATTGCTTACTGGTCTTTGTTGTTCTGGTAGTACTCCATATCCCGCATTCCCAGTAAAGTCCTCTTGATGAAGACAGACAACGCGCTCCAGCTGAGAATGATAATTGCCAACTCCAGAAGGTTCCACTTACTTTTGAAATAAGCCCATCTCTGCTGCTTCATCAGCTTTCCCTGTCAGGGGGAGAGGAGTTTGTGCAACTTAATTATTATTATTAGTAATGGCAGTAAATTGAAGGTATAATGAATTTATACCTGGACAAACATGTAATAGATGATGAAGAGGAAGTAGATGGCTTCAGAGGCCATGACAAAGATGTGAAGGCCGCCGGTCGACTGGTACAGACGAACACTCTGAAGCTCACTGCGGAACTGGAAAGCTCCTGGAGGAAAGAGACGGACGACATGATTCTTGTAACAGGTGAAGTCTCCTGTGTGAGAGCTGTGCATGGATTACTTACCGATGGCTGTGGTCTCCAGCATGAGTGTGACAATGCAGAAGAGGTTGACGTTGGCGTTGTACACTGTGAACTCCACAAAGACTGCTTGGGTGTGCATGTCAAACCAGGTGTTGTCAAAAAGGTACTGAAGGGATCTGCAATTAGAAAATGATGGTTAAATAAAATGATTTCTAAATGTTAAACTTTAAAATATGATTCACAGGCAGAGGGCAACTATGTGCAGATCTGGTGTCAATGATGTACAGTATGTTAAGAGCAAATAAAAGCACTTTACTTAAATCTAAAGATTGTGTATTATGTTTGTGTTGTCTCTCTATCATCTGTAAAATTGCAACTAATAATTATTTTCATAATCTAAGTACAGTTTTGATTTTTGATTTTTTTGTCTATAAAATGTGAAAAAATATGGAAACATGCCCATTGCATGTTCCCAGAAACCTTAGAAACCTGAGAAAACTTATTTTCATCAAAAACAAAATAATTTGGATTCTTTTAATACTGATAGAAACTCTATCAAGAAAAGCTGCTACGTCTCACACTTAGGGAGCTGCAACCTACAAATGTTCTTACAATTATTAGTTGATTACGAAAATTAAGTTGATTAACTTTCAGTCAATTAATCTTAAATGTATTAAAATGCATACCTGCTCGAATTTTGTAAATCTGGCCCCAGATCCACCACAAACCCTCCTCCTCTGTAGAGCATCACGCTGCCCCAGATGGGGTAGGCCCTCAGTTTGCCCTGGGACTGGTACGTCCACGGGCTGCGAAGGTTCAGTGTGGTGTTACCACCCGCGAAGTGGCTCCAGCCTGGACCGTAGGAGCCCATGTCCTCTGACTCCCATGAATACGGAGCGTGGCAGTCCCGCTCAGGCTGCTGCATGGAGGGAGCCACGTGGCAGGAGTTTTTACGCACCCTCACCTGGCGAAGACGAGCGTTACCCACCAGCTTGGAGTTTCCATCCGTGATGAATCCTGTGATAGAGTTTCAGGTCTATTTATTTATCAAAAGTCAAGTCTAACATCTCCTGTCATTTCAGTTCCTGCCTTCGTGTATCTTCCTGATTACCCACACCTGTGTCTCATCACTTACCTGCCCCTGATTTTGCCAGTAGTCAACTCTGTATACATACTTGCCAGCTTTCCCTGCTCTTCTGCCAGATTGTCTTCGCTATCCAGCATTATTCCTTGTGTTCATTTTCATGGTTTTTGACTTCTTTGTTTTTTTGGTTTATGGATTTTTGCCTCCTCCCCACCTAGATTTGTTTGCCTTGATTGGATTGGCCTCCTGTGTATGATCACCTTTACCTCGCGTCCTGTGTGTGTGTGTGTGTGTGCCCAAAATCATTACAACACTGCTGATATCATGTAGTATATGTAACTTGCTCCTTACTATAGTGGTAAGTAGTAGTAAGCACAAGTGAGAGTTCAGTTTGAGGCATTGCAAAGATATATAATATTTGAGTACAATATCTTTCTACAATTCACTATTTTGAGAGCAAAAAGATCCATGGGGGTGGTATCAGTAAATTCTCATGTGTAGTCCAACATTTAAATGTGAAATATCGTCATTGTCATCACAACTCTTGATATTTTATTGTCAGATCCAACTTATAGTTGTATTAATGCTAATTTACATTGAGAAAATTAGGATAAATAACAATATGCAAATAAAATGAGCTTCAGAATACAAGAACCAGACTTACCATCAGGCCATACCATTTATTTACCAAATGAATAAAAACAATAAAAGCTGAATAATTTACATGTGATTTCCATCCTGTCACAAGTACTCAAATGATTTGCAAAACATATTAACTTCACAACATACTGACCTGGGTACTCTCCAAATAGGTTGCTCAGTAGAGTTGTGTTTGCCCAGTTGAACACATCCTGAATGCTCATACTGTCTGAGATGTCTTTGCTGAAGCTCTGTTGGATGTGTTGGGTCAGATAGAAAGCGTTGGGGTCCCTCTGACCGTACGCCACCAGGAGCAGCATCCACATAAATCCCATGTAGGCTGCATCACAAACAAATATCTTACATCAGCATCTCAAACTGTAACACATTGTTCCTTATGTTATCAAAGTGGTTCTCTTACCAAGAATCTCCCTTATGAGGGCAAAGACCTTCTGCTCTTTAATCATGTTGTTCCTCATCCTCTCGATGTCAGTAGCAGGTGGTGGCTGATAGAAGCTGCATGTGCTGTCTCTTCTTGCTGCACGCACCATGTCAGGATCATCTGAGAGAGGAACACCGTACTGATATGTTTTCTTATTTCACACAAATCAATGCAACAAAAAAACCATACCTGAAAAAAACCATACCTGTGTTTCTCAGACTCTCATCTATCTGAGGCTCTCCGTACTCCTCCTGGTCAACTTTCTTCAGAACAAGAGCAAAGAAAGCAGCAAAGCCAAGAACCTGTGATGGAAGATTTTCAGACTTCAATACCAGAGGACCTTCATAATGATCAAAGTATTACAAATACAGTATGCATGTACTGTAGTACTGGTAAGTGCAGCTGGGGAGGATCTGGAAAGCCTTGCAAATGTTTATAAAGCAATACATAAATTGATTTTATATATGCCTTGATGTGACCAGAAATAGTAAAAGTAATGTAGCAGTGTAATATATATATATATCATAAACATACAAGTATATAACATTTTAATAAAGAAAAAAGGCTGGACATTAGTTGCTCACTTAATAAATTACACATTTACCACAAACTGTTATGTCTCTCACCTTCAGAGGCTGAGTGATAAAGAGACTCTCAAAGAAGGAGACCACCATGGAGATAAGCCAACTTATAGAGCGGTCTTTCCCGTACGTCAGCCCATACATCATGGTGAAATATCCTGACACACCGCTGGTTGCAATCACCAGCATCCAGCCAACAAACACAAACCACCATGGCAGCCCTCCTTGGCAGCATTTCTTGGCAGAGTCTCCATTGATGCTCCCTTCTGGACTGAGGCTGCCATCGAGCTGGTCTCCTTCCAAGCTGGACGAGGGCGGGTGGTGCTCCAGGAGACCCTTCATTCCCTGAACTTGCTGCATGGCTCGGTTGTAGCTGTCTGGGTTCGGAAAACGAGAAGGTCCCAGCAAACTCAGCTCCTTCTCAACGTGACGCAGCTGCCTGTACAGGTACCTGCTGTTGTTGCTCTTCTTCTGAACTTCATCTGAGGACTTCTCAGGACTCCCCCACACACTGTTTTCTGTCCGTAAAAATCAGTATCTGTCAGTTAGGATGTCAAATGCATTGTGGCCATATTTCAACAAAGAAATCAATGTATTTTCTATAATAGAAAAAAACTTTACAAATACAAAGAAATTATTTTCTTTGAGGTCATTAATTTTGTCTTTCAGTGTGCAAATTAAACCATAATTAGGCATAAAAACTAAGGCATGGCCTAATTTAGACCACTGACAACATTCCAGATCACATCCCATCACTACTAGATCAGTCTATTTCATATTTTGATTAATCAGCCAATCCCATGAGGAAAATACTGCTGAAGAAAAATACATCGTAAAGAGACAGAAGGAAGATAAAATACTGTGTATATATTTATTCACATATTTTATTTTTTTCTTTCTTTCACCAGCCAATAAAAATCTGAAACACATGATATCAAGAGAAATGTAAAGGTTATGGTGTTGTCTACCTTGTAGATTAACTGCGTGTAAGCTGAGGATCATGGAGCGATCCCTCTTAGAGGCGTCAGTGTAGAAGTCTCCAGCCGCCCGGTTCTGCTGTCTGATGATGTCCTCCACCAGAGATAGCAGAGTGTTGATGTCGGCCTGCTGCCCAGGCCGGAGCTTCAGGTCCGGCAGTGGACTCCTCATGGCTTTTGACAGCGACTGAGCTATTCTCTTTATGTCCTAATGGAGAAACCACATGAAGCACTTTAGACATGTAAAACAAAGGAGTTATTATTACTTCCAAATCATCTATCAGGATATCGGTTTCCTCACCTTGATGACAGTGTCTGGTGTGATGTCCTTCAGCTCTTTTTGAGGGGAAGAAGTCTGTGAGGGGGAAACTCGACCAGTCTTCCCCTGTTTAGATGCATCTGTTTTGGCGGCCTTCTCTCGAGGACGAGTGTTTCTGAAGATACTCACGATGAGGAGATTGATGGGAAACATGATGATTGAACTTTGAATTCCAATCATAACCTGTTGCCAGGTGAACTCGATGTGACCTGCAATGTAAAGTGTTTTTAAATCTAGTCGAAATTGGATGCGATTAAAGGACAATTCATTCAGTGGGACTGGATTGAATTATTTTGGATACAAGAATGAACATCCACAGATAATCATCCATCCATAAAACCCTCAGCACTACTTTCCCATGCCCCAGGCCACTGCCATGCAAAAGTTCAATGCAAAAATCCATTAGAAAAATCAAGTAGGAATCATAGTTGGATCTTGGGAGGCCTTAGGTGACTAATTTAAAATTGTTCTATTGTATAATAAAATAATCAGAATTTTTGTGTTTTGTTACCTACCTAGGTCCATGGTCTGCTCAGAGGGGTCAGTAGGGATGCCCCAAAACATGATGCTGGTTAACATGGTGCACAACAGCAGAGAAAAACAGCAGGACACTCGCTGCACACGTGTGAAAGTGCTGCAGGGAGGCCGACTAATGACAGAGAACCAGATGTGGCCATCGCGGAAATCCTTAGCTGTCTTCATGAAGAACAGATTACTAGGAAGTATTGAAAAAAGGACATTAATAAATCAACAATGATACAAAATCAAGCAAAATTCTTTGTAATTTGTTTTTACCAGATCCATAATTAGTCTTACCTAAACCTCTTCAAATCCATTTCTGTGGCAACTGGGAAGACCTTGTCAAGAGTGCACTCTCCCACATCTACAGCCAGCCAGGAGTTACACAGGAAGTGCCATTTCTGACCACTCTCCAGATCCTGCACCATTACTTTGTTGACATACCTGCATGTAACATCAATAATTATCTACTGTGCTTATAACAACACCACAAACTGAAGTGTAACATGAATTAAATCATCAACCCGTACCATGCAGGGTGTTCTCCCGAGTTATCGTGCCACAGCCTGATGCTCTGCAGATCTCCAAGGGAAAAGTGTGTGGTCAGCAGAAACATGTCCACCCCACCTCTCTCAAACACTGGCTTCTCAGGGTCTGTCAGGTGGTGGGGCTCACTCTCTCCCTCCGTACCCAGCAGAGTTATTGTCACCTAAAGCAATCAGGATGGACAGAGATGCCAAGAGCTGAGTCAGCATCATAAATGTTAGGAAACAGAAGCAGCAGACTGTGCTTGGTTTCTTTGTGTCTCTCAGCTTTAGCAGACATTACTGACCTGAGCAGAAGTGGATGCACCATGCCGATGTCCTGTGCTGAAATTCAGCATGTAACGATACTCAGCCAATGGGTCATTATCCTCAAGTACTGTTATCTTGACCTACAAGTGAGTGTGAAGACATAGCATTGAGGGATTTTTATTGGTAGATTCAACGACATAAATTCTACAATTCTTTAATTTCATTTAGGAGACGCTTTATCCAGTCAGGAGAGAACAACCTTTTTAAGTCATTACATAAAGTGAATATTATACAACAAGAATTAAATGGAAGATAAATGAAGCAATGAAAGACGTTTGATTCACAGACCTTGTAGGACGTAATTCAAGCACTGAATTATATATGTATGAATTCTTTCATAAATTAAAATACTCACATATTACAAAAATACCCCCAGTTTATATAATATAATGTGGTGAGGGTTTTCACTGAGAATTACCTTGGCTGAGTCCTGGATGTCTTTCCTGCGTGCCCACACAACTACCAGCAGGTAAGCAGCAAAGATGGCCCCCACAAAACACACCACCACAGGATTGTTAGTGAACGTAGCAAAAAGTTCTGCTGTGCGTGACACGTCCACCAAGTTCGGCATGATGAAGAAAGAACTGCCAAAGAAAGTTAAGTGGTTACAGAGGCATTGGGTGACCAAAGGTGTGGTGAGTGGACCAACCTGTAGAAAAACAAAAAAGAGAGAAAATGAGCTGGTCACATTTTGCAACTCACTTTTTAAGGATGTGTTGATGCAACCACTGCGGATGTGTGTTATTTTTTCACTCACCCTGCAGCCGTCTTCACTCCAAGAAGACTCAGTTTCATTCCAGTATTTGCATTGGGCAGCGATGGAAAGCACAGTGACAGTGGCATTGATGGATTTGACGCCTGGCTCTACAATAGGCTTCATAACAAGGTAGTGCAGTCCAACATCTCCTGTTCGGTCTTTGGGACTCAGCACCCAGGTATATTTCTCCTCTGTGTCAAAATGACAAATATGTTCATATACAACAAACCTGATTCCAAGAAAGTTGGGACTTTGAGAGTCAACAAACCTAACTGCTGGTTCTTGCTCACTAATTTATGTGTTGATTGTTCTAGTGGGAAAAGTTTGTTGCATTTGTGGCAAACACATACAGCATAATGCAGCCTGTCAGACATCTCCAAAAAGTAGAGCAAGGGACAATCAATACACCACAAAAGAGTCACCATCACACTTTAATTGTGATGGTCAGTAGTAGATTTTAAAAGGACTTTTAGCCATATGATGTATGCTCCAAAAAGTAACAGTGGTAGTAATTTTACCTTCTGTGGAATTCTCTCGAGGGATCTGAGTCTTGGCCACATAATTCTCATCATTTGGATAATCTTTACAACCCAGGAATAGCATGAAGGAAATGTCTTGAGACGGCTCCATTTTCAGCACCAGTGTTACATCCGGCGAGGGAACGTCAATTATTAATGTGCTGAAATTGGCAAGATCCAGGACTGTGCTGTTCTCCTGCCCGATGTCAAGCCTCGGCAGGAGAATCTGAAAAGCCAGAAAACACATTATTCTGAAGAGTCTACTAATGTCATATAAAGTGTAGTAACTGTAAAAACAAACAGTACCTCTATCTCATCAGGTAAGTTTTCTACAGGAATGACAGTGCCGTCCATTCTGGTGAGAGAGACAGATCCTACAGTTCCTGTGATGTTGTCATCCTTCCAAGAATATGGATTTGTCTCAAAGCTCATCATCTAGAAAGAGGGAGGCATGTGAAAAATACAAATTATGCACAACTGTGACTCTTTCCCTTTTCTTTTTCTCTGTTGTTTCTATAGTTTTGGATGATGTCAGATTTTAACAAAGTTTTGAATGCTTCTCTCCTCCATGTTCTGTTTACCGTTCTCAAAATTACATGAATGGCCCCCAGACAGTGCAGATGTTAAAGGTAAGGAGGCAGATTTGTGACTGATCCAAATGAGAACTTCATTATTTATGAGGAATGAACTAGTATACTGTTGCCTCTTTAAACTAGTGTTACTGATGTTCAACAATAAGGAAAACCACACCTTCTACTGCCCACACAGACGTCAAGCTGCATCGGCATATTTAAATTCACTGCAAATGTTTATTCTTTTGCATTTCCATCCACTGGACACACACTTACTCTGACATCCACTGGCTCCTCTGGAGAGACAATGTGAGCAGGCAGCAGGGGGAAGGAAAATCTGGAGGAGCTGTTCTTCTGGACATTTATATCCTGCATTTGCATCTTTGCTGGAGACACTCTGAAGAAACAGGATGAGAATGATCTTAGTAGTTTCACTAAACCATAGTTCTAGTCCTAGCCTGTGTCAGTTATCTCTTACCTGTTGACATACACACTGATCTGACCAGAATCAATGATGGCAGGGTCTCCATTCAGCTTTTTATTATTCAGCAAAGCACTCTGAACATTGTTTATCCCAGTGAGAAGAAAATCGGAGACTTTTTTCTGAGAAAAACAAACGATATCGTGTTTCATTAAGACCATAGAGAACTCAGGAAAAACAGATATTTAGCAAGTGATCTGTGATCAGTTTTATCCTCACATTCGATGAAACATTCAAGATATTACTGGCTGCTTCAACTATCGGTGTAGCTGCTTGCACAACTTCTCCATCATCTCCGCTGTCCTGATTAATGCTGATAGTGTCGAGGGAGGAGCTGAGGTCTACCAACAATGAACCCGCTTCTTCCTGGAGAGGAAATAAAGCAACAACTTTCAAAAGTACTGATGAACATGCATTACACTCAGAGCAACACATTAAGTCACATTAGAAAATGTAATGTCCTGAATCCTGAAGAGGACAGGAGTTGAGGCGCACAACATCTTTCCTTTTTCATCTGTTTCATCTGTTTAATCTAGACTTCATTTACAAAGGCTTAAAACAAAGAAGCAATGGCTTTAAGAGGTCATTGGTCAAATGGTGCTGCCATACTTACCTAAATTTGAAGGATACAACTTTAATAACCTAAATCTTCTAGGCTAGGAAAGAATGAGCTCTTACAGTGTGTAATTTATTAAAAGCACATTTTGTATTAATCTGTAATTACTGCTATTGTCTTTTTACAAAGGGCTGCCTGTGCTGCCTTTTCTTACAATGGACAATGTGGAACTTAATAATTTGAAATACGTTCATATTGCTGTAGTGATCTACTGTACTGTACTAGTGATCAAAATGTACTTGAGCAGCGGGACTGAGCTCCTCTGGGCGCTGGGTGAGTCCAGCCACAGCTCTGGCCGTCACTTGCACTTCCTGAGTTGTGTTACTGGGTGAGTCCAGCAGAACTGTGGTCATTTTGGTCAACATTTGCTCTCTGAGCTGAAAGAGAGGGAAGTGCCGATTAACATCCCGGTGCTCTCCACTCGAGCTGTTGGTCTCACAAATATCATCCCGTTACCTTCTTCCTTGCATCCTTCTGATCCTGGCCGGCTTCTGTATTCAGCATATCAGAAACTGAAGTGAATATTTGTCCCAGAGCCTCACCAGAGAGCAGACCCTGCTGCTCTAACTGACTCACACTGTCCTCCACTGCAAACTGGAGAGCCTCCACAGAGGTGCTGGAGCTGCTTCTCCGCACCTTGAGGAACATAAACAGTCACAATTTTACATGGACATTTTTTTTTTTAACCTATTTGAATTCTTCAAATCCTCCTTCTTTGTCTGAGATACATGATTGCTGATCGATGACAAACCTGAGTAGAGACAGTTGTGGTGGCTTCCTCATGTTCATTTTTCACAGTCACCACAACAGACAAGCTGTAGTTGTTGTTCTTATCTCCGAGAGGCAGGAAGACAGATTTCACCTCATGTACATCAGTGCAGCGCAGATGTTGGCCTCAAAGATAAAAGAGATAACTTAGTAAAAATACTGTAATAAAGTTTTGATTATTCATCTGCATGCAGGTTGTTAAATGGCCAAATGTTTTTATAGGCACTCATTTTTTCCATTACTCTGAATAGTGACGGTTAAACATCCAGGTGTAGAAATAGTAATCAAAACACATTTTTGAGTTAATCTCTGTCTCACCCAGCAATTCAAAACCTTTCTTACTCTGAGACATTTTTGCCACATGCATAAAGCAACTAACTTATAACTAAATTATATGGCAACCAGCTGTTACTTTGCCCTGATCTGCCTTTCCTCACTTCCTTCCACCAGATTTATACTCCTCCTCCTCTCTTTTATTCTTCTTTCTTTCTGTCTTGTAAACAGACTTTGAATTAAATTAGGACACAGCAGTGCCCACTCTCACCTGTGTCTGTTTTGAAGCAATAGAAGCAGCCTGCAGAGCAGAAAGAGCTTTCTCTGCAGGTAATGTCAAAAGCATCGAGAACTGTTCCCGAGGGTGGAGAGATGCTACATGAGGGGGGGCTACGGTCTGTAGGTGCATCAGTTGCAGCTGGTTCAGTTGGCTCAGGACCTGGTATTGGAAAAGTGTACTTGGCAAAACCTGGCTCCTTCTTGCCTGTAAGAAGAAAAACATGCATTTTGCAAATCAATTAATCAGCTTCTTTCAAAACCAGAAGTGAAAAACAAAAAAAGTAAGATTTCAAAAGGCATTCAAAAGGGCCCCAAACCCTATTTATACTAAACCTTAATCTTTTTCTAAAAATTCTGATTGACTATGGGATGAAAACGCACCATAAGCATATACAGTGATGGTGTGCAATGTGTCCCTTGAAACTTTCAGATGTTGGCTATGTACAACATACTCAGTGTTGCCATCCTGCTTCTCAATAAACGGCCTTCTTCCTGCTTTGGAGTAACATTTCTCACGGTCATCCTGGGAAAAGATGATCGGTTAGTAATTGTTTGATGCATTAATTTCTCCTGCCACAGTTTCAAATCAATTTAAATGCTGTTTTACCGTCAAAGGTTTGGGGTCCTCAATGTGCCAAACTACGTCTGGGCAAGTTGTCTCACAGCTCAGTCTTAGCTTTACGTGGTCGTTCACATTAATCGAAGCACAATCATCACAACTGCAAGAATAAAAGTAAATATATAATATACATACAATATATCGAATCCTGCAAGAAATGTTGTGTGTCAACTTCTGCCAGCAACCTGCAGAATAATCATTTTAAGGATATTTGAACATGTATTAAAAATGCTGGCCTTTTACCTGATGGTGACGTCAGTGAATTCTTTTGGAGTAACGGTGACACACTTTGAAGCAGAAGTAAGTTCAAACGATTTCCGAAACCAGGTTGTCTTCCTCACAGTTAAAGTGTAATTGAAAATGTCAAAGGGCTGTGGAAGGCAATCTTTTTCAATAACATGAGTTTCATCCGTTGTTTTGTTCCTGCATTTGCAATTTCCCTCTGTACGGAAAGAAGCAGAGGCAGAACTTTAAAATAGAGATTACAGTACTGCTGCTGTAGACAGGCAAATATCATGAATCACAGTATCATTATAGAATATTTACAGAGGATGGACAAAATAATGAGAACACAATGCAACTAACTAGAATAGAACTAACTAACTACAACCTCAGAAACTATCCAACTGTTGGACACGCTAGGTTATGACCAGGTTTTTGGAGGTTTTGTGTTTGATGCCAAAATGTAAACATCATATTCTAGCTTCAGAAATCCAGATAATCCCAGTTTTGAGAAACCAGAACATGCTAGTTGGAATAAGACAGAAACCAGAATATGGCAGATTTCCAGTTATTGTGACCACAGTATGATGGTTGTGAAAGTCTGGTGCCAGTTCTGCTGAAATGAAAGTGAAAGCTGGACAACTGATGAGGATAAATTGTATTGGTCAATTGCGTGCTCATCTTCTGTTTCTGGTGATCAGATGGGGAAACCAGATCCAGCTGTGTGAAAAATCAAGCAGTGTCCAGACAGCCAGAGACCAAACTGTGATCATCCTCAACTGCTGAGAGAACTCGGTTGGTAGGAATCGAAGACACACTTGACAAGACATATGATCTAAAACCTGGTTATAGTTAGAATCATGTTTGTCGTGTCGTTTGATTAAAAGTTCGATTACAAGTTTGATGTAAAATTCATATCTAATTGACAATGTTCTCACTTTCACAAACACTGCGACAGTCTATGAATAAAAACCAAACTCATTTAAAAGGCTCAGTGGTGGATTAATTATTGTGCTTACCACATTTCCATTCAAATTTGAGTCCTTTGCTGGGTAACGATTCACTTCCACTTACTCTCAGTGTGACACTCTGACTGTTGTCAACCAAAGTGTCTGGAGTAGCAATTATTTTCAAGCCATTAGAGTCGTCCACACTCATATTACGTGTCTGTAGATGAAAACAAAATCAGTGATGTAATAGAAGCAAGAAAACATCTCATCTGTTCATATTTGTAATTTAATGTTAGACGAAATACATTTGCAGAGATCATTAGCTACATACTGTGTCTCCATATTCATCTTGTGAGTAATTCTGGCAAGCCTGAAGAATGTTCTCTAAGTCCACGTCCACATCAGAAGCAGAGAAGGCATTCATGGCTCGCACCTTCACCTTCAACAATCCTTTAGCAAAAACAGTTTTTCTATTTAAGGGCATTGAGCACAAGTATTATACACTATGTGGTTTCCATTTAATGACAGTACAGCTTAAGCTATAAGTACCTTCAAGTGGGCTGGATAATGTATAAGCTTGTAAGCTCACATTGAGCATGTCTCTGGTCTGGGACAGAGTGTCCCTGGCTCCAGTGAGAGTGAAGAGGAGCTCCACAGGGGCTCCTCGCTCCAACGAAACACCAATGACAAGATCAGCAGAGTCAGGGCAGCCGTCTTGCTCTGTTATCACCGAGGCCTGCAGGCCTTCGACGGGCTCCAGCAGGCACAACTCCAGATCAGTAGACACTGTGTGGGCTGTGACCCTGTTAGAGGCCGTTAGAGTCAGGTTGTGGCAGCCACGTCCAAGCTTCTCCGCCACATTTGCACTCAGCGTAATGTTGTGGGGTGTGATCCCTCTGTCCACAGACAGGTTTGCAACCAAATGGTCTTCATGTTGAATTGTGTAAGAAACATTTGTACCTATTTTTAAAAAAAGGCAGTCACATTATTCTGTATTTTTTGAGAAGTGGATTATTGGAAGCATTTATTCCCTACAGTGTTTGACTCACCTGTCTCTACCATAACCTGGATCTGAACAGGCCTACCATGGAGCGCATTGCATTTAGTGCCACCTGTTGACATATTCCTGCTATAACACTTAATGACACCAAACTCTCCAACAGGCTCCTGAATGGTTATGGCTTTCTGAGCTGTGACATGCCAGTCACTGGTGGTGCACTCCACTCCCACCATGAAAACACCAGCATGGTTGAATTTGTGCATCAGAGTGCTCTCCATCCTATGAGACAGAAAGAGTAAAAGCTTAAATACAGTTAAATAAATAAAGTTAATGAATAAAAATCTGTTGAATGCAAAGTCTTGCTCACTGTACTGGGCTGTATGGATCAATAGTGTGGCCATCTCCAGCATTCAGTGTGCATGTGAGGTTTCCCTGAAAAGGATGAAGGAGCCACTTCACAGTGATGGTGACATTATCAAAGACAGCCGCCAGCTTGCTCATCAACAGGTGGAGTCCTGCCAGGAAATCACACTGTCAGTTTGAATTTATGTTCCTTGTTACAATAAATATAACAGCTCATAAAACATTTGAATGAACTGAAAGTCAACATGTAAGTTTAGATGAGAGGCTACATAACTCTTCTGGCAAAGTAGACGAAAGGTGAAGGTTAAGAAATTTTGTTGAGTCAAGAGAAGAGGAACATAACATAGTACACTGTCTGATGGTGACATCAACTGCAACTTTGGCTGCTAAAACTAGTTATGTAACTACACACATACCCTGTCCAGACAAACTTTGTAAGGCAATAAGATAATAAATTAAATATATTTATATGGCTAAAGTTATTTTGTGCACTCTTCTCCATCATAATGATCTATAGTATTGCTTAAGAAAAGTCTACATATAGTGGAATCTGACCTTGTTTGCAGTGGTACTCTACAGACAGGTAACTTCCCAGCGCAGGACATGGTTCACCAAAAGAGCTCAGATCCACTGGAACCTGGCAAGCCTGCAGTCCATGGCAATGGTCTGGAAAGACAGACAAGACAAGTAAATGACAACGTTGAATTTTCATCATGTGATGTTTTTATAACCCTCAAATGAATCTAATATCTCTTTAAAGTGGTGTATTAACAATGAGGAGAAACACCAACTATTTGCTACTCCAGCATAACCAATCCCAGACTGATATGAATGTGAATGTATATTTAACTCAAAGCTCATCTGTTCAGCTCTTATGAGGGGAACCGCTTAATGTCTTTTCTGAAAGTGTAATCCTTTTGTCTGCAGTCACAGGGCAATAGTGTTTTTTGGGTTTGAAACAAAACATGAACAAACAGTTGAAAACATGAGTTTGTAGTGATTTTAGTAGATTTTATCAGGCACATTTGTTCAAGCTACTTTAACAAAGCCAAATATGCTTCCATAGATTTTACTGTAAATACAAATATGCCTTTACACAAAGTGTTCCAGCATTCAAAGTAGTGTGTAGTGAGTTAAGTAAATCATTTTGTCAAATAAATGAGGAGTAACCAAATTTATTATACTTAGACAGTATTGTTCTATTTGTCTATCATAGTTGCTATTATATTTGCAGAACATTAAAATAGGCTGTTTTTATACATTATTTTATATTTCAATAACAAAATACTTCTATAATTCACAATACCTGTTACAGAATCCATCACATCCATCCAGCTGCACTCCTCCTGGGAGGACGTGGGCGAGGCTGTGAGTTTGGATCGGCAGTAGTGAACTGTTTTTCGACCATAGAAGCTGTCATCTATCTCTATAACTTGACCAGAACCACATTGCAGTGTTGCATTTTGACCATCACATGCGATAGATCTCCCAGAATCTGAGGGGAAAAAAAACAAAAATTACATGAGAGGAGCAAACACAACATACATTTAATGCTATATGTTGATTTATTTAGGAGGTCATACCGAACTGGCAAATGAAGTTGAGTTCCTGGCTACAGTTTCCTGTGGCTTCCCACTGGAAGCCTGAACGTCTCAGGATATGTCCACAGGCTGCTTGCGCATCTGGCATGTTCAGCCAGTTACTATAGCTGACATCTGAGCCATCTAGCCACGCAAGAGAACCTGGAAAAGGACAAAAAAATAAATACACAATTTAGTTTGATCAAACCTCTGTTTTGAATTCTGCTATTCAAGCGAAATGCTGCAGGGGATATTATCACTACAGATGTTCAGACAAGGTCATTCTCTTTTATTTCTGGTGAGCTAATTGTTGAGATGTAATTCAGGGATCATAAAACAACAGTGCGAGGTGATGGTGGTGACGAGGTGAATGAATGATAAAGACTCATTCTTTGTGAAGGGGAAGTAAAGACACATTGTAAATCAGGCCACTTGACAGCAAGCCTATTCAAATGAATGAGAAATATCTCTAATTACACCTGCTGCTTGAAGGAGATATCCAAATGTGCCAGTCCTCTAACAAATGTCAGTAAACAAACACTTTACAGGTCTATACAAAGGACATGCAAGCTGCCTAATGAGATAGCAGCTGAGGGGATAATCTTCACCTTCTGATATTTTTACTCAATAAATAGATATAATCATTGACCACAGATATATCATAAAGTACTTAGTGAAATGGTAGAGAAATGTACATGCTTTTATGAATAAAATTTAGCACCTTTGTTCCAGCTGGCCTATGTCATAACACTCAAATACAGGTCACTCATTATAAAAATAACATAACAAAAAAGCCATTAGAAGTAATTCAGTGTCTACTCTGGCTCTCCTGTTCACATGTCCTCTCACCCTCAGTGGCAGCAGAGTCGAGCGTGAGGTTTGGTGCAGCGGGCGCCAGACCGAGCCACCAGTCCTTTGCCGGCTCCAGGTGCTTCTGAAGGAACTGCTGTGTTTCATCATTCAGGATGAAGGCCAGGTGTCCTCCACCTCGCTCACACCATCCCTGAGCACTGAGGAAAGATCGCTGCAGAGCCACAAACTCATAGCAAGAGCCATCAAAACCCTCCTGATATTCTGGGCAGGCGAGAGCCTCTGTGTCCTCCTCAGCATAACCAGGCCAGCTGAGGAAGAGAACCATCAAAGTCAGTGTGGGAACAGTGGTGCTTTCCATCTCTGTTCAGACTCTCTGGTTACACTAGGTCTTTAAAGGGCACTGACGTCAGCAACTCTGACACTGGTCAGCTCTTTAGGATTATTTTAACATTAGGATGGCTTGCTTGATGGCTGTCCAGCTTTGTGTTGTGCCCATAATTCTTGTAGGGACAAACAAAGCTCAGGCCTGCAGTGAAAAGGCACTACAGCCCACTGTCAACAGCCACTAATTGCTCTTCTGCCTCCATTAATGTAGGGGTCCACAACCTGCAGAGTGAGATAAGCTTCGCATTCAGATCTGTTCCTACCATGAAAATGTCAGGCTGAACTTTGAAAAGAGCATGAGGCTTCCCATGGGCCTGCTGTTGTTCACACTGATATGGAAGGTTGAGCTAAAAAACATTAAAAAGTTGGTAGTCTTTACTTTTACAAGGAGTTTACTTTACTAACTAAACATTATAAAATGATTTGTTGAAATATTATAACCACAGGTGTTACCATTAACATGCTAACTGCATTTCATTTGAGTATGCCATCGCAATGGCAGAGGCCTTTATCCCACAAACTTCAGGGTCCTGATATCACACTGATGTCACACTGTCCCAATATAAAAACAGGCTGTTTCTATACATTTTATATTTCAGTAACAAAATACTATATACTACTATATATTTCTATGTGATATCTATCTCTATAACTTGACCAGAACCACACTGCAGCCACGCACGAGAACCTGGAAAAGGACAAAAAAATAATTATACAATTAGCTTGATCAACCCTCTGTTTTTACTGGGACACATGAAAAGAACACAGCCATTGTTGAAGTTGTCAACAGCTGTACTTTTTACGTTGCTGAGAAAAAGATCTCTTATAGCTCATAGACTGGACAATTTGTATACTTTGCGAGTATTATGAGAAGGTAATATTTTGTTCATTTTGTCTCCAATCTGGACTCAAATGTTGTATGTTCTGATAATAAAGAAGAAAATTTAACTGGAGTAAATGACAGTGTTGCAAGCTCTTTGGGAAATACAATTCACAGTGACAGGTTTTATACTTACCACCTCTCTCTCCCATATGTTTATGCACAGTTACTATTAGATTCCATAAATTACTTTTTTGACTTTATCAATTAATACTTCACAATTTCTCATAATTTTGTGTTTCGTGTATGACATACCAAGTAGGAAAACTGATGGCATATATGACCCTTATTGTTTTTATGGGTATATAGTTATATGCTGTTTGAAACATGAAATAACATACCATTCTGTGTGTAGTAAGAATATTATTACATTTTATTTTTTTAACAAAATATATTAATCATTTTTTCTTGTTTGTGGTTATTATACATATATAATAATATATATATACTATATATACTAAAGGTAATAATAATAATAATAATAATCATAATCATAATGTGCGATTTTATTCATTATCGCAGTTAAGAACGAAACAGACCCATTGAATTCCCGGATGTGTGACGTCATATTCCTGAGACGAAGCTGTCTGAGTTTGAGGACATGACTTGTTGAGTAACTGTTGTGAATGAAATAAACTCCAACGGACTCCACACCTTCACAATGTTGGCTTGTAAAAGGAGTTTGACCAGCACCGTGGTCTCTACTGTCCGGGCTCTTCGCAGTAATCAGGTAAATACTCTTTGCCAGTCCTTTCATTGCAGCTCGTGCTAACGGTCATGCTAACTGTGATGCTAACAGCAGGTTGCTAAACTTGGCGCAGCTCATCACTCCTCGTTTCTGCCTCCTTCAGGCTGTTGTTTCTGGTCGTGTGCAGAGATGTCTGTCCACACAAACAGACGGAGAGGTCCGCATCGCAAAGATACTGAAGGAGAAGTTTCCACTAGCCGCGTCGCTCAAAGTGGTGGATATATCAGGTAAAAACACAGTTATCAGGTGATGATGATTGACATCTTCATTAGGATGAATCTCCTCACTAAAACTGTGATGTTAACTGAATGAAATGTGAAAACCCAAGACTGCTGTTGTGTTTCTGGCACCACAATTCCATCAAAAATATATATACATATTCCAGATGTTTAATGCATCTCAGATATAGACATCATAGTGATTATTATCTAGTTATGTTATTATTGTTGTGTAAAAACCAGATGGCCAGAGCAATCACTTGGAAAATGACAGTGCTGTTTGTGTGATCCTGTGCTGTGTTCAGGTGGTTGTGGGGCCATGTATGAGATCCATATAGAGTCCAGTGAGTTCCAAGGGAAACGGACTATTCAGCAACACCAATTAGTCAATCAGGTAAATCATAATAGCAATCAGCCTATCATGTTGCCTATAACAGTATGAAATGATGAATAGTACAGTTATGTGTGACATGTTGTACAGTTTCTTTTCTTATTTTTAATTACTTTGAAACATATACTTGCACAGTGTGCTATGGTCCATATCTATCGGTCAAACAATTTTTGTGAGACTAAGATTATTCCCTAAACTTTGGTGGACATATTTATGATATGCTTGTAGATGTTTATCTTTGTACCAGATGATTTTACTCATTCGTGTGTTGTGTTTTGTCCTCTACAGGCACTCAAGGATGAGATTCAAGGAATGCATGGACTGCGAATATTCACTGACGTTCCAAAGCATTAGACAAAGTCCCTCCGTGCTTGACCCACGAAGTTTTCCTTTGCTCACGCTATGTATTATGAATGTACAGTTTTAAAGAGGATATTGTGTAGTAAATAAATTCCATGGAAAATGTTATTGTGCCAATGGCAGAAATGTAGAAATGTTTTTTAAAGTAGTGAGATATCTTCTACTGTGAGATAATGTATAAAACCTGTGAAGGCTACAATACGCACAAAATGACTTGGCAAAAAGCCAGAAAAATGTCAAGTCATGTAGGTTTCTTCCCAATTTGGGGTCTTCTCAGGGTTGATAATGATGCTGGTGTGATGATATGCAGTTAAGGAAGTAATAAACACAACTGTCCTGAATAGTGGAGAATTGCTACAGACCCCAAGTCAGTTTGTGGAGCATTATTTTGCAATGTCACTGACATTGTGATCTCACTTTGTGTTATTGTCCCATGAAAAACTGATTAATTTTACATTGATTATTAACCATTGGATTGTACATGGACCTTGTATTAATCCTGCATATGCATTGATAACGCAAGTTGCAATAAAAAGCAGTTGCTTTCCTCCGCACACGCTATCTGATTTACTATGGAGGCTTTTGTGATAAGAAACCATTTTACAACCAAGTTTGCAAAGAAACTGCACATTGTAGTCGTATCAAAAATATTTAAATATCAATAATATCAGGCTATACTGAGCATGTGTGGGTTCAGAGTTTTTGACCAGTGGTGGAAAACAGGCAGGTTTTTGTTAAAAATATTCTGACGTAAAATGTTTTGGAAAATAATGTTAGCTAAAGTGTTGTTAAAAGCTAACCTTGTATTGTCTGACTCCTGTCTTCTGTGTTTGGCCTTTGTTCAGCAACACCCCAGCTTTCATCCATCAGGTTTTTCCACTTCATTAAAACATCAGCGATTACATGTCCAGCCTGGAGGTGAGGGAGCAGGCAGCACACTTGTATGAGCTGGAGACCAGCAGATGGCGCTCTTCATACTTCTGCAAGCAAAGACAAAACATGAGGATGAATTAAATTCCAGATTATCCAAATGGCAAACTTTTGTTGAATTAATCAGTGTCTCTATGACTTGAAAATAAAATATGCTTCAGGGCTTAAATTCTGCATGATTGATGATTGAAAGTGTAGAGGTTTTTTTACAAGTACATTAGTCTTTTTAGAAAAGGCAAAAACCCTGAGAATCACAAGACCACCAAGCAGCTCAGCCAAGCAGGTGTCCAGGGCCAGAAGGCAGAAAGAAAGGAATTATGGCTGCCTTGATAATAACATGCCTTTCATTCCTTTATATCTGTGTCTTTAATCTTATTACTTTGTCTGACTGAATCTGTAATCTGTAATCTGAGCTGTAAGAATTTCAAACCTTTTGGTAACATGATATAAAGGATTTCACTGATGAGGAGTAATGTGTTGTGCAAAACAACAATAAATTCTTTATAAGAAAACTGTAGGCAGAGTCAAAAGAAAACATGTGGGCTGTTCTGCAACTTTTTCTCAGAGTTATACTCCAGAAAATCAATGCTCATATCCGATGAATCCATGATTAGACAGAACTTGAAGCTCCTCCAAAGTATGAATCAATAGACTGAATAGATGGATTCTTATATATGTATATACATGTTTTGCATTCAGTGCTCACAGTCATAAAGGTCATACAGTCATGTCACTGTAAATGCATGAAGTTGGCCTCTGATTGAACTTTATCTCAATAAAAAATGCTTGTAAATTTTGCAAGCAATTTGCAAATTTCTCCACTGTGGGACGAATAAAGGTTTATCTTATCTTATCTTGTAGGTTTCTGTGTTTAGCCTTTGTTCAGCTACACCTCAGCTTTCATCCATCAGATTTTTTCCATTTCATTGAATCATCAGTAATTACCTGTTCAGCAGCTTTGACAAAACATCATGGAAACCTGGAGTTGAGGGAACAGGCTGCACACTTGTTGCAGGATTTTAGCTGTTTGCATCATGAATGCATGAGTTGCAGACTTTTAAAGTTTTGTGCACACTCACCAGCAGATGGCGCACTTCACACTTTAGCTCTGCTGCAAGCAAGCGCATGAGGATGAATTATATTCCAGATTCTTCAACTTTACGTGCATTAATAAGCATCTGTGTGACTCGAATATTAAATGATGACTCAGGACTTAAATTTTGCGCGACTGAGTGAAAGTGTGGAGGGAGAGATTTGAGGCTCCACAGTGGAGGAGCATCCATCCAGCTCCTGTCTGTGCACAGGCTGCACGAACACATCAGTGTGAGCAGCCCCGAGGAGGAGCAGCAGGTCTCCGACATGGCAAAAGAAGGAGCAGATATGACAGAGGAAACCGAGTTCATGATAGACAAAAACGTGGGGAAAGAGGCTGAAAACGTGGAGTCGTCCGGCGATGCCAAAGAAATGCGAGCGGTGATTCTGGCTGGTTTTGGAGGTCTCAACAAACTCAGGGTGAGCAAGAAGGCAATGCCCGAGCTGCAGGATGGGGAAGTGAAGATCCGAGTCAAAGCATGGTAAATATCACAGTATTACTCATGCATTTGGTGTGTGCTTGCATGCACAGTATGAGCAACACATGGAAAATTTCATGGAGCTACAGGCTGGAGCTCATTCACACCAAAAACTGTTGTCAGACAAGCCAGCATTTCATATCATCATCATATCATCTGCAGTCAGAATTTATATTTGCCCATTTTTGCATTTACTATCACTGATCAGCTCCTTATTACAGAAGATTACAGCTGAATTAATGCCTGTTGTTTGCAAACTCAGAGTTAGTTGATAATGTTCAATAGAAAATGCCTGTTGAATCTGGCCTTGCATTCACAGGGGAACAGCCAGTGACTCACTCCTGATAATAATGGAATAAATAGCACAGGGCAATCCCTAAATCTCTTAACAGCTCCTACTAAATATTTGGATTATTTTTGTAATAGCTGTCAGTGGTTAGAGGCAGTTCAGATGCACCATTTCAAATATTGAGGGATTTAATGTCAACAAACATTTATTCTTTATTGCAGTGGCTTGAATTTCTTGGATCTGATGGTACGTCAGGGGACTATTGATAATCCTCCTAAACCTCCTCTTGTCCCTGGGTTTGAATGTTCTGGAATAGTCGAGTCAGTGGGTGAGAACACGACAGGATTTGAGGTAAGTCTGTAATGCTGGCATCTGTGAATGAATGTTGTCAGTTTCTGAGCAACTGAATGTGCAAATCAAAAATAGAGACATGTGCTGAAAGCCTAATAATGAGATATGCTTTTCAGATTATCAATAATATACTCTCAACTTCCTCCTTAGGTTGTTTCACATCAGCTTCTGCTTGTTATCCAGCTGCTCTAATACATTTCTTTCAGATAGGTGACAGAGTTATGGCTTTTGTGAATTACAATGCCTGGGCAGAAGTTGTCTGCACACCAGTGGATTTTGTCTACAAGATGCCAGATGAAATGACTTTTGCTGAGGCTGCTGCCTTCTCCCTGAACTTTGTGGCCGCCTATATGATGCTCTTTGAGGTTGCCAATCTGCGAGGGGGATGTCAGTGTTGGTTCACTCAGCAGGAGGTGGTGTAGTAAGTGAATTTCTTATCTGACTATTGCAAAGCCACAAAACAAGTTCCAACATTTCATCTGACTCTCATCAGAACTGAACCCACAAATGGAACAAGGTGTTTGCCTCTTATTGCTGAATTGTTTATGTCGAGGTGTAAAATGAAAATATAGACTGCACTTTCATGATTTCTTACCAAAACTTCTTGAACATTTTGATTAATTTAAATTTTGGAATGACTTAAAGAAATTCCTTATCATTACAAACAGTTAACACTGCTGTTATAACTAAATTTAACCAACTAATCAAAAGCATTACACAAATAGGAATTCCATTTAATGTGTTTGTACTGTTGCCTTTGTGTTGTGTTGTCAGGCACTGATAAATTGTTGCCACTCTCTGTTATTTTCAGGGTCAAGCTGTGGCTCAGCTGTGCTCCACCGTACCTAATGTCACAGTGTTTGGGATCGCCTCATGTTTCAAACACGCAGCCATCAGAGGCTCTGTGACTCATCTCTTTGACAGAAACGTTGATTATATGCAAGAAGTCAAAAAGTAAGCAGAGACTGTTTGTCAGTGGGTTAAAGAGTCTGTATTTGTTTCCTTGTGCTGTATTTGCACGACATTGTTAATGTTAAAAATCACATGAAAGGCATCACCGTGCAGGTTTGCTGTAGCATGCGTTATACATGTGCTCTAATGTGATAACGTGGACCTCGCTGCTCAGAGGGCTGTGCGAGGATGCAAATGTTACCTGTTGCCTTATTTGGTCTTGTATGGCCGTGGTCCCCATGGCAACACACGGCTCGTCTCGGAGAGCAACAGCATTGTGCTGGGCGGAGGTCTGCACGCCAATGTGGAACAACTGAGCCAATTAGGGCCGGGCATTGATACCCTACACAATCCATTCACAACACAACATGCTGTTAGCCAGTTTGCACGACAAAGAAAACACCTTGTAGCAAACACTGCCTGAGATTTGCTGTAATCTGGCGCATATTTGCTGCAATTATGCTGTAAAGTTGTAATCTTTTTTTGAGGATGTTGTTGATCTCGCCACCATTCTGCCTCCTCTGCTCTACAGAGCTTTAGCAGTAATTTGTGGCTCTACTGTTGAGTCATGTAACCAGGATTCATCCTCCATACATTTAGGAAACATGCTGTCTGACTGTATTTTTCAGATTATAACAGACAAGGATTGAAATATTTTTTTCAAGACCACTGATTGTTTCATGCTCTCTGCCCACATATCAACAGTGGTTGTGGATTAATGTGCCTTTCATCTCTCTGGCTCACACATTCTTCTCAGGATCAAGAGCAAAGTACAATTAAATTAGTCTTTTTACAAAAGGCAAAAACCCTGAGAATCACAAGACCACCAAGCAGTTTAGCTAAGCAGGTGTCCAGGGCCAGAAGGCAGAAAGAAAGGAATTATTGCTGCCTTGATAATAACATGCCTTTCATTCCTTTATATCTGTGCCTTTAATCACTGTCAGTATGGCAAACTTTGTCCAACTGATTCTGTGTGCTATAAGAGCTTTAAACCTTTTGGTAACATGATATAAAGGATTTTACTGATGAGGAGTAATGTGGGCACAACTAAACTTCTATAAGTTCTTTATAAGAAAACATGTGGGCTGTGTTCTGCAACTTTTTCTCAGAGTTATACCCCAGAAAATCAATGCTCATATCCGATGAATCCATGATTAGACAAAACCTGAAGCTGCTCCAGAATATGAATCATAGACTGTATATAAGGACTCGTATATTTGTATATACATGTTTTGCATCACAGTCATAAAGGTCAGCCACTCATGTCACTGTAAATGTATGAAGTTGGCCTCTGATTGATTGAACTTATCTCAACAAAAAAATGTTTGCAGATGAACTCTTCCCAACATGTTCACTGTGCTGAAACAGTTTGTCCATAACTGATTAGTGGAGAGACAGAAAATGAATCTGCAGCTATTTTAGGGCTGCAACTGATTTCATTATTGACTCATCTGTTGATTATTTTCAGGATTAATCGTTTTGCCAAAGAAAAAAACAACAACAATTTCCTCAAGCCCAAAGTGATGCCATCAAATTGTTCTATCCAACCAAGAGTCCACAATCCAAATATATTCAGTTTATTGTTATGTACTGACAAGAAAAGCTAGATGTTTGACTATAACAATTCTGTGAGTTGGAACTTTATTAATTTGCAATCTGAATGTCTTTGTGTTTTAGACTGTTGGTTAGACAACAGCTTTAACATTTTTATGATATTTGATGGTTGAAATGATTAATTGAAATTGAATAACCTGCAGATGTAAATAATCATTAGTTGCAGCTCTAATGTTCAGACTATACTCTTGTGTGTATATTTGTTTATAATATCTTTTTTTTATTGGACTACACCTTTACTTTGCTCTGCATGTTTTAGGATTTCTCCAGAGGGAGTAGACATCGTGCTGGACTCTCTGTGTGGTGAGAACACAGGGAAAGGCCTGACTCTGCTGAAGCCCCTGGGAACTTACATCCTCTGTGGTAGGAACAATAGTTATGAGCTTGCTGCTTTGTTAATGCATCCATTGCCTTTCCACTTAGTACCAGCAGCCCATTTAGTAAGTAGAAATAACTAAATGTGCAGTGAAAGGAATAGTTTGATCTTTTGGGAAATGTGATTATGTGCTTTCTTGCCGAAAGTTAGATGAGAAGATTGATAGAACTCTCATATCTGTCCATTAAATATGACGCTCGAGCCAAGAAGCAGATAGTATCTTAGCTCAAAGACTGGACACAGGGAGAAACAAGACTTCAGAAAGTCACTGCTCCAGGACAAGAAATAATCTGACATATAATTAAAATATAATTAATTGACATTTAAATTAAACAAACAAGAAAGTTGAATCAATCTTCTCATCTTAGTCTTCCCTGAAATCAGTTTATTTTCCATTGTTGAACTGTTCCTTTAAAGACAAGCGAGGAAATAGCGAGTCTCACTTGAATAAAAAAACTCTCTACTCTAAAACATGCAAATGAAATGTATTGTCCTTCACAGCTGCCCTTCTCATCTGATATCTGTTAATTACTTTAGTTCCTGTCAAGCCTTATGAATCAAGTAGCAGCATTAGAGGGAGATTAATTCATTAGATTTAGTTATACTGAATACGAGCGAAGGCATGCTCGCACATATCTGAGAGTCTAAAGGTGTCAACTGTTTCTCCCCCACCTCAGCCTTCATGTTTTCGTGGCTGCTTATTATTGACCAGTCACTTCTGTCCAGGCTTTTGCGCAGCGTACAGACAATCCTTTTATTTGTGTTTTTTCAGGCGCATCAAACATGGTAACTGGGGAAACAAAGAGTTTCTTCAGCTTTGCAAAATCCGTGAGTCAGAGATGCAGTCTGTCACCAACATTTGAAGGAAACAGTGCCCTGTTACTATCCAATCAATTTCATGTCAAATGAAACACACACACAGAAAAAATGAGTCACGGTGGATGAATGTGTCTCTTTGTGTTTTTTTTTCTCCAGTGGTGGCAGGTGGAGAAGGTGAACCCTATTAAACTATATGAGGAGAACAAAGTTATAGCAGGATTCTCGCTCCTCAATCTCCTCTTCAAGCACGGGAAATGTAGTCTCGTGAAATCAGTGATGGACAAACTCTTGTGTCTCTATGAGCAAAAGAAAATCAAGCCGGTAGTGGACTCCCTGTGGGCGCTGGAGGAGGTAAGAGCTTGGGGTGATCTACGATGGGCAAATTAAAAATGAGCTGATCACAGTGGTAACATGAGGAGATTTTATGCAAACATCTTGGCCAGCGTATAAGCTGTTGTTTGTCACTGGTGCTTTCTGTGGGACATTGTCAGCTGTTCCTGGACATTCTTCCACAGATGGTGGGTAGGTTGCATCTTCCTGTTCCACAATTATTATCACGCCCACACAAACCCCATATGTCAATCACTTCACTCCCGATTCCTACAAACTCTTCAAGTGTCCCTTTAATTGTGGTTATTCAATTTCTGGAGAAGTAGATTTACACCTGTTCTAATCACAATATGTCAGTACTTTATTGGCTTTGGATCTTCTTATTGATCATCTGTCTAAATTATTTGTATGAAATCTCTAAAGAATATTTTTCTCTCAGGTCTTCTCTGTTCTCTGTGATCTCTGGAGATTATTATTGAAGCACTGCTAACTAAAGAAATCATTTTCAGTCAATAGCAACTTTTTAAATAGATATCAACAAGTAGTGGTGCCATGTGCTCTTACTTATATCTTAAGCCTGGCCAGGACACAACTGATGTATTTTTTCCAGTCCTCAGTACGTTATCTATTGGGTATGGGTCAGTTTTTTGATGCAGGATTCAGACAGTCCTCCTTAACTCTTAATCCAGGAGACGCAGCAGCATCTCATTTACCAGGTGTTTGTTCAGGTGGACATCACTTATTGGTAAAAGCTGCCCCTAGTTGTGGTCTGTGTGAGAGAGTGTCTCATTAGTTGTGATATCACAGAGACCACAACTAATGAGACCCTCAGGTCTGGACTCGGACACATGGTCTGTGGCCAAAGATGTTGCCTTTGAAAGTTTACCAGTTTGCTTCTTTTCCTTTTTTCCTCCTCTGTCTTTGCTCTCAATGTTTGTATTTTTTACAAGACCCTGTTGTGGACCCTTAGCTCTTCGTATCTCAGGTAGTGCCTTTGCATGATAGAGAATAGACAGTAGACAGGTCACTGGAAGAGGGTAGAAACATCTAAACCTGTACCACATGTCTTTTCTTACATCCTGGCATGTTAGTATTTTTTAGGACATTCATCCTTTGGCCAGATGATCGATACAAACACCACTTCCAGAGGTGTTTTGCCTGATAAGACTATTATTTCTGACTAAGTAGTGTGTGTCACTTTTTCAAAAAGGTCAAAGTTCAAACAAATTCAAACTAACATGTAATTTGTACAAATTAATTTGAACGCAACTCATATGACTGACTGCCACATACTGTCAACATTATGTGGCCAGCAAGTCCATCCATCAGTGGTCAGGCTGAGTGTGTTACCCTTTACTATAGTCTTCATATTCTGCCTTGAGATGTTGTCCGATGAGGTTGTAGAGGTGGCGTTGCTCCACTTGTTTCTGGTGCCTCCTTTGCCACTTGGATGGTAAGCTAGAGGATGAGACCTCAGAAATGTTGTTGTAGAGAAACTTAGACAGCTGCTTTTTACAAAGTCAACAAACTTATCTTTGTTTGTAATTTTGCCATCTGTGGTGTAGAAGCCAAAATATTTCAGTGCTTCTCTGAGGCTTCTGTATCGTGATTATCCAATCAGCACGGCTTTGTCCTCTAGTGTCCTCCTACGTTTTGATTTATTATTGTAGTACAGATAAGTCACTTGGGCTTGCAAAAGGTCAAACTGAAAAATGAATGTTAAGAACATCCTCTGCGTGACCTCAAGGCAAACTGCTGCAAAGTGCAACAGGCTGCACTTACAGACTCGCAATTTTTCATTCAAATTTGACAGGTCAAATATTAAATTCACCTTTATTATTCTTATTGGTTTGGTGTTCGGTTTGTTGAAGCAAATACAACTGTGCTTTTCCTGTCGTAACCTATAAGTAAATGTCTGCTGTTATAAAGGCCTATTGAAGACTTATCTTTGATAGAAGGCAATATAAGTCCATATGTTTTATGAGCCAACTGAAGAGGTCAGAGGGTAAAAGCCACTGTCTATGGTAATTGGACATGATCTCCATTTACAGTAGCTGCTCATGATTAATGGTACAATTTAAGTTACAGCCATTTCCCCAGCAAGTTTAACCTGAGACTGTTTCGCCCAATTTTTCCCGTCAGTGATATCAGGACACAGCCAACACATCCTGTTTCCATACAAGTGAAAATGTTCGGAATTTATTTCAGATCCAAAACCTTCCAAGTATTCAGATAAACAGTGATTCAGTGCAGGTAATACATCACAAGAAGCTGATTACAAGTCACTCTGAACTTTGCATCTACAGTCGGAGAGAGAGAATATGTGGATGAAATGATTGCTGTCCTCAGATTTTCATTTCTCATGGGAAACTCCCCACAAAGTGTTGTCATTAAACTTTGGCAGATCGCTCAGGCCATTCACTGGAACTATTGCCCGTGAAGAATCTCATTAGAGGGGAGGATGGCGTGGGATGTAGTGTCAGGGGCACAGCCTGCCTCCTTTGTTGATATGCCTGGAGGGAGAATTCAGAGGGCGTTGGTTTTCATGTTGACCGTGGTAACCTTTTTATTCTGGACTGAAAAGTTGGAGAATGACTGAAACAGAATAACGGGGAGATTGTCTGATCAACAGACGTTTTACTTATAGGAAAAAATCTCTCACCTGCAGGATGCTCCTTAGGATACAGAAAAATGCAAGTGAACCTACATACAGCATCTCACAGTGAAAGCTACAATGTACACCTACAATGAAAGTGGATCTCATCTCCTCTCTTCTGCAAACTTGCCACCTAACAGTAGTGCTGAACAAGTTTCTGACCTATTTTTGCTCTTGGCTTGATTTCCCCTATTTCTTTTAACAAATGAATGCTTGTGACACAATGGCCTCCACACAAAGAAGCACATTCAGTTGTGTCTTTGTGTGGACTGTAATGAGAAAGCGAGATATGGCATCCTGAGTAATCTTTTGTGATGTGTGATTTTTTTTTTCTCCACACAGTTGAGTCAGACAAGCTTTAATGAGTAGCACTGATGTTTCATTGTTACCCGTTTTGACCTGCTTGGTTTGTTGTTGGATGTAGATGTGAAAATGTCTAAAACCAGGATCACAATAATAGCTTTCAACAAACTTTACTTTTATTATCCTCGAAAAATATGTGCAATGGTTACAGACGGCCCAATGTTGTGACAATGTTAAGTATAAATTAACCTCAGGAAAACTATGTCCCAGTAAAAGCTGGATTCGCTGTTAGATGTTTTCTCTCTCGTCACTTCATAATTCCACATTTGACATGCGTGATACGCGCTGTTATTACGTGCATAATATGATATCTGGGTTTAAAAGATATGTGAAATTCAAACAGTTATCTCTCAGTGCCGTTTGAAACTGCCAACGTGAGTCAGTCATGATTCAATCTATAATATTGTTCACAGTTTATAGTTTGTTTAGTTTGAAAAGAAACAGGATTTCTGCTTGTTACATTTAAGTGTTCAATAAATCATCTTTACTAGAGTTAATATAATGTTATTTCATATTTCAGTCATTGTCAAATAAATGAAAAAAAAATAAACAGAGGATATTATATCTTTCAGAGCTGAGGACTTTATTATGTTGGTGTCAGCTGTTTCAAGAAAGTGAATATTACAATCATTTATTCATCATCATCATTTATTTTTGCAGGATGTGACTCACTTTAAATATGTATGAGGCTATATAATGTCCTCTGCAGACATGTTTTTTATTCACGCGATCCGTTATTCCACACTGCCATGCCGGTCTAAAGCTGGTTAATTGAATCTGTTATGCAAAATACAGCTGTATTGTTCCTGCAGTCAGAGGTAAAATCAAGCAGTGTGCTTGACATAAACCTCCTTCATTCATTACTACAGGCAGCAAAATGTTCAGTGTGATCAGATGGAGCCCAGCAGGGTGAGTCAGCATCATTCAGTCTGCATTAAGGCCATTAACTTTTCTTTTAGTGTAAATTATAGCTGTTCTTGGAAAGTGGTTCTGTGTCTGACCAGGAAATAGTGTGACATGTCTTTGTGTGGATTCAGTTGCCAAAAGATGATTTTCAGCCGGTGCTTTGACTTTTCTTTTCAGTATTACTTCCTGTTGGAGAGTTTTTATTTTCAGAAGTCATTCACCAATTTTTTGAGCAGAAGTGGAAAAGTTGCAAAGTGCCCTAGTTTCTTTCTTTCTTTCTTTCTTTCTTTTTTTTTTTACACATAGAGCTTTGACTTTTGGTTTGTTTAAAGAAACTGCACTGACCACAGCAAATATATTTTATGCTCAATTAAAATCATTAAATCAAGATTAAACATGTTTGTTTAGACAAAGCTGTTACAGTTTAATTTGTCTTTTTTAAGTACTATAAATATATAAATATTTTTAGATGTTAAAAACAAGAATCACAAGAGATTTATTTTCTGATCACAGTTGTACCATTGACAGCAGCCATTGTGCTGTTGTTTCTCGACATTTCAGCTTGTTGAAAGTAAATCAGTTGTTGTGTTTCTCAGGTAAAAGAGGCCATGCAGAGAATTCATGACAGAGGCAACATAGGAAAACTCATTCTGGATGTTGAGAAGACTCCCACCCCTCTGGTAACTACATTTTTGTGTGTGTAAGACAGGAAAAGAAAGTTAATTTAGTTTGATTTGAATCGGAATAATATCGTCACAGGCACATTTCTGATGCCTACTGCATATTTTCAGGTCTAGTCAGGATCATAAGGATTTAATTATTGAAAGATAGACCCTGTGTACAACTGCTCATTATCAGAGGGCACATTTGCACATTTACTGTACCACTTGTTGTCAGCTCATGTTTAAGTTCACCTCTGTTTCCTGTATGAGGAGCTCAGCAGGCAGCTACTGACAGATGAATAATATTTTACCACTAGATGGCCAGCGACAGCACAGAGACCAGTGAAGCAGGAGAGGAAGAAGAGGAGCCGGAGGGAGACAACGACAGCAAGGAGCGAATGCCTTTCATCCATTAAACCCACTGCAACACACCTAGAGACTGGAGAGGCTGCACACATTCCCCACAGAGGAACACAACCACACACACAGTGTTGTGCAGTATGTGCGTATGTCTGTGTGCATGTGCCGTATGCATGTATGTACAGTATGTACAGAATATGTTTGTGCCTCCTGTCTGTTACTCATTGTTTGTCAATTGATTGGTCAAGAGAAATGTTCGGGTAAATGAAGACTGACAACATGTTATGTACCATTCTCAGAATAGTATTATTATATTCTTTACTGTATTATGAAGTAAGGTTATGCTAGCCAACGGTGTGAATAAGTTTGTGTCCATTTTACACTTAATTGCAGTTTATTGAATTAGCAACAGAATTAGTGAATTAATGTTGCTGACTTGCTAATATCACTTTATGATTAGAACCCTCAAAAACCAATTTAGTAATTAAAAAAAGCATCATATCATGTGAAGACAGTTATAAAATGAGAGCAAACAATTGACAGGTGAGAAAATGTTTTTAATGCTTCTGACCAGGGGAGTGAATCACTTTCTCATGTGAACCAGTCGAGGTGGAAAAGTCTGTGTGTAGATATATGCATGATATATTATTCTTTGGTGCCAACCGTGTAATATTATGGGATCACCAGTGCCTTCGAGCTACAAACAAGTGTTTGATACTTGAACTACCATCTCATGTGAAGTTCAGCAAACTAACAAAAAAAAGGTATTTTTGTAACATATCATAACAGATCATATAATTTGTAGGAAAAGCTCTGACATATTTTCCCACTAAAGTGTATCAGAACTTTTACGAATAATGGGCGACACCATACAGTGTTACATTTATTGGCAGGTCAGTTCTATAAACTCTGGCATAAAACAGAGCAAATTTGTATCTGTGTCAAAGTTTTGCAAATTATATGTACGTACAGAAGAGCATGAGATGAATCAGTAAATTCTGGATTTTCTTAATGGAGGATCATGAAGTGGTCAGTCAGACTGCAGTTCAAGGTTTGTAATGTCATTGCTTGTCTGACCAAAGTTTACTTGCTGGTGCCTCACAACAAAAGTGCCATAAGACTCCAACATAAAGTATTTTTACAATGAGCTGGTGTGTAAAGGCAGGGTGATGTGTATTACTTTATTTAAGTATGATGCCCTCTGCTTTATTCCCCATCTGTTGTTAATGACGTGCAGGAGAAGAACAGGTGGCAGATGTTTGCCACTCACACTCACCCACTACTAGCGACCACTAATCGTTTTTTTTTTTCATTACCGCATTATATTTCATTTTCACTATTTCTTCACCTGTGCTTATTCAGTGTGTTTTATATCAGCTCGCCATCTGAATTATTTATTACTTTACTTAAATTATTAAAGCAAAAGCTAGGGTATACATCACAAGGTATTTTTTCATCTATTAAACACAAGTCAGTGTTTTATAATCATAATCGTGCCAGCTAAAGAAATTCAAAATGTATGAACTTAGTAACAGCAGAACTAACAGGAGTAAACACTGCTTGCTTTGAAGTTGAATGATGAACAGTGGAGAGATGGTGTTGATGGGTGTGCTGAAGTTATTAGATTAGGAAATTCCGGACTTGGAAATGGAGATAAGGATGTGTAGACACTTTAGAAATACATTTCAATTTTGATGCCTTTAATGTCAAGTCTGTTTGTGTGTGTGTGTGTGTGTGAGAGAGAGAGAGCATGTTATTGAGTGTGTATTCATATTGCCTTGAAAAAAAAAAAAGAAAAAACATGTCTGGAAAAAGTATAACATTGTAGTGTGTTCACTAAATTCCTTATAAACTATGGTTTACCTGTGGTCGTATATTTTTGTCACATTATTTTGTTGTGTACTTTCTTTGAGTACAGCTCTGTTTACTTGAATAAATTTATCTGCAAAGTATTCTGTGATTTTGTTTTGGCTTCATTAAAAGGTTTGCATTACATTTCTTGTTTTCTAAAATATATTATGTAGTTCCTCATATTAAAAAAAACCTTCTGTGTACATTTCAAAATTTGGAATGTAGTACCAGTGTACTGCACATTGTGTGTGGTCCCTCAATTTGTCACCAGATGGCAACAAAGAAAGAGATTTTTAAATTCAGGAATCTTGGAAGTGCACTCACTCATTAAAAAATAAAAATTTTAAACTAGACTAACTTAGGATGCAAGGTACATAAATGAAAAAATGTATGCATTTGTTTTACAGAACAGACATAAGGCAATAAGATATAAAACAATACTATAAAATACAATCAGATATAAATATGTAGTCAACAGAATCAATTCATGTGCTGTTGGCAGAACTGCTGCTACGTCTCCCTCAGGACGGAAAGAGAGACGTGTTAGTAGAGACTGGAACAGCATACAAGACTTTACTAATGCAACTTTTTTTTGCAAGCTAACTAAACATAGAACTTGGACACTGCGAAATGAGTCAAAGCTAAATTATAGCACAGCATCATTTCACTTCCTCTATGTTGTAAACACACAAAAATATTTTATTTCAAGATACAGTTTCTATAACTTGCTGGAAAACAACACATTCAGACGATCACCTTGCAGTAGTACGTGTACTGATTGCAACAAATCAAACTATAATAAACTAATGGATTTTTCTCTCTTTGGAGGAAATGCATTATTTAGTACAGCCTTAAAAGTTAATGCTTACAAATGTACTATTAAATGGGAAACTAAGAGTTGCATTGCTATACTGAGCCCATTTGCCCAATGTTTTTTTCTTATTTAGCTCCCCCCTCCCACCTTTATACAACATCTCACTCTAAAAATAACCCGAGCTGGGAGCTGGACCTCGCTGGGTCTAACAGCAGCTTTATTTTTAAAGATTACACAACTGGACGTCTGTGTGATAGAAACATTGAAAAGAAAACTACAGGAGCAGCAACGTTGACTTGTATTCATGCACTGAAAGTTGTCAATTCACCCCTTGTTAGTGTTGATTATTCCCACTAAGTGTACATGAATCCTATATACCACTGTTGGATATTATCATGTTGTTTGAGTTGACACCAAGACATAACATTATTTTCCACTTGTCCAAAACTGACACTGAGTGGAGGATGGGATGAAGAACATTCTGTAATAGTGAATTTCCAGTTTGTTTGTGAAATGAAAGGGAATGCTGCTTAGCGCACCTTGTCCCAAGTAAATATTTATCAAAAGCCAGACACAAGGTAGTCATTATTTGCCACTCCACCCGTATACCTCTCTCACCTCCTCCTGATGTTTGGACAAAAACAGAGCTGGAGCCAATGCAGGGAGAGTACCCAGAAAGGCACACAGTGGGTCCAGTATATATTGAGCTGGCTGCAGTGTTTTTGGTTCCTCTCACAGCAGTACAAGGTGTGCCACTGTGTCCTGTCCTGTAGGACCCACTGGACTCAGACATGGCACGTCTGGCCCTTCCTGTCTGCCTCGTTCTCTGCTTCTCCCTGCTCCACTTCAGCTCCGGCCGTCCATCCCGCACCAGGAAGGCCGTGTCCCCTCGTCAGTCCGGAGGTAACTATGCACATCATGCACAGTTCATAAATGACATGTTTGACACAAATGTTCATCTGACCTGTTTTTTTGTCTGGACTCTTTTTCGAGATGCAGCTGCAGAGGAGGAAGATGTGAAGTCCCAGCTGGAGAGGTTGTGGCAGGAGGTGAACTCACTGAAAGAGATGCAGGCGCTGCAGACAGGTACACCAGATAAAACAAGATTAAAGAGAGAGGAGAGGACAGTAGATTGATGCAGCCTTCAGTATTTTTTGCTTTAAAAAACAAGTAAATAAAAAATAAATCATGCAACAATGGTTGATTAATAATATGATTGTGATTTTTATTCATAAATATGTTATGGTGCTTTCTATTACTTTTACTTCTTAATTGAGGCCACTGAGCTGCCATGCAAGACTGTGATCACTGCAGAGAGATAATTGAGAATTTGAGGACGACATTTTCAACTTCTTAGTGTGCTGAGTCACCAGCAGAGGGCAGCAGCACTCAGAGCACCTATTAAAATGTAAAGTAAAAGGTTGTATTGCTCAAGGAGAAGAATATAAGTAACATATAATCAATTATAGGGAATGTATAAACGTCTAAATGATTTTTTTCATTTTTAATTTTCTGCTTTTTTGTTTGTTTTGTATTTATTAAAGACTTACATCAGCTGATCATATAACCTGATGAGATAAGTTATTGATGTTGTTCTATTTATTTTTATAATGCCACCTTATCCATTCTCTGTTGATTTATCATTGTTCAGACTGTGAACTCTTTATACTATGATTTAACAAATGTGGCTGCATGAATTGCTTCAAAATCTGTGGGGGGCAAAGTATTAAAAAAATAGCTTTGTATAATGTCTATCATGATATTTTACTTTTACTGAGGAAAATATTGCAATAGTTTTGAACTCTTTGAATATAGTTACTTTAAAATTCAATTCACTCATGAAGTAAGCACTCTGTGTTTTCAGTCTGTCTGCGTGGCATCAAAGCTCACAGGAAGTGCTATCTCACAATTGAGGAACCCAAACATTACCATGAAGCAAATGAAGACTGTATTGCCCAAGGAGGAACTCTTGCAACGCCTCGGGACTTGGTGGAAAACAATGAACTGAGAGACTATGCAAAGAGGAGTGCTCCGGGATCCAAGGACTTCTGGATCGGTGTGGCAGACATAGTCAAAGAGGGCCAGTATGTTGATGTCAACAGCCTGCCAGTCAGCTACTTCAATTGGGACCGCTCCAAGAAGCAGCCCACAGGAACGAAGAGGGAGAGCTGTGTTGCCCTCTCAGTGGTTGCACAAGGAAAGTGGTACGATGAGGTGTGTCGCAGCCTCAAGAAGTACATCTGTGAATACGTCATACCCTGAAGGAGACACAGTGGTTGTTGACAATTTGATGATCATTTATGTGGGTCATTAATTAAAATTGTGCAAAAATGAGTTGTCGTATCTTTATTAATTCATGATGGAAACATGACTTGTTTTTGGCTGTCTATTACGAGATGTCTTATATTAAAATGTGTCTCTGTGGTTATTAATTGGGTTGCTGATTAGCTTTTATATGCACACTACTAGTCATAAACCATGAACTGTAATCATTAGACAGTCAGGTGACATGACGTGATATCAGATATCAGGCTATTTCATTGTAAGTCTCAAAGACTCAGATGAAAACTGAACAGCATGACAAGTAAGAAATTCTGGATGAAGTTGCATAAAAATAAACCAAAAAATAAACTTTCAGTGTTTTGTTACTGCTATTTCATTTTGTATATACACCTCTCAAAATTGTATTATTTTTCTGCAGTAAGTTTGTTCATTTCTTAAACAGCGTTGATAAACACCAGTGACTGACCCGGTCTATTACTCAACAGCTGACCACTGAACAGCTCAGGTTCACTTCTTGGGAACCTCGCTATGAAACTAATCTAATAGAGCCCAAAGAAAAGTTGTAAATTTAATCTTGGGAGCAATGTACACGGCATTTAGAGAAGAAAGACATCATCTGTAAGGAATCCTCTTTGTACATTGAACCCTGTTATCAGATTTAGTTCTTAAAAAGGCAGCATGCACAGTTCTGAATGGTAAGTAATGTTACAGCATAATGAAGCTTTAATGAAGCCGGAGGTGATGGCCTTTATCTGTAATACTACAGTCTTAGTAAAAATGTACTTAAATAATTTCCTACCAAAATATTTGAGCAAATTATACTATGCTGCCAAAACAAATTATGCAAAAGGTTTTTCACTGCACTATACATAAATAGATTTACTGCCTGGTTGTACTGGATGAATCATATCGGTGTCCTTGTGCAATAGAAAATTAACTGTCATTAACTTATTTGTATCTTTGGAACCTTTAAATAGATCAAATGAGAACAGGTGTGTTGTGCCCATTTCAGTAATAAATAACTTACTCTGCGTCTCCAGACTCATCTGCAGTGCTAACACTCAGAAACAGACTCTTACATGAAGTGTATATGCACTCCAGAGTCTCCAGTCAATCCACCTGACCTGACTTTGGAATGTGGAAAGTAACCTGGATCAACAAAAATAAACTTGAACAAACATAGAAAGAACATGCAAATATACAGGAAAGGACTGTTATCAAACCTTGATCCTTCTTGCAAGTGACAGGTCAACTAATTAATTATATCTTCTTCATTCTCAGCAGTGATTCCATTTAACTGAAACAGAAATGAAATGAAATTACACAACAGTTGTGGCATCCCTGTGGCTTCAGGGTGAAAATGCTGACAATGAACTGCAACGTCTTCCTGTTCAAGTGTGGCTGGGGACTTTTGTTGAGTCCCCCCCCCCCACACTTCCTGTTATCTCTTTTATCTCCAATAAAGGCCTAAAATGCCTTAAAAATATACTTCATTATAAATAGATTACAAACCAGTTAACATCTGTGGTGCAGCCAAAAAAGGTCTATGTTACCTATCTGTGCTTTGTGTATTTCTGTGATGACCACAGATTGCAGTGAGGCAGTTTAAGTAGACCCAAATTCACATGTGCCCCGTGCACAATATCAACAGAAATAATAAAGGTTGTTGGACTAAATTTTAATACAAGGCTTCAAGTTAAGTTAAAATAGTGAAACCCTTATTATGCCACTTAATATTGTCCATATGTTGCATGTTTCCATACTCTCAATCTGTTGCCACACAGTCATACTCTTTAGGGGGGCCACTGACGGCTCGTTTAGTGAACCAGTCTTGGGTATGAGGTGATCTATGCGTTTAATAGCAAAATGTTTGCAGTGCATGTGTGTTTTCCTTCATCCCTGCTGCAGCTCTTGTGCATACAAAAAAATTTCCCCACTGTGGGACGAATAAAGGTTTATCTTATCTTACAAGGACTGACCAGGTGGTGCAGATGACCAATGGGACCCTGACTATCATTCACATTTAAATACAATTATGAGTAAGGTTATTAATTTGTGACTTTTTTCTACATGTAAAAATAAATAAATATCCATTATGAAACCATGTTGTGCACTTGACTGAGTTTAATCTCTCAGAACTGCTGTGATGGGATTGAAAACAGCTCATTGTTCCACACTGACCTCAATCAGTCTCTCACACAAACTCAACCATTAATGTTTTGGTGCCATTCCGTCTGTTTGACACACGCAGACACGCACAGACGTCATCATGCCCGCACGCATCACGCACGCTCGTCTGGATGAAACGTGACGCCAGAGGCTCGCAGACCTACTGAAATCTCGCGGAGTGAAACACCGGCCATTTTTCTCCATTTACAGCAGGACACTTTGTGCTCGGCTGGTGTCACCGAAAGTGTTGCGATCACTTTGAAAAGCCCGCAAGTTTGGCCAAGTTTAATTTAGTGATCCAAGCATCCAAACTTCCAACAAACAGGACACGAGCCATGTTTGTGTTTACCGCTGCAAAGTTTGTTCGCTGACATCCTTCTATCGTCCGGATAGATGCTTGTCTAAACTGTCGCACAAATGGAAATGGTGCCTAGCGAGGAGAACCAGTTCGTGCCCAAAGAGGTGAGCTTAACACAGCCCGGGTCGGAGAGTCAGCCTCTGGGCGTTAGCTGTCACCCTTTCACATAATGCTCATTAATAACGACCAAACTTTTGCACCTTTTGGGAGTTTGCGATCTTGGTTTGTAATTCCGAAGCTAACTCTCAGTCGCTAACAGTTAGCTAAACATGACTTGGACGGCCTATCATGACACGGCTAGCTAACTAACGTTTTAGCTAACAGTTAGCTGCTAGTTTCACTGCGTCTCTTAAAGTGAGTTTGTGTTGGTAGCTAAAGCTTTAGCATAATTGTCATTAAGTTATCTGGTTTTATGAGCAACAAAAATCACTTGAGCTTTTCAAAAGACGACGTTTGTCAACATTTGTTAGCTGACTCGCAAGTAACATTAGCTCGTAGAATTTGGCTAGCTAATGTCGTTAGCCCTTTAAGTCAGGTTAATCATAACAACTCCGGTTAATCTAGATGTTTTTGAAGTTGCTAAACCAAATGGCAGTAGCTAAATTACATCAATGTAGCTTACTGCCAGTGTTGTGGCAAAGTTTATCCCTAATGCTAGTTTTTTAAATGTGCACATCGTCACTTTCATTCCTTCTTTGCGCCGTTTGTAGCTTGTTTTGAATGGTAACTTTGTTGTAGCTCTACTGTAAACGGTAACGTTAGCTCGCCAGCTAGCGCTCATGTTAGCGGATCTGACAAGCTAACATTACTCATAAAGATGCAGATGTAGCTGTATAACACAACATTGTCTTGTCTTGTTTGGGTGCCTCTGATGTTAGAATAAAAATGTTCGCCCTCTCCGGCCTCCTTCACAATTCATTTGTCATGATGATAAGTTATCTAGCCTTAGCTTGTTTATCCTGTTTGGCTTGGTGGTTAGCTAACGTTAACATGCAATATCCTGCCAAAACATAATCTGTTTATCTACGATTGCTGTCATGTTTTCAACAGAAGAAGACAATCAAGCAGCTCCAGTCTCAAATTGTCATTTGTTTGCTGACATATCGACTCAGGTCAACAGTGCGAATTTAACGTAAAGGATACTATTGGCATGGCAATCATGTTCATGTGCTATTTTATTTATTTTACTTATTCGAGTCTTAATATTTAATTATGGTGTTTTTATAGCACATTGGCTGCATTGACTTCAGCTGCAGTCACACATCAAGCACAGGATGTCACTCTTTGTTATTAAGGCTGATGGGAAAATTGGGTTTGATGATACAGCACTGCACACATTTTCAATATATTTAGTAGTAATGTTGTAGCCTAAAGCTAAATAAATTATTAATGGATTATTAGTGGATCTAATAAAACCCTGTTGGCTAACCTTTATTTTAAACAAGAAGGACGTCTAGTTGAGCTTGTGAGGAGGAAATTGGGTTTGTTTTATTTGCTTTACACTTTGCCAACTAGGCAGGAAGTTCTTCGACTTTCAGCACTTTACAAATGATATGTGATTGTTAAGTTAGCTAGAGTATAGTTGGGATATCTTTGTGTACATTTAACTGTCACACACTGGCCAGAATAATGCAAATAAGTTAGACAGTTCCCTTTTGTTGTCTTGTTTGACATAGATGTGAATGCCTGTTGTTGCAACTGTGGTTAATTGTTTTTCCCCAACAAAACAATGAAATCAGCTGACCATTAAGAGATACATCAGGCTATCCTTCGGGTCTGTAGACATGCTGATAGGACAGGGTCATAGAAACTAATGAAATATCACTTCCAATACTTGTGTTCTGTTGCTGAAATCAATGGCGAGGTTACAAATTATTGACTAATGTTGTGGAACAACACATGAGCTCAAGTGTAGGCAGGGTGGTGTTGGTAACTTAAGCTGGTGTTTGATGTTGAAAGTGGATGGCAGCGGTGCTGTGGTGTTCTGGGATAGCAGAAGTCACTCAGAGCTCTCTGTCGATACCATGGGCCCAATTAAATGAAACATATGTGAGGAGATGCCTAGTTGCCTGTAGTCACATAACCACACTCTCACATGCAACCATGCAACATTTAAGATGGGTGACTACTGAATGGATTTGTGTTTGTGATGGTTCTGCTGTGTAGATTCATGATAACAAAACCCCTTGTCCCAAATGTTTTGACATTTAGCTTCTGTCAAAATGTTTCTCTTGCACTATGACACAGAGAGCTGCAACATCACATCCTGTTGATTGGTAAATGATAATAATGCCTTTATGAATTTTAGTATAGTTTCACACCACATTCTCTTGCGGTAGCTATCTGTGGATTTGATGATTACATTTTCATAATGCTTCTTAATTTTTAGTTGTTGGAGCAGCCTTTGAACTGGAGCTGATTTGTTTGAAAAATGGGAATGTGAATGGAATAGAATTAAAGCATATTCTCATGCTTTGTCATAACAAGCAATATCATGTCACTTATATTGGATTTTAAGCTGCATCTTCACTTACCAAATTGCCTTTTGTTATGTTGTTATTAATTTCTGCTAGTTATAAAGTTTCTTCCACAAGAAAATTGACTTTCCTCCAAGCTTACAAAGTCCATTTTTCCACCTACTTTATGCTCAACTTCAAATGGAAAGTAAAGTTTACAGCTGTGCATAAACCCTCTGTGTAGTTCTCACACATCTTTCACTTTCACTTCCAGGCTTCCAATGGTGTCGAAACAGCAAGCTAATTTATTTTGTTGAGCAACAATTTAAAAAAGAAAACAAGAGATTTTGCAGTACATATTTGTGAAGATGATCAAATGTTAACTGTCATTGCCTCATCTGTCTTTTTCACTGCTTTCAGCAGCTACCTGCCATTATAGATTTACCAGCCACAGTCACTTCTATCCAAAACCAATTTTATCTCCAGTTGTCCATCCAAATTCAGTTGGCAACATGGTCCAAAATTAATACCCACCAAGGCCAAATGTGGGTAAATTTTGGGTGTGACAAAATATATTGAAATAATTTGGAATCACAGTGTATGGCCAGGTTTACATCGCTGTGTTTTTTATTATTATTTATTTTTTTATTTGTACCGCCTGAGACTAATGTGACCCTCACTGTCTATGGTACCTATCGAGATGCCAGTGAATCAAATCAAAGCAGGTTACTACGATGTTATTAGAGATGTGGTGACACATTCCCGGAGTTAAGCCACCAAAAAGAAAACAAGACGCAGAGAAAAGTCACAGAGGTTGTGTATGAACAGAGCAGGAGCCCCGGTATAATGAAGCTTGATGCAGTTTGATGGCAGTTAAAAAATAAATTTGGCTGGTAAATTTTCTCAGTTTACCTGCCAAAAAGCCGAAAAGTTCATTTTGACCCTGCTTGCCAATGTGTGAGATTTAGTTGACAAATGTGCCCTTTACGTTAAACTGTATTTAGAGTAGAATTTTGGCTGTTGGTAATTTCACTCCCTGCATCACTGTTTAATGTTTTTGCGCGCATGCCATGTGCAGTTGTAATTACATGGCATTGCATTAATAGGTGTTCATGGATACTGACATTTCACAACATTATAGTCTGTCATTATTTTTGTGCCATTTAGAATCAGTTACAGCTGTAAAGAAATACAGCCTGTGCTCTGCTGTACCTGTGGCTTCATGTCAGCACCTTGTGATTATATCCACGGTAAAAATAACCTTTAATCTCATAATACACTTGTGTGTTGTCAGCTGCAGCTTCTTTATAGGAGCTGTCAGTCACATTTTGCCAAGATCACAAACCTCACAAAGGGGTCGCAAAAACAGGAATAACTTGAATGTATCACTGTAATTATCGGCCTTTGACCAGCCAAAAGGTTAATTTGCCAGCCAACCAGTGGTGGGTGTAGGTCTACGAGTCAGCTACATTTAGCCTGAAGGTGTTTTTTAGGGCAATTATACAAATATTTTTTGCAACTTATTTTCCTTGTTGTGTTTGTTTTAAGTTGTTCTTCACCCCAACTATCTCCATATATTATTAGGGTGTGTTTTGGAGTTGCAGACAGAGTATATTTGATGAGATGAAGAGGATTTCTCAGGTAGCCATGCCTTGTGTGTGGTGTGGGAAAGAGTGTTAAAGCATGGTGTTAAAAGGATGCATGAATCACTACTATGTAATGGACGTACACTCAGGCCGTTCTTTTTTAAGAGTACACTTCCGCAACGGCTTTATCAAACATAAGAAACATAGTAAAATAATGATCACCTTAATGATAGTTGTGTCCTATACCAATTTCTGAGAATATAATCACATTTAAGGTTGGGTATCATTTTAGCAAGATTAAGAGTCAAACCCAAGATTTCATCCGAACATTACGTATGTGATAGCTTATCAAATATAGCTTTATAGTTTTATAACGGTTGTATATACTGTATTGCCATTCAAATTCCATTTTTCTCAGTTGTTAATGCGGAGGTTCTGCCAGTTAATCACCATTACCTGAGGTTAAGGAAGCTGTCCTGGCATCAGTATTGCATGCTTTGTAATTCAGTGCTTGTTGAGTGAGTTTTTCTGCCAGTTATTTTTTATATTAGCTCTCTCTTTACAAATTGTTCGAACAATCATTTTTCCAAATCACGAGCGCTTGTTGAGTGAGTCTTTCTTTTCTATTAGCTCTCCCTTAACAAATAATAAAGAGCATGAACAGGTATATTACATACCAGACCAGGTGGTAAACAAACTATGGGGATTGTTAAAGTGACTTGCTGTGTGATGTCTCATCTTGTAAAACAATTTACACGGTGTTATACAGTCAAATGAAGCATGTGCCTGCAATTGCATCATTGCAACATGTTTGTGTTTTTCTGTTTTGAAAATTGTAGCCAAAGATCATTGAGGGCTTGTCCAGTCATGTGGAGGAAGGTTTCTTGTTGATTTGTTAGTGATCATATCTTGTATTGACTCCTTGAAAAGAGGTCTGTCTTAAGCAAATTCCTATTAATCCATGACAACCCACAGTGACAGAAAGGAAAATCTGAGCTGCTTTTGCAAGGCTATAATTGTTGGAGATAAACTCCTCCATGTCACCAACACACCAGTTTATGTTTTATTGTTAAGAATATCATTTGTTTTCAATGACTAGAATAAAGATACAGCGAAAACATTACAATTTGATGGTTTGTCAAGATAGTAAGATTACAAATATATAATAACAGTTACATAGAGGTACCTTTTTCTGCATTTGACAATATTTCTAGAATAAAATTTTATTTCTTATAGTTTCATGTTTTTAGTCATGATTTTACCATTTGTTGACCGGGTCAATACACACAGTCTCAAAAGAATAATCTTGGTATCATTTCATATCTTTGTGACGGATACTAAAATTAGTTTTTTTTTAGTACTTTATTTTGAGGAAGAGAAACGTGTTTTTCTACAAAAAATGTTTTGGAGAAAAGCTTGGATTCTCAATTTGTTAGTTGATTTCAACATAAGCAACCATAGAAGAATTTTCACTAAATAAAATTGGCAACATTTGAATTTAATCAGGAACTCAGGAATAAGTAAACAAGATTACAAAACTGACCTGTTACGTTTTTCCTTATATTTTCTTTTTTGATACTCTGACACAGTTTAGTTGGTACTAAAAGCACATTATGGTTTGACATCTAGATGTATCTTTTATAGAAATGCAACTTTACTTGTAACATGAAGGTTACATCAGTACTGCAGCATGACACAAGGTTGTATTTTTCCTCTATGTGCTGGTGTGTTTCTGATAATGACATTTGTTGCACAGCTTTAAGAATGTTCTAACCATTTATTCTAACCTTTTCACTGGAACATGGTGTTTATAGCACAATATAGAATAAAGACATCATGCTAATGTTTTTCCTGTACCTGTTGTTTTGCAGATCCAAAATGCAGCTGAGGAGCCCAGAGTGCTGTGTATAGTTCAGGACACCACCAGTGCAAAGACGGTCAATGAGAAGCTCACCCTCAACCTGCCTGCTTCCACCACCCTCTCCAAACTTTATGAAGATGTTGCCCACAAAGCAGGATATGTGAATGGCACTTTTGACCTTGCCAGGGGAAATACGCCAGACATGGTTAGGAGATTCATTAATCCAGACAGTTACTTTTGTTTCTTCCAACATGTGACACTGGTTTTCTACATAAATCTACACAGCTATCTATAGTATATGTAGTACTATAATTATGGATCTCAGGTTTTGTGATTACCCTGTCAAATTAAAAGGTTAAGTTTAGGTAAAAGTTGTATTTTAGGATTTCAGCATGATGTTGAGGTGGCATGGCGTGTAAAAGGGTGTTCCTTTGCTTGATAATATCAGGTTTGCAATCAGTAAGAGCCTGTTTCCCATCCTACATGACTTGCGTGTTCAAACAAAAACTTGGTTGACTTAACCCAGCTTGGCAGGGAAAGCTCTCTATTTATACAATAGCTTCGATAGCTTCGGTTTGTGTAGGATTAAAAACGTTTAGGTATCAGCTCATAGATGCTTAAAGCTGCACTAATCAATATTTTTATATTAACAATGAATCAAATGACTGTAATGTGAAAGGGGTTGCTCATATAAATGAACTATAGAATTATCACTGACTCCTCAGCTTTATGGAGCAGTTCAACATCTTTCAGCTCATTGTTTTGGTTTTATGTTCCTCAATGTGACTAGGTCCAGCAGCAGAAGGCAGCTGTTTTTAGTGTGAAATCTCTCAGAAAGAGTGGGGCTGTACCCGAATCAGAGAGCCTGATAATTCCCCCAAAAGCTCTTGATGCAGTGCTGGATGTGTGAATAGGCAATTGTTTGCTTACCTGTCCAATAACAAGTTCAGAAGCTTATTAGTTTGTTTAACAGCGGCCATGCACAACACAACTGTTGAGCCAGATCCTGATGGTCATAGTATGTCAGTGCTGTGTTTATAACTTTTCTGCTGCCCCCAATTGGTCAAAAATTATTTGCTGCAGCTTAAAGTAATCATTTTGATTTGGTCTAGTTGAGTTCAAGTGTTTCAGGTGAACTCCAGGGATTTGGGATTTATAATAATGGCTGTGTTTGCAGTTGCTGTTCACTTTCCTCCACTTTTAAGACGTTTATGTTGGGACACATAGTTCCTACTTCTACAATGGAAGGACAGTGTCACCATATCATGACCTCGGTGAAACTGATAGTGGTGGAGATATCTTTGAAAGTCGGGCAGCGCCAACTGGTTTTTCTTTTTTTTCATGCTATCAGTGCTCAGAAATGGATTTTGCCATGCCATTGTTCTCTGCCACAAAGAAAATAAAGTGTGTATGAATGGTGTCTCTAAGAGAGACCCTTCTCATATTTAACACAGAGAATAGAATGAATGAATTTTTAACATGTTCACTCAGTGTTGACTATGAGTTTGTTATGTGTTGTCTGTGTTTGCGTACATACTACTCCCTTTTCTTAAATGAGCACAGGCTAATCCTGCTGCTGACCCAGTCCAAAGCCCAGGTGCTGTGTCTGTTGTTATCTCACTGAGTAGGTCAGTGGATTAAGCTACTGTATGTTTCCACTGCAGCACTTTGCTTGCTTGTCCTCAGCTTGCCCAGGAGAAAGACAGAAAGTCTTCGTCTATGTAGCTTTGTTCACATGTTGGCTTCAAGCTACTTTCACCGTACGCATCGATACAGAGAATTTGCTGACAATGAGTTCAGTGGGAATCTAAGTCTTGTGAGTTCATCCAGTTTGCAGCCTGTAGAAAACCACATGTTTTGAAGCTGTTGTTTTGCTGCTTCTTCGAGGGATGGTTGTTATGTTTCTGCTTACATGATTTTTGTTGTTACTGTGCCTCCCTCTAGGCACCACTGGACCACAGCAGTGAGATGTCCCTCTCAGATTCTGGATTTGAGCCTGGTGGTAAGAGAAACTTCCTCCATCTTACGGACAAAGAAGGAGAGCAGCCCCAGATTGCATCAGTGAGTGAAACAAGATCAACAAAACAATTTCCTGATTCCTTTGTTTTCCAGTACTACAGTGAGATTGGTTTTGGTTTTAGATATTAAGATATTTTTAAGATATTTTACTAAAAGGTTCCTTTCTGTATGTTTATGTGCACAGGATGAGTCAGGAACAGCAGATAGCAGCGGACTGGATGACAGCTCCCAGGAGCGGTTTATTGGGCCCCTACCGAGAGACGGTACTGCAGGCTGCAGTGGTGACTACAGCAGTCCATCTTACTCCTACTCGTCCATCCTCAACAAATCTGAGACGGGTAAGGTGTTGTCTCCTGTTTAATATGTGATATCACTCCTTTTATACAACCCCTGCTGACCTTTTACTTCCTGTCTCTTGCCCCCGCTGTAGGTTATGTGGGCTTGGTCAACCAAGCTATGACCTGCTATTTGAATAGTCTTCTCCAGACACTGTTCATGACCCCAGAGTTCAGAAATGCGCTTTACAAGTAAGGAACTCCGCTCTTAGAAGTCTTTGAGAAGTTTTACTTGTGAATTACAACTTTTAGAATTCTTTTATAACTTCTGCCCAACTTCAGCTGGGAGTTTGAGGAGTCTGAGGAAGATCCAGTTACCAGCATCCCCTACCAGCTGCAGAGGCTTTTTGTTCTGCTGCAGACTAGTAAGAAACGAGCGATTGAGACCACTGATGTGACGCGGAGCTTTGGCTGGGACAGCAGTGAGGGTGAGCGTTTGTACTCTCCTGTGACCAGACTCACATGGCTTGTTTGCGTGTTAGCTAAAGGAGATACCATGTGCCTCTGCATCTGTACACTTAATTATACTTTTTGTGTGTTTGTTTTTAGCCTGGCAGCAGCATGATGTCCAGGAGCTGTGCAGGGTCATGTTTGATGCCCTGGAGCAAAAGTGGAAGCAGACAGAGCAGGTAGGAGAAAGCAAGAAGTTTTTCTAGACTTCTGACAACAAACAGAAATTCATCAGCCAGTCTGAGGGCTCCCCAGCACAATGGAAACAAAAGACCTACTGTGAAACTGTGAAAAGTGAAATGGGCCAGCAAGCCCCAGGGTTAGCTGTTTCTTATCTCAGGAGTGAGTTCTAAACTGCAAACACTTAATCCAGTGTGTATGTACAGCCATGTGTTGTGCACAGATGCACGTCTGGTTAGCACAAAATAAATGAATGTGATTGAGCCAGATTTAAAAATAACATAGACAACATACTATTTTAATGGATTATATATTTTTGAGTTTACTTTTTGGAGGTTTACAGTGAAGGTGAGAATTGAAAATTAAAAACTAAACTGGTAGTAGAACTATTGAATGAATAACATTTACTCTTTTTATCCAACTCCAGATGACATGAAGGTTTAGCTTTCCTTCAAGCTCCAAACTAGGATTTTTTTGCCATGTTGGTTTACTGTTGATCCAGAGCATGTGAAAAGCAGTTGTTCTGCTGACCCTCAGATGCCATTATACAACTGTTTTCACAGTATGAATGGCATTACCTGTGACTAGTGAACTGACTGTATGTGTAAACTCAGTCTAGATCCCCTTAAATGCTAACATAACATGTTGATGTAAGCAGCATGGGTTGTTGTTAAATGTTTTTTTGCTTGTTGTGTGCATATATACATATGCTTTAGAATAAGAAAGTAGCAGGGAGAGAAAATGTTGTTGCCCAAACAAATGCTGTATTGTTGGTTTGAAACATGGCAGAGAAGGCCTGACTGTCATGCCTCCGTATCCTCAGGCTGACCTGATCAACCAGCTGTACCAGGGGAAGCTGAAGGATTATGTCCGCTGTCTGGAGTGTGGCTATGAGAGCTGGAGGATTGATACTTACCTGGACATCCCTCTTGTAATCAGACCCTTCGGAGCCAGTCAGGCCTACGGCAGTGTGGTGCGTTTTTCTGCACATTTCATTCCTTAAAACATTTTACACGTTGGCAGCAAACACTTAACACTCTTTGGGATTCAGAGCTACATCATTCTGACTTGAATTCACTACTTGTATCTCATTTTAATACAGTTCATGACCAGTTAGTATTTTAGCCTCCAATCAGATGGACCTGAGACTATTTTTTTCTGCCACAGGAAGAGGCTTTGCAGGCATTTATCCAACCAGAAACTCTGGATGGGCCCAACCAGTACTTCTGTGAACGCTGCAAAAAGAAATGTGATGCCCGGAAGGTGAGCACACTGAAAATGTGAAGTGGGAATCGTGTTCAGTGAAGGCAGAGTTCTGCTATTGACCTGCCTGATTCTTTTATAAATGCTTCTCTACACAGGGTCTGAGATTTCTGCACTTTCCCTACCTGCTGACACTCCAGCTGAAGCGGTTTGATTTTGACTACACCACTATGCATCGCATCAAGCTTAACGACCGCATGACTTTCCCCGAGGAGCTTGACATGAGTCCATTCATCGATGTGGAAGATGAGGTGAGAGCACAAATGGCAGTACCTGCTTCCATCAGATTTATGTTACAATAATAGATGAACTTTTTATGTTTTCACTTTTCTCTTCTAGTAGCCATCAATAATTTGATGAGACTATAAGTTGTGGTGGATAAAGTGTTGTTTTTTTTCCATCATGTAACATTTTGATCAGGATGCAGATGATAGCGGTATCTTACAAAGCAAAACATTCTCAGTCATAATCTTAATGTCATCCATCAGGTTGACAGTCTTAAATGCTGAATCCATTTCTTTCTTCCCTCCAGTAATTTGTAACATTCAGTTTATCTTATTGAAACCCTCTAAATACCAATATGTCCAGTAGTGAGTGAACAATATGTGATACATACAAATTAACCTCTCAGGCCATAAAGGTAACACCCGATGTGTTAAAGGTGTCTTTTGTTTTTTTTAATGTTAAATAAAAAGAATACATGTGAAGTTAAATGATATGAAACATTTCCTCCCCAAAAGCTGCTTGCAAGTTTTAGCAATTCACAATATATTTTTATCCTTTAAGTTATGGTTGACTACTGTGTGTTCTCTGTTTTTAAACCCTTCTCTGTGATTGGGTTTGAATTTGTCTTCTCTCTAGAAGTCGCCTCAGACAGAGAGCTGCACTGACAGTGGAGCAGAGAATGAAGGCAGTTGCCACAGTGACCAGATGAGCAACGATTTTTCCACCGATGATTGCGTGGATGAGGGCATCTGCTTGGACAGCACCGGCAGCACAGAGAGGGTGTTGAAGCCAAAGGTAATCATCTTGACCACCCACAATATATATATTGTTGATTGTTGTTATTTTCCTCGGTTCGTTGCCTGTCAGATGGTTAAATGTTTTGTTCAAGTTGTTTTGGCCACAATCCTGAACCGAGCTCTTTAATATTGGGTATTTGCAGATCCCGAGTCAGATAGGATACTACCTGAATGATTGTGTAGCTGACACATTGAAATCACAGACATAGCCTTTTCAATTTATTCCACCTTATTTTTCATGAGCTGCTTGATTCAAATACTGACCTTCCTGATTAGAAATTATAAAATTGATGAGCTTAAACTATTGACATGATATAGATGAACGTTTAGCTGGGAGAATGTGACTCCTCAATGTGACGTGACATTATTACATCTTATCTCTGTCAGAGATAAGATGTATCACTCTGTTGGATTTGTTGGGACTCCAGAAACACTTTACAAACATTAAACAATCTTTGGCAGAGTACAGACGGCAGCTTGCAGACCGCACACAAATCTGAAGACAGCCAAGTTTTATTTTGGCCTGTCATCAAGTTACTCATGGAATTAACATTAATTAGTGGCAGCTGATGTGACCTGCTGTCGCCATTTGACATTTTTACCGCAACAATCAGTGTCGGGTAAAAATGAAAAGCTTCTGCCTTGATTTTCTGACACCCAAGTTGGTCTCTTATTGGCGCAAGTACAAACAGAGTCGATCACTGGCAAAAGCAAATAATTTTTCACATTCACACACTCATTTTTCACTCATATATGCAGTGAAATGCTCACACTGTAGAGCCCAGCTGTCGTTAAAGACAGCCGTGCTGCAACACTAGCAAAATGATGTGAATCATATGTTATGACTTATGAGATGTCAAGACAATTGAACAGACTAGAGTCGCCGTGTCGTAGAGCATCACAATCATCAAAACGCAAAATGAATTTTTTCAATTTCTTGAGTAGAGTTTCAGAGAGCAGTGAAACTCTTCTAGAGTCTTATGACTCTGTGTAGGTTTTTTCCTTTCTGTTATACTGTCTCCCATCTGAAGTTACCAATATTGTGGTGATGGGGGAGACTGCTGGAAATGTTATTGAGCAACTGTCAGAGCTGGCAGACGAAGCTGAAAAATGATGCTTTACTTCCCTCTTCTTGTTACATGAGATGTCCGTCTGTCATTCATAATGTGTACTGCACTTTCCAGATGATGGCTGAGCTGACGCTGCAGGCCATGCTGGTTTTGTTACATTAAACTGAATGATGAGCTATATCTCCCGTGCATGTTTTCTTCAGTCCTCTGAAAGCATTACATATCTTGAACTTGAATCATAGCTCCTTTTGTCCCTGTTGTCAACATCAGCTACCCTGTATGTTGAGCATTAACAAAATCTAACTTAGTCATAACTTGGCTTTTATCGAACAATAAGATTTTTCCCATCTCTATTCTCAGAGTTTGCTGACCTTTGAGCTGTTCTCCGTCATGGTCCATTCTGGGAGCGCTGCGGGTGGCCACTACTACGCCTGCATCAAATCCTTCAGTGATGGCCAGTGGTACAGTTTCAATGATCAACACGTTAGCAAGGTCAGTCTCTGCTCCTGAGTAACCTGCTTTGTCCTCTTACAGCACTTGCATATCGGGCAGAATGACTCAGCAGACTATATCAGTGCTGGTCATCAGCTTGTACTCTACTTATCTTTAAGTATGCGTTGAATAATTTTCAAGTACATTTCTGTGCATTTCTGTTTGGCAGATCACCCAAGATGACATCAGGAAGACATATGGGGGGTCCTCAGGGAGCAGAGGCTATTACTCCAGTGCCTTTGCAAGGTCAGTTTTCTCTCCTATCTGTCTCCAACACTCAGGGGTTGACACATCACATGCTTACAATACCTTGATTTAGGGAATACAATAATGATAAACTGGACCCTTTTATCTGTGTTCAAAAGGAAAGTCAAGAAGGTTTTTTTTAATTCTTGGGTCATTGTTTTTCATGTTCCTTTTTAAAGGAATATGCAGCTTCTCTTAGAGCTGATAGAACAATATTTTCTCTCTTAAATTTTCTACTTTCATTAAACAGGATATCTTTTTTTCTCCCAACAGTTCTACAAATGCATATATGCTGATTTATAGATTGAAAGACCCCTCAAGGAATGCAAGTAAGAAATGAGCTCAGTTACATTTACTATGTGTAATGGCAAAGTATGTCATCTGTAGGGCATGGCAAGGTTATGCAGATGTTTTTATATTCCTTATTGTTTCTATTTCTAGAGTCGCCTTGGCTCTACCTGTCTTAGACTTAGTATGCAGTTGTAATGTGAACGCTGTGTGTTCTGTCTGCAGAGTATTTTTCTGCAGAAGACTTCCCAGAGCACATAAAGAGTTTGGTTCAGAAGGAGAAAGAGTCTGAAGAGCAGGAGAAGAGACAGAGGGAGATCGAGCGCAACACTTGCAAGGTACACGGTCCATTGGTTAAAGTTCTGTTGTTTTGCTTTTGATGCATTGCCCTGCTTTTGAATAAAGTTTAACTGTTATTGCATATCTCTGTACCTTCAGATAAAGCTTTTCTGCATGCATCCTGTAAAGATGATGATGGAGAGCAAGCTGGAAGTGCATAAGGACAAAACTCTCAGAGAAGCAACAGAGATGGCCTACAAGGTTTGTTGGCTTCTTGTTTTTTCTTCACCATATGATTTTCCAACGACATAACCAATTAGTGCATTAAGTTTTTGCAGTAGTGTCTTTAAATACACCAGAAAGGAGACTTCAAAAAAAGGTTATTGTATCCAGCCGCTGTAGTCCACAATAATGTAGCATTGCCAAGAGTTATGGTGAGCTTTGGAAAATGGTTGCATCTTCATCAAGATGGAACTTGTATTTACTTTTGTGGTCATTTGTGTTTCCGTACTTCAGCTGATGGAGCTTGAGGGAGCGGTCTCTCTGGACTGCTGCCGTTTGGTAAAATACGATGAGTTCCACGAGTACCTGGAGCGCTCCTACGAAGGTGAGGAGGACACACCGATGGGCCTGCTGTTGGGAGGAGTCAAGTCCTCGTATATGTTTGATTTGCTGCTCGAAACCCGCAGACCAGAGCAAGTGTTCCAGCCTTACAAGCCTGGAGGTCAGTAGCCAGCTGCAAAGTTCATATGAAACAATCATCTTGTTTTATAGTGTACTGTACACCAGATTTGGATGTAGATGTGTGTAGCAAAATAATTGCTTCACGTCTGTGTGTGTGTGTGTGTGTGTTTGTGTGTGTGTGTGTGTGTTTCTGCAGAGGTGATGGTGAAGGTTCATGTTGTGGATCTGAAGAGTGAGACCATCGCCTCTCCAATCAGTGTTCGAGCGTACTTGAACCAGACGATCACTGAATTCAAACAGCTTATTGCACAGGTTTCCTGCTCTTCTCAGTTCCTTCGCTGTATCCTCTCGTCCTTCCTCAACTTCATAAATTGTGTACATTATTGTGAGGACATGAGATCAGTCTTGCTGTATTAAGCCTTATGTGTATGTGTTTCCAGACTACAGGGCTATCTGCAGAAACCATGCGTGTGGTCCTGGAGCGCTGCTATAATGACCTCCGACTCCTGTATGTCCCAAACAAGACACTGAAAGCAGAGGGGTTCTTCAGGAGTAACAAGGTCCCTACATTTTCTTTTTAATTCTGACTTTTGTGCTTGTACTCGAACACTTTTAAGTTTGAATTTGATCTGTTTTGTATTTCATCAGGTTTTCGTAGAGAGCTCTGAGTCAACAGATCATCAGGTTGCTTTCACTGACTCACTCTTGTGGAAACTGTTGGATCGTCACGGAAATACGATCCGACTCTTGGTCTTACTGCCAGAACAGTCTCCTGGTACCTTGGCCAACAGAACTCTTTGCCAAAAAGTAGGCTGTGACTCTGATGTGCCCTTTGAAGGGTCAAAGGGTAACAGGAAGTCTGTAGAGGCTATCCTCGAGGAGAGCACAGAAAAGTTAAAGAATCTGTCCCTGCAGCAGCAGCAGCAGCAACAACAGCAACAGCAACAACAGCAACAGCAGCAGCAGCAGCAACAACAACAACAACAACAGCAGCAGGGCTCCAGCACCAGTGACAGCCAGAAAAGCTCTGATGCCAGCGACTTCGAACATATCGAATCCCCGACCCAAGAGGCTGACTCAAACTCTTCACTCTGTGTGGCTGCAGACAACAGAGAGTTAGAGAACCGGATCAGGGCCGCTGCCAGGGGGAGCAGCGGTGCCTCCTCTGACCCAGAGAACCACTTTGCCTGCGAGGAGCGCTCGGACTCTGAGGTGAACAATGACCGCAGCACCAGCTCCGTGGACAGCGACATCCTGAGCTCCAGCCACAGTAGTGACACACTGTGTAATGCCGACAGTGGGCCCATACAGCTGGCCAACGGCTTGGACTCGCACAGCATTACAAGTAGTCGTCGCTCCAAAGCCCATGAGGGCAAAAAAGAGACCTGGGACACTGCTGAAGAAGACTCTGGGACAGACAGCGAGTATGACGACAATGGGAAGAGCAAGGGAGAGGCTCAGTACCTGTACTTCAGAGCAGAGCCTTGTTCACAGGATGACTCCACGTGGGATGCACAAAAATGTACAAACATTTATTTATGAAACAGTTTACATCAAGTTCACATCACAGTTTTAATTTTATCAGAACACAATGACTATTTTTTTGCAGAACTTGTATTGACAATATTGTGCAATTGACAGAATATTTGTCAGTGTTTTCCTTTCTCAAGAGGGCACACAATCTGACTAATCTGACATGTTGTTTCTTGTGATCTGCTTCAGGTTTAGTCATTCATGTGGACAAGAGAATAACATTAGCAGCATTTAAGCAGAACCTGGAGCCATATGTGGGAGTCACCTCCACCCAGTTCAAGGTGTTTCGAGTGTACGCCAACAACCAGGAGTTTGAGAGCGTACGGCTCAATGAAACACTCTCATCGTTCTCTGATGATAACAAGGTCAGGATCTATTTTAGAATTTATTTTGTTTTGATTTGAGTACTTTCTGTTGTGGTGAGCCAATACTTGAACTTAGACTTAACTTGGACATTTTATTACTTCCCATAGATAACAATTCGACTAGGAAGAGCACTGAAAAAAGGAGAATACAGAGTGAAAGTTTATCAACTACTGGTAAATGAACCAGAGGTAAGAACTGAAAGAATTTTTTGTTGCTATGCTTAAGAAGAACATTGTAATCACAGATATTTAAGATTTATTCATTTGCCTATATCTGTTTCTCAGCCGTGCAAGTTCCTTGTGGACACGGTGTTTGCCAAGGGCATGACTGTCAGACAGTCTAAAGAGGAGCTGCTCCCTCAGTTGAAAGAGCAGTGCAAGCTTGACCTCAATATTGACAGGTAAGACTTTGCTACTGCACATTCATTAATTTAAAAAAAAGAAAAGTGTTAACCAAACTCTATATTTGTGCGTTTAGGGTTCGTCTCAGGAAAAAGACGTGGAAGAACCCAGGCACTGTGTTTCTGGACTACCATGTGTATGAAGAAGACATCAGCATCTCCTCCAACTGGGAAGTTTTCCTGGAAGTTCTCAATGGTAACACTCAGTCTGTGGTTTCTTATATTCTTAAGTTACAATGGTTATTATGTAATAAAAGTGTTTATTGTACCTTGGGAATTATAAATTAATACTGGAAAGTTACATTTTTAACTAAGTTCCGATGTGAAAAAACAAACCAAAGGTGAAATCATGTTGAAGTCACGATGCCACAAATGGCAGCAGATAAAACTAGTACTGGACTGCAGAGAAACATGTGTCCTTGTTTCTAGGTGAAATAAAGTACAGATAGAGTGCAACTTGATCCATGTCTGTTGTGATCCGTTTCTCAGAACCAGAGAAGATGAAGTCCATGTCGCAGCTGGCTGTTCTGACCCGGAGATGGAGCCCCGCTACAATGAAGCTGGGGCCCTTCCAGGAAGTTATTCTGGAGAGCAGCAGTGTAGAAGAACTCAAGGAGAAGGTGTGTCTTTGTTAACTTTGCCACATAATTTATACTGATTGAAGGTTCAGAGGTTCTGTTATTCACCTCTAAAAACATCTCTCATCCTGATAAACCAACTGATTGCCAATATGCAGGAATTAATTACCCACAAAATAATACTATAGATAAAGACAGCATATAACTATATTCAGGCAACATCATTACATTTTATTCATTAATTTAGGGAAACTGGAAAGCATCACAAAATAATATATTTGCTTTATCAACAAATGGTCTAAGTACAATTCATTGTGACCAATATATACCTTTTATTTCAAATTTTTTATTTCGTTTGCAGCTGAGTGAAATCAGTGATATTCCTCTCGAGAACCTGGAGTTTGCAAAGGTGAGACACAGCACACCTGGCTCAACGACACTTACTTTCCTTTTTATGTTGCTTTAGTCTCCTATCTTCTAAATGATTCCGTCTTTGACTGAGAATCCTTCCATCTGTTCTGAGCAGGGTAGAGGAACATTTCCTTGTGACATTTCCGTGTTGGAGATCCATCAGGATTTGGACTGGAACCCGAAGGTGTCAACTCTAAACGTGTGGCCTCTGTACATCTGTGATGATGGAGCCGTGGTCTTCTACAGGTAAAAGAGCTCAAAACAATTACTGTCTACAGTAAAGTACTAATGTTTCTCTTCCAGTCCTCTCAGAGTTTTGCCAAAATTATTTGACAGACATACAGGACTGTCGCCTGTTATATCTAATCAGTTTTGTTGGACTGTGAATATCTCATTGTGTCCATCATTTGAGTTCATTTTTTATTTTTATTAGGCGTATGCCAGTTTGAAAATCTAATAGTAAGGTAGTTGTCAGTGTTTACAATTCTTACGACAGTTAGCAAAATAAGACTTTATAATATTAAAGTATAGATTAATTACAAACACAGTTCACTCAGAAATAATACATTTTGTTTTTAATGTGTCCAAAGTATTTGAAAGTAACCCAATTCAAAAGTGTAAGGACAAAACAGTTAGATTAGTATTACTCTTTGAAGCCTAATCATAATGAAATAAAGCTTGTGCTTGGTGATGTAAGAGGGGCTCAGTTGTTGTGATAAAAAAATAATATGAAAATGATTTTAAAGTTGAGAGTAGAGTATATTGTCGCCTCACACAACCTCTTAATATTTTAAATATTTGTGAGTTGAGATCAGCATTCTTATGATTTTTGTGCAGGCACAGCACAGAGGAACCCATGGAGCTGTCGGAGGATGAGCGCAACGAGCTGATGAAGAAGGAGAGCAGCCGTCTGCTCAAGACCGGACACCGTGTCAGCTACTCGCCACGCAAAGAGAAGGCCCTCAAGATCTACCTGGACGGAGGCCCCTCCAAGGACCCGGGGCAGGACTGAGGTGCAGAACACAGCTCCCAGTTATTGGGATCGTCTGGCTGCTGCAGCAGAGCAACCAGGCTACGGGACTCTCAGTCTGAGTGTCGGGCCCGATAGTTACTTGAACATCAAGCAGCGTTGTGAGGCTGACGTGCTCTCACCCTCCACTCTGAGCCCCAGGACTGGCTCAGAAACCCTATTGTGCACTATAGTGTATTGTACTGTAAAGTTTAAAGGGAAGTTCGAAAGCTATTCAATACAGAAAAAAATAATCAAATACTGTATAGACAAATCAATTGAACGTAAAAGCTCCAGAGATGGATACAGAGATGCTAGGATTGTGAAACTGGGCGGGAGGGCATCCATTCTGTCTGTTTATGTCTCCCGTCTTGTTTCACATCAGTCTCCTTCACTGTGTGTTTCTCTTCCTCGTTCAGGAATAGTGTTGATTCTGATTCATCTGTGACCATCTTGTAAGTCCATAAGCTCACACCGTTTGAGCACTGCTCTATTAGAGAAATCATCCTCATCTTACATTGCTCACCTTCCTTTTAAATACTTTAACAGCACATACAACCAAGAACTACTTATCCAGCCTTCCTCAGTCTCACCTCTTCTGCCGAGGCAAACCTCACTCTCCCAGTGACTTTGACAAGTTGAGACATCGTTCATTTACACGATTTGATGAATCAAAAAAGCAACAATTAAGAATTTTTAAACTGCAGGTCGTCTCTGCTCCTCTAATGCCAGAGTAATGTCCCTACTGCTGCTCTTTGTGCTTTATAGGAGCTTTACCTCTGCTAAATCACTTCCACTAGATATAGTGATACATAGGCTATGGGTCCTTTAATACAAAGTACAATGAAACAAAACCAAGTAGACTATGTTAAGAATCTCCTTGTTTTGTTTTTGTTTATTGTAAATTATTATTTTGCTCCAGACTTAATCATTCAATTAGGTCTCGTGAGACACCAGGCACACATCTGTTGTCTGTATTAACCTTTAATTTAGAAAGTGGATTTCTTTGGCTTTTTTTTTTTTTTTTTTTTTTTGCACCATATGAACTGGGTGTACATCTCTAGTGTCATCCCTGTGTGTGTGTGTGTGAGTGTGTGAGAGAGAGTGCGTGCGTGCGTGTGTGTGTGGTGTACTGAGGGGAGGGAGCTGTCTCTGGGTTTTTGGCAGAGAGTGTGAGGTTGCTTTTTGGCTTCTACCTGCTGCTGCTGCTTGATAGACTGGCACCAGAGGGATGTCGAAAGCCCGCTGGACATCTCAGTCTGCCCGGGCAACTGGTCTGAGGACTGAAGCTCAGCATCCCAGCCCCCTCTGGGCTCCTGATGCTGCCACCAGCTCTTCACTGTAGAAATGCCAATATCTGAAGAAAATCTTTTTTTTTGTTGTTGTTGTTGTTGATGTTTATTTCTTTGAGATTTAAATCCTGTGTGAAAATAGTTTAAGATGATTTTAGAAATTAATTAAATTTTTTTTTCATAACTGCAGTTTTCTGTCACTGTAAATTAAAATGACTCGATTTAACTCACAAATCATATTCACCTTTTTAAGAGGTTTGGTGTTTAAAAATAACTTTTATTTTTCTAAAGGCAAGAGTTGTACAGGCTGCATGTCAGGTTTCAAGTGTTTAAGAACAGTGCAGAGGTTATATTTGACAGTTGTAGCTGTATGCAAGTTAACATTCAGCACAAGTGTTACAGCTACATTCACACATACATCAGGTATTGCTTGCTTTAGAATTGCACCTTCCAGCCTGGATGTTGAAATGGTCACATTGCTGTACATGTAAGACGCAGAGCACAAACAAGCAATATGAGGTGTTGGGGACTAAAAGGTATTTTTTTTTAATGTTTGGGAGCACAGAAGGATGCAACATATGCTGGAGATGCAGTTGTGGACAGCAGCTGAAATTAAAGTGTGAGCTGATAAACAATGAATGATTATAACTCCAAACAGAAATCTAGCAACAAGGCTACAATTTAGTAATGTGGAATTATTGAATTAGATAAATGTTTATAACATTTATGATTATACTATAACTATAAATGTTAAAGTGTTATACAGCTGTACCATTCAGTTTCAAACAAGGTCCAAGTCTTATGGAGGCATATAAAGTATACAGGAATTCAAGGTTTAGATTAGTTTTACATTGTACTCACTAAGTTGCTTTGTAATATTTTCCAATGGGCCTACATGTTGTAAACAGAATAACCATGCTCTATCTGCACACTCACGTTGCCTGATTAGACTTCTTCTCAGGACTGTGTGGGCATGTAAAGACTGTGTTTGATAGGCATTTTTCAGAGCAGATATTTTCACTTGCTACAGTAGAAAATAGCACAACAGCTCCGTTCTTTTCAAGTGTCCCAGTAAGCAGCACGTATAATACCAGGACCCTGAAAGTGAAGCAGTGAATGAAATTCAACCATCTTTTATTATTTACCCCTGTGCTTTTCCTACAGTGACATTTCAAAATGTCTTACATGAAAAGTGCTTTCTCTTGTTAGTCTTGTGGGACATCTTACACATAATCATTCTTATTAGTACATAGAGGTGGTTGACATCATGTAATTCTCATGATAGCGCCACCTGCCCAGAAGACCAATCAGCCACAACAGCAACACCTGTGTGAGTGTGCAGGGACTTAAAATGTTTGCAGGATTTGAGGGTCATAGGAGTGCAGTTGTGAGAAAAGGAGACAAGAAATAGGGTATGAGCCTTTTCTAAGCCTCATTTGATATTTTGTTAGCAAAACAGTTTAAATTTAGTTACCAGCTTATTAAGTATACCTGTACATTCTAATGCAATCCATATACTTTGCAACCAGTCCTACCTTTGGGATGGTTATAATGGCATAGTGTAGAGTCAGAAATAACCATTAGTTGAATTTACATCCCAACAAAAACTGATTCAACATTTTTTGTGCATGACTGTGGGACTGATTGTATTAGGTCGTGCAGGTGTAGCTAATAAACTTAATTCAGTTTATGCTTCTAATGCTGGGAAATGCATTTTTTTTCCAGTGCTGCAAAATACAGAGCATTATTACAGTTTGAACTGGCACCAAACATTACAGCATAAAGAGTAACAATTCCAGGAAACCCCCTTTTGGCTCTATAACATTCAGCAGACTGTCAACAAGATTTGTCTCAATCGCCAGCAATGACTGTCCTGTAACTGTGAAAGTACTGAACCGACCCTGACAACAAACTTTTACTAACACTGTTTGTTTACCTTCATGTGACCTGAAGTGATTGACAGTAAAACATCAGACTCTAAACAAGTTCTAGTTATTGGCAATTAAATTTAAATTTAAGTTTGTCTATAAAAGAAAACACATTATATAATAATTCTATATACATGGAACCAATATAGATGATATAAATCACAGCATGGCATGTTGGACATGATGGCGTTTCCTCTCGTCATGCAGATAATAACATGTCATCTCTGAGCCATAAAAATGTTGAGGCCTCAGTCTTGGCAAAAACAAACCGTTGCCTCAGCGGAACAAAGCAACATGAGGGTCTTGGCAGGAGAGCGCATATTACAAGGATCAAGCAGCAAGGTTTGCCAAAACATTTTCTCAGGCATAAGAAGGGAAAGTGCAGAGGGGGGGAAAAAACTTTGTTATAAACAACTTTGGGATATTGAAGCAGCTTAGTCTTAAACAAACTTTGGCTTTGGTTTTATCAGACATGTATAAGGATGAGATGGCGCTATAACCGAATGTTGTAGTCATTGACAGCAGCTACATTTGAACAGATTTAGAAGAAACCACACATGTTCTGCTGACATCTCATGGTAGCGTTGACGTCCTGTACATGAATATAGGTGATATGATTTTTGAAGCCCAAATATAATTAATCATTGCCTGCTTCTGTTACTGTTTCATAAGTACGGTACATGAAGCATGAGCGTTTCTTTTTTGTCCTAGTTTACAGTAAAGCCCAATGGTAACTTTTTTCTGTTTCGGTAGTAGATAAGGGTTAGATTTACAGTACAATATAGAGATGCAGCAAATAGTCAAGAAACCAGTGTTTAGTATCAACACTGGACTTTGCAAATATAGTGTTTCTTCTTTTCTGTTAGTGAATTTTATATCTACAGTTTCAGAAACCTTTCAGGATTTTAAACCTCAGGTCTCAATTAAAGCAAATAAGATAAATATATTTTTGCCCATTTTTCATGCTTTTGCAGCTTTGGATAAAGCTGACAAACAGAAAGTGCTATGCTCTGGAGTCAGTGGAGACCCTTGTCTAGTTGTTTACAAGGCAATGTGAATCAAACCAAGCTGTGTCTAGAGTATGTAGTCTATCTCTGAGTATAGAGAGTCTGTCAGGTCCTCTTCACTTGAGTCCTCTTCTTTAAGGCACATGGACCCTCGCCTGTCAAAATCATGCATGTAAAGTTTTAATAGCTTGGATTCATTTGAGCAGAATCACTCAAGAAGAAATACAAAATGTGAGAAATTCTGTGGTATTAACTGTGCTGCACTCACCCCAGGTGCTGGCAGTGGAGATCTCCTGCACAGGGGCAGTGTTTCCTGGGTCCCTCATCCTGAGCGTCCCAGGCCAACAGCTCTACCAAGTGGTTGGAGGCGCCAAAGCAGCGCTCACGCTCAATGGGCTTGGCCGAGCAGACGGGGAAGAGCAGGGCTGAACACACAAACAGAGAACACAGATTTTTTTTTTCTGAGAGGATGCACAGAACCACTGAGCAGCATGTACTGAGGTGTGAGCTATACTGCACCTCTATGGAAAGCACAGCAGAGGTCTGTGCTGCAGTCAGTCTGGTACTGACAAGTGCTGCCAGCCTCTCCTTTAGTTGCATTTTGACTGCACTGACCCCACACACACAGCTGCTCACCACAGCACTCCTCATCCTTAGTACAGGACTGAAAGAGCAGAAAAAAATGGCTTTCATTTTCAAGATATACTTCATTAAACAGACAGTATTTCAGCAGATGTCTTTCATTGAATGCAAATTCTGGTGTTTTAAAAGTCACATGAAAACACATGCACAGTCAGCTCAATGCGGCTGAAACTCATCAGAGCTTTAATAACATTAATGATTCTCTAAGCATGAAGTCTGCTGATGACTTTTTCTTGGGTTAAATATAAATGAGTTCAGTGAGTCAACTGGTCTCTGATCAGGTGAGACAAGTTCCTATTCTTACATACCCTCTATGAATTGTTAATTTGGGGATATGACAAACAGTGTTGCGGTTATTTCGACGCAGAGTTTTTCAGTGCAGCACTTTTGACAAGACACAGATCCTGTCCTCTGTGTATTTATTATCCCTGTACACTGTATCCTCTTTGGCAGACTGCCACTATCTTTATGTCGTTGCATTGCTTTTTGCTCTGCTACACCAAGGCTAGTTCATCCAACGATGACAGTATAAAATCAGCAGCAATAACTGAGTCTTAAATAAAACCAATAGGTGAGGCTCTACAGAGCAGACTCTCATTACTAATATTGTTTTAGTTCTAGACGTCCTTTGATGGAGCCAAGGGGAAAAGAAGAGCTCTTATTTAACCTGGACAGATGCTGTCCTTTCATGCCAAGCTCATAGGACGGAGCATTCATAAACAACACACTCCAATTACACTTGTGGACACACTGCAATGCAGTCGAAGTGAAACCTCAGCTGCCTGGAGGTGACTGTGCGTGTATGTGATTGAAAGCGACAGAGCTGGGAAATGGTGCATTTTAAAGAAGACTGAAGATGCTCATATAAAGGTAACTTAAGTTCACTCACCACATCAGTTGCTTTGCAAGGCAGACACCTGGAGTCATGTGTGTCATAAAGGCAATACCTTCCCTTCCCACAGTCCTCAGCAGTCATACATCCCTACAGATAAGAAAGATGAAGGATTACAACCTTTTCGAGCTCCTTGGTTTGGTCCAAACTCAGGTCACCAGCAATCAGAGAACTTTCCAGTTATCTACAGAAATGATGCTGTGTCAGCCTTTGGCCACTCCATCTGCTTATCATGTGACCCTACACGGGATTCAAACTCAAATCTAGAGAATCTCTGGTTTTAATACACATTCAGGTCACAGCATGCAAAATGAAGAACTAATAAAACTTTTAGGTTGCATAGACTTCTTTGCAGCTAATTAGACCAGATGAAAACCTGCAGCATTTTATTTTTACCTCTTGTAACTAGGACACTCTTGTCCCAGTCTTACACCAGCATAAACAGCTGTTTACCTCTTCTGTCTCTCTGTGTGTATTACAGCACACCAGCCAAATGACTCTCTTCTGTCAGTATACAAAGTGTAAAAATAGACCAGACTTAGAATATACTGAAGGTGATGATTATTATTATTCTGACAAGGTGATTCAGGTAAACATTTAGCTGCTGTGTTTTACTTGACTTTACTACTAAAATTGGGGTTTTATATGACTATATTGTGAATAACAATGTTTCAAAATCTGTGTTGTTGCATAAGAATTCCTTCGGTTAGAAGCATTAATCCAGAAAGTGAAATCAGGATACAAGATGCATGACAGATTTTGCACAGTCATCATTTTGATAAATGCACTTGATCTATATATATCAGCATTTTTTCAACTTCTATTGTATACACGGTGCATGCAAATTAGGATTAGAGCTGAATGAAGACACACACACTGATTCATTTGCAGACATTATGAAAAAGTCAGTGGTTGTGATGCTGCTACCAAACATTATGCTGCAATCTTGAGGTGTTTTCATGCTGAGAAATAAGTCAAAGGTCATATGAAAAATTATTTTTTACTGTATATCATATGAGACTGTAGGCAAACAGAATAAACTTACATGATCAATATTGTTCCCCAGCTCACTGGACTGGATGGCCGCAGTGATGTTGTTTGTCTCCTGTGTGAAGGTGGGGTGTCTGTCAAGCTTCATTCACAATGGAAACAATCATCATCACTTTTGTTTTCTGACTATAAACCTACCTGGTCTACTGAGGTGTGTCCAGATCGACTGTGAGTCACTTTATCAGATGCAGTTTCATTGTGATGACTTGGAGGAAGGTTATTGGGGTGAGGGATGACACTCTCGTTGCTCCTCTGGAAAGATTGAAAGACATATGATCAGAGATAGATTTCAGATAAAGTGATGTATTAAGAAGTCACTCCCATATTCTGGCTCTTTCCACTGCTGCCTCTGTTTCTATGCTGTATACAGTTTTATTATGAGATGGAGAACTTTGCAAAATAATGCTGTGTCATATAAAAAGCTGGGTGCAGACAGAGAGGTGAAACTGGCTTCCTACCTGAAACGCATCCTCAGGCTTCTGCTGCGGATCCTCGGGCAGCTGCTCCACCTCCACAAACATGCGGTCTGGCTCTGTGTGTCCCTGGTCTGTATGATCCTGCAGGATGTGGCTGATCCCAGAGTCCACTATCTCAGGGAGGATGCCATTGCAGACAGCTGTGAGAGCCACAACTAGCAGGGCGACCCGCATCATGATGCTGCAGGTCCTGGTCCTGATGCTGGTCCTGATGATGCTGTGGTCCTGATGCTGCCGGTCCTGATGCTGCACTCAGAGGAGGGTGTGGTGATGCTGCTGAGAAACAGCGCCACCACAGCTGATACGCCTCCATCACTCATCTCCTAAACTGGTAAAAAAAAAACCTCTGGTTTTAATTAACTGGTTTTAATGTAAATAAAACGCAACATGCTAAACGACTCACCTAAAACATAGTACCGGCCAAGTTTGATCACCGTTCTAAATTACTACGCGCGTACATATAAGCAGCAGTACTTTGGCTTCACGCTAGCTCATCAGTTAACTTTAGCTGACCTGATTAAACAAACTCAATTGATTAACAATTCATCTCTGGCGCTAACAACCATATTTTAAAATGAATGCGTACTCAAAGACTATCATGCTTTTTCTGTATCAAGTGTTCAAGGTGAGGCTGAACTATTGAACCTGACATATCTTTGAGTTAGCTAGCTTAAAAAGTAACGGACTTTATCAGGATAATTTCACTAATTACTTAATTTCTATCTCTGTAAGTCATGTGTTAATTCAAATTTAGCTTTATAGCGACATACATATACTGTAAGTGATGAATAGATGCTAAATATTAAAAACTTGTGAGAGCCGTTAATAATTGTGAAAAGAAATAGTCCGCATGAAAACTGCAGAAAAGCGTCTTATGAAATTTGGCCATTTTAGTTTCTAGACGCTATTTAGCTGTTAAACTCATTTTCTAATGCGGTGAGCAACTCAAACAGCATTTTAAAAATTGCTCTCAAAATCGGGACAATTTGTGAACCATTTGCATGACCACTCTTTAGGTAAGTGATAAAATATGTTTCATAAATTGTGTGATCGGGTCATTTAAACCACACACCGTAGACGTAGTTGCACAGTCTGGACACAAGATGGCGCCATTTGCCTTCACAGTAAACACACGGGGGCTGCGGACTGTGCTGTTTGCGCCCACGTTTGCGGTTTTTGTTCAGCGCTTTTTGTCCATGTGCGGCACAGAGAGTGATTTCTGCTGACTCTCTGTAAAAGGCATGTGTGGACTAAATGGGCACCAGGTGGCTTCATGCAAGACGAATTAGTTGCACCTGAAATGAATTAATCAGGAAGTTTCCCTCCTGATATTTACTTTTCAATATCCATGTGCACTCCCCTATATTCATAATCTTTAGTTGAAGCTCATGCACACACCTTTAAATAACCTTTCCAGTTTAAGCATTTAATGCGCTTTTATTTCCCTGCAGTTCTTAGATTTGCAGCCAGATTTAATTCAACCCCTTAAATCCAATCTTTTGTGTAATTAGTAACTTCTTCCTGTGAGGCGAACCTGAAGACGGTGGGTGGTCGGTTAAGTCGCGAACTATGTCTGTGGCATGAGAAAGTGTGGATTAAACAGGAGCCACGGGAGCTGCTCGGGGATGTGTCCGACTTCAGAGCACCGCCCTCCAACACTAGGATCAGCTGCAGAAACAGAGAAACTGCCTCCTGTCAGCCTGACTGAACACACCGACACCACTCACACTACAGCCTCGATTGACCGAGAACACTGGAAGGAGGAAGGGTCTGGACTGGGTTGAGATATGAGGTAAGTTCTTTTGTTTTACACCTTGTATTTTATTGTCCTTCCCAAACAAGTGGGTGGTGTGAGGCTGACACACCTGACAGAAGTGCTGTTTTCCTTGTTTGAGACAGTCACATATGTTCCAGTAGGAGGTTTAACAAGGGCTCTTGTATGACAAACAGACATGGTTATATTAAAAGTTATGGCACAGGGAATGAAAACCAGGCTATCATCAAGTGTATGAACTCTTTGTCAACCAACACTGGCCATTATATTAGTATTGATTAGGAAGTTAATAGTGAGATAAGGCCTATTTGTTCTGCTGCCAGTTTGCTGTAAGTAAGGTGTAATGTTTTCTGTTGAGTTCTTATGAGCAAGTATTAAATCTTGTGTGTTATTGTGAATGTGGTGATTGAACTCTGACTGAGAGGAGTCAGACATCTAGGCTTGTCTCGGATAGCAAAACTTTTATCGGCACTTGAGCAACCTGCATTTTTTGTCATAAATCACTTTTGAGCATCTATGTAGCTGCTTTTCAGACATGCTTCAGGGCAAACCCATTCAAACTGGACTTAGAGATTTCCTATAAGTCAAAGACAGTCAAAAGAATAGAAACAGGTAAATTAGGTTAGAATCATCCCTCACCAAGCAGTCCTGTCAGTACAAATTGAACAGTGAACTCTGCATGGTGTTTTAATTCTTTTCAGCCATTCTCAAGGCTCACTCCACCTGCTCAACAGCTTCCACACTGTAAATAGCCCTGAAGCCTGTCTTTGGGGTTGTAATGGCACAAACTGCATAATAAAGAAAGGTGTGGTGTTGACAGGCTGTACTTTCAGGTCACTGAATGAATCCCAGTAAGTGACAGAAACCACCTGTAAATGTTTTCTAGTGTGGGTTAATATGCAGCTACTGCTACTGATCAAACACACAGTTGAACCTTTGATAAAGACTGGACTCCTGATTAAGCAAGAAAGAACAGTCAAACTTAACAAGTTTGGACCAATGAGGAAAAAAACTATCCTAAAGATAATGATTCTTTTCTGAGGCTTTGCAACTTCAGTAGGACTGCTCTTCCGCTCCTTTTTCCACATTTCAACGCACCACATGAGCACCCAGTCTGGGATGATTCATATGTCTTGCAAGATGATGCACGATTTGTTCTACATTTTTAAGGAGGGTCAGTAGAGTCATACAAACAGTGGTATTTCTCCTTCCCACCGCTGCATGAGCAATCATTTCCTGTGTGTACTTTACGACTAGTTGAAGACACAGCGTGCCCTTCTCCATCAAACTGTGAGATCCAAACTTTATTACAGAGTGACTCTGCCAGTGAACGTGCTAACATCTAAACAGTGTTCATACATATAGTATCTGGTCTCTGGCCCAGACGCTGATGGTCTGTGTGATTTATGCTCATGGAAATTAACAACCTCTTTGCGCATAAACATTCAACTGCAAACCACATTATTCTCCTCTTGCTGGAATTTCCCTCTCCGTAAGCCTTTTTTGAGTCATTCATGCGCTATGATACAAAATATATGGAATGACAAAGTAAACAGTGTATTGCTCAGTAAGATCAGTCATCTTTTTGCGATGCAAGTCTTGCATTTTTGCCAAATTGATGCCAGGCTTATGCCCCAAACATTTTCAATGATTACAGGTTTAACTCTAAGTTATGTTCTTTTCCTTTCAACAAATACAGTTGCTTTAGAGCAACATTTCAAGATTGCAGGGCTGTATGTTAGAACTGTATGGACAAATGTAGCTTATGTCCTGGACTTGACTTTAACACACTGAGAAACCAGAGTAACAAACCCAGTCAGCAAACTGATTCAGTCAACATTTACATACAAACTTCCACATTTTTCAAACTGTCCCGACTGTTGCTGATAGGTCTAAAAAAAAACTAAGCATGATGGGCTTCAACGCTGCTTCAGTCGCATACAACTGCAAATTTTTTTGCCAGTGTTTCATTTTTAGTTTGTAATTACCAGCTTTACTGGAGTTTAACTTAACAACAGTGTGTGGAGATAAAAACAGCATTACAGAAAGCTGCACAGGTCCCTCAAATCACGCAGCCGAACGAAAGCCTACATTATGATGATGCTCACGAAAAATCGGAAAATTATTTTAACAACCTCATCTTTGACATATCTTGACTGTAAATAACACAGCAAAGTATTTCAGACTCCCACTCTTGCAAATCTGAGCTGCCTTTGTCATGACCTGTCAATGCCATTTCAACAGCCTTTCAGAGCTATGATTGATGCTCAATTGAGTGTCAGTCGTGCAAGACGACTCACCTGTAAGATGTCAGTGCTGTAATGGTTGCCTCAGTCAACTGCTCTTCCTGTCACATTATTAGTCAATGGTTATTGCCTCTTGCATACAGGTAAAGATATAATGAATACTGACAAATGTGAGACATTATTTAAATGCTTAATAATTTAGATTTAGAAACAACAAGTACTGTAGTGAAAGAAGAAGTAGAAGTGTACATGAATCAGAGTAATAATACTATGTGAGGGTGTCATGCTGTGGAGGAAAACAATGTAAATGTGTTTCACTCAGCCTGATAAAGTGACTGAGTGGAAGATTGTACAGATTATTGCCAGGAATGTGTCGTAAACTTTCTCCTTCCTCTCTGCAATATGTTTCCTTCCTTGTTCCACAGCATAAAAACGGACACATGTGTCCAGACGTCATCCACACAAAAGAGAGAGAAACTTTCAGAGATAGGTGGAGCATGTTGTTCCTTGTAGCCTGCTGGTCTGCACTCAAAACATTTGCTGCTCTATCATTTCTGCTTTCTTAAAAGATGTTGCTACATTACAATGTGTGTTTGGACATATCACATCTAAACCAACAGGACACTTAAAGATATAGCCACTGAAGGATGTACAAGGAGACTTTGCTGTGGTAAATTCGCCCCAGGATATCATTAACACTTTCCATCTGGCAGGGACGGGGGCACACTAAAAAGGGTTTTAAACATATCTCAGACATGCTTAAAAACCACAGAGGTAGAATTTTACAGAGGCAGCTCTGCCCCAAGCTTTGATCTGGACAGGAAACCAGACACACTCCACAGGAAGAGTTTGGATGGGAGGCGTCTCGGGGAGCTCACGCACTTTGCTGCAGCACGCAAGAGCTTTTTAAAATGTTAAATAAGACGTCGTATCTGTTTCTCAGAGCTTCATCGTGATTCAGTTTACATACCAAAACACTCCTGGTCTTGTAGTAAGTCAAGAATGTCCAAATGGTCATTTTTCATATTTAGTTTTGTGAGATGTTTGTGTTGCTACCTGAAGTCTGTGTTAGCCTGCTTCAGTTTCAGGTGAACCCGTAACACATGACTATTATTGAGTTGACCCTTGTATATTTTTGTGTTAATCAGAGGATGTCTTGTTTACAAGGTCTCTTGTTTACAGATTCAAGCCCTGTCAATATTTTTTTTAGGTCATGTGCTGTTTTCTTCTGCAACATGACACTTGTCTATTCTGAGCTTGGCTTTACTGATTGTTGGCTTAGAGTCTGCTATTCCTGCCAGGCAGTAATACTGCCATCGAAACCTTCACTTTGCCCCCTCACATGATATGAGTGAATGAAAGACGCCACTGATCTTTGACACTCAGTGCCAGTCAGTTTGCAGTTTGTCTTTTGCTTTGTATGTACTGTTTATGACATTTAAGAGTATCCATGTCCACTAATTATTAATCTTCTGATGGTGATGTGAATCAGTTTTCTTTGGCCATCTTTCTTTATTTTAGAATATTGGACACAGTCACCGTAATGATAACAAATTCAGTATACTAATTTATTGTAACACATGTCAATGTGTGGCTAGAGTCAGAATAAGTGTTCAAGTGAATTGTTTGTGTCAGTAACTGGGCAGGCACAACTCTGTGCTCAGTGTGTCCAGATAAATCATTCTCCAAAGAAGCCATGTGGTGAACACACTTCACGGGCCAGATGGGCCTGCAGACAGCGGCCCTGAAGCTTCACAAGCTGGCTCTTGTTCGTGTAAATTCACTGTTTTCTCCTCTGAAGGTGACTGACACTCACTGCATTGTGCCAGTGGTCTACCTTGCTCATGACTGCTCTTCTTTTGTTTTGGCACCGCTGCCCGAACATGCAGCCAGATTTCAGAGAGCTGAGATAATTCTGTGGAGCTCTGGGGCCTGGTGAAGGGCAGAGCCGGCGGGCTGAAGTCCACATGAGCACACTGTTTTCTGCTTATCACGCCTACAGAGGGTTCCTTCCTGGTTTTCTTCAGTCCAGTCTGTAATTACTGTTGCTGGCCAGCTACACACTGCAGTATGTGCATTTCCCAGCACTCCCAATGTTTTCCTTGTGTTGTCAGCTTCCCATTGTATTCTGATAGCCTGAAGCTATGGGCTCTGCAGAAACAAATGAAGACATGGCGTCACTGGTAGTTAAGTATCTTTACAGTTTTGTCAGTGTCACTTATACTGTGTGTTTTAGATAGAACTGGCTGTTGCAGTTTGCTCTGGCAAACACATGCTCAGTTTTGGGTTGACATGTTACTGTACATGTAAATGTATTAAATTATTTCGGGATAAGAAGTGCAATATTCTATAGCTATTTATCATCAAGCAAATCCAATGAACGTGGCCTGATTGTCACAGACAGGGTTGGGAAGTTGGAAAGTAACACATTGTTGGATTCGTATGGTATTTGTTGACAATGAAATGTAGAATAATGCCAGCTTTGTCCTGTGTGTTTTCAGGGAATGATGGTTATGTATGTGTGTAAAAAGCATGCATGTTTTGATTTTTCTTTTTGCCGTCCAGGTGTAACAGGTACATTTTTCACATTCCTAACATTCCTATCTATCCTACTGGAAACTGATAGCTTGCTATGTCTCCCAGACACACAGCAGTGCTTTTTTGTATGTATACTCAATAGCAAATCCATCCTATGGATACTTTTCTCTTTGGGCAATGTGTCACTGTATAATAAAATAATGACTTAAATAATGATAGTCATACGTAAAGTATCAGGAGATTGACGTCCTGGAATAAAACTGCAGATATCACTGTACAAATAAACTTACTACCCTTCATTTCATCAATTAGCTGCAGTTGGTTTCACTCAATCAGATAATTTTCTAAACAGACAGGAGACATAAAACCTGCATAAAAGTCTGTGATCCTCTTAAGCATTATGTGGTTCTGCTATGATGTGTGTGTGTGTGTATGTATTCTTTCCGCTTCGTCTGTCATTAGTTGTATTTTTACAGCCGTTCTGTGGATTTGTTCTGTCTGCCCACAAGTGACTTTCCATTCTGTCAGCCTGAGATGGTGAAGTCATGGGGTTCTGTCTGAGACAATGTAGTTTGAGTGTTGAGCATTGACTTGGTGATTAAGACAGTAAGTGGTACCTTTTCATTAGTCCTTGCAGACTTGTACAACAGATGGTTCCAATAATTGTGCCTTTTTTTTTTAACCATTTTGCTTGAACTGAATTGTGAAAGCATAAGTGAGGTCAACATGCCTTTATGTGAACTTTCCACCAAAGGCTCGAGAGATTATTGAACACTGGCCAAAGTTTAGGATAAAATGATGTCACCATAGAATTATTATTATTATTAGCTGTGAAAAGAAAATGGAAGTTTGCCTTTATAATGCAGTTGTCTTTTTTTATCCTTTTTTGACAGAAATTGACATCTCACTTCCTCAAAAAAACTTACTTTAAACTCAACCGTCAAAAGAAATAACTACACAGCAGCTTTATAGAAGATATAATGTAGGCTCCAAACACACCACATACCACATGGTAGAATACGCAGCAATTTTCCCATCACATTCTGCTGCCATGCATGAAAGATTAAAGCACCTGCATCGTATATCATGCCTGTCTCAGTCATCACTCGTCACTCATTGACAATCAGAGAGCAAATTCCCCCAAAAAACTGAGGAGGTGGTCCTGTGACCACTTGGCTGGTGGAGCCAGTTAGAGGGTAGCTGAGTGTTGGACTCGTGCTGATGGGGCAGTTCAGAGCTCTTCTAGCCACGTGGCAAAGGAATGTCAGCCCATTGCGTTTGAGGCTGGATGTCTGCTGTGAAAGGCCTCGGGGGTCCACAGTCTACCAACAGGACAGGGGTTGTTTGAAGCTGCAGAGGTGTATAAAGTAGGCTGAGGGTCACTTGAGTGTACAGTATTTCTGCCAGTGTCTGTGCTTGTTGGTGTTCCTTTCTCTGCCTGAATCATTCTCTGAAATGTAAACCAACAGCGGCATCAAAACAGGATGCAAACACAAAGCCAAACAGGATCTTGTGCAAATTAATATGCTAATTTTAGCAGAGGGACAAAATGTTGGTGCTTTGGGAGTGACATTCAAATCGCAGTCAAAAATAAGGTTGTGACCCAACACTGAATAGTGATTGGATGCAGTGACTGTCTTGTACATGCACTGGTGTATCATCCCCAACTAAAGCTCTCTACAGACTGTTTCATGGCACAGTTGCCACCTGAGGGCCAGGGGAGGTGGGTGATGTTATTGTTACTCACAGATGAGGTTATCAGTTCAGTCAGGTCTCAGGGACATCGTAGCTGACATAAAAAAGGAACGCACTCAATTAATCAATGGGCAAAGTGTGGTGGAAAAGTGAAATCTCATTAGGCATCTACAGATAGAACCTAAAATAATTTCTGAACTGTAACATCATCAGTGAGGTACAAAACAGGCTAATGCACACCTTGCTAATGGTGGATTACTGTGTGGAGTCCTGCACAGCTGGCTTGACCTCTCCTCTAAGCCTGCCCATCCCGCTCCATGGGACATTAAAATATCAAAGGCAGACTTCTCCCAAAACTCACAGAAGCTGTGGTCTCCACCCAAGTGAGCACTCACATGCTTAATGCAGAGAATTTCCACATTTTGCTTTGATGTTGAGTTTCTGGCATAGATTTTTTGGCATGATTTTCAAAATGCTTGATGGTTGATTGGAGCAAAGAGAAAACTACATTGTATTTAATTCTGTCAGTTCAGCTCTATTCTGACACAAGCGTGTGTTTTATCAACAGTGTCTTTCACATGCAGGCACATATGTAAGCACACTGAATGCACACCCGTCAGTAGGAGGTGGACTATTAAGCATGCATACCCAATCCCAGCTAATCAATCTGTATTCATGTGGGTTTGCATTACAATTAGTTTCAAAGACCCCTTTTTACTCCTTGTCTGGTTTTCAGACAAATACATTTCCGGTCTACTCATCCATGGTCAGTGCTGTGCTCCAGGAATGAAAGGTGTTTAATAGAAACTAACAGTAGTTCTTTTAAAGGCAGTTGAGGATGGTGCACACAGTGCAAAAGTTATTCTTATAGAACTGCAGCACATACATTTTTCAGCAAGAAAATTCAGCTGTTAGTAAAGACTCAACTAGTGTCCGACTGTATGTGTATAAAACATATAACTGAAGTCCCAGTGTCTTGTATAATTTTGATTATTTGGCCATGGTGGATATCTCATTTTGAAGTTTCAGTGGTTTTGTTCTATTTAAAACTATCACTGAACCTTGAAGCTGTTGAAAGGTTTGCTCCTAGGTTGAACCAATAATTCCAATCTAAAACCACAAACAGCTCCTTTTATAAGCTCAAATGGTTATGCCTCTATAAAGCAAAGTAGTAAATATGCTCGACGTCTGTCTGCTGACGACAGATAGGCTCATTTAATTTTACTCTCTAGTATTTATCTCACAGTCTTGTCTCTACTTGGAATGTTATTTTGTCAATGTGGGTGTTGACTCCTAATGAGGACTGGTACTGAGAGCCCTCTTGATAAGTCAGTAATGTCAGCTGAAGTCATAGAGCTGATAAAATACAGCTGTTGTCAACTTCATTTGAATTACTTTAACATTGTAATCCATAAGACATTTGAATTAATTGAGAAAAATGAAACATGTTCAGGCTAATAATAGAATATGGAAAAAACAGTTGCCCAAAGCCGTCTGTGAGACTCTTTGCCATGAAATGACATCAGACTCTTATGTGTCTTGCCTCCTCAGACTGGGCATGACAGTGTGGGCCAAGCTGAGGGTGTAGCCACATCTGGCAGAGAGTGCTGAAGTAAGCAGGAGCCTCAGCACACCAAACCATCTACTGCGGTGGGGGAAGATGGGAGAGACAGAGGAGGAGAGGGATAATGTGGGAAAGCTGTTTGAGAACTTCGTCCAGGCCTCGACCTGTAAGGGGACCCTTCAGGCCTTTAACGTCCTCTGCAGGCAGCTGGACCTCAATCCCGCAGACAGCAGCAGGTTCTACAGCAGTCTGAAGGCGAAGGTCACCACCTGGAAGGCCAAAGCACTATGGAGTAAGCTGGACAAGAGGATGTCCCATAAGGAGTACAAGAAAGGCCAAGCATGTGTGGGCACTAAGGTAAATTTATGAATATTTCTTATACAGCTGTACTTTATGCAACAAAAAGTAGATGGAAATTATGAATTTATAAAGGACAGAAAGTAAGATATATGTAAACTGAAGCACCATAGAAGTGGTTTTACATGTTTTACCCATTAACTACAAGTTGTATTTATTTTTTCATCACTGCTGTCTATTTTCCAAAGTAAACCATACAATTTTAGATTGATTTCCTACTGTCCAGTTGCCACTGTTTCAGTTTAACATGAAATCCAGTCATTTTCAGTACAGTATGAGAAAGGTATTCCATCTCAATGCACATGTAGTGCATTGTTTTGTTATGTTAGAGTGATAATACACTTATTTTTACTAGTCAACTGTACAACACATCTTTCACAGTGACCTTATTTGTTTTATTAGGTACTTCCTTGTAGGATAATAAAACTGAAATGAATGCAATACTTTACAGGAGCCAACACTGATCTCAGTTGTAGCACCAAGTGCAGTAGAAGAGTTTTCCCAGTGGTTCAAACTGCAACTAGCTGACAAAACAAAAGAAGACAAATATTCACTTTGATTGCATTAGAGTTTTGTAAGTGTGTACTGAACTGTAAAACTGTGGTATACATTAGAAAATAGTGCCTCGACTTTGCTTATACGTCATTAAAGCTGATGTTTTATAATTAAGGAAGCATCTTTGTGACTTAACCTCTTGTTGTTCCTGTTTTTTTTAAACAATCAGCACTTTGTTCCTCCTCAGGACTGTTAACCTACATTAGTAGCATAGCTAAGGAAATGTCATGGTTGTCACTATAATCTCAACCTGCCGAGACACAGTCCATCGACTTCATAAACACTCACTCTTTCTCTGCAACAGCTCCCAACATACAGGACAGGAAATTAAAGAGATATATACATCGCTTTGCACTCAGACAGGTGCTACATGACAAAGCTGTACCGAAATACAAACATCATGAAACATTACTTCATAGAAAAACGCATTGCTGAACCATTAGTGTATCCAGCATGTGTAAATGTATCCAGCCATAGAATACAGCTCGAATATAGCCAAGAAACATACACACAGTGTACTTTAAACACAACAAGCAACAGATGTGGCTATAATCAAATGAAACACGACACAGAATTTCATAAATACACATAAGAGAAACAACCTGACAGCTCTACACTCCTTCATCTAACCCTGTAGCCAAATAACACAAAAACAGCCACATTCAGAGAGCAAATTACAGACAAAGAGGAAATTCCATAAACACATGTAAGACGAGAACTGTAGAAGAGCTATTATAGTTGAATTATGAAGAGATGGCTGCAATGGGGACAAAGACATTAGGTGAGGGTGTGTGATGGTGGGGGGGGGGGTCTTTGGCAGTAAAGGTGATGAGGGAAAGTAGGAAAACCTGGAGGAGTGTGATTACCTTTCAGGCATCAGCTGCCTCCAGCTTGAAAGAGTGTTTTTATTGCGCGGAGAAACAGACAGCATCACTCAGCAACTATGAATATTTGGCCCCAGTTATACTGAGGGTGTGCTCTGCTCTTTATTGGCTCTTCCCTAAAGGTTGGAGCCAGACCCAGGTTGTTATTAAAGTGTGTTTTAAATGCTTCAGTGTGAGCTCAGTTTTACAGGTTCTGTCTAATTTAAGCCAACACCAAAATAGGCAAGAAGAGAGAGAAGGTGTGACTCTCCTAAACTTCTGAGCCAAACGTTTTAGTTCACATTTCGTAATTCTGACAGTCCACAGGGGTGAGTTGTAAAATACAAAGTGTAACAAACCAAATGTACAAACACCATTGAAACACACACGAATTGTTAATTTATTAGATTGTCTTCTTCTTCTTAAATGCTGAGATTTAATAAGTTGCTTTTTAATTCTCACTACATGCACAGTACGAGCGCAGTCTGAAGCCTGGTTTAATCGCTCCCAGGATAGACAGTCTGCCTTTCCTTGATTACCAATTTCTCCTCTCCCTGGGAGAACCACAAGGTGACGGCTCGTGTTTTTATGGCGACTCAGCTCTTTAAACAGTGACAGATGTGAAATCACTCAGCACCTCGTCTTCATATTCCCGCTGTAGCAGCAATCTTTAAAGGATGTGATGTCATCCGTGTTTAATGGCCTGACACAGCTGGCTGCCATGACGCTGACATGTAACCACGGTGTGTTTATTCCTCATAAGCTTTTATTGTGTACAAAAAATTGCAAATTGATCTTTTTTTATAACCCATAATATGATGTTATGAAACAACAACTTCACATCCATTGGATCCATGTGAAGCCCCAGATTCGGTATACTGGTTAGACCAAGCTGTTGTTGCAAACAGCCTTTGCAGTTACGCACTTTGACAATTGTGTTTGTGGTTTGGGTTGATGTTTTTTGGAGCTCTATTGAACTGTAATTAGTAGTTATTCAGTTGGAACAAAATGTTTCCAACAAAAATAAATTAAAGAACACTAAATATTTTTAGTTTTTTTTTTTTACTGTTGGTCAAACAAAACAAACAATATTGTGATGTCACTTTGTGCTCTGGGGGATTGTGATTAACATATTTCACTTTGATATTTCATAGATCAGATAATTGAGTAATGGACAGACTAATCATTTGTTGCAGCTTTAGTTTCCTATCATTGAAATCAAGAAGCCGTGACAGTAAAGAGCTCCCTGCATTAGTCACACTGTCCACTAAGATGAAAAATACTCAGACAGGGTTCATTAACAAGGTGGGGGACAAATGTGATGGGGCGAGGTGCAGCTGGGATGACAGCAAGGTCACAGGTGGGAAGCTGAAAGGAAGCCTGTGTGTCCTGACTCAACAGATGTAGGGCAATCTGTCAGGAAAAGCCTTGTGTCTGGAAAAATATATCAGCGAATGGAAACGGGTTTGAACAAACAGCCTGTTACTGCTAATGGCTGACAGACAAATGAAAACAGCCACACAAGATTAGATAGAATTATGCACAATGTGAACTTCCATCTGAACAAACTGAGTTAGTACTGTGCACATTTGACAACATCCTTCCATCTCTGTGTCTGGCTGTGTAAATAGTCAATACACTTACTCACCCTTTGTTCGGAGAAAAAAAATGAGGCCAGCAGGCAAGCTTGTCCAGGCAGCGCTTCCACCACCTGTGTGCACTTCACACCTGAGATTACCTCATCCTGATAGCCTCAGGCAGCACATGATGACATATTGGGTTCCTCATCACCCAACATCCCCTGTGAAGCCACCTCAGAGTTCAGCCCCACGATCCTAGAGGGAGAACATGGAATGACTAAAGCAACAATCATCTTGTTTTTGGTGCAGAGTCAAAGAGCCATTTAGGGTATGATTTGGGACTTTGGTCAGCTTGCACTGTGTCCTCTGAAAACATCACCCAGGCTGATTGTCTCACAGAACTGATATGGATGGGTGGCACCCCCTTGCACTGTCCCTACTTTTTGTTATCCTGGACACATAGGATAGCAGGAAGTGAGTCCTCCTATTGAAATATGTGGCAAACCCCTGTCTGCATACTGGTGGGATTTAGAGATTGGGTTTAGAGCGGTAGCTCTTTGTGCTGTTGGATGAATGGAAGGTGAAAGACCAGATATTTTCTGTACGAGGCTATCGAGACAGGAGACTGTCCACCTTGTCGAGCACAGCAGGGGCAACCTTCAGAAGTGGTTTGGCTTTGGGTTCAGTATCACATCTCCTCTCTCCACAATTCTCTAGAGTGCCTCTTAACATGTTTAGAAGGAAAGGGGATACAGTTTGCCAGCACACATGCGTCAGTTCTTTCATCTATCATTCAAGAGGATGATGTCATGTTTGAGCCGCACATTCTCAGACAGACGCTGTAACCTCAACAAACTGACTTCATGCATTTTTGGGTGCAGCCGATGCATGAATAACATCTTAGGTAAAGGTTGTAATAATGGTTTAGGTTGATGGAAGATGTTCACAATTAATTTTCGGGCACTTGTGAAATCTCTCATGTTTTATTGACAATCCTTACACACGCAAGGTAGACTGGAGAAGTTTTCTCCAGACTGGAATGATCCTCAAAGCCAGTGTCTATGCTGCTGAAGTGTCCTTGATTGAGACACTCTAAACCTCTAAATGCACCAATGGAGCAGTAAAGTGCTGCTCCCTGTTATGATCCGTGTAGATGTTCTAATGCTCCCTGATATGTTAATAAACAAGTAGGATTCATCTCAGCCCCCTCTGCGGGAAAAGTCTCAGCCTTATGTGATCATAGACGTCATTTCTCTGTGCCTTGTGTGGGTAATGAGAGCAATTTGTCATTCTCTCTGATTTAGTGCCTCATCATCGGAGGAGGCCCCTGTGGCCTGCGGACCGCCATCGAGCTCGCTTTAATGGGTGCCAAAGTGGTGGTGATCGAGAAGAGAGACTCCTTTTCGAGGAACAATGTGCTGCACCTTTGGCCCTACACCATTCACGACCTGCGGGGCCTCGGGGCCAAAAAGTTTTACGGCAAATTCTGCGCCGGGGCCATAGACCACATCAGTGAGTATCTGACTTTACAGAAACAAAACATGTGGCCGGTGCATTGTGCTTTGTCTTTTATATGGGTTGATTGCTGTAACACTGTTTTTTCTCTTTGGGATCTTGTATCTATCCATCTTGTCCTGTATCTCCCTTCTTTGACCCTTTAGTGAACCTGTATGAAATATTCAAACTTTTGATGCACGATTGTATAAATGTTTATCATTGTATACAAATCTTTTGTACTTCCGGACCATAAATGGAGCTGACTGAACCATTTCAAAGGCGAATGGACAGGGATGTAGAAAGAAAATTATACATATTTCTAGAAAATTACTTAGGACATAGTGATACAAATATATGAGAGAGATATGAGTAATGGAATTCAGACCTCAGTCTCAACAGTGTCAAGACATCATGACAACAAACAGGAAGTTTGGCAGTGTTTCACATCTGTATGCAAACAATAATGTGTGTGTGTCTGCTTTTAATAGGCATTCAGCAACTGCAGCTGATCCTACTGAAGGTCGCCCTGATTGTTGCAGTGGAGTTTCACATCAATGTGGAGTTTGTCAAGCTACTGGAACCTCCGGAGGATCAGGAAAATGAAGGTATCCATCCACAAGTTTGCTTGAGTTACACATCCAAACAATAGATTAGCAGTGCTTTTATATTCAGCCACTTGACAGCTGTTTTATGACCTGCAAGCTTTGGGAAGATGAGGAGATTTAAGCATCTGGAAACAATACGCCTGGGTCATGAAGTAGGATGGGAATGAGAAGTTTAATAGTGTGTAAAGCTAGATATATGAAGACATCAGGCTGCATCTGCCAGGCTGTTAGACAGACACTGTGTGGCTGCTTTGAGGATCTGTATTTACTCTCTATTCACTCTGTAGTTTGGCACTCTTCTTCAAGGCTTGTCAGGCACTTCTTGTCCTGCAGTATTTAATTTCCTTGACAGCCACCAATAAACAGGGGACAAACATTGGCACTGATCTAGTTTTTCATCATATTTTGATGAGGTTAATGGAGGGCAAGCTTACTGCCAGACTTTCCTGTTATTGCTGAAATGTATGCCTGCTCTGTGTGGCACCTACTTATCACATTAATACCAGTGAATGAGCATTGTTTACTTCGTTTACAACAAAATGCAGTGATGTATTTTTTTACTCTTATCTCTCTCATTCATGTTTTATAGCCTGTACTCTGCACTGTAGATTACTTGACCCTTTCATCCCCCAGTGGACTATAAACTCTCAGGAAGAAAGCGACTTGCACGCTGTTGTCAGGTGTTGTCTCTCCAGTTGTGATATCAATACACTGATAACAACGAGAGCCTCGCCTAAATTTAGAGACAAACTTATCCCCCCTGTTCTGCTGTGACGGACTTAGCTGTGCCCTTGACATCATGGAATGCATTTTGCACATGGTGATGTTACACAACAAAGCGCCAAGCTGTTAGCTGTGCTGGTTTCACACTCCTGCAGCACTCACACTGCATACATACAATGTCAACTATTAAACTGAAACACTATTTTGTCTGTTGGTCAAGTGTGGTGGCTTGATCCAGTGCACGTTGCATATGGAGCATCTCATACTGAGAGCCGTCCTTAATACCTTTGCTTGTTCTTCATTAAGCATTCCTTTTAGAAAAATGAGAAGACATATTTTTTCTTGTTTTACTGGCATCATATAGCAACAAAACAGCACAAAAGGAATATTCCTAGGATTAATATTATGTGTTTTTTGCCCTTACTCTATGAGTGTCTTTGTTACCATCTTTCAGGGATCGGGTGGAGGGCTGCAATCCGACCTGCTGATCATCCTGTGGCTAGCTTTGAGTTTGATGTGGTGGTGGGGGCTGACGGACGCAGGAATACTCTGGAAGGTGAGAAGACACAAGGGGTGAACAGTGTAAATGCCTCAAGGATGCATGTCACTTTGCCCACAAAGTACAATATAGAGTTACCTTTTCCAGCTGAACACATTAACCGAGTGTCTTTCACGGATAAGCATCGTGTTTATGTAACACTTTCTTTTCTCCAAAGTTACAGTGATGTTCATTTGTTCATTATTTATTTTTTTTAGTAAATCTCTGGAACCAAAGTCATGTTTCAGTGTTGACTTAACTCAGATAAAACCCAGCACACCTTCTGTTTACTGAATTGTCCAAGACATCCAACAGGACTGTTTCTGGACTCACTTCGAATAACTTGTACGGCATTATTTCTATTGTGATGCTATAAATAATACTCACCTTTTGTAAACTTGTATGAGGCCATTGATCTCTCCCAGTGGGAAAGGCTATACATCAAACCCTGAAACACTGTACAGAAATAGAGCCGAGCTGGGGCTCAGTGCAGCAGCTGATGCATGCTGGACTCTCTCCATCTGTCTGTCTCAATGTTTCGGGCTCTCTCTTAAAAATGCTGTCATCTAACAACCAATTCGCATCAGATGCTTATTCCTAAAAAGGGCATTTTGGGGCAGAACAAGAAGTTTAGCTCATTCTTCAATTATGAAGAAGCCTGGGGGAAATGATTTTCGCCCACGGTCAGTCTGCTTTTGGGCTACAGCAACAGGAGTTAAAAACAATGAGATCTGCAGAGGGGAGCAGGTCCTCCATGAATTTTGAAAGTGACATTACAGAGGAGAGACACAAGTTGCTGTATCACCAGACTACAGAGAAGCTTCTTTCCTTTGTATGTGAGAGTCCTCAATTCATCATCAGCACTCCACCATAAAAAATAGTTTTTATCGGAAAGCAAAAGGGGACTACAACTTTCCTCATTTCGTTGCGCAACCCTGTGTTGTAGAATGACGAATAAACATACCTTGAACCTTGTAATTTGAAAATCTACCAGTAAATTTTAAACCTTGATTTGAGTCTATTTGATGTGTGCTATGGGTTTTTGGTTTTTGGTCAGGACATAGAAAGTTAACATTGAGCGAACTCTTGAGTTTTGTTTCTCTTGTCTCTGTTGTTTTATTCAAGATACCTGAAATAAACAGTTTTCAAAAGAGCTATTTTTCCAGTACAGGATTCATTGAATCAGATTCCTTGAACATATAAATAAAATAAAATTCCTACTTTTAACATTTTTTAAACTCTTAAACCATGAGGTAAATTGTTAATAAAATGAAAGAGTTTTACAAGTGGTCCTTTACTGCTACACATGCACTTCTGAAGGTTATTTAAGCAAAAGGTATTTAACTTTGATGACAGCATTTAATCCATGGCTTTTGTTCAATTGGCTATATAAAGGCTCACCTTGGTAAGCTGCCTCTTATCTGAAAATAACTGCCTTGTAATTATGGCTCAATGCTAGATTTCCTTTGGTATTAACAGACAAGCAAATAGGCCTGGTTTGCTTAGGAACATCAACATCCCCCCTGTTTCTCTGTTTCCTTCTTTCTCTCACTGTCTTTTTCTCTCTCAGGTTTTAAAAGGAAAGAGTTCAGGGGGAAGCTGGCCATTGCCATCACAGCAAACTTCATCAACAGGAACACCACTGCAGAGGCCAAAGTAGAAGAGATCAGCGGCGTGGCCTTCATCTTCAATCAGAAGTTCTTCCTCGACCTTAAAGAGGAGACAGGTGGGAGAGAAGCACAGATAAACTATCGAACTTTCAACAGGACAGATCAGATCACTCCAAATGTGCTCTACAACAATTTGATGCCCCATTGGTGCTTTTTTTGAATTTTTAGTCACTGTCAATCACTTATTGCAGGTATTGATCTGGAGAACATTGTGTACTACAGGGACAACACGCATTACTTTGTCATGACTGCCAAGAAACAGAGCCTGCTGGACAAGGGAGTCGTCATTAATGTGAGGAAACATTGTGATCCACATATTTTTCTTTTCACGTTTTTCGAATAAAAATTAGTTTTTAACAGCAAACTTTTAGGTTAGTTTTATTTCATTTTATCATAACAACAAGCAATCAATATCATGAACTATTGTACAATGAGCTACTACTTTATAATGCAATCACATGCAACAGCAAATACTAACTCACTATTTGTGAGTGTGTTGACTTAACTGTTGTAATTTCTGATACTGATTTTTGTGCTGTTACTTCAAGGCAGCTAATAATTGCATTAGTTTAGATTTCATACTAGCCTGATGATCAGACCGAAATGCCATTTTGATTCATTCATTCATTCATTATTATATTTGCATCTCTAAAATTGTTAGTAATGTGGGCGGCACTTTCAGAGGAACCAGGCTAGTTTATGCATTTCAGTACATAATGACCCCAATCTGAGCTCATAATGTTTATTATTTTATTCCTTTTGATATATAGTATGGCTTTTATTTCTTTTCTGTGTGCAACATTACTAAAAAGAATTCTGTAAAGGGAAGCCAAGCTCAGACTTACTCTGTGTGAACTTCTCCTGACTGTCGTGCTTCTGTTCAACAGGATTACATAGAAACCCAAATGCTGCTGAGCAGTGAAAATGTTAACCAGGAAGCTCTTCAGTGCTACGCCCGAGAGGCTGCTGACTTTGGCACCAACTACCAACTTCCCACGCTGGATTTTGCCATGAACCACTGCGGGCAGCCAGATGTCGCGATGTTCGACTTCACAAGCATGCACGCCTCTGAGAACGCTGCTCTGGTCAGGGAGAGATTTGGACACCAGCTGCTGGTCGCACTGGTTGGCGACAGTCTGCTAGAGGTAAGGAAGGGCAAGACATATATCAGTTGAATTTTTCAGCATTGGGATGATTGTGGTGGTCCTGAAGCACACAGGGATAATTACTTCATTTAGAGATGTTAAAGACGGCTGTCCAAGCTGTGCAGGACTGTCTGCACACTTACACAGGTGATCATTATTTTAACTGTGTCTAACATGTTCAAAGTCTGGTAGGCAGCACTTTGATATGTGACCTTACAAAAAAGCATGACATGTCTGTCAAAATAACTGAAAAAAAAATGAGCAAACAGTCTTTTTTTTATATAAACACTGACAACATGTGTTTACACAAGTTTATTCCTTTTTCTTTTTCCCCTTTTGTTTATCTTCTCTATTTTAATTTTTATTGTTTGTACTTGTTTTCTTTTGTAACTTTGTTGTGTGTTCCTGTCCAGCCCTTCTGGCCAATGGGGACGGGCTGTGCCAGAGGCTTCCTGGCTGCCTTCGACACAGCCTGGATGGTAAGGAGCTGGGCACAGGGTCGGACGGTTCTGGAAGTGCTGGCAGAGAGGTACATGCACACAGACACACACACACACACACACACTCATTATATCTGAGAAATACACAAGATATATTTATGCCATTCAATATCATTGTGTATTATGTGTTTAGACTCATGTACTATGTCTTTCTATAGGGAGAGTATTTACAGGCTACTACCACAGACAACACCTGAAAACATTGCCAAAAACTTTGAACAGTACACCATAGACCCTGGGACTCGATACCCCAACCTCAACTCCTCTTGTGTCAGGCCACACCAGGTGAGAGAAAGTACTTACTTTGACAATATCAAATATCAATCTGTGATTAAGTATTGGCTCCATTTTTAACAAATATACGCAACTTGTTGAGCGTTTTGATTGGAAGAATTTTCCCTTTTCTTACTGTTTCAGGTGCGTCACTTGTACATCAGTGGAGAGCTGAATTCCTGCTCTCTGGAGCGTGCTGCTACCATCCGTCGGCCTGTCAATCTTAGCAGACGAGGTAAGTTTAGCAGGAATTTGCCGAATCCTGTGTGTTGTGTTTATGACTGAACCTGTTGACAGTATTAATAATAGTGCTGCAGAGTTGGGGACTAACAGTAAAGACAGAAGCTCTACATGCTGTATGTTTGACTCATGTAACTCAAGTCATTCATCAAGGAAGTACATGTCCTGACAAAGATGTGTACATACCTCTGGAGCCACTCCCATCATTTCTGTCATGACCTTATTTACTGGCACACCATGTGTTGGTCCATGTGTTGCATTGTTTTATTGAAAAGTGTTACTTTCCCATGTCTTTTGTAGAGTCAGAGATCAGACCGGCAAGGCTTCTTACCTGGTGCCAGAAACAGACGGAAGGCTACAGGAATGTGACCATCACAGACTTGACGTCTTCTTGGAAAAATGGCATCACCCTCTGTGCCCTCATCCACAGGTTTAAACCCCAGCTGATGTACGTAACACGCATCAGATAAGCTGCACCTTTTGATCTAAAACCAGTGTCACTGACATCATCTTATCTCTTTGAAGCACATTCACCATTCACATGACCAAACCTGTGTTTTTGTAAAAACTCTGCACTCTCTTAGTAACAACTAGTTGTGAGGAAATACATTTCTTGCGGGTGTGTTAAATATGCTTGGCATGAGAGCAACTCTTTGATCTGTGTGTGTTTTTTGCTGCGCTCTCTACCTGCTCCTCACAACCTGTAAAACACTTGACCCTTTTCAGAGTTCTGATAGATGTGAAAGACTTCATACGTAGCTGTTCTACACATAAAGAGCTGGCAGTAAAGAGTGCAAACAGAGGAGTTTTCAGTGCAGCTGTGTACATTTCACAAGCTTTTATCAAGGGTATTTTGTCAGTGAGTTTATCAGCTCAACTGAAATAAATACTGAGTAGTGGTTACATCGACATAATGGCCCTTTTCGTCTGTTGATCTGGAGCTGTGGAGAAAAACAACTCATGTAGGACTTGGTGCGTTTTCTTATCTACTTATAGGACAAACGCCTCCTTAAAAAAACAGAAACTGTACCTTAGTTTCCACTTTTTAGGGCCAGACTCCCTTAAACAGCATGGGATTAGTCATTGTAACTGTAGATTAGTACATTTACAAATCTAATTATATCCTCTCACTCTTTAATTAATGCCTTCATACCTCACCACATGCCACTACAATTTCATGTGGTCCTGTATGTTTCCAGGAACCACTGGCATTTTTCCCCTTCCCTCCTCCATATGCATGCCAGTCAGCAGACTGCAGAGAGGGGAGCAGTTTCGTAGAAAAGAAAGAAAGGAAGAAAGACTGGACCTCTGTACTTGCAGAATAACACCAAAGTTTGTGTGTGCTGCTGCTAGGTTACTGCTCTCTTTACATTATTCCTCATGGTGTCTGCACACCGTCAGTGTAGGTAGAGACGTCAGAGCTGTTTTTTTTCTCCCATTAGAAGTCATTTGCTACCATTTTCTCCTGCAATTTCAGTTGAGCTGAGTTCCTCAGAGTTGAAAATTGATTGAGTAAGATAAGTCTCTGTGTAAAGTCATTCCATTGTGCTTACGTTAACTGTTTTCATATCAGTGTACATATTATCTTACTTATCTTACACTCTGCTCAGTCAGTCACCTGACACCTGCATGTAGATCTCAGTCAGGAAATAATCTTTTTAAGAGTCTCAGTTACAAACCTGTTACATTCCTGTCTCATTATTCAGGCCATCCTTAATAGTTATGAACTAGAAACAAAAAGAAGTGAAAAAATGTGTACAGGCTGACATAGTAACTATATATTTTTCCCAGCTTTCCATGACATACATAGCCTGAATCTTTTTTTATTACCTTCCTGTTACTCAAGCCACCACGACTCTCCTTTTCCATCAGAGATTTTGACTCCTTAAATGAAGAGGACCATGCCACAAACCTCCAGCTGGCTTTTGACATCAGTGAGCGTGAATTTGGGATCCGACCATTCGCGTCTGTGAAAGAGCTGAGTGACGATCAGGAGCTGGATAAGACCAGGATGATCACCTACCTGTCCAAGTTCTATGAGCTCTTCCGTGGCACACCTCTACCTGCCTCAGGTAGTCTACTGCACTCTACTGTATTCTATTCTACTGTGATATACTTTACTGCACTGTACTCTACTATACTACTTGACTCGACTCTATTCTACTTGATTCTCTCTACTACTTGATACTCCATTGTACCCTGTTCTTCTCTACTCTGCTAGATACAATTCAACTCTACTGTCCTGGACTCTACTTGACTCAACTCTGCTTTATTCCATTCGACTCTTCTCGACTCAACTTGACTCTGTTTCACTAGTTATAAACACAGATGCCTGTTGTTACTGTTTTTGTCCTCTTCTTTGTTTCTGGTCCTTGTCTTATTTTTATTGTATGACTAAAATATGTACAGACAACAACAAAAAAAAACAGAAATTCCTGTGAGAGAGGTTTTGAATTTGAACTTGTTTTCCTGTTAAAAAATGTAAGTGTTGTGCAGTCCTATAAATCAAGTAAAGTGACATGAGAGGAATGCGTATCTGCATGTCTCTACTGAAGGGCTATTTAATGCTTACCTACACTATGTTGTTTTATTTAACCTTTAGCCAACCTTATACCTTCCTCTGACAAGCAGTTGAGTGATTCAGAGAGGCTTAATTTTTTTAGTGGAACATTTCTCTACACAGATCCAGTAACCCCCTTTTTTCTATCTAATCTATATGGTCAGCATTCATTGATATTATCTGACATTTGTGGCTGTGTAGCCGTGGAAACAATGAAAATACTAATGCAGTCATGTGTTATACTGCAGGTTCCAGAGGGGTGGATGAAAACAATGAAGATTATCCATCTAAAGAAGTCAGAAGTAATAATAATGTGCTCAATCTTGCACTGCCCAGGAAACGGGTACCAAAGGTAACTCCACACTGAAATGTTTTAATCTGATGTACTAAATATGACGAGTTGACTCTGGCTTCCATTATTTCTGTTTCCAGTTCATGTGGGATTTATATTATGTACATAGAGTATGTCATTGTTAATAAGTTTTAAAGGACAATATATTCAATAAGCATGCAAGATTTTTTACCTGTGTTTTTTGGCTTGAAACTCTTTCTCCTTCTTCTGACTGTTGGATAATCAGTCTTATTTCCCTGTGCTGTACTTTCAGGATGAAAAGAAGACAGACGGTACTGATCCCATTTACAAAAGGAGGCGGAAATTCTGCAGTTATTTGGAGGAGGTTTGTCACTAAACTACCTACTTGTAATTACAAACTTAACCTCTAAAAAAACCTGTTGATATAGTAGGATCTTGTCTTTTGTCTGTCTCTCGTTAGGCCACCAATCTGTCAAGTAATGGCTCTGCAGTGCGAGAAAGTCGAGAGCCCAAGGAAAACAAAGTACGCTCAATGGCTACTCAGTTACTCGCCAAGTTTGAAAGCACGCCCAGCTACACCGTTCGAAAAACACAGGTAAAAATACAGCAATGTGTCTAGTATAGTAGAACCATAAAGTTTTGTTTTGTTTTATTTCATTGTTTTAAGTCTACGGTTTTCGTTCTAGTGCTTTAAGGCTGTAAGTAAGTAAATATATGTATGACTATACAGAATGTACGTATCCCTTTATTTTTCTATATACATACTTTACATCTTTTCTGCCTGCTTATAGTTATAAAAGGCTATTTGCCTTCTTCTTCATGGATGATAGATATGTTTTAAATCTCCCTTGTTGTGAGCTGGAGCTCTGATCGTTGTCTGTGGTTTTAATTGGACAAAACTTTCCCTTTCCTAATATCTTCTTTTGTCTGTTATATCCAGCTTTTAATCTTTTCAGCCTTTTCTATTTCTGTGCCCTTTTGTTAACTGTCTTCTTAACCTTTCTGCAAAATCTCAGTCAGACTGTGAGAGGTCCTCCCTGCTGCAAACTCTTGACCTGACTGAGAGTCTGCACATTAAACTGAGGCCTCCGGTCCCACCTAAACCTCCTCCTGAGATACAGGTAGTCTGGAGCTGCCAGATGGCAGTTAAGACACACAAACAGTAGCCAAAGGCACCGGGACAGTCTTTAAAACTAGCCACAGTCTGTAAAGCTTCACATAAAGTAAAAGGGTAATTGTATGCTAATTCTGTCCTGCTGCCCCATGATATGTATATGTACTGTATATTTATGTACATGAAAACAGTCAAACAAACATACACACAGACGTTTGCAAGCACATACCACCCATGTTTAAGCTCGAATGATATACAGTAATTTACCTAAAATTGGTGTTTTCGGACTCTTTTGGATTTTTAAATGACCATACTGGTGGTTTTACATTCTTCACTCCTGACTGACTTAGACCCTCATTTCACACCACAAACTGACTGATTGTGCAGTTATATGTGGAACTAGGAACCAGCACAAAACTATATTGAAAGCTCAAAATATAAAACACAAAGTTCATGTTACAACTGCCACCAACTGAGGTAAAGTCAGTGCTGTTTTAATTTTTGATCAACCGTTTAGATTTTCATGTTAGAAGTGGGACTGACATTAAAACAAATCGTCTTCACTTTATGAATTAGAATTAGTGTCTTAAGTCTTAAATGCAAGTATGACTGAACCCAAAGTTTCCAGCTTTTAAAGATACTTTTAAATTTTTGCTTAATTACTAGTCTCACATCTAACATCCCACAGAGGAATTTTTTCCCATGTTTTAGTATAGAGTGAGCTGTGTCTGGTATTTAGAAATGTATACAGTATATACTTCTACAATGTTTGCCCATTAATCTTAACAAACCAGACAAAATAAAGAGCTTAGCAGTTACTGAAGGCAAAGCATTGTATTTATGAGCTAGGCTTTTGGAAAATCATACCCACAAGGAAAACAAAGGTCAAAAGTGTCAAGAAAAGAATAATAATTTAACAGTCTCTTTTATTTAAATGTAGCTGTTGGCTTTTGCAGGTCTCAGATGTTAAATTGCCCCTTCAGTTCTTGACAACCCCAAGTTTTAAAAACAGTTCCTGCTCGCAACTGCATTACCATGTGAGGATTACATAACTTTGGCCAAACATAAAGCAGACAGAATATTCACTGTAATGGGTTACCTCTGCAAGTTGATTTTTGTGCTGTGCTGGCATGACTAACGCCTCAGAAAACTTGTGCTATGCTTTGAAAATGGTTGGCAGCCTTGTAAAGTATTTGTGTAGTTAATGAGCTGAAACATATAAAACCACCTGTATGGTTATTTAAATGATTTACAGCTTCTCAGTGAATGAAAAATAAGTTAGACCACAGCTCACATGTGCACTACTGTATATTATCCCTTTCAGTTTGAAGTCAGTATCAGAAAAGCAGCAGAACACTTAGTCCACCTGCCTCCGAAGACTCTACCCAAACCCCAGCCCCCTCTGTCCCAGCATCCATTTTCTGTAGTGAAGCTCAGACATGTTGATCAAACACACGCTGAGACAAAGCCCCAGCCTCAGCCCGAGAGCCCAGACCCCCCCGCCTCTTCTCCGTCCTGCCACTCAGCAATCCAGTTCATGTCAAGAGTCCTCCAGCGCCTCAGGGAGGTGGATGAACACATCTCTGAGGTGATCACTATCTCCTCCTTCATTTCTTTAACTTCTCCCTTCTGTTTGCATCTCTGTCCTCTTTTTGAACCCTTGTGATTGTCGCATGTCCTGATCCCCAAAAAGGGCCCCAGAGTGAATGTTGATTATATATTATGCCCTGATTATACATTTAGGCTTGTGTAATGTGTAGTCAGATGGTGAAGTAAGCCCCTAAATTATCCAGCCTGACGAAAATGGCAAGAGCAGGCCTACAGACCTGGCACGAGCTGAGACAGACACACAGGCGGATTATTGGCCAGTCTGAGTCCGTGTGGAACAGGTCGGCCAGGGCCAGGCTGCAGGCATTGGCTTACGTCTGTAAATAAGCTATTTAGATTTTTCAGATTTGCCAAAAGCCTGAATGTGTTGGCTCAGATCAGTGCTCAAAATTGTTCACCTTATCAAGATATTTAGTTCAGAATGAGGTTTTTTTGTTGAGGAAAGTGGTGACGTGTGAGATATTTTAGTTTCAAATGCGGTTTCATCTGTTTTGATCATTTTCTTAAAATACAGGGGACTGACAAAATAATTTAAACACCCAATCAAAATGTCAACAGATCACTGTTACAAACGCTGCCATAAAGATGGGTTATTTTACTATAATTGGCCAACGTGAGTAGTGTGTCTTTTATATCTGTGTTGGTTAGTTTAAATCGAGACCGCTGTTCTTCTTTGTCAGTGCAGTTTGTCTGTGTTTGGCACTGTCATGATTTATAGGATTTTCTTTCCTTATATATCAAATCATTTCTATTTCTTTTGATAGACGAAACTGCAGTTTGAATAGAAATGAATGGGCTTTTTGGAGCCCTGTCAATGTTTCATGTTGCTTTCAACACTCTCAGGTGTTGAATACTCAACGTCTTTCAACTGGCATATCCTCAATCGAGGAATCGTTTGACATTTTGGGAAATATGCGGAGAGTTAGATGAGAAGATCAATATCACTCTCATACCTGTGTGTTAAGTAGAGAGTTGGAGCCAGGAAGTGATTAACTTAGCTTAGCATAAAGAAGGGAAACAGAAATGAATTCAAATGTGAGCTGACTAATTAACACATTCTGTCTCATTTGGTTTTCTGCCTCTAGCTCTGTACCTAACATACATTGAGAGTAGTATTAGTCCCTGAACTCCTCTAACTCTCGAATAAGTGAACTATTCCTTTAAGTAGATGACTTCATAATTGTAGAACTTCATTGATATTCTTTTAAACTAATCTTAGATTTATTCATTATCCTTTTAATTAATGTGCTTTGAATAGCTTTGACTCAATACTTAACTATATGATTTATTAACCAGATTTTTTTGGCTGAACCAACACACTTGTCTCTGATTTCTCTGCCAGGTCTGTGTGGCTGTCTCAGTTTTCTGTTCCAGTACAGTATGAGTAACCACATCAAGTGGGGTGTGAAATTAATGTAATAAGGCAGCCTTCGTTCCACACAGCAGCGTTATTGTTCTCCTCCAGACAATGTACACTTAGCTGTCAAAGCCTGCCTCTTATTGGGAAAGGAGAACAGAAAGGTCTTTCATCATTTAGCTGTGTAGTGCGCATTAAGAGGTTATTAGTCTACCTAATTATGTTGACACACAGAAAGCTCCACAGTTGTTGGTGGGAGAATGTGTCTTGTTGCGCTGAGGAGATGAGACTGATGGCTTTTCTTTTGTTCCTGTGCTCCGTGTCATCCTGCAGAAGAAAGCTCAGACACAACAGACTAGAGAATTTCAAACAAAGAGTATCAAGGAAAAAGCTGTTCACCTTAGTGGGTTGTTCTCAGGAGACAACTCAGCTGAACTCAAGGTGACTATCTGAAGCTCGATCTGTGACCCCACCCCGGCCTTGTGTTTTGCACCACCTGCCCTTCACAGTGTGTTTATTTGCATGTGGAAACACTTCACGTTTGGGATCACAAGTGTTGCATGTGGCCAATTTTCTCCCTCGTGCCAAGGAATTACTTTCGTATTAGACGATCCTGCCATCAGCCCTTACGTCCAATGCCAAAGTTCAGAGTCAGGACATAGTGCGTCCCATATGCAGCCAGTGGTTGATGGGTGTGTAGCTTGGTTAACATTCATGTGGGAGACTGGAGTTCATGTCCTGTCACAGACCTTTTTTTTTTCAGTTCTTTTTCACTGTTACCCCAGATTTTCCCAACTTTAACCATAGTTTATCTGCAAAACCACACCCTTTCACTAACGATCCCGTCGCTGTGAAGAATTTTAAAAATTTTGGTACAGAATGTCAAAAAACAACTTTCACTATAGATTGTTTTGTAGAATCATCTAATAATTAACATTCTTCACCTAAATATTGAAATATTGATTGAGGACACACTGATGGTTTTGTATGTTTTAGCCTATTTCTGTCACCAACCACGATTAGTGTACAGTGCCATAGGGTAAACTGTCACATTTTCATTATTATTATACTAGATGTGATGGTTTCAGACATAGATGCTACTACTCCAGTCCCAGGGGAAGACAATCTATCATCAGCCTCTAATAAAGTGTTAAAGTGTCTAAAGTGTTTTTGTGGATGTGGTCTTGGCACACCCTTCCCTTCCATTAATACATGGCACAAATCTACACTTGGGTAGTAAAATACATTTTTGCATTAAATATTTTCTGTTTTTTCAATCATTGCTTTTATTGGGCATGCTAGGTAACATTTTGTCCAAGCCATTCATTTACAGTATGAGGGGAGTTAACTAAATATTAGAAACACCGGTAAGGATAACAAAATGAAATTTAAATCACAAATGACAGCCTTAGAAATGACCATAAAATTGAAACATCTCGCTAAAAAACTGTTGGGTTGCAGGACTGTTGTATTAGACTGCCTTAGTTTTGTCTTGGTGTACCTAATAAACTGGCAAGAAGAGTTCATCTCCATGATGTCATGTTTGCTCTAGTAGTGAAGGCTCAACATATCATCCTTAAGGCAGCACACAGAAATCCTCCAGATACAAAGAGGGACTGTTCTAAAACAGCTTTTTAAACAAACTTCTTAGCCTAAGATTTACATGTCATCATGTATCGTCTTAATAATAATGGACAGATTTATGCTAAAGGGCTGCTGCTTTGCATGAGAGCTTTGCCTTTAACTGCTCTTTCTGCCCTTGTGCTTTTAATTACCAGCAGTCCTCACAGAGAAGTGTGTGTTCTTGTGGTGGCACTTTGTGGGTTTCTCTGCTCCACCCATCCCAAACAGCCTGCTCCAGCTCAACAGCCAGATGTTATAGCAGGACTTACACTGGCTTAATATAAAGGAGCAATTCCCGGTACACAGTGATGAGCCACATCTTTTTTTTTAAATGTTTGGATCAATGCTTGGATTCCTAAAGAGCGATTGGGAAACTCTTTAGACATGATTGATGATGGACTTTCTCACTGAACCGTTTGTGTTTATCCATATAACCTTGTGATTGTCTATAATTAACTGTGTTGCTGAATGTTAGTGTGTAGTTGCAAAGAAGTCTGAGGCTTTAAAGTCAAAAAAGTGGTCACCCTCTCTGAAAGTGATCGCAGTCACAGAGCCTCAAATAGCTCGCACACACCTCAACTGTCACTCAAAATATCTCCAAGATGATATCTGAACTATAACTAACTGAACACAGAGTTTACTTGTCTAACAATAAGTATTGTGACCTGATTTCATTCGTTCTTGTTGCAGTGTCATAACTATAACAGCCTTGGTTTTACCCAGCAAACACATTTCTGATTGTTTAAAAAAAGCAGTTTGATAATGTTGTTATGAGGTTTTAATTGTTAAATTAATGTCCTCAAAGATCGAGTGTGAAAGTTTATTCTTGACCTTGGAAAAACCAAATCTTCCACTTAGTAGCTTTTTGACTTGAATTGAAAATAACAAAAGTGGAAACATAAAACTAGATTAAACATACTGAATATTCACAAAGGCTTTTTATAAAGGAATTTTTAAAGAGTGTTTTCTGTCAAGCAAATGGTAAAAAATAGTCAGTGTTTCAGTTTTTGTTATAATAATGAGTGTGACATTAGTGCTCATCCTCATCTGCTCATCATGATTTCACTGTTTCATCATCACTCTGCCTGTGCTCTGTTTCGCAGGGCGGCTCAGTACGAAGGGCGTTCCCCCCATCGGGTGACAAGTGTCACTCGTGCGACAGGCGTGTTTATATGGTGGAGAGGGTCTGTGCCGAGGGTCTGTACTTCCACAGGGAGTGTTTCCGCTGTTCTACCTGCAGCTCTGCCCTGCGGCAGGGAGCACACGCCTTTGACTCTGAACAGGGTTTGTATCATTAAATGTCCACAGTGTTGGATTTGCATATTAAAAAAATAAGTTCAGTATTTTGTCAGCTACTTCTTACTAACGTTTGTTGTAATCTTACAGGGAAATTGTACTGCAAGCTTCACTTCGATCAACGCAACAATGGGACAAACCTACGGAGGAATTTGTCCCTACGTTCAGTGAGTGCATTTCTAACAACATCCATCTTATTCAAGCAACGTTTACTGTGAAATATCTAACTTCTCCGTCTGTCACATCCTCTGCCTTAGGCTCGTTATGCAGCTGGAGTTCAGGAGCGACGTGCTGACGATGGACAGAACTCCGAGTCCAGCAGCACAGCAGACCCGCAGAGTCCGTCCTCAGCAGGTACCTTCAGCTCATTCATAAGGAAACGCCTGAGCTGGCCCCTGAGTGTGACTCGCGCTGTGTGTAACGCTCCCTGGTATCTGTCCCACCGCGTGCGTAGTACAGCACAGGCCCTCGCCGGCCACCTGAGGGACAATGCCCAGGACTATGCATCCCTGTATGAGCTACTGAGCATGAGCTTGCCCCTGCTGTTCGTTTTACAAGAGGTACTGCTGCAGATGTACACAGAGGCTGTGCCTGATGGGCCCAGCTCTATACAGCATCTCCTGCTGTGGCTGCAGGAGCATGTCGGCCACAGGCTCGTGTAGACGCTGAGCAGATGCCCGCTGTTAATGTTTGACTCCAAATATCATTCAACCTGCGGCTGAGTGGCATGTTTAGCTGGAGTGTTCTCATCTTATGATCATTTGTAGCCGTGCACAAGCACCTTTTTAATGTTTACTTGCTTTTTATGATGATACTGTAGATTTGCTCTCAGTGTGTTGGATGCACTTGTGCATCAGCCAAAGAAGAGACACTGTAGGTTGCTCATGCAACCTTTTGCAATTTACTACAGGGGGTTAGAAAAAAATAGTTTAATGTCTAATGAAAGCTGCACCAAATAATTTTGCAGTTGATTTGATGTGGAAACTGTACAAAAATTGTATTGTGAGGTTAAAATAAGTGACACAAATTTAAAACCAGGCCGCAGGCAGTGCATTAAAGACTCGAGACTGCTGAACTGTCCGAACATCATTGCTGTAGAATTCACCTTTTTACAAACTGTCTTGGATCCTGCAGTTAAAGTAGATTAACTCAGGTTATGACTGACTGACTTGATGCACTTTATGTTTGAGAACTGCCTTATGGACGTCGCAGTAAACTGTCACATTAGATAAAAGCCTGTCTCCTGTTAACGCTGAAACACACTATACATGCTGTATGTGTATACACATATATATATGCAGGTATGTGTGGTTTACACACATGTCAGCAATTTGCTTATAATCTTTATTTACTCTGAACACTCAGTTTACTTTCATTAACTGATTTTTTAACATTTAACGCCAAAGAATCTCATTTGATGTTGTGTTTTGGTGAGTTTCTTTCTCAGTATTTAGTTCTACTCTGCTGCCATCTACTGTTGACTCAGAAAAAAAACATGAAGGTAAAATGAGATACCCCCAGTAATTTTCTAAACCATATATTATTACCAAGACAGTTAGGTTTTAAATCATTGATTTAAGAAATGTTTTCAGATTTACTGTAGACAATAGAAGCTGGTGAGCCTGCTGTGATGAGTTTGAATGTGCTTGCCACTCTTGCCATAATTTTAAAGCATGTTGTTGGAAGATCAACGGCCAACCTCTTTGACTGGAAGCCACACGGTTGCTTCCTATTCAGAAACACCATCTAATGATGCTTATGAAGCACTTTAGAGTTTCAGAGTATTTTGTTTTTCTTCATAAAATATTTGAAAGTGATATTTGCAAAAACGTTTATTTACTATTATTTTTTAAGTGTTTACGGCACAACATGCTGGATATGATGTTTCTGTTTCGTTATCCGCTACCTAATATTTCATGTTGAATTACTGCCTCTGCTGCAGTAACGTGAGTTAATTGTCTGGTTTACAGTGCAGTAAAAGGATGGAAGACTTCAGTGTTTTAAAATACCAAAGACCTGTTTTCATACACACTGACTCTACTTATGTAACGTTTATTTTCTAAGTCTGTTAAACAAGATGAAAATCATGTCTGTAACACGTACAATGGTGCCAACATACAAATATCCTCTTCATCATGAATGTCAGTATTTTGTTTTGTTTTCATAAACATTTTCTACTTTTGTGCTTTCATCCGTTGTTATTTATGTCTGAGTGTTCTGTGTTTTTCTTCCCTCTGATTCAGCTGAAGCCTTTTATGAAGTGTGTGATCCAGATGGATGGTTAGGAGAAATGACATTTTGAAGGTGATCACATGCATGGTCAAATGGTCGCGTGTGTGATGTGATACTGACGATAAATAACTGACGCAAAGTAACAACAATTACATTGCTGAAGTGATTAAAGATGTTTCTTTGAAGTGACACTGAGTGACTAAACTCTTGACTAAGGAATGGCTTCAGTCATTGATCCTTGTGCTGTTTGGGGAATGAACATCCACTAACTAAGCCTGTTCAAGACCTCTGAATGAAATCTCCTCTGTTTCAGATTTCAGAATTCATCCTCATTATTGGATTTATACAAACTAGTAAAGAGATGAAATCAATTAAGGAAACATCAAACCAGGTTTTATTCCAAGTATTTCTCTTAAAAACCTGCAACAATATCAGTTGTGTAACTATTAACCAATAGCTAGTTAAAGAGTCCCCTCAAGGTCCATTCAGTAGCTCGTTTGGAGCTTTTAATTATAAAACAAACTCTTCAGCAGATGGACCTGCCCAGGTTTCATGGATCTGTAGAGCACTTCCAGTGTGCACTTGTATAGACAGCTAGAAGAAGAATGAAGTTTCAAGCTTAGATTTAAAGCCAACATGGAAGAGAAGTCCTCAAAGTGCTCAGATTTTTTTTTTTTTTTTTTAACATCAGCAGTTCAACTCCATCTGCATCACTTCATCAAGATAAATGATTGAAAGCTCCACCACAGCTGCTGCACTTAAGGGATCTTGTTGTGAGATTGTTTTGTCAGCTACTGTCTCAAAGGTCAAGAGTCACATTTATCAATTTACTAATAGTTGAATTATCTGTTTCTTAGAGAGCTGATGATGAATTTGAAAAGGGAACTCCTCAGATTTTTACGCATGGAGTCTGTTTACAGGAGCACTACTGCATATGTGGTAAAAGTTGTATAAAGCCTTTTGTGGCTCTAGATGGAGCTGTGTGGAGGCTGATAAATTGCCTCAAGTGACATCACTTGAGTCAGCTCAGTTGGGTCTGAAGACTACAAGTTTGTAAATGAAAAAAATCTGAGGGTGTGGAGTTAGGAAGAAGTGATACTAGCAGATCTCTATAGCCCACTGCATCTCTGCTCAAGGCCTCATTAGTCACTAACACACCTGAAACTCTGAATGAACTGTCGAGTTGAATTGTGGGTAATGTAGGTGTCAAGTCAGTGTTTTACAAGTAAGACAAATGCATGAAGAAGAACATCTCTACTTCTGCTGCATGTATTTTTAATGATTAGAGAGGAATAAAAATGAGTGGAAACAATGACAGAGCGGCGTTTTGTCCCTCCCCTCCCTCATTACCGCCAGTAGCCCTTGAGCAAGGCCTTTAAAACCTCCAGCCCCAGCCATCAGATCAGACTGTGGTTGTACTGGGAAACTTCCTGCTGTGAATTGAACTGTGGAAAAGAGGACATTGTTCTCTGTGACCTTTACCTGGTTAAAGAAAGGTTTAAAAAACGCTTTATGATCACAGTTATGTTTCCATGCTGATCTGACAATAGCAGCACTAAAGTTTCCATACAAAGGTTCAACATAGCACCATTTAAAGAAACCTCCTCTTTCAGTGTGCGCTGATCTCTGTAACTTTATATTCTCCCTGGACAACAGGACTAATAATTGGTTTTAAAAAAACACATTACTGGCATTTTTCTGCCTCCTCTTTAGTAAGGTAAAATGAAAAAGTACTTCTAGGTTGTGTTAGAAACTTGTCAGGAATGCACTTAGAGCTCAGACACCTGAACTTCCTTTGGCTTAAAAAAAAAAAAATCTGTGTTACATTATTCTATTTCTAAAAAAAAATCCTTGACTCCAGTTTATGATCTGTTCTGCAACTTCTGCACTTCCCCTGAGAGGAAATATTGATGGTTAATTACACTTTGAAAAGATCATGTCCACCATTTAACATTCCCACTGGCACTTGCGTTTAACTCAAATAATACTACTATGACTTCTACTATTGCTGCTACTGTTATTATAATAATAATATGATAATAATAAATCCCAGCAGTTATCTTCATACAGATATGTGAACATTAAATAAAGGCATAACTTACTAATCCATCAGAGTGGATGAGTGTGTAGATAATCTATTTAGTAGAGTCATGCAAGTTATTTTATTCACCTCATCAACATTATCTCAAGTGTAGGGTGAGGATGTGCGCATGTGTGCAAATTTTGAGTAAATCAGAAGTTGCTGTTCATGCAGCAAAAAACTCTTTGAGATTTCCTCCTTAACACTTTATGACAGTCATCAAACTGACAGATACCTTTGCTCATGAATCATCTCCTTCATGCTGTGTTGTTCCGCTGTCAACTCAAAACTCTCACCAACATGTTGGTGCATCTCTTGAAATCATATATAGCACTTTAGACCATTTTTAAGTCCTTTTAAAAATTTGTTTCATGAGCAAAAAAGGTGACTCACTTTTCTTTTTCCAATATCAAAATCTGTCTTGTTCTGCTAAGCTAATGTTGAGGCCAACACGTCATCAGTGTTAACAAAGGAGGTGAAATACAAGAAATGATTTTTGATTGAATCTAAAGACAGATTTCATTTCATAGATGCGACATTATAATCAGTTTATTTTACGCACTAAAAATGTCGCCTGAACAACTTAATGTTGTTTCACTTTGTTCGGCATGTTGACAGCGATGTGCAGATTTCTTGATCCAATATTTGTTCCCTTCTGTTTTTCATTCAGAAGCTGCAACACAAGTGAGCTCTCACTTCACCGCCTGAGGACTGAGAGTTAAAGAATAATTCATCATGACAATATTGTATATAATTGTTTATAATTAATCAACTTTTTGAAAGTTTGTTGAAAAAGTTTTCTTGTTTTTTTTGAGTGGCGCCTGGTTTGATTTTTGTGCAGCTGTGTTGCTTTTTAATGTTGTTACTGACATCTGTCTTTGTTATCAGATACAGACAGAGGCTTCAGTGTTTTTGAATGACAGATCAGAAAATGCTCATTGTGGTTTTGTTGACCAAAACAACTGTTTTTAAATAGACTATAGTCTACAGTGCAATTATTTTTTAAAAACTCACTTAGGGCTGAAATCAGTTATTTGATGCAGCTTGCCTGTGTTTCAAACTCAAATTATTTTTGAAGTGGAATAAAGAAAAGATCCCACAGAAAAGTCTTTCTGGCTGAGCTTTACCAACACAACTCTTCCTCTCAAGTCTCTTAAAACAAAAACAAGGATAAATGAATGGTTGTTAAAGCAAATGTTTATAGCTACAACAAGTATTATGTTATATTTCCACAAAGATCTGAAAGGAGCTGTTGATCGTTTGCGTCCCAAGGTTCATGAAAGCACCATTTAGCTCATGAATATCTTCACAGGTTCAAGCTCTTTCACTGAGCAGACACTGACCTCTGCATCTCTGTTATACCTTTTATAACTGAACTAAAATCTGGTCAATAAAGAACATAATCAAACAGAATTTGCCCACGTCCCCTTTAGTCTTAAAAGTATAAACTCTGAAAAGGAAAACGCTCTGTGATGTGTTAGAAACTGTTGAGGAATGCACTTAGAGCTCGGAGGGATCCGCCTCCACTGACTCGAAAAAATCACTCAGTACAAAAAAAAAAAAAAATTACTGCTGGAATGATTGTTGGACAAATGTGCTCCAGAGTGTGAACTAAAAAAAAGTCCTTGACTCAACAAAGCCAGTTCATGTGTTTAATGAAAGTTTTTATCGTCGGGTTCGGTTAATTAAACTTTCAAGTTTGGAAGTATAAAAGAGTAGAAAGACCAAAAGCCCTTTTTGTGTTGATGATGAAGCTGAATAGTGAATCTGGAGTAGTCTGAATGTTGCCTCTCTCACCTTATTCATTCATGGGTCATTTGAAAGGGGCGAGATACCAGGATGTTAAATGGAATAAATATACTGCATAACTTCCTAATCCAACACAGTGTGTATGGGCCAGTAAATGAGAGCCAAACAGGTTTAACCTAATCTTTGGGTTCTATTAGAGAAGAGGAGGGTGTGATGTGTGTGAAGACAGTTTCCTTACACAGAAAATACTCAGAGGTTTGTACAATGTGATGATCTGTGACACTCTGAAGGTTCACTAGTCACAGATCCTTTAATTCAAATGCAATTAATTATTTGAGAGCTCCCTGTTGTCTGTGTGTCTGCTTCTATTTAACTCACAGTAAATGTGGGATTTTGATGTTGAAAAGTTTTCAATTTTTTTAAATAACATGGAGAATGATGAGAGCCTCTCAGAGGTAGAACCATTAATTTAAAGCCTTCAGAAATCAGCTAAAACTCATTGCTGAATAAACATCCACATTATGTTACAGATTTCTGCTGCATTTTTTGTCTTTTCTTGCAGCAAGTGGTGATGAAAAAGGATTTAACAATACAAACGTGTTCAAATAACAGATGGCAAAACCTGAAAATCACAGGGACAAAAGACAATAACACAGGTATGACTACGCCGGGTCAGATCATCTCACTGAGCCTCGATGAGTTTAGTCATTAGCAGGAATATTTATGTGATTACCTGCTGATGCTTTGAAGGAGATGTTTGAAGGAGCTCACCTTTGAGACTTCATTTAATTAATGTTTTTGCCAATCTGATTGTTATCACATCAAACCAAAAACAGCTCCATGAATAAAAATGTGTCCTTATAACACTGAATATTTCAATTAATTTTAAGAGAGATGTTCAGGACAAACAGCGACATAAAGTGTGGTTTTATAAAGCAGAGTCCTGCAGAAGCACAAGTCCCTGCACTTTGTTTGAAGTGCCGTCTATTTACTGGCCTCTTGTAACTTTTCCCTTTCTCCTTTTTTTTGATTAAATGACCTTTCCTTAAAAGCAAAGAGAGCAGAATAGAAAACAAGTTATACAGTAACAATGATTAGCATTCAAGCTGCAGAGCAATCAGTGCCTGAAATTGCATTGAAATTACAGAAGCTGTGAAAGTTGATGAAAAAAAAAAACAAAACCAGAAAAGCTGGGACGAGATGAATCTAAAAATATTATGTCATTATTTTAGCACTTTCGCTCAAATCACCCTTTTAAACAGTCAAACACAAATCTCCAGAATGGAGGAGACACTTGTTGAGATGCTGGAGTAAATAATCTATATTCTGTTACGTTTACTTTTACATTTCCTCTGAGGAGAAAATTATCCTCTTCACAACAGAAGGTGGAATAAACAGCTGCCGTTTCAGCTTATCCCCCCCACGTTTACAATATTTGCCTGTTAAGAAGGTATTATGAAGTCATATTCAAACATGATCAGTTAATTGAGAACAAATCACTTTAGTTTATAACATAAAAGCAAACATGGTAAAAAATAAAATGCCACAGAGGAACTGATGCTTTGATGAATCAGCTCCCTGTTTCTGGGAGTTTTGGGGAAAACAGGAAGTAGATAAATGATATAATGGGTGACGAGACCAGAAAATAGAAAAATGAAGGAACTTAAAAGCTGATAAAAGATCATTGGAAGAGTAAAATAAATTAAGTTTTTTCTTTTTTCTTTTCAACTTTTTCTTTTTATTATCATTCTTTTTTAAAATCATTTGATCAGAGCTGAAGTATAAAGCTTTATTTTTTCTTCTAACACGTTGTCGATAAGCTTTTCCTGCCTTTTCTCGGTTTTGTTTCCTCTACAGCTGCAGACCATATAAAAATTCTTTGTATCTCTTCCAGCGGCGTTTTTCGAACTTCATCAGTCTAAATGTGCAAATATGCCACAAAGTATTCAGTAATCATTTCTTAAATCAGCGGTGTACATTTGATGAATTGAAAGAATGTCGCCAAAGAGCCTTGAACAAACCACAAGCTGCCTCTTCTGAGTTTAACTGGTGCTCAGAGCATAATGGGCTACAAACATGTTGTAATTGCATTTTTTAAAAAAAAGCAAATCAGGAAGTTCAGACACGACAGCCTTCAACACAACCAAAATGCTTCAAATTTTTGCTTTTATCCAAACCCCAATATTCCATCTCTGCTAATTTGAATGTGATGCTTTGACATTGCTTCGTCAGGTTTTTAATCATTTTTGTTGATTGGCTACTTTTGTCAATCAGGAATTTTGTATAATTCAAGTTTTATAATTTCCTCAGTTTATATTTTTACAATGTTTTACTTTATCTTAAATCTTTGGTAAAGTAAAATCTTCATTGCCAGATAATATGAGGGTGAAAAATCTTCATTATATTGTTTTATGATTTGGGTGAAATGGCCCTTTATCAGGATCACAAAGCACGCCAGTGACAATCCTCTGTTTCCATTCAAAAACAATCCAGATAATTTCATTCAGATATCTCCGAGTGACAGTGAGTTAGACCAGACCTCTCTGAAACATCACGCAGAGACGCTGTTTGTTCTGCAGCTAAGGAAACATTTGATTTGAAATATCTGGAAACCAAAACAAAGCAGTGAGCGAGAAGAAGGAAACCTGTGCAAAAAAACCTTGGAAAGCACAACCTGTGATGCAGAACCATGAAAACGCTGCTCTTGTTACACACATTTGCATCAGCTATTTACAGTCAAACTCATCAGTTGGGAGGATTTCTTCCTGGAATCGGCTACATGGGACTATGTATAGACCGGCTGTAACACAAGTGCATGTAAAAGCTGCTGTGAAATAGAACGAGCTTAAATCACTGTTCTGGTAAATCAACTGGAAACAGAGAAATCAATTTAGATAAAAATGCCACACAGATTATTACTTTGATAGCGTTTGACGTTCGGGCAATTTAGGGGTCTGAAAGGTAAAAGGCAATATAGTGGGTTTTTTTCCCACATACTTGCTTTTTGTATTGAATTTAAAAAACATCTCACATCGTTCTGGAGATGCCTTCAGTTCCAGCAGACTCTGCCATTCAGTGTATGCTCATCTTTTGTTTGCCTCTATTAGGTATAATAAGAGATAAATAAGTGAAAATAATACTTCCTCAATATTTTGTATCTTGATTAATAATAAAAACAAAGGGGTCTCTGCGTCTGCTGGGGACGAGCTGACTGAAAGGACAAGGCTGCGAGACAGAGACATCCACCTCTGCCCATCTGTTTTCAAAAAGGTCATTATTTGTTTAATCTCTCTGGCCAGTGATCCCACAAAGCCCTGAAAACCAGTTTACAGCATTCTGTTGGTATAAGTGGATGTGTAATACTGCAAATGTACTCCACCTTGGGAAAAGTAGACTTGAGTGCTTGACACTATTATTAGCTCACTCCTGTGTATTTGTACTGAGGCAGTGGTTTTAGAAGAGTGTACGTTGACCATTAGACCAGTGAATGTCACCGATGTAAAGATAGGAGAGACGGAGCAGGAAAAATGGGCACATACATTCACATGAACATGAGTTAAAAATAAGTGTGAACATGTGCGTAAAGACAGTAAGGAGTGTTTACATGTGACATTTTGATTCTGACTGAGCTCATATTGTGATGAAGGCTTCCGTGCAAATACAGCTAGTGACTGCAGGAATCATATTCAGCTCATTGGGTGATTGGGAGCAGGTGATGGCTGAAGGTCTGGTGACAAACAGAAACAGAAACAGATGTAAACATGTCAAAACAAGAAAGTAACGGCTGCATTTTAATTTAAGTGAGACATTCCCAGGGCTGTGTTATTGGCTCACCGGCCACTGAGCCATCATTAGTTGTATTAGTCACACCTGTGCTGCTCCTCTTCTGACTGTTCAACATGTCTGTCATGAAAATCTTTACTTTTTATAAATGGTTTAATTTATTCATCATTGACAAGTGACGCAAATATGAGATGAATGTGGCAATTACCTGGTTGGTGGGTGTTACCAGATTCTGCTCAATCCAGTGGTGGAATGTAACTAAGTACATTTACTCAAGTACTATATTTAGGTACAAATTTGTACTTTACTGGAGTATTTCCATGTTGTACAACTTTATACTTTGACTCCATTACATTTGTCTGACAGCTTTAGTTACTTTTCACATTACAATTTTCATTCCCTTTCTGTCTAGTGAAAATCATGTATCTCCAAATTTGCTGATTTTGGATGTGAATGTTTCTGATAAACTGAAGGATTAGGTTTTCCTGTGTATTGAGAAAATTCCTTCACTTCTTAAGCCAATTAAACTATTTAAAGCCCTCTTGAATTAGAACTGTAAAATTAATTGTCATAAAGCTCAGAACAGTTTATCTGAGCTCATGAAATCCTTTTAAATATATGTGATTATCACAGACAGGGACACTGCAAACATATGATGATCTTATAGAATATGAGACATTTAAGATTAAACTACCCAATAGTATATAAAGCAGTAAAAATGAATTCAAACATCTACAGCAGTAAAGTGCAACATACACATTAATGCAGCAGTAACATTAATCCAAATACATCATATACAATAGCAGGCAGCATTTTACTGCACAATGAGTACTTTAGATACCCGAAGTACATTTTGCTGATCACACTTACTTTTACTTAAGTAAGGTTTTGAATATAGGACTTTCACTTGTAGTGGAGTATTTTTTGAGTTCTTTTACTTCAGTACAGGATTTGAATACTTTTCACACAAACCAGACTGTAGAGTAAACTGCTGAGTGTGGAGTGAACGACTCACACTCAGCTCCACCTGCTCTGCATTTTCCTGATTACTCCCCAGTTACTTCCCCATGGCTTAGTTAAGGCAGTATGTTACTCATGCTCTTTGGCAAGATCCCTTGTTGTCAAGCTGATTTTGTCCCCTGATTTCCTTCTTGTTAATCCTGTTACCTGCCTGTTAGTGCTGTGCCAGTGTCCTGCCTCAGCCCACCAGTTTGCTGCCTACACTCATCAGCCTCCTGCCAGTCTCCTCCTGCGGCCTCCAAACCAGCCAGCGCTCCCTGGTCTTCAGACACACTCATCAGCAGCCTTCAGTTTTCACCTCCGGTCTGACCTCTGTTTTCTGCTGTGCTTCACCTGGTAAGAGTGTCGTCTGATCAAGTCTCAGTGAGGTAAAAAACCTGCCTCCATAGCTTCCTCCCAGCTGCATACTCTACATCTGGATGTCTCTAAGAAATGTGTCTCCTGTGTTTCTTAACTGTCTCAAAATGAATTATATAAATGGAGACAATGGTGCACACAGTCTCTCCTTGTTGAACCAAGAGGGCAACACCATATTTCAAGTCTCCTCTCCTGATTCAGCATTACACTTGTATAACATTGTCAGACTTGCGTGGGCAGTTTGAAAATCCATGAAGCAGAACCAGAGATATCATAATTTTTATTGCATTCATTCTTCTTCCTTGTCAAAAATCTGCCGCCTACAATAAAGGGTGTGTGCATTAGAGTGTGTTGTGCTAGTAGAGGCTCATGTGACCTCAAGCTGAGAGTCAGAGCAGGTCTGGTAGGCTCACTTGTTTCTCCACACCGCGAGGTTTTATTTTTTTATTTTAGACTGACGCTTCGGACTGAAATCAGCTGAAGTCACAACTGAAAAATAGTGACTTCCTCCCATAAGTGATTTATAATGTAAAGGCTGTAAATCATCTGCCTCATTCTGCTTGTGTGAGCATTTCTTCAAAGTCACTTTTCATTTATTTTTGTGTGACTCTGAAAGCCCTTAACTATGTCAAACTAATGGTTAACTGTGATACATAGACTGATTTATGAGCAATGCTCCAGAGGGTTTTACACTTAAATTTATGGCTTTGGTTGAAGTGTAGTTTGGATTATGGGAGTGTCAGGAAATCTCCTGTTTATATATAGTTGAGCTATAATGCTGTAATGTTTCGCACACTCCGGTGTGTGTATATAACAAAACAAGTAGCTGGTCCCACCTAATGTCAGTCAGTGGTGGAATAGAACCTAAGTACATTTACTTAAGTACTGCAGTTAAGTATAAATTTGAGGTTCTTTGCATGAGTATTTCCATTTCATGCCACTTTTCTGCTTCTACTCCACCAACGTTTCCTGGCAGATATTGTCCTTTTTATTCCACTACATCTAACAACTACAGTCGCTTGTTACTGCTACCCACTATTTAGTATGTCAGAAAAAGATCTAGCATGTCTCAGTACATAGAATGTCAAATATAGTACGCCAAAAATACCTTGATTTCCTACTGCATCCAGTTACATTTCACAATATGCAAGGCAACAAATTTCTCTGGCTATTCTGACCCACAATCCTCTGCACAGCAGAGGATAGGTCACGTTGGCTGAGCTGCAGAGAGAGCGCCGGCTGATGACAGCTCGGTGACAGATGACAGTGCAATCAAGTGTAAGGCCATGTTTCAAATCTCAAACTTTTTCTTTTAACTTTTGAATTTCACATCAGGGACTGCGATGGATGTATGAGCGAGAGGATCAAAGTTCAAAGTGCAATCTTATGATGAAGTGGTATGTTCCTGTTGAAAGCATGCTGTATTGTATCCAAAGATACTTTGTAAGGACAGCTATTGAACGCACTAAAGTAAAAAGAAAAAGTATGCAACATGGAAGACAGCCTGTGTCGCTCTCTCCATATTTCTCCTTCTCCTCTCTTTTCATTCAGGCTCCTCTGTGCTGGACTATCAGCCGTCCTGGGACCTCTATGTCTCTCTCACCTGGCTGTCGACGCCTCTTTCCAGATGTTTTGGATCTGGATCTTCATCCTCAGAGAGATTCAGCCTCACATCTCGTCTCTCTGTGCGAACAACGAGCTTCAGCTTTGCCTCTTGTGTACTTTTGGAGGCACCTGGAAGTCGCTCCACATCCTCTCAGATTCACATTCACGTATGTTTACAATCTATAATTTTGTCTTTTGATTGCCCGTACTGTAATTTTGCTAGTTGGGTCTATTCTGTGCATGCGACATCCATTGCATGTCTGTTCTGGGAGAGATCTGCTGCTTTTCCTTTTCTTCCATTTTTCTTCCATCCTTATCAGAATCGATGGTAAAATGCTGCTCAAGGGCTGTTCCAGTTCATAGCATCATACCAGCTGCTCTTAGTTTGGATAAAAATTGAGGCCTGGATTTCTTGCCTGCCTTATCCTCTGACATTTAAGCTGGGATAGTGACAATGCATTTCAATAGCCCATTGTTCTGAACCACTGTCATCAGAAAAAAAACCCAGGACCTGGGAGCTGTGCTTTTTCACCAAAAAGCAGAAAATGATCACCCATAATCAGACATCACACACCAAGATGTCTTAAACAGGAGCATTTCCAGCCATTAGGTGTAATTACACTGCTGTATCTGCCTTTATATACCACTGTATTCATATCAAATAAGCCTCTCTGCACATGCTAAGACCACAGCCCAGTCTGTCCTTTATATAGGACAACAGCAGTCCTGGCAGCAGTTAAGAAAAACACCCACAAAAAGGTAAGCCTGGCAGGGCCGATGCCGAGGATGAGTAGTTTATACCTATTAGAGCTTCAGGAACTCGTGTGCGTTTGTTATTGATTTGAGCTAATGCCTCAGAACATGAGACTCTATCAAACGTTATCTGCGTTCTCCACCATTATCACAGCTCCTTCTGCATTTTACACATGCACATTTGTGGTTTGTAATTTTCTTCTTTTTCAGAAATTAAATCCATTTCACTGCTGAGACCATGTGCCATAAACTGTATTTTACGGCCTTTTAAAGCCGCATCCCTTCATTATAAACGTATACCACTGTTTCTGCAGAAATCATTCCTCCTCATTTCGTTTTTTCTATCATACTGTAGGTCCAGCTATTTCTTGCCAGATGGCAGAAATTCGATGGTGGACTGATTCTTTTTGACGGCAGGACATAAAGCTCTGTTCTAAAAGCATGCATCTGTGTGATATCGCGAAATCCTCTGCCTCAGATACAATCTGCGTGCACATCTGGTTATAATCACATTTTAAACATTGGTTATGCAATAATCTGTCTTTAATGTCTGTGTCCTGCTGGCAGAGCCTTCTATTGAATAGACGACTGAGCTGCCAAAGAGATAAAGAGATTTGTAGGGAACTAGCAGGTATGCAAACTGTTTAAAACTGTGATAAAAACACCCAAACAGCCATGGCAGCATATTGAAACAGCATTTGTTCGAACTTCATCAAATGACCCATTTCTTACATTTTGCCCTGTATAACCTCCACAATACTGACTGCTTGTAACAGTATGTCCAGTATTTTCTTGGCTACCTTACATATTTTTTTCCCCCACAAACTACAGCATAATATGTATAAACTAGATCAGGTTTGAGCTTCACTCCATTTTTCTAATTGAAAGAGACAGACTTTGTCTTTCACGTTGCAATGAGTCCTTTAATTTCAAAACCTTAAATTTATCAATTTATGCAGCTGCAATTACGCATAAAGTGAAGTCTCAAAATTAAAAGAAAATTATGCAGATACAGATACATACTGGAGCCCACAAACCCCAAAAGCTGCTCATGTTGTCTCTACAAACTCAAAACCAACAGATAACATACAGCGAAGTGTATATTTATTGTCAAGTAGAGAAGACAGCAGCACAAAGTAAATTGAGTTAGAAGGGTCAAATATATAGAATATATAAACACAACTAGAATTTAATTTATACATTTATTTGCCAGAAATGAACACTGATCAGCAGAAAAAATATATTTCGACTCTTTAACTGTAAATAAAATAAAGGATTCCTAATATCCACGGAAGAGACAATAGAAATATGTGATTTCATTCATTGTTACCACAAAGTGATGTCATCTTAAAGAAGTCTGAATACTGAATGTGATTGGCTCCACTGAACCAATCACAACTGTACATTTCTGCACAATACACCACGCAACGGTAATTTTCATTCATTAGGACTATTGATGGTCAACTACAGACCCGCCTGCTGTTTAATGGAGCCCTGCTTAATGACCAGAGCGGTGGGCACCTGGTTGCACCATTTATTATATCTTGCATAAAACAAATCATCACGGGCAGGAAAGTGACTGTGTCGGTCTGAAAACATGGCATCGTGCCAACAGGGTTTGCGTCTGTTCAGTCAGTTTTAGCTACAGCCTTACTTTTCACTTTGATTTGGAGGCAGGCGTTTTGTCCACATTAGGACGGTGAAGGAATGGTCAGACTTGACTGGATTGGAGCTCTTTATATGTTTTGATCTGATGCTACTGATACTTTTCAGTCACATAAAAGAAGGAATGGAGTTAAAAAGATGAGGGTGAGAGGAGTCTTTAAGAATCTTGTGTCTCTTTTTCCATGGTTTAGTGGTGTAGATTTCAGCAAGAGATGGCAGCTCCTGGCCTATGATTTATGATGCACCACTTTGTCCCGACGTTTCCCATCTCCTGCTGAAGTGTTTCCATCCCACAGTGAATCAGAAGTTGAGGATGCTTTCGATACCAGCATGATAAAATTGCAATGATATGGAAAATATTTTAGCTGCTCTAAAAGTCTCTGCTGCACACTATTGTAATGTTGACCTCCCACTTTAAAGAAGATTGTTACACTCAAGATTTTCTCCATCTGTTGGACATTTCTGTTGATTTATGACCAGCATGGCTCTTACAGAAGTTCAGACTATCTTTGTTTTGGAACTCCAGGTTGCTGGCTGCAAACCAGTCCACCACAGATGAAACCTAATTTCTGTAAGCTGTTTCATTACTGTTAGAAATGAGTCCTACCAAGGTGGCTTCATCGTCAAACTTAAACATCTAAACAATCTGGGAGTAGGAATTGAGAAAACACTCATTTATGTAAAGTGAGTTTAACAGCGAAGAGTCCGCTGACACAGAGATGCTTTTCATACAGCCTGGATAGTACAATTGTGTTAAATGCTGAGCTGTAATCAACAAGTAGAAGACTTGCATAAATGGCAGGTGCCTCAAGGTGTTGAAGAACTGAGTGCAAACAAAAAGACACACCTATTTACTCGAAAGTTGTGGACTGATCCAAAAACACCTGTTTGGATCAGTCCACAGGTAAACAGGTTCATTGGTAACAGGTGATAGTATCATGATTGGGTATGAAAGGTTCATCCTGGAAAGACTCAGTCGTTCACAAGCAAGGATGGAGAGAGGTTCAACACTTTGTGAACACATGATTGTATAAAGGAGATTACTACATGGGAACACTTTGTAAAAAAAAGACCTTCATTGATACATATGTTAAGGCAACAGGTCTATAGTCATTCAAACAGCTTGTGTTACATTCTTTAGGGCCCAGGTATCATAACAGCAGACTTAAAACATGTTGGGATGTGAAAAGCATCAGCTCTCTGGAAAAATGGTTAAAATGTCAACGATAATAACATCATGTAATAGACAAACATGCTGCATTCATGCATTCTTATTATTAAATGTCCAAATAGTGACTGTGGTCACAGACCTCGGTGATCACACAGACCTTGTATCAAACACCCACTGAAAACTGTCAGATGATAGTTTAACAATAGATTTTTTTCACAGGATTCAAATTCCTGTTACGTAGTAATTGCATTGAATTTTCATGGGACAACAAATTGTTCAGTGTGGTCATCATCATATTTCATCAGCAATGTCCCCGGGAAACATGAGGAACAGAAAATCTTTTTAAAGCCCAATCAGATGGCATGATATCATAAAAATATGCCCACTGTGAGAAACAGACTAAGTCTTTTAATCCAGAAAAGGAAGATAATCAGATAATCTACTCACTGGAGTTATGTGTGAAGTGTAGAACAAATAAGACGTGATTATCAGTACGTCTGTTTATCAGACAGTATCCGTGTGTAAATTTGGATTTTACACACTAACACTGTGCAGCTTCGGCCACAGTGGCACTTAAATGTTCTGCTTATTCCATTTGTGATTTAAGAGCACATATATTGGCCGAGAAATCACTGTCTATCATCCAGCCATGTTTACAAGTATATGTTGACTATACAGGTGAAATTCTGCAGTGTTTGCTGGCCAATTGCTTTTACATCAAAGAGGCTGTAGTATACATGCAGAATACCAGGAATACATGCATTTCAAGGTCAGTGCAGGCAATGAAAAACAACCCTGGCATGAAGAAAGTAGGGACAAGAAATGGGATGTTGTGTTATCCTCTTCCTGCTGTATTTCACACGATTCATTATAAATGGCTAATCATCTTTACTCTTGTCCAGCCTGAGAAACATGGTTGGCAAAATTATGTGTTTCTACAGCTTGGATATATGAATTTCATTATCCAAAATCCGGTGATAATTTCTGTCAGACAGACTTTTTCAATTCACTTTATTTAAATAAATGTTTGAAATAGTCCAATGCATTCTTGTTGTAAATATCAGAATGACAGAACATAATTAGAACAAGTATTTAACTACATGAATAAAAAAACTTGAGTACAGACAGTAGAACTGGAGAGTGCAGCTTATACCATGTCATACTGAATATATGATAACTTGAAAACCTTTTTGAAAACAAATCCCATAATAGTCCTCACTGAAATCTCTACTTAGCCAGCTGGACAGTGTGAAGTGAAAACAAGTTGCCACAAGGGGGCATTTCCAGACACGTTGGTTTGAAAATTTTCTTCAGGTCATCAGTGAACCTTGAGAGAAACTTTTAATTAAATTCTGCCAAACTGACAAACAGAACATTTCTAAAAACTTTGGTTTATTCAGGCACATTTGCACGTATTAAAAAACAAATACATGCACTTCAAAACAAATACAGTGTTTGAAATAATCAGCAGCACTTGCTGATTGGGATGTGGGCTCCCCCACTTCTATTCATTTAACCAGTAAGTGGCCCTCACTAGTCGTTCTCTTATCTCTGAATAAAGTGAATCAGCGCGGCTGGCGGAGCAGTCAAAGCACAGAGCCAGGGAAGCACCTGGCCTTCCACGGCTATCTGATTAGAGGAGGTTGCAGGCCAGGCTGAACCAGACCAGGCCAGACAGTGGCAGCGGCAGGACAGATCTGGGGTAAAATGAACTAAACCAGGTTAATTCTATTGCACCACGGCCTCCCTTAGAGGCTCAGAGCAGCGGGTTCAAATCAATGCTAAAGCACAGACCGACCTTATCAAGCCAGGAGTCAGGAATGAGGAGTGCAGAGGAGAAACTATAGCTTCACTGGTTCAGAACAGCTGATTGCTGTTCTCTGAAGCATGCATTTAATGATTAAGCTGTTATTATCGACAGTGTCCCCGAGCTCCCAAATTGGCTTACGAAAAAGAATCCTCTGGCATATTTTATCTCAACTGAGGAGCATGAATGTTGAGAGTGACACAGTCAAGTGAAAGCATTAGTGAGACGGTTCTGCACACACTAAAGACAGATTTTGTTCTGCTTTTATCTGTTTTCATTTTTTAGCAAAATATAATTTGCAAGATCCGCAAAAAGAATGGACCATATATACATAAGCTGTAGTGCATGTTCAGCATAGAGATGCTAAACATTGCACCTCCAAGACAGTAAGAAATGTGGAAAAGCATAAGAAAAGCCTGGTTGGTAAGATCCATAATATTCAAGAATTAGATTCAAAATTGACACCAGTATAGCTACATGTGGACTATATGTTGTTTAAATCACAGGTGGGCTTTGCTCAGGTTGTTTTATTTGGATGCTGATGTGCTTGGAAGCAGCAACTGAGCGGAGGTAAACAAAAATCTTTAGCTGTTATGTAACTCAATGTACCAGCTTGAGAGTGAATGGAAAAACAAAATCTGAAAATTAAATCAAAGGACAAACCTTTGCATATTCAAGGTGAAAGCCTGGAAAATACAAGGAGACATTATATTCTGTAGGTTGCCACCATCCTAAGTCATGACCTGCTGTTGGACCCATCATACTCATTAGTTATCGAATGTAAGGGATACTATTAGGCGATCAAATCGGTACAGAGGCACCTGAAAGCCTGCTGTGTAGACAGAAAGTGTTTGTTATTACAGTGTTATTCCTGAACGACTGTGAAGCTGTTTCATGACGGGGTCAGTTCCATTAGCCTGTTTTTGTTCAGTTTGGGAAGAAAAATTGACCATTTGTGGGCAAAGTGTACAAACAGTGCAGTTCAAATGCAACACAGGAGAGTGTAGGTCTGAGTAATGCAGGAGGAATCTGAGCGTCCAGGGCCCAGGTTTTACTTTTACATTGATGAGGTGGGCCGGGACACCGACCAGGATGATGTCTTAAAATAACGGCTAGATGTTTAGTTAAAATATTTACAATAACAATTAAATGCGTGCTTCCTATGATGCTTTCGTTGAATTCAAATAACATAAAAGCTGTGTTGCTTTTAAAGTATTGAAGTGAAAGGCTGACAGAGGTGTGGACCTCCTGACCACACACGTTTGACATGTGACTCTCCCACTCCGTCTTACATTAAAACCCTGATTCCAAAAAAGTTGGGATGCTGTGTAAAACAAATAAAAACAGGATGTAATCATTTGCAAATCAAGTGTGTTTACCCATAACAGTTTTACAAAGTGTTCCTGAGCCCATGTATTCATCTCCTTTCTACAATCATGTGTTGACAAAGTGGTGAACCTCTCTCCATCCTTGCTTGTGAACGACTGAGTCTTTCCAGGATGAACCTTTCATTTCATCATGATACTATCACCTGTTACCAATGAAGCTGTTTACCTGTGGAATGATCCAAACAGGTGTTTTTGGATCAGTCCACAACTTCCACAGTCTTTTGTTGCTCCTGTCCCAACTTGTTTGAAACGTGTTGCTGCCATCAAATTCAGAAGCAGCTGATGAGGTCAAGTATTAAAAATATTGCCTTGTGCTGTTTTCAATTGATTTATCACATTCTGTTTTATTCATGTTTCACACAGCGTCACAACTTTTTTGGAGTCGGTGTTGTATTTCCCTCACTCCCTTCTGGCACACTTATCTGTCTTGTCTCATTTACCACCTATACAGCTTATCCCACTGCGCCGCTCATGTGGCCACACCCTGTTACAAAACAGCTGAGCGCATGAACAGTGTCGTCGTAGAGGTTTGCTGTTTGCTGGCTTTTCTCTTTCACCACACGCAGGAGTGATGAAACACAACAAACAGCACAGAGATAAAACATCAGGTATTCATATATCCATAATTTAACTGTAATCACTTGGCTCAGTAACCTACAAAATGCAGTCCTCTGCTGGCTGCACTGAAGACTTCTCATATGAGAGTGTTTTTCTGAATTCTGACACACATGACGAGAGCTCTCAGGATACACTGAGATTATTTTTAACAAGTCAGCTGATGAATTACCACTGTTACATCTGAGCTCCTGGAGTTACATACTGCTGAATCCATCTTTGGAAAAATAAGGCCTTTAACTTTGTTATTTAGGGAACACCCAAGACAATAGAGGAAGTGATATGACTGCTATCAACTGCTTTGTGTGGCTAAGATATATCATGAAGTGCATTTTCAATAAACATAAAGACAGTAAAAAAAAGCTTTGAAAGACAGTCCTGTATAAAGAACATTTAAATCACACACCTCCCTGTGTTTCACTCTGGGCCAAACGTGCACAGACAGGTGTTAAAAGGTGTTGATGGATGTCCTCAGAGGGGCAGTCGTTCATCTCTATAGATCCTTTTCTTTTGAAGGATTGGTGTCAAAACACTGGCTTCTAATGGATGACTTGTTCAGACAGGACCGCGGTTGTGTCTTTGACTGGGTTTTCTGTCTATAACTGTTTGAACTCGCACTTGTAAATCTGGCAAACTCAGCCTTTGTAAAAAATCGAATGAGGTCAGTGTTAGAAATGAATGTCTCTCATCTGAAGTGGTGGATTGTAGCAAGCATGCATTTACATTATGATATGATAAATGATCATATCATAACGTGTTATATATGTTATGACAATATATAACAGCATTGATGAGACAGATTTACTAAATCTAAATAATAATGCATTTCAAAGAATTATATCTATATATCTGTATTCTTACAATGACACTCAGTTGGAGGCCTTGGTGTGTTCAGGCTGGTGATTACAGCTTCACAAAGTTTCTCCACACCCAATCTGCATGAAGGCCTGGTTTCAACATTCCCCTCCTCTCTCCTGTTTGAATTTGGCCAGCCTTGTGAAGTCAGCTGCTGCCTTTAAGTCCTGTAGGAAATGTTGCTGCCCTGAACTGAGCGATAAGGAATGTGATTAAAGATTTCCTTCAGGGAAAATTACAAAGACACTGTGACAGTAAATGAAGTTGTTTTGGTGTATGTTGTGAATTCACATTGTTTGCTCTGCTGTTTTCCCATTTTAGCAGTCTTTTGCTAAACGAGAGATTTAAACATCAGTGACACACCTTCTTCCGCACAATCTAACTATGCTGTCTTCATGACCATTTATGGTCTAGCATTGAATTCTCCTTGTCAGTCCATCGTTGAAGGTCATTTAAGTAATAAGCACACTATTTTTTTCATAGCTGTATGGCGGCTCATTCATTTGTAACAGTGGTGGATTGTGTCTTAAGATGATGTGAATGTTTATAAAGGTTGAAACTGTCTCCCATTGCTGCCTCCATCTCATGTGATGCAAATGTGTCAATAATATGTGACTATTTAAAACAATAGCCACCATATGAATACATTCATAAATTACTATTAATAAATGCACCAATTCCAATTTCCAAAACACATGAAAAAATTCATATATTTTAAATATGATGTTTTTCAGGTGAAATGTCTGAAACACACACGTGTTTACATATGAAGTTATCACATATGAAACATATAAACTTAAAAAATGTTAAATTTCACATATCATGTACAGTAAAATAGAGCAAAGCTCTAATGTCCCTGAGAGTTTATTTGGTTTGCAAATAGCTGTCAATAGTAGTAAATATTAAATACAACAATAAAGAAAAAATGGAAGTTCATACAATATATATTGTGATATATAGTCAAGTACACGGGTAACACCAACGTCACTGTTGTCATGTCACTTGTCAACGAAACCATCAAAGGAAGCAACAAGAAAAAAGAAGTATCAAGTATTTTAAACTTGAAATGTGCTTTTGTAGTATGTGAATTCATCACATACAGCTTTCTTACTCATTGTCTGAAAATATTCATATCATACTGTTAATATTATTCATGCTGTATATATTTTAGCATATTCATATCTACCCCATACTGTTTGTTCTTACTTATTATTTATATTACCGCAATACATGTGCATTATGCTGCACTTTACTACTTTCAGCACCTCTGGTTAGACACTAAACTGCATTTTGTGGTTTTAGTACTTGAACCGTGTGCAATAATAAAATTCAAGAAGCTTCTTCGGGTCTAACTAACAGGTGGTGAGTCCCAGGTTTTTAAAGTCTCTGAGGTTGTTATCAAGGTCACTGATAGCACCTGGTTTGTTTGCTGTAATCAGAGTCATTGGAATCACCTGAGGTCAAGTGGAGGTGTCCACATGTGAATGGACATGGGACGATCCACCAGTCAGTCCACTCCTGCTTGGATTAGACCTGGATGAATCTAATTCACACATGAGAAATAAGTTGCACTGTATGTTGTTTTATGTCTCGTTGTTTAGTGTGTTATGTGTTGTGTTGTTTTTTTTCAAATGTAGCTACTCCAACAAAAGAATTTCCCAGCTTGGGACAAATAAAGTACATCTATCTATCTAAGATAAGATAAAATAAGATATTCCTTTATTAGTCCCACAACAGGGAAATTCACAGTGTACAGCAACAAAAAAATAAAGAATAGGTAAACAATTTAACAAGAGGATTATAAAAAGTGTCAACAATTTAACTAGAATAAAAAGTATCAACAATTTAACTAGAATAAAAAGTATCAACAATTTAACTATAATAAAAGTATTAACACTTCAACTAGAATAAAAGTATTCACAATCAAACTAGAAGAAATATAAAAGTATTAACAATTCAAACCAGGCTACAAAGTATTAACAAATGAACAAGAGAAATATAAAAACATGAGAACAATACATGCACTATAGACAGATACAGTTGAAAAGGATGAGCTGAAATGAAATATTGCAAGAGTTGCAAGATATCTCAAAATCTCACATCCACAGATTTGACGATTCAAACCAAGAAACATGGATCCGCCTGCAACATTTACAATCAAAGCAATAACCATGCCTCTGCTGCTGCACGAGTGCCCTGTCTGCAGAGCGGGACTTTCGTGTTGTCCCTGAAGGCGTCTCCTCTCCTCGGGATGTTTTGGACCCTCCCTCCTCGCTGCTCCCGTGCTCCACGCCGCCCCCGCCGCTGCCTGCTGCCCGCTGCCCGGGCTGGGCTGCCGGGGCTCGGGATGACGCCACCTCTCGCTCCGCCCCGGCGCAAACTCGCTCCCTGCGTTCATTTCATTCCTCTTCTCATTCCGAGCATTCTTCGCATCTCTTGTCAGTGCGACTCACCTCCACCTTCCTGGCTGGCCCAGAAACACCAGAATAACTTGACATAGTGTTTAAAAATACCCAATTAACAACCCAATTACAGAAAGAAAGGGAGATTTTTTTTTATATGTGATATCAATAACGAGGTAAGTTTGAATGGTAGTTGCAGGTATACAAACTGCTTGTAGACTTTTGATAATTTATTAAAGATGTTCTAGTGTATGTAGCTGTTTTTACTACTAATCCCGGGTTTGTGAAGTGAGCTTTGGTCGCCTTGTTTCCACCGCAGAGAGCAGAGGACAGATGGCCGAGTCGGTCGCTGTTGCAACAGGGTGCTTCACTTTGAACCCTCGCTGCTTTGACACAGCGGCGAAAATCTTTGACATTTTTCGCATTTTTTCGACAAGAAGCCCGATCGTGCGCCCGTATAAAACCCTCACATGCTCGTTTGACCTGTGGTGGATTCTTTGAAGCTTCCTGTAGGATTCGGCTTGAATTAAAATAAAAATAAAGCCTGAATTAGTTTTTTTTTTTTGAGGGGGGGGGAGACAAGATGACGGTTGTAAACGTTGCTGTTTTCCTCTCCGTAGTTGTGGCTCCAGCCGGGAGTTGTGGCAGATTTCGGCGAATCGTTTTTCGGAGCACCTCGACGAAAGAAAGCCACGGAGGGAGACTTGTTGCTTCTACACGTTTGACGGTGTCTTTTTTTAATCGCCATCGAAGTTTTGTGTAAGTAAAATGTGTTGTTTTTTTTTTTTTTAAATGTTGGTGCTCGCTGGGCTGCTCTCCATGTTGTTACTGTAACTCTGGAGGAGAAACGTTAGCAAAAAAAACTCCTCCATCGTTTCACGGATTAAAGCTCACATATCCCTCATTTAGGACCCCAAAACTGCAAGTTTGAGAAAAATAATGTAGTGAATTACATTGTGTGTAGGTTGCTGCATTACTTTGTTGGTTTTAAAAAGCATTAAAACAACCTAGCTTGACCCCTTCTTAGCAAAATGTTTGGTTATTAGCTTAAGTTAGCTTAAATTGTCATGTTTAATGTGGAGTTTCCTTCATTGTTTTCCTTTTCCTTCCTCCACTTTGGGAAATGCCTGCTCAGCTAAAACTCATCTGTGTGTGTGTGTGTGTGTATGTGTCAGTCTGTCTGTCTCTCTCTCTCTGTGTGTGTGTGTGTGTGTGTGTGTGTGTGTGTGTGTCACCAAGTTTCTCACCATGATTTCATCCCCATAACTTTTTGAGGACTCTGGGAAAATCACACAGCTTATTATGCAAAGGGTGGGATTGGAAATAGGGCCAAAAGGTTTAATCAGCAGCAGTGAAGTTGGTTTAGAAAGTGGGTGTAACAAACTCAAAGATTCCCCCTCTTTGTGTCAGACTCTGGTTCGTCTCCGCGTCAACACTTTTTTGAACATTTGAAGCTTTTAAAATCGTCTTTGAGCAAACAGGCCGGTCAGGTCATCAGGCCCCAGATTACACAGCTCAGATATGCTGCTGTGATTCAATCAAGGAGCCTTTATACTTACATTTATATATATCTTCATGTAACCTCATTCATTCTCTCTCCTGTCGTGCTTCTCTCTGTCTAGTCACACTGATTTGTTAAATCTCATGAAAGCTGCTGTTTGGTTTTATAATAAGCTTTGGCAGAAGAAGTGACATAGTGAGCCATAGGAGAAAAAGACCTGCTCAGGCTTTAAAATGAGGTTGAACAAAATCCACTTTCTGTTTCTACTACTACAAGTTTTTGGCTGCAGCACCTACAGCCTCTCTTTTTGTTTTTTAATGTGAGAACAGCTGGTTATGGCGAGTGCTCTCCATAAAGTAAAAGAAGCTTTTTCTTGCAGTCAGCCGCTCTTAAACATTTTATGTAACTTTGCAGAGAATAAAAGGCACAAAAAAGACATGCGAAAGACACAACATTTTTCATTTAATTGACGTGAAAGAGCTGTTATCATTTCCAGGAAACAGTTTGAATGCAGTCAGGCCAAACCCCAGACAAGTCACAGTGTAAATCTGCTTGCTTGGAAGAAAAAAAAATTAGGGGTAGAAATAGATGCTTTGTTTTCAGCTTACGCAACCAGTGGACCTGTTGGACGGAAGCCTGCATAACATTTGTGCAAGAATAGGATGTTGTCTTTGTTTGACCGAATGAGACTTTACCTCTGAAACTAGGAGTTTCCAAACTCCCTCTGCTTTTTGATGTAGCGAAACACAGTGTATTAAGCATCACCTGTAGTTTGTTAAAGAGATTACAGCATAGACACAGCTATGATGACACTCAACCTTTTTTGTATATTATGATTAGTCTATGTTTTTAGATAATTTTGATTTAGTTATGACCACAGACATTTTAAATTGTGTCAGTGTGTTATGATCTACACAAGTAAAATAAAGGCAGGGGCGATAGATAGTGAGAAAGGGTTGTGCTTTTGTGGATATGTGGCTATATAGGCTACACAGGCGATGTGTAACTTTGATGCATTGTTCCTTCAGGTTTTGTTCCTTTATGCTGCCTTGTTGAGGTCTGAGGACAGACTACAGAGAGTCTGGTCTATCTGTTGTGAAGTGTGGGCAGAATAATGTGCTTTTGTGAAGCACAGAGTGGACTGTGTTACTTCTTAGAGCAAAGGGAGAGACTCTTCTTCAGTTGTCCACACTGGATATTGTTCAAGGGTTGTCAACTTTCATAAAGCTGTGTTTTGGCCAAACGTTTGTCAGATGTCTGCTCATTCTTTTGTTGTGTGAGCAAATGTGGCGAATATCAGTTCTTGCTTTTGTTTTTTAGAAAGCAAAGATTTCATTTCTGCTCCTCAATGACGGCAGCTGTATACACTTGTCATTTACATGTATTTAAAATCCTTTAAAGCTCAGTAATGACTGAATATGCTTACTTATGACATTTGGAGGGAAATGCTTAGAGATGCAGTCTGTGTGTGAGACTCATAACTGACTGCTGGAGAGAAGCACCTGCGTCGTCTGTGCTCCATGCAACAGGTGCCATAGAGCAGTGATGTGTTTATTTTCTCAGGATGGCACCTGCTTTAAAAATGACATTTTAATTCCACTAGTATTATCTTAAGATAGATTATTTTCGTGTCCTACTCTGATGTAAACAAATCAAATCATGCATTTGATCTTAAGGTTGAGGCTACAATTAAATCTGCATTTTATACAAAAGTCTTATAATTGAAATTGTCACAAACTTCATTTGATGTAATGGCTATTAGGTAAATGAAAGTTATCAGGGAATTTGATGCACTATAATGTTGAGTTCAGTTACAACTTGGCAGTCGTTTGCTGGTGTTTGTGTGCGCAGGTCGCAGGAGTTGTTATGTAGCTTCAAAAGGGGAAAAAAATATTTCTCTCTTGGTTTTTGGTTTGTGGGTTGCACCTTTTTGTTCACACGTAGATCAGTTGTCAGGTTTTTGACGAGATGTTTTCATAGCTCAGATTATATTAGTATATTTGTTACTGTCAACGGCAAAAAGCTGGTAGTTAGCTCAGGTTTTATATTGTTTTTGGACCCTAATCTATGTCATGCATGTATGAACAGTAAATGTTAGAAATAAATGCTTTACTCGGCTGAAAATACAAACGTGCAAGGCATGTTTTCTCTTTGTAGTATGGGCCTGTGAAATTCCTCATGGGAATGTGAACACATTATGTGCCCCACATTTTAATTGAAATGTTAATACACAAATGTATTTTTTGTTATGAAAATCCCAGGCTAGCAAAAGATCTGTGATCTGTAATTAAATCTGGACATAGAGTCATTAATCGCGTAATGAGATGTGATGTGTGGCAGGGGTAGGATCACATCAAAACATCCTCCTCGGTCAAAGCACGCTTTAAAAAGAGGACACTCCTGCAGGCTTCCAGACTGTGTGTGCCCTGAGGTAAACCCTGGTCTAGAAAGGGAATTTTAGAGTATGCGCTGCTGCTCAGCAGTTTGAGCAGGGCCCACTGAGGCCAGTGGAGAGTGCCACCAAAAAGGAAAAGCTGGCTCAAAGCCACTGACGTCATCTAAGTAAATCTGCTTCAGTACTGCAGCCATAAAATGACTGCCAGCTACCGAATGCACTTTGGCCCTGTCAACCACCTTAGTAAGTGCAACACAGTTTTTTTTTTCTCCTTGTGAATACTTATGGAAGACAGGCTGTGTTTAAGTCTACTGCTATTTTGCTCAAGTAGTAGCAGACTCCGACTGTTCATTCAAAAAGAACAAGTCATGTTTGAGCCTTTCCAGTTTTACAGAAAGCAGCAGATGATTGAGCCTCTCTGACCCTTTGAAGTCATACCACTTTAATATTATAGCCTCATAATTTTTACCATATGGCAATCTCAGTCATGTGTGCAGGGAAAAAAGGCATTTAGACAGCATAATGCCATAACCGCTCATTACTGACGTGTAGTGCCTCAGAAGTTATTTAGACGCCGGGACATGTACTTTTTCTTCCTTTTCTTATTTGAATAAAAAGACAAATAAATGAGCTGCCTCATGGTCGCACACAGATGAAAAGCAATATGCACTCCATGAATCATCAGATGAGTCAGTTTCTGAAACCACTATAAACATTTTGAGTTCTTAACCACAATGAAAGCAGGAAATCTCGGCTTCAACAACTTCCTTTCTCAGTGCTGGCCATAGTAGCGGTAGTGGTGTTCAGCTTCCCACTAGTGAAAGGAAACCAATGGAACAAAGGCACACAGTCACTTCATTTACTGAAACTGTGTATAATTTGTGGCTTGTATTCAAATGTGGGTTATTCAGTCTCTCTGGCACCGTATTCCCCAGTCGTTGCTTGTAATAAATTCCCACAAGACCTTTCATCAATGGTCGCTGTATTGTTATCATGGCTGACACAGATCAGGCAGGCTCTCTCTGCTCTGAAGGTGCCCTGGATTCTGCGGAGGCACAGATAGACTGGAGGGTAAGCTCCCAACATTAATATGCAGGCTGTGCCCAGTAAATTAGTTTGGAATCCGATCCGGGACACAGCAACGGAGAGCTGTTTTGTCCTAACAGTTTTTTTTCCCTCTGTTTAGTCTGTTTAATAGACCCAAATAGTAGTTTTCAACAAGGAGTCTTGTTGGTTTATAATTACATCATCAACAGGGGTTAGCTGGGCTGTCAACAAACAACACATCTTCCGCTATCCCATTTTTAGAGCATGTGTAGTTTTTATCGAATTAAAAGACAAGTTGCTAATATTTAAAAAGAAAAGAACAAAATCAGAGGTGTGTTAGTCCGTTGCTCATAGTTTCTGTCGTCCTGTCTGTAGCACTCAGCTGTTTGTCTCGACTAAAGACGTAATCTTCAGATCACAAGAATGCATATATTTAAATATTTAAAAAATAGTTTTCTTAAACAGCTGTGCATTGTAGTTTTTTGCAAATAGGCTCAAACAGGAATAACTAGACCATTTTTTGGGGACTTTTTTCAGGTGTGGATTAATACAACTTCAGTGCTCTTGTGAGTGTTTAAGACAGTAGGATGGTGTATGCAAGATTGACTCAAAATTACAGTGCACAAGTTCGTGTTAATAAAGGAATATGACACCGGGGTCATTAATGTGTTGTCAGTAGTTTTCTAACAACAGTGGAGCTCTGTGGCACAGAGGAATAAGCTATAACAGTCTCTGGTTACACAGAACAACAAAACAATTAGTATGATCAATATTGGTTTTTGTCTTTAAATGGAATTCATTGATCTTAATAAAAATATAGAATATTGGAAAACTTATTCTTTAAAAAAAATGTTAGTCGCATCTTCATTTTGCAGTTTCAAACTTCCAGATGTTCAGATAGGTTACAAATCAAGATGATTGGCTTTTCAACCAGTTCTTGATTCCTGATGGACATATATTCAAATATGGATTAAATTGTTTTAGCTTGTTACACTGTTTGCAGATGTTTATTCATTGCCTTAAAAATTAGTGTCAGTAATATTTCCCATTCTCTAAATACAAATGTTCTGTCTGCCCTTTTATGTACAAACAGAGAGATGACCAAAAAACTGCTCAGCTTCCTAAATCTAGGCAACGTGTCCGTATAGCTTCAAATAAACAATAAATGCTTTTACCTGCTGGGTATCTTATCTCCAGAACTGATGACGATATCTCAAAAATATTTATTTGTAAATATATTTTTGATGCACCCACAGTCATCCCCAAAATAATGCCACTTGATACGTATTTGCTTAGTAGTACAAAAAAAGATCACATTTGATTTTGTCAATTTCACCTGGCTGCACAGCTCCTCTTAGGAGGCTGTTTTATTTATGACAGATGAATCCAGTGTGATATGCAGGAGTTGCCAAGAGAAAGAAGGACGGGGAGGAAAAGATGGATGCAGAGAGACGAGAAAGAAAGAAGTGTATAAGGGGATAAATGATGGCTAGAGAAGAAGAAGAAAAGAGATGAAAGTCAGTGTGAATTGGCAGAGCCAAATGCAAATGGTGGCCTTCATGCTCATCACTGTGATTTGTTTTTTCATGCCCATCCGCACGCGTCCTGAATGAGCCAGCGGCCAGCCCTCGGCCTGCTCTGCTCTCATAACTGTCAGGAGATCCTTTATCTGACGGACCTTTATTTACAGCTTTAATTTCCTGAGCTTTATGTGTTCCGCTCACACTCCACACCACTGTGACATGGCTGTATGCTGTCTGGAATGCACTGCAAATTTTTGATAGGCAAATGTCTTGAGCTTTCATTACATTTCATGTCTGAATGGGAAATTGTATTTTTTTTATTTTGGTATTACTGGCAGGACAGGGATGCAACCTCAGAAAGACAAAATTTTTGTCTGTGAGATTCACAGTCAATTTCCCTCTGTTGTTCAGAGTGGCAGACCTTTAGCTATGTCTCTTTTCTGGGCTGCCGACGTATCTGATGTTGTCCAGGTCACGTTGTTGCTACCTGTTTCTCAGTCAGAGGCAGGTAGAGAGGGCTGCTTTGACAGAACCTGTAAATCAATCCTATTCTCTGGCAAACAAAGATTGATCCCACAGTGGCCTGATGGTTGCTGGGCGGTGGGATCCAGGCCTCAGATTTGAGTGGGATGATATCAGACAGATTCACGGCACCTAAGCCTGCCGGTTCAAAGAGGCATGAAATAAACACGAGGCCATTGCCAATAACAGAGGCGGCATAAGTAAGCTTTCTAGGCTCTCCAGTGGACCTTCGGAAATTGGTATTGAAAACCTTGTTTATTCATTCATCTGTACTCCAGATCTGTAGATTTATTCATGAAACCTAAAGGAAAATCCAATCCAGTATCAATAGTTTTGTCCTGACATTCTTTCATAGCTTAGTGACATACTGTAATCTGTTTGGAAATGTTTTTGACATGATTGTGGTAATTAAAATTTTCCCTGCTATTCACCCCAGTTTCCTTTCTAAAATGAAATTGCAGCAGGTTAAGTGTGTGCTCTAAAAATGTTTTTTTAATTAAAGCCTAGGACTCATATTCATTGCCACACTTGCTTAGTTTTTTGATTTATTTTAAACAGTGTCCGCATACCTGAACTTTACTTTGAATGGTAAATTCAAGGAGCATTTCCATAGATTTTGGCTTGATTGTATTTTGTGTGTTCCCTGTAACTGCATCTCAAGGTCCTCAAAGACCTGCTGTCAAAGACTACATTCCATAAACATGCTTTTCACAAGCTAATTAATTTGTTTTAATGACAAAAACTAAATGGAATTTCAGTAACGCCTGTCTTTGTAAATGTTCGTAGCAGGTTACGTGTTGCTCAAAATGGAATACTTTTGACATCGCTGTTATAATTATGCAAAGGCCAGGATATGTCTTTACAACACGGTGAAAATGTTGAGTTTTGAAATCACATGGTAATTATAGTTTTACACACTGTGGCCTTAACTACCATGGGCCATTATGGGGTGCACAAAAGTCATTCACAGAATCATTATTGCACCCTCTGAGATAACGGCACAAAAGAACTCCACATGGAAAATTACATTTGAGACCTCTCATCTGCTATTTCATTACCTTGCTCAGTCTGATGGGTGAAATGGGTTCTCTTAATTTAAGGAGCTGGATTCCAGCTTGGTGAGTGGTTTATGCAATCTCACGGTAAGTGTAATTTCCCATAATGCCATGTCACAGCTACTACTCTGCTTAGCTACCACATTCACTTATTGCATTGCAGGCCATCTGCACCCCGCATCTCACAAATAAGACCATTTCTATGGTGTACACCCTGCAAAGACAGAAGTATGCAATTATCTGTAAGCCACAAGTGTTTCGATGGGTGACTTTCATACCTTCTTTTGATGGACATAATTAGTCCGCAGATTCTACGTCACTAAGAGACCGTCTTTGTTGTCAACTCTGACAGGTTATTCACATGTTGCACACAGCAAAAGCATCCAGTCGATTTTGCTAGATGCAAAGAAAGGATGGGGATGACTTTTATCCTGTATTATTTCATCTTTGTTTGAATGAGAACAAGTCAACAAACCCCATCTCTATTTGACATTAGAAGATCTAGATAAAAAATCAGTTTAATAGATCAATATATAGGTTGTTTTTTTTTGTTTTGTTTTGTTTACTGATACTAGAATGATAAAGACAGTAGGCCCTTGCTCTTTACTGTGCAACATGAGTAACCCACATCTTTTTCCTCCTTCAATGCAAATTCTCATGTCCTCCTTCATTACTCCAACACATCCCACATTACATTGGTAATAATTTGACACTTTATAAACATCAGTATAGTTTTGACAGTGTGGCATCGAGGAACAAGAGTTGAATGAATGCAAAGGGGTAATAATTCCAATCTGCGCTGCACTTTTCTATGGGATACAAGTTCACAAATTTCAGTAGCAAATTGCATGCTCCCTTCTTTTTATCTGAGTCGAAATGCCGATATTGATAGAGTGCATTGAGCATGGTTGCAATGGTATAAAGAGCTTCGCTTTGTACACCATTAAAGCGATCGCTGACAGCTTTCAATAGGGTACTTTTGGCAGTTTGCATGCCGCTGTCTGAGTCACTTCTCCTGCCAAGCAGCCGTGTCAGTGCCACTACAGCGGGGATGACATCTGCAGCAGAGGCCTGTGCAGAACTGATCTCTCTGGTTAGCTGCTCAAAGGGGGCGAGTAGGGTGATCATATTTTCAAGAATTCCCCATTGATTTGCTGTCAATGTCACCGGGAGATCAAAGTCAGCAGCACACGCACCATAAGTCCACTTCTGCTCCACCAGCAGTGTCCAAAATGAACTTTTTGACTTACTGGCCAAGGTGACTGGTAGATGAAAAAATTCACCAAAGCACATCTTTAACGGCCGACATAATAAATTGCCTTTTTGTTTCACATATACATCTGTTTCAGTACATTTCATTGTGATAACAAATTTTGAAGAAAATATTTTAACATATTGATCAACGGTTAGTCAGTTTAAATCTGAATAGAACTTCACTTGATCTCAATGTCTTTCTCAAGTAGTTGCTCTTAAATGTACTTAAGGATCACACATAAAAGTAAATTTGAATGTTTTGTAAACCTGTTTAATGCTTAATCATTTTAATCAACTTAAACCTACTCACCAAACTCCTCACTCCTCAGCTAGCAGCAATTGTTTGGAAAATCATTTGGCGCTTGGCAGGTGTTAATTTCGGACCCTGTACACCAAAAGGTTAAATTCCACATGGTCATACATTGTGTCAAGCATTTAGTCAGCGGTTCATATTTAAAGCATCATCTTATCCACCTGTCATATTGGCATGTTCATCTCGTGCTGACGTTAGTATTTCATTTGAAGGCCTTTAGCTTCTGATACCGATGACGCTGATATTGTGCATTCCTGGTTAATTCATAATGAAGGAATAGCATTGATTTGAACATCATTCAAGGATATTACATGTAGTTTCATGAAACTTTTTGAAGGAACCCGTCAAGTTGTCATGATGGCTAATTTTTAATTTATAAAATATTTGTTAACAAGTAATGCTTGAATCCTTCAATATATTGTTTATGGATGGAAAAATGTTGCATTAGTCTTGTTTTATTCATGTTCAAATAAATGATTAATTTGCACATTCTCCAAACATCTGTTATTTGCAGCCACTGAGCTGAATGACTTCAATGAATTCAAACTTTTGAATTTGTCCAAAATGCATTCCCAAAATATTTAAGTATCAGGATGAAGAAACAGTGGAATTTAAAGACAGTAACAAAGAATTTGTGTTATTCACAAGTCCACGATATTTGAAATCAAGTGATACATACCCACCTACTTTTGCTGCTTGGATAAAAAAGTAAGGACCAGTTTGCAAATGCAGTTTTTCAAAAAATTTGAGATGATGATGATAATACACAAATCTAACAATTGCTTGTGAGTAGGATTAAAGTTGGAAGTCAGTTTATCCAGTATTGGCAGGTTGTTGTTTGTTGTGTTATTTATTTTGGTTGACTTGTTTAATTTTCCCTCAGATAATAATCAGCATCCTGAAGACACATTTGATCTCATATTAGAGAAAAGCCCTCTGGAGAAACATTGTTTGTGGGGTAATTTTTGTGGAAGAGACGTATTAATGTTTATCTGAGCAGAGTAATTTGAGGCATGCTCAGTGATGTAGTTACTTCGATTCTTGATTCTACTTTTTTTCTTCCCTCTCTTGATTCTCTAAGACACATCTGCATGTAGGGGTGGGGCAAATAAAATGCAAAATATTGGGTCATGTTCTTGCCTGAGCACAGTGTTGTGTTTCCATCATAATATGTGGGCGCACATTAGTCAACAATAGTTATTTGATATTGATGTTGTTCTTACATGAGTGACTTGTTGGCAGATGGGATAGTAGATTGAGTTGAGGTTTAATAATTCATTGCTTGTTACTGTAACAGTATTCATTTTCTGGTGTGACGGAGGAGGAGGTAAACATCAGTGTGTAAGAATCATTGTGGTGTGATGGACAGAGCCATTAAAGGCTGCTCAACATGTCACTTTATTAACTTTAACATTGTAACGAAACAGAACCAGTGTTCATAGGAAAAATACACATTTTTCATAAGCGCTTTAGAAGGACTTACAAAAAATGTCAACTGATGTATAAAAGAGCTGAAGACTTATAGTTCGGCTGAAATATTTGTTTTCCCTTGGGTTCTTTTCATAAAGGTGGTGGAATGAGTGTGTGCTTTTAAAACGTTGAGAATGTTTTAGTAGAATAGACATTACAAAGCTTTATTGAAACATACTTGCAGCAACTCTAGAGAAAAAAACTATCTTTACAAAGTCACTGCATTTTTAACTAAGTACTTCAGTTTTTACACATACCACTGTAATTCATTGTTTAGACTTGATGAAGAGAGAAACAAATATTTTCTTCTGAAGCCCATCTCGCTGATGAAAATGTAAGCTGGAAGTGATTACAAGCACAGTTCATCATTTGGTTGGGATGAGAGGAGCACATCTAGAAAGAGTCCCAGCCTTTTAGTGGTTGAAATGGGAATTTTTTTCCCTTCCCTCATCAGTTTGTGAGTTTGTTCTGCAGTGTCAGCAGTCAGCACACAAAAACGGAATTCAGTAAAAGCTCTCTCTGCTCACTGGGAGTTTTTTTTTTCCCCAACAGCTTGCTCCCATCCCCCCTTTCCCCCTCATGAACTGACATGCTGGAAGAAACATATGCTACGATTCCCACTTCCTGACAGCTTGTGCTGCTTGAATAGGATCTTGCTCAGGGAGGAAGCGGTTGTCTGGAAAGAGAGAGGGGAGAGATTAAGAAAAGAGAGAAACCTCAGTGAATTATTAGTAAAGGAAGTAAAACTTTAAAGTATTTTTTTATTGTGAATTAAGGGTAGAGTCACTAGCAGTTTAATAGTTGACACAAGTGTAAGATTTCTGTATATTGGAAGTCCAAACTGTTTCTTTCTTTGGTCTTGAGCTTGACTGTGGAGAAAAAGTTGCTCAAACACACAGTCGATATATTACTGAATGTTAGTTTGATTGCATGCAAGCAAAACAGAGGACGTGTCACTCATTGTAGTAAACTCACCTGACACATCGTCCTCCTCCGTCAGTGTGTACACTGGATTAATTCAACCATAGTACTGTTGTGCACTCAGAAACGTTTGACAGCTCACAGCCTAATATACAGTACAATCGTGTACTTATTGTGCTTAGGTGAAAAAATAGACACTCCAGGTCGCACAGTGTGAATAAAGCAGTTACAGTATAGACAGCTGAAGAAAACGCAGCTGTAATGAGTCTTATATACACAGCCTGTGAGGGAATTTCCTCTTTAGCAAGTGTCAAATGAGAAGAATTCCAACTCATGGATGTCTTATTCACTTGTTGCTTTGCCTGTTCCCTCTGGGACTTAGTCAGAGAACCTGCCTTGCAGAAAATGTGCCTTCATTGTTGTCTTCCATGCTTTGTGTTCAGTTGTGCCTTGGAGCAAGCTTTTTTGAACATTCAGTCACCTGCATGCATTATTTATTCGCCCATAATTAAGACAGGTCGCTTGATCTCTGTCCTTTTTCCTTGCATGGACACATTCAAAGTGTCAATCTGATCATTAACATTTCCAAATAACTTGTAGATCTGAGAGAAATTTTTTGCGTTCTTTTAAATGTTTTCTTATGGTATGACAGCACATGTTCCCTTGTAAAGCCCAGTTTATAGTTTTGCGTCTGCGTGGCCGCGAGGATCTGCAGAGGCCTGCATGAGCCCAAAATATATTATCTACATTATCTACACCTTAATAAACTCTTTCAAAGTGAATCTCATTTCACCACACACGTACTTAGTTGGTGCCTACCAAAATACCATGATTAGTCACATCTGTACATTCATGAAGTTGCAGTGTGTCATAATCATTTCCCATAATATGTGGGAGAGTCTGGTGTTTTATGTTACTGGACATGCAATGAATTCTGCTCCAGATGATGTCATTGAAAAATGAGGCAGTCCTCGGTTTACGGGCTGCAGATTCACCCAGAAGCTTGTTGGTCTTATCAATAGCTGCTGGTCAGATGAGACTTTCTCCAGCTGTGTGAGCAGCTTGGCAAGATGCATAAAGGGGGCAGGCTCTTGGATTGTGCCATAGTCTGTAAACAGTAGTTTTCTTGCCATGCCAGCAGGTCTGCAGCCTTTTTCTCTATGTGGCTCAAGTGTCTTCTTTCTATATGCCGTCATGATGTGACAACAGTGGCTGACCGGTGATGTGACCTCTGCAGATGCTTTCCCCCCCCTCTACTTTCATTTATGCAGCATAGTCTTGCTTCACAATCTAGTTACACACATTTGCCTTTGCTCAAGGGCACCTCAACAGTGGTGTTAATGAGGGAGTGTCAAATGCTGCTCTCTCACTTTCCCACCCATCAACTCACAACACAGTAGCTTGTAAGAATATATAAAGCTAACAAGCACATGTGCTGGATGAGGGTAGAAAAATGAATTTCAAAATGTTAACTGCTCCAGGGCTTTTTCACCTGTATAGTGTTTTGTCGTCATCTTTCAGGCATTGGGTATACTTCCAGTCATAGTCCAAAGCATTGATGTGATGTCTAAACAAGTTTTAAAATGTAATGTAACTCCATGTCCTGTCATTTAATAAGAAGGAAGTGCCGCAAGTCCATGAAAATGTTTGAAAGGTCAATTGTTTAAACCCCCCACATTCATTGTAAATCAAGTCAACAACATTCTTGGCGATGTCCAAGCTTGTTTGGCTACTTCTGCTCCATATTGTGCTCTCAACTAACATTGTGTACTGTGTTGTTTTTTTGGAAACAGATGTCTGTTGTGGAGAGTGACCGTTTGATTGTGTTTGTTTATTTGGGAATTCCAGGTCTCTCCCTAGTCTGCTCCAGGCTTTAGCTTGGAGAGCCCAACCGCCACGATTGATCCCAGCAGCTGGAGCGGCAGCGAGAGCCCTGCCGAGGACATGGAGAGGATGAGCGACTCGGCAGACAAGCCCGTAGACAATGATGCCGAGGGGGTGTGGAGCCCTGATATTGAACAGAGCTTCCAGGAGGCCCTGGCCATCTATCCTCCTTGTGGACGCAGGAAGATCATCCTCTCTGATGAGGGAAAGATGTATGGTGAGTGCAGATGTCTGTATGTGTGAGTTGCAGTTAAGTGTTTTTCGGCCTGCCAGCACCTCTAATGCTTACTAAGTTTGAAGTTTGTTTAATCCTTACAATAATTAAAGTGTAAAAACGACAGGTTGTGGTTTGACAGGGAGTTGTCTGTGGGACTATTACTTGGCCTCCAGGAAGTAACTGCACCCAGCCAAGAAATAGGCACACATAAACCTCCCTTAAGATCTGTAATTTTTTTTCACTTAGGTGTTTGTATGAATTCGCTGCTGGCTGTAGTTTCAGATTTAACTGACAGACTTGAGAGTGGCATTTATCTTCTCATTTTAAATTGCTGCAGAAAGTGAAAAAGCGTACAGAATGTCTGTAACTATTTCTTTAAAAAGAAAAAAATGCATCAATACATGGCTCTGCAGAGTAACATAATTTTATAAAGCTGCCGTCTCCAATTTATCAGTGATGTGCTCTGTGATGGTGACTATACAGCTACTACTCTGGTTCGCAGAAGTGCAAGTTTATAAGTAAAGCAGCATGAACTATTAGTCAGTAGCAGATGGTACTGCGGCTGCCACCAGCTGTGCCCCCTCTCCTCCCTCCATTTCCCCCCCCATTCCTGGCTGGGTGATGTCATGGAAAGAGGGAATATTTTCTCTCTGTGGTGTTGGACCGTCTCACAGCCTGTCAGTGTCAAGTGAAAGCAGAAAGCCCCTCAGAGCATTCGCTTGCAGCTGTCATGTGACCCCTCCGGCCAAACAAAATGTAAATTCTACGAGTTGCAGTGAAACCCCTCAGCTGCCACTACAAAGATGTGGGCTCAGACAACAGGACCCTCCCCGATGTCTCTTCCTCCAATTCCCTCGTCCCCATACAGAGCGAGGCTGCCAGAGAAGCTGTCCCTCTGCTGTGGATTAAAGCATGACAATTTGGTTTTTCTAGAGTTATAAATGAGCAGTGCTAAGTGCGCTCAAGTTTTCTTTCTCTGGACTCTAAAAAGATTGTTGCTTAAGATTCAAAACCCCAATGGCCTTGAGTCTGTATCAGCTTACATTGTCTCACCAGCAGCAGAATCAGTGAGTGGTCTTTCTTACCATTACAGAGTCAGAACTGTTTGACACAATAGTAAGGAATTTCTTTCATCTTACAGTGTGCAAACTGAAAAGATATGAGTTGGCAGACGTAGTGCATGTTGCAAAATTACGACAATACTGCTGACTGCTGTCTGTGGAAAGAGCTGTAGAAAGATGGGGGAGGTACATTTTTTGATCTTTTCTTTTATGATTAAAGGTAGAATTATGGACACACTCTTCTCTCCTAACATATCAGAGTTTGTTGGGACTTTTGGTATCAATCTGATCTATGGGCACTTTTTCTGAGGCTCGTTGTGCAGCCCAACAACTGTTGCAGCATCCCAGTGCCAGTCCCATCATGCCATGAACTGTGACAATCCCCGAAAGCTAGAAGGGCATTAAAGGTGCCATGAGTCTTTCTTGAAGAAAAGAAGCGGCCACATTTTATTTTGAATACATTGAGTCAGTTTATTATTAGAGCACACAAAACACATAAAATTAGATCAGGAAAAATACAATCAATTTTGGATGGCATTGTGGCTTATTACAGTGCATGAATCTACACACAGTCACAGTGATTTTAGCACTCGAAATGTTGACATTTAGAGGCATCAGAACAATCGGTCCTTAAGATAGAAGTGGTTTGCAGCCATATCACATAAATCATAGACAAGGAGGTCGTAGCTGTAGGGAGTTACTGGTTTGATTAGCTCAGGGTTAGAAACAAAGTCACTGTTGTGAACCTTTTGAGGAATGCTTGGAACGTACTTTGTGTCCTTTTTCACTTATTCCTCTGGAGGCATGGGAACTGGTTCTCAACTGGAACTGGTTCCAAGTAGTCTGATCCATCAGATTCGTATGCCTCTGAGCTTATCAATTCCTTTTATCGATGCTGGTGTGTTTTTGGATAGTTGCTTTCTATGTAACATGGGCTTAAATTCCAGGAATGCATGTATTTGACACTCTACTCACGAGTGCCACTGCTTCAAGCTGAGCAGCATGTCCATTTCTAAGGGAAATTATCCCGTGTTGTAATAACATTAGTGCCACACAGGCGGACTTTTTTCCACACTGAAGATTAATCAGGAATCAATAAGAGAATCGAAAAAATTGCACCAATAAGCAGAATTGATAATGGTGTTGATATCAATAAAATCTTAATCTCTCATATTCCTACTATCTGCAGGACAATAACATGTGAAAACAGTTCAGCCATGTTCTCTTCAATACAAATGGTTTTGTTTTTCTTATTTAACCCCAAAGTTCCTCCCTGTAACATCTTCTCCATTCTCACTGCAGCATGTCATTGATCAAATGGGTGAAAATATTGTCATAGTGAAAATCTATATTTGGTATCTAACTGCAAAATCAATGTTTATGGCGTAGGAAAAAACATGTTTGCATTTCAAAGTTCAGTGTTGCAGATTTCAGTATTTTACTTTATATAAGCCACCATGTCTGACAGGCAAACTAATACAAATCTCACACCTATCCTGTTTGCTATGGGGTACAGGAGTCTAAAATGAATTGTGGACTTGAGAACGTGTGTTCCTTGTGGCATGCCTCTGTTTTGTGCAGTGCTCCTTCCTAACTCTTTGGAATACCATCAGAGACGATAAGTAACCAATGAAGTGGTCCTCCATGCTGTTACAAGGGATTGATTTGTCTGAAACATTGAGTGATTTGTCTTTGAAGAGGGGAAGGGTTCAGCTAACCATGGTGAGGCTGATATGGCGCTGTAATCCAGGCCCATCGGGTTTTTAACAGCCACAGACACACACCACACAAAACCTCTCGTGGCATCTGAGATGAACGTTGGCTACAAGGAGACAGGTATTTTGTAGTTGAGAGACCCTGGGGATGGCATAGTGTTCCATACACAGAGCTCATCACAAGAGGAGCCGCCCTGAGTGCCCTTAAGCCCTTTGTTATCCTGGGGTAGAGTGCAGTTAATTAGCAACAGTCTCTATAGCAACTGTGTTGCAGTACAAAACAATTTCTAATTTCTGCTTCTTAGCTTATTGTGGTGTTTACCTGAAGTGTTTCGGATGTGCTGAGACCAGCGTTGGCTGGCGCTGTGCCCATCCTCCGAGGCAATAGAAGACACCACATCTGCATAGACTGCATCACCCGGCACTTGCCATGGCCCCTGAGTTTACTTAGGAGAATATTTTAAAAAGTAAAGGGAAATAGAGGGCACTGGCCCCTAGCCCAAGGCCTAAGACTCTGCACTTGCATAATTCACCTGCTGTGCTAGGCTGCATTCATTTATCCCAGAAATAGAGTTGATAAATGAAACAACACGCTTCACTCAAATTGTATGTTTATTCATTGAGTTATGTATTTGTACTTGCCCTGCAAGCTAAATGACATTGGTGAATTTTTCTCCGTTACTGTTGAAAAAAAGGAAGAACTGATTTTTATTCCATCTACTCGCAAATAAATATGTAAATGCATACTCTACTCGTAGGCTATACCACACCCATGTAGTGTTTTTCTTGTTGTTGTTGCTGCTGAAGAGGCGAGGCCACCAGCTGTATCTGAAAGTCTTTTCAAATTATGGCGGAGACCTTTTAATGGAATTTTAAGGTACTTTTTAAACATGTCATTATGTCTGATATAAATCTGGTTTTCATAAACACTAGCATTAATCTTACCAGTAACTGAACATATTTCTCCTAAAAATAAGAAATGTCGTCACCAAATAAGTGAAATATCCTTTTATGCTGTAATATTCACCTTGTAGGTGGAATGCCGGACACTATGGCTGTGTCCGCACGTGACTTTTGATGTAAAGCTTTTCCTATTAGCACTCTGCTGTTTGCTCTGCCATCTCGTCAGTGATCCAGCCCAGACCCCTCCTGTGGGAACTAAGTGGCACTTGGTTTGCAGAGATGCCAAGGATGAGTTAGATATAATGAGCAGACCTGGCTTGCCCCCGATGGCCCAGCACTGTGCTCCTCTGGGGCTCGTCTCATCGGGCCGAGCATGCTCTGAGACAGAGCGAGCGGACCTGATCCTCCCTGCTGGGCGGATAATGAGGAATTCTGGGATCAGCTCAGGCTCCCCGAGTCACCTACATTCACTCAGAATGGAGTGTGAGGAACTTCATTGCAGGAGAGGCATCACACACCTCCAGAATAATCCCTCATTTGTTCCCCTGCCTTTGTCAGTATAAGACTACTGTGTTTTCACACACATGGTAGTGAAAAAAGTCCAATTATTTTATGTCTTCCTCAAAAGGAGAAACTGTTGAAAGTGTAAATAGTATTGATGCAGGTATGATGAGGGAAGGAAGAAGTCATTGTGAATTGGGATTCAAGATTTTAAGGTTGTGATGAACTGGTTAGTCATTCATCGTGCGTCACAAAAGAGATGACTTCTTTAAACCTGACACAGTGACAAGGATCAGACCTGCGCCTACGCTTGATGCGAATGGGTCAACAAGCGCAAATCGACCTGGTTTTGTGGCTCTTCTCCCAAACCGGGTGAAATACATGTCACACACTGCTCTACTCAACAGGTGTTGATTAGTTAAAGTTATTGGTGTTAATACGGTATTTATGTGACCGACTACTCACGGCTAATCTAAAAATGAGAAGAGAGAGATGAAGAGACTGTAAGTGAGAGATAGAAACTAAACAGGGACTGAAACTCAATTTTATTTTGTCTGATACTGTGGAATGTAAATCTTCGTAAATCTAAATCTTCTCTTAGCAGTGATGTGTATGGACTCGCAGACGTCCAGGAATTAACCAGTGACGGCTGTCTCATATGAATGGTCCACATCATTTGAAAGCACGTTCACTAGAGAGCGTCATACATGAAGTATGAAAGGTGTATCAGTTTGTACTCCTGTCTCTCCAGTAGCGTGAAACCCTCTTTAATTTGGACTGATGCATTATTCAGGGCTCAAAGGCACACACAACAGCTGCGTAATTCAAATAGTATATGTTTTTATGTGATCTTTTCATGTCTCTCTAAACAAACCTTTTTGCTGACAGTCCTGCTGCACCTGTTGTTTTGCACTGCAAATGAGTTGCACACATGGGTCTAAAATGCCCAGTAGACACTAGTCAGACTGTTTGGACAGTGGCCGACAGAAACATTCAGCTAATAGATGCTTGAGATTTTGATTTCCCTTGTTTTGTTTGATTCGATTCCTACATATCTTTAGCTTCTGACCCATGTGTGTTTCTGTGTCTCTGAGAACGTGCAATTAATGAGACTCTGCCCCAGAATGGATCTACATTTAGAGCTCCCCTGTTGCTGAGCAGCAGAATTGATTTTGAAGTGCATGTTATTTCATGGCAGTCTGTTCAGGGGGCAGATTTCAGCTCTAACCCATGCCCATGTTGTGGTGACCAAGCATAGCATGTTGTGAATTGTGTGTGAGATCCTCCTGCCCAAAGCCTGATGTTGTCGGGGGTTCACGCCACATGGGGCTGCTCACCGTGAACAGTGGTGATAGAGGGGCTCAAGGTGTAAGCAGGACTGATGCTGACCAGGCAAGATGAAATGAGATGTTAGTTGGGAAGGATTTGATAGCACAAAAGAGTTTGATTTTTTCTCAGATTGTGGCAAATTGTGGGAATTGCTCTCTCAATCAATCGGTGGACTGTATCACCCTAAAATGCTGCTGAATGCAAATGTGTTGCCCGAATTAACATTTTTGATTATGTTTCAATATTTTTAGCAATTTAGTCCTAGTAGACTTTCTCTTACAGCATGCATTTCCAGATCTGCCTTGAAAAGAAGCCAGACGCAATAATCAGTGTGTCTGTGTTTGTGATTTTCTGTCTGGTCTGTGTGGAAGTGTTTGCACTGAATGGTTGGATAGCAGGCTGTGGCTCTCTGCCTGCCTGAATCAGGAGTACACGGGGTGTGTCCCTGCTCTGAGGTCTGTGTGAGGCCCTCTGAGGCGGGCTTCTGGTTTCAGGTTGCACTCTCCCAATTGGCTGCTTTTGTTTGACTAAAACACAGCGAGACTTCTGGCTTCTTAAAGATGCAGTGTCACTTTTGTGCTCTCTTCAAGAAATCATCTGTTTGATGCTGATTACATCATATTCCATTGATGAAACACTTTCATTCTGATGAGATGCATCTCATACTGATGGGACCATTTTGTGTAATCAACATATGAATGGAATCTGAATGCCAGTGTTATTCTCTCATCCAGCAGGGACTACACTCCACTGCTAACAGAGGCAGTCATCTCTTCCTTTGCTGTTTATGCAATAGAGAAAGGTCTCTCAACATTGGACAGCATCCCTGGAAACAAAGCAAGACCTTAGCCACAGCCATAAAATTATCATACTCAGTGCTGTGTTATGGTCTGACCCCAATATCATATATGATCAATCCTATTATTATCCTTGTAATGGAATAGTAAGTGTGTGTTTATTATGTCGTGACTATCAGGAGTATATCCATTAACTGTTTGAGACCTTGCCTCTTTCCAAACTTGGATTCAATTACAACTTTGAGTCAAGACTCCCTCGGCTTGTGCTCACGATTACAAAAGAACGTGAGACTTGAGAGCCCATCATGACCACAAAGTTTGACTTTTCATTTATACATATTGGTCGCAGCCAACATGTCTTCCTTTGTGCTCAGATGCCGAATTGATCCTGAGAGATTGAAAATATTGATTTGACTCAGTGTCTTACTTTGTTGTGGAGAAGGGGGGCAGTGCACCTTCCTGACTGTTAGCACCGTGTTCACACATTGGACTTGCCACACAGCCAGTTCCTCGGGAGACTCATAATTACAGCCGTCCTTTCAGATTAGTCCAGAAGCCTGTCCAACTGTGGCTTCACTCCCTGGTCATTTATTTCATCCCTTTCCCTCTCCTGAGAGGCACACCTCAACACAATGACCAGGCCAGCCTCTACAATAATGTATGTGATGATAAACACAGCGGCTCCTAATTGATAGAGTGATTCAGACAAGGGCTGCCTGTGCAAATTGGTCCCCTGTGAGTATATTGCACAGAGTTGGGACTAGCGGGTTTCAGCTCTGGTCTCGTTTGAGAGGCGTAGAGCGGGGAGAGAGGAAATAGAATGGGCTGGACCCGCTGAGTGATAAAGAGGCTGTCTTTGCCTCTTCAGCCCCGTCTGAATACAGGCACAGTTCAGCAGAGGTTGGCTGCTGTAATCCTCTCAGTGTCTCCAGGAAGGCTCAGGTTAGTGACCTGCTGCTTTGTGATGTCTTGTAAGATTTTGAGAGAACACCTCACCTTTAATCCCCCACTGTTCAACTAACACATTAGCTCAACCGCTCCTGACCCAGCCCCTGCAATAAAGCCTTTTATCCAGCTCAATAAGGTCATTTGAAGTTAAGTATTGATTTCTTTTGGTGTCCAGAGAAAAAATGGATTTTTAAAGAGCTGTTAATTACAGTTGCACACCGCATTATATAGAGAACTTAATTTTGCCGTGACTGGATTTTTAAACCCTGAGTTGCAGGTCATTGTAAGTGTGCTTCCATCCTACACTTTTACTGCACATTCTCAATTTGTGTGTGAAAAAGACGGAGTGGAAGCGACATTAATTTTCGAAAAAAAATCTAGATATAGTGCAGAACGTTTTTACGCTTGGCTGGCCATGCCTTGCCCTGGCTGAGGTGGAAAAGTTGGTGTATCAATAAAAGTGCAACAAAGTGGAATGGAAACAAACTTGGCGAATAAATCATGAGGCACATGAAGAGTGGGACTTCAATGATTGATGGAACATCAGAGACCACAACAGAAATAGTTCTGGACATTATCGTGTTATCCCTGACGATGTCTTTCATGCTTGTATTTTTTTTACTACTGTATATGAATTTTGTCAGATAAACCAAACCAAACCAAACCAATGTCTGCACCCGACTGAAGAACTGTGTATCTCAAATATTCGCATGACAGTAGTGGCTGGAAATGGTGCTTTCATTCATGGATGCTTTTGCAGATTCTGTGGAATTTTGTTTAAAATTTGCGCTGAATTTAGATGGAAACTAGGTCAGTGAAACAAAATGATTTGTGAATAAATTTGCAGATATTGCAGCTGATCAGATTTGTGCTCTGTAGTACTGTTTTATATTTGAGTACTGGCAAATGCTGATACAATTGGAAAAAACTCTCTGTTCGCCCAAAATATTTACCTCTGTGTTCTTTACCAATTCAGTACTACCAGACCCAATGACAGTAGCCTTCTGTGCAAATAAAAAGCACATATGACAAAGAATAAAAACCCGACGTTCATGGTCATAAAATAGAGACAGGTTTTGTTGTGTTCTCAAATGTTGTGTTGTCAAAGTTAAAAAATCCCACTCAAGTTTCTTGCCTCTCCGTCTTTAGTTCTGAATTTCTCAGGCTTTAAATTAAATGAACTGCTCTTAATTGTAGGCTTCCGTGTTTCTCTGTGCCTGCTTTTCTTGTCTAAATGAGGACTGAATAGAGCTGTTTCCTGTGGATATGGGAGGAACACCCATGAACATGTGAGGCCAGAACTGAAAGAGCCTGTGAGAATTTTATGAGACATTAAAAAGACTGCTATGTGTAAACTGGAGTATGTTAACAGATTACATAATGATCACCTTCCACTAACTCATAAAAGTGTGAAATTCTAATAAGTTAAAAAAACAAAAAACAAATACATCAGTACACACACTACAATGATGAAAATTATATTTCTGTGTGTACATTATACTCCCTGGTTATTGAATAGGAACTGAATCAAACACATGATACATAAATGCAGAGCCAGTTTAATAAAAAGATATATGGGCTTGAACTTTTCCGTTTTAGCCCGCAGGCATTGGGACTGTGTGTGTGTGTGTGTGTGTGTGTGTGTGTGTGTGTTTGTGTGTGCAGGAGAAGGAGGGGGGATTTCTATTGTGTGTCAGAGAATAGCTTTAGTGTTTGTGATCACTGTGGCGTCACGCATGCGACGTCTGGCCTTGAAGTCTTTCTTACGGGCCCACGCTTCCAGTGCGAGGGTCCAACAATACAGGAAGTTAAAGCACTTGTAACAAGCAGATGGTGGACTGGAGTCAGATGTTATGATCAGCAGACATTTATCTTTTGACTTCCACAAGAGATTTCCCTGCTGACGGGCCCAGAGTGCTGAGTAGCTCTGACCTGCATGATTGTGAAAAGGGAGAGAAAAGACTTATAAACATGCTAAAAACAGAGATAATTGGCGCTCCATGTTGGGGAAACACCTGCAGGATTTGGCCAGCTGCAGACCTTTTATATTTAGTTGTAATTGTTTAAGCTTACTTAGCTGACATATTGTGTTCTCGCCACAGCAGTTGTGTGTGATTTACTCCTGTGAAATTATTCATCAAACAGGAACCCAGTTGTCAGCATAGTCTTTGGCCTCTCAGCCAGGGCCAACACAACGCTAAACTGATGCATGGTGTTTTCCCTCCAAAAAGGCCACTGTCAATTTTCTTTCAAGTCACAGGTTCTCCTCCACTTGGCAAGCAGTGGTTTCCCATTGATATTGCAAGTAAAAGGCTTCCTGCCCCTGCTTGCTATTCCCAAAACCTGGGACGAATGCCTTCATATTGTTGGTTTAGTCTATTGTGATGCTAATGTCTGCCTGAGACCCTTGAGTCATCTATCACGGATGACAGGAAAGCTGGGGCCATTGTGTTGGCCCACCACACACTCTCTCTCTCTCTCTCTCACACACACACACACACACACACACACACACACACACACACACACACACACACACATATACACAAGTTTGCGTAGCTATCCTTGTAAGGACATTGCATTGGCTTCCATTCACTGAGAACCTAACCCTAACCCAACCTGACCTCAATTCACACCTTACTCCCCTAACCTTAACCAGGACTGAAATCATTTAGACTAGGCTGTGGTCCCCATGAGGACTACTGGTCCTGACAAGTCAAATATTTATAAAAAAAATTGAGACATGATCTTGCAGAGAGATTTAAATTGATTCAATTAGGGCTTCAACTAACTATCAGTTAATTTGCTGATCATTTGCTTGATAAATTGATTTATTATGAATTATAGTGAAAAATAGTGAAAAACACCTGTCACAAGTTTGGAGAGCTCAAGGTAATATCTTCAAATTGCCTCTTTTGTCTTACCAACAGGCTCCAAAAACTGAGATGCTTGAGCCAACGAATATTTGCTATTTGTCACTGTGGACACTTGAGTTTCTGTGAATTGACTAAATGGTTATTTGATTGTTATTTGATTGTTTGGTTATTCAGTTTACAATCAGCCAATTGATTAAACACCCAATTGTTGCAGCTCTAATGTATAAATTTCAAAATAGTGAAAGAATGAACATTGGATAACTTTCCTGTTCCAAAGTGGCTATGCATCTTAAACTATAATCTAGCAAGGAAAAAGATTTCCATTCAATTACACAAGATGAAAGCAAGGCATGTTGCTGCCATTCCCATATAAGAGCTGTTTAATCATACTATAAGAAGTGCTGATTAATAAAAAGTGAAGGATTGAATGAAGGGTTAATGATAGATGTGTCCTTCCAGTCCAGGCAGCATCACGTGTGTACTCTTTGTTCTGTGAAGCTGCCCTCTCAGGCCCTGCAGAGAGAGACAGCCGAGTGGTAGAAGCAGCACACATGTAGGCAATCTGCCGACTGATTCTCAGCCAGGCCCAGCGCCGTCTCATGGCAGAGTGCTGGGCCAGATGTGACTGTGGTTGTGCCTGCATTAGAAAAAAGTGCTGTTACAGGAAATGGATGCTTTTAAAAGAGGAAAAGAAAAAAACTGGAGCAGAGCAGTAAAGTATTGTTCTTGCTGCTCAAAGGACATAACAAAGCCAGTTAAGTAGTTTAATATGCCATTACGTAAATTAGCCTCAGTGTTTATGTTACGCAGGTGCATCAAGGCTTTGCCAGTGAGTTCAATGACAAGCCTTTGTGTTTTACTTTTGATTGGCATTGTAAAGTAAGAATGGATGTTTAGAAAGATGAGCCATCTATGGTATGCATTTACCTCTTTTATTTTATTCTATATTGATTTTATAAAACATGTTTTAATGCACGGATGAAATGGATGGTTAATGTGCAACATTCACCAAACACCATTTGTATAAATGAGATTCAATTTTTTCTTATTCTGTGTCTGATAGCTGAAAGATGATCTTTATTATCTTAATTGTTAATTTGAGCACATTTAAGATGACTAAAAGCCAAGAGATGTTTCACAGATGTATGTCATTTAAATTACAGAAATACACAATCCCTCAAACATGTATGCAAATATTGTTTGTGGAGCTAAAATGATTAGTCAGTTAATTGATTAGTTGATCAACAGAAAATAAATCTGGAACTATTTTCATAATCGATTAATAATTGAAATGAAAAAGCCAAATATTTGCTGGCTCAGCTTTAGGTCAAACCAAGCAAGACATTTGAATATATCTCCTTGGGCTGTGGGAAATTATAACAGGCATTTTTCATAATTTTCTGATAATGTCAACCAAATGATGAACCCATTAATCAGGAATATAATCTGCAGCAATTAATTATTAAGTTAAAAACAGACAAAACCACAATTATAGATTTCTCTCATGTGACATAACCAAAACAAAAATTGTGTGTTCATGCTAATAGTAAGACATCAATTGAGAATACAGGGCCTTTTCCAGTCCAGCAACAATAGAGTTTGATAGCAGGCCATTCTCAGCTGTCTAAAAGTCAGGTTTTGGTATCAGTCCCTAAAAACTGAAGAGGCTTCTGTCTACACAATTTAAACCAATGTTCAAAAATCACACAGGGTGAAGTCTATTGCAGGAATGTCAGGATAAACCAGTTTCTTCATTGGGAGAAGCCTCAATAAACCAGAACGTGATGTAAACTATAAACCTAAACTGTGTTTAGAGTGAACAGCATGATTTTTTTCCTTTATTGAAAAACCTCATTCTCTTGTACATTTGTGTTCTACTGCCGGACTCCTAACATCAACAGGCTGATGGAGTGCATTGTAAAAAAAAAAAAAAATGTAGCAAGAAGCCCTGTAGTGGCTCTAATAGCTCTTACAGTTGAAGTGACTAATGCTTGAACACAGTTGTTCCAGAGTTTGAGGGCATAAATGCATTTCACCAATAACTATATTGAATCACACCTTTATCAGTACAGAAGATGACTGCACTCTTTTTCCATCTGGTTTTCAGAGTCAGCAGTGGCGAAGGAAAGAAGTCAATGATGAGAACCTATTTTTGTTGTTTTGATGGCTGTCTTCATTGTGGACCAACTAAATGTCCAAAATGTTATCCCACTACAGATTCTGCCAGGTTGAGTAGCCCACAATTGTGAATGATAATAATAGTAGTAATAATAGTTACAGTAAACTGAATATCAATGAGTTGGGGAATAAATTCTCAATTTCTTTACAAGCTGGGGAATTAATTGTTTTGACAGAAGTGCAGGAAGACTAAAGCATGATGGAAACATATTTTTAGTACTTCATTGTTGACCACGAATAATAAGCCCTGAACCTGCATTCAAGGCTGGTACACATAATCAAAAAGTACAGATTATACCATACAGTTGTGGGACTGTCAGTGTGAGCTGCTTCAAGTTAGTAGAGAACGGAAAAGTCTGCAAAGGAATTAATCTCCTGCTGTTTCTGTTACAACACAACACCAGTCCGATACCTGCAGACTGTTGCAGCTGTTCGCTAGAAGTACGTACCTGGCTACATGGCAGGGTCGGACTGAATAAAAGTAGAATTGTCACCATGTCATCATCATTTTTCACTATTTTAAGACATTTTATTGACAAAACAATTAATTGATTAATCAAGAAAATAATCTGGTTAATTGATAATGAAAATACTTATTTACGCCGTACTGCTATTGGATGTTTAAATAGTTGATATTGAATGGTTCTTCTTGTGTGGAGAGTGGGTCAGTTTGCCTCCTGTTCATGTAGGCAGTACTAGCTTGATAAAATGCAGAATTGAAGTGCACAACAGCTGCTAGCAATGCCTGTAATTCTTTAACCATGTTGACTTAACTTTGTTTCTAAAAGTCTCTGTTTCCACCCGTCCAGACTACACCGCAGTCCTGGGGTCAGTACTGTTTCCAAAAGTCTCTGTTTTAGGGACTCTAAATGCTGGAGTAGTGTGGATGCTAGTTGCAAATGTAGCCAAAGTCCTGTGTTTCAAAATGAAAACAAATTAGTGTGGATGTAGCCTGAGGCTGGTTCACAGTAGACTGTGACAATACACTCCATTGTTATTCACAACAGAGGGAGCCTGTCCCAGGTTCCTTAGAGAAAGGATGCTGAGGGCCAAATTGGATTTCTGACTGAATGAGGAATCTACTTGGGGACAGTCTAGAGAAAGTTGAGCCACCACGTCTTTGTGAGGCTGCTGCTGGAGTGCCATTCATATGTCGTAGATCCTCCTGAGTTGTTGAGATTCAGAGCAGGGTTCACTCTGGCCAGGTGGAGGACTCCTCCAGCTGCTTAACAGCACAAATCTGCTCAGGGGTCACACTATAAATATTTAATCCTTTTCCTGCTGCTTTGACTGACAGGAACACCCCAGAAAGAGTTAATTTTCTCAGCCCTCTGCAAACCTCACTGACTGTTGAGATAAATATTAGTTGTAGTAGTTTTAGTGGAGATTTATTTTACAAACTACAGACAAACTAATGTAGTTTCAGTAATTGAAAGAGAGCTATTACTACTTTTTAAAATTTTTGGTCAATGATGATTTGGAACATTTAACACACTGGTAGTTTGAGTTGACTGACATTATGAACCAAATAAACCACTTCATCTGTTTTTAGTCTGGCATTTAAATGCACAATATGTAATTTCTGCCACTTTCAGTCAAAACAGTGAAAACTAAAAAATTAGATGATGTAGTGTGGGATCATGGGAGTTGTTGCCTTCTTGTCTCTGGCAGAAATGTTCATGGATGAGGTAATGTATTAAAGTTTTATTCACGTCATTTTGAGTCACGTTTGCCGACTTTCTTCCTCACTCTCTGGCGTATCATCCGATGCTTCCCTGGAAGTTATAGCAACCAGAGGGGGTAAAGGGGATATGACGCCATTGACAGGCGACCAAATGAAATACACAGTTATTAATCTCCCAAAATATTCAAAAGGAGCATTTTTAAACCTGTAAATGCAATAAATAAACTTTATGTTGATATTAATGTCATTCCTGTTTTCGTCAAATATTAGAGGCTTATATCTTGGTTGCATCATTTTCTACAAGGTTACGCAAAATGACCTTTTATATCATGTTACTTTATAATTATATCTACCAAGCTCAGTATTACTGATGGTGTTTGTGGCTCCACTTGACTGCAGGTCCCCTCTGGGAAAATAATCTTGATTTCTGTTGTTTAGTAGACACTGAAATTGCCAACAGCCAACAAACATACTGTAAGATGTGACATGAATTTCAAATGTCAGCAGTGTTGGTGACACTTACTGGCAACATTTTCATGAGGAACTGCTTACAGCTCCTGTATGTGCTACTGGTGCTGCAGAATCAAGGAGAACTACTGTCTGCGGATTTGATAAAATGACAAGTGCACAGACTTTCCTTAATGCATTTGAGCTCGCTGCAAATGGAATTAACATTTGCAGGGGACCAAAAATGTCAGAATCTTTAAAACTTTGAACCAAACATGAATGCCAAACTTGTGAGAATAGAATTGCGAGACTTCTTCCTGATCAAAATTTCTTTCTAAAACAGTTAGATTGATTACTTTTGGGAAGCATGTTTAAATCGTACATGAACTCAAACTGTGAGGACAAATCAAAGTGTCGTAAATGATAAAATCAGCATATTCTCAGCCTTAACAAGGCTAACATGTTATTATTTAATATAAACTCAGCCTATATTATTTGTGGAAGACAAATTCTTTATTGGTTTGTTGAAAATGTATGAATTTCAGGTAGGAAAAGCAGAGTTGTTTAGTCTTGAATGTCACATTTGTTGCAATTGTTGTTTTGCAGTGCAAACACAGGCAAGGACAAAATGCAGGCTAGCCAGGACCCATTGAGCTTTTTTCCCAGCCTGGTGTAAAGAATGAATTATTCAACAGTAAGCAAGCTTTCAGCTGGCCATTTGTGTGCTTTGATCTAGGAATCAGGAGTTTGCATGAATGCCTGTATTGTCATGTTATGTTTCCACAGTGTGTGAATTATTGAAAATAGTGCAGACCCCCGCTTCATCTGGTAAAGTTTACACTGCTGGCGCACTGGACAGGCAGGCTGGAATTGTAAATCCCCAGATGTTGTTTATTTGTCCTGTGAGGTCATGTGACTGGGTTAACTCAGTTTTAGGCCTCACCTAAATGTTCAAATGAGCCTGAGGTCAACCTTTAAAAATCTGCAGCTTGATGTCAAAACCCACCCCTCCCCTCCCCTTTCCACTCAGTGTAGGTGTATAATGTGTAGGTGTGGCACACAGACAGGTGCTGCAGGTATCAAAGATCTCATGTTGACAGGTTTATACTCTTTTTGTTTGAACTCAGAGCTTTGATGAAAGCTAAGATTTTACCTTTTACTGGAAGGGTGAAATGTTAGCCTGAAAAATTCACTTTTGTCAAGCCAATTTTTATAATTTTCCTATTATTAAATTCAGCACCTCTGTTGAAAGGATTGAAAAATTTGTCAACTTTTTCGTGCATCCATTGATAAATGATTTGTTGCTAGACATAAAATTGCACCAACTTTAGTAACTGATTAATCTTAAATAAAAAAAAATTCTGGTTTTCTTTTATGACAGAAAACTAAATATCTGTGGGTTTTGTAGTGTTGGTGGGACAAAACAAGACCTTTTGAAGTCATCACGGACTCTGAGAAGTTCTATTTAATATTGGCTGACATTTTATGGACCAAATAAGTATAGATTATTTCTTTCATTTAGCGCACTTGAGCAGGAGATGATAAGATGACGCTTTATGCCGGCTACTTATGTTTCTATCATACAAAGAACAAGCAGATAGAAACACATCTATCAGTGTTTTCTTTTCTATGGATTTATGCAACACGTCTGCTCTTTTATACCTTTTGAGATGTGCTCTTGTGCTCTGTCACATTCTGTGATCCGTGATGTAAAAAGAAAATGCCTTTTCTTCTGATTACCTGAGATACGGCTCATTAGCACATGTGTGGTACGTTGCGGTCCCCTCGTGTCGTAACAAAAGTAAGGCCTTTAATTGATAATAAGTGAATGTAGAAAAATGTTTCATTGTATTGAGGGTTTAGTGCATTTCATACAGCAGTAGCGCAGATCCATGGCATTTGTTGGCTACAGCTGGACACATAATTAGAGTGCCTCCTTACCTATAATTTGTGTAATAGTTTTGGTTGGCGGCATGTTATTACCATATGAAAGGGCTAAGCAGGGGTCATGTGCATTGCTACAGCAATTAGAGCAGAGCTGAGGGCAGAAGAATGTTGGGAGCCGTTGTTAATTGGAAATCTCTACAAAGCTATGCTTTAATTATAATTTAGTCAGAGCTGCACTGTTTTAAACCCAATATATTCAGTTGCCATTATTTTCTGTAATAGTATGATCAGCTAGGTCTGCTTCCTTTCAAAGCGTTGTGCTTTGAAGAGAATGAGATTGAATTAGATTAATTTGAAAGGCTGTGCTGCTGCGAGTATTTTTTTTTTCATGCTAATGTCACATGGTGTTTTCAGAGAGAAACTGGATCTGGTTTGTTTAGGAGACTTACATACCTTCTGATTTGCATGCACTCGAAATATGATTATATGAATATGATTATGGGTCTTATACTTTATGGCTTTGTGTTTGATTCTATGACTACTTCCTGGAAAACCTTGTGAATGAACATATGTCTACATATAAAAGTTGTAATTATCAATTGTGAATAAAGCCATATATTAGTCAGACAGCTTTAAATATTCATTATTCACGATTTATGTTTCTAGATGTGTAAAAATATTTTTCGACTTGTGGTTTAAAGAATTAACATAAAATGAAAAATAATTATTATTTATTACAGTTTTTAACTGTAGCACATATTCTGTATTTAACTTTATCTGGATCTTAACAGCATTAATTACTCCTACATTTTACATTCAGTCAGTCAGATTTGTCACAGGAAGACTTAACCAACTGTTGATATTAGGAAAAAAAACTAAAGCCATGAGCACCCATGAGTCTACATAACAACCTATGAAGTGTTCAGGCTGAAGAATCATAGATGCTTTTCAACACTCAGTAACTGACGCACTCACAGCTACAAACCTGATGCCATGATGTAGTTTTTCTGTATGCTTTCTAAAAATGTCCACTCCTCCTTTTGATATTCTGACTTTATCGCTAAATGTTTTTGTTGTTGATTTCTATAACACATTTCATCTTTTCCTGTTTTCACGCAGGTCGAAATGAGCTGATAGCCAGATATATCAAACTTCGGACCGGGAAGACGAGGACTCGGAAGCAGGTAAGACATGAGAGGAGATGAGTGTCTGTCAAATCTGAATGTGTTGCCTTTGTTTCTAATAGAAAGAAACAAAGGTAGACAGAGAATAACACAATGCTTAGCTGTCCAGGACACTTCTGAGGCTGAGGCCCTGTCACTGCTGCGTTGCATGAACAGATGTCCCTGGATTATGACTCTTACTTGCACTTAGTACACATATAAAAACTGCAGTTGTAGTAGGTTTGTACAGCAGAAATTTATTCTTTAATTTCCCATTTTTAAAAGCTTTTCCATACAAGATGTCAACCTTTCTTTTAAAATGCAGCCCCTCATTTTCTACAACAGAGCAGTTATGTAAAGCAGCATCATTGTCATTTGAAAATAGAGCATCCACTGTAGCCCAACAGTGCAAGTATTCCTCCTCATGGCTAAATCATGGAGGTCATGCACTTGGCCGCAGTTGAAGCCTTAATAGATTGGTATCATCTCTGATCAAAGAGAGTATTCGCTGCAGTCAGTGTTGGAGAGTGCATCCTGTCTCCTGCAACACACTGTGAGTACTGCAGACACACGACTCACCACAGAGTTGAGCTCAGATTTCTCAATCATGTAAATCATGTAAATACAACATAAGTAATATAGAATTCAGAGCTCTTAGTCCTTCTATTATGTGTCATCTCATAGGAATGATAATATACCTGATACCTGATAATGAGCAGCTTCAGTGACCCACTGACTGATCTTCCCTCTAAAAAGGAAATTCCCTGTATGACCACTAACTCGAGCGACAGTGATAAACAAGCCAGTGTGTACAGTGACATTCGATCACTGTGTGTGTGTGTGAATTGATCAGTCTGGACCAGAAAGGCCGTGCATTTTCTCTCTCTGTGACTCTTGTGCTTGACACAGAATCAGAAAGAGAGTAGAGAGAGTTATTTACTCACAGCTACACCAAGAAACACACAGCTCTTTATTTTGTTCGTTTAAATGTGTTGTGCTTGTAATTGCTGTGTTATTTATTTTAGGGCTGTAATTAACAGTTATTCTCATTAGAGCTGAAATGGGAAACAATTTTGATAATAAAGTAATTATAATGTCATTCTTTTTTCTTTCTTTTTTTTTTTTTTTTTTTACAGAAAATGTGTCAGAAATTTAGTCTCAGCTTCTCGAATGAGTCTTTTATGACTGAAATCCTTTCGATTTTGAACTGTTGGGTGAACAAAACCTGCTGTTTGAATATGTCACCTTGGCTTTTAGTAAATTATGGTTGACGTTTTTCAGTATTTTCTGACATTTTTAGCCTAAACAATGAATCAATTAATTGACAACTATTGATTGACTATCATCAGTTTAATCGAAAATGAAAATAATCTTTGATGGCAGCCCTAATTTTCATTGTCGGTTAATCTGCTGATTATTTTCTCGATAGTTTTGTCTATAAAAGGCCAGAAAATGGTGGGAAATATTCAGTATTTCTTAGAGCCCAATGTGACGTAGACCTGTAAATGTCTTGTTTTGTCAGACCAACAGTCCACAAAGATGTTGGATTTACAATAACATAAAACATAGAAAACAGAATAGTTGCATATTAGTTTTCTGTCAGTTAATTAATAATTGTTTCAGCTCTAGTTTATGTATCAACCTGAATTACAAGGAAATATGTAATAATATCAATATTTACAAACTGAGAAAGCACTTGATGATGCCCTTTGTGCTAAACCACCCCATTTCTGCTAGAAAACTCACCTTGGGTGTGATTTGCGTGAAAAGTGTTGTAGGAGAATGTAAATCCACCTTCAAACCTGTCATCAACGCAAATTACTTCTCTTTCAAACTGCTTCTTGCACTGCTGAACGTTTTCTGTGAGAATATTAAATAATTTTGAACTGTAGGGGTAAACTTGGCCGGTGAAATGCCTCGGCCAGCTCCCGTAAGAATACTAGACTAACCAATTCTCATTCAGCACACAGCAGATCACATCTGGGTGCTCTTAATGTGTGCTAAAGGGGCCTGCATCCTCCTTAATCAGTTCACTTAAGTGACGACAACACACAGCATAACGCTTTATTGGCTGTTAGCTTGGTGTGTGGTTTGGAGATGCTTCTGTTATCTGCTTTTTTTTTTTTTTTAAACAAAGAAATGTATAATCCACTTTGTACTTTTTTGGTTTTTCTTGTTTTTTATTTTCCATTTTCTCTTTTTTTTTTTTTTTTTTTTTTTAATGGAGGTGTCTAGTCACATACAGGTCTTAGCAAGAAAGAAAGTTCGAGAAATCCAAGCTGCCATTAAGGTACGTCTGGCTTTGCCCAGTTGCAGGGGGCTTTTCATTGCCATGGTTACAGGCTCTTCCTTTGTTTTCCTCCCCTCCCCTCCCCCGCAGGTGTCTAGTCACATTCAGGTTCTTGCCAGAAGGAAATCTCGTGAGTTTCATTCCAAGCTAAAGGTATGCGCTTTTCTGCTTTTGGGCTTGTTGGGTGCTGTGCGTCTTAACTTCCTGTTTCCCGTGGTGACAGAGTGAATGCCTGGTGCTCTGGTTCCCTCTAACCCAAATCCTATGCTGTCTGAAGTCTGTTCAGATCTTCTAACCCCTCCTTCCACCTTCTCAGTCCATCTCTCACCCGTACTCAGACATGCTGTCACTGTCCTGTCGACTTTCCTCTACATTTGTTCTCTTTTCATTATGGGCCTTTGCTTTGAGAACAGCTGCTCATCATTTCCACGTCAAGACATTTTTTTTTTTTACATTGATAAAAAGGATAAATATCAAGCATGCAAAAAATTATACAAGAGCCTGAAAGATGCTGGATTTTTGAGGCTGATACTGAGAGTTAAAAATGTGATTACTATATATTTACCAATAACATACAAAAAATGTTGGTAAGCATCCCTTAATTGTTTTTTTAAATAATTGTGGCCAAGATACAGTATGTACTGGGCTAAATGCTAACATCAGCATGCAGCCACGCTCACAATAACGAGGCTAACATACTGATGTTAAGCAGGTGTAATGTTTACCATGTTAACTGGCTTAGTTTAGTTTGTTAGCATGCTAACTTTTGCCAATTAGCACTAAACAAAGTTCAGCTAAGGCTTATGTGGAAAGTAATTGGTTCAGCAGATATTTGGTCATAAACAACTTAGTATTGGACAAATTGAAATTTTGGCCTGATGAGGGTGCTAAATGAAAATTCAAGGAATCACCAAAGCGGTTACAATTCATCCTCAGGGGAACATGAATGTTCACGACTATCTAATAGTTGTTAAGATATTTCACAACCTTTCCTCTAGTGCCACCAAAGTAAAACTTATGGTGGCACTAGAGGAAAGGTGGATCACTCAAGTCAGTAGGATTCATCCTCTGGGGACCATAAATGACATTTCAGTCTAAATCTAAGTAGTGGACCATTTGAAGGGCCGTCTTATCGACACTGCGATACCACTGCCAACTTGGCCCTCTAGTGGGAAAAAAAGCTATTTCCAAATCATGTTCAAAATATTTAATTCAATTTCTTCTGCCAAAAAAGTGGACTGGTTTATTCAGTGGTCAGGCTTTAATTTTTTACTATAATTTAAGAAAACCAAAATCAATGTGTACAAATGTTGGAAGCATGCTGGCATTGGCTGTTGGTGAGTGGCTGAGAGCTGAAGGTCCGAGGAAATCGGTCTGATGGCGGCTGGCTGTTTTCTGAGATGCTCTGCTTTCTTGTTCTCCCCTCAATCTGTTGATAACTCCAGCCTCTCACATTGCCGTGGCTGCCAGCCGCTTTCCTTCCTCCCAGTTCAGATGTCGTCATTTCAGAGCGTTCTTGTCAGTTATTTCAGCAATAGTGAAATCTGTTAAAATCGCTGAAGAAAGCTTTTCAGATTGGCAGATTATAATGGGAGAAAAGCATTGTGAGAGATGTCATCTTAAATAATATTGACCTGTAATTTAAGGTATTTTATGAAGTAATGCTTGTATATCAAAGGACACTCAGCCCATGTGCCATTTTCTTCTTTTCTTGGGGAGCCGACTATACATTTTGACTTTCACACTTTGCTCCACTCCCAGTGTTCAACATGAATTAATGACCCCTCATTAATCTGTGTGTGTGTGTGTGTGTGTGTGTGTGTGTGTGTGTGTGTGTGTTGAGAAACAGAAAGAGTCAGATAGGCAGCTAGCCACATGAATGCCTGGTCTTTCAAGGGCACAGGCGGCTGTCTGAAGAAAAACAGACAGCTTTTGTATGAATCCCTGTCTCTTCTCATTTAAAGCAAATTAGTGTTCAGGGGCAAAGAGAAATACAAGTGTGCCCTTCATTTAAGAGGGCATCAATGAAAACCTGCTGTTCCTGGTTTTGTCTATGGCATTTTAGTGAAATAACAGTCATTTTGTTACTTATTAATTATAGAGAGCAAGACCTAGAGCAAAGATAATTTGTAAATACAAATTTCATAATCCTTTCTTATTGAGTGTTCATTACACATCTGTGTTGTGTTAATCTGTGTGAAGAAGCTCGATATTCTCAAATCAAAGTAGAAATTGTTTTTTTTACTGATGCTTGGAGCTGTAACACAGACTTTTTCATGCATAGCTCAGGCTTTAGTAGTTTTAAAAATGTTAAATTAGTGATAATAAATGAATTACAAATGTACAATAAAACCCTGTTTGTTTGCATTCAGGTTACAAGTATGGTAAGTATTTATTTTCTGTTTGTGATGCTGCATCTGCTTTCATTAGGGGCTGCATCGTCCTTCAGCTGCTAGTTTTGCATTTGTGCTCCTGCCATAGTGACACAATAGCTGCTGCCCAGTGTTTTCCCAGTTTATTGGTGTCTCTTTGTGTCATCGTACTATTATCAGACTGTAGCTTGACTCTGCTCCACCAGCATCTGTTGCCAGCATGCTTACCTTTTAGCTTCTGCTACCAGTGAGTCTGCATGGGTTTGCAAGTGTGTATGGGCTGCCCGACTGTGCACTCTGCTACAGCATTTATACTGAATTTAGTAGGTTCACTTTAAATAACTTTATGTCCAAAACAACAGTGTGTAGTGCACTTCTGCAGGCTTTTGTGCATCTCTATGAATTACTATTCCATTAATTAAGCACGGGCGTTTACAATTAATGTAGATACATCCTCCTCATTTAAAAACCTCTTGCCCAGAGATTAATTAAAAGGAACAACAAGGACCTTGAGCGACGAAAGACTCTTAACCAAGTTGGATTTGTGTCCTTCAGTTTTACTTGAGAAATTCTTCACAATGTTTAGATGTGTTTTGACAAATGCAGTCTGGATAGAAGTGCTGCTGAATGAGCTTTTTTATAAGTATTATAGTGGTAGATTAGTCAACGAGCAAACTTTCATTTAAGTGCATACCTCTGCCAACCATTACATATTGGAATTCAACCAGCATTGTTTGACACATTCCTTTAAAAAAAAAAAAAGCTTGCGCTTAAAAAGCAATGTAGATGTATCTTCTTTTAACCTGCTTGCTGTTTACTGTTGTGAGAGAGGTCAGTGGTGCTTTCAGTGTGTTGTTTGTAGTCTGGTTGTTGCTACCTCTGCAACATGCCCCACCTCCCCCCTTCTGTGTGAGTGCTAAGCCTTTTGTGACTGCTGTTAAAGGACCAAGCAGTGAAGGACAAAGCCCTCCAGAGCATGGCCTCCATGTCCTCGGCTCAGATCGTCTCTGCCACGGCTATTCACAACAAGCTCGGACTGCCAGGCATCCCGCGCCCAGCCTTCCCTGGAGCAGGGGTAAGACCCTCGTCGGCACCCCACTATTGATCCGTCCTGTCCTGTTCGGCTTCACCCAGTGCAGCCATGGGGCCAAGCACGCCAACACCCGGTCCAAATCACATTACACACCACAGCTTTGCACAACTGCCCCTATCAGATAAGCACACGATCAAAAGGAGTGCTAGTCAAGATAACTACATCCACTGAACATGGAGCTAAGAGACATTTTGATCTTGTTGCAAACAGCTGCTCACAATTGGATGTTCTTTGTTGTCTATTTATGTATCTAGTTATGGCAGGGAATGATATCAACTGGCCAGCCAGGATCCTCACAAGAGTAAGTGTCAGAAAAAGAGAACTTAAAATCTCTTTAAGCAATAGATTCAATACTATTGTGCTATGGAAATGTTTTTTTCTTCTTCTAATGAATCTGTCATTTTCTGTTCCAGTATTAAGCCTTTCACCCAGCAAGCCTATCCCATCCAGCCAGCAGTCACAACAGCCATTTCAAGTAAGAATTTACCTAATTAGAAAATGTATGACTCAAAATATACATCACACTTTGTACAACTGTTTCCTGAATCCAAAAAATTCTCCACCCTAAAGTCTTTGTTTAACGTGCACAACATAGTAACATGTGCAACTATTTACGGCTTCCTCAGTTGTTGAATCTGTTCCTTTAATCTCACTGTGCGAATTGGCAGATTGTCTCACTGTAAAACAAATACATTGATAAAGAGAGGTAAAAACGCTTGGGAGATAGCTACAACAATAAAAGCAGGGTTTGATACTTTGAACCCACCTGATTTCCCCCCTCGAGCACCTTATCTACAGTGTAGCTGCAGGAGGGAGGAGGAAAGTTCACGTAGGGATCTGAGGATCTGGTTTGAAACTAAAATTAATTTGAGCAATTGCAGTTTTTAATTGATTAAGTTTACTCTTTTGAAAATTAAAAAGGTTTATTTTTAATTGGACGATTTCAAGCACTTAATATTCCTCAAATTTCAATCAAACAGTAGCAATCAGCAATCAATGAAACTGCAGGACATCCTGTCATGCAACATATTCAGGAATGTTTCTCTTTCTTTAAAACTTGCTCACAAAAATTGGATACAAAAACTCAACATATGCACAGACAACTGATGAATTCTTACCCATGTAAAGTTTTTGTGGTTTAGCATTCATTGTAATTTATACTCTTACTCTTACACTCTTGTCAAAATAGAAAAAGAAAAGAAGAAGTATTTGATGTGATGATGTGCATATAAATGTGTCCTTAATGATGCCCAATATGTTGCTATGACCTAAAACACTGGTTTCATGGTGAACAGACAATTTGCACATCAATGAGTAGAACTAATGAGTACTGTAGCCACTAACAACATCCGGACAACATGACCAAACCTGACTCTCAACAGATGTCCCTGAAACAATATCTCTTACATGACACCAGGCTTTTATTTGTTATAGTGTCCCATGTATCCATGTTGTGCTGTAGAACAACCCAGAGACAGGATGGATCTTTTATCATTGTGGTCTTCTTGCAGGTTACGAGCCCACAGCAGCTCCAGCTCCCACCGCACCAGCATGGCAGGGCCGCTCCATCGGTACGTCCAAACTCCGACTGGTGGAGTTCTCCGCCTTCCTAGAGCAACAGAGAGACCCGGACTCGGTGAGTAGAACGTTATACTAAAGCGTGAAATATCACTATCTCATGGTGTTCATTCCCACCTCTTATCATCGGGTCCTTTCCTCTATGAATACACTGGGACATTTTCCCAGGCAGAGAGTCAGCTGAGAGGAGGCCAAAACAAGCTGAGAGCAGAGAAGCCTGGCCTGTAGGGACACACAGCATGAAAACCTGCAGACATAATGAAGGACTGTATATTAATCAGTTTCTTAAAAGCCATGCCAAAACTATATTTACGCTGCAGCGAAACGATCCAGACTCGCAGAGTGTGAGTCGACTAATCAGCAGCTTCAAGTCTGCGTCTCACGTTTCTTGTTTTCTCTAGCATGTTTCTCTTTAATGTTTGTCCATATTTTCCCTTGCCCTTTTCGTTTGGTATAAATACCACCTGACAACAGCCATTAATCTTACATTCAGCTTAATGCTTCAAATTGTCGCATTTGCCCTAAAGGCTACATGCTGGAGAGGCTGCCCTGTGAGCTTTTTTAACTGAAGTGCAGCGCCACATAACAGGGTTTCATACAGACACGACAAGGGCAAAGAACCTATGAAAATCACGTTATTCTCTGATTTACTGCCTCTCTTTCTGCGTTTGCACTATGCATCATAAGTTTGAGCTTTAACAGAGAACAATTTTTATCCAGTTTGTAAAACCAAATCCAAATATTGTCATTTAAAAAGTGTAAAGAACAGAGCAAACTTACAACTTTTTTTCAGGAAAGCACTCACCTTTCATTCCATATTGTCAATTTAGGTTGATTGTAGAATGCAGAAATATTGCCTTTCATGTGAATTATGCTCATCTACCATTAGCCTTTGAGAAAATTTTACTGTATGGTTTTGCTTGAGATGGATCTCTTAGTCAGAATTTGATTTCACAGCCTGTAATAACACACCACTTAAGCTTATAGAATTTGGGTGAAGCAGTCTGGCATTCCCTACTTGGTTTAATACAAATGAGGGGATCAGTTTGTTTTTGGCTTTAGTGGAGCAGAATGATATTACCTAATTTGTACATAATGAAATAAAAAAGATGCCTAAAACCATGCAGACAGCCAAATTAAAAGCAATGTTGCATAGAGTTATTTCTCATCATCAGATTGTATTATCAATCTAATTCTAGCTACCACTTGCTTATTATCGTAGTTATTTGTCAGAGTTGATTTATTATGTTTCAGTAAACCTTTGTGGATATTGATATATTACTGCTATAGATAATTTTTATGTCAGGTTCTAATGTTACAATTCTAAAAGACTTGTGCTTTACTTCTTTTATAAATCAAAATGATTCAACCTGAAATGAAACCTCATATTTTAAAGTATGTTTCTAATTCAATTTATGTATTCTTTTCAGTACAACAAGCACCTATTTGTACATATCGGACAGACAAATCATTCCTACAGTGACGCCCTGCTGGAGTCGGTGGACATTCGTCAGATTTATGACAAATTCCCAGAAAAGAAAGGAGGGCTGAAGGAGCTGTATGGAAAAGGTCCCCAGAATTCCTTCTTCCTTATAAAATTCTGGGTGAGTATAATTCAGTCAGCCGGATTTGTCACAGCTTGATTACATTTTCCACGCATCGGTCTTAATATCATTGTGAATCCTGTTCAGTGACGGTCTGTTCAGGTTCATCTTTAGTGATTGGCTGTAATCAGTCTACACAGAGAAGATTGCTCTCTTAATGTTTGCAGAATGCACTCTGCTGTATTTGGACTTGCATAGCAGGAGAGCTTTTGATCAAAGCACTCACTAATTCAATGTAATATCTCTAAACAATGGAGTGACCTGGTTGCACTCCTAATGGCTGTTTAAACATCGCATGTATTTCCTCCCTGATGCAAAATGCTAACTAGCGGCAGCCAACAAAGTAGGGCCGTATGCACTTGGACCAAGTCCCCTCAAATTCCTTTTGAAGTGACCGGCCAATCTAAATTTCAAATGAAAGGCAGAATCTGCACAATAATGAATGTATAACTGCTTTGCTTAATGAAGGAGGAGAATGTTGTAGGAAGATGTCTCCTCTTTTTGTATCAGTAATGAACAGGATGTTGAGGACATAGAAAGGCTGCCCTCCAGGAGCAGACCCGTTCAACCTTGTAAATCAGTCTTTTAACGTAAATTCATTTAATCCTCTTTAGAATCTCCTTTCCAATATGGACACATTAACATGCGTATTCAGATGAGATCTTCTAATTTGATATGCGATGTACATGTTTAATCTCGACAGCTCTTGATCAGACAGTGACAAAGACGTTCTTAATGTGGAGATTAATTTTACATTTTTAGCTGTTAACTTTTAAATCAAATTATGACTTCCAATGAAAGGCCAAGTCCAGATACAGGTCTGTGTCTCAATTCCAGACTACACACTAACTGTCTACAGTATGTACTATATACCAATCTTCCTAGTGTATTGTTTGATACAATACCTGTGCTAAAGCACTTGAAACTGCCACTGTTAGAAATAAATTGACTATATTCATTATTTTTATTGTAACAACGGATCAAATTTTGCCTTATTTAATCAGGTCATCTCAAAGGTATTGTGTATCAGGTACTGGCATATTGTCAATAAAAGATAAATATCAAAAATACATAACACAAATGTCAGTAAGACTCTGACCTGTTGATAATTCCTGAACAACTGCAGCTTGCTTGCATTTATACAGGGCAGACACGACAGACTGACTAAAATGCATACATAAAGGCACTTTGTAGCAGGGCTCAAGCACTTTAACCATATGCTTAAATCCTCCATTCTTTAGACTGAGAATGGTCACATATCTGTAGCAGTAAACACTCCTATAGGGTTATTTATTGCTATGGCTCGGTCTGAATCTGCATTAAGAGGCTGCCGTGCCGCTGCTGTGAGGAGAGGGACTCGCCATCCAATCTGTTTTTGTCTCGTTCCACTAATCAACACATTTGGGTGATGCCGTCGTAAATAATACTGTATGTTTGAAGTGTTTCCACGACGTGCCCGACTTCAGTTGAAAAATAACAGCGTACAGTTTGATATCGTTGTCCATTTTTGCTGTAACTAACCGGGAAACTGTAATACAATAATACAGTGGATCTAAATGTCATGTGAGGATCTGGTCTCTCACTAACATACCAGGGAAGTTGCATACCAAACTGATCATCCTATTCTGAAAAGTTTAGGACAAATACAGATCCTGTTACTGATCTCATTTTGTTTTTGTTTCGTGGTTACTTGGCATCACCCACAGATTGTATCTTAAAGTTTTATTGTTTTGATAATTAACTGCTTGGTCTCTTGAACTGGTTGTTAGTCAGTATATACACAGGTTTGTTGTTTGTCAATTAGTTTAGTTTTAGTTTAGGTCTTGCCTCGTCTCTTTTTCTCCTACATATCTGTCTGAAATGAGAAGAATCTTTGGCAGTTGTCATTGTCACAAAGTATTCTCACACCATTATTAGCGCTTTTTTACCATGGTTGTCTGTACAGCGTATTCCTGTAAATTGAACCCTAAATACAAATATTCTCCACTGAATGCTCTCTTTTTTTCTCTGGCTCAGGCTGACTTGAACTGCAACATTCAAGATGATACTGGATCTTTTTACGGAGTCACTAGTCAGTATGAGAGCTCGGAGAACATGACCATCACGTGTTCAACAAAGGTCTGCTCCTTTGGCAAACAGGTGGTCGAGAAAGTTGAGGTATGAACTAGACTCTTTCTGTCCTGAGAATCAGAAAGTTACTGTTGTGAATTGTCTTGTATCTCATACTACTTTCATTATTTTCTCTGTTTCCTCAGACTGAATATGCACGGTTTGAGAATGGACGCTTCGTCTACCGGATAAGCAGGTCTCCCATGTGTGAATACATGATCAACTTCATCCATAAGCTAAAACATCTGCCAGAGAAATATATGATGAACAGTGTGCTGGAGAACTTCACTATCTTATTGGTAATCACCTCACTGACCTGAGTGGGCGAGAGCCCTCTCCAGGACTCTCATTCTTCTTCTTCTCTTTGCTGTCAGGGTGTGTTGGTGGCTCCAGCTGGCTTTATAAAAAAAGGCGGGTGTGGGGGGTTGACTGGGCCTTGAGATGAGTTCCTCTCTCTGGTCCTACATTGCTCTCATTCCACAGGGGATGAAACACAGTGTGCGGAGCCTCATTATCTGCAGGGGAAAAGAGAGGATAAGAGGGGGCAGGAACCCCTGTTATTAGCCATCACATGGGGTCTTAAAGGGTCATTCACCACTACAGAGAAAGCAAAAAATAAATAAAGACGGGAATAGACTCATACATTGGAGGTGTGCATGCAAAAATAGCAACTACGGCCCAAAAGCATCTTAAGGCTAAGATGAGCTTAAAATCCAGTTTACGAATATTTTTAGGCCTAAGAAATGTTTCCCAAAAGCACTGTGATTTGAGCTTTTAGATATTATTGTACATTAATGAGCATCTGAAGAAGCTCTGAAATCTGCAGACGGAACTGAAAATACCCTCCTGACTAAAATGTCTCTTTTCTTACAGGTGGTGACGAATAGGGACACCCAGGAGACGCTGCTATGTATGGCATGTGTGTTTGAAGTGTCGAACAGTGAGCACGGTGCCCAGCATCATATCTATAGACTGGTAAAGGAATGAGAGGCTTCAGGCTTCCTCCTCCCCCTACAATCCCCCTCTTTTCATAGACTTACCAACCTCAAAACAAGTGGCAGTGCCTCTACCTGAAAGTCACACCTACAATGCTTTTTGGTCATGGTATTGGGTGAAGTCAGTTGTTATAAATTTGTTTTAATATAAAGTGTTTGTTATTCGACTGCAGCTGTGAATTGCGGTACAGTTGTTTTATGTTTAAATATGGGAATTCTTGTTTAAAATATGTTGAGTTGGTCTCCGTTGGGTATAAATGTGGCCGTTCTTAAAGAATTTACTAGGTTAATTTGGTAAATGGAAATATGTGTCGTCTCTTTCTGCTTTGTTATGTATAAGAAAAAAAAAAAGGATGCTGGCCTTTTCTATCAGCGGCCTGATGTGGTCTGTGTAATATGTTTGAGTGTGTTTTGTATGTCTGTAGTTCATAATTTTGTGAGCATACATACTGTCGATATACAGACATGCACCCACAGCCAATAGATTTTCCAAAGATACCAAACTAACACAACACTACAAAGACAGTAGTTGGAAGTAAGAGGTGAATATTGCAAAATTCCTGCTATTCCTTTAAAGACAACTCAGCTTTCAGTAGTATATTTATCCCTGTTGAAGCACTCCAAGTCTTAGACACTAACAGAATGAATGCACTGTGAAAATACTACAAACAATTTGCATCTGCTCCATAAATGTAGGAAGTCTTACCACCTGCTAAGCATTTCTGTGCTGCAAACGAGTCTTTCCTCTGTGACAACTGATAGGAGAATAATTAGGTTTTAGACAGGTGAAAGTAGAATGACTCAGACTCTCAACTTGTCCAAAAGCACTTTGTTCCCCTTCCTGCCTTAGTGATGCTCGCTTTTTCCCCCGTTAGATCTGTGGTTTTAGAACAGTTAGAATAATCATAACACTATAAATCACTTGTAGGCAGCTGGCCTCGTTCAGCATGCTGTGGCTCTACCCCCCTGAAAGACTCTTAGACTATCGTTCCCCGGTGGGATCGCGGTGTAAAAACTCCAAGCTGGTCAGAGTGTTGCTGCCTTCACACTATGTTCACATGTTTCTGTGGCCTACACTGATCCCCAGCCTTAAACATGTTATAGCTGTGTGAACTCCAAAGGTGCCACTAAAACTGTGATCTCTACGTGGGAAGACTCTTTATATGTTTGCATTGTGTAAGAAATTCACAATATTATCTGCCAAAGTGTAGATGTACAGTGCCTTAGAAGATACTCTAACATTACCCTTAGCTTTGTTTTAAGTCTGAAATCAGTCTTATGGATGAAACAGGCAAAAATATCTCACCGGTATATTACTCGGTACATCTTCACATCTGAGAAATCATGTTTTTTATAATTGGTACACTCCTAGAAATACAGTTTCTGTTGTCGTCGTTGTCAAGTGGCAGTACAGTTATGTTAAATTAAGTTATAACAGTAAGAGTTATAATACAGGTTATATTTTTCTCTAACGCTGTAATATGTTCCTAAAACATCAGCCTTTTTCAAAGAGTGTACTATAAACACAGACTGACTGCCTTTCCTGTTGTAAAAGACCAAAAATACAGAGATACGGTCAATCTTTTGTCATGTCCTGCATGGTAGCAAGGAAGTGCCTTTGGTTTAAAATTTCCAGCTTCAAAAAGATCAAATTAAAAATTAAATGTTGCTAGACCAAAAATGAGACGTAAGTGAAACCAATCACCACATTGCCTTTTTAAAGGATTGTAATGACAGGAAGGGAAAGCTGGTTACTGGTAAGAATAAATTAATGATATATTCATTTTTATTTACATTGTAAATTGATTTCACAAATGATCTATTTGAATAAAAACCTATTTGTTTGCTTGAGGTCAAAGACTGAAAGACCTGCTGAACTCGTACAGCCGTTGACTGCATGCAGGATGTCAACTCACAGAAACACTGCAGCTGTCTGCTTCGTGCACACTTGCAGGTTCAAGTGTTTTTTTTTTTGGTTTTTTTTAAAAGTGTTTTTTTTGGACACATTATGGTTTCCTCTCTCCCGCGACCGCACGCTCGCACGATGTGAAAACCACAGAAAACATCACACTTTCACAATGTTACCGTTGATGATGCAGACACAGCTGTGATGTCGACGAGGCAGGGACCGACACAAGCTTTTATCATTTATTATCTTTCAGAACGAAAAGTGAAAGTCTATTTAATAGGAATTCTAAGAGGACAAACTGTTTTAATGTGGTTGAATCTGAAATTGTTTCCAAAACCTGTCTGAGATGCTGTTTCAGAAACTAATTTTTCACAACTGCTAATGTGGACGAGGCCGTCAAGGTTAATACTTTTCACTGTAAGGACCATAGCTACTCAAACATTTACTGTTTCTTACAACAAAAAAATTATAATCATCTTAAGTATTTTAACCGAAGAAGCTCTAAATAATTGCAGACAATGTCTCTGGTGGATGCAGATAAAGTTCAATCATTCAGTATTTTGCCACAGTCCTGTGGACATTGTGGAATTTTAATAGGTTTTTTTCTTACGTTTACCCTGTGTATCTGTTCACATTTATTGATTACTTAGTGAGACGTTCCTGTTTTCTTATTGTACTTGTATACAGTTGTACTTGGTTTTGTGATGACATTGTCTGTATATTGCAAGCCCAATAAAATGGTAATGATGTTGCTGCTGCACTGCTGGTACATTTTGACATGTCGTTTCAACACTACAACAGCAGGACTGATGCCTTCGATGGCACGAATGTCTGGTGGACCATTCGAAGAGAAATGGACACATTTAAAAAAAAAAAAAAAAAAAAAAAAAAAAAAAAATCAGCTCAGTTGAGGAATCATGCTACAAACATATCAGCAGTTTAGCTCTTGTTATTTGTAATTCTGTCGAAGAGTAGGTACTGGTACCTTTTTCGTTTTATGACCATTCTCAGATGGTGGCTTTAAAGTGGTTTTTCACATAGCTCACATATAGTTATCATACACACACATTTGGGTTTTGTGTGCAGACTTGTTTTTGTAAAAAGGTGCTTTGTACAAAATTATATCTTAGCTTTTCTTGGTACAGATGTGTGATATCTTTTCATATCCATGACGGTGAAAAGTGTTGGAATAACGGAGAGAAAAGAAGCTCTGCGATGTTTCTGTGTTCTGCATATGGTCTTGTCTTTGCTCTGTAACATTATGATGCCTTCTTGATAATAGTAGATATTTTGTAGCTTTCTAGATACTTTGTATGTATGCAATATTGAAGTTAAATAAATCTGAAAAATATTGCCTCCTTTTGTTTGTGTATGTCGTATTAAAGACATGATTCTGTGTGGTTTGGACTGAGGCAACATCCATTCAACTCTTTAACTGCAAGAACCTCAAATCAGCAGTAGATGGAGCCTGTTGCTTTATCTTTAACTGTCCCTGTTTCACGTGAAAGAGAAACGTATTGAATGTAACAACTGCTGTAACAGAAACCACCACCAGAGGGAGACAATGTTTAGTTCAAAGCAAATGCATTAGGAGTTTCTTTTGGAGTTACACCTAGAAATCAAGGCAGGAATTAGAAATTTGTTTTTAAAATATTTTACTGAAAGCAAGAATAGTTAAATAAAAGGTCTAAACAATAATTAGTCTGACTATTTGAACTACATTTGAACAAACATTAGTAACATTGATTTGGTTAACTTTTCACCCAATTTAAAACTGTCGGTTTGTAATGATATTGGCTGATTGTGGTGGTTTTGGAGGCAGTAAATTTTTTGTCCAGATGAGTTCACACACGCAACTTTTCTACTGAATATTGTGATTGTGATTAGAAATCAATCAATCATTAATTGTGATTATTACATCTGGGCTACAAGGCTTCTCTAACTATACTGCTGAGACAAATTAAGCTCAAAACTGAAAGTATTTCTACAGGAAATCTGAAAAAAAAAGTGGTTTCAGAGTTCAGGAAGAAACTTAATAGTTAGAATACTTAGATGTTTTGTTTTCCAGTTTAGTGAAGATTCATGTGGTGAAAACAAAGATGAAGGCCTCACCAACAATTAGTGACACACAAAATCCACCAAAGCCTGAAGGACAAGACTAAAGACTGTATGCTGTAACACCACAGGATGCATGTGAAAACCGACACGTCTCTTACACCACAAGTTTTAATAAAAGTAATAGATGTTGATTATAATGTCTCTGGATTTATTTGCTTAGACATGTACAGCATCACTGACAACCACAACAACTACACTCCGGGTAAAATCTGTCTCTCAGGTATTTCTTAAAGAGTGAAGTGAGCAGCAGTTTGCTCTCATGCTTTGCAATCAAAGCTCATGAGTTCACCAAGACTCACCAAGGCTGAAGTCTGAAAGCAGTCAATGAGAAGAAAAATACATAATCAACTAACAGCTAAGAGGGTCAAAATGCTGAATTAGTTCTCTGTCAGCATTTTAAAAAGGCATCACTTGCCTTAAACTATCAAGGACAGACCAATCAAAGCAGCTCAGTCTTAGCTCACACTTGGACAACATTCAGTTAAAACTCTTCTTTAGTGCTTTAACACAAAGTCTTTCTCCTCCTGCAGGTTTCCTCACAGTGAACTTTTAAATCTCTGACCACTTGTGTGTCTGCAGGTGTCGTTTACACCATCCAACATCTGTGCCCATTCACTCACATCGACAAAAGCAAACCGACCCTGAATATCTGTATCAGTGAATACAGATGTGCAGAGGCAGAGGTCGCCGCAGCTCCTCTCACACTCCTCAATATGCTCGATTGAATCTTTGTGTTTGTGCCAGCAGCCTTGATGACTGCAGGAGGTGTGAAGTACTGTCACTGTCAGCGCTGCTACAAGCTGAATGGGCTCTCTTCTTGCTTCTGTCTGAATTTATACAATGCTTATTCAATATTTGAATAGTTGAGTCACTGTTGAAGAAGATTCAGGAGTCGAGTCTAAAATATGAGCCTAAAAATCAGCTACATGGTTTGCGGTTAATCAGATGCTTAAACCTCAGAGTCATGTTAAACTATCAACACTAACAAGTCCCGACATCAGAATCAACTATAACTTAACTATAACTTGTGGCAAATGAATACAAACTGCAAAAACAGCTGGAACAAAAGTTGAATCAGATATTTCTCTCAGGGACAAAACCAGAGGCAAAACACCAGTTCAAAAATAAATAAATAAAAAATAAATAATAATACAAATAACAGTAATAATAACTTACTTTAATGTAGCTTATTTTTTCCTCCCATATTTTAATCTCAGTTATCTCCCACTGCCTCTAGAGGCAATAATACTCACTTTTTCCTATATTCTTTATAATTTTCTTTTCTCTTAATTTTTGAATTTTACTTAACTCTGAGTGAATAAATATTTACATGACAATTAACAATATCACCCTTTAACTTTTCATCAAAGAGCAGTAAATATAATGACAACACAGTAAAACTCCAACATCAAAACTGGACTGAAATCGTCAGCTTGTGTCTCATCTCCACCCATAAACCACACCTCACAGCATGAAGTCCCCTGAGCTGACAGTGGCTCGCGGCGGCCACGCGGGGGCGCAGCGTCTGTTGAACTTGTCCTCAGTCAAAGTGCTCAGAGGGACATATGGACCTCCAACCCTCACACGAGTCTGAGACACGCGCACCTAAAGCTGCTTGAACCATGACTTGTTGAAGCTCAGTGTGTCAGACGCTCATGATGGACTCGGAGGAGGGTCACATCTCGGTGTGGGTCTGCCGGGAGGAGAAGCTCATCTTCGGCTTGTCGAGGCGCACGACCTGCGCTGATGTGGTCCGGGTGCTGCTGGAGGAGCAGGCGGCTCGGGGCGGACCCTCCTCTCCTCCTCGGTCCTGCTGCGTGCTGGAGACGTGGAGGGGCTTCCAGAGGGTCTTACCCAGCCGGACCCGGATCCTGCGGCTGTGGGAGTCCTGGGCCGAGGAGCGGAGCAACGTCAAGTTCGTGCTGGTGCGGAGCGACGTGTCTGTGGCGACAGGCGGCGCACGCAGCGCAGAGGCGCGCGTGGTGCTCAGCAAACACAGCCCGCGCGCCCTGAAGGAGGCCGAGGTGAGACCGGCAGGGGGCATCTCACCTGAGAAACAGCGGCGCATCGTGAGGAAAGCCTTCAGGAAGCTGGAGAAGATGAATAAGAAGAAGAGGGCGCACAGAGACGCGTCCTGTGCGCAGAGGATGGAGACTCTGGCGCATGTGGTGATTTGTCAGGATCACACCATCAGACAGCAGAGCCAGAGGATCATGGAGCTGGATGAGGAGATAGAGAGGTTCGAAGCTAAGGTGCATGTGGACAGGATGAAGAGACACGGCATCAACTATGTGCAGGACACATATCTGGTGGATGCAGCCTCCTGCTCAGAGGGAGACAGAGTGTGCACAGATGAGAGTCTCTCCAGGTTTGAGGAGTATGTGGCTCAGTGTGAGGAGGTGGTCAGACTGCAGGGGGAGCTGTGGCAGCAGGAGGCCCTCATTGACCTCCTGGCCGTGCAGGTGCAGGAGGAGACGCAGAGGAGGAGAGAGCCGGCGGCCTCCACGGCTCCGGACAGCGAGCTGCTCCTGGAGGCAGAGAGGATGAGGATACAGCTGGACGCCAGTTTGTACATCGGCCTGCGCCTCAGCACGGATTTACAGGCTATTAGGGCCGATCTGGAGCTGAGCCAGGAGATTTGTGAGGCGAGGGAGAAGGAGATGAGGGATTTGCTGGAGAAAGTGAACTCTTTGGACATGGAGGAGGGGACGGGCGGGGAGGAGGGGTGTACCCAGGGGGAGGGGGAGGAGATGACGATGAGCACTTTGGAGAGGAAGGGGGAGTGGGTGGAGCAGGCCAGGGGTCTGTCCAAAGCTCACAGTGTCAACGATGATGATTCAGACACTGGCTTAAGTTCCCTGCACAGTCAGGACTCAGACAGCCACCCGGTGTGGGAGTCACTGGTTTAGAGTTTTAATCAGGAAGCTTGTTTATCTGACTGTTTTTCATAACTACATAAAGACTGAACTTGTGCAGACTCAGGGATCAAAGTCACTCTAAAGCAGATGAAACATCACTATATTTCCACATGTGTGACAGTGAAAGTTTAACTGAACTTATCTTTGGGCATCATGATAATGCCCACATCTTCCTCTATTTTTATACAACATCCTTTTTAAACTGAGCTCCTGCAGCTCAGGTTTCTTAATTGTTTTGACACAAAATAAATCCTGTTTTTGAAGCTTCAGTTCATTTATTCATCTTTTCTCAATATAGCAAAACTGAAAAGTGATATTTCAAACCTTGTGCATGTTTGCAGGATGCAAGAGACGACGCGAGATCAAAGTATGAAATATGCCAATGTCACTCAGAGCAGACAACTTCCACAACCTCTGCCATGCTAATACACACCTCAGAGACAGCAGCCAAAACAAGTAAAAGTCATTGGGATTATTCTGTGAGCAACATCTCATCCTTCACTGTGACCCAGACACTGAGCCATAAAGAAAACCTCTTTAAAGTCATAACATCTGAAGTCAAAACAGAGACACTGAGCTCACACAGCAGGTCTGCTCTGCATCCTGGACTGGAAATGACCCATCTCTCACTCATGATGTAAAGTGACATTTTACTTACACACACACGCACACACAAGTGCTTTATTCCTCAGGTGATTGTGTGTTGAAGCAGAATGACTGCAGGGTATTTTGGACCAGTCATTCAGAGTTTTGAAAATGAAATGAAAACAGGATACAGTAAAGGTCAGTTTAGGTCTTTGATGTCTTACGAATTCCTGCATCAGAAACAACTGTTATGTAAAAATGATTTTCATGTCAGCTTAGCAATTATGTGTTTGGAGGTTTTGGTCAGACTCATCGCTTCACAATCATTTTGCTGTGAGATTACATTTGATGACTCACGGTGATGCAATCTGCAGACTGTAATTCTGTGAGGTCAAGACGAAGAATTTATGCTTTTTTCCTTTGCTTTCACTCTTCTTATTTTGGTGCTAATCCCTCAGGCGGCCTGAGACTCCACCACCAACACAAATCAGCTACAGAAAAACACATTTAAAGCAACTAAAACCACGAGATATATTAATATGAAGACATGCAAACAACCAACACACTCAGGCTTCAGACAGACTGCAGGCGCAAGTGGCCCAAACCCAATTTCTTTTTGCTTATGTGACTCAGATTTGCTGATGAGATTGTAAACAGCACAAATCACCTGGAATCTGATCTGTTCAATTCTGATTTATATGCAGCTCTAATCAAATACAGCTCCGAGCTTTTGCAAAGCGACCTCAGTCTCAACAGTCATATTGGAATTCATGCAACTTTTACTTCACTCACTTGCCTGAACTGAATTTCAGTGCAAGACTCTTGTCCTGAGCAGAACTAGAGAGGACAGGAGAGGGAAATGGACAAACAACACATAACCTCTCTCTTACTGCTCACATCCAATGAGACACACATGCTCTGTGTCACATTATACTTGTGGTGTATTTGAAGTTCAGTTCATCTACGTCACTTCGCTCCATCTCAGTGTGCAATAAACTGTTTATCTCCTTTCTTCAAGATTAATGATTCTGTTTGACAGCCGAGAAAAACAAATCTCAAGACGCTGCCGACCATATCAATAAACCAGGCCTCATTAACAGAAAGCCCTTTTAAAGCTTCAGCATTTTTCAATAGTCATTATGGAAATGAAACTGTGGCCCAGTGAACATCATGACCCTCCGAGGACGTTGATAACTACAGATGTACCGATCAGATATGCCAGATGGTTTTGGCACTGATACTGGATCTGGAGACTGAGCCACATTAAATTCCATTTCTAAGTCAATGTCTTTAAAAAAAGAAAAAATCACAGTCACAATAAGTCACAGCGGGCCTCCAACTCGTGGCCACATGTTACTTTACATAAAAATGATTCTAATGAGTTGAGTGTGGGATACAGAGTTTTAAAAAAAGAGAGCACTGCTATGGCATGTGTCAGCAGATATCTAATTAAACTATTGGTATTGGGGGTTAAAAAACTTGGATCAACATCTCCTTAATAACTTGAAATCCTGGCCACACCTTTGTTATTATTCCTGCAAACATACAGTCTAATGCATTTGGTCAAAGGTGTCTGGAAGTATTGTTTTCATACTGTATGATGTTTATTAGCCTACACACACTTTATGCGCCAGGATCATTGTGTACCAAAGGTGTTACAGAAACTGATTAACTCTAAATAATTGTAAGTCAAAGAACTATTGCCAAAAAAGTGTGACTTCAGCTCTGTATCGTCAAACATGGTTGATTTACTTTTCTTTTATAATGCTGCTGTTATAGAACTGGCTGAACCGCACTCACACCAACACTGTGGCCTACAGATGACAAAGTTCAGAGGTCGATTTGGAAACGTCATCAAGGCCTTTCTCATAATCAGAAATGCTCTGTTTACATACAGTGCAGGACGGTACGTGACATCCCTGCTGTCGTCTGCAGCCGCTGACAAACAAACCCCACCTTGAGGGAAGATATGATACTGCTGCTAATTCCTGAAGTTGTTTAATGTGAGAAGAAGTTTCTAGCCTCAGTGCTTGAGAATAAATAAAAAGAAAACAAAAACAGCAGTAGAAACAGTATTGAGTTTCCACCATTGATGAACCCGCCTGTGTCTTTATAACTAAATCCAAAGTGACACTCAAGACAGGACTGAAGTATACATTACCGCCTGTCCCAGGATTTCTATACCTACTTAATAGGTGTATTGAAAGTGGTTTCTCAGCATATACAGTGACTAAGTGACACAGCAGCAAAGACTATGTTACATAACTCTTATATGTGTGGATGTTGGAGGATCAGTTGTGGTAAAGACTGTTCTCAGTGTACCATGTTACACAGTAATTTGGGTCTGGCACTGTCACAATGATGTTCTCACTGTGGTTGTCCTCAGAGACTCTGTTTATCAGTTTAAGTTATACGCCACATTTTTTGTAATCACCATGATGTGCAGTGATTCAGATGTGTGTTTCAAGTTCCTACTCAAATTATTAGTTAGAGTTTAAAGTTGCACAGTTTCAAAGTTTAGACAAGGACACAGATGCGCAGCTGAGAACAACATTTGAGCCTGAGGGAGGGGAAAAACTCTTGATAATAGTGTGTTGTCAGCAAGATATAGTTTATTCTTGGCTAATTGAAAAGAAATCAAGATTTTTTCAAAGCAGAGTACAGACTAAAACTGTGTGTTTATATGTAAATATTAAAATACATATTCATGGTCAATGGCAAAATATTTAAGAGGATGTCTCCTTATGTCTTTTTTGCTTTCAGGTCTCTTTGTTCTCCAATGTTTGATGTCCCAAAATGTTGATATTATATGTATGAGAGTTACTGATAATTCAGATGTAGCGAGAGACCTCAGCTGCACCTTTATGTGTTAAACTATGGCTGAAAGGAAGAATTGTGTCCATAATACACCATCCTCTCCTTAGTTTGTCAAATAACTGGGCAGTGTAGTGCAACTTAGTGATGGTAGAAAATGACAGTGAGGGAAAGCTATGTTGCTGAAGCTGAAAGGTTTTGAAATGCTCAAACCTTTGGCAAGGAGCCGGAGCCTTGTTAGGTTTTAGTGATGGAGGGAAAGTATAACAGCTTCAGTGTGCAGCTGTGAACGTGCTCCAGGCTGCTCATGTTGCTGATGTGTCTACATGTGCTGATCGTCAGTGGCTGTGATGTGTCTGTGTGTGTTTTTGTCTTGTCTAGCAGCTGAGGTCTGGGAGACAGCTTTCATTAAAAAAGGACAAACAGGGACACTGTCAACACAACTGGGTGATGTTTCACTATAGTGAGGCTACAGTTTGTTAGCACTTCTATACTTGGGACCTTCACTGACACAAAGCATCGCCTCCAACCAAAACTTTCACCAATGCAACAACATGCTACAACCCAATTCTACCATCAAATCCAAAAAGAAAACCAGTCTTAAATCTCATACAACTCTTTGAAGTTGTGAGGACCGGCCAAAATATCATCATTATCCTCACTTCTGTCAAGGTCTGAAACTCAAAATGGTCCTCGCAAAGATAAAAGTACAAGAACACACCTACACCTACAAGGCACCTTAAGTGTCTTTGTCCTTTGAATTTAGGACAGCATCATTGTCAAACCAGGGGAAGTGCTGTATTACAGGCTGTGTGAATGGCAGCCTTCCTGCCTTCCTGACACACAGCAGCTCTCTCCTCTCTGCTCCACTCTCTCATGTGACTCTTTCCATTTACCACTTTGTTACACAGAGGAACATAAATTATCCTGACCTGACAGACAAAAAAAAAAACCCTCTTTATCTCACGTGCAACCAGCGTGAATGTAATACTACTTGCAGTATCCTCAGAGGAAAACATGAGCGCATTCCTCGTCTTTTGTTTCACAGGTGAAGTCTGCGTGGAGTGTTTCCCACATCGCTCAATGGGGTTGCGTAAAATGCCAAGTTGTGATTATGTGGAGTGTCCTCAGAAACTCTGGAGCCACTTGAGAGGAAATTCAGGAATCTGAAGTGTTCTTCTCTAAAGCTTTTCGCTGAGCTGGCCTGATTAAAAGAGACAAAAGATTTTGAGGAATGTCAGTCTGAAGTTTGAACATTTTCCTCTCTGGTATGCAGGTGGAGCTTCCTGCAGCCTGTCTGATGGCCTCTTTGTCTCCTTTACCACACTCATGTTTCCATGATTGTGTCTTCTATTACAACTTCCTGGCATGTACGTAAACATGCACAACTCACATCTCTGTGCACGCCAACAAAGAAGATGTCACAGTCTTTGTTCTGGGGTCACAGGGTTCACTGGTCATGCTATCGGAGGTTAAAGTTTGTGAAGCATCGCTGCCATCTGACTCGCTCTGTCGGGGGGTGGGGGTCATCAAGGTGAGCAGCAGGGGAGTGGGAGTCGATAAAGGAGGCACACTTTAAGCTTCCCAACTCGTGGACAGAGCAGCAGGTTTCATGTGGTGGTACCAGAGGTCTCTGCACTAAATCATTATGTCATGTTACTTAAGGTCATAAAGAGCTGTGAGACTCTCTCCACGCATCAACTCTGTCTAAAAGAAATAAGACATCCTGAAGAGCATCCCCCATCAAAGGACACTTTCACATATGAGCAGGTGGTGTGTTTACATAGATGCTGATACTTTAAGTCAATACTCTGATTATTGTACGTCTTGTAAAAACCTCAAATGAGTTAAAGGAAGCACTGTAAGATAATTTGTCAGCATTAATCTGAATCTACAGAAATCTGAATTTCTCAATGCAAACAGATGCAAAGTGTTTCTGTGCAAACAAACAGTGGCAATGGTGGAAGACTGAGAGTCAAAAACAATCATGTCACAGCATTCGGTGCCAGAGTGAAGATTTCTGTTATTGTAAATGAGTAAATCCTGGTGGCTAAGACCTTAAAACTATAATGCCAGGGGTCAGCAATTAGGTTCAATCACGGGCCAGTTTTTAGATTTATACTTAGATTGACAGGTGCAGTGAAGTTCTGTAATAAACACAAACAAAATCCCAGTATCTACTTTCTCTTCTTCTATACACTCATATTTAAGACATTAACCTGATCATCAATAATCACAACTCTGATTATCAGACAAATTGGAGTTCCAGCCTTGTAAATATGTAAATCAAATCTTTACCTCGATGCTGTTGTTTTAACTTTAGATGACAGAGCCACAAAAACTTTCCAATTGAACATCAAAACAATTTCTTACTTTGTTAACACATAGAAAGTGAGATGAAGACCAGCTTGAATTAAAAAAATGTACATGTACTTTACATGTTTTGTATTAATGGCCATCTAAGCTTTTTTGAAACATTCTTATCTATTAATGATAATGTTTTCTATAAAGTCAAATGATAATTGTGGGAATATTGTTTTGTGTACCTATAATTTGTGGTGATTTGTAAGTCACTTATCAATGGACTATATAACCAGAGACAGCACTGGCACCACCCTGATGAAGGGAATGAACATTTACTGAGGAAAATTCAACACAATAACTAAAGCAATCAAAGCAAATACACATCAACTGTGTTAAAGACATTCACATTTTCTGACAGTTTTATGTGAACATGTCAACTTCATAACTGCCTCAAATGTGTTAGTCACAAAAATGCCTCTGATACGGCGAGACATGTCAACACTACTTCAAACTGTTAAGTGGAAGAAAAATCACCCCGTCAAATTAATTACACTGAGATTTGTTATTTTTCCTGTTGTCAAAGTAGATTCTTTGCATGTCAAGAAAAGAAATGAACTTCTTTTAATGGCACAACCTGCCAGCGCTCTCTAATCCCTGGAATGTGTCACTTTGTGTTCCTCAGGGCCTTTGTTCGGCCTCAGAGAGCGATCTGCCATGAAGTCACTAATGAAGCTATTGACTCCGGAGGCAGGACTTCAATACCGGCGCTGAGGTGTGAGCCGCTCAGACGGCACTTGGCCTGCTGCTAACAGACCGGGGCCGCCAGTGTGTGCTCATTAAACCTCATTGTGCCGGTGGCAGGTGTGTTAATCCTGTAAGGCCGGCCGCTGACCCCAGGACCCCGTCGGTGGGATACTGTACAACCTCTCTCCGAGCGTCTCAAGGCCTGTCACTTTCTATAGGAGCTGACGTAGCCCAGATCTGTCACCAACAGGCTCCTTACCCTCCAATAACCTTCATCAAGGGAGATAAATCACAACTAGTGGAACGACAATCTAATGCTACTCTTTGTTGACCAAACCTCATAATAACTGGTTTCATGGATGTGAACAAGCCATTCAAAATCATAAAGAATCTGCTGTTCACCTTTGTGATGATGCAGATAAAACTGAGAAGCCATCATGATTCATGCCACAGTCATCTCTCCACAGCAGACTGTTTGAGTTTCTTATGGACTCTTCCATAACTTCCACCCTCTGTTTATTCATGTCCATTATTCTTCCACAAATTCACAAGGAATCCAATAAAGCCACTGCAGACAATGCAATGCAGACAATGCAGGTTAATGGGTCTGAATGGGTGTTAAAATGATACCCTACATCTATGCTTTTAGAATCAAATAATTAAGGGCAACTGTAAAAAGGTAAGTTTACAGTGGATTCAAATGGAGATTTCAGGTTGTCTCAGTTGAATCATGTCACAAGCACCAGAGTATATTGTAGTGTAACCAACATAGTGCGGAGCAACCAACCAACCAAGTGACTAAAACTGGGATCACTGGAGCTATGCAGCCATTGTCATTAGTAACAAATAACAAAAAGAGCTTGGAAAGGCAGAAAAGTCTGGTTGATGATCCGTCTCAGTTGGATCTCCGTGGCTCCCCGCCTCCGTCTCTTGGTGGCGCTGTGTTCACTTTTAATTAAAGTGTTTCAGGGTTTATTAGAACGATACACCACATTGCATCTTACAAGTGTTCAACAGCTTCAGGAAGTCTGTGGCAAAAAGGTGCCACACCCAAAGTGAAGACAAGAGAGCTGTGAGTGTATTACATTATCACCTCCAACAACACACAGACATTCTCTTATCGTGAAGACAGAAGATTTCATGGGTGTGTTTGGTGTATCAGTTACAGAAAAAAACTCATGAAGACGTCTGGGTGTTTCTGAGATTCACTGAATATCTTCCTCTCCATAAAAGCGAATGGATTCGGCTCTAGGCAAGAATCACAAGATCTTTTCTCCAGAACAATTCATGCACCCCCCCTCTCCTTATCACCTAATGGGAAAGTTTGGTTTCACATACAATGGGAATGGATTGTGTTGCAGTAGTTTGTGGGTCACACCGTTTCTGTGTGTGTGTACAGTCGAGATTGAAATAGGATCAAAATAGTCAGGAAGTTGCTAATTTTGTCTTTTGTGTTTAAACACTGTGGCAGGAGCAGATGTTAATGTGCACATTTCATCTGAAGTACAGTCAACATTTTAACTTATATTGTGCAAATCTCAGCTTGAAATATGGCTGGGCAAGATTTGACTATTGGTAAAAATCAGTCTATGCCAATGAGGATGCAACAGAAACGTTACATACAGTTATAAATCTGCAACAATCCCTAAAAAAAAATCCTGCAACACTTGTAATCCAGGTCCAGGAGCTACAGCCACAATGCACTGATTATGGAAAAGTAAATGATAGCGATTGTCTGAGCAATACAGATAGTAGACACATATAGAAAGCTTTAAGTGAAGTCTGAACTGTTGAAATATTACATGTTCAAAAAAGGCCCAAAAGTCAAGAGTGGTTTTGTTTAATATCTAGACTTGAACTGAAGCTAATCAGCATTCACAGAACAGCAGAAAACAGGAGGTGGTAAAAAAAAATGTACAGCTACTATAACATTAACATAAACAGTGGTGACATGCTTATGTCCAAAACAACCCTGTCTCCTATAAGTGTTTATAATATACTGTACTGAAGATACAGCTGTGGCATGCTGCTTTTTTATTGGCTGGTATTGGATCCTGATCCTAAAAAAAAAATCAAACATTGTCTGTTGTCAGGAAGTGTAGTAAACTGCCCCACCTTCATGCTCAATAAAAGCTCATATCATCCCATGCGTTTGGAAACTAAAGCCTACTTTTTTTTTTACCCACGTGACAAAAACATCTTAATCTTTATAGCTCACACTGTCAGATACTGATCCGACAACAGATACAGGAATCCTGATACCATCATCAAACAAAGATCATTATGGAGCAACACTGTGACCAGTAAAGTCACTGGTGAGCAGCAACTTTCCTTTGACAGAAACTTTTAGTCGACAAATCACACAAAAAGCAAAATCCGTCTTAAAAAATCTGGACCATCCTTGTTTATTCCAAAATATCTAAATATATATCACAAACTACCTCTGACAGTTGCACAGCCAAGCAGTATATTTTACAAACATAGAGTATATACAGTATAAACATATTCTGCACTCTGCATCATACTTAATTGTTGGTTTCATTAACCTTTTCCACTTGTATGTTTTACATTATGTAGCAAGTGTATAGATTTGTTTTATAGTTTGGAAGGGGCCTTTCAACTTGCAAGAGAATAAAGAGATTAAATGCATTGAACTGACCTCGAAGTATCAGTCTCAGGATCACAATGAACTATTACATTGTATAATCACATATATATTCAAGCTTTTTATCATTACATTATTTGTTTAAGTTTACAGATGTCAATCAGCTCGGTCCCTGTCAGCTCTATCACTGCTTATCTTATCTGCTGATCCTTGTGTTCAGAGCGCAGGGTTCATCCGGACAATATGGACAATAACTGAACTGCCTCACTGAAGATAACAGATGGGAGACACTAGAAAACTGTGCTATTTGCAAAACTACAAGTTCAGGTTTAAAGTAAAAAAAACAAAACAATTATTATAGCGATGATGTAAAACTAGAGCTTTAAAAAATAACTGTCTGCATGTGACTACACTGAATTAAAGCCCTGCTGAGAGAGTAAAAGCTCTCACACTGATGGTAAAACAGTAATTCTTCCTCTGACTTGCATGCTAATGGACTGAAGCCTTTTTCCTCAGCTGTTTTTGAACTTCTTTTGTGCTCGCTGCCCCAGCAAAGTAGTAGAGCAGGCAACAGTTATTATGCTGTGACTGGTGGTGCTCCACAGATGGTCTGGGTCTGAATAACATTCAAGCTGATTAGCATTTAGAACCAGCTGACAACAGAGTTCAGTCACACAGACACACTCTCCATCTCTGGAGAGGAGGGCTGAAAGCTTCTTAACAGCAGCCGGGTCACATCTAAAATGTATCTTGCACGTCTGGGAGGTTGGAGGCCTCTTGTCCATTATTACTGGGTATAATGAGCACATGGGCACTTTTCTAACTTCACCTCATAATCATTGAACTCCGTTCCTCGTGGATGAATTGGCTAAAGGAAGATGGAGCTGCTGGTCGCTCATTAAGAACATTTATGAGACTTAAAGTTGACATCGAGTGTGCATGACTCATCTGGTCTGTAGTCAGTTTGTGCTTTCACACACTGTGTCTCAGCTTCATATATTAAATGATACGCGTGGTGATGCATGTTGTTTTTGGTTTTCGCATTTCTAGAATCTCAATCAACGAGAAACCCGCATGACAGAAAATCTCATGTGGATCGATTCACTTTTTTTCCCCTGCTCATTATAATGTAAATTTCATCTAACAATAAAACATTCCTAGCTTGATTTATTTTGGTTTGTTATCCTCATGAATCTTTCATTGCAACCCGACCGGCTGAATCAAGATAATTTAGAGCAGAAAATAGATGCAATAACAGAAAACGTCTATGCTACTTGTGCAAAGTGAGACAGGAAATCAAGAAATTACAGGAACACATTTTTGTTTACTCTTCAGAGGCAAGACCACTTATGTTCACTTAACAAAACTCTTCTTATCTTAACATTAAACATACTCAGGTTTCATGAGATAGCAATGCAGGAATGTTAATTCTTAAACCAACAAGTTCAAATTAAACACTGTAAAAATGACGGATTTCTTTGTCATTTTAACTGCATGGAGGAGGGAGGAGATGGTGCTGGATGGTGTATATTTACATTTGACTTATCAGTAGAATTTAAACAGACCAGACACAGCTTGACGCCAAGTGGTGCGATCTGGCCTCGAAAGGTCACGTTCACAACAACACATCCACTGCACGGCTCATGAGACCTCAGAAGGTCTGAGACATGTGTTGTTTTCCACATTCCTGATTGCGCAAGTCCTTATAATCAAAAAGGTAAAATATGTTGTTCATCATTGTCCTTAAAAACGACACATTTGTCCACTAGAAAAACAACTCATATTGAGGTTGGGAACCAAAATGTAATAGTTATGATAAACCAATGTTGACTGTGGGTAGACGGGTGCAAACCGTCTTTGGTGGCAAAGACACAAACATAAGTCTTTTTAAGCTTTGGATCAACGACCAATCGTGGTGTTTCTCTTTTATCTATTGAATTTGAATCTAGACTGAATTTGTATAGTAAAGGGTATAAGTGTTAATCTCTTGTCAGTTGAGCAGGTAGGTAGAGGAGGATGTGGTTTACAGATATTTTAGGATAAGTGATGATGACAAGAGTGGAGCAGACTGCAAACTATGCTCAGCTGCCAATTGCCAAGAGGACGGATGAAAAGGAACAACCAACCTTGCACCAAAAGAAAAAAGACATAGCTGTGTTCTTATAGGATCACTTTCAGAAACATGGCAAAATATCTTAAAATGCTTCATGGACTAACTTTAAAGACATTCTGAAAGATTGACTTCTCATTCAGATAAAAAAAATGTCTACTCAAACAAGGAATAAAGAATTTCTGCCAGGTCAATATGTGCAGGCAGGAGAGCGAACCTAATCTTCTAATTATCTGGAATCAACTGGATTTCCTGGATTTCATCATCCCACCTAAAAACCTCAAACAATACAACCCAACAGCACAATCACCTGCATTGTTTGAACTCAGGTATGTTTTCAGTCTGAACACTCACTAACTTGACACTGACCTTTTTTAAGTGAACAAAGCAAAAGTGCATAAAAAATTTCTCCACTGTGGGACGAATAAAGGTTGATCTTATCTTTATCTTACAGTCCAGAAAACACAGCGACTTAATGTACACATGGATATGGAGGAGACAGATGGAGCCTTGATGTGGTTAAGATTTCAAAGTGCAATCAAAGTTATCTCCTCCCTTCCCCCGACCACAACTCTTTCCAAGGTGAGTTTCCTGTTGTTACTCCAAAGTTAGAGAAGCAAACCACAAAGCCCACAAAAATAAGTTTACTCTATCCTAGGAGTCTCACCAGCTCCAGAACAACAACCATACAGCAGTTTCTCCTTTCAGGCCACTCAGCAAATAACTCCAGAAAAGATGCTGATCAAAGACGTAGCATCAAAGATCTCATGTCCACACTTTGAAGTGAGGACTTTACTCGCTCTGCTGGTGAAATGTCTCTCACAGTCAGAATACAGCTGTGAATACAGAACAGCAGCCAATCTCTTTGTTTCCCTCCTTGTTCTTTGTTTGGATGTAGAAAAAAGACGTTGCTGTTTCCTCATAGGATCACTTTCAGAAACATTACAAAATATCTTAGAATACACGATGGACAAAATCTAAAGAAATTCTGAAAATAGCATCTACTCAGTGTGCAAATAAGTATAATGAATGCAGGCAGGAGAGCATGCTGTGTATTGTACTATCTAGTGACATTTAAACCACAGGGGCCAGCTGTTACTTTATGAGGGGCCAGTTAAATAAACTCTGAAACTAAGCACTTGATTTAGCAGGTTCAGAAGCCAAGTCAAAGAAAGAAATAAGGTATAAAGTAGGACAATTTGTCATTTTACCAACAAAGCTGCAGCAGTATACAAATAACCACAAAACATTTCAATAGTAAACTTGATAGATATGTTAGACACGCGTTTCTGTATCCTCTTACAGCAAAAATAAGCTGGAACCAGCAATGTTTGGCTTTTTTGCTTAAACAATGAAACCATTAATCAATTATCAAAATAGTTACTGCTGCTTGCAAAAAAAAGTTATCAATGCATGAACCAAATACATGACTAATCCACAAGCAAAAAACAGCCTACAGGGCCTGAAGAAACAAAACAAACAAAAAACAAAGCAAGGATACAACAAACAAACCCTATGCACAAATCCTGACCACCAACAGGTGATCAAACATCCAATAAATTCACATTTAAAGCTCTGTCACCTTCCTTCACTGTATATATGCAGGCTGGTGTATATTATCAGCTTCCAAACAGACAGGGTACAGGACAGATTATAACCAACATAACATCACCCAGAATGACGCAAAGAGTTCAATACAAACAGACATTTCATCACGCTGAAAGACAGCAGGTATATTTGACTCACCTGATCTGATGTCAAGGCCTCTTTTCCCTCTTCTTCATGAAGGTGAACTGGTCCACATCCTTTCATTTCAGTCCCATGTTGTATTTGTTGGCCTCATCTCCTCCCTCCATCTTAACTAGTCTTTCAAAACAGAAAGCATAAAATTATCACCAGTGAAGTGAGGTGGCTTGTTTCATTTAATTTTCTGATTAACTAACTCTATAAATTCAGTTTCTGTGAGGCTAAAATATGAAAGTTCACCTGAGAGCTTCGTTTCCAGCGTCCTCACAGTGACCACATCCGCCTGTTTGATTATTACTGTTTGATTAGTTTCACCTGGATTCACCTTGAGAGACTCGACGCCTGCAGTACCCCCTTTCACCACACGGACCGACTGACATTGATTAGCCGTACAACCCAGAGGGGCGCTGTTTCACAATGAAAACCTGGAAGATTTTTATTCAACTTTTTGCTTTGGTTTTAGAGACAAAACACAACTTGCATTTTAAGGGGTCACAAGGGGTTCCAAGCTTCTTGTCAGACCCAATCTACAGATAACAGATATACAATTGAAGACAACCAGGGCCAAATTTCTATATATTGCATAAATTTATCCTGCATTAGGAATGATGAGCCCAGATTTGACAAAAGGACTGAAATGCATGTAATCCTGTCCTTTACTGCAGAAAAATAGCCTTTAACACTTTCTACTTTTGCATGCTATTTGAACATGATCATTTACACCCGCTAGCAGACATTAATAGGAATTGTGATTTAAGTATTAGTGCTTGACTGAAGGAAACTTGTTTAGATGCCCTGAAGAGATCATGCTTTTGAAAACAAGCACACATTGATCAATTTAAAAGAACACATTATAACAGATACGTCTGCAGATAGTAGAAATGAAATGTGTTAAGTCAGATGATAAAAAAGGAGACAACCACAAACATTTATCTTTCAAAAAACACATGTAGTCATAAGATTGTGTTTTGAATGGTTTTTGATCAGATAAACCATGTGATTCAGTCTCTTTACTTCAACAGCCAAATAGTTTTCACCAGTGTGACTTGGGCAGACAATCACACGGATTAGTCACTGTCTGATCCCAGTTGCCTTTGAACCAATTTTTCTCCACAAAAACCCAAACTTTACAAACTCAGCATGATCGTGGAAATGCCAAAAACTATCCTCATGACTCACTCCTGACAGATGGAGTGGTGGCACTGGGGCTTCTGGTTACAATCAAGCCTCAGTCATTTTAAGGCTGGACAGAAAAGTTTGCAGCAAAGGAAAATTTTACATGAGCAGGTATAGATAGAACCAATACAGTATGTTGTCTTTTCATTTTAAGTAGGTCAGCAAATTCACAAATTCATTTCCATAAAACGTGAGACTGTGGCAGTAATTATCAGCCACATACACGCCACGCAGCTGAAACACACATAATACTGTTTAAACATCTGACATTATAATCACATTTGCACAGTTATTTTCCACTGTAGCAGAGAATCAAGCCTTTAATTCGACGGATGTTCTGCCCATTAGCACATTTCATCTCAGATTACTTTTGTCTGACTTAGACACTTGACCTTTTGTGTTGTTGCCTCGTCTCTGGTTTCACATTGTGTTGTTGTCTTTGTCTTTTTTTTTTCTACAATTAACTTTTTTTTTAGCTTGTTTTCAAATAGCATTTTGCCTTGTGAGTCTAGATTTGCAGAAATATCATCATTATTTTTTCTTGTGTCTGGCTTTAACAGCTGAGTGAACATTCAAGGCTATTCTGGTTTTTTTCATTTAGATTTGTTCTGCTCTCATATTATTTCCACTTATGGTTTGATCTACTGAGCATTTCTAAACAGATATAGCTGGAGCAAATTCTTCTAATCCTGAAATATAAACTGTGAAATGAAAGCAAACAAAAGAGGTGTGACTATGTTGCAGACACTATAAATAACAACATGACTGATTTAATTACAAAGACTTTTATTTTTGGATTCAGAAAACACTGCGTTAAAAACAGGCCACACATTCTTCATTTGATTTAATGCATGTCAATATGTGGCACACTGACACTTTATCCCGCAGTAAGAGCAGATGGTTGGATGGGTTGGAGTTAAATAAGGTGTAATGTTGCATGTTCACATCTCTCTGCCTGAATTTTATTGAATTAGAAGACACCCCAGCCTGTTCCTGCCCAGCTGTTAAAAGAGGGGGATAACAGCCAAAAAGCCAAACAATTAGTTTTACAACTCACACTTCTCAATCTTCCCACATTCAAAACCAGTTTGATTGTGATGATATTAATTTGACTCTTCCCAAGATCGTTGTGCCTTTCATAAAGTAGACATCATTTCATTTTGTATGTCTGTGCTGATTGAGCTGTCCTGCCTATCTAATTATAGTAGTATTCTCCATATTATTAAATGTATTTGTTATGTGACGTGTGCTAATGGCATCAATTCTGTGTGAATATTAACTCTGACTGACGTCTCATCACTGACTGAAGATACAATTTGAGGCTATTCAGTAGGTTGTCTTGTCTAAAATTTTGTTATCACTCTTCATGTTCACTTATCTTTTGTTCTGACTCAGCTGAATGAAAAAGCTTAGCTTGTAAGTGGTATGGTTTAAACAGTGATATCAACCAAGATGTTATCTTCTAAAGTAGACAGGAGAGAGAGCACCAAGTGTGAACTGTATCTACAGTGTAATGCTGAGGTTTGCATGCACTTAATGTGACAAGAAGCATCTGTCAAATAAATGTAATGCAATGTAGCAGAGGTTGTTTTCTGAGGGAAACTCATCAGTAAAACGGTTTAAACTCAGTGACCTGGACTGGCTGAAGACAAGTGAGAGTCACCGTCATATAGAGTAACACTGGACATCAACATCTGCTAATGCACAGAGACTCCTAGTGGACTCACTGCAAATATGAACAATAACATGATAACATGCAGACTGGAGATCAAACCTCCGACCTTCTGATTAGCAGACGACTCGCTCTACATCCTGAGCCACAGCCTCAGTTACATCACACATCTGAAGTAGCTAAATCCTTATTGCATATTCTGAATTGTTGTTATGTGTATGAATCACTTTGTATGAGATGGCAGAAGTGTTGAAGTGAAGAAGACAGTATTAAACACTTTGACTGTCAACATACCAGATGCTGCTGTGGATGAAAGTCTGCTAAATTTAGGATTAAAGTTTTATTTTTAGGCTGGTGGACCTGCAGATCATCTTAACATAGGTCTGCTGTTTGCACCTTAAATATAATGTTACTTTAGATCTTAACAGATACCAAAACAGACACAGTCTCTGTGGCACCATTATACAATGAAATCTCATCCAATCAATCACATTTCCAATAATTTACCATCCCATTCAAGTACTGTATCTTGTGATTTACAATTTTATTAACAATAAATCAATTGACACATTTTGAGCCTGTTAGATAAACTGAATTTACAGTGTGTTAGTTAGTGCGGAGGTTTTCATCTGTTTGTTGTGCTCTACTGCCAGCGTGTGGTGAGAAGAGGAGACGGCCCAAAAGGCTCTGCTGAAGAGATAATCTCTTATCATGAGGCCATAAACACCAATAATTATAGATCTTTAAACAGTGTTTGAAAGACAACACAAACTTTTTGATTTCTCCTCTTACTGCAACTACCAGGGTGCTGAATATTTGTTCTACCTTTGAGCCTTTTTTTACAGCAACAAAACCACAGAAACATCAGCTACTACTACCAACAGGTTTATGACCGTTGCTGTCACTTCAAACAAATAATAATGACAATCACATAGTCAGATCGCCTCAGTGTCCAGTTAAACCGAGGTCCAGCAGCATTAGCCACTCTGATTCGTAATAAAGAGGTATTGTTTTATTTTGAGACTGATTTTTTATTTGTCAAAGGCCATTTATGAAGCAATTTCCGAGAGTCAAAGGAAAGGAGTTCCTCTCGGACATTTGTTTTTCATCAATCAATACAATTTTAATAAAGCCTGCCTTGTGTGTCTTGTCCAAGAGCAGAGTAAATAAGTCCCTTATCAGTGGAGGGAGATTATACATTATATATATCAGCAGCTTTGGTGGTTGGTTACTGGTATGTATATACCTAATACACCAGCTCCATCAACCCCAGTAACCTGCTTAAACATGATCCTAAGCGAGTTCTGTCCATTATTCTAATAAAAAAAGTTTTCTATTTGTGTACTGGATATTAAAACTTTTGTCATTTCAGCAAAGATAAAAGCAACAATTACTTTGTTAGCATTCAACAACAGCTCCCATGGGGCTTTGCCGACGTGCGAACAGCTCCATCAGTTTTATGGCTTTCTTGTGTTGTAACTCAGCTCCACTTTGTTCTGTATTTGATTTCTGCATTTGCAGTGCACAGAGAATATCATAAAGAGACATTCAGTTTGATCTGATGAGACCAGAGATGCTGTTATATAACAGTAAAAGTTGAAAATCAGGCTAATAACAATGTTGTAATGGGACTTTAAAAAAGAGGGATTATGATGTTTAGTCATATGAGGATGTTGAGTTAGAAAGTGGAAGGACAAAATGATGCTCTAATCCCCTGTACTCAACAAAAGCTCATATGACTGACTCTGATAATGTGAAAACAGGTGTGTGATTACTTCTGCCATCTGTTCACTCTGTTCAACATTTCATTATCTTAAGACTGACTTTGCTCCGTCTCTCTATTTTTGGATTCCGCTATGAGAAATCTGAAAAGGTATTTATAGGATATTTTAAAAGCAGACCACAGATGTTCTACCTCAAGGGAGAAAATTGTGACAAATCAATTGTAGACTTGAGCTTGTTACTGAAGCTACAAAGCAGCCGACGAGGATCCTTCCACAGGATGGTTACATCAGATCCTGTTTGTTATCACGTCGTTATCAAATGGATCATGTCTTATGCAACACTGATTTTGATCTTCAGCTCAGAAACACACACATGTCCTGTTAAATCATGTTTTTGAGATGGTAATTTAATCTCAGTGCACAAAGACTGCTCACTTTAAAGGGTTTTACCATATCTTGACTGAAGTTCAGCTTCCTCTTATACTCTATATGTCACATCTGATTCTCAGCCACCTCATTCAGGTGTGTGCACTGACTGTCAAGCAGGTGAATGAGGTGTGAGTGAGCCTCTATGAAATCGTCTGGGTCTCATGCTGTGACCACCAGCTGTTAAAGCTGCTTTAAGTCTGATTTCTAAATTTCATTTTTGGATAGGTTTTATAATGATCTGATGACTGTTGTTTTATGTAACACCTTCAGCTCTTTGATGAAGTCGTCTCCGACGTGGACCTGGACGGATTAAAGTAAAGGACGTTTCATCCACAATGAGCAGGTTCATGTCCTCAGCCAACCTGATCAGCAGCTCCACCGGCACAACCAGCAAGAACTCCTCTCTGAAAAGGAAAGGAAGCTCCGCTGAATACCTGTAAGTCAGACACACTCCTACTGTGCATTACACCTGCAGGCTGCTCCAATGTCTCATTTCTGTTTGCCTATTCAGGTCAGATGTCAACGTTTATTCATTGTTTTTCTGTTCAAATATACACTTCATATCTTCCAAACATTTCTGTCCTCACAGTAACAGATTTTTTCACAAATGACTGTAAGGTGACATTAGTTTATAGATCTGCTCTCCTTCACACACACAAAAAGATACATTGTAATATGGAAGAATTACAGTGCATTGAAGAGTAAAGATAAATGTGTTTAGAAACCAAACAATGCTCAAAGCCAGACTGGTCTGTGCCTGAAGCAATTTACCAGATTGGCGATTATGATATGAAATTCATGCAGCTTTAATGAAGCTCACACTGAATTAACAAAACCTCAGTCCAGTGGATCCTATCATGGTTGTGAAATAGACGTCATATAGACATCAGTAAAAAAAAACAACAACAAAATTTATAGTAGTAAAGAGCCTGATCTTCCACCATGTCAGCATAGACAAAGATTTACAGAAGAATTTTCTTCAAATAATGACCAGTGATTAAAGTATGACAGATAGTTATACATACTTACAGCATGAGGTCATGGGTGTATGTTGAGGTATAACTTTCCTGCAGACAAAAAGAGATTGAGATCAGTTGAATTAATTATTCTAACTTGCCCATAGGCATGAATGTGTTTGTCAGTAGTAGTAGACTGTCACACACAAAGAAGCGTTTGAAGCTTTGGTACCAAAGTCCACTACTGCTTTACTGCTGAATGAATGTCTAAAAAGTTTCACTTAATTTCATCGAGGTATAACTTATAAATCCGTCTCATTTTTCAGGGACTGTGACGAGCAGCAAGACTGCGATAAAAATACCAGGTGGTCACAGCTGCTGTTGTTTTCACATGATAGTATGGAAACAAGAATGGAAATGACCTTTTCACTGTTACAGGAGGACTCACAGTCAGATAGAGAAGAGACGCAGGGACAAGATGAACAGCTTCATAGATGAGCTGGCATCATTATTGCCTACATGCAACACTGAATCACGCAAACTGGACAAACTGTCAGTCCTGCATATGACAGTCCAACACATGAAGACGCTACGAAGTGAGAGCAGGATGATTTCTACGATTGAAGACTGAGCATGATGAACAGCTGGTTAACATTTTGTCTCTGAAAGCAGGTTGTGCTGGCAGCTGTTACAGAGATGTTAATCACAAACCTGGGTTCTTATCAGATGAGGAGCTAAAACACTTAATACAGAAGGTGCGTCTGCCATCATGAGTGAAAATGAAAAAATACATGTATTTCTCACTTTTACAGTATTTATCACTTCATGCAAATCAAGTTGTAGAACAAAGCTGTCTTGGCTTGATCAGTAATGCCTGTTTATTATACTATTGGCAGAGGCTGTTTTATGCAACAAAATTACATGCATATTCCGGTTCCTGGTATTCCTGTTTCTGGTGTGATGTGTTAGTACGATAGATTTTATCTCACTGTTGCTTGGCCCACGATAACTGCCGTGTACAGACATTTAGAACAAGCCTGTGACTCGTGTTTTATTGTGCTTTTCTACATGTCACAGTTAATGAGTAACAGCTCACCCATGGCTCAAATAGTCAGTCAGTCAGGGCCACAGCCGCTGATGGAAGCCACATAATCAAGTGATTATTTGTAATGTGTATTTTATGGTCAGAGTAAATTGATGGTTAAATTTAGAGCCATCATTGGACGACCATGACCGAAATTGGTGGAGTGGTTTGTAGGGCAGATGGGGATGATCATCGAGTCTTAGAATATGGTGCTATCTCAGGAAAAATTCAGTTAAAGTGAGGGGGCAGCAGGTGGCCACAGGTAGACGATTAAAGGCCCAATACTATTTTGGATGGGGGGCTTGTGAATAAATTTGGAAGTGATAGGTTTCAAGCTCATGTTTGACCTTTTTGTTTACATCTAGATCAGAGTTTGTAGCTTTAAAGCTGCTGTACTCAGTGTATTTTATACTAACAACAGATCAGATGACAACAGTGTATGTGAAAGTGTTTACTCATAGTGATGAACCCATGTGTAATAATCACCTGACTCAGTTCAACTCAGCGCTACAGAGCATTTTAGTCTTTCAGCTCATTGTTTTAGTTTAACAGCCAGAAGCTGTTTTGTTCACTCTCACAGTTTCCAAAAAAACAATCCACTGGCAAACAACTGACAAGGATATTGACGAGCTGGTGAACATAATGGAGAATTTAGCTGTTAAAAAGCCAGGTGTTTTTCTCAGGAGCTGGTGGGGACCAAAGTCAGAGCTAAAAGGAGAGTGAATAACTTGTTGCACTCTCCCATGCTGAAATCAATCAATGCAGTTTTAAAGCATTTTGGGGAATTAGTCATTGCCATTGCTACAGTAATGCAGTCCAGTTTTACAGCCCACAGCTATGGACACAAGCTTTGGGTACTGACCAAAGGTATGAGACTGCAAATGTAAGCGGCTGAGATGTGATTATTCTGCAGGTTAGCTGGCAACTAAGGACGTCTCTGGGCACTTTGGATGTTTGCCAAGTCTGACTGACAGAGAGAAAACCATTGGGCAAACTCAGGAACACACTGGAAAGATTACATTTCCATGCACAGGCATCTGTTTTAAGAGAAAGTGTAGGAAGTTGCAGAGGGAAAAGTTTCTGAACTCCTCACACTTTCTTTAATAAGAGACTAGAAAATCAATGGCTCGAGGGTCAGGGTGTATTCGCACCACAAATACAATCTGGTTTTGTGCCACTGAGAGCCTGGGGTCAGCTCTGACCTCATGGTTTTCAGACTTGGTCATTTAGATGTTATAACCTGTGATCGGTCCTGTGAAAACCCTTTTGGCCTCGGTCTGTCCAGTTCTCTGTCTCACCTCCTCTATTGTCGACAGGCAGCTGATGGCTTTCTGTTTGTTGTTGACTGTGATCGAGGGAAAATACTGTTTGTTTCTGAATCAGTGCACAAGATCCTAAACTATAGCCAGGTAGGTGCTGTTCAGTATTTCTGCAATGTTACATGATATAATCTTACTTCAGTGCACATATGACTTTACGACATTTGAAACCAAATGGCATATTGTGGATACTTAATTGTGTAATATGGTCTCAGATAATGATGTCGCCTCTTGCGCCCTCACTCCTCCTTTGTTTTTGTCCGCAGAATGACCTGATTGGGCAGAGTCTGTTTGATTACCTGCATCCTAAAGATATTACCAAAGTCATGGAGCAGCTGTCCTCGGCAGTTACCGTACCAGGAGAGAAAATCATCGATGCAAAAAGTAATCCACAATAAATAATCAAAATAATGATTAAAAACCATTAAAATGTTTTAAATTGAGTTTCGCATTTAAATGAAATAAATATCTCAGTATATTAATGTCCACAAAGTTAGCTATGTCAAAGATTTATAAAAAAGATGATGCATTACAAGATGCATCAATGTGAAATATATACATTTAAGTTTGCACTGTTAGAAGTGTTGTGTCATGTGGGGGAGTTTGTTTATTTCAGACAGGAAAAAGAGCTGGAAGAAAAAAATGTTCTCTAGATAGAGAACTTCAAAAACTGAAAGATATTTTTCTAGTATATTGTACATCCACACAGGTTGGAGTCTTATATAACATCTCTTAAAACAAACAAACTGACCTGTCAGGCAGGTAAAAGGCAGATTAAATAAATACTCCTGACCTTCATGACAGCGTTGAACAGATCACATTTATATCTGCAAAAAACTTTGCATATTGCAGAATAGATACACAATGTCGAAAAATGTGTTGACTAAATGCTTAAGTAAAGTAATTAGTCAAAGTCTGTAATGACAAACAAATATCTTTTCACAATATCAAATAAGCTGTTAATGCTTAAACTAGTGGATATATTACATTGAAAGTATATTTTAACTTAAACCACTGACTGTTTTATTTAGAGGGCACATTACTTTTGCACTTTTTTATATGAAATGTAGCCCCAGTTATAGAATGACTCATGTACTTTATTAGTGTCATGTAGTCCAATAAAATTGCACTGTATTTTACAGGCTCTCATCTCACCTGTTTTAAATGTGTGTTATTCAGGTGTTCCTTTAGTGAAGACAGATATCAGACAGAGTTCTTTAAGACTTTGCTCTGGGGTGAGACGCTCGTTTTTCTGCAGGATGAAGTGCAAACGAAATATGGAAGATGACGTTGATTTTTCATCCGGCTGCTCCAAAAAAAATGGTAGCATCTCTTACTTAGTACCTGCAGTGTCTGAAGCAATGTAATGTGTTTTACTGATTGATGAGCTCACACATTAGTTTTAGTTTTCACGTTAGAATACACCTGAACACTTTGTCTTTATTCACAGCAGATTATAAAGGCTTCTGCACCATTCACAGCACTGGTTATTTGAAAAGCCGGACTCCCACTGAGGTGGATCTGAATGAAAATAATGAGCTGGACAGTGATGGATGTAACTTAAGCTGTCTGGTGGCTGTCGGTCGGTTGCTTCCCAGTACTGTTTCTCAGCCGGTGCAGAACCATGTCAAGGTCAAGCCCGTGGAGTTTGTTTCACGTCACACTATTGACGGGAAGTTTGTCTTTGTGGATCAAAGGTGAGAACTTTTACCACAAAGTGATTTCATATCAATACATTTGAACTTAAATTAAATGTTAATGTGCACACACACCTATCAATCATGTTTCAGATATATATTTTTGTCAATAAATGCTGAAATATCACTAAATATGTATTAAAAGACAATAACAATCTTAGTGAATTTGCTCTTTTTCTTTTGAAGGGCCACTGCCATTTTGGCTTATTTACCCCAGGAGCTGCTGGGAACTTCATTTTATGAATACTTTCACGAACATGACATCGCTCATTTGGCAGAATGTCACAGACAAGGTATGCATCTTACAGAAGGGACATCACCACACTTGATTAACTGTTCTTGCACATATCTAATAAAGGTTCATCTTATTTTATCTTATCTACAGAGTAGATATAAGACTACTGTCCATGACCAGTGATTGTACTGATTAATGTACAGCAGTGTGATCTGACAGAGCTTTGCTGCCATTTCTGTGGCAGAATGGAGCAATGGGTGAAAATAGTGTTGTAATTCATCTTACCTGTGGACAGTTCATCCATTGTCCGTCCTTGTCCCCCTCTGTCGCTGTCTGCTGTAAGTGCTGCAGAGGAGAGAGAAGATCAATACGAACTGCTACAAGTTAAAAATAAAAGATGGCTCATTCATCACAGTAAGAAGCCGCTGGTTCAGTTTTATTAACCCTTGGACCAAAGAGGTGGAGTACATTGTCTCTACCAATACTGTAGTCATGTAAGTGAAACTGTCCTTTTATAGCTTATATCATCATGTTGTGTCATCCTATTGTATAACTTTCTCTTTTATGTGCTAACACATTTTATGTTGTATCTTTTTTTATGAAGCATTATATTGCTACCAAGACTTAAAATACATAGTTTTATTATTTTATGTTACAGCTGATTTATAGCCAACGGTTAAATGGTTATAGCCAATCTGCAAAAACTACTGTAGGTTAAGCAGTTCAGTAAATATTTGAAGCTACGACATGATACACATTCCTCTGTCTTTCACTTTTTCATTGACTAATCAGTCCTTCAGACAGACCTGGGAACAGTTATCATCTGCCTGCTGCCTCCACACACACAGCGGCCACTGCACTGATGCCAGGTGACAATGACTCTTTCCTGTGGGTATTTGTGCAATCACCAAAGCAAAGCAGCAGATGACACATCTAACATCCTCGTCTCGTTGCAGGTGAAAGGAAGCCGGGTCTCCAAACAGGGCCTGGAATTCCTGGTGGCACGAGGGCAGGTCCTGGGAGGATTGGGCAAATGATTGCGGAGGAACTGTTGGAAATCCAGAGGTAGAACCATCTCCTGACTAATACGGACAATGATAATGTAGCCGGTGCAGTATTTATAGATGTTTTTAAGACTTTCAAATACTGAAGACCCTTTAAAAATTTGACAATCAGACAATATTTTGGAAATAAATGACTTTTTTTGTCTCCATGAAATGATTCATACTGGTTTAATGTGTGGATATAGATTTTCTGACAGTTGTCAAACAGCTGTATTAAGTGCATGCAATGATAATAACAGCAATGCCACAAAGCTTCTGACTAAATAAACAGACTTGCAATGCATTGTTTTAACATGCTGTCATTCATCGACTCTAGATAATATAGCATGCAGCACCATATTTCACACAAGTGGTCAGGGTGTGAAAATTCAGAAATCAAACATTGGCTATTTTCATAAATAACTTGTTTGTGTACCTCCACCTGGTGAAAGGATGGACATGTCCACTGGGATGTCAGAGGGTCACACAGTGTTTGAAGAGGCTGGTTCACCTGTGGTCTGCAGTTCTGGAGAACCTGGTGGGCAACAGGGTGGAGAATATGGCCAGAGAGAAGGAAAGAGGCAACCAAGCACAAGACAGCTCAACAACACAGGAAGTGGTGACACCATGTCTGGCCGGAGAGGATGTTTTTGAAGCACGAGAGGCTGGACAAGAGGTTTATGCTGAGGGCTCTGGACCCCAGGCTTCAGGAAAAGCTGAAGGAGGTCAAAACTTGAAATTGGTGTGATTATATGTGGCCTCCATGTCTGTGTCCATGTCTGGTTAACTGTCTTAACCCCACCAGCAGCCCTTTAACTGGAGCACACTGAACAATCAGAAACTGAAAATGTTTTATAAATCAAAAGATTCTGTTTTGCAAAAGAAATAAAAAGTATTTAGAATAAATAGAAAACTATCCCTTGGTTGAAGGGAAGAATCTAAAATTGCAGCGATGCTGCGTTCAATATTTCTTGATGTGTTAATGTTGCTGCAGTTTGCTGCGGAAACATGCAGAGATGGAAAGAGTACGAGAATATATACTAGAAGTAAATAAAAAATCAAGTTGTATTAATTTTTAAATTGATTGGGTTTCATTGAAGCCTTGTCATGTCCATAGATAAAAGCTTTTTGGTTTGCTTCCGGACTCTGAAAATGAATTTTCCTTTGGTAGCAAATGCATAGTGGCAGCACACAGAGGTATCTGTATCTATCTCTTGATCTTTTATTCATTGTGCAAAGAAATTATGAAAGACCATGATCCATTCTGGGTCAGATGTCCCTCGTGAATGTACATCACTGTTCAATCACCTCCTTTCTTATTCATCAAATCAGTCACAGGCCTTAATGAAACTACCAACAGGTTTTATAATCAAGGATCAAATATACAACAATGTTATTTTGATGTCTTTATTTGATGATTTTCCTTTTTTTTCAGTTTTTAAACAACAATTTCAAGCTTTGCACAAAAAGATTCTGACCACAACAGCCTGTGCTCTGCTTAATATCTTGGCTGCGGGAGGAGCATAACATCACATATCAGATCCAGCCAATGACTACATATCCAATCACAAGATTCAAAGACATCTGTGAGAAGTTCAACTGGAGATCATGACACTAAGTGGCGATGACTGATTTTCTCCATGAACAGAAAGTCAGATTTTCTCCATAGCAAGTCTTGTATTCTTCCCCTCAAAGCACATTTAGTAGTTAGGCCACCCAAGAGAATCAAAATCAAACTTATCAGTGAAATAAAATCTGTGAGAAAACAGTGACACCACAAGAGTGCTCAGTCAAACCCATCAAATTAAGGTACAATAACATTGTAAATAATAATAATGTTAATAATAATATTAAGTGTTTTACCGATTTTTTTTCCCCAAACAGAAAAATAAATTCCTTTGGTCAAGTAAAAAACAAAATGAAAATAATAGTGAACACTTCTTTTCACCAGTCTTATGTCCCTCACATTTCATTCTCTACAGTCAACCAGGTTCTTGAGGCTCTAAGGCTGCAAAGGAGGTGTCAAGGCAATATGGTTATGGTGCCCCTGGCGCTCCATGCTGCAGCATGCTGGGAGTAGGACTAGAGGAGTAAGAGAGGGGCAGAGGCATTGAAAGAGGACCAATGGGTCCTCAGACAGCAGGTGAAGGTGCATCAGGGTCAGGCTCGTTGCTGTAGTTGTTGCTGTAGTGATTCCCACTGGGTGGGTGATTAGGCAGGATGTCCAGTTCATCCACTTGGGGGCCAGGGTGCATCACCACCAGCTGGTCCTGGGGGATGTCTGCTGCCGCTGCCGCCAGGTTAGTGATGGACTTGGACTTGACACACTGGAAGTCCACATGGCGACTTTTACCCTCTTCCTTTTCCCAGGACATGCGGATGAAGGGCCTCTGGACGTAGTTGTAAATGACCTCTGGTCGACCCCCTGGTCGTTTTTTGACTTTCTCTTTATATGTAGGATAGCCTGCCGAAGGAACAGTGTGGACAAATCATGAGCACAGTTTGTGATAACAAGTACTGTTCACCTAGAACACAAAAACACCAGAATCATGGGACAAGGGGTGAATTAACCAGTAGGTGAAGTGATGAATACACTAATGATATTTCTGTGCTTAGAAATAGTTCCGACATATATTTCCACTATGACAAGGGTTGAATTTCAATAGCTGGATTTATTTAGGAGAAAATGAAAATAGTTTTTAACCAGTTCACTTTCACTTGTTTTTTGTCTTAACATTTTTTGTATGTGGTTTTCCTGCCATTCCCAATCTGCAAAAAACTAACAGATCTGTCATGTTTATGTATTTTCTCTTGGGCTTTATTACTGTGTGTGTGATGATAGTTGTCTCACGAAAGCATTGCTACCCCAAATAAGCACTACTTTCTATGTAGTATTCTGCTCATACATATGTTGTTATTATTGAAACATTTGCTTTGATTTCTGTGTCGGCACATCAAACTGCAACTGTATGAATATTAAGCATTCAGTGAATATTAGCTCCAATGACAAGAGAGATTAAAAACACTGATATTAATCATGAGTTGGTTCAACTTACCTTCAATGCCCAGTCTTATTTTCTTTAATCCTCTCTCCTTTAGAACTGATTTGGCAACATCTCGGTTCTCAATATACTTGAAAAATCTGTACAGTTTTGTACTGTAGATGACTGCAAAAGAACAAAAACAACATTCCTTAATCACACAACTGTCTTTTGTGCATGCACAGACCTGTGTGTCTGTACTAGTGTGTACTCACTTTGTGAATACTCTTCTCCCATTTGTGGTGGATATTCTTCATCCCAGTCAACCACATCATCATCAGTGAGAACTACAATGTGACATTCCCTCTCTCCGCTCTGGGCACTGGCCACCATCAAAGGCAGAACCATTTCCTCCAGGTAAAACTCAAATTGTCGCCGAGCTCCATCATTGGACAGCTCGTGCATCAGGGCACCTGATAACAAAGGAGATAGAGACGATCAGTTAGAAGATGTGAACCAATTCAATAGCACTCATATCTGTTCACCATCAGTTAAACTTGTGTATAGCATTAGAGGACATAAATAGAAACTTTATATAATACATTTCTACCTAGATTCATGATTATGCACTTTCTTTGCTGCTTGACATGTTTTGTGTCGTGTAAGGCTAGAGGGGGTGAAAATGACAAGGTTGCTTATTGTTGACTCTGCCTCAAACTGCCATCGGCGACACTAACCACTTCAGTGCCCCAGAGGAAAAACTCACTAAGGTCTCTGCATTTGATGGTGCTGTAGTCGAAGGAGATACATAGATAGTCACACGCCTCCCGCAACTCAGGGATGGAGATTCCATCAGGACAGCGGATTATCCCAGATTTGTAGTAATCCTGTCAATTAGACAGAAATCACACAGAAGGTAGTCATTTCAAACACTGTGTTAATCCATTAACTCATAACATAAAATATACATTCGATAATCAAGTGGTTACACTAACAAATCTAACAGTATCTTACTTAGGTACAGCATTTTGCTATCTAACAGAAGATTTACATTTCCACAGGTTAGACTTAACAGGTTGCAGAACCCATTCACTATTCAATTGGTCAAACTGTTACAACTCTAATATGTTGTATGTATGCATACATACATACTGTATGCATAAATGAGTGACACTAAATGTCAAGCAATGAAATAAAATGTACTGCAGATGTCTACTTATAACACTGTGCTGTAGTGGAACATCTTTTCCCCTTTGTGTATGTGAAACCGAGGAATTTGACAATAAAGTATTACTTTGTATAACTTTCCAGAAGTCACTAGAAGCAGCTATTTCAGTAATTAGCTTTTTTTCTCACTCACTGTATCACAAAATCAAATCAATTAAATATTAATAGTTCTAACATATAAAGTCAGTTGCCAGTTTCTTAGATGCACCTAGCTAAATTTAACGCAGACAACAACTCTGCTTCAAATTCTAATTATAATGCTCAGTTTTTGCACAGTAGTTTGTGGTGCTGTTGAACTGCATTGTGTTTCCTGTTAAGTGTTTCGAATTGTTTATATAAATAGAGAAAATGTTGGAGAGAGACTGACCAGAATTGCTCGAAAAACTGTTGAGCTAATGCCCTCAGCCACCTCGTACTCCCCCTTCTCATTGGGTCGCGTGAAATTATGTTCTCTTCCAGATCCAAACATTCTGAAATAAAGAAGCTTTGGTTTATTCTCTAAATCACAGACAATGATAATCCAATATTTCCACATAGATCTACATTTATGTGCATAACCATATAATTCATACATTACTGATTAGTGAAATGCCTTCAGTTATTGTGGCTATAATGAATAAGGACAAATTATAATGATGCTCAAAGTATACTGTACCTGCCCAACATGGTATTGGGTTGTGCAGTGAAGATGGAAGGATCTACTACAAAGCGTGTGTTGTCTACAATCAGAGTGACTCTTTCTGAGGTCCTTATGTTGCGGTTTCCCACAGTGGCACTTGCTCCTCCCTCCTTGGGATTCTCGTAGACGAAAACCATTTCTCCAACTCCCAAGCTTTTGAAGGTGCCCTCAGTACTGGACAGGCTGCTATTGCGACTGCTCACCACCCCGCTGCTGCTGGAACCGCTGGGAGAGACTCTCTGAGGCCGTGGACTACTGGGCCTCGATGATGGGCCACCATCACGTTCACGGTCTACAGACAGACAGGCAGAACAACATCCCATCAGATACAAGTAATGACTGAATTACTGACATTTTCTATTAGGCTTGGATGGTATCAATGTAATTTATTTATCAATGTCATTTAAAAAAAAAAAAAAAAACAAAAATACTATCATACCTCGGTGAAATGTCAGGAAGGTATGAAAAGGTAGATACCGCCCAAAAATATTTTCTATCATTTGCACCTCAATTTGGAGGCTTTTGTATTCATGAGAAACATTCTTAAGCAACCAGATTTGGTGGCATCTTTGGTATCATTTTGAGCAATGATCCATGGCTGATCTAAAACAGACAGACTGGTAAGGGCCCGACTCGGAACATGTGCCTCATATCCAGATCATTAAACTATAAGTTTGCTTGGTCTAAACACAAACAGGTGCATTAGTGCTGACTTGATCCATTTCCAGCCAGAAACAGCACAGATATAAACCATGTCTGAGCTGTAAGTTGATTAATGCAGTCAGCTGTTCTCAACAGTAGCTGCCAAGAGCTGTGACCCTCTAACATGACATCCATATAAGCCCTCTATTCTTTCCATGCACACTCACCGCTGTTGTGTTGGCGGGTGGGCGAGGTGACGTTGCGAATGCAGGGGGTGAGCTGGCCTTCTCTCTCATGTGAGGAGTCCCTGGAGCGATCGCTGGAGCGGCGGCGGTCACGTGAACGGTCACAGCCTCCACTGGCACCATGCAGGCTCATCTTCCTCTGTTCAGCCTCCACTCGAGATGCTCGGGCCTGGCTGCTGCTTTTCAAGACAAAAGCATACTTAGCATTCCTCTTTCTTTCTGAAGGCCAGGACATTTTTATTTCACAGCTGTAAAGTCATTACGACACACAGGCACACCCATTCCTGGTGGACAGGCTCACAAGCTTTACAGAGGTTGTGCACACTAGTTCTAAGCACTTAAGTTAGCAAAATATGCTAACACCACTGTGCAATTTTTAACAAAATCCAAGTATAAAAAACCCCAGTTCAACAGTTAGGGAAGTAGCAAACATTATGACTAACATACAGTCCATTCACTTCAACAAGCTTACATATGAGGCTTTAACACGTACGCAACATCAACCAGACCTACCACATTCTCTATAGCAGTATGACACAAACACTGAGAATGCACCTAAGTCGTGATGCTGTCACCTTCAATGTCTAGTCTAACACAAAAGCAAAATCAGAGACGCATGAGCTTCAACACACTTCTTGTGTGATCTAATCAAACCTTGTAAGCACATTTAAAGACGGAAGCACACTTAGAGTTAAGTGCAAACAAATTGTGAATGCACACAAAGACATAAGATATTGCACTGTGCAGCTCATTATTTAAGATTCTGATAGGTCAAATCTGCTTACCAACAGTTTTTAATTTCAGAAAAGGGAAGATGTGATCGGCACAGCTGCTGGATAATAATGTGTAGTCAGTACAAACCCACCCACTGACCACGGTCAAACATCACAGGAACACCTCCCTTGGCCTAAGATAATGCGAACAAGTCTCAGCTCTTCCTGCCTATTCAATTTTGCCATCCTGTGTGTGTCAAAGAGCCAAACACATGATGCATTTTGCATATGTTTTGTCTCTGTTGAGTATAAGGTTATGACAAAGTTAAAACTTCTTCATTTTAGTGAACAAATAAGCACTTGTTACTTTAAAAAAAAGAATAAATACACTGTCATTTAGGAGAATAATTTCCTAATCTGTGACAGATATCACAACATATTGCAGATAATCATCTTGCAATAGCTATTCCAGTGAATTAAACACCTGGCCGTTGTCAAATATTACCATAAAATAGTCCTGCTAACTGATCTCCAACATTACTCATAATGGCCTCATACAACCAGCAAAATTAAAGGGACAGTTACCTTGGTACAAACTGTCCTTCTCTTCTTGTGAGCCTCATGATAGTATGATCTCATCTACTTGTGGCTTTGAAATTAACTTCACAAACACTTATGACTTCATACTAAGGTTACGCCTATCATCTGACACAAGACAGGAGCCATGTACAACATCCAGATAAATAATGAGATACACATATAGAGTTACTGTATGATTGTCATGTGATATATCTGAAACATGCCAGATTATCATTTGACATTTCAAGTAACAAATGCGTGACTAATCTGTAATCCAGCAACAGTCTCGTCCTAACAATGAATGACACTAAACTATGGACTTTTCCCATGAGGTCTGACAGATTGTCAGCTGGCTCACCTCGAATGCTTGCAGAGTTTGCGAGGTCGGCTTGTTGCTTTTCGTTCCCAGTTTTCGGTGTCACTGGAGTTACTGTCATATGACTGCAGACGTGCTGCCATCACCCGTACAGAGGGGAGTCCGGTCTGGATCTTTCACCGTTCATAATCTGGCTAATGGCGAAATCAACAAGTCAGTTGGAACTGGCACCTAGCAAACCCCGGGCTAGCTGTTGTCAGCTAACAAAACAGTTTGTCAGCGAGTTCACGTGTGCTGTCGACTTGAATGTAAACGAAGCTGGATGACCGAGGTTGTCGTTGGCGTTGAATTTCTGGAGTGTTACACACCTCTGAACAAAATCCTGTCAACGTTGCTGTCAGATTGAGTCAGCCTACGATCCGGTTAGCTAGTCTGCCGTGTTAGCATACCTAGCTAGCTAACATTAGCTGCCGTAGCTAGCGGTGCGATTCAACACTATTAACACAGTATTCTGAGACAGCTGTGTGGCTAGTGAAGTTGTCCCAACAGTATGGACATAAATGATGTCACATTCTAGGCAAATATGGTAAAATATAAAAAAATAGCTACCCAGTTGACTACGTTTTCCGCTGTAGTTTAATCTGCTAACCAGCCATCTCCTTTCAAAACACTCAGCTGACGTTCGACGTGCCGACCGTTAGAGGCTTGACGTGATGACGCACACACAGCTAGAAAGTATAGCTACTGATAAACTTATTAATTACATAAGCTTTGTCTGAAAAGCCGATTAAGTTTGAAAATCAAAATGTTTTGAAGGCTACAGATTTGTTTTCAACAGCGAGTAGAACGATTTTTATTTTTTCTAAATAGGGAGTCGAGACAAGTCTCGCGATATTTGACACATGCAATTTTTTTCTCCCCCTAACTTTATTAAAAAAGTAAGATGACACAAAAACAGTTGTAAGTATTTTGGTTCGAAAGATTCAACAGCTATAATGTTCTTATTCCTTGTGAAAAATAGCGCATAGGTTTGAATCAAATTATAAAGTAATATATTTTTCAAATTGTAATTACATTTACGAGGAAAATTTGCTTTTGCTTTTCTTTAGATCTGGCAAAATGATGCCATCTGAACAGCACATGGTAATACAGATGTCAAATAGTATTGTAAGTAATAAATCAAGCAAGATCATACCAAAATAAATATAGCTGTGTTTTAGAAAGTGCTCTCTGGGTGCACTTCCTTTCATGCTTTTTATAATCTGTCCATCTCATGGTTATTGTAAGATCACAGAAAATAAAAATAGATCTTGGTTTCTCTGCAGATGCAAAGATGGACAATTATAGACATAGTAAGTCCAGTAATAGGCTTGTAGTAGCTCCAGCACCAGTTATTCAGAAATAGTGAATTGATTGCAGGGTCATGGTGGAGTAGCTTGCAGATGAAACAGGCCAGGCCCCTTAAAACATCCTTTGAGGGTGGCAGCAGAGAATACACCTCTCTGGGTGGGACCCTAAGAACTACATGCTGTACCTCATCCTCTCTATATAGAATACTACGGCATTAAATTTCCACACTGTGGGACGAATAAAGGTATATCTTATCTTAAATGTCCAAGTGAATTTCAAGAAAAATTCAAATCAAAATAAGTTTATGGGTGCTTGTAAGACCGTGAGAAATAAATTCATAGAGCCAGCCTCCATAGTGGCAGCTAAGAGTTTGTTTCAGAGAGAGGCAGAGTGGCAAAGGAAAGCTCTACTACTACTAAATATTATAATAATAATAATAATAATCTGAAGCAAAAAAGAAGTAATACAAAAAGTAATTCACTACAATTTAGACATCATTAATCACATTATTGGGCAATATTGCAAGGGAATTAAGATTAAGTGAAATATCTATCACAGTCTAGAGGTGATCATTTAACAACATATGGGATATGAGATGGAAAGAAAATCAGGTATTTATGATATTAAATTGTTTCCACTGTTACATAATCAAACCTTGGCTGTTTTATCATACATCACCAGAATAGTTTTATCATAGACAGATGAAAAGGTAACAGATTTTGTAAATTGGAAGAAATGCTACAGACGGAGAACTTTGAATTATTTATCAGTAAATACAGAAGGAATTATCTGCTGAATCAATGCCATTTCAATTTATAAATTCAGATATGAAATGTTGGAAGATGCTGAAATTACAGAGTCATTCATATGTAATCCAAGGCAAGATAATTGAAATCATCAAGATATATTTGACTCATTAAGCATCTTGTTGATTTTTTTTTTATATAGGTTTCAGCTCATAAAGGGACACACAGGAAAACAAAGAGGTAAACAGATTACAGTGCCGGGGATAAACAACAGTGAGATCTGAAAAGTGTGACGTGAGCAAGTTCAAACAGATCTTTTTAGTAGAGATTTTGTGGGAAGGATTTAGTAAAATTTGTATGTTGAAGTCAGGAGCAGAAGAGGAGACAACAAACAGACTCATATTCCAAGTACAAGCAGAAAGATCATGCCAATCAAAACGAGAGTACAAATAAATCATTCCTATTCCTTTAAGTAAGGGCATGAAAGGATCCCTACATTGTGCAAGTGAAACAATACATACAGTACATGTAAGACTAGCTGTTTAGTTGGTCCTTATTTGTGCATTACAGTAAACAATATGTATTTTCAATAGTGTATTTTGACACCACACTTGTCGCCAGAACAGGAGAGTATAAGGTCGTGTTTAACTTTTTAAAGCTCTTGTATGAAGGCCTACTTTTTTTTCCATATGATGGCCTCAGATATTGACTTTAATACTATTGTTAGACATTGCAAAAGAATGTAAACAAATAATTTAATGAAATATAATTTAAATATTTAACTTACAAGCAAGAAATAAATAAAAAGAAAATAACATAAATGGTAATAGACTGCGTTTATAGCACTTTTCTAGTCTTACCAACCAGTCAAAGAGCTTTACATAGCAAGTCCACATTCACCCATTCACACGCACATTCACACAAAACATAAAAAAATAAAGAACAAAAACATAAAAAATTAAAAAACTAGATAAATAAACAATAAAAAAGACAACAGCTAAAAATAATGTTTCACTGTCGGATTCTCAAATTTTGCATAGGGCAGGTTGTATTCAGCTCATCCACATGTTTGATCCGAGCACATCATTTGGGAAAATACTTTTAATATTCCGTGATTGTGGTTTGGCGCTTGCAACAATTATGCCCTTTAACTTTTCTTGAAGCCAGTCCTGTCTTTCTCCCACTTGTTTGTGCTCCCGAACGTTGTGCATGAGCTGCACCTCACTGATGGTTCTCTTTCTGCAGAAACAGAAAACACCACTTGTAACTTAAGGAGGATCCCTTCATCAAGAATGACTTTTTTATAATTATTCATTATCAATATTTTAATTTCACTTTTTAACTAATAACTGAATTTACCTCAATGGTTTAGCCTCGGTGTGTAAACTGATGAGGAAGAGTATCAGGACCAAAGTTTCCAAGTGCCTCAAAGAAAACATGTTGAGTAACTGAAAAAAAAATTCAATCAAACAGTGGTCAGAAAATTTATTTTATTGCCTCCCAACATAACATTTGATTTGACTCCTTTGATTATATCCAATCATACAATAATATATTCAAAAACCCATCCACTGTCATGCCATTCTTACCAGGTTTTCTGTCCTTATATCCAGGAAAGAGTATGGCAGTATCACGGCCAAGAAGTCAAACCTGTTGATCAGTCTTTCGTGCAAGGAAGGCTCTCTCCTTTATATACAGCATAGCCCTCCCCTGGTCATCAATGAGCCATTTTCACTGTTGATGTTGATGTCACTTTTCCAATGCATCGATGGTCACAGGCATCTGCATGACACCACCTCCGCCACTACTCACTACTAACTCATCTTTCAACACCTCTGCAAAGCGCCCTGCTCGTCACACTGTTTTTCAACTTGTTCCATTTTCACTCTTCATGCTGAATAATGTGACTTTTGTCATGACGCTTATGTGCAACATATGAAACGCTCTGTGAAACAAATATTGGTGGAGATATCTCTAATTGGATATGTCTCATGCAGATGGACTGCAGTGAAAACATATACTCTCTGAAATGGCAATGACTGTCAAGCTTAATTTATTAGCAATGCAATTTATTTTATGGTTCACCACATGCAAGCATCTAAAGGTCGTGAAGAGGTGCAACTGGGTTGTGAGACCAGTCCGGTGCTGATTAATAGTTATTCTCAACCAAAGAAGAAGAAGTGATACAGACGGTAGTATTCAGTGCAGGATGTTCATAGAGTCAGGAGACTGCACCTGCTCTTTGATTGAATTTCTACAGATCATCATTCAAAGTTCTTTCACACTTGCCAAATTATCTGTCAATGACGAATCTCACCGTAGAACCTGTTGATTATATATCTTGCATCGGCTGTGGAGCTGTCACAAGTATCTCGTCTTCATTGAATATAAAATTGAACTAGTTATTCACAATTTAATTAAAACAGCACAACCATTTTTGGTGCTTTTGGTAGCTGAAAATGGAACCAAAATTTATTTATTCATTTATTTATTTAACAAATGTTCTCATTCAAAAGAAATGAGCTGTATCATGCACACTTGTTTGACTGTGTATAAACTTGCAGTATGAGCGGCCCCATCTGTTGTGTCACACATTAAATCAGTAAGAACTAGATTTTGAAAAAGCCCTGCTTTGACAAACATACAGTTAACTTTTTGAATGTGTAGCATTGCAGTTGTATGATGTATGGGTTGTGGATCACCTTGTCACAGTGTCACAAGGTGCATTAGGTAACCATGAAAGACATTTTCTAAATGTGGCAAAGGAATGGCTATGCCATGACTGAATGAATAAGTGCCACAGAAGGACCTATATCTTTCTGTCATTAAGGCTCCCTGCACAATATGCTTTGTATTTACAGTGTCCTCTTACAATATTGCGAGTTATACTGTTTCTTTTTAGGGGGGAGGGCGTTATTTTCTCTTTTACATTTCAAGTGATGACTTAACTCCCAAATCATTAAACACTTTTTTATAATGCAGCAGTTTACCATTTTATCTCATGTACAAGTATTACATAAATTATTATGATGGCTGTGTTACAGCACTTGTTCTACATATGATCCCATCTGTCAATATTGTAATTTAATGTCAGACTTCTTACAATCTAAGTAAATAAGATTAACAACATTTGCATTTCGAATTGGAAATGTTGCTGATCTGCCACAGAAATCCAAATAAGGATGTAAGGTTGGTATAACAGGCCAGTACACCTGACTCGGGCTGGTCCTCCTCCGGGAGAAACAAAAGAGTACTTGTAGGGCCATAGTTGATGCTGACCTGTGTCTTTATCAGCTCTCCCCATCACACACGAAAACAGCACTCAGCACCGCCTGTGGTTTCAAGTAGGCTAGATTTTTTGTACATGTGCAGTACACTCAGCCGAGTTGCTCTCATTACCTCATGCGGTCACAATGTGAGCCATCTCAGTAATGGTATGCAGCTGGTGTGCAAGGGGACTTGACAGGGATTGATGGGAAGAATTGCACGCAAATCATTAACTTGGGTCACCCCCATGTCACAAAGAAAGTAATGCACATAAAAATTACTCATCTCTTTGAACTATATATAAATGCATGGGCTGTAAATAGGCTGCCTCTGAACATAAAAGATCTTGAAAGCACTTTCATTGATTTTCAGATGGTTATTTTCACAATACTTCCTATTCATTTAATGTTTTATCTTGCCTTTTGTGTTGCTGTTCTGTATAAATTAATAATAGCTGTTTAATTCATTTCAATCCAATGTGTGAGATTCTCAATGTATTCATGTTTTTTGTATATCCAACAAGGAACAGATTCATTTATCTGGCCTCTGTATTGTATGTTTAAAGGTATGGAAGGACACCAGGACTATATAATGCTTTCCCAGAAATCTATAAATGGAGTTACTTTTTTCATGAAATGAGGTCACCTCACTTGAAGATATCATGTAACGAAACAGGATATATTTAGATTGTCGACATCATCCAACCTTTGCCTGTGAAACCAAACAAACACATAGAATACATATCTAAATCATAACGTTTGGATAACAATTTATTGCTTATGAAGGAGTTAGAATCCAGTACAGCAGTAAATCATTCAGATGTGTGTGCATCCAAGTCTTCTTGGAGCTACTCAGCCGTTTCTTTGCCAAACCAAATGTTTTTCATCCTCCATGAAACAGATTTGCAGAGATACTGTATGCCAGTCTTGTCAGTGTCATTTTATGTGGATACCCACACTCACATCAATCTATCACATACTTTTGCAATGTCCATCTGACTACCCGGCACAGGTGGTGGTGGTGTCAAGTTAGTAGTTAGTATCTCCTCACTGTTGTGCACAAAGAACATTGAGTCCACAGACAACAAAGAAAGAGGTCGGCAGGACAGGGCCAACACGGAACTGCCCACTTTTTCTTCATTATCATCATAATCATCACTGTCATTCTCATAGAAAACATGATAATTATCAACAACATATACTTTTTCTACTTTTTTCCTTTAAAGGGGAAATTCATCTGCATCAGAGCACAGGTACAGCTGTGTGAAGTCTGATAAAATGCACCATACCATCAAATGGAAATACTCTGTTTCAAAACTCAAACTAAAACTGTTGAAACTAAAGTTCTGCAGGTTTGGTTTTGTAAGCTCAACTGCATGAATTAATGAGGTGACAAAACCACTGAGAGGTTAAGGTGAATAATATTGATCATCCCGGTACACTGCAATTTTCTGCTGAGAACTCTTGGGTCCTGGCATTCATGTGGATGTTACTTTGACACGTACCACCCATCTAAACACTGCTGCAGACCAAGTACACCCCCTCCCCACTCACCAGATCTCAATCTGACTGAGCATCCATGAGATGCATGGGAATCCATGGAGGCCCGACCTCACAACCTGCAGGACTCAAAGGATCCACCGCCAGCGTTCTGGTCCAAGACACCACAGGACTTCCCCAGAGACCCTGTCCCCATGCCTCAACAGGTCAGAGCTGCCTTGGCTCCACAAGGGACACAAACAGTGGTATGGCTGATTGGCAGGTCTGTACTGGCAGTCTGGCGATCCATCTGTGTAATGTCAGAGGTCAAGCAGGAAGTAATCAAATGAAATCAAGACAGAAGGGATTTTGAATTGAAAATACAAATAAAATGAATAAAGTATCAAAAAAGTAAAAAGGCGGAGTGAAAAAAGTCAGAGACAAAAAGATAAGAAATGTTGAGATTGATGCTGCAAAATGTTTTGATGATGTTACTGATGCCAGTGCGAGTGCCACGCAAAATATTACTAGCTCCAGGGATAGCATTAACAGTTTGAAAAGGAGGAGGAAAGAGTCTGGATTCCAGTGTAGAGCAGGGACAAGAACAGGAGTCTGCTGCAGAGGACGAGCAACATGACGACCTCCCAGCAGGTGATACTGCCGGTGCTATTAATCAGATCACTCACAATAAAAGCAGAGAGCTATATATATATACGAATCTATGAAGGACTCTCTGTCAAAATAAGCAGAGGGAGGTACAGTTGTTGTTGCTGTGAGAAAATGGGGCTGGTTCAGATGAAGGTTGCCAGGGTCAAATTTTCCGGGTCTGACCCTGCTGAGTGATGTATGTTGACCTTGTCCCGACAGCAAATTAATACAAGTAGTAAACATATAACACTCTATAAAGAAACAAGCAAAACAAAAACATTCATATAGAAAACGCTGACACAAAGGTAAATCTGTGCAGGAGATGTGTAGAGCAGCAGATAGAGAGACTGTTTCTGCTCTGTACATAGTTTCTGTACCACCTTGATTTATCCAGGGGAGGTTAAGCGTGTACTTGCTCTTTTCTGGTTATGCTCTGTTGGACATTCACACAGTTATACTTTCACACCTGAAAGCTTCCCAGTAAAACCTGGTTTCTTCTGCTATTGAACATGAAACAGCTTTAGTATCATTGTTAAGAATGGCAGTATAGGTAATTGCTAGTGTTGGGGAATTGTATATGCAGTTAAACTTAAAGTATAAAAATGATCTCAATCAGCCTGAGAGGTCAAATAGTCATCATAATCATAATAAGTCTTGGACAGTTTGTTGTTGTCTGTTTCGTGTCATATTTTCTGATAATTGCACACCATAATTATAGCTTTCATCCACAAGAGGTCGCTGTGATCCAACAGTTCACTGAAGCAGACAAAATCCACTGTAATTCCTCTTCAAACAAGCTGTTAAAATAGTTATTTTTGGAAAGACTTCTAGAATCAATATGTGTACAACAACACAGAGTTTATACTCAGCACTTCAGTAAGTGATTAAAAAGTGATAAAGCAGAACAATATGAAAGCACAGAAAAGGGTGACCAAATAATGAAAACAGGAGGCTCTACAGTGCAATAACAATATAACCAAGGACTGAAACACAGAATAATAATCTACACTTTTTAGTTAAGACTTCAAATTTTTGCCTACATCCTGGCCTAGGAGAGCCAGCTCATCTATTGTCACTAAATTTAATAGCAGGTGGTCAGTGGATCCACACCAGCTCTGGAAATCTTTACTATTGGCCATTTTATGGATGGATGGATGGATGGATGGATGGATGGATAGATAGATAGATAGATAGATAGATAGATAGATCCCAAGGGAAATTTGGGCATGATGGACAGGAGTTTATTAAGGGAAACCAGCTCCATGCCAAACTCACGGACCCAGCTCTCCTCACCAGCCTGTCCAGCGTCCCCCCTCTTAATGCTGCCTCCCCAGCACATCACAGCAGATAAGAGAACTGACTGGTAAAACATCAATGGTAGTTTCCTACAGATGTTGCAGGTCCCCATCCTCCTCAGAAAAAACAGGCGGGTCTACCTCTTCCTGAGAGTATCTGCGTCTGACATCTATCTTACGGCAATCAGCTGTGCTATTATATTATGCCATCTTTCTCCCAAAACTGTATTAGTGCCACTTTCTACAACTGTGCACAAATAGCTCTGGTCAACAGCAGTTGTGCCTTAAGTGGTCATTCATTTACACCAGAAACACCACAACATATCCACATTAACGTGCCATGCATGCAGACAAACACATTTAAGGTTAGGCAAGACAAATTAAACACTAACTGAGAATGGGAGCACATCTCAATTTTTATGTCATGCATAAAAACTGAATGCTGTTTTTCCATGTTTTTGACTCTGAGGACAGTCAGCAGACCTGTCCCAGACAATGAGAGGTCTGGATCATTCATAATGGAGCACCAGATCAAAAATGTATTCTGGCCCTAAACCATTCACTGCTTGAGAAAACCAAGAGTGGTATTTTATTATCAGATCTATGACATGGAACAACAGGAAGCCAGTGTAAAGATCTGAGACCTGGACAATGTGACCCACTCTCCTGGTCTTAGTGAGGACTCTAGCAAGAGCATCCTGAGTCAGCTTCAACTGTCTGATCAACTTTTTTTACAGTCACCTGTGAAGAATCACAGTAGTCTAGGAACAAAATATAGAGAATATGGATTGGAAAAGTTTTGTTCTTACAGTGATACTATGTCTTAATGGGGATGTTGAAATTTAGGTCCATAACTACGCCAAGATTTCTGGTCTGGTTTGGAATCTTTCATTTTAGCAGCTGGAGGTAAGCACTGACTTTTAATCGGTCTTCTTACTTACTCAGTGCTTGTATTGGACCATAGTCACCTGGTAATATCATCATATACATCTATGTGTCATCTGCATAATTAGAGTAGTTGTTGTTTTCCATAATTTGCACTAATGGGAGCATATAGATGTTAAAAAGAGGAGGCCCTTGGGGGACTCCACTTATCATTTATGTAGACTGAGATGTGTAATTATTGACACAAAGTTGTCACTGTCCTTCCAATGGGATTCAGCCCAGTTTAAAACAGCACCAAAAAGTCCAGTTTTACCTGCTAGATGATAGTGGTGCAGCAGCAAATTCACAAACAGTAAATGACAAAAACACACATAATGAGGTAGGTAAGAAAAAGAGAGAAGAATGCAGTGCTGAGATCTAATTATATTGTTCAGGGCCAAGAGGGTGTTTTCAATTATTGGATTTAAAATGGGAGGTTTGATAAAGGCCTGTAATGGATCGGTATTGAGTTGTCCGGATTAATATTTTTTATGAGTGGCTAAAGAAAAGCAGTTTTCGGGACGAGTTGGAAATAGCCAGAGAAAAGGTAAGTGTTGACTGTTTTCAGTAGATCTGATGCCATGCAGTTACAAACACTTCTGAGAAAGCCAAGACGGCAGGAGGAGGATTTCAGACGTTGCACAATTTCCTCCAAGGTTGTATGGTTGATAGGATCAAATTGTGCCATGTTAGTTGAACTTGTTTTAAGTGGATGTAAAGACAATAAGGCCTCTCTACTTTATATGGAGGAACTGATGTGTGCATAATTTTGTCAGTAAGAACACTCATTGCGTGATTTCTTGGAAAAAAATTCAGGTGCTGCTGACACAGGAGGGCTTCAGTATTAGCAAATGAGGCACATGCATCATCACTGTTTTTGGCAATTATGTCAGAGAAGAGGGACTGCCTTCTGTTTGACACTTCAAAATTATAAATGTGTCTCTCTTTATAAATGTCATAATTTTGTTTCATAATTTGTTTTTCACCACCTGCGTTCAGCTTTTCAGCACTCTCTTTTAATCATCTTTACCAGCGTGGCATTTGTCCACGGTGCTTTTTTCCTAGCAGAGACTACTTTCACCTTAGATGGGGCAATGATATTAATAACATTTATAATTTTAGAACTGAAATTATCTTCGAGATCACTGACTGAGACCAAATCAGGGGCAGGTGGGGAAAAGAGCTTGATGGAATAATTCACTAGGGTTTTCTGATGAACTCCAAACATATGTGAAAAAGGAGCACAGGAATTATCAGCAAGAGCAACATAAGTCACTACGATCAATCAGAAAATGCTTCAACCAATACAGGATTTTTGCTCAGTGGCAACCAAAGTACATGCAGTTTAGGCTAATGCAGGCTTATGCTTATACACATTTTCAGATTTACATATGACATTTAAGTACGTTGTATGTAGTGATTAGCTTCTGCAGTTTGAGGTGAAAACTGTCAAATTGCTTAGTCTTTACCTAATAAACCATTTGCCCAACATGCATACAAATATAAATGGCTAAACTAGACAACATTCTTTTTCTCAAATAACAGCTCCTATATATAGTCTGATTTGTGAAATAAGGCAGGTAGGACAGGATAAACAGTGGTTTCAGTGGAGTGAGTAATGTAGGTTAAGCACGTGTCTGCTTTGAGATGAAGTGAAAAATGTCACTGCAGCATCGTCTGGGGTAAAAACTGTGCAAAAAACAGAATGCAGAAAATCCTACAGCGTGATACTGGCATCCACTTTTAGATTAAGTGAAAAACACCTCCTGCTGGGCTTCTCTAGCATTTCCAGGTACTTGGTGGAAAGTTGAGACTCCGCTCCCATGTGGCTTGATTTGACTGAAATACAAAGGCAGTGAGATGGTTTCAGAGCAAATGGAATTTAAAGTAGAAGAGCTTTATCCAGGTATAAATATATGAGTGATTTAATTGAACCAGAGAGCATTTCAGCTATCATTGCCGAGCCTTTTGTTTTACAATATATAGTGTTGCTGGTTTCGCTGTGTTTTCCTGTTCACGTCTTGGTACTACATTTTTACATTCATACTTCTTCTTACATTTTGTGAAATATAGTATTATATTTTACCCGTCTCATACTACTCAGGAGCAGGTGATAGCTTTGGATTATCAAGTAATATGCTTTCTTACATTTTCAGACACATTGGAATACATTTGTGGAAAAGAAATGTATTAAAGTTTTTTTTTTCTGCCTTAAGAACAAAACATTGTACTGAATACATATCAGGAACAACAACAAGAAAACACTGTAACAGGAAAATATTTTGTGCCATGAAGTTTGCTGGAAGAAATGTACTTAAAATGCATCCTCATTGAGTTACAGGTGACAGCACTGATGCAGTATTCAGTCATTTCCATGAGGCTGTGAAAACATGCTCTATTTACAAAATTCCCAATTTTCTTGCAGGAATGGACATTTGAGTGCAACACATTCAACACTCAATCTGGAAACATATGAAATCATTTTAATGGATGTCAGGTATAAATAAACTCCATTCAATATAGATACTATACCTGACTACTCTAAAGTGCCTGCTCTTTGATATAGTAGGTAGTCCACTCTTGATCAAATAAATATTCACTGAACACAAAGGCGGTCTGACAGCTGCCACTTCTTCAATAAAGGCTTTTCATACTTTTGTTTGGATCTGTGCCACCTAAGTGTTACCTTGATAATCATAATGCGTACTGACTCAAACTGAGCCACTGCTGTGCCAGCAAAATGCCGGAGTTGGCTCACCTACCCTCTTTTCCTGCTGTGTGAGATGCAGGAGTCCTCACTCACTGGTCTGCTGGACGAACTACCTCCGCTACCCACTGCAGCAAACTACATAGTCAAATGTTCATACTAGGGAATAAAAAATTTTTTTTTGCCAATTTAACTATGCTGGTGTTCTAGGGATTTGATTTTTGTGTCATACATGAGTGCTCTTCTGGTTGATTATGGCATCCACTGCCGTTCTGTTTTACACAACCAGCTGGACTGGTCATGGACTGTAACGGTTGAAGATGGAGTGGGGAAAAAAAAGAGGTCATGCATAAAGAATATTGATGTGAAATTATTAGCCAAAATTTGCTTAAATCACCTTCAGTCTATTTCCATGAAGAGCCATCACTACCTACTGCATATTGCATTTATAAACTTATTCGTAAACCTGCAATAACTGATATTTTTGGCCACTTGAGGCAGTGGAAACAAGCTGACATATCATCATCTTTTAAGCTGATATAGTGAACCAGTTTGTAAAGAGCTGGTTATTTACACAGCAGTTAAGGAGCAAAATTATCATTCAATTCAGAGTCATGTTTCTGGCCACCTGGTGAATGTAAGTAAGATATTCACTCTCCTTTAGCTCAGTTTTGATTTAAATTTGCTTCTTTTTGGCACCATCCCACTTTGTTTCATCAAATGGTCCACATTCATACATTAATACTGAGCTATAACCAGTATTAAGAAGTCCTGGGACTGTATGGCAAATGTATTACTTTTATATCAATCACTCCTCCCAGACCAACACAATGAGTTATAACCGCTTTGTAGTTAATGCCAACTCACAACATTTTTGAAGCTTGATAAAGAAATAGTATAGTTAACTAATGTACTAATGGTATTTTAAAGGAATAGTTTGACATTTTTGCTTTCTTGTTGGGAATTAGTACTTTCAAACTATTCAATTAAAGTCCTAATTTGAGTCTCTGTATCCTCTGTTAGTCTCACAGTGAATGACAGGTGCTGTAAAAGAAGCACAATTTAGCAGTTTTTTTGATTGTTTGTTTTTTTGCTTTTAATTTCAAACCTACATATTGTCTGCACCATTCTTAGTTAAAGGACTGATGCACTATATGCACTGCACCATTTTACCAACTGACCTCAAATCTACAGGTATATTTCAAAGTGGATAAATGCACACATAATCACACCTCCATCGTTTCTTCAAGTTCTGTTTTTAAGCCTGTATCAACGTCACAGTAGCACGATCTAACTATAAAATACCCAAAAACAACAGCAAAAGCAGATTAGCAAGGCGTTGTTTGAGATAAAAAGCCCTCAAGACTGTTCTCGCTGGTGTTCTGCATCACATATTGATTTTCTCTCAAATCTATTTACAAAGATTGTTGCCTTGCTTGGAGCCCAAAATGAAATTCATAGGAGTCCAAATGAAATTCATGGAAAAATACTGGCTCCAGATTGTAATTAGTTGTGATCAGTGTGGTTAACGTGGAAAAACAGTTTAGTGTGATTGATTTTCTATCCTCTCATGCTCTGTAACTTCCCCTGTCTTTTTAAGAAATCAACATATTCCTACAATCTTGATCGCTGTATGTGCAGCAAAGATAAAGCTGAGCCACAAAGGGCCTGACATCCCTAATTTGTGAGATGGGACATTGCTTATATACGTGTTTAAATTCATATAGTAACTACTACGTAAAAATATTTGATTTGCAAGTTCCAATTTAGTACATTTGTTTGGCAGTGTTTGGTTGGCTTTCTCCTCTGTTTACACTCCTACACTGAACAAAGCTGAGAGCAGATGCAGCAAGTGTGTGATTCATCATTTGAAGCCTTGAGCTTTTGATCATTTGAACATTTATGAATTTTAAAGTGCACACATTTGATACTCTCAGTGCGTTTGCGGCTTAAATAAACAGAGCTTCCTGTCAAATGGCTTGTGGAGCGCACCTCACTTATAAATGTTTGTGCCATTCCTTCAAAAGCAAAATTTATCTTAATTTCTTCTGTGCAAAATTTACTCATGTAAAGTCCTGACACATCCTTTTCAATGGGAATGGAAACTTCTTCTCTCTAGCCAATGAATATTTAATGTAGAGAAAGGTTGCTTTAATAAAATAGTGCGCAGGCCAGTCAAAGACATGTTGGACCAAGAATGTCTAGGGGGAGCTTCTGTTGCCTCTGTGAGAGAAAAATATCAGCCTGTGAATACTAAAAGGGACAATAACAAAGCAGGGAGACAGACAGGAAGAAAAAGAGAAAGAAGGAGAGATTCATCTGCATATTTATGTGGGAAGTAAAATCAGTTTGGAAAGCTAATAATTTTGTTTTCTGTAGTTGCTCTCCGTGGATTCTGCCAACATCTATAATTTTCTCATAGGTTATAATGTGCAGCTCACAAGTCTCTGCCGTCACTTTACTCTGGTGTCACGCAATAAAAAAGAGCAATGAGCTATTAAAGTGTGGTCAACAGCCTTGTTTCAGTCTCTGCACAACACTGTGCCATATGCCACAAGATGGAGTTGAGCTACATAATGCATACAGTATTTTCAAAGATTTAGGTGTGACTCAAAGGGGACGAGGACACAAACACAGACACACAAGCAGGATTGGTTTCGTTATAGCACAAAGATAAGGGTAACAACACCAGAAAGGGTTTGGCAGGCAGACTTTAACCCTCACCGGAGGTATGACAGGATGCCACATTGCGAATGGGACCTCAAAATAACATCTTGGCACTGTGACTCAAGACTTAAAAGTCGCCACCTGTGGAAATTTAGAAAGGTTCAACTTTGTGCTGACGTCCTCTGGGAGCAACAACCTGTAGAAAACCAATCACACTTGTCTTTATTCTCTAAGGAAACTCAACTTCAGCACCTAATAGTACTTTAAATAAAAGGGAGGAAAACCAGGTCATCGCAGTCAATAGCTTCCAGATTCATTGTGATCAAACCTAAATGAGCAACTGGGACTTAATAAGAAGAAAAGCAATCCATGAAAATACATTACCCAGAGAATTAAATGCTTGGCCGTGTACCAGTATAGTGGCATTAGGAAAAAATAACTGCATAATCAAAGCTGAGTGTCAACGTTAGACACGCCAGCAATCCAGCAATCCATATGTGTGAACACAGAGAGGAGGCCATAACATGGGTAACAGGTGACAGGCAGTCTGCCAGAAATGGCTGGTATATACTGTACTGTACGCTGCGTTCATGTCACATTATTCAGACCTTATTATGGGCAGTCAAATGGGAAACATGTGAGCGTCCTAGTTGTAATTGGAAATGTCGAGAATTTCTGACAGCTGGGATATCCCACACTTGGCGAAAAGAACGACATGTGTGTCCTTAAACCTGTGTCGAAGCCTCCATCACCAGCAGTTACATCTAAATGAAACATCAACACTATTACAACTCAGTTAAGTCAAAGGCAACTATATACTGTTTGTAACGGTTTTAGCCTTTTAACAAATATGCAGCACAGCTGATTTGTTATTCAAATGATGCGACTACAAGACAAGCAGTGGGAGTATCGGTCTGGATGAGACATGAACAAGTTTCCTGTTCCTCCCAGTGTGCTGATATTATATGGAACAAGTGACTAGCAAAGTGTGGGAAGGTTTACTACTGTAATGTCTTTACAGTGTCTCACAGTGTGGACTCACAAAGCTGCAGGTGATCCATCAGTCCAGGTCTCAGATCTTTAGACTGGCTTCCTGTGTGTGACCTGACTTTAACTCTCGGTTTGTAAAGCACTGAGTGGTTTAGTACATTTTTGACCTGCTGCCATTATGAGCCGTCCGTTGTCAAAACTAAAGGAGAAGCATTCAGCTTTTATGCGCAACATATCTGGAACAAACTTGCTGTAAACTCCTGGTTTGAGTTCTGCTCACACTTCTTTTAAATCAGGACTCTTTTTTTTGCCACTGCATTTAATTAAATTTAATTTGGGACTATTCATATCTTGTAACTGCACTGCAATTTTTATTCTCCTGTTCTCTCTGTTTCATTCTGTTTTATTTTACTCTTTTATTTAAATGTGTCTTTTTATGTTGTTGCCTTGTCTGTCTTTTTTTAAAATGCCCTTTATGTCCAATGTAAAGCACTCTGAATTGCCTTGTTGTTGAAGGGTGATATACAAATAAACTCGCCTTGTCTCTCGTAATGATCCTTCATTAAATGGTGTGGCGCTAAATGGTTTTCGCCTCTCAAGAGCTTACTTATAGCTAAAAATAAAAAGCATTCTTTCTGCAGCAACTTTTTAAAGGATGTGTCAAAGTTGCAAAGTACTTTGCTGAGTCAATACATTTTTTGACAGAGTAACGAGAGGACAAAATAGCCTAAAAAGCGTGAAACACAAAAAGGCAATTAAAGCAGGAATCAAGCAATTAATTACAGCGAATATGATTTTGAACAACAATAGAAGGCAAGGGACGGAGTAATTTTGGATCAAGGATAAAAATTGATTACTCAAAGCTCTGAAAATGAAAAAATAATAAAACAGAATGAAAAAAGACAGTTAAATCATAAATTCAACTCTAAAACTAATCTGCAGCCACAGAAGAGAGGCTACAATTACTGTCTCACTTATTTTGGAGTTTGCTCGGGGCCCTGCAGCGACTGCTTTGGCCGGAGCAGAGGGAGCTACGATAGTCTAGACAAGATGAGATGCATGGATGGATAACCTTCTCAAGGTCTGAGAAGGAGAGACAGGGCCCTATTTTAGAGACGCTTTGGCTCAAGGCTCTATGTGCAGCAGACCAGGTTTGACTGTGGTCTTTGAAAAATGATTTGGGAGGACATGATTGCTTTTTTTACTCGGAAGAAATCAAAATCTGAGTGATTCTTGAAGCTATGAACTGAGCTACACTTAGCGTCTGTTTTCTGTTAACATCTTGTCTCACTCTTGTTTAATTATTAACTAACAAAGCATGCTTTTGATGGGGATAAAAACAATTTGTTATTGTGACTGCAGTGCTGAATAAACAGGAAAATGAAAATAACCATAATATGGCTATTATGCAAATATATATCATGCTTATACTCCTGTTATACTGTTTATATTTGAAAAGCTGCAGTATTTGTATAATTCCTTGATATTCACTCACTGTATGAAATAAAAAGTATGGGACCACATCCAACATTTCTTGCATTAAAAAGTATTAAGATGTTATTAATATTAAACACCAACAGCCACCAAGGCTGACATTTTTCTTAACTTTAACCGCTGAGCTGCATACTCGTTTCAAAAAAGACCTGCGAGGGCTTTGCTTAACCATCAGTTATTTAATCTGATTGAAATGTCAGAAATGTTCTGCATTCCTGTTTTAATTATTATTGAATAATTCAGACATTTTTCTCCTTTCCGTTCTCGAGGCATTTGAACCTCCATCCATTCTTCCATTTATGCCCAGAGAAAATTAAATTCTTAAGCAAGAATCCCAATTCATTTTCAGTTTATTAAGTTAACTCAAAACATCTTAAAGAGAAGTAGCCTCACTGTTTGTGACCATTTGAAGAAGTGAAATAACTCAAGGAGGAGAAAAATAAATTGAAAAGACTATAAATCTATATAGATTTCCAGAAAGTTTGACATTTTTGAAGATTTGCTTATTAATTATCTTGATGAGAGTAAGACAAGAAGATCGATACCATTCTCACATTTGACCTTATTGCTAGCAGCTGGTTAGCTTAGCTTAGCATAAAGACTGGGAGCAGGGGGAAACTCTTCTGAAGGTAAACTTCCTACCAGCCTCTCTAACATCTCACATGTTGGCCGCCTGGAAACCTCATGTTGACTCCAGGAAGTTACTGTGCCCGGCCAAGAAATAGTCTTCATATAGTCTTTTTCAGTAAATTGTATTTGAAATTATTGCAATTGGAAGCCATTCGTATTGTTTTCCTGGTCTCTTATGTCTGTGTCCACGTTTCAGCCAAAATAACTAAAGTACCATTGTACAGAAGGTAATTATATGTACACACTGCTAATAGAAACTAATGTACTCTTAACTATGCTGAATGAACATTAGTAAGAAACAAGCAATGTGTCACCATTTATCTGTGTGCTGATGTAGGTGCAATGTGAATGTAATGTGCATCAGGTCAAAAGGTCAATGAACTTTAGTGTAAAGAAGGAGATGAATGCATGGAGTGGATTACTGACATTTCGATCAGCTGTGGCCATCACAGTCGTTACCATAAGTGCTCTACAGTCGTGGCCTGTAATTACCTGAATTGTGAGAAAGATTGAAACACAAAGTTATATTTATTGTATAAAACATACACCATGTGTTGCATTAAAAAAAAAACGACTTCAGCTAAAGGAGCATTTTTCTGTATTGGAAGGAAATTGGACAGGAAATTGGCCTCTAACTGTGCAGGTCAGTTTAGCTGCAGGGGTTTCAGTTCGGCCTTTTTTTTTTATAGCTGAAGCTGAAATAAAGAGCGATAAGAGGTTATTTGCAGTTCATGTTTGAGAGCCTTGCAGGAAAGAAAGAAAAAGCTGGCAGTGCTATACCGCACTAACAAGTTGTGATTCCCAACCTGCAGACTTGAGCAGGTGACAGAGATGAGTGTTGAGGCTGAAATAAATTGCAGAGCTGTCAACTAGAATAAACCACAGAGCTTACTGGCAAACTGTCCCCAACAGTTTGAGTACAGACGCTGCTCTGTGCATAAGACTTACATCACCACGGATGGAAAATGTCTTTCCTGGAGTCCTCCCAAGATAATGCCGATAAGTTCTGTCTGGTGCAAAACTATTTTTCAGTAATACGTTTCAGTGCCTGTTTTTCCCATAAACCAAGACTGAGAGCTTTATCATCTGTGAGAGTTTCTAGATTAGTTAAATACAAAATATAAATCCTAGCAGTTAAGCTATTTTAAGAAAGTATCCTCCTCTTACCAGATTGGGAAACATGCAAAACTGAACAGCCTTCAAAGGAAGTAAATGACAGCCACTCACATTCAGCGCAACCCAGTAATCCACCTGTAATTTACAGCCAAATGGCAGCCGGCACCGGAGCTTGAAAGTGTTCTGCTTTGTTGGAGGCTGTATGAATAAAAATTGTATCAAATTGTTTTGATTGATTGTAGTTTGTAGATTGTTGTCTGAACAAAATGTAAGAGGGGTAAACAATGACCAAAGGATAAACACAGAGCAATAAAAGAATAGAGCTTTACCCTGGAGAATCACAGTTTTGGCAGACTTAAGTGTCTCTGTGTGCTCATCAGCAAATATTACAGTGACAAGATATATATATAAGATATAAATATAACCCTTGATTGAATAGTTATTATTTGAAAAATGAAACAGACAGAGGACTACTGATGGTGCACGTCATATTGAAAAGTCAAAAGGATGTGATCATGCATGAAGTATAGTAAAATGCAGGGTGGTATACTCTTGAGGCAAAAAGGCAAGTGTGCATTAAGGAATAAGACTCAGAGTAAACATCAGAATTAGAAAAGGAAATAAAAGAAATCCAGAAGAAAGAAAAAGAACTACAATGCTGCAAAGTGTGTTGGCCTGGTTTGTAGGCAGGCAGTTTCATTTTTCAGCACACACATAAAAAGTAAAACGAACATGTTGTATGTCGCAGATGTGAGGCAGAACGTTTGTGTGCAAGATGTAAATGTACAGTGCAATGCAAAGGCTGAGCATATGCTGAGGTCAGAGGTCACCGTGCTGATGGTCTCTGTGCTGGACTTACAAAAGTTGTGGGTTAGTGAGGATCCTTCATAATCCTACCAGCTCCATCCATCCAGAGCGGGGAGCATAGGTCTGAGCGCACCAGTCTCTGTCCTGCTATACAGTCCTGAGCAGCGCCGTTCCTGGACCTGTTGCTTTCCACAGCACCAGAGCAAAAGTGTTCAGACCCCCAGAGAGCTGTCTGAGCTAGTAAAGCTGTTGCCTCTCTCCATAATGTGTGTGTGAGTGTATGTGTGTGGACCACAGACCTTCCAAATCCACACTCATCGCTTTAGTTTTGCTAATGTTCAATAAGAGGCTTTTGGCCCTGCACCAACAACTTCAGGTAAACACTGCTCGAGCCCACATAACGAGAGCTAATTGAGCCGTGATTAAGTGTTTAAAAGCCAAACACACCGTTAAAGCAGCTGGAGACACAATGCATGTGTTTAATAGTGCTCTTAAGATGAAGTCTGAAAAATAAAGAATAAAGAAAATTCTCTCTATCTAGATGGTATCTGTGCATACATTTGTAAAATTAACAAGGCCTGTTGTCATAAGTGCTCCATAAAGTGTCATTCACTTTGCTCATGCAGCATTAGATGCATTAAACACACTCATGGCTTGAACCACTGAGGCATCTGCTGAGACCCACCAATTTGTCACAGCCTATGGTTTGACAACCCCACACTTGGACTATAAAATAAAATTCATTATGCACGTCTTTACAGTTTTTTAATCTTTAAAGGGTGTAAGTGAATAATTTTCTTTGGAGGGAACCCTGGCTTTTGAGATTAGGCTCCCTACAGCTCCAAAAGAATTTTAAATTTGAGAAACTTGCATGCACTAAGTGACTGCAGCCTCCCGTACACACTGCTATCAGCCAATACCTTTGTTCTCAATGGTATCTGAGCTTAGGCCACAACTTTCCTCCAGGACTGAAGTCAACAAAGGCAGGATTTAAAGTTTTGTTCAAAGGTGATGTGTGCAGAGGCTGTTTGCTGGGGAAAATGAAAAATAAAAAGTTTACAGTAAACCCACACCGCTTCCAATATGCACAGGGCTTAAACATCACGATGCAATTTACATTCAAACCGTTGCTTAAATCTCTGTGAATGATCAACTTTGTATTCTGTGTTGGGAATCGCAGGCACTTTTCTCACAGATCTCGGTCTCTCCTCAGGAAAATCATTATTTCTACCACAGAGCGGAAAAATAATGCATCAATGACAGGTATTGATCTGAGGATACTGCAAAAAACTAAGAGGTGTATCGGAGCATATCAATTCATTAAACTGACTTTGATGTCCATCATTGTGGAAGTCTGACCTCTTTTGCATGTAAGTAATGTTTGAAGGTCACATATTGAGTGAAATATATCAAATAACCGACAATTTGGGAAATAATTGAAGAACTGATTAAAACTCAGCTCATTATTATAAAATGTTATATCATCATTTTCATAATAACTGAATTTTACTGGATGTAATTTTTGCTGATATCCAGTAAAGACGACACTTAATTCAGGTCATTATTTATTTCATATTTATTTATTTATTATTGAATACTTTGGAGCTCCATCCAGGAGAGTCATATTTTAATTAGCTACATTCATGTAAAACAATTATCAGTCTTCTCTAATGTTTGTAATTAAACACCACAATTATAGATTTATTTTGTAGGTTCTGAATTTTGAAACCCTGAAAATTGTCCTCTAGTTGAAGCCAAGTTGTGTCACAATCATCCAGCCTGCAACTTTTATGGTAAAAGATAAAATATGTGCCTCTACATTTTTTGTGACACTTGTCAAACTGTGTTGTCTGACGCTGAATACATCAGCTGACAAAAAAAATGCATCTTTTCTGCAAACATTTGTCTCCTTCTGCTGTGGTAGAATGACTTGGCTGCAACAGTCATAGTAAATTTCCCACCTCTGACTGTCAGCCACTAGTCTTCACTGCAGTAATAAATCTGGAGAGGGGGCTTTTTTTGTCAAACATGGATTTTATTGGCTTGATACATTTCAACAGCAAACCAAACCCCAGGGAAAGTCTAAGTCAAGAGACGAGTCCCTTCAATGCAACAGATCAGAAACCTGTATTTTAAGAGATTCTACAAAATTTGTGCAGGCATGAACAATGAGCTACAATAAACCCGTAATCCTTACTAACATTGGTTAAGCATGACTAGGAGGGTATAATTGCAAAACTCAGAGGGACGTAATAATTGCATACACTCAACAGCTTGGATAATCCTGCCTGCTCCATAGTGTGCATCAGAATGTCTATTGTAATTGGGCATACACTATGAATTATACATGATTTCTGATAATGCATGGTGCAATGTAAAGACTAAAAGCAGTGACTCTCACATGAGTAATGTCTGCAGCAATGAGTCAGTGTATTAACGCTCTGTAACAGAAAAACTATCAAGTTCCACCGTTTATTCTATTAATTGATTTTCTTAATCCATTCACACTCTAAGTTATCAGCCCACCCAGTGCTGTCCTATTTATCTTTTTTTTCTTGGATTTTACCAGGTCAAAGCTTATGTCAGGTCAAGCCTTCAGGTTTTGAAGTCTGTTCTGAGTCAAATCTTACGACTATCCAAGTCAAGCCTACATAATTCTGAAAAGAATTTAACAATTAATAGGCCCTTACAAAAATTGAAAACATATAAAAGTTCATGTGACCATGACATAAAACAAATGGCTAGAAATCTAAACAAAATGAAAATCACCACTTGCTGAACATTTACTTTCAGATTTCTGCTCAGCAAACTTAATGAAAAAAGTTCAATGCATATTTGAGTATGTATAGAAATTTAGTTTTCTCCATTCCTCATGGTCTGTGCTATTTTGTCCATGACTATCCCTAAAAGAAGTCACTGATCACAATCACTGAAATGATAATAGGAAAAATGTGTGAAACTCAGAGGGCACTTTTAAGAGCAAGGAGACTCTGCTTTTAAATGGTAGCCCACAAAATGTGCGCTTATTAGACACCCCTGATAGAAAATCACATTTTAATGTGGTGTGGCCACTGGTGCTGCAGTGAATATATGGAAATTGTCTTTGTACCGAAATGTATTAGTGTAATTACGATAATGGGCTTTTCATCCTCTCTAATTTCATAAATGCATATGCTCGTTACGTAACCTGATTCCAATATATGGAGGCTCGCACATAGAGACCCGCTCACCGCAGACTGAACCAGTCTCTGAGAGCAGGGAACAGAAAAGATTCACAGCTTAGGGAAAAGTAAGGAGGACTTTCCTTGTGACTGACTTTCTTATAATATGAGCTGCAGTTACACGGCATTAAATAAATAATTGTCATACTGAAAAGAAGACTCCTTATCTTTCTGTTATAGTGTGGCACATATGCAGATTACAGTGCTAATGGTGACAGATTTAACCCTTCATTTCTTAAACAATGGCTCTTTTCAAGTATGCCTCACTGTTACAAGAGAAAAGGATTTGAAGAGGAGAGCTAACCAGTGGGTTTGCAAACATATGTAATGCTGTCTAATGCAAATTTGGCTGAAGTTGCTGGAGCATAAACTTCCCCGAACCAAAACAGGACAGAGGCTCTATTGTTACTCTGATTTCTGACATAGCAGCATCTCGGCTCCCACAGGATGGATGTTCCAGTCCTGAGCACTTATTTTTCTAAAGAAACCTCTAATCCCCTATTTGCCATGGCAAATGACATTATAGGTTACTGCTGTAGCCAGGCAGGACGGCATTTGCAGCTAAGGTTAGAGCAGATAGACACCTTGTTTAATCCTTTCCTTATACTTGTCCTTTTGTGTTTTTGGTGTTGAAAGGCTGAAAAAGTAGACACCACCCACCATAACCACCCAATGGGGTTCAATTCAAAGCAAGAAAATGCTTTGAATTGAACCCCATTCACACAGTTTGAGTCATTTGGGATGAGAAGAGTGGAGAACATTGAGGTGCTGCTTTAGAGCTTAAGACAAGAAAGTGCAAAAAGAAACAGAAGCAACATAAAGGAGACATTTTAATCACTGTCAGCTGCAGAGACATGCTTGCAGGTAAACGCTGCAAGACTCATATATAATGTGAGCTAAAGATGACAGGTGTATAATACAGAGTAAAATTACATGCAGGCTTAAATCACTGCAGACACAGGTAGCGACTGGGCTCTTTTTTCAGTACTTGTTCATCTGTGTCGCTGATGGTCACATCTACAGAGTAATAATGAACACATGTGCCATACATTACAGTATAATAGCCCTTGGATATGGTAAACAATACCTTTGTGAGACCTTTGTGATGAGGCTGTCAGAGCTGTTGATTGGAGTTCAAATGAAATTGCATTTTTTTTTTGTCTGCTGCATCATACATCTGCTCTGTAAATCACTTGTCTTATCCAGTGATTTCCAGCCACAAAGGGAGGACCCAAACATAGACAAACACACACAAGGCAAGGCAGGTAGGATGAAAGGAAATTCACTCACGGCAGTGGTTATGAATGGGCTTACAGTTTGGCAACAGGATGGCAGTAAACAAAGCATAGAGGGTCAGGAACAGCTAACAGATCAGAACACAGGAAGGGGAACAGATGGCTTGCTGCAAAGGCTATGAGGAACAAATCATCAACGTGGCAGGCAAGGAGTGAAAATGGGCCGGTTATATACTGCAGGGCTGATGAGGGAAAAGTGGAAACAGGTGGATGTGGGAGTCAGGTCAGTGGGGACAGGTGGGAAAGTCTGGGGGCATCTGGTGGACAGGTGGAGAATGGCAATGAGGCGGCCTGGGGATGTGGAAATGTGGCTGGTGGGAGGCCGAATGTGACAATATCCTTTGAGAAAACCTCAGAAACCAAAAGGGAATTTTATATTCTATATTTTCTGTTTTCATGATGGTGCTACCGAGTTTTGACAGAATGCCTTTCTCGTATAGACGGAGACCTTATTCTGAATACAGCCAATCAAATCTTGCATAAAGCAGTAACATCAGTGTTGTATCATAGCAAAGCAGACACACAGCAGCCTCCTATATGAGAGCTACAGACTGAACAATAAACCACATTAACTTTCCTGCTGAAGTCTCCTTATCTAACTTACAAACATGAACACGTCTGCACCATAACTTGTTGAATGAGTGACGAAACAAACATTCACCAGGGAAAAGTGCACTGCTAATATCAGCTTGTAAGCAGCTAATTAGCTGCTCAGCTGCAGCACATTAAACAGCATGCAAATATATCTGCAAATGTCACTTCGATCCTGTTAGACGCTGGTGTGGTCCTTACTCTTCAGTACCACTAACAACACACTGTCTGCCCATATAGACTACAGCTCAAGTCTGTTTACTTTGCCTCTCGTTCCCTTCGGTGTCACACCGGCACTCAGCAGGCTGCCAGCTGCTGTCAATCAAACTCAGACATCGACCTGCTCCTCCAGCCTGTTGAGACGGAAAGGAGCATTTCTGAGATTTACCCTTTTTTCTTCCTTTTAATAATAAAAAACCAAACTAATAATACATTAGAAAGCACACTGACAACCAAAAGAGATGCCTGAATGTGACTTTAATATTTGAGGGTATAGCTGTGGTGTGTATTGTACTGGTTTGCATTATATTCTACAGGTGTTCACGTTAGTATGTCCGCCAGCTGATGTGATGTCCCTGAGTGAAACCTTGAGGATGTGAACACAGCACGGTTTAATGTGTAAAAATCTTTTCTAATTGTGCTTTTTTTCAACAAATCAGAGCTTGAATAATGACCTGAGTGTTTTCTGCTCGGACCTCGAGCTGCTCTGTGTGAAACACACAGCCGCAGGCACAAACACAAACTCACAGAAGAGAAACACACACGAGCTTTCATTTTTCCATGTGCCTTGCAGACACGACAACGGTGGTCAAAACCGTGAGGGGTTACAGGTTTTCATTTGTCCCCAGGCTGAAAGAGAAGAGCTGGATGTTTGAATCTAACAGACTCTGTAGGACTGGAGGTCAGGCTGCACAGCCAGAAGATTTCTCTGGGAAACTTACAGAGAAATATACATTACACTACAGGCTCTGTGTATCATCCTTTCATTGAATTATTTAATTCAATCTGGAAAACAAAAAAATGGGTTAGAATAGGATGAAATTCTTTTTTTTCTTCCTTGACAATCAGCAAAGCAAAAAAAAGAGGAATATGATTATATGCAGAGCAAACATTAGTCGGACGGTGATGTTGTGTCCACGGTCAGAATCGGTTCTTTGCTATGAAAAAAGCAAATGCATGTGTCTCTGTTTTCTTTTAATATGACATTTGACTGACAATTTAATGGCTGTGAAATTGTTGTGATCAAACATCCACTGCTTGCACGAAGTATTACTCCATGACTAGCAAGGCCAGCATTGAATACAAGTGTAGAAAAAGGGAATCGTGAAACGAAAGCGGACAAAAGCATTTTGGAGCAAAAATGTCAAGCATGAAATAACAACTAAAAATAACAATAATGTTGATAAAATAGTCGTTTTAAAAATGTCTAAATTATTTTCACAAATGATTTATATAGTTCCCACAATTTATTTGTGTGATTATTTATTTCTAAATCACTTATTATGTACTTTGGTACAGTCCAGTGCAACAGAAACCAGTAATGTGTTAGGAATCACCCAAAGGAGATGAGGCACTAGTTAACACTCAGTGGGCTCTGGGGAAGTTATTACCTTTCCCCTACAGTATACACTATAGCAGGATTTAGCTTAACCAGCGTTTTAATGGAAAACCACAGAGGTGCTCACAATGTATCTTATCCTTAATAAGCCTCGCAGCATCCAGTGTGGTAACTGTGACAAACTACGAGGAGGCCAAGCGGACACTGCGCCGGACTAAATCAGTCTTATTGCCATTCTGAGACATATGTTTTACACTCATTAGTTTTATGTACATACATTTTGCAAGTAAAGTAACAATTTGTTTTTGGATGTTCTTTTTTTGGATAATGGATAGAAGAGATGTGACAGGAAATGAGGGGAGAGCAAGAATAGATAATAACACAGGTCCCGAGCCAAACACCACCAGGATGTCCAAAAGTCAATCCATATCCATATGCTTATATTTCTTCAGTTCAAGTGTGTTAATGAATGAGGACGTTCAGAGGGAGTATGAAATCTTTTAATAAATCTTAGTCATCCAACCCTTTTATTTACTTGCTTCTAAACACAACATAGAATTTCTTGTGTGATCTTTACTTGCTTTGTCTAATGTTTTTAACAGTATCATACAAAGACACTTTTTTTTTTTTTTTTTACACATTTTAGATTAATTTACACACGCAAGCAGTCTACATGTGCACAACAACAATGTGGTGTAGTGTTGTGTATCACAGTTTCTGTTTTGATGCTTCCTCTTGGAGGAGAGCAAGAGTCGTATCCTTCACACAGTGGCTTTAAAGAAATGGCAGAATTACAAGGACAATAAACTGAGAACTTTATAAAGCTAAGTGCCATGCAGTGAAAAAGGCTGTTGGCAGATGCTCATCATAAACCAGACTGCTTGTTTGGGGCAGATTCATCCCCTTGTGTAAAACTGTGTGCTTTGTGCCACATCTAGGAAGTGGATATTTCAACAAAGATGCAGTACAGACCATGGAAACACTGGGGTGAATACTGAAAACATAATAAGCATAACCCCAGATGAACAGTGTTATTGTGCTGCGTGGAAGACGCCACAGCTGAGCTCTCATACGGGCATACAGATAAGTGATGCCTCAGGGTGGAGGAGCTGCCTGCAAACAAGTGGTGCTCACTGGGGGATGAACACTACAGAATATGTTGGAGCCAAACTATCTAGATGGATGAAAGAGGGAGTTAAGACAATGGTTGATGTTCTTATTTACTGGCGGTAAAGCCCAGGGGAGCTCACCAGACCCATCATCAGAGCAGTGGCAGCAGAAAAGTAATTAGGCCTTCCCCTGAGAGCATTTCCATTAATTGGAATTATTCAAGGATGTCATTGTAGTCAGAGGTCAGCGGGAGGGTGGAAGAAGTAAAAAGACAAAGATTAAAAATAGTGTTTTTTGTTAAACAAGCCCAGGCGTCAAGACAAAAAAACACAAATTACTATAGCATTTAATGACATTTTCAATGCATTGAAGCTTATCTTGAGCTCATTTTTTTAAATGTAAAAAAATGTAAATTAGCTGAAACTTTATTTAAGTCTGCAAGTAGAAAAGAGAGCAAGTTACCAGAAATAAGGCAGTTTTGTACATATTCTATAAACGACTGGAGAATAAGTTAAAGAAGGAATTTTTACTTATAAGTCTATTCTAACAACATTTCAGAGGTTGTGGTGTAAATTATTAGTTATAATTATCTGTTTTTTCCATTTTGCAGAGCAAGAAACTTGAAGTTGATTCTTGTTTGATTTCAACAAGAATAAGTTAAATCTGACAAACTGTATGGATCTCCAACTTTCCTCTGCCAGCTTCATAGTTTATGCTCAGCTTTTTGATGAGAAATCTCTTTATTGAAATTTTAAATGAAGGCAGTGAAGTGCCACCTTACTCGAAGTGCTGAGTCACAACCAGGCTCCTGTGTAAATGCCACTGATTCAAACACCAATAATTTCAAATAACTTATTGGTGCCCTGTGCAGGTTTAAATGGCCTCATCACTCATTCTAAGTCCCAGACCAGACCATCCTCTCTTACATCACTTCCACAGTATAAAACCTAATCAGAGATGGTCATTTATCCTGTTGAAGGAATATGACTGCCATTACCAGACTGAAAGTGCTGTGTGTGCAGCTACACCACACACTCATATATAATGCCTATCAAACTGCTCATTAATATTGTGAAGCTATTTCCAGCTTCCCTTGCGGGATTCTTATTCGTATTCTTAACATGCACAGTAGAGCACCACATGCTTTGTTTGGCAGATGGGGTTGGAGATGGTGACCCAGGATAGTAATGCACCACATATGCTTGAACAAAGTTTTGGACTTCTCATGCCAGAATATAAAAATGATATAATGACAATGATGTGAAACTCATGGTAGCTATTCATACATTGTAGGCATTATTGCTAAACGATCACTTGCGTTTTTTTCACATGGCCTTCATGTATATCATTTGCAAAAACTTGCTGGAAAGAGATCACAACTACATATTTTCTATCCTGAACAATGAAAATCATTCCCATTCACATCACACTGCTCCGTCACATGTAACTGTGCCTTCGATTGTAGCCGCAGATTAAACAGATGGCAGCCCGAACAAAGATGTAGTTTGACATTTTGAATTTGTTGGCTCAGTGCCCTAAACCCTGACTCCAGTATGGCAATGGATGTCTTCTTTTAATACGGACAGATGGGAACAGGAGATTGCAGATAAGTGGAGTAGTCGTGATATGAAATGTTATATGTGAATGATTAATTAAGGAGTAACCTCTGCCACCACTGACTGGCTTCATTTGGTGTTTTCATGTTTTACCATATGCATGCTTATACGTATTTCTGATCAGGATGCCAGTGTAGTTCATGTACAAGATTAAACCATTCCCACGTGAGATGTCGGAACAAAATATGCCTTTTCTGCACAGGTGTCGTCACAGGCGTGAGTGTGAGACAGCAGGGAAGGGACCCAAATGCAGACAGAGCTGACAGGTACAGGTTCCAGATTTTAGGGTGAAGGGTTGAGGTTGTAGGGTCCTGTGCTGGGTCAGGCAGAGGCTCCAGGGGAAAAGGGGTACTGGGTGCAGAGGCTCAAAGGCAATGGCACGAAGGAACAAAGACAATCTGGCAACTGAGTAGGGAAAAGAGGCTGCAGGGCTGATGAGGGGAAGTGGAAACAGGTGGGCAGGGAAGGTCAGGTGATTGGGACAGGCGGAAAAGTCTGAGGGCATCTGGTGGACAGGTAGGCAAATGGCAATTAAGGGATCTGGGGAAGTGGGAATGTAGCTGAAAAAATAAATGCGACTGAGGTAGACATTGTGACAGGTGTAAGTCACCTGTGGTGAGTGGCTGATGACAACTGGAGAGGAGCAGTGGGAAGAAGCTGCCCTGGATAATGGTGTGACAGGAGTGCCCCCATATGGAACAGGAAAGTAAGCCCCTTCTTTTAACTAAACTTGGGTGGTTGGACTTTTAAAACTGTGGCTGTGGAAGGAATTAGCCCTTGGATGAATGCCAAGGTTGCGACAGATGTGTGTGCGAGGCAATAGGATTGAGGATCCAAATGCAGACACTGAGGCAGAACAGGTCAAAGAAGAAGGACTTTACTGAAATCAATGTTTAAATTAACAGGCTTACAGATGGGTCCAAACAAGCAAACAAATCCAGAGGGACAAGGCAGGTAGGCAGGTCATAAACAGGCAGCAGGTCAGATATCAGGCAGAAAATTGGGAGTAGGAAAACAAGTAGAGATGGCTGGAAGGCAAGTGTGATGAAGTGGCAAAGGGAGAGTGAGCAGATTATATCCACTGAAGTACTGATGAGATAATGAGAGGCAGGTGGAAATGATTAGAGAATGTGGACAGGTGAACATGTGGATGTGGGAATGAGAGGGCAGGGATTGGTGGGAAAGTCTGAGGGCATCTGGTGGGCAGGTGAAGAATGGCAGGTCTGGAAAGCTCCTCAGAAATGCGTGGATCTGTGGGAAATGAGTAGTGGTGGGAGGCAGGGACAGACTGAACAAAGTAAACTGAGGCGGTTGTTGTGACAGAACCCCCCCCCCCACAAGGGATGTCTGGAAGCCATCGGGATGCTGGACAGACGAGGGCAGGACAGCACAAACACAGGAGTCAATACTGAGCAGGGTGGGTAGAGAGGGTCCGGAGATTATTAGTCTGGAGTATGGAGATCAGCCAACGTCATTAATTTGTAAATCACTTTTTGTGATTTTGGGATTGCATTTACACTCGAATGAGATCCAATGACAACATGAGCCTGACCACCTCCAAATGTGGCCTGGCTCATTGCATTCTGACCTGACCTTCTATTAACATACATTTTTCTTTATCCAAATGACATATCCAGATAGACATTGTATTGTAATGGTATAACTGGGACATTTAAATGCACCCTTCTTTTGCATTATTTGTTTTGTGCTTAAAGACCTAAAATCAAGGTAGCCTGATGTATCATATAAGATTTGTTAACCTGAAATACAGTATTAATTACGTCAATGAAAAAACAGGTAGGAGGAGAGTGTTACCATATTCTGTAGTTTGAATGCTGTTATAGATATGTGATGGGAAAAAACATGCATATTTATTGGAAACTGTGACCTAGTTGTCTGTCTAATTCCCCTTCAACATTTCCACAAGAATCAACTCTAACATCCGATTCTGTTTGGTGAAGTTTTCAACCATTACCCCATTCAGAAAGTTTTCCCTGGATGCAGTCACAAAATTATTAGTCTTGATCTCTAAAGCCTTTTCTCTTGACACGTATTGTTTTGAAATACATGAATTAATTAACTGTTTTACACATACATTATACAGTATGATCTGTTCAGTGTTTCCTCGATCTGTACCATCTGTATCTTACTTTATCTTATCTTGCCTTGTACAGGGTGGCATCATTCTGATCGAACCCGTGTCAAGAATACACAGCCCATCTCATACTAGAAATTGTTCTTGATATTTTCATTCAGTCATGATGGTGACCTTTCCCCTACCTTAACCAAGTTGTTTAGATGCCTCACCTTAAACATACTCGACCCAGCTGAGCGTGCAACAGGTACGACAACAAAACAATAAAGTGGATACTGACAGTGATTCAAGACAATGAATAAGACGGGAAACACGATGAGGCAGAAGGTGACACTTTATCTGGCATAGGACGCCGCTGCCACCTTAAATCACTGAAATGCAGGAGGTGTCTAAAAGAGAGGAAAGACAAACAGACAGCTGAGCACACACTGCCACACTAAGCAGGACCAACACGCTCAGGAGCCTTATGCAAGCAACACACACTGTCATACAGACAGCAGACAGGCAGCGACTGTAATGATGCAGCCACAGACTGTTCCCAACAGTCACTGGCTATATTAATGCTGTGTGTAGAAGAAGGTGAGGAAAGAGACTGTCAGTCCCAAACCAGACAGGGAGAGGATTGTTTATATGACAGTGAAAATAGATTGTTTTTGAGTTTGAGGTTTGAAGATTTTCAGTTTTGAAGAATTAGCTGAAGGAAGTTGACTCCAGAGTTATGGAGCTCAGCTGAGAAATGCTCTGCTGCCTCCTTATTTTTCTTCTTGGTTCTTGAGACAGCAGGAAAAATGAGATCCTCTCAGGATATGAGAGGGCTGAGAGGCCAGATTAATAGGATGAGGAGGACTTGAAATTATTTACACATTACTGACACAGTTTAAGGTCGAATCTAGCTTGATTTGGATGTAAAGATGTTCAGTGCAGGTACAAACAAATCCACTGTCTGAACTGACTTTACTGAAGCATTATTCAGTGATTGAATCAGTAGCTTTTTGCGCTGAAGCTTCCCTCACAGGTGTTAGAAAGAAACAATACATTACTTTTCTGTAGACATTTTTAATGGTTTATCAGTTATAAATACGCAAAGGCTTCCTCAGTGTAACCTTACAAGAATCAACCAGAAAACAGGACGAAATGCAGACAATTAAACAAACATGATGGACGATAAATAAGAGATATGGACACTGTAGCAGGTGCAACAGGCATTATTAAGCTACATAAACAATCTGCCACTTTAACAGCAGAATAATGCTTCAGTAAAGCTGCCAACACATAGAGGAACCGACAATATTAACTCATAGCCTGCACAGTTTTTACACAGTGCATAGCACACACACAACGCTACAGTACTATGCAACACAGTTTTTAGATGTTCCCATCTAGAGAGAGTTACTTCCTGCCATTGCCACGGCGTGGCTGCCATCGTCTTTACAGCTTAAACAATGAAAGCAGAAGCGGCAACTGCTCTCTGTCTGAAAGCACTTTAAAAATGTAATCCGCTGATTTAGCATTTGGCTCCTATAACATCGTTGTCACAATGGACAGTTATATTGTCGTTTTACTCCACACATTCTTTTTCCTTGTCAAAACGTGGTGACTATCCACTTACCCACAATGCAACTCAACCGCTGACAATTCGGTTGGAGATTCAGATGTGCAGAGATGAGGAGCGGGCTACAAAAGCCTGGCAAGCCCACTTCTTTCTTACTGCACACCTCCAGATAGATTTTTTTCCATTTTCAAACTTGAAGTTGGTAACAATTGCTGTTATATAATAACATTTGGTAGCTTTAATTAATATTATAGCAGCAGAACTATGAAGTATGATTTGCAGCTGTTGGTAAATAAACTGTAATGTGACATCTGTGTAATAAAATATTAGGACTAGGACTTTGTGTACATCACTGGACTGAATTAATGGGGGACACATCTCCATCATCCAGCTCGTTCATGCCCAGCAAGAACTTACTATATCAGGACAGAATGGAAATAAGCTCACAAAGATGGCACAGACAATGCTGACTGATACATCCCAATTACATGTATAACACAGACACAAAATCACACTAAGACAATATTAATCTTTATAGAGACAGCCATCATTAATTTCAACTTACAGAAGCTGCCAAACAAAACAAAATGTTTCCTTTGAGTTGACAACCTAAATTATTTTCATAGGGAGCTGAAAATAAGACAAGAGAGGGTAGGAAACACAAAATACCAGCTGCAGCAAAATGGAAACTTGCAGAAAAGATGAGGTTTGATGAGATGAATGTATTATTATTTCCAGCCCAGTGGATCCAGGCAGCAAAGGATAATGGATACAACAAATTAGAGGATCTTTACTAAAATGGATTCTGCAAATGCTCCTCTGTCTTGCACTGGAGTCAAAGTCTGTACTGAGAACAAGCCAATGCTATAATACTAAAGTCTGCCGAAATGATGCACAGGTGCTTTATGGAGGGGAACAGGCAAACATACAGGACCGTCTCATAAAACAAGTTCTACAAAGTGGGGGTACTTCTGTAATAGTGGCTTACTCACATCTGTTAAGTAGGGACCAAAAGAGGACACATGAGAGAGACGTGGATCACTATGTTTGTCTAGAAAGGAGAACAAATAATGATCATAATGAATAAATATGAGCAACACCAAAATGTAACAGCAAAAAGTAAAAGCGGCTGCTGCCAAGCTCCAAAAAGATAGCTAGAGGAAAACTGCATGTGTAAGTAAATAGGCTTATCACTGCCAGGTCATTAAAGCACTGTGGGGATTTTTTCATTAATACAGTATGATGTCTTCACACTGAGGCGGTGGAAGGATTTTCAATTTACAAAGCTTTGCTTTGCTCTGTGTCCCCTAAAGGCTGCACTGACGTGAGTATGAGTGCAATCTATTGCTTCAGTCACTCTCAAGACTCCAATGAAGGAATTTCAGCCCACTTAATATGCAGCAGTAAATTTCATTCACTAACTCAACTAGAATGACTCTCTATTGTTGTCTGAAAAAAACATTTATACTTGTTACATCACGTTCCCTCCTTCATCCCCACGACTCTGGCGATGCTGAAGCCCCATTTTTCCACAGAATTCATGGCACTTTATATATTTCGAGCCCCACAGCCTGAGCAGGTTAGCTCAGCTTCGAACTGAGTCATTGTCGTGAGACAGAAAAGCCAGGGCTAAGCCCAACTTTAGCTTGGTAACCCACTAATCCTGCTTTGTCAGAAAGGCCCTTGAAAACAAAATCTTAATGTCACATCTAATCCTAGAAGCCTCCATCCCCCCAAAGTTCTTTTTAGCAAAGCTTCTTCATGCACCCACTCGCAGTGCAAAGTTGCACTTATGAAGGGAAAATAAGCTCTTTTCATCTTTCATAGCCCTCACTTTCACCCTGCGTGCTTTACGTAAATGTTTACAAACTGTGAATGCAAATTCACATTCAGGACTTTGGATTTATATTCATAAATAAGCTTCATAAGACAAAAGGTTTGTCAAAGTATTTGAATGTATGGAATAAGACGCACCTTGGAACAGGGCACATACAGTTAAACACTAGAATAAGAGCAATGAGTAGAGAAACAGCAGTGAAACGGCATCCTGCAGAGTTGAATTTGAATACAAGGACACTAGTACACTGAGATAAATGATCCAGATTTTATTTTACTTTCATAAATTCAGTCCGAGGTCAGCAGACGGTGACACCTTTGTACCCCAGAAATGAAACAGAATCTTTCAGCTTGTGCTGTTGCGTGTCAGATTCAATAATATTCCCCTCCAGTGACGGGGAAACCACCTCTCCATCTGTCACAATGAACAATGGCTCCTGGTGGAACCACCTCACTGACCTGTAACTCAACTTTTTCTGCACACAAAATCTTCTCTGTTTCTTTATCGGCTCACACAGACTCATGCTCTGCCCTCATTTACATACCAAAATGGCCGAGACATGTGAGATACACCTGCTCTCCTCTAATCTCACTCAGCGCAGGTGTAGTAACATGATGCAGATCAGATTAGACTTGTGCCTGTGCCATATTTTTTCTTATCTAACACAGGTGTGCCATTCATAGCAAGCATGTAGCTGTGGAAGTCAAACATTTATAGGCCATTATTAAAGGATTGCTTCTGTTTTAATGCCTCTTTACAAACCTATAGATGTGTAATTTGGGTGAAAGGTGGTTGACGGACTTGTATTTTTGGTCAATCATGAAGCTGGATGAGTATTGCACACTGAACAAGGGGTAGTTGGAATTTGTGTGTGTTTTACTCCCTGTGCTGAACATAGAAACTGATAAATCTAACCGAAACAGCATTCAAATTATTCGGCTATGCAAACTCTGTGTAGATGCCAGTTAAAAGGTGACAATCAAGACAGAAATGTGACACTGTGGGCCCAACAGGTAATTAAGACCAAAGATAGCTGTTGAAACTATGACAACTCAAAAATTTAAATAAACCAAATAAACTATTGGTATTTTTCTGTATCTGTAAAATGTGCAGCATTGGATCACGCGATTGTCAGCACAAAGTAACGTAAATGCCATGGACACATTTTTATATATATGGTGGATACATTTACACACACAGTTTAATCATAAAATAAAGAGAGCACAATGCAGACAGATGACAAATTTCCATGTTCGTAGCCACACTCTGGGATGGCAATGACAGTTGGTCCAGATTTAAATATCTTTACAACTACTAGATACAGTACCATGACATTTTGTGCAGACATTCATGGTCCCAGAGGATAAAACTTACTGACTACTTTATCAGCTGACTTTTCCTCTAGTGCCATTGCAAGATTGATTGGTGGTTTTGAGCGAAATGGCTCGACAACTGTTGGACAGAGTGCCATGAAATTTGGTGCTGAATTGAATCCTAATGATTCTGGTAATCCTCTGACATTTCCTGTAACGCCGCAAACTCAAAATTTTTAAATTAACTTTGACTGTGATACAACAAATAAAATGGTAACATTTATATTTAACAACACAGTCTCTGCTTATTTTACAAATAAGTGAAAAGAAATGATCTCATCTCTGCAAATACCTGCAGAACTAATGACATTCCCACCAACCTCAGCTGTACTTTGTGTTTTGTGCTAATTAACTAATGACAGCGTATTAAGGCAACTAAACTAAGGTGCTGAACTATGGAAAACCTTGTCAACATCACCCTCTAAACATCAGCTCGTTAGTGTTGTCATTGTGATTATATTATCATGCTGATGCATTTAGCTCAAAGTACAACCTCACAGAGTTGACAACACGGCTGCAGACTCTTGTTTCCTATTGACATCATCGTGCTGTTATTGACCAGACATTCATTGCAAAGTCGTCTGTCATGCCTCAAAATTGATATTTTACAGTCTGACACCGACTGTGACCAAGATTTTATTAGACCCATCTCACACAGTGTAATATGCACTGAATTTAAAGGATCACTGTTATCGCACAGTAAATAAGGGCCTTTAAGAAAAAGATGTGATGTAAATTCCTTTTACATGCATATGATTTTTACATTTCACAGAGAAAAACAGAGAAGGAGTGAAAATGTACGAACTTTATGTCGATATCTTAATTCTGACACTTCAAAGCAAGATGGTGTTTTTTTCCCTTCATGTCTTACTGGTGGGATTTGCTGCTTTTTCTATTCAAGCGGTGCATCTGTGAGGGCTTTTGTTCAAAGCCCTCCTGCTCTTATCTCCACCCTGAGCCCAGGATAAAACAGGACAGGACTTGCCGTCTTAAGTTGGCCCTCTTTAGTCAGTTTGGCTCCTTGCCTGCGTCCTGTGCCGACCTGGAAATGAAAAGCACAGAGTGAGGGCTCTGGAGAGATGACAGAGCTGTGTCCCCTTCTTCCCGACAGAGCTGATCTTTAATGCCGCTTCGCCTCTCCTTAGCTGTCAATCTGCTCTCCCTCCAACCGATAAGTGGCGGCTCTTCTCCTAATTGTGTCTCTTAAGCTTAGGTTTGTCATAACATATTGGTGCATGGCGTGGTGGAGGTTATGAGCATGGACAGCCTTGACTGCTGTGACAGCTTGGCGCTTCCCAAGCTTATGCCTCAAATGCCCTGTAGTGAAATTGAAGATCTTTTTTTTTTCTCTTGATCCCTGTCCAGCGACATATTTTGCAGTGCAGAGGACAGAAGACCACCTCCTCTGTCATCCTGTGGTGTCGCAGCAGTCCAGCTTGGGAGTAGCGTTTGCACAGCATGGCTGCTCTTCTCTGTGACGAACGCTGGCATTCAGGGATCAGTTTTCCTCGGGACATTTTCACACTAGCAGGGGCTTAATAACACATTATGCTAGGAAAGAAAAATGGGTGTTATTAGCGTGCAAAGGATGAGCTGGCAATAATTATTAGACAACCGATAGGTAAATAAATAAATATTCAAATAGATCATTTGAGAGCAAGGTGTGACTTATTCAGCTAATTCCAGCCGCTCATAAGCCCCTCAATTACTGTGGAAATATGTTAATACTGCTTCTCTCAACCTGCCAGAAATTACAAACTCAGAGTAAACTAATTAATTAGAGGAGACAGAACCTGTCCTTCCGAATTGGCATTACATCTACCAGATTGCATGTAGATTACATTTCATCTAGCAGATAATGACTTGCTGAAATATCAGAGAGATGAGCACTCTGAAAAACCCACAGAAGCGCCTTAAGGACTTCCAGTGTTGAAAGAAGATTCAAAAAACAGAAAAGACTGAAGAAACATTTAAACAGAAATATCTATTTCAGCTCTTCAAAAAATAAGTGATTAACTAAAATGGATTCTACATTTTCCCTGTGGTACAGGAATCAACCAGCAAACCCTTTCAAATTAAACAACATGCAACACATAGAAGTGTTTTCTGATCCACCATCAGCAGGCTGAAATTATTTGTTTGGGCCTTTCAAATCTGTTACGAATCACACTTGAAAAAAATAAAACTGTTTTGTGTTGTGTCTGTTCTGTTTTATGATGTGACACCAGCACAGTTAAGGTTTGGTTAGCTTTAGGCACGACAACAACATGATTAAGTTTTGTTAATCATGGTTTGGATTAAAATGGCTACTTTGTAAAAACATAAAAGGTATCATCAACACTAATATTCAATTAGTCAAGGTTAGTCAACAATCATGGCCATGCTTTAAATATAAAAAAAATAATAAAAATAAAACAGTATTGACTCTTTGTTATTAACAGGAAACAGTGACCTTGCATCACTCTATAACAACATCACCTGACTTCTTCAACATGTTCATGCAACTTAAGCTTTGTGAATACCTTTCCTCTTATTTCTATGGTCAAACACATACAGGACACATTAACTTAAAAATAAAGCCATTATAAAACATGTGTTACACTCTTGGCCCTGGAAGTTAAGCATGTCCCTTTGTGCAGGAGTGCAGGTCTAATAACTGGTTTAAGAGATTGGACGGGATGAGTTTCAGCATCAGCAACTCGACTTGCTGTGCCTACAGTGCAGAACAAGGTCTGGACTACTGATATCGCTGAGCCGTGAGTCACACGGTCTCGCAGGATTCGGCTTCTGACTGAACATCTGATAAAACTGTTTGCTTTTTGATTGCTTGTTTCATTGTACTGATTATTAACTTGTCTTTCATCGCGTTGCTGTCTCATTCTTGAGGCAGTTTCAGTGCCCTTGCAGTGTCTGTGCGGAGGTTGCTCTCTCCTCAGTTTCTTTCCACAATCCAACCACAAACATGTATATATAACTCTGTAGTTCTGTTTTTAGACCATTTAATGTGCCCTGTAATGCATGAATGTCACATGATCAACCTCAAGTGTCCGTCCTTACACTAACATTATTCTCAATATGTGCACCGCCCTTGAGGCATATCATGTGTACAGACATGATATTGGTTTCTGCTGCTGCCCGGATGACTCTCAGCTGTACTTCCTCATTGACCCTAATAGCACAAATCAATGTGACACTCAACTGACTTTAGAGTCTCAGAAAGTCAGATTGAGCAATAAAAAAATCATGAGGCACCAGAAAAGCTTACTGTAAGGGGTTTGGATATGAACTAGAAATAAACTACTACCTACACCTACGATTATTGGTTTGCTGATCTCAATAAATGCTGGACAGTATTGACACTCGTGGTCCCAAAATATTATTCATAATTTTGTTGACCTCTTGACCTTTCATGTAGCACCACTGTCGGGTCAAAATTCCCCCTTGAAAACCACTTGACACGTTATTTCAGAAACTACTGGCTGTATTTCTATGACATTTGTTATGGATATTCATGGTTCACTGACCTTTTCCTCTGGAGCTACTGCTGTCAGGCTATAATTTCCATGTTCAAAAAAATATATATAAAGGCTGGATTGCCCTGAAATTTGATGAGCTCTTTCACGCTTTGAAAAGATGAACTCTTTCCAATTTGGAGTCTACATGAGCATTCCTCTGGCACCATCCTCAGGTCAAAGAAACACAATTTGTTGAGCACATTCATGCTCTCAATGGGAATAAACCAATTTGATTTTTATGATTCTTTGCCCTTTCCTCTAGTGCTACCCTCAGAGCAAAATTTAAATTTTTAGCTGCACAGGGTCAGAACAAGGAGCAATAAAGGCTGAAAACTTACAGGACTTTTTACATTGTGTCCTTTTTTTTTTATTGCATCAGTATTTTAACCACTGTGTTCTATTATCTGAAAAAAAAGACATCCACTCTGGAGTGTGGCGATTTTTTATTAAACCCATATTTGAAAAACTACAGTTCCTACATGCTGCAGTCTCATTGTTTTGTCGCCGCGATACATAAGGCCAACAAAGAACATTGTTATATAAAAAATGTTGCTGTGGCCAGAAAATACAAGGTAGGCTATCCCCACCCAATCATCCACCTCTCTATCATCTTTCTACTTTGCTATTCAGTCTGTGTATTTATTGGCTCAGTTTAATATCTCAGTCTGTTTCATAGCCTTATCCATTTCCACAAGGGAATCAAATTTCCTGAGCCAGGCCTTAATTCAGAAAGGCTCTGTTATGACTTTATAATGCTGCTGTAACAGGCCGCAGCATTAAGCATTAAGTGTGTGTCCATGACTTCATGTCAGCTGAGATAGAATTCAATATGATCCACTCGCAGATTTTGAGAAAAACAGTTCAGTGACAGTCAACCAACACAGAGTCAAGGGAAGTGACTCCCAGGGGTGTTTACCGGACCATCCATCTGAATATCTTCCTCCAGCTTCCTGCTCAGCTCTGACGAAGAAGTAAACACCAACTCGTCTTCCTGGATGATGAACACAACAGGTCAGAAGAGGTGGAATTGGTTTGAGTGTGCTGTTGGCTTGAAAAATGTAAGACCATGCACGGGAAATTCAATGTTTTCTCCACTTTTCTTATCTCATCACAAGTGAGGCATGAGAGAGGATTTGACAAGCACAGCTTTGTGTTCTCCTGGCCAAAGCATTCGGTGCATACATTCATGTTTCTAAAAGCCTCCACAGCTGTTTGGTAGCTCTTGCAAATGGTCTGGACCATCTTCATACTGTTATTCCAAAAATGTAAAACGGATCTATGAATGTTGACACATCATCATTAGAAAGTGAATTGATAAATGACTTAGATGTTGGTACACTCAGATCTAAATCATCCCCACCTCTATCTCCACCCAAGCCTCCACCTGCGGTTCACCTTTAACTCTGGTCATCAGACACACAAACCTCTGCTTGTTTTCTCTTTACTGGCTGCTACACAATGGCAAGTTGTAATATAGGAGTAATTCAGCGACACATGTTCGAACCGAAAACCGATTCTCAGTCATGTGAAGTTTTCTGTCAGTATTATTGTGATGAATATGGCCATCATTTAATATCGGACAAATTGTTTTGAGTAACGTTTGCTTTGATTTTCTTCATAAACACTCCCAAGCCATATAAAATGTCCTGTCAGGATTTGAATCATTACGTAACTTGAGCTTTATCTAGCACACTGCAGATTTGTCAACGGGTAAAACACAAGAAAAATAAAACTTACCGATTGAACAACATGTTGGCTCGTAGTTGTTGTGTCCCCGGGGATAAATGGATGGAACAGCATCAGGCTTCATGATAAGTTTTGTGGCAAAAGTGTGCTCTGGAAAATGATGACTACAAACTTGAATTTTCTCTGGAAGTTTTGCTCTCTTTTTTTTTTAAGATCCCTTGGCAATACAAAGACTCACCATTTCTCATTTTGCAACTCTCAAACTGAAAACTAAACACTTCTCTGCCATAATTTTGAAAATAGTAAAACTTTGCTTGCGCAATATCAAAACCCAGCAACACCTGGCTTCACCTCTGATACCAGCTCGTTTTACCCCACAAGTTGACGGGATTGGCTCCTTATGTATGTTACATATGAAACCCCGGCTGCATGGATCTGTATTTCTGAGACTGAAGGTGGAAAATGCTCAGCCATTGCATTCACTGCTTGTTTCACTCATGTCTTGAAAACATCATACGGACATGTTAACTTGCTTGAACTTGATTTTAATTGGAGGGAGTCTTTACATTTTTTCAGTAGCAAAGTCTTGAGAGCATTTCCAACCACAGTGTTCTTATAAAGAATAATGAGGATGCACTAACAATATATTGATTAAAAATAATAAAGATACCAGCTTTGAGTTAAAACTGCCTTCCATACTTCCTGATTTGTTTTTTATGTTCCTGCATCACTCAAACCTTTATACAGTCTCATGTTAAAGTCAAATGGGTTTTTCCAGATGACTGCATATACTGCTAATTTCCACACTATTTCTTACCCAGCCATTTGTTTCCCCAAATTAATTAGCTTTATTGAGGTAAATTGCCCAGCCTCAGACACTGTGTGGTGTCTGTTAGGGAGCGACCGTTCAATGGGAAATGGTGTGTAAGAAAAAAAGCTGGCAGATAAAAAGCGAACAATAGAATCCCTGAATGCAATTAAGCAAAAGAATTAGAAGCGTCTGCAGTGAAAAAGAAATGTCCTGCCTCAGTAGATCCTCTCGTTCAGGCAGGGAAAAAGAACTTTGGTATACTGATAAAGTAAAGCCTTTCATTCCTCTGTCCTGGGAGCTCCTGGTGTCCAAAAATTGAGAAGAATTTCAGACTTCATTTTCATGCCGGAGCTGTGAACTCAGTGTGCATGATATTAGGAGCACCTTCTTCCCTCAGTGGGGCTACATTTTCCTCCCAAGACAGCAGGAACTCTTTTGAAAAATGGATTTTACAAGATGTTCCACATGAATTCCAACAAATACTGGCTCTTGTGCCTTTCATGGTAATGCTACATTTGCTCATAGTGGGTCTCAACACTCCGGAGTCCCGCAGTGGCCATAGAGAAAAAAATATATATAGCAAGACCATGTTTTACTACAGTGTGTGCTTGAAATGCTGTTGTATGTGCGCACAATTCGTTTCGGCATTTTGGTTGATTCGTGTGTGCAGGTTGGCTACTGTAGGCCTTAATCCAAGTATACCCACCATTCATTAAGACGCACACAGAATTCATTCACACATTACACACACATTACAGTCACACACATTATAAACAGCAGCCTGTCAGTAATGTGCATCATGATAAATTCATGAACTGTATCTTCATTCTTTCTACAAATTGGTCCAAGAAAATGGAATTTATCACAGTTGCATCAGTTTTTAAACAGAAAAAAACAACAATATTATCAGCCACTCTAACAGGGCAAATAGGATATGGTCAAAATGTGAAACAAACATTTCATTACACATTTCTCTCACTCCCACTCACTGGCATGACATAAAACTAAATAGTCTTTCTAACTAACCAGTGGCAAAACTACTACTTTTCACTGTTTTGAATCACATCATGTTTTACTCCATCATACTGTATTAAACTGCACTGCAACAAGGTCAATGCTCACATCAAGGACTTCAAAATCTGTCAGAGGAAACAAAAATTGGTCTTAAAAAACAGGATAGTTGGGGTTTTAGAGCATTTCCTACCTATTTGGTCAGACTGTGAAGACGTGGGCAGCTTTAGGATGAATTATGTCTGTAAAAATGAGCTTGAGTGGGTTGACAGAATTTTGGCCGGGTTTGTCATTGTGTGGACATTTTTGTTTAATATTCATATTCTAATCTGGACAATAATCATATTTCACAATCACACAGAAAACTACTTCTGCAGGCATGGATGTACAGACAACCATCACTGGATGACTTTGATACTGAAGAAATCTTGAACATGTGACGATTTGCAGGAAAGTTCTGAAGCATCTTTTTTCTCCAATTTCTAAACAGATTCATGGACGTAAATTAGTGATTTATATCAGATATCAGATTATATTTAATCAGTGTTTCATGTTTGTGTATTAAGAAATTACTGAGTTATGACATTCGATTGAAGGATGTATTGTTGCATATGTTGTAGACTCCAACATTATACGGCTCATGCTCATGGCCAACATACACAGAGCTACCTACAGGGCCACCTAGTGGAAAAGTCACACCATGCCACTGGTTTATACTGTAGCTCTCAGTGAAGCAAATATTATGCATTATACAGCAAGTGTTCCTTTAAAGTTATTTTGGATGATCCACAAAAAGGATAACAGTTTCCATAGAGTGAATTTTATTTGTAGTAGCAGATATAAACAAGAACACATCAAAACAACACTACCTGCACTGTAGCACAATGACTATATAATGTTGTGTGGGCCGCAGGGTACAAATGAGGTGTTTGGTGGGGAAGCATCTTGGGATTATTTTGTTTGCATATCGAGAGAGAAAAAAAAAGAACTCATACAGCAATCTAGTGCTGAACTGAACAGAAAACAGCAAGCTTGCTGACAACGCTGATGAATTACAAAAGATACCACATGAATAATTAAAAGTCATTGTTAAGCCCCTTTGCAAGACATTAGCTGTGAGGGTTATTAAGTTTTGATCTATGACATGATGATTCTTTTTTTCTCACGAACCGTAAAAGTGAGATAGACATATTCTGTAATAACCTGTAAATCATTCACTAGGAACATCAAGAAAAAGTTGAGGCACAACTTTCAAAGCCTTCTTCGCAAAGTTGCGAGAAAATTGCAACGAGGGAGCAATAATCTCTTGTCAGGTTTTCATCTTCGGTTGTCACTGTTGCACATCATCATTAATTCATCTTGCTTTCTTTCTCACTTAGCGGATGACACATTTCAAGCCGTGAAGCAGATGTACAAGCTGATTGATGTGATTTGTAGAACAGAAACACATCATGCGTGGAACATTATATCACACAGTTTTGCATAGTTAGTCAGTTGGTGTAAAACAGATGTTGTCAGGAAACAGAGGATGACATGACTTCTAAATCATCCTTTCTCGTGTCCCTTGCTGTTTGTAACTTAGAAATAATGTTGATTTCCAAGATTTGAAAACACCTTTAAATGATTCCTGGACTGTTCAATTTAGCTGTAAATACCATATTCATATTCTGGAGCCCAGTGAACCTTAATGAACTCGAGCATTAAGAGGAAATAAATATTATGACTTCATATATAATAACTTCATCACTAATATCTAATTTCTCTTTAATTCCCTGCCCACACACAGACACAGTGCATGCCAGTTTGACTGACTGACTGCTGTTCAAGATGTGTCTGCGATTATGTGCCCACGACTCTGCTCGTCAGCCTTGAAGCATAATCAGGCATGCACAGGACATACACTATAAATTCACCGTTGACTTTATTGCTTTGTTTTCTTGTACATGCTTTTTGCAGCAGCAGCAGCAGCGAAGCGTGCAGTATTTATGAAAAGTGATTAGTGATCCTGACAGTTTTCAGTCTGTGACTTTGCTTTCTCTTTATTTATTGTAGTGACAAAGTGCTCTTTATTGACCCTTGTCAGTGCTTTCCATATGTCGTACTACTCAGTGACACTTCATGAAACATATGAGTAGTGACGGGTGAATGGAAATAGTGGAGCAGTGCAAAGAAGGATCAAGCACTTGAACTTCAGCCAAATTATTTTTTTATTTTGTCATGTCTCCTCTCCTTCACCTCTCCTCTCATTTCAGATCCCACTTCCTGCCTTTGTGTGTTTCCCGTCTTTGTGATTGTCCTCCCCGCCCTGATTGGCCTCATATGTGTCTCCTTCTCTTAGAGTATTTAGTCTCTGTGTCTTCTGTCTTCTGTGCCAGTTAATCTACATCCTTTATGTCAAGCATTTCTACTAGTGTTCCTGGTTTTTTGATCTCCGTTTTACTTCTAATGTTGCTTTGCCCTGTTTTTGGATTTCGGCTACCTGATCTACTGCCTGTGTACCGAACATTTACTAAATAAAGATCTTGATTTTTGAATACTTGAACTGTCTTGACTCGTGCTATTGAGTCCCTGTTCCTGTGGTTTACCGGTTGGGACACATTTACAGTGATTATTGGTGATGTCTGCTCAACTCACTGGACAGACGCTCCAGTTAAGATAACATGTGATCGTAACCAGAACCAGGTAATAAATTCCAGATCAAGTTGACATCTATGAATTTGTTAAAAAGTGTTAAATATCTTTCTCTATCACTCTCATGTTGTGGCAACAAGGAATGGATGAACAATGAAGTTTGAGACCTTGTGTTTGTCACATCGATGGTTAAGCCCATTATATGGAGGGTAGTCAGCCAGTACTGCAGTCATTACAAATGTTGGCTGTTAACAACTCTGCTTGCTCTTCCATCAGATCCAACTTTCTCTTCTGTGCACTAGTTTCTTTATCAAAAGCAATGGAAGCAACTTGAAGCTTGAATTAGAAAAATAGAGAACTGTGTATTAGAGGATGTGTGGTAAAGGGAATTAGAAGATCTTTAAAAATGGTATAAAAAGCCACTCCATTAGCCATGCATAAGCAATGTCAGTAGCCAGGGGCAAGTATTTAACATGGATCCCACAGGTTTTCATCTCTCTCATATGTGCATATATGTGTGTTATTTGTTTTATTCAGTTGTTTGAGTCCTGATAATAATGTGTGACTTTTCCAATAACCTTTACACTTTGAAAAGCACGTCCTGAACACAGTCATTCAGCACAAAGCTTAAAGGACATCCTTTGTTAAAGTGCTGAGCTTTAATACCCTACACTTAGAGGATTAAAGAGGGTGCGTGGGTGGGGGTGCAGTCAGGTAAGTGAGACCGTGGGGTTCAGAGAGGTCCACATCAGAACAAAACACTGGTCGGTCAGAGACAGGGTACTGGGCGGTGACGTACTACCTGAACAGCCCTGGAGGAGTATCAGAGCTCGCTGGGACTGTGGTAACATAAGATCCAGTGATATGTTGTGTGATAGTGAAGTCGCCCACAGATGAAGCTAAAACAACTGCTGTGTTTGTTCAAAAATGTCTGCATTTTTTTTTAAAAGTCAAATGTTTTCAGTTTTTATTTACGATAACCGGTGTGTTGCTTTAATGCTTTAATGAAAAAGAAGATGAAGGGAAATCTGATCTGAGAAAAATAAGACAAACAAGACATTAAATAAGACATTTAATCACACCCTCAACAGGCAACAATCTTTAGTCAGTGTGGTTCTTTTTGTTTTGGTCACTTCTCTGTATTGTACATGCAAATGTCACAGGTTTGGGCATCTTAGTGCACATTTGCCACTTAAAACTTTATGCATTATTTATCAGCTAAAATACCACACAGGTGCACTTTGCAATGATGATCTGTGGAAGACCAGACCTTTACAGCTGTGCTATGACTGATAAGTAATAAGTAAGTTCTGCCTCATTATCAACTGAATAGTCTGTCTTAACTAAGATGTTTCCCCCTATTATAACTCTAATGTTTTTATGGGAATATTATGCTATTACAAAAAAATAATCCTATAATATAATGTAATGTACTTTTGCCAGATAATTAATCTATTAGACTATTATTATTGCAATTAAACACTACTATTGTGTAGTTTCCAGACAATGAAATATATATTGTCTCAAGACTGTGCCAAGTGTCAATATAATAAGACAGAAATGAAGACCATGCAACAGTATGAGGACAGTGATTATAAAGTACAGTAAACTACATAAATTGTGTGAATATTGCAATGGGAATATGATGTGACTGCAACAGTCATTTAAATGACAGATAACTTACTTTTGTGTTTTTCTTGAAAAGGTTGAAATGTTAAACATCTCTATCACCAGCCACGACAACATTCTTGTGGCGTACTGTATTGAAATTGGTGTGGTGTGTGTGTGGTTGGTGGAGGAAGTATTGATCTTTTTTATAAGGTGAAAAATAGTCACAGCGAATCACTTAAGGGATAGTTTTTATCACTTGTTCTATTTCGGCAACGGTGTAAATTAATGTACAATCACCTGTCAGAAAATGATGTTGCTGAAAGTAGCTGAAAATCCTTCTGCTTATCAGGCGCCTGTGTCCTCTCATCCACAACAACATCGTGCTGTTTTGTGTCAGTGGTTACATGAACATAATAGATTGTCTACTGTCCTCTACATCTGTTTCCAGTTGGAGAATGACAAGTTGATTTATGGGACTGGGATGAACAGTAATGAATTAATTAGGTTGATAAGATGCACTCTTCAAGGTCACTGTCGACTGATTCCCTTACATCTGCTCGCTGACTGTAAATCTGAATCTGAATCAGAATCAACAATCAGCAAATGACAATCCAAAGACCTGACGACTGCTAACATCACTGTGTGTCATCCTCATGCATGTTTTAACTTTCTTTTTGTGTGTCCTTAAAATGTGGGGGCGTAAACACTTTACCTTAATAGGCAGTCAAGAGAGGAGTTTTCAGTTATTCAAACATTACTTAACTTATTAACATAACACTTCATTTTAACTCTTAACATTTCTGCTCACTTTTTCATAACAACAAAGATAAAATTGCCTTTAATGAAAACACTTCAAACATCAGAATTGAAGTTTATTGGTGAATGAGCCTGATAAAGAACAAACATGATTAGAAACATAATTAAACATTAATTAAGCATAGAGGACTGTGAATATAGTCACTTTAACTGAGAGACTTTAGTGTCAGATGAAATTATGGTTTTATTATTATTATTCTGCCTTGATCACAACTGGTGCACAGGATGTTTGTATCTTATCTTTTTATTTGGTGAACACTGCTGAATGATTGTGGCCAACACACACATTTATTTGTATCCTTTGTTTATAAAAAGTAAATAACCATGTTTGCATGCTTGTCATGTTCAGCTGCAGCATGTACAAATCTTAGAGCTGTGGATATCTGTCTACAATTTAGATGGTACACAAGATTTTTTAAACATCACCTGGTAGGGTCTGTGGGAATGAATAGCAGAAAAAATATGAGACAAACATTAAAACCAACAACACTGGCAGTAGTATTATATTTTGGCCACTGGGGGCACTGACATACTATCAAATTTTAGGTTAATATGCTGAACATGTTCGCAAACTTTTACGTATTTATACATGCAGCAGATGCAGAGATTTTATTATCATTTAATTAGAGACGTGTTTCCAGTCACCTGGTGAATGTACGTCCTGTATTCACTCTCTTTTAGCTCTGTTTTCGGTCTCCACCAACTCCTGAGGGAAATATTTTCCTCTTTAGCCACTGAATTCACCAGCTAGTCGCTCACTTTGTCTGTCTGCTGTTTGTTGGCTGAGCAGGTAGTTAGTGTACAGTGAGTTTTTTTTTTCTACTGGAAACTATAGTATGAGAGCAGAAAGAGTAAAAGCATTAAAGTTGTTGGTGAGAAAACTTTGTGGCGCTGAAGGGAACTGCAACGTTAGGTAATCATTCTCTGTAAGATCATTATTCTGAGCATCCTATTTTTCACTCAAGTAGTCATGTGATCCATGGTTATCATAAAAATACTTGTCACTTTAAGAAAGAAAAACCTTTAAAAAGACTGTATTGGGTGTCTAAGAATTGAGCAGCCATTTGCAAGAATGATGAACGACTTCTTGATATTTGTTCTTCATTGTTAGAGGCGTCCCGTAGTGCCTACTCCGGTTTAGCTTCAAATGCTTCCTCTATGATACACAAAGTCGTCCTCCTCACCCTCTGTTCCTGGAGGTTGTCCTTCAATTGGTGAATCCCATTAACGGACATACCACCGCACCGGGAAACCACATTTAATTGAGTCCCAAAATGAATCCGTCACCTGTAGTCACCGCCAATTTCTGCAGTTTAATGGAAGCACCGGCGACTGTAGAGATTCCATTGATTGGTCACAGGAAACTAAGAACTTCCACTTTGCTCAGCAAAATGCCCCAGACTCCTTCCTGCCGAGGCCATTAGCTCTCTGATCAGAGGGAGTAAAGACAGACAGGCTTTATCAAGGCTGAGGCTGTTAAATAGAGCCGGCCTGTGGGTCCCAGGTTTCATTGATGCTACTGAACGTGCTCAAGCTGTGTGAAACACCCGTAGTGACCCAGCAGGGAGCTCAGGGGGAGAAACTATCTATCTAGCTCGGCGTGTATACCAAGCAGGCACCATTACATCCCATTTGCAAACATAGGCATTTGGATTTGACGCTGTTGTTTGAGGGAGCCAATTTAATTTTACTGCTCTGTGTGCCTCAAGGACGATATCAGTGAGCTTCTCTACATGGATGACGGTGTTCCTGCATCGCTGTTTCACTAATATATGTTTTTTTTTATCATTTATTTGATTTTTTCCGAGCCATAACGAGCCGGCAATATCTCCCGAAAGGATCTTAAAGAAAAAAAGGTCTATAATTTGAGAAAGTGGCAGTCTGATATTGCGGCACGTTAGCATGTGAACGATTTCAAAGCTCGTTTCTTTTTCATACAGTCCTTCACACAGGAAACACCAATCAGCAGTTCAATCTTGGCATTGTAAGATTTAATAATCCCCGTGATGAAATTCTCAGGCAGGAATTGGATGTAGATTAGAAAGATACATATAGATAGATAGATAGATAGATTTATAGAGCAGCTCCTGGATTGAAATATTCTATCTGAGGTAAAAACAGGCAAAATACATTAGTGACTGAAAACACTGGCAACAAGTAATGAGTTAAAGCATGACACAGGTTTAGGCCATGGTGCTGATCTCCTGTTTAACATCAATCCAGTTGTACTGTGTTATAACACTGTTTCTCAAAAATGACATTTATATACCACTAATTTAAAACACATTTTCAGAGAAACTTAATGAACTGAATTATGTTGTTTTTAGCATAATGAGGAAATTTTGACAAAACTAATGAGCATATCTGCAAAGTCACAAAATGTTCTCACTGAACTTATCTGCAAAATGTTCACTGACAACATATTTAATTTGCTTAATTAGTGATCTTGAAATGTGAATCCACTTTTTATGTTGAGAAACTCACTGAACTTGGTGAAGGTGACTTATGTTTATTCAGTGGCAGCACTTAGTTAAGGTTACTGCAAGATCATGTCGGTGTTCAATATAAAAAAAAATCCACAGCAACTTGAAGCGTGAAACACAACCTGAATTTCGTCATTTCACTAAAACCACCATCTTTCCCTAACCTCAACCAAAGTGCTTTTGCTGTCTAAACCTAATGGGCTTCTAACTGGTCTCTCCAGTCAAAGCCCAGTCCTTTTTATGCAACTCCAGATTGGTGCATAAATGTGGCTTCATTCACTCCAAAAAAATTACCTCTGAACATAATCCAGGCAGCGGTCTTCCACCAAAGTATGTGCACATACATTTTAGAGGACATGGTTACGTATTGACCCAGAATATTTGACTTGGTTAGTTTGACCACTGGTTTACAGATGAACAGATGTTTGCAGATCTATGCACACATTAGATTAACACCCTGGAAATAGTGCAGCAGGATGTTTACAGCAGGATTTTTTTTTTTTCTTTTATGTTTTGTGGCTGAGGTAGAAACAAGGCTGTTTTGACACTGCTGATGTTGTACCTGCGCAACATAAATCTGTGAGTCATGGGAGCTCACAGGTTCAGAGAGTGACTTTAGATGTCCCTGGAAACGTATGTTTCAGAAGGTTGCAGCAGCGTTGTTTGTCACGTCTTCAAACTATAGAAGGATTCAAAGGGACCTCATGTACTGGAGGCTCCAAGAGAAACCTCCCTGTCATCCAAGGTCTTAAAATTGTTGTTTATTTCCTTCAGTGTTGGGTTAAACACCAGTGATGTTGGATTACCTCAATTTCTTGCCTCAGTTGATTTAACTCAACTTCACGTTAATCTGTGAAGTAATACAGTGACTCTGAATGAGGACACCATCAGCAACACATCTGACCTCGTCACAAGAGATTCACATTAAAGCTTTTACATGTGAGAATTATCTTTCACGGTGTGCAAAGGTTTCTGTTTCTGAAATGTGCTCTACTGGATATTTTACAATTCACATTAACATGTACCCTCTAAATTACACAGCTTCTCTTCAAATTACACTACAAGCACATGTAATTACTGTTTTTCTTTTGGTTTTTGGAGCAATGCACTGTACAAGATGTAATGAATGCTAATAGGCATTTTTCATGACAAACATTTTGACTTGTCCTAACAACAGAAGTACAGGTGAAACAAATCTCTGTTCTATCGAGTGTCCAAATAAACCGTGCCTTTGAGCCAGCACGCACAACACTGGAGCCTTGGAATTAGATCAGCTGAATCGTAGCCATTGTTTTTTAATGCTATCGGTTACATCCCTGCTACAACATGTGAGAGAATATCTTCTGTGAAAAAGGTCTGTTTGTATGGAAATTAATGGATAGAGAAATGTTTTGACCTCTGACCTTTGTCCACACATAGAAGCATTTTGTGGTTGACAGAGCGACATCTTCTTTATTATTGGCACAAACTGTTGGAAAATAAATCTGTTTTATGATTTGACAAGAGTTTAAATTAGGTTTAGTAAAAAACAATTTTGTCCTCAGAGCCACATTCAGGTTGAGGTTTATTAAAAGAGATGAAAGTCTCTGATGTCATTTTGGTGTATTTACTGAAAGTCTATGACTTGTCATTATACAGTATACGTTAATACTTTATGATATATGACATAGTTTTATATGTAAATAATTAGTTAAATGATTATTGGAATTCCGTCATGGTGGTGGTGATTAATTGAATGCAGAACTGAAAATATAATTACATGACTAATTTAGTTGTAATTCCTCTGGCACACAAAATGGTGAAATCAAGCCGTTCAGACAATGAGAACTAGTTGGTATGTAATAGGATACAGCAAGATAGGAATTAAACTAATGCATGCCTGAGCAGGTCAGACATACCTTTGCTTGAGGATTCATCTTTTCCTCTTATTAGACGTTATAATTAAGACAAGTGAGGAGCAAGGCCAGTTATTTAATGTTCCTACTCGCTCAGTGTTACAGCCTCTCTGATCACAAATGCAAAGCTGAACGCTAATTGCGATTAATGGAGTTCTGCGAACACGTAAGGAAGATAACCTATTTGTTTTTCCTATAAATAGCTACAAATAGCTCTTTGTTGCTGCCCCGTTTCCTCTGAAGGATGACTTTAGTCCGTTAAGTTTCTCTACAAACGAGCACTTTTGTCTTATCCGTCTCATTTCTGCAGAGCGAACATCTGTGCATGGCTGTTTGCTGAAGTGTCAATCAGCATATTGTCCCTATATTGTTTGAATGCTTTACTGTATATGTGAGGCTGATGCTGAATTAGCAAATAAAAGAACAAAGTCAGTGTCTGGCTATAAAGCTTCTACCAAGGTTTTCTAAAGAGTCTGCCTGGGAGTCTGCTGTGACTTATGGAGCAGTGCTGTTTTCTGCAGCCTGTAGTGTTTACGAGGGAACAACTATGAAATAAAAAAGTCCAAAAATTGTATCGTCTTATAATAATTAGACGTTTCCCATCAGTTTATTCATCAGTGTATTGTTAAAAAAGCATAAAAAAACAATGCATAATTACATTATTCATGTTGATTTTACCCTGCAACCATGCAAAATCAGAATCTCTAGAGACAGCAGTGCACGGTGTGTAAGTGTGTGTGTTGGATGCTTTTCATGATCCAATAAAAAGTAAATTATGCCTGCTATTTTCAGCTATTAGAGGGAGGTCAGAGCTATTTTAAGTACAACTGAGCAGCACCTTGAGCTTCGTCTTAGTTGTGTTTTCTATCGACAAAGCAGGCAGTTCACTTTCCTGACTTCATAGCCGCGTCTAATGAAAGGTTTGCAGCTCTCGGTTTGCAGGTTAGTCGCTCACCCCCCCTTCACCACCCACCCAGCCAACAGAGGAAACGAAGAAAAGAAACAGAAGTGTGATTGGAAGCTGGAGATCGAGTCGCTAATCAAAGCTGCGCCTGGATCTTGCAAATGCACCAGCTGGGCGTGGAGAGCTCTTTCCTGCTCGCCCTGATGGCAGGACACACACTAACCTGTAGTGACCAGAGGGAACAAAGATTCACACTTTAATTCATTTCACTTTTATGTTCTCTTGCTTAATGAAAATCAAATCAAAACTAAGCCAGGGGCCACTCAGTTCTCTCTCTCTCTCTCTCTCTCTCTCTCTGTTTCCCTCCCTCTGCTTCTTCCTTCCCTCTCCTTCTTTTCTTCCCCCTGTCCCTCGCTGTGTTGCTTTGAAGTGTAAATCAGATTCTACTGATGTATGAAAGTAAAGTGCAGAGTGTACACCAGAGACCATTTTGCAGCACTGAGGGCATGCTGGGTGCAACCAGATGTAAGTGCATCTTTTTCACCAAACGTATAGGTCAATAATGCTTTATAACTACAAACGCATGTGTGTGTGTGTGTGTGTGTGTGTGTGTGTGTGTGTTGTATGGTATGTAAAGCCACTTACCAAAGGCGCTGCCTATTAAAATGTATGATGCTACATGGACATGAGATTTTTTTATAGATAGACCTGCTGTTTGTCTTTTATCTCTGCATCGACTGTGGCGAGCAAACACACGATAACTCTCAAGCGTCCGGTACTTTTGTGCTCTCACTTCCTCAATATGATCCTTTCAAGTTTTAGCTTGAGTTTTGTGCCGATTCTTTTTGTTTCCCCCAGTTTGCAATTACTTTTTTTCTTTGGGGATTTTAAAGAATAATTTTACACTTGAATGTGTAAAAAAAAAAGTGTAATTCTAATATAATAGAGCTGTAATCTACAAAACATGAATATAAGTCCACCTGAGTTCAATCCTTTGTTTACAGCCCATCAGATATCTTGATAACTTCTAGAGATTTAATAAAGAAATCAGTATCATAAACGATGATGACTTTCACCTGGATTTACCTCATTAGTACACTTCCTTAAGAGAGTCAGGTTTTTTTTTAGCCTCACAGTCATTCAGGTCGACACAGAGGTCGTTTCACATTGCAGGCACACGTTACATATGATCCAATCATATATATTCACGTCCTGTCTCTTGCACTTTGTGGTCCATATAAATATTTTGCTCTCGATCACATCTGAATAAACAAACGCTGAGCTCTGCATCCTCGCTGCTACAAAACTGCCTGCTTTCAGAAATTCAACCCCCCCTCCACTATATCAACATGTAGTCGTGTCTTAATGTTTCTTTAAAGAGCAACTGAGACTCCAAATGGAATTAAACTGCATTTGATTTTGTCTGCATAATATATGCTCTGTAAATCACTTGTCTTGTGTCCTCATTTGAAAATTACTTAAATACATCACATGCTGTTGCGTTCTTTGTTTGCAATATGCTGTTATATGTAAGAAGCTGCGGTCATGTCATAGTATTTTTTGGTGTCTACTAGGTTCATGTGGACTGGAAATGACACAAGAAATAGATGAATAACAAAAACAAAAAGTGGAACCACATCATCAAACTAAAATGTGTGGTTTTGTTGGAATAAATGGTTAAAACCTCAACATGAGTGAGTATCTTGATTTAACTAATAGTATTGACAGAACACTAATATATGTTAAAATTGAGAAAGTATGTTCCAAACATTTTCAGCCAACTTTGACAGACAAACAAAAAAAAATATGAATAGATATATTTCTGCTGTTTATGCTACTCTCTTTATGCAAAACTATACAGTACATATTTTAATCTGTTAGGCTACATTTACTGTTCGACTCATCGCACTGCTGCCATTTGTTTAAAGTATGGGATGTTGTCTGCTGTATGGCTGTTCGCAAAATTCCTAATTACAACTTGCTGAGTGTTAATAAAAACTCATATTTGCACCTGAATCTCATAAGGAAGGACAATCTGTTCTCAAAGTTTATACATGTTTATGGATTCATTCAGGCTGTATCTCCTGCAGCAGGTTTTGTCTCAGCGTCGACCGCAGCTGTTCAACATGCATCAGAATTAGTCGCCCGCATGTTTTTACAGTACAGTGAGGCTTTGATTTATTTTTGCAAGCTGTGCAGTCAGCAAGTATGACCGCATTTGACTTATCACTCTCTTTCTGTATCAGTACGTGTTGTAGCTTTGCTTTTGGCGTGATTCTTATAAACTTTTAAGATTTCAGCTCAGTGCAATAGATGATCAATAAAGGTTCAATACAACAGAAGATAGTGATCATTTCCAGAGCAGAAACTAATAATATTTCAATAATTGAACTCTGCAGATACATTTAAATTACTTTGATACCAGTTCTTTTCTGCAGGACTTGACCTCATTTGTTCAGAAATCAAAGGTGTTGTTCTCACATCACATGTTATATTATTAAGTCCCTCGAGACAAAAATTTTTTATTCTCATCCTGGCCAATGAGCCACACACACAACCATGAACACGCTGAGTCACGACTGCTAAAAAGACTTTTTCTGGCTCAGAAGTGTTGAAACTCATTATTAAGTCGGTCACCCACAACAAAGAGATATCACCTTTAATATCAGTCAATATTGTTTAAGTGGATTTGCTGCGTGGTTTTCTGCTTGTTACACCTTTTATTTTAGTAGCTTTTTTAAAGGCAAATTAACGTTCAGCACGAAATGTTTAGGCTTGTTCGGAATAGCAAATCATTCCTGGCTTAAAGGCTTATAAACAAAGGGATTTAAGACAGATTAAAGCTCATATTATCAGGATTAAAGTACCCAAGGTTGAGTATAATATCGAGAGGACACAGTTTTAAGAGAAATGAGTGTTCAGGGATAAAGAGAGTTGCTTTGTTCATTTACTATGATAATGACAAAAGGAAACCACCCATGTATACTATTCTATTAAAAGCAAATACACAGAGAATATTCAGTTTAGGGTGACTGGATGTGGGGGAAAAAAAGGGTCTTAATTGACTAAAAACATTATCCAAGCCCTCATGACGCCACACAAAGCCTTTAGTCGTGACCATGAGAGGATTTACCCACAGACAAAACATACTGTAGGGGCTTTGGGCTTCTCATTCTGTGTGTGTACTCTGCTGACTTTGGCCAATTCTCTTCATTCTTGCGTGAGAGATGAGAAGAATCTGAGGCTAAAATGGAGAAAGTAGGGCGAAGAAAAGAGAATTTATGGCAGGCATTAGTCTGCACAATTATAATGGTCAGCGATGACGAGTTCATTTCTGCTCCTCAGCCGCTGAGGAAAAGGCCATCAGGCAAATCCTATAAGGTTATAAATCTTAAAATACAGCAGTGTGATCAAAAAATACTTCCAATGTATGTCAATGTAGGATTTTAGTACTTGACGACATGCAAAAAAAAGTTTATCAGCAATCATGTTATGAAGGTCAGATAATGTGTTCAATTGACCGTTTGTTAGCCAGTTGTAAGAAATTGTATCTGGGCAAAACAAGCCTGAAGTGCGAAATGAAGGACATTCAAAGTGCTGACTTCAAAGGATGGATGCAACGAGAATCAGACACAGTCCAGAGAGGTTAAAGTATTTACATATGAGATAATTGGCTGCCAACTTTTGTAGAAAGAAACATGAATCATCATGTTTATGCAGCCAACAACTGTATATTTATGATCCCTTTTACAAGAATCTTGTTTTACAATGAGTCTAAACTGATGCCACTATAGTTAGTTTAATTATCTATGTAGCTACAGCTGATAAGATCTGCAAGCAAATTTTCATTTTGACAGTCGCCGACTAAAAATGCTTTTGTCTTCATCCGTCTGAAACCTGGACGATTGTTTCTAACATCATAAAGAACTTTAAGTATTAAATGTGCCACTGTTATTGTTGTAAAGCGCCTTGACAGGGACAGCAACAGCAACTAAGTTCATCTTTTATTTAACTTGGTGGTATGTGCAGAATAGTTTTATTTGTGTGGCATAATGAGACTGTCTGCACAAAAGCATTTCAAATTAGCTTCTTTTAATTTGCGGAGAGGTTTGTCACATTTCTTGCTGCGGCCTTGTCATCTATGTTGTCAAATACGTCAGAAAAGTTCAAAGATAAATGTTTTTTTACGGCAATATTTTGTAACTCGTCTTCTGTTCAACCTGTCTCAAGGTGTGTTTTGATGGTTTTATAATTAAGGATGAGGTTGAGGCAGCATAGCTTAAGAACAATGTGTCTTTGAGTCCAAACAGTTTTTCAGCTTCCCTCAGACAAAAGGATATTTACAGAGTGTTGCAGCATCAACAGCGTATTTGGAGGCTAATCCTTGTCAACAACCCCGCGTTGTGGTTCAATCGCAACCTTTTTGTTTCTTCCCCTTTCTCAGTTTTCACTTGCAGCGAGTTCAACAAATACAAAGACAGCAGTTATGCTTATACTTACATTGCTTAATTGTCTCATACCTGAGGCACAGATGGAGATAACCTTACTTGACTCCTTCCAGCTCACACAGAGAAAGCCCTCGCTCCCAGTAATTTCATTTTCAGGGCACCAAACTGAGCTTGTAAACTCTATTTCCTCTCAAAGCCCGGGTGAGTTCACCTACATTCCTCCTTCAATACTCTGCCATACCTGAGTGCAGCTTCCCCTCAAACCTCCTGCCATTGCTTTCAGATACAACACATTCAACATTAAAAAAAAACAACAACAAAAAAAAACACTTGAGTGCCTTCATCTTACAGAATTGTTTCCCCCCCAGCTGAGGGAGTTCAAACCAGTCCCTTCACTGGTTATCCTCTGGCTTACTATTTTTATTCTGAGCTCATTTACTCTTCAAATTCTGGCCAATATTAAAGACACATGTGTCTCGCTCTCCTGGTCCATTAAGGATGTGCGCCTGACTTATTTTGGTGATTTTATTTGAAAAGATTCACAGGCAGCCTGCGGAGCACGACGTGTTATTAACACTCAGACCTCAAAATACACAGAGAGATGAGATTATTAAAATTATTCTTAGTGACAGGATGCTACACTTCAAATGAGATTTCACCAGGTGGACACACGTTTGGCAAAGCAAAGCAGGAGGTATTTCTTCATCATCTCTGCAGGTTCAGGGTTGGTGGCGTCTGGTCAGGCTTCAGTATGTTGACACGTATCATGAACGACCTGTGCAGCTGAACGCAACTTTGCCCGACAGTGTTGCAACCATCACTACAGTTTGCAGCCTGACGTGAAGCAGAATGTAGATCTCTGTGAGCACAGTTCTGTTCCTTTAACTATATAAAACAAGCAGGTTTAATGGTCTCCCTAAAGAAAAAAGACTAGACATTGTCTGTTATGCTTTATTACTCTTTGTATTATGATTAAGTGCTGCTCTTTTTTGTAAAATGTGTACTTCTGGATGAATGACTAAGAATCTTCAGCTGTGTTTCTTTTCTGTGACTGGTTTTATTTGTAGAGCCTGGAACAGAAGACAGTTCTTTGTTTGTAATATAACGTTGTAAAGTTGTGTTCATGTCTGACAAATGTTTCGCAACTGCAACAGTATTCTTTGGTTTCTCTGTTAGAGCTGTGGTGCCCAACCATTGTGTCTTCTCAGTGTTTTGCTTTGTGTGCCAAGGATGTATTAGATTGGCTCCTGCTGCTGAGGCGCTGCCCATCCCAGTTTCCACTTCCTGCCACTGAGCTGAAGACCCTGATTGAAGTGGCACCTGATCCGGCTCACCTATCCGGGGATGCAGTTCTGGGCACACCTGATAAATAGTTGGCCAGCTTGTCGGCCGGGCAGCTGGGAGCAGCTCGCCACTGTGCCACTAATTACTGTTTCAGCCTAATAGGTGTTAATACATGTTCAGGATTTTGTGAATTAGAATTGAGGCACTCGTTAAGTACCTGGAGACAGGACCAGGTATAGTTTTAATTACTGATAGCACATACACACAGAATACCAGAACATTTAGGTCATCCATGCAAGGAGCTTATTACGAACAATATTTATATTTATGGCCACTTATATTGGCTGTAATTATTCTATGCATTGATGTCAGTGACTTATTATAACTTCACAGACTTCACAGACTTAAACTACATCACACATGTAACATAAGGTACATTACATATGCAACTCAAGTTATGTAACAAACATGCAAAGTTTAACCCAAATCATGATCTTTTCCTAAACCTAACCAATCTGCAACCCTTTCACAACGTTAGATAGTAGTTACTGGATGTAACTCCAGTTCTATGAGTATGTGCGTCATGTACATCGTCATTGGTTTTTCACCAGGGGAGTTCTGAGAGCGGGGTTTTATTTATTTCACTTATTTATTTGTTTGTTTTGAACGGCACCCACAGGCTGTTCTTCTTCCTCTGTGTTATGCCTCATTTTTTTGTATGTGTCAATTATCTAAGTTCCGTGCAAATAGAAAATCCATCTGGTTTTATGTTGCTTACTCTTCCCTGAGCAGGCTGGGTCATAACAAAGTCCTCGTGGGCCGGGCACTTCTATGCAAATGGAACAGTAAATGAATGAATAAATAACAAATAAACAAACAAACTACCAGCAAATATATTAAATTGTAAGGTGTGACCTCCACGCTGCGTACGCAGTGTAATATAACCTAATCTAATATAAACACCACAAACTATAATTTACCAGAGTCAGCTGCTCTCTCAGCCAGTCTCAACAGGAAAAATAACATTAGCTTCAAACAGGCAGCGTTTATTGCAGGATTGTTGAACTGGATTGCATTAGATTGTACAGGCACCTGTGATATTGTGTCCACCTCTTGTAGATTAATTAGAGTGTTTGCTTTGTTTGCTGCCTTGTATTTCACTTGTTTCATCATGTATTACAGCACTTTGTTTTGTCATGTGAATCATTATGATTACACGAATCTGGAAAGGCTCGCCTTTTCTCTCTGTAACGTCCTTGGAGACACGCATGGGATGAAAGGCTCTATAAATAAATGAGCTTGAACTTGTGTGATTCTCATCTCACAACCTCTGTGTCCACATGAGGAAACATAGTTTTGCAGGGGCTTAACTTAATATGTGGGCTTATTTAAAAGTACAGCTAGAGCACTTCATTGTCGAGTAAAAAAAGGTTGTTCTTTAATAGGGAGCAGGTGATAAAAACTCAGATGGAGACTAAAAGCACTGGTGTCATCTCCACGAAGAAAACTGCATCCAATTGGTTGCTGTGTAAATGTTTTATGTATAAAATTATAAGAATAACAGTATACAATCTGCAATTTTGCATGTATGAACACACATACTGATCAGATAGAAAGGCCAGTTTCTGTCATGTGATATTACAAAAGTGGTTTTCTTTCACTGAACTGCACAGAAACTGTTGAAATAAAAGCCGAAACATCTAAAATTGGAAAACAATCAACATGCAAAATGGTTATTTTTTAGTAAATCTGTGTGTGACTGTGTGTACATGTCTAGATTACTATGGGCTCATTGATGCATGCATGTTTAGATCTGTCTGCGTGTGTATAAATCTGGTCCTCTGGTATATTCATGTCAAGCTGATGCTAAAACTTTACAAAAACTGTAACTAACTGCAAAAAAAGCATATTGGAAAGCAGACCACACACACACCTGGCACCAAGGTGACTTTATATTTATTTATTGGTATAACGATTTTCTGAAACTCAAATTAAAAGTCTTTGTTCAGGCTCCTGTACAACAAGCAGCAGCGTGCGCCAGTTAAACATGAGTTAATTGAAAGTGAGTCTGTGTCTTGGGGGAAATTCCCTCTCTCTTGTCAGCCCCCGCCCACAGAGAGTTCAGAGTAAAGGGTCAGCCTCCTACATCACATGAATGGTGGATTTGTGACAACCATTTCTGCCGTTTAATGGGGGGATTGTGAGACGATCAGGGGGTCAGACTCAGAACGGCACCTTCTGAAGCCAGGAGGGATTCAGAGGCTTTTCCAAAATTTCCATTATGAAATTAATTTATGGATGTTAATTAAAAGCAGCATTTCAGGAGAAGATTTTAAAGTTTATCACAGTTATTTACTTATCGTTCCCATGTTGTCGAGGCCTAATGCTTACATGTGGAGTGTGTGGTTTGTTGATTAATGGCCGCTGTCTCCCTCTGCTCAGGAACTTACAGTGTTGGTGTCTTTGTCCCTGGGACCTCGCAGTGATGATTATGGGATAACCTCTCACATGCACTAATTAATCAGCCCACAAGAAGACCATTGGTCCAGACTAAATGCGACAGCTGCTTGGCTGGGCAGATCGCTCGTAGGCCCCAGATACCAACCTCAAAGCGTCCCCGAGGCTGGCTCCGATTCAAAAGGAATCGATAGAAGTTGCAGGTCTTACACCTGCAGGTGTTTATGGCTTGTCAATTAAATGTGGACATGGCTTTGAGGTCGCCTTCATGACATCACTTTGTTTTACCAGGACACCCAGCGATTGTACTCACAAGGACGGGCTTCGTTTTTCAGTGCTGCCCTTTATAAATATCATAAACCAGAGCTGGAACTGCTCACCAATGATACTTATACATCATGTTGTACCACACTGTTTAAAAAAAAGCTAATATTTGAATCAGACCTTCAATGTGACTGTCTGCTGATTTATCCCAGATATAATTCTCTCATTATAATTTAATCGTATTCATCTCAACACTGTGCACGTGTTTGCAGTCTGGGAAGCATCACACAGGCCATTTGAACTTCAGTAGAGTAGAACAGAAGTGTGGAATAATTAAATGTTCCTCAGATTTCAATGATGACTGGTGATCTCAATGTGGAGATATGTGCTTAAAATGTGTTTAAAAATTGTGCTTTTGGACTTTGGAACCACAACGATTATTTCAATTTTTAATTAATCTGACAATAATTTTTTTCATTAGTCATTTGATCCATAAAATGTTGGAAGAACTGGAAAAATTCCATCATAATAATGAATTGAAATTGATAAATGATCTATCGGTCAGTCAACAGAAAATGAATGGCGAAATATTTTGATAATCAATTATAATTTAAGTTAATTTTCAAGGGAAAATGCCAAACACCCTCTGGTTCCAGCTTCTTAAATGTCATTTTCTGTGTTATATCGTCGCAAAAAATGAATCTGTCTTGGACAGTTTGTCAGAAAAAGACATCTGACAAAGAGTGACAGACACTTTGGACTATTTTCTGACATTTTATAGACCAAACGACAAATCAATTGATCAAGAAATTATGTATCTGGTGGAATAATTGATAATGAAACTAATTGTTATTTATTCTATTCTATATGAAATAGACAAAAACAGAAAATTCTCACAACTGAGAAGACTACACTAGGAAATGTTTGGCTGAGAAAAACACTTTTTATGTATTTAAACATCTAGCAGATTAGTTCATAGTCAACATTTCAACCTTTCATAATGGGCCTTCAGTAAAAAAAACAATTTGGACCACCAGTTTCACCTCAGGGGCACAAAACACTCCAGTTTATTGGCTTTCAATTGAATCTCATGGTATAAAATGAGATTTTATAGAGATAATAAGAGAGAAAATACCTTTTCATCACATCCACATAACAAGCAAATAGAGAAAACCCTTCACACATTGCAAACTAAAAAACTACCTTTTTGCACTCTGGCAGGTCTGTTAGCTGAGATAAATGGGCAGCATGCTCCTGCATTGATCATCCCACGGCCATAAATGGCTCCTGCTGAGCAGACAGGACAAAGATCTGGATTATGGAGGGACGCTAAATCACATAACACTGATTCTCTTTGAGTGACGAAATGAATTAGAGACAATTATTGATGCCAAAGCATGTTTTTAATGTGAAATGCGTTGGAGCTGAAACAGCAGGTTTAAAGCTTTTTCTTTTTTTAATGGGAGCATGTTCCCAGCTGTCAATTCAATTTACTGATTTTTCTTTCATACGTTTTGTATAATGAACATGTATGAAAGAAGTCGGGCCACAAAGAGGACGACTCGATTGCATTTTTTCTGAAAAGGCAGCAATTGGTATTACTGCAAGCAAAGGAGTTGGTCAGTGTTTGTGTTGTGTTTCTCTACCCTATATCACAAACATGCTGTAATCATCCAGGAGAAATATGGGAAGTTAATGCAGTTTATTCCATTTATCAAAATAATCCATTATATTGATGCAACCTTTATTTTTTCATGATGGAACATAACACATTCACTGAGGCAGCCTGCTGAGCTGGAGCTGTCAGGCAGATTGGATGAGAAAGGCTGTTATTAGCAAATAATAATCTGGCAAAGATGATACAGCAAAATACTGTCAAAACACAATCAAGATTTTTTGGGTGAAAATACACTGAAAGCCCTGACTTTCATTCAGATGCTGCGGTTTCAATACGCATTTAGTTGTGAATTCAGTAAATAAAATGAGTTGATGTTCTTAAAGTGCAGGAGGAAGACTTGCAAGAACATGAGAGGTCAACCAGTTTCAGACACACAGAAAAGAACAAATAAAGGATCAGCTGTCAGACACACAAAAATCCAGAGGCTCTTGCTGCACCAAACATGTTTCACTCCTGCAGAAATGAGAATCAGTGCATGAAGATGGAAACTGGGTGAAACCTTCTTCACAATATGGCTATAGTTTAAGCTTTTTTTTGCTGAACCATTTAATAAACACATTTTTCTTCTGGGCTGCAAACAGGAAATTCTACAATTTAAAATCCAATAATCACCTCATGGCACAAAAAGGGGGACCTCAAAACTAAAGCTTGTTAAAGGTTCAATATCAACACTGAAATGTACAGTCAGGTGCAAAATGACTACTTGGTCCCAGCAGGTTAAAGTGCTGCAGGTCTTCATGCTCACTCTGTCTGCAGTATTTTCCCTCTGAGCATCTCTGCTGTAATCACCCTGCCTGCTCTGATCCCCCTGCTCAGGTCTACTTGCAGCAGCAGCCTCTCTGAGCTGGACCACATCCAGATCTATAACATGACCCCACCACACCTTGATTTCCCACGATGACCCGCTGTCTCTATCTCGTGGCTCCATCCAGTATTGCAGCAGTGAAACCTGCTCTTTTGGAAAGATGCGTCTCCAAAAGTGAGTGTGAGAGGAAAAAAACAAAAAACATTCGTGCGTAATTTTGGGAAAAGTGCGCATCCAAAAAAACCTGTGCGCATCAGCCTGGTTGATCTCACAGCTCAGGAGGGAGAAGTCACACATGAGAGGCGCAAATCTGCAGCTGTTTGGACAGAAGTAGGTTGTCAGTGTGCGCGTCCTGCTCTTTGGAGACAGTCGGGTCGGATCCAGCCTCTCGGTAAAGCAGTGCGCAGCGGGGACGCGTGCAGCAGGGGCGGCCGTCTGTCCTCTCCATCCCTCCCATTGGCTGCAGCAGGATGCTCGGTGTCTCTCCCGTTTCCTTGATGCTCACATGCAACCGGAGCCGACGGAGCTGTGCAATGGAACAAGAGAGGGAAGCTTCACCTGTAGATATTTGACGCTCACCTGCTTTGCGCACAAAATAAAAACAGAACCGCACTTTTGCGCCAAAAGCTCTTCGGATATTTGCATCTGTTCACAATCACTGGAGGTAACTTCACTGTTCCAGGGGTTTTTCTGTCGCCCTGTGCTCCGGTCTGACGGGATCCTGCAGGCTGCATGGAGGCATGTCGGCATGGCTTGCACCAGGAGAACCAAAACTTTGGTGTCCACATGCGTCATCCTGAGCGGCATGACCAACATCGTGTGCCTGCTCTATGTCGGATGGGTCACTAATTACATCGCCAACATCTACATCAAAGTCCCCATGCCTTTACCGGAGAGAAAGTTAGAGGGGGACAAAAGAGGGGACACCATCCGGATCATGGAGAGGCTCGACCGGCTGGAGAATGTGGTCAACCAGCACATACAAGGTAAAGGCTGCAGCACCTACACCTGCACCAAAGGAAAGTTTTACTGTGATACTTTTATTTCACAACAAGGTGTGTTTGCATGGTGCTCTTGTGTGTTTGCATTGTCTGTTTTGTGTTTTTGTGGAAATGGATACAGCAGGAACTTCTTTTGTCTGGTAAAGATCAGGTTATTTGGAGGACAAAGGGCAATAAGAGAAGGATTAGTGAGGCTGTAACCTTACGTGTTTTGCAAAGACACTATACAAAAGATATTGTAAGTAGGCTGTAATATATATCTTATTGTAAGATCATGTCTGATAATATCACTATGAATTTACAGTTTAAATGATACAACATTGCTCTATTGGTTTAAATCCAGTTGAATAATCTCATGTCTCGTTCATTCATACTGTTAAATACATGCTTGTGCCTTTATTAAAGTTAATCTTGGTTATGCTGAAACCAGCTACATATTCTTAAGAAAGGTGCCCGACACGAAGCTCCTCATATCTCGAGCTGCACTCCACCTTAAAATGTGGTGTGACACAACATTATGCATCCTTACTGAGAGCCAGACAGTGTTTAGTGCTGGCAGTCAGAAAAAAATCTGCATTAAAATACAGTTACAGCTCAGTGTGTTATTCAGTTTCCATGCTGGGGTATGTTGAAGAAACTGCTAAGTGAATTGTCTGATCTGTCCATTCATCCTTCAGTTACTTCTCCTTTTTTATCAAAACTGATTGGGAATATTTATGAAACTGTTCAAATCCAATTCCCTGCTCCTTCTGCATTGCTTAACACCAACTCGTTCTTTACTTTGAGGAATGTCTGGAATCCTTTTTTCTCGAATTCCTTCAAGCCTTTCCTCCTCTCCCGTTGTACAGCTACTTTACACTTGATCACACACAGTTAATTTCTCTCCATTCTGCGTCTTTAAAAGAAGCTATTCCTGTCATCACAGGGGGGCTCGTGTTGGGCAGGTCCCAATCTGAAATGGCACGGAGCTGGTGCACAAGCGAAATGCAGACAGAAATCTACTCATGCTGCTGTGAGCACTGAAGGCTCCATGCTAAGCCTGGGTAAACATTCCTCCTGGAGGCAGGTCTCCATTTCAGCTTGGCACCCATAGGCATCTGCGGGGCGGAGCTTTGTTCAGGTGCCCCCAGTGACTTACCTCCAAAGTACATGTTTCAACTATTTCTGTTGCTCAGACAGAATAGATTAGTTCATGCTGGATTTGTACTAAAGAAAAAAAAATGTTTTGGAAACACTGCCGAAGTGATTTTCCACTTTCGTAAGACTTCATCTAAAATTAAAGATAATTATCAAAAAGACTACTCAAACATGTTTAAAGCTTATACAGTGAATAGTAAAAGCTTGTATGTGCTTTATTTCAAGCAGCTTATTTTTGATTTAAACAATGTTTTTTGACAGACCACACAATCTACATCTCAGTGCTTCAACTAGTGGGACATTTTGGGAAATCTGCTTATTCACTTTCCTGCCAAAAGTTAGATGAGAAGATCAAAACCTCTCTCATTCCATTTGGGTAAATGTGAAGCTTAGCTCAACAGAAAAGACTAGAAACAGGGGGAAACAGCTAACCTGGCTTTGTCTGAAGGTTACAAAAAAAAACATCTTTAAGGCTCAAAAATCAACACATTACATCTCAGACATCACTGGACGAGAAATAGTCCAGCACATAACCATCCATAAAACCACAACATGTTGTTTCTACTCTCCGGTTTGTTCAGATTAGACAAACCAGATTTCATTTGTTATTTAGTGATCATTACTAGTGCTGGTAGGTAGATTTTATTTACCTTTGTACAGAGGCAGGCTAACCAGCTGTAGCTTCATATTTACTTGATAGTGGCATCAGTCTCATCTAACTCAGAAGACAGAAACAGAACTGGCAAAATGTTGATCTCATCTCTTAAAATCTAGCCTTTTCTTTTTCTGCCACAAACTAGGACAGCCGCTCTGTAATTAGTTAAAACAGTTTCACTTTTGTGCGCTCATTCTCTCATGAGCTCGTGCACAGTCAGCCAGCATCATTATTGGCTGCTTTAGCTATTGGTCCTCTTTTCAATTTGCGAACCAGTTTGCAGGCCGCCGACACAAACTGCAGGGACACGACGGAGATTCATCATGCCGGCAGCGTGCTTTGTCATTTTTAGAGCTCGGGAGCACTGCGCTGTCGTTCACAACAGAATCTGTTAGGGCTAATGCTGGAGGAGACTGTTGATGTCATACATTTGCAACAATAAAAACGGCTCCAACAAAATGACCTGTCACTTTAAGTACGAGCCATATTGTCTGGATTTCCCTGATAATTGCTCTGAATGCATCCGCTGCAAATATAGAACCATAATCCGAGTCTGTAAGTGGCCGCCGGCGTCAACAGTCGGTGAGCTTCGAGCAGAGCCAGAGAGTCATTAGTGCACTTTCGACATCTCTAAAAATACATTTTCTTCCTATCATTCTGCGAGACAAGTGCAGAAATGGTATTTTCTGACTCGTGCGTGCTTCAGTCCTGTGCCGTGACTTGCACACTCGCAGGGTCCCGGTGCACTCTTCACACAGACACATGCACTTAGGTTTTCGGTGCACCGTAAGACCAGCGTGAGCTCCCGCAGCACACAGCGTTACTGCATGTGAGAATGAAACATTTACTGCAGCTGACTCACTGTGGACAGTCAGAGGAGATGTCTCTGGTGTCAGCTTCCCACTCAGAGACCAGACTGAAATATTCCACCACTCCAACTATGTGATGAAGTTAAGTGGCGTGTTACCAGGACAAAGCAACGTGGCAGCAGCACATCAACCGGCCGAGCTCTTTCATGTACTAAGTACAGTGAGCCGAAGAGAATTTATTGGAAAGTTGGACTGAACAGGTTCGCACACGTCCACCATGAGGGCTGCTTGCTGCACTCTTTGCCTCATAACCAAAACTACAAGCACTAGTCTACAGAAGACTTTGTCAGGTTGTACTTTAAAATATGTCATAATGTGATAGATGATAATGATGAGTATTTTATGTTTCCATATTTGTCACATAAACAGTAAATGACGTACTTTATGTCGTTGTTGTTTTTCGTACAGCTATGTTTGGATATTTCTATTTCTTTATCAACAAACATATCAGAAATCCAAATCATATATATGTACTGGCGTGTGTATTTGTTGTCTTTGGGGACGAGCTGTTGCGTACAATTATGCTTGCAGGGATAAATAAAGCCGTATTGAACTGAATAGGGCTGCAACTAACAATTATCATTATTTTCTCGATTGTTTAGTCTATGAAATGCCAAAAAATAGCGAAAAATGTGTGACGTCTTTAATTTGTTTGTTTCTTTTGAAGATATTGAATTAACTGTCACATATGACCAACGATCATTGCATTTCAGAAGATGGAACCAAATGCTGTTTTGCCATTTTTGCTTGAAAAATGACTGAAATAATGAATCAGTTATTGAAATATTCATTCATTCATTAGTTTTCTTGATTCATCAACTGATTGCAGCTGTAGAGTTGAATTGAATACCGTTGTTGCATCATTTGAATAATTTCTGTTAAAGGTGATTCCTTTATGTTAACAAAGCTATGTTGAATTCTGATAATAAGGATTTATATTGTTAGAAAACACATCCTATAGTCTGAGCAACCAGTGTGAGATACAGTATGAATGTATGGTATGACAGACATTCTGGTTTAATAGGGTGTTGTTCATGAAAAGGCAGCTTGTTTCATAGCTTGCCGTGACCTCTGAGGATGTGTGTTACCGGTGTGTAGTCTGAGCGAATGGCCACAAGGCCTGCGAGAACTCATCATTAACACAGTGCTGATTTAGCTGCAAATGATAGCGACAGTTCCCAAGATGGCTTCAAGCAAAATCCACCCGTCAAGTCAATTGAGCAGCTCAGTAAATCAGCGTTTCCGTTGATGCTCAGAGGACAGTTATATTTGGGTATTTATCTGATGTGATATTCCGGAGCGACAACGAGTGCGGGAGTAGAATAAATGAGTGAAAGCGCATGTGTATGCATCAGTGTGTGTGTGTGTGTGTGTGTGTGTGCAGGTGTTTGTGCGCATGGTATGCAGCTCCAGAGAGTACAAGTTACGCTCACACTTACTTGCAGTTCCTTTAAAGTGCTCAGTCCTTTGGGAGAAAGAGCAGTTAAAAGAGTCTTTTGATACAGTTTTAGAAGAAGGCAACCTTGTTTCTTATAAGATGAATACCCTCTTTTTTCTTTTTACAAGGGATGCACCCATTCCACTTTTTTCAGACCAAGTACAAGTAATTACATTTTGTTAAACGCCGATACCAAATATCAATATGTGTACTTAAGAAAATCATTCATGTTTGAAGACTGTAACATGTTTGGTGCTGTTCAGTCAGGTCTGCGCATCTTGCTGGAGTCTTCTTATAGGCTGGTTGAGCTGCACCACCATGTCTTGCAGGAAGGAATGCTTAAAATGTCAAACTATTTTACATTTGACTGATGCAGCTACAATTCTCTGAGCTGTAAAGACCGTTTATAACAGTCAGCTGGAGGGCGTGAAAGACAAACAGCGAGCTGGGGAGTCCAGCATCACTCATGGCCTTGATCGTGTTTTCGGTGTTGCCCTGGAGCACAACGTGGACAGAACTTTCCCAAATGTCCCACGTCTGTATCATATCATCAAACGCACTTGTTATGGCCTGGTTAGTGTATGAACCCTGAAAATGCTTTGCTTGTAGAACGACTCTCTGGGGAGTAAAATCCTCATCAATCCACTGTGCAATTAAACTGATGAGAGACATTAGGCCGACACCGCTAGTCCAAATATCTGTGGTGAAGCTGACGGCCGAAATGTCCTGCAACAGGCTGCTCATGTGCTTTTTCACAAAGTCATGCAGCTTTGGTAATTTGGTTTCTGTGATGTTGTGATGGCAGGGAATCTCAGATTTGGACTCCAATACACTGAGAAGACAGCAAAATTCTTTATTATCTACAACTGACAGCTGGTCATCAGGATCAATGTCCTGGGTTAGAGCGACGGTTAGTTTTACCGCCTGTGGGTCGTCTCTGGATGCTTTTCAAACATTTACTGCAAAGTTGGTTGTTGCTGTTTCCGGCTGCAAACATTAGCAAAACTCCTTGAACTCTGCATTGTGTGTTCACCTCTCCTCTTGATAATTCAGCAGAGCATAATTTGCTCTACTTTTGTCATCATCAGTTATCCGAAAATACCTCCAAACTCCTGACATTGCTCCTCCTCCACCTATCTGCTCAGCTGATGAAAGGCTGATTAGATGTAGATGTAGTAGTTTTATTATTATAAGTACGTAAGCACAGTATCAGACCAATACCTGATACTGGTACTTGTATTTGTGTATCCCAACTTTTTTCTAAGGTATTGAACAATAATGTGGCTAAATGGGTGCCATAAAGGTAATAAGGCATAATCAGTATATATTGACCTGAGTACCTCCACTACTGACATAAAATGGTGAATATCTCAGTTTTTAAAATGGGACCTACAGTACTTACTTCCTGTGTTAATTGGGCTGTTTCATTCTTTTGAGTAACTTCTTCTGCATCTTTCTTTTAGAAATTCAAGAGCTCATTTTCTAACTTACTTTTCTGAGAGATGCAGCATGATGATATTTTTATTTATAGGTCATGATTAAATGCTTTTGCAATTTTGTTTTTAAAAACTAAATCAGGGCCCCCTCTCTTAGCTGGTTGTAAATTGGGTCTTACTTCCATAGTGTTCCATTACAATCAGTCAGAAGACTCCTGTTTGTGGGGAATAAACTGAGTGGTTAATTAAGGTGAATGAGAAGCAGGTGATGATCAGGTAATTGGGGCTCGGCAGGAACAGCTGAGGACTGTTGCTGGTGCAGAGTCGAGGCTGAGGTGACAGGACAGGCTCGACCGGGCAGGAAAGGATGATGGGTAATAAATGTATGTTGAGACAGTTAGTTCACTAACATATAATAAATGTATATTTGGTCATATTCTAGTTTTTTGATCTGCTCCCATTTGCCCTGTTAAATTTTTGTTACTGCATTATTTACACTTTCTGTATCCGTTTCAAAGTAAAAGCCTTCCAGTGCTCCATTTCCATTTCTTAAAATGGCTTCGTTTATTGTTTTATTATTTATTGTGAAATATTTGGAGGGACATTAAAAAATTAATTGATTTGCACGGTTCCCGTTTGGTGCTTCACATGTAGCTACTGCCATCATGTGGAACTTGTATGTTACTACAAAATACAGTTTGGCTCGGACATTAACACATGCAGCGAGTGAAATCAGACAATAATACTAGAAATGCGTAATCCAGAACAGCAAAGTGTTGAAAATGTTTTGCATTGGTGAGTAACGTTGAATATAAACTCTTTGGGGCCCTTTTATTTATTGTGTTAGCTGCCAACACGTCGTCAACAACATCACAAAACACAAAGTACAACTGAGACTGTGAAGGAAATGTTTTTTTCGTTTTGCCTTACTTTTAAAATGTGTGTTAAAGACCTGTTGGAGTTTATGGTTGAAAAATAACCTCAGTGCTCTCTAGTGGACAAACTATGTTACTGCAAACATATCTTTGACTTTTCTGTGCTGTAGCTTCACGACATATTGACATATAGATCAGTAATGATCTAATATTGGTTATTATGAGCTGGTTGATTTATCCTTCTGGCTCTACTGTAAAAAGATAAAGTGATTAAAAAAAATGTTAGGGAATATTTTTGTCTTGCTAGGTTGGCAGAATTTCATGGTTTTTTTCATTAAGCATCCAGGTAGGACGCTGGGCACATTGTTACAGGGACCACGAGTTGGATGCTTATAATAGTCCAAACCCCTGAAATGTTTTTGTGAATTCACCGCAGAGTTATGGAGCTTCTCAGGCCTTGGCATCCTTTGAAATCGAAGAGGCTTCGCACTTCTTCATAATTGATAAATATGAAATTAATGTAACCGTGGTCTCTATAAACGTTCTGCTGTAGATTTATTACAAGTCTGATTCATCTGTCAGCACTTGCAGTTTGCCTCCTGTAGGCAGGAACACAGACGGCGTGAGAGGGAGTCTGAGGTGAGGAGCGGAGATATAAAACAGAATAACCCTCATATTCTTACTGGTAATTCCAATAAATCATGAAGATAGTGAAATACAGGGATATGAATGCACTGGAGAATGTTTGGTAATGAAAACAATTAACTATTCGGATTCCAGAGGGCAAAATCATCAAGAAGAAAATAACTTGGATGTGTAAAAGAGTGTCGATTCAAAGGTCGTCCCCTGACAATTTCCACTAAATAGATCAGTTCAGTTTTGCAAATGTTCTCAGTGCAGTTTTTCCCCACTGATTTTCTGCAGTGACAAGAAAATTATGAAAGCAACCCTTGTAAGTCAGACTGAAATCTGCTTTAGCTGTGACTGTGTGAGAGTCGCACCGAGTTGACAACAAGCCACACGTCTGTATGTGTTGATAAACGCTGATGTATTCATATGAAGTTCACTGCTAAAGGATAAACTGCATTAAATGACTTTTGACCAGTTCGGCACAAAAAGTCTCTCAATGTTGAATGTTGTACATCTAACAGCGAATAACTGCCTGCTCTCAGCAGACACACAGCAACATGAGCAACCCATTAAAGTCCTCTTTCTGCTCTGGTTTGTACTTTCAACCTCTGAGAAAAATATCTGGATCATTAGTTTGCTAAATGCTCAACTTTCTCCTAAGAGTTAGAATGTGTTCATTATTGAGCTTTCATATTTACCGTACAGACAATTATCAGTAATGGCAATGTATTGATTACCAGAGTAGCTGACAATAACTTTTCTATCAATTTACTAACTGAATTATTGTTTCATCTCCGACCTACGCAAGTGAGGCGAATTGTGAAAATGTATTACACGAGGAGAGGGAGAGTAACATGATGGTGACAGAAAATGGGAGACCAGCTGTGCAAATCGATTGTGGAATTGAAAACCACCCATTTTTCATCAAATCGCTTAACAAAGAACATCAGTGTCCAGGATAAAAGTGTGGACTTTAATATTGACAATAACAATAAAAAGTCAAATCAATCATGTAGTTCTTGGTTCCTCCTGCAGCTTCTTGAGTTTCATAATAACATTCTCCTATGGGTGGGTGGGACTCGTTAATCTGCAATCACCTCCATGAGTTCCTCCAGTTCCAATGTTTTTGGGAAGCACTTCTCAAGCTTAATGAATTTTTCAATCATCTTTTCAATCGTTTTCCATGTTAGCCTAAGATGCCTTTGGGGAACTGAGGCCCTGGTCTGTGCTGCTGCTGGTGTGTTCGGTGTCTGTCTGGCTGCTTCTGTTCACCCACCATCACACAGCTGTCAGCCGCTTGGATTTGCCTTCATGGACCATGTGGGCTGCCATGCCACATGCCAAATTTGTAATGTGCTGTTCATGTGTGCAGTCAGTACACAAGGCCGATCTGTTCACAGCCCAAAAACCTCAATAAATTCAGTAAAATTCTACTCACTAACCTTTTGTACTGACTGCAGGAGTTGTGTTAAAGGAAACATTTTTTCATGCATTAGGTTGAAGCTGCATTTTTCCTCTCAGCATATCTTTCTATCGACTGTATGGGACAGTGGACTTCAGCTGTCAGTACTCGATTTGTCTTTATTGAGTCAGCTGTTGCTGATGTGAGGTTATGATGGGGAAGGGTGGAGATGGATTACAGGGTGAGACTCGATGAGACAGAAGTGAATTACTGCGGCCTCAAAACAAGATTCATCAAAGCTAACCGTAATTTAGATACTATCAAAATTGATTTTTCCAGCCTTCACTCATCATTAATCCATTGCTGGTATAGAAGAAAACTATACTGTACTGTATTTATCTGCCACAGCATATTAGATTCAAATCCAGGAAAAAAAAAACTGGGACTTTCAAGCCTCAGATGTCCGAGCATCCCTGAACGCACTGCAAATGTAAATTTTCATCTCTACAGTTTATCTCACTTAAGCTGCGTTCACACAGGACAAGTGGCTCCTCCTGTGATTTGTAACAATTGCAGAGGTTGTCTGTGTTCTCCATCCTGTGTAAATCTGCCTGGGTTGTAATCTGCAAAATGAAAAATGAAGCCCTGTTTGGTAGGACTGCAACTAACCATTATTATTATTGATTACATTATTGATTAATTGTTTAGTCTATAAAATGTCAAAAATGATGAAAAATGATCATCACAATTTCTTAAAAGCCAAAGTGATGTCTTTGAATTGTTTCTTTGGCCCCATCAACATTCCAGAAAGACTTCTTATTTTCAACATACAGTATAATGCTTGAATCATTGTCATTAAGAAAACTCAACAAAATATTGTTCACCCTTTGTGTTTCTATGTGGAATCAAATGCTTAGAAACACGACAAGTAGCTTTTGAAGTGTCACAAAACTCCTCTGATATTCATATAATCCACTCTGCAAAGGCTGCAGTTGAGCTTTAGTCTTTGAGATTTAAAGTGGAAAGTGACCTTAATTCTTTGAAATGCCTGGGAAAAAAGGGCAAATACTAAATGGCTAGTTAAACTTAAGGTTATACTGTTTTTTATGTGGCTCTAAAAGTTAAAGGTTTCTCTTTCTGATCTGAGTTAACAGACTGTTTTCAAGGACCACATTTACTGAAAACCAAAGTCAGTAGAAAAGACTGAATGAAAGATTTGAATAGAAACATCAAAAAGATTAGATAATTGCTCAATGAATGTGCTGTGATAATTATTTTAATTGACATGAGTTACAGAGGGTAAATAAGTTTTATGCATCTAACTTGCTGCTTGATGAAGAATGTGCGTTTTTATTACTTGGATAGTAAACTTATAAATGATAAACTAATGTGCAGGTCTGCTTGTATGATCAGTATGTACAAAGAAAAGGTGGCACTTGAGGAAAGTACATCCTTTATTATCCTTTATCTAAGTCCTTAGAGAAGCATCCAAAGTAAGAACCACCTTCTGTACTCCTGAAGTTTTTATGGCTCCGTTTGGGTTTAAATCACTGAGAAAAACTTTAGATCATGTTCATGAAATTAAGAGGTTGTAAAAGTGTTTTATTCCCACCTTCTCAAACCACTCAGCCTTTTCTGCCCCGGATAAGATTTAAGACTCTGTGCTGTCGCTGTCAAAGAGGATCTGGTGAGAACAAGAACGAGTTTCTACAGGACTCGGTTGTTGTCTGCTGTTTCTGACACCTGTGAGTGTCAAATGTCTCATGTTCATGACAAACTGTAAGTGAAGCTGAGGAGTCTGTGTTTGCACTTGTTAAGAACCTGCTTACTATGGAGACACAGTCGGTTGATTAGTCCAGTAGTTAGCAGACAGAAAATGAATCTGCAACAAATGTGAAAATCAATAAAAGATGTAATTTCTCATAGAAAATTGCTGAACAATTGCTGGTCCCTGCCTCTCAAATGTGAAGATTTCCCATCGGTCCTTTGTCCTATATAATAATAAACTGAATATCTTTCAATCTTGGACTGTTGTTCACACAAAACAAGCATTTCATTGATGATGAAAACAATTGTTAGAGCCTCACTGCAAACAGACAACTTTGTCATAAAAACAATAGATAACCTTTTTCTACTGTGGTACCTTTCAATACTAAGACATTAAAAATGCATTTACCTGTCTTCTATATTTTGCTGCTACTACGAAACCAAAAAATACTTTCCTCTACTTTCCTAACAGATTTACATTAAATGAAAGTAATTACGGATGGAAAGGCTACTACAAAATAAAGAAAATGAAAAATAGAGGAATACGAACAAACAATTTGAAATACTGTTTGTATTGTTTCTGGATCCCCTGTTGCTTTAAATGAACAACATTAGACCCACAACTGATTTTGGTCATGTTGTGAAAGCCATCAAATATTCACACATGCCTCTGGAATGCAAATGCTTAGCATAAAAAAAAAAGATCCAATCCATTTTAAGGAGCTTGGTTTGTATTTGCATGTGGACGTCTCAGCTGAATTGAACACTGAGGAGAACAACAATCGGTGCGTCGCGGCTCCGGAACTGTTTCTTTACAACACTTTACCATCTGTAGTCACCTGAAAGTAGGCGCGGTTCGTTTGTCGCTGTCAGAAATGTGTGTACTACATAGTGTATGTGGTTCTGCAACATGTGGTCAGAGATTAATTTGCCCTCTTGTGTATTAGTCACATTTTGCAGTAATTAGAAAGAAGAGCTTTCATGTTTTGTTTATTGTCTCGTTTATTTTCTAATGAACAAATCCATGCAAACAACCACTTCAATGTTACTAAAACTATGCCTCAGTGTCCCCTTTTTCAGAAGATTACAGGGTTCTGCAAAGCTTTTGGATCTTGTGACAAAGCACGATGCAGCCGTCAGGCAGTGCTTTGTCAGTGTGGTACAGAGGCCAGTGGCTGCCATCAGCAGCCAGCCAGCCAGCAGCCGTTCAGTCTGCCTGGCCTGAGGTGCAAACCAACGCTGTGCAAAAACTCCCCTGTCATGTGCTTTTGTGGGGCATCTGCTGTGTGGTGATAAGGACCAGGCTGTTTCACTTTTTGCACTTCACTTTTGAGCTAATTATATATCTCATTGTGTTGTTGCAGGAATTAAGATAGATAAAATTCTCCCACAGCCTGTGCGTTCTGTGTCCTGACTCATGATAATGTGAGTGCAGAGCAGGATGTAAAACAAGGCTTCCTGTGCACAATGCAAGAACACATCTGATACGCCGTGAGTCCACAACTGAAACACAGAACAACAAAACCTTTATATTTCAGACGAGAGCTCCCTTCGCCAGCGAGCGTGAATCAGCAGCCTCGGGTTCAACGCGGGCTCGCCGGACTTCTCCTCGATCGCTGCAGCTCTACAGGCTGAAATACCGAAGAACGTTTACTTTTAGTCGGTGGGTTCATTTTGGGTGGTGTGCTCAAACAGCTGTACCTTGCCTGGAGCTGCACACAGCCAACACATTTAGCTGCTTTTTCTGTGCTGTGAAGAAAACAGAGGCATCATCTTTGGTGTATTTGATGAGGGCACAGATTAACCAGCTGTGGTCCGGCATTATTAGACATTGCTTAGTTCTATCTGTGAGTCAACACTTTGTTCATTACTCCATGTCCTGATGTGAATCCTTGAGTAACCTGCAGAGTTTACAGGACTGGCAGTTGGTGTGAGTTTTGACAGTCTGGTCATTTGCTGTCACCCAGTGGTCGACTGCCCATTAGCATATCAGTACAGATCCAGGTGGGCCACCACATCTGAGGGCTGGAAGACCATTAAAAAAATCCATAAAGCTTTTACCCGTGTCTGACCGTGTCTGTCTCTTCACCGACCCTCTGTCCCTTCCTGACTGGATTCACTGGCCAAACACAACCAAGCCAAGTCCAAGGCCTTAATTTCTTTCCCATTAGACTCCTGCTGTCTCCACAACTAGACCCACTTCCACTTTTTATATGTGGAATACAACTGACTGTCCGTAGCCAATGTGGGACTAATGACGTGCTCCTCCTCTTCTCACACATCCCCCAACAATGTCGGCTCTCAGATGTCAAATATGTCCAAAGACTGTTTTATCGATTTTTGAAAAAATATGCAAAACAGCTGAAGTATCACAATAGTTTATATTTTCTTACAAACAGTGAGGTGAATTCAACTTTCACTCCAGCTTTAACATGGTTGTTGCATTCCTCCCCCGACTCAGATGAACTCTTTCGCAACAGACTCACAACCGCTGTGATATTTCTGCTGTTTGACTCGTTTGTTTATCACTGGCAGCCTTTTTTCACTAGAGGCTTGGTAAGCCTCATTACTGGCCTTTAGCTTGTTTCTTCACCCTTAACGGGTGATATGAAAGGTGCAACACATTTAGCCAGCTGGTTGTGCAAATGGAGACAGCCTGAGGCTATTTTTTTCCATTTCCTCATGAATGAGCAGGCCGGTTCATACTTGCACCCGGCCTGTGAGGTTTTATATGACTAAGGTTAATGATACCTATGGTAATAAAATGCATTTTATTTTGTTTCAGGCTCAATTTTATTTTCCCAGTTTCTTTATTTTTCATTTCAGGCTTCCATTGGGTTTTTTACTACATGTTTTATCCCCATTTTTTTATTCTTTAGATTGGATTTTGGGCCACAAACAACTTTTACAACATGTATTATTCGTATTTCACAGCCAATAATGTATGATTATGGTTGAGGCTACAGTCGTAGCTACAATCAACAAGGCTACAATCAACATTTTTCTTGCCTTTCCTCGTCAATGAATCAGAAGTCCACGGTCAAAACAGACAATGGCATATCCATCGATTGTTGTGAAGTTGTTGTCAATCAAGTGTCATCAAGTCCCAACAGAGTCGAGTTTTTTTTTCTAGCCAATCACTGCACCATCTGATTTATTGACGAGTGAACCCACAGTCACCGAACTGAATAAAGAAGAAGTGAGTGTAGTCAATTTAGTTACTGAAATGAAAACCTGCCTATTGTTGGGCTTTGACAGACTGAAGAAACAAATGCAATATATCGATACTGTCACCTTCAAAACAATCAACATAAACTGTACCTATCGTGAAAAGCTTTTTTTTTTCTGGTGAAGGTTTAATTTCCACAGAAATGTTGAATTGTGAACCTCCATGACTCTGTCTTTGATTTTCACAGCTCTTAATTCACAGGATGTCATGTTTATTTCTACATGAAAGTGGTAAAACAGGGGCAGGGGAGGAAATTAAAAAAACACAGATGAGATAAAAAAGAAACCTCAAAGGGCTCATTAAAATATTTCTTCAATAAAGGCAAGGGCAAGCAACAAATAAGGACACTGACTGAACTGAAAACCAAGTGTAGCAGAAACATGCTTGTGTTTTATCGCCATAAGCTGTAAAATAATATACAATATTGTCACCAAAATAGATGGAAATAGAGTTAAATCAATGCTGCATGTAAAGTGATTCTTATCTCATTTTAGATCAGTGTAGTTGGAAATGGCCAACATAGAAGCAAAAGACCTTTTAATATGATAACCATCAATGTATTCATGCTGTCTTTGTATGCAAGACAAGCACTAGTGTTTGGATGGAGTGAAAACCTGACTGAATCAAAGTCCAGGTGATTTAAATGATCTGTCTCTCCACAATGAAAGCTGACACTAATTTACCAATTAAGTCCATGTGTGAGTAAATTAGTGTGACAACCGTGCAGGCAGGGAAACAGGTAAGCAAGAATGCATGACCCAAATACAGATGCTAGAGGCAGAGAATTAAATACAGCACACAAAATCAAAGGTTCAAGGACTTACAGGATGTTGAGGGTCAAAACCAGAGATGGCAGAAACCAAACAGGCAAACAAATCCAACAGAGATTTGGGAATCAAAAGTCCCAAAAAAAAAACAGGTGAGGTCCAGGGAAACTAAGCAAAAATCCAAAAACACGAGGACTAAACACGAGAAGCAAACACCAGGAAACAGGCTGAAACATTTGTCACATGGTACAAAGACAAACTGTTGAAGAGATGGGGGGCATGCAGACTAAAGGCATCACAGAGGGAAAGCTAATGAGGGACAAGTGAAAGTAATTAGTGATCACAAAGGTGGGAAACACACCTGAGGACACTTTCAACATAATAATGGAAATACCTGAACTTCAACCAAAAACCATTACAGTTGGAGTAGAACAACAAAGTTAAATAAGAAGATAAGTAAGGAAAACTCTGAATGTGTTTTCATTTTGTGGCTCTCGGTTTTAACAACTTGATCACATTTCAGTCTGGTTTTATTCCTCCTCCACAGGCAGCTCCTCAGTCTGACCCGCAGGTCATTTCTCCTCCTCCGAACAGAAATGGAGAAACCTTGATTGATATCGTTGCCCGGGCCTTCGGCTAACTTGCAGATGTCGAGAACGGATAGTCAGTTATCAAACCTTAAGAGCTTGACCATTATTTGTCTGAGCCTATCTACCCTGTGAGCCCATTTCTACTCCGCAGCATTTGTCTCACTTTCTCCCACTTCCAGCCACAATAATGTTACTGTTGGCGCTGCTGCTTTTAACCGGCAGCATTGACTTGCACGTCTCATTCATTTTTGTTATAGAGGCGCCTTTTTCTTTGGCTTCCCAGAAATGTTCGCTCTACTTTTTATTCTTTGTAGCTTAAATACATTAATAAAAGCAAAAAAATATGTAATTTAAATACAATAATTGGTACAAAAGATGAAATAGCTTGCATTACACTTATGTTGAGCTATCAGTAATGATTAGTATTTATACTGAGGAGCAGAATTCAACGTTAAATCAGAAAGGGAAATGATAGCAAATTAATCAGTCTCAATCTGGAGGTTGTAATTTCTTGACTTATTAGTGACTAATACTTCATACACACAAACCACATTATCAGCTTCTTCATCAGTGAAAGCTTTATTGAACTACAAACACAACTGACTGACTTGAGCAGATTAATAACTAATTACTCCAGGACTTTATCAAGACAGGACAGATTAGAAATTGGCTGATTAGTTGTTGAGATTTATCGTCACCATCCTGGAGCAGTGGGGCTACACGTGTGGATTTCTAGTCCTGAAGGGATAACTCGAGTAGAAAAGGAGTTTAAATGGATATGTAATTTGTTCAGCAATGAATAGGACACAGAACTTTGAAAAAAAAAAAAAAAAAAAAAAAAATCAGGCTCCAGTTTATCCTCCCAGGTTGCTTTCCTGCAATCGATAGCTTGAAGTGGCTCCCTGAACAGCAGAGGAAATGAAGGCCTGTGGTCTGAGCTGAAAGGTACAATTTTCATGCACAGGAGTACATTTAAAAAGCCGATTAGGAAGCTGATTACACATATACATGGCGAGACAGTATATCCGGGGAAATCCGGGTTTCTCTGATCCCCTAACCTCATTACGGAAGATGGCTTTCTCGTATACAATGGCGTTTCAGAAATCACGTTACTGTAGAAAGGCGATTGTAATCTGGTTTCTTAAGCGCTTATGTGTTGACGTAAACACACCAAGTTATAACAGCTCAGTAATTGTACCAAAAAATGTAACAACAGAAAACTCACATGTTCCTATTCATGGTGGTGTAAAGAGTGTGAATGGTACATTTTTGCATACCATGTGCTGTTCAGCTCTTCCATCCGGGGAGAGTCACATCTAAGAGCTCATCACAAACCCTGGGAGCTTTTTGAACAGAGACTCTCACCATGGATGTGGTTGATAAGTGACCTGTGTCTTATTTGAGTCAAAACTTCCCGAGTGAAAAATCAAGGAGCTCTCCACCTGAATAATTGATATTTGCCCCGTACCAGCCATCCAGAGGCCATGATCAAAAACAAAACATAAAATACTAGATGTCTGTGTCTGCCATCCAAATCCATGTAGACTTCATTAATATAGAGCAGAGACTTCTGTTTCTACATTCAGTGGGTAAAAAAAAGACAAACTCCACAGTGTTTTAAAGATTCTGCTACTACTTGTCAGTGAAATATTAAACAGGGTGTGTCAGAAACCTTCACACATCTTAAGATCTTTTCCTGTTCATTAAAAAAATCTCTGCATGGAGTGCTGCCATTGTAGGTTAACATTTTTGTACAGCTCAGCTGGAATAATTTGCATTGCTAGTAAGACATCAAATAGTGAAATGAAGAAATGAACATCTCTGAGAACTCAGTCGGCCTTATTCTTACATTGTGCCCTTCTGTAATAGCAAAGGTGAAATAATTTATGATAATATAACAATCACTGGCAGACTTTGACTTATTGCTCTTTAGAATCTATATGTATTTTAATTAGGTGGATTGGCTGTTTTGTTTTTGATTCATGTGCTGTTCCTCAGCCAAGTGTGTGTTTGCTGAAGCCTGTGGTTTAATCTGATGGATCAGGAGCAGGAACAGTTTCCTCTTGAATTTAAACCCGATTGCCATCCTGAGCAAAATCCAAAAAAGGCAAAGATACAGAAGGTGTCAGTTCACTTTCTTTCCAGGCCAACGCAAACACATGCAAACTCACACCTTTTGTTTTTTTCCACCACATTTGCATGCATCACTCTAGGGATGGTACTGTCAGTCACCACTGTGGTCCAGACTGAAATATCTCAATAAATATTGGATGGATGAAATTTTGTACATTCATGCTCCCCAGAGGATTAACCCTTTCCTTTAGTAACAACAGCAGATAAAAGTTGTCACTTATCTTGATACATATAAACATCTGCTAAATGGACTGCCATGAAATTTGGCTCAGACATTCATGTCCCCCTCAAGATGAATCACAATAATGTTGATGATCCCCTGACTTTTCCTCTGGGCCACCATCAAGTCAAAATTTTAACATTTTTGTCATTCATGACAAAATACCCGCAAAATTAATGACTTTCCCATCAGCCTCAGCTGTTTTTTTGTTTGTGTGTGCCAATTAGAAAATATTAGCATACTAACAAAGTAAGATGGTAAACATGGTGAACATAACCTGCTAAACTCCAGGATTTAGCTCTTAGTCTTGTTTGACAGTGTCTTGTTATCTTAAGAGATTCATATACTAATATAAATGCATACATTAACTGGTGCAAGAGCTATTTAAACTAACTTAATTAGTGTGATAGAAAGTTCAGAATACAGAAGAATTCAGTGAACCACAAACTAAAAATATTGCGTTACAACACAGTACACAGAAACTGCGTTCATTGTTTGTGATTAGCTGGCACAGACATGATTCGCCTGTTTCTGCTGAGTTTGGAAGGGATGCTGAAATATTTTAAGACCTCTGTTCTCATTCTTCCACTCATGCATTTTTCAGGATGTTCCTTTTTGTTTTGTGACTTGTTTTGAACTGTTTGAACAGCTCAACAGTGATCACGATTCAAAAATTGTTCAAGTCAATTTCTATTTTTCACCCCCCATTCAGAGCTAAATCTAATTTCTGCTTGATTTTACTCTTACTTGCCAAGATATGTGTCTCTCTTGGTCCCATTGTGTTATTGAACGCTCTGAAATCTCAGGCACAAAACAGCAAATCAGTCTGAGGAAATTATAGGAAAGTAGGTCTTGGTTGAAAAATTCCAGGGGTTATGCTTTAAAATATCATTGCCAGTAAATAATTAGTATTGACGCAGAAGGCTAGATGTCCTAAGATAGATTAATAACGTTCTTCACCCTTTACTTTTCCATGCCTTAAGCCACATGAGTTTATTTTCTGCTCTCAGGTAAACACTCTGAAATAATTTTGATTTATATCCTATAAATTGTGATGCTTTTCTGAGAAGAGGCTACACCTCAGCCTCCAGTTTATAAAGAAAACAACCCCCCGTAAAGGACAAATGATGTTAAACACAGGGCATCGATAAAACTTGCAAGATAAAAAGTGAAAAGATACCGTGAAGAAGCATTTTTTTTCCGCAGGCTCCGTGCTGAGGAAGTCAGATCTGATAGGAGGGTTATAGAAGAGCCATTTGAGATGACTGAATTTAATGGAATAACAAATCCAGCTTCTCAAGTTTGAACAGTGGGAATGATAAATGTGGCACCAGAGTCAAACCGTCCGGAGCTCCATATCAAATAGCGTCTCGTAATATCTGCTGTTGTTCAAGAGAAGGAAAATATTGCCGCTGGTTGCTCAGGATTTGTCGGCGTTAATGACATTGAGTTTTCTAGAGGAGAATCTTTCTCTAAAAGGATGAAACGACACAAAGAAAGCCTTTGTACCCTTCTGAAGGGCACGGGTGATTTCAATGCTTTAATGAGGAGAAATGAACAAAAGGGGCAGAGATGACAAGGACTGCTGCAAGTAAACATGACCCTCCTCCTAAATTCTGCCACTGCATATCCCCTCTGGGGAATAAACAAAGAAAAAGACAAAGCCACACACCCCTGTGTGAAATGTCAGTGTGACGTGCCAGCTACTGATGCGTCCTAATGAGAGAGTTTCCCCCTCCTCCGGAGCCAGTCGCAGGGGCCCATCCAGCACCTACCATATAGTGGTGGACCCAGTAAACAGACTAATTGGTTATTAGCTGTATGTACTGTCAGGAAAGAGAGGATTTCTAGAGAGAGAGGACATAAAATAAACTTTAACTGTGCGCTGTTAGTATGCACAGCTGATCATGGTCAGTGTGTAAGAGCTGCTGTGTTCTGCAAACACAAGTGTCGTCTTCATGATACTCTTTTATATGAGCGCGTAGGTAGATTGTAGTGTTGAGTCATTTCATATAGGTAACCCATACATACCTCTACAAAACGGCTCACTCAGAGCTTTTGTGGCTCTTTTTACATGCAGGGTTTAACCAGCGTTCACTGATTTTGCAAGCGAGATGTAAGTATAATGTTAACATTTTTTTTTAAATTGCCGTGTTATGAAACAGAGCAACATTAGCATTTATTTGGAGTCATGTTTAGAGCCACCAAATGAGTGTAAGTCCAGTATTTACTCTATTTTCGCTCTGTTTTTGGTCTCTACCAACTCCTGAGAGAAGTACCTGGCTCTTTAGCTGTTATTGTTGTTTATCAGAACTTTTTTCACTTTTGTCACTGCATAATGTATTCCCTCTTCACTGCCTGTAGACATCGGCCCGATCTAACTTGAACTTTGTTTTATGGCACTTATCCAGGTTGTTTTCTCCTGACTAGATCCTTGCTTGTATTGTATTTACTCTCAGATGCGTGTCACTCTGGATAAAAGCCTCTGCTAAATGAAATTGTAGAATTGTAGAAAACATCTGCCTGCTGGGAAAAAAGGTTGTGTTAATGTTAATACTCATTTTGTCTGGTTTGAAGAATATTTGCTCACACACAATCAACTAATAAATTTATTTTGTCCTCTAATTTTCCATTTCAAGAGAGTTGCAATAATAATAAGAATATTTGCAGCAACCACAGATACATGGCAGTTATATAAATGTCTGTGTATGAAAAAGAGCGTATGCACAAGACTCAGTTCCCATTAGTCTTTAGTCGAGACTGTGGACTTTCCTAAAGATGAAGACTCTCACGTCCTGGATCTTGTGGGACCTGAGATATGACCTGGAACCAGGTGATGCTGTGATCAATCAAATCCTTAAATTGATTCTCAACTTCAGAGGCAGCCTGTGCAAAGATGATACAACAGGAGTAATGTGATTGTGTGATTTCACCTCTACCAGCAATATTTCCTACGACCTGCAGCTTAGATGGTAAAGGCAGGAAGAGAACCAGTTCAATCATAAAGAGATGAAAGCATTACTGATCTTCTCTGCGTCGCCGATAAGACCAGTTTCTCATAACAGCGTTTGTGAAATGCAAGCACAGTTGAACCTGTCACTTCACCTGCTAACGTGTGAAATCACAATAAAAACAACGAGCTATACATTTAGACAAGAGTATGCGAAAGAGGTGGGAAGGGAGCCGTCTGTGTCAAGCAGTTGCAAAATGTAAATTGGTGTATTTTACTATGAACTGCTCTTATGTGAGTACTCTGAAGAGAGCACAGCACAGTGAAGTGGAGCCATGTCACTGTGAGTTGCTGCTGCTGTTGGAAATGAAACAGAAAGTAGAAAGAACTTGAAACAATCACCACAATTTTATAATTTATTTAAAGTATGTGTTTCCATCACAGTCCTGTCATTCATTTTAATGGGACCACTGCATTGACATAGGAGCTGACAGAAACCTGGTGGAACGTCTTCCGGCCTACATGTGAACACATTCCTGGTGAAAAACTTCAAATAAAACTTTTGCCACTGTCATAACTTAAAAGTATTACAATTATTACTATGAGTATCATAACCAGTGTTTTAGTGATGATACTCATGAGCCTGTTACTGAAACCAGCCTTCCTGGATCATTCAGTATTTCATTGCTGCCCTTTGCAACGCAGGGCTGTTCCTAAAGAATGCTTTTGCAGTATTAAGGCAAAACACATATAATATGTGTTGCAGAGCATGAGGATCTACAGTAAGAGATGGAGAAGGTCATGTCTAGTCCATTAATATTCGAGTGCCATGTATTGTTTATGTACTCAGTCATGGAGATGTGTCAAGGGCAGGACTTCATGGTTGAAATCAATATCACACTACCAAAAAGAGTTTTTCCAGCGATATCGATGCATCATGCAGTCGATGTTGAATGCAATGAACTGCCATGTTTTACATCCTGCAAACGTCCACACATATGTAAAACAATCATTCTCTTTATTTTACAGTTAAAATGTGCTCTGAATCATGAATTTGAACAACAGGATGTTCATCACTTCATGTGGAGGAGTAAACCTGAGCACGCTCACAATATTTAATAACATCTTAATTACCCTATTATTCAAGTAAGAGGACAAGCGATTGAATATAAATTTCTCTAAAATGAGAAGACAGGAAAAGGAGCTCCGAGATCGACAGCTGTTGTAACAAGCTGCTGTTGATATGTGCAGCCCTGAGCCGCTCTGCAGGAAATGCATTTGGAAAAACTGGTAAATGTGACTGCGGCAGCACGCAGGGGATTTTCTGCACTATTGTCGAAACTGCCTTGAACGTGAAAAGTTTTTAAAATACTTGATCTCCTTTAGCTGACATCTTCTTTGATATCAAGTTGTAGAAACACCGATGTGTCCTGAAATTTTCATGCGTGCGATGACACCTGTTTTTTTTTTTTCCCAGACTGAAGTCTACGTCAAGGTCTTCTCCTCCCCTTCAGTCGGTGTCAGAATGAATATACAATGAGTATTTTGACTGCAACACAGCGTTTGATGTTGTGGCTTCATGCTCCGCTCTCATTATTTTGGATGTAAAATGACACAGTGACTGAGGATAAATTGCTGTCTGCTATAATTGAAGGGCATTTACAGACAAAGAACTTTTTTTTGGAAATGGCTGTCTGGTGTCAAGGTCAAACAGGGATCTTAGTCTGATTAAAACAATATTCACTTGTCAGTTTTAGTTTGTAGTTAAATATCTATGATAGAGGAGCTGCCTGAAGTAACACTATCTCTCCATGTTACAGTGAAGATTTTGTTGCTCTGAATCTCTGTGAGAGTTCAGTCAGAATGACAGTAGTCTCTAAATTATTGAGGCAAAACGCAGAAGAGTGAACTGCTTTTGGCTTTCTCAAGAGTGTGGCAACATACTCCCATTATAAGGCTGTTCAGACATAGTGTGACTCTTTAATTCATGGGGGGCGGGGGTTCCCAACATACATACCTGAGGCCTTTAGAGACCCAGTTTGGATGTAACACAGAATGAGTTGCAAAATATATTATTGCTTGTGAACTTAATTAATAACAATTATAATCTGTCAAGTTTAAATACAGTGTTTTGTACAGTGTTACACATCAGCTGCTGAAACAGTAACAACTGAATTTTGTGCAAGAGTGTTTTTACTGACGATCTCAGAGCCAGAGCACAAGCTCCTGAACATGTGCTGTAAATGATGCTGATTACACTTTAAAGTGACTTTAACTGTTTGTAAGTTGTGCTTCACATAAGAAATATATACATATCTAGGCATAAATTCTATAACAAATGTTTCCTACTTGGAATTATTCAGTACGAGTAAACAGTTTACAGCTTGCAGCATTTTATAATTCATGTTCCTGGGTATGGCTGCAACTGTGCAATTATTTTCCGTTAGTGATTCATCTGCCGATTATTTCCACAAATAATTGATTGATCGTTTAGTCTATAAAACGTCAAAAAGTGTGAAAAATGTTCATCATCATTTCCCAGAGCACAAACTGTCATCTTCAAGGTTTTTTTTTTTGTCCAATCAACAGACCAAAACCTTCATTTACTATCATAAATGACCCCTCACATTTAAGAAGCTGGAACCAGCAAATGTGTACTTGAAAAATGACTGAAACAATTAATCGATTATTTCAATCATGTAATTGATTGATCGACTGATGGTTGCAGCTCTGTATCTGGGTGAAAGCTCTGACAGATTTACCTGCTGCTCGAGGCAGATGCTATGCTTAAACACACCTGGGTGAGAAAAATATCACCTTCATCATCCGCTGCTTCAGATATGCTTTCATTTTCAGAGTTACTGTCATCAAAACCCTCCAATATCAAAGGAAGTGCTGCTCTGCAATATACCTGACACGCCGGCGCTGCACCATCATGTCACTGTGACTGTAGGCCAACATTTCCTGTTATTACCTGCTACTAACATGCTGTGAAAAAAACACTCCTATAGACCAGGTCTGTGAGAACCTGATGGTACATGTAGACAACACTAAACAACACTTTAGACATTTTGACACCAGAACATTATTAAAAACATAATTTGAGGAACAGCAGAGATTGAGGCTTTAGATAGAAAACTTGAGATATACTGTACGTTAAAGGGTTAATGACTCTGGCTGTCCATTTGATGGTTTGCAGCCTTTTATTGATTTTCACTAAACCTGTTCCGACGGCCAAATGCTTCCCTCTTTCCTGCCAGCGTACAATACAGTATGGAGAGGCAGGTAAAAAAAAAATCAGGCCTACAGCAGCTTTATCAAAAGTCTACATCTGTACCACCACGAGTTAGCGTTGCATAGAAGAGAGTTATCTCTGAGGTGTCAAAAATGATAATGATTTGCATTTGAAATTCAAAACGTTTTCCTCTGCACAGGCAGGGATGGGGCGAGAATAAATATAATTTGATAAAATCTGTGCGGGGCAGTTTCATCACTGTGAACTATCTTTTATGGGATCAAATTAAATAATTCAACATGTGCTGCTGCGCCTCTGAAAAAGTAAGTTCATGCAGGACCTGGAGGGTTTATTGTTCTTTCTCAGTGACTTCTCTGTTAAGCATCTAAGTTTGTTCTCCAGCGATTTCGTTTTTTTTTTCAGTTATGTTAATGACAATCGAGCGTGTGCATGTTGCATGTGCGTATCTCCTCTCCTGCCTCTCTCCTCTGCGACTGTGGCAGCAGCTAGAACTCGGTTTGCCTTGCTGTGCACGCAATAGAAGCACACTTAGTGCTGCACTCCACACACGCCTGGAGTGCTGCTGGGAAGCTTAGGGAATACTTCACCTGTCTGCACACCCACACACACTCACACACACACACATACAGTACACACTCGTTTTCGCCTCAGGTGTTTGGCTGTGCTTTACTTGAGTTAGCACCAAGGTTAGTTGACTGAATGTGTGCTCAAGAGGAAACCGCTCTCCAAACAGCAAGGTTACGGGAAGTCACATGATCAGCTCGATGGAAAACAAGTCATGTGACACGCTGAGAAATCTGATTTATCTGAACCCATTGGCCATCTACTGTACGTGCACCACTGGAGCAACATGCCAAAGAGACTATGTTGCAGAGGTTAACCTGTGCAAACATGACCAACCCGCCCTGGCCGCCACTTTAGAGATTCACCACTGAGGAAACTGCAGGTTTAATTAATCACCTCAACAAGCAGAGAGATGAATGGGCCCTTAAGATGTACTTGCCTGGATTGACAGACTTTCAGAACTTTTATGCCGTCCTTAGTCTAATCACAGAGTTGTCTTATCAAGAGCGGAGACACTTTCCCTCTGTTCCACGGCAGTGAAGCTTCAGCAGCCGCGTGTTGAATGTGAGGAGCTGAAGTTATTCCGCCTCAGGCTCGTACCGTTCACTGTGCACTGTTCTCTCAACTTGACTTTTTGATTTGTTAATGTTTCACTGAGAATTGTTTGAAGATACAGCCACGTCATTGCGGTTTGTTAAAGATGAATAATGTGTGTGGGCAATATTGTAGGCTTCCATGTTTGCTACTGTAAATGTAAGAAGCATTGGTTCCTTAGGTATTTTTTTAATTAGCTGAATTAATTATCTGCAGCTTTCATTACAGTTAAAATACACATGAACCATTTTCACATTTTTTTTACGCCTCTATTTTTATACACATTACAGAGGTTATATACACCATGGTAATTACTAATCTTTCGAGGTGCTGATTGGTAAATTTGTTTCAGTTTTTTTATCGGGTCATGGACATGTTATCGGCACTTTATTATTGGTTCATGGAGGGCCCGGTGTCGGCATGCCGCTTTGAGCTCTCACTTCTATGCTGTGAATGATAGTTTGAAATGAATAATTCGGCCCGCTCAATATTCAGAATTATAATTAATGATGATAGTGTTGATGATGATAATGATATTATAGCTTTGTGTTTAGCTCAGATATGAAAGTGATATTAATCTTCTGAGTTAATTCTCAGCAAGAAAGCAAAAAAGGTATTTATTGGCCACTTGGGGGCAGCATTAATAAATAGTGAACACAAGCTTTATGTATCATTTGCACATCCGTCAGTTATTGAGCTACATCATTCATCTAGAGTCATGTTGGTGTCCTCATGTCCAATATTCACTCACTTTTATCTTTTTGGTCTCCACCAACTCACAAGGGAGATTTCAGGCTGTTGAGCGACTAAATGCTCCACTGTGGTCACCAGTTAGTCTCTTACTGTGCCATTTGGTGCAGAGCAGGTATTACACAGTGGGTTTTCAGAGCTTTCTTCACCAGCTGTTTTGAGGCTGTTGAAAGCTTCTTCTGGTGCCTGTGTAAAGGTCACAGGGACAAACTGTCCAGGGAAATATAAACATGTCCTGCAGATGTGTAAGAGAGGTTCAGCTGCATGTTTTTATTTTGCAGGATACAAACTCTGTGACTACCGCTGCAATAGTTTTGTTCCCCTTCCAAAGATGTTTCCTGCGAGCTGCTGCCTTTCAGAAGCAGTTCTTTTTGTTTCGCTTCATAATGTAATCCCTTCATGCTTCCATATTGTTGTCTTAGTTCTTACTTGGCTGACTGTTTGTCACTCGCATGTTGCAACAATCTGCTCATGAATATTAACCTTCCCCAATCTGCTTAAAACACATGCATAGTCTACTGCACACACACACACACACACACACACATATGCACACGCATTTAACCTTGTATTTTGCTCGCAGTGTCAAAGAGGACTCAAAGTGATTTCTCTCCTCTTTTCCTCTTTTAGGTTTCTCAGTTTATGTTCATTCCTCACTATTTCATTTCGTGTGTGAGATTTTTAAAAAGGATCCCAGCCTTCATTTATCGGCCTAAACTGTTCATTCATCCTTATCGTATTCTGAAACTTGAGAGACGTATATAATTTAAAACCGCATGAACAAAAATGACTATGACAAATAATATTAATTAAAAGAAGAAGTCCTTCTTATCACTCTTCTCCTAGCTTTTACTCTGACAAAGACATAAAACTGTTTATTTTGTCCCAACTCTGATAAACTCTGTCTGTCAGCAGAAACCAGAAATATGGAGGCTTCTAATGAAATTGGTCTCCTTTTCTATTGTTGTATAGCCTCAATATGCGATGGGGGACTGATGCTTTCTCTTTTACTGAAATTATTATATAATATATTACCAGCATAAATCTTCATTGGATTTCTTCTCCTGCTGATTAGGACATTTTAATTAACAATAAGCAATTACTATTCATGACATGGAATTCAATTTTACTCCGTCCTTTTCAATGCGGTGCATTATTATGAAATAAAGTATTTGGTTATTATTTTAAAGGTTGTGTACATCTAAGCTCATTTCTACATGTTATACTGTTTCAACCCAACAACTAACCTAACAACTTTGTCACTAATCTCAGCGAATATAAAATGACATTCAAGATTTTTCTCAACTTCTCTGGTTCACCACCAACAACCTCTCACCAGCACCCCCATGTTTTCACAGATCATAAATATCACTGTGCAGCTCGGTTACAGTAAAACTCTGCAATATTCAGATCAGGCTGTGGCACTTTATTGAATCCCTGCGTAATGTCCCAACAGGTATTACGACTAAGAGAAAATGGCTGTATTTAATGAAAAACCTGGAAATGTTTTTATTTGTGGTGGTGTCTGCAGAAGTTGCAGTCACTGAGATTTCGGAGCTACAGACTGTAATCATGCAGGTGCATTTGGGAAACTTTCACAGGCTCTTGAAGATAATATAACTTCATTTTTATGTCATTTATATACTGCTTTTTTGGCATTCAGACCAGTCCCCTGTGGTAAAGCTCCTTGACTGTTAAGCACACTCAGAAGTTTGTCTCTAAAGTGCATTAAAAACTCTTGGAAGCAGGACAGAATTTCGAAAGGATGCCACCAGTGTTTTATGGGGTCTGGGCATGAGCTGAGTCTATCAACAAGGACTACAAGTGGTAATATACTGTTTGTCACACTAAATGTGTGTTTGTTAAGCGTCTCTTTGCTGTCAGTGCTGTCAGAGCTGCTCGGCTATGAAATGAGTCAGGACTGCACTCGTTTTGAACCCTTCAGCTTTCAGCCCTTTAAATGCAGAGGGAGGCCTTTTACAATGTTCTGCGGTGTAAGAACACTCGCGGAGAAATGTTCACTTACTCCAAAAATGATCACACATTACCACTTGATTAATTATGAAAGGAAGCTGGTGTGTGTTACAACTACTCTTGCGATACCTTTAGGGAAATTAGTTTCACTTTCTCCTCCCGGTGTTGGTCAGAGAGCAATGTCAGCCCGACCAGCTGCTGGAAGGGAGCGAATCTTTTGTTCAAGGACGCCAGAGCTTCTCGCCATGTGTGTGAACTCCTAGTGTTTTTCGCTGAAGGACAGCCAATCAGTCTATGTAAATAACAAGCCCCCCCTTCACCTGCCAACATACATTACAGCACAAGGAAAACAGTATTTATCACAGTGATTATATTAGCCCTTTCATTTTTCCACATTCCTTAAATATCACCTTCCTCACCACCTCAGCGAGAGGGTGAGAGGCTGTGGCCTAGACAAATATTTATGCTATTTGTCTTCCTGTGCCTCCTAGAGACTCCAGGGAGGGGAGAGGACGGTCAGGCGGACACATCATTCTCTGACTCGTCGCTGTTTGCCCACTGGGGTCAGGAGCTCGGTCCAGACAACCGGCGGGTGGCACTGAAGATGTTCCAGTACTATGGATATAATGGCTACCTCAGTGATCGTCTCTCTCTAGACAGGCCAATACCAGACCTCAGGCCTGATGGGTAAGATTGCAGGTAGAACGGTGCTCGAACACTGTCATTTTCATAGACTGTCACCCTGAGCTAGATGCCAACTGTTGATATTGATCCAAGAGCTGTTCTCTGTTTGAGAAATTATTGATTTCATTGTCTGACACATCAGAATTACAGAATGAGAATGAATTTTGTGCTGTAAAAGCGCCCTGGCGATTTCACTCGCCACAAAATTGGTGAAGTGCTATGTAACAAATCAAATTGGGAGCGCACTGTAATTGTGGTATCAACTAATATGTTTGTGTCTCTACATAGAAGCAGGCAATGTAGTTAATTCCTTTATCACAGTATATGTTTTATAGTTTTATATTTTGATATCAATATGTATTATGATGAATTCAGCAAATGAACACAAGACCAGGAGGCTATAGATAGAAGCACTGTGAGGCTGTGCATTGACCTAAATGCTTATATTGACATGCTTACATGCTCAAAATGACCACGCTAACATGCAGATGTTAAGCAGGTATAATGTTTATACTGTGTTCACCACTTTAGTTTTACATGTTAGCATGGTAACTTATAATGCACATTGTTGTTGTTCATAAACCAAATTAGAGGACAAATTGAAGTTTTGGCCTTCTCATGGTGCTAAATGAAAAGTTAAAAGATCAATAAAGAATTTACAATTTGTCCTAAATGGGGCTTGAATTTCATGACAATCCAGCCAACAATTGTTGAAATCTCTAATTCAAAACCACATATGTAAACGTCACAGCAGTGGCACTAGCAGAAAATGAAAAAGTCATGAGTTCTCATCCTCATCCTGGACCAATGGGCTGACCGACACACCAACATTGCCATCCCCTAAAAATCTAGTAACATCTTGTGACAAGCATCATTTGTGCTTAGTGATTTGCAACATGGCTTCACACACCCAGAGATATTGAAGGGGGAGCAATATGAGAAAATCTCTGATGGTTTAACTAATTGACATTGTCTCATTGCTGCAACTAACAGTTATTGAAATCACGGTTTAATTTGCCACTAAATTTCTCTCTTTATCAATTTGTCCACAAAATTGTCATTATAACATGACAAGAGCCTGAGGTGTTGTGTTCCATGTCTGGCTTTTTTGCTTAAAAACTGTAAAATGAAACAACCAATTATCAAACTAGTCTTTCTGTATGTGTATTGGTCAGCCCTACCTCCCCTGGTGTTCTGTGCTGGTTTTTGTGGCTCTGAGGACCATTAACTTTTCAGCAATAAACAAAGGAAGTCATGAGGCCACGGAGAAAACCACTTTCTTCTTCCTTCTCAAACACTGAGTGCCTCTAATTGAAAACCAATGAAGAATTTACTTCTGCCCACAACATTCAGTGCAATTATCTGCTGCTGAGTTAATCATATTATGGAGGCAAAGGAAAACTCTTGTTAGTCGCAGCCTTGGTTAAGAGATGGTTCTTACTGTACCACAAACCCATGCAGCCATCTGAGGAGGGGGCAGGACAGGGAACACGTTTTCCGTCTGCAGCCTATAAATTAAGTGCCACGTGCATTTTCAAAGCCTGGTGCAATTATTTGTGCACTGCGGGCACTTTGATCAAATCCTGCACAAATAGCGCCACAGTCCTGCAAAGTCAATACACCATCATCTTTAACACTGGTTGCCTGCGACTCGGTTTTCAGCACTGCTTTCATGTTCATATCACCAAGGTTACAGGAGCACACAAGATGACTTCCTGGTGCGAACGTTTACACAGCTCAAAGATCTCCAGGGCTTTTTCTCCACCGCACATCACTAAACTCCCCTCAGACCATCCTTTCCCACTAACACTGGCTCCGTACTCTCATCTGAAACTGTTCTGGGGGATACATTAATCACACACATTTTGCACATATTTCCCAAAAGTAACAGCCGAGCCACGGCTTTCTGTAAATATAACAGGCATTTGGCCGTAATGAACAGCATGATGTGGTAACAGTGATGTGATTTTGTTCAATTTGACAGGCAGAACAGGAAACAGGCAGGAAATCACAATCCCAACACAATTCACCCCGTTCAATTAAATTAAATGGTCACGTCAAGAGGATTATTATGGAGACAATACACATAGGCTGCTGTTATTGAGGGAATAATTTCCTTTTAACACGTTTGTGTCGTTACTCAGAAAAAAAAATTATGATCGGGATTTCCATTTCAAAAACCTTAATTCACACTAAAAGGGACATTACCTGCAGCTTTATAGTCATTTTGTTAGAGCCAGCTTCTGCTGCATTTCCTGGAACCAGGCATCAGTTTCCTCTTCAGGGACCAGACTGGACTCCTTATTCACAATGAAAATGTCAGCGTGCAGCAGAAAACAATATTCTGAAAGGGAAAGAGAGGAGCTTGATTGATGTCAGACCTTAACCACGTGGCCAATTATTTATTCCCCCTAAACTGATCCCTTTTATAACTGCATTGCAGGTGCACCACTCTAATCATTAAATTTCCAAAAATCTGCTGGCCAAGAACTGGTGGCAGCGCCTACATTTACACCTTGATTCATGAAAATAGGGTCCTGATAGAGTCTGCCAAGTACCTGGGTTGGCATGAAATCTCACATTACCCTCCTCTTTAGGAATCAATGTCAAATTTATCTGTTTATCATTCAGACAGGATGCAGGTTTAAACACAGCCTCGCCAAAGGTTTGTTATTTGTCGTCCCCCCCCACAGGTGCAGAAACATCACTTATCCTTTAAACCTCCCTCAAGTGAGCATCGTGTTCATATTTGTGAATGAAGCCTTGTCCGTCATCCTGCGGTCCATTCACTCCGCCATCAACAGGACGCCCTCCCAGCTGCTCAAAGAGATAATCCTGGTGGACGACAACAGCAATAACAGTAAGCAACATCATCTTATAATACAGCAAAGCTTGTTAAGCTTTGGATTTCTTTAAATATTGAAGCGTAAGAAGGAAGAAGTAAGAAGGATGCTCTGCATTAAAGGGTTTGAGGTCTTTTTTTTTTTTTAGCATTTCATAATTCAAAAACACAGAGAGCCACAGTGGAAGAATGGATTCAACACTGTGCTTGTCTGTTCTTCCATAAGCTGCCACCTCTAACAAGTCCAGGTAATTAGTCTACATAGAGTAGTAACCGAACCCAGCGTTACCTCCAAGGTCAAGGAGCACATCATTAACTAAGTGCATTATTTTGTGGGGTTAAAGGTTATGTTAAAAAGTCGTTGTTCACGACTAAAAATCCTCTGTGTACTATTTCCCCACAATGTCGAAGCCAGTCTTGATGCTATCAGAACTGAGAAAGTAAATTAACCACAGTCGACGAGATATATACAAGATGTATTTGACTAACGCTGTGGTCAGTCCTCATCCTAAATGCCTTCTCTCTCTGTAAGTGAAATCATTTGGTTTTAGCAGACAAAGAGGTGTGAGCTAAGCAGCCAACAAAATAACGGTCTTACATTTTCCTTATCATACATTTATGAGGGCTAACTTGCTCTACACAGTAATACAAGGACAACACTGTTCATTTCCATGTCTTCTGTAAGAGCCATCAGTGTTTTTCAAGGCTATTGTATATGTGGCCTTTAAGTGCATATTTAAGATCCATTATACAAGTCAGCAACGTAAAAAAAAGAGTCAATCAGAGACAGACAGTTTTCATGTCAGCTGGCAAAATTGGTGGCCACTGGCTATAAATGCTGCTTTTGTCTAACTCTATTTGAAATCAAGGAGCCTTTGTTTAAAAAAAAATACTTTAAAAAAATACTTTATTTATTTAGTAAATGTGCCGCTGTTATAGCTGTAAACTCCATATGTGCAAGAGGAGAATGAAATCAGGCAAAGCAACAGTAAATAAGGGGAGCAGAGTCGACTTTGGGAAGTAGCTTTAGTAGGTCTATGTTAAATGAGGTCTATAGTTTACATATCGTTTCCTCGTATGGAGAAATCTGTATCTGTGGTATTTACTGCTCCTCTGATGGCCTCCAGACTCCTTTAATGTTGTTAATGAGGGACTGTGTTCACTGGATTTAACCGATAGATGAGTAACACTAATTAGCTGCAAAGCCAGGAAATTTGCCCCGAGGCAGATAACAATCCTGCAAGGTAATGAAGTGTTTATACGTATCTTTTTTTTTTTCGCATTTGCAACGCTAATTCTTACATCTGCATGCATCGAATGTAGTGTAAACAGTGTCAGGTCGAAAAGATATCCAGGATATGCTGACGGCGTCTCGCAGCTCAGCTTTGTTCACTTGTTATTGCCGAGATGACTGATGTGTGAGATCGCTGATGGGCGACTTTAGTCTGTCATGCAAGGCACGAGAAATAGACTTGAAGTCACCTGTGAAAAGTGGACCTATAATTTACAGTGTAAGTCTTAACTACATTACAAAGGCGGAAAGCGGGCTATAAAAAGGTACTGTGCCAAGGTCATTTATAGGCAATACACTTTTAAATGGGCTGTGCTGCCTGTAACAAGGACTGAGACAGCCATTAAGGGCAATCAACATGGGAAATACTGGCGTTGGGAAGAATATGTGTACCAAAGTCAATAATGCAAAACATGCAGCATGGCCTGTGGCCTGCTGGAACTGAATATAGATCACTTTAGTCTACCGTGGTAACTTGTAACTCACACGCTGGGATAAGAATGATCCCTCTCCCTGGGGCTGTTATTGACCAGAAAGTTGAATATATGCAAAGTTATCTGTAAAAAACATAACCCAAATGTTTGCTCCTGCCGCATATTATCGGATTATCACATTAACATTCACATATCATTACGTAATTGAGAGCTAGGGAGCGCTCGCCTTTAGCTCCTTCAGGGACCCAAGTCACGCGTTGACATTTTGCTGATGGCATTTCACCCTGTTTGCCTGAGCACTCTGTCACACTGCGTCTGATAGGCCCGGTGTTATCATTATCACCATGACTGTGAATCTTATGTGTGCTAAATGTCGGTGGCCTGTTGACCTGTGATGCCGCCGAGATTGTTGACGGGGTCATCATCCACTGGTTAACCTCCCATGCATCCGCGGCTTTACATTAGTCATCCGCCGCTGTCACGGCTCACCTCCAAGAGCCATTAGCATGCAGGAGGACATGGAGCTATCAAGGGAGAGAAGGGCAAATTGACCTAGCTGATTCCTCCTTAATTGGATAATGTCCCAAGCTGTGGCCCGAGAAAGGCTCGTCTGTGTAAGAGTAGGCTTTTGAGAAGGGCTCACTTATTAGACAGGCTGTCAGAGGACTTACGATTTCTTACTTTAACTTAAATGATAATACCAATGAACCTTGTATATATGTGAGGGTGAAGGATTTCGTGACGAGCCGCTAATTTTAAGCAAAATGTAGACGGCAGAAAGAATTTAATGCCTTTATTTAAATCGGTTTCCCATGTGTCTCTGCCAGATCTCTAGTTGTCAGAGACTTTCTGAGTCTGAGCCATCTCATCTGTGAAGGCGATGGAGCCCTTTAGGTGTCCACGAGAGACAGAGAGTAGAATATCTTAGTTTGGTTTATTAATTTTTAGTTAAAGTGCTGTTTTTTTTTCTTGATTAAACGACTAATTGTTTGGTTTATATAATATGTCAGAAAATAGTGAAAAATCCAAGACCAAGCTGTCCTTACATTTTCTATTGCTTTTAAAACTGGAAGACATTCACTTAATTAGAAGACTTAAAAACCTACAAATATGAAACCAGTGATTTGCATTTTGCATTTTTGCATAATGACAAATAATGATAAAGTGATTGTTACTTTCATTTGTAATTGAGATCAAGATGTCTTGTTTGACCAGTGTGTTGCGAGGATTCAGACTAAGCATGGCGACATTGTGGTGCCGACCAGATCCTGTGGATTGCTTCTCCTCTCTTTACGCTGCTGTGACCCTGTGAGTGTTGTGGCGTAATGTGGATTCGATCAATGACTCAGGTGTCCAGAGAAGTTCCAGCACCTGTTTGAAACCAGTTGGATATCCAGCAGCAGCTACTGCAGGTCTCGCCAACGAAAGCTGGATTGCACACAAAAGCTGGGATGATATCAGCAAATACCAACAAAGCTGAGTTTACAGTATCTGCTGCCAACTATAAAATACAAGCAGTGCACATTTGTCCTGGAACTTCTGCAACATGTGTTCAAAATGTTTTTAACAAACTACCTGTCTCCTATCCAAACCCTGGACCCAGGATTTGGACATAAGACTGCTGAAGTTGTGTATGAAGAGCCAGTATCAGTTGGATATTTTAAACAGAGATTTTCACACCTGCAGAGTTGTGTAGTGGAGAAATTGCCAAATGGTGTGGTGCAAACTACACAGCAACTGTGAGCCGCGTATCCATGCCGGGTTGCCATCTGCTGTGCAAGCAGTAATGTCTGTGTGGTGATAAATGGTGTTTAGTTTGAACATGCACAAAGAGAACATGCAGGATTCAAGTGCTTGACAGACAAGCTCATTTCAGATACACATCAACATACAATTATGAAGCAGCAAACAGGTTTGTTATAGAACAAAGGAAACGATGACTAAAATCCCATTTATCAGTCAAATATCCTTTTCCTGGTTACGCACAGAATTACACATATGACACTGTCACGATTAAATTCTTTGTTTTGAATATAGAAAGCTTTAATTCCATGTTGTTGTGGATCCAGAAATGCAGTATCCATATTCAGTAGTTCCACACAGTGTCATGCATTATTGTTTTGTTATATCAAACTGAGAATAGAATAAAGGTGAGCTAAATGGCATATTCACCATTTTTGCAGCTCATGATTTGCTTTTTATCTTCTGAGAGAAACCTGTTTTCTTGTTACGTTTTGAATATGTTACTGGATTTACTGCCTGACTGCACAGCGATGTTGGAAACCTGTTTGCTTGTTGTTACAGTCCCACTCCATCCCAAAGCCCATTGCTTTCCAGCAGAGCTTCAGCAGGATATCAGTCCTGATAGACTGATGACTGCTGGCCTTCAGCCATGCCTGGTGTAATGGACTGTGCTTTATTATGATTTGTTATGAGGCATTATGCATCATCATTCTTATTTTCAATTCACACGCAAATTAGAATGTCTTAATTATTGATCGTTTGAAAACGATTATAGATACCCTAATCTGGTGGTTCGTCCCCAGCAGCTGCTCGCTTGAGTCGCCATGGTCGCTTTTCTTTAACCAGATTTAAGAGTATAAAAATGAAGACGACTACTTACACTGAAACTTGAATTAGTATTAGGAAAGTGTATTTTCCTGATCCAAAGTCCCTCTGCTTTAAGTTCTGGATATCTAATCAAGGGCAGATTTACACTTGGGATGTCTGCTGATTGCAATTAACCAGACAGGAAATCCAACTGCTGCTGGCTCTTCTGACTGGAATACTGTCATCCTTAGCATAAATGTACCATAGAGTTTCATGTTGCATGTGGTGTGTGTAGTGTGATATCACTCTGCTGCAGACTTGTTTATAGCCTGGTGGGGAACAGCAGCAGTTTCTGAGGACCAGCAGCGTCCACTGGAATCATAAGTGAAACACTCTGCGTCTCTGACTCTGGTACCTTTTTATGAAACATTTGTATTTATTTCCCCAGCTGACTCTTGAAGTCAGTGCTTGCCCAAGAACAAATTCCAGAGGTGTGGTGTTTTGGTTTTGGTCAGAATATGCTGTGTTACAAGATACACATTCCTGTTACGCTTTTATTCCACTGATCAGCAATTGATGGCCATAGTGTCCAAAGAAGCATAGCAATGTATCAACATAGGCAGTGAAGCTGCATGCCAGCACAGAACAATGCACGATTTGATTTTTTAATTTTAGGCCTAAAGGATTCACACAGTGTACTTTGTTGAGAACAGTAATGTAAACATAACCCAGATGAGAAGAAAATTCCACAAGACAACAGCCTTTAATATTGTCCTTGACGTGAAAATTCATAATGGTGTTAATTTAATAATATACTGACTCGTGGCTCATTCATAACAGGCAGGGGGCACATAACTGGTACACATGCATGACAAAAATCTGAAATGCTTAAGGTCAGTGGTTTCAAAATGTGCCTTTGCATACCAGGCAGCAACTGAGGATTTTGCTTTATTGAAGCAGCTGGGAGTGAATGTCAAAGGCGCACATCATTCACATGAAGGAGGAGCACGGGTAATTCAGAGTTTTGCCGTCTGCTGAGCGGTAGCTGCTCTTTGACGGATCGGAGGACAGCACTAAAACCAAGCAGGAGATTGTCTGCCTTGTGTCTGAGTCGAACAACGGAGAGTGTATCTCAGACTTCCTTGGGTTGATTGAATTGGGTGCTGACCAAACTGCTGAGGCTATAACAGATGGACTTGTGAAGCTCTTCCATGATGCAGGCTTGGATGACTGGAAGACAGAGTTGATCGCTGTGTGCACAGACAAGGTTGCGACGGTTACAAGGTTTTACCAAAACTATGGCAACTGGATGCCTGGGGTTTTAATTGAAGAGTTTGAAATATGATATGAAGTTTCAAGTTTTCTAGTCTTTGATCTTTCAACTTGGCCTCAGGAAATGCAAGACCTTCACCATTTTGGCAGCACAGTGATGTGCACCATTCAATATGAGGCCACCTTGCAACTTGACAGAGACTCCACTGCGAGAGAAGAGACACACTTAAAGCAAGAGGGAAAACACTTGGCAGCGTTCTCTGTGTATGACTTGGTCCAAATAGTAAATACAAGCAATCCAGATTGTTACTCCAACATAAACAAGGTGGTTGAATTATCTCTTATGCTGCCTTTGCGCAGTGCAGCATGTGAGAGTGTATGCTCACGTCTCAGCATAACGAAAACCCAGTACAGATCTCATCTGTCACACACCTGTCTCTCAGCCCTGATGCACCGACTCACCTGTCAAAGAGGACCACAGAGACATTTGACTGAAAGCCAGCTGTTGACCTGTGGATGGAGACAGCCCATCGGAGGCTCAACCAGGGACTGGGAGGTGCATCATCATCATCAATCATGCAGGAAGATGAAGGACAGTGAGGGAGACGCCGAGGAGGACAATGAGGAAGACCACAGTAGCAAAATACCATCTCTCTTGTCATCTTCTGACAAGAAAAAAAGTCATGTTCACCCCTGATAATGGGCACGTACTATTTGATTTTTAATTGTTGCTTTGTGTTTTTATTAACTTTTTATTAAATAAAGATACAATGGTCAAATCAATTTTATTTATAAAGCCCAATATTACAAATCACAAATCGCTATTTTAGCTATAGCTACAGTACATACTTTTATAAATGAATGTGACATATGGCCCAGTATGTCTCCTCTGTCGTTATGCCTACCTGTAAATAACATGTAAAAAAACAATTAGCAAAAGCTGTCAAACATCCGGACATCCCACATATGGGTGAAAATAATTGCTGCTTTAACGACCCTCTAAAGGGATTTATGATAAAAAGACATGTGCTAAATTATTCCCATTATACGTTCTTGCATTTTATATTGAAATTCACTGTTGTAGATGCACTGATTGACACGCTGTGAGACTTGTTTACTCTTGTACAAACAGATGCCAGCATTAACTATCTCACCAAATTTGTTTTTTGCAAAGCAGGAGAAAATGAGACTGCTGAAAAATATTTATAAATTACCCAAATCACATTCAAATAAATCAGCGCTGTAGCAGGTTCATATGTCGCTGTGCCAAGTGTGTGGCGGGACTGTACAGAATGTGAATGTGTTTGGTGCTGCTTTAATCATATTTTGATCAATGATGAGTCTCATGTTGTGCACTTAAATGCACAATACCACCAGTGTCTTTGTAAGCTTCATGATCAGATGAACGACTTCTCTAAAAGCACTTTTTTTCCAGTTTTGTTGGTTTGGAAAAATCAAACTTTTTTTCCAGCCCCTGAAGAAGCCAGACACAGCACGATTTCACGGCGGCTGCTTTCTGTCTGCTTGCAACTGCTCCCCTTTCCCTTTAAACTCGAAAGGTACTGGCGGTTAAAAGTGAAATAGTGAGAACACAGCCAAAGGTGATTTATACAAGGGATGATGAAACACAGCGGTGGTGAAAGTTTTATTTTTTCCAGCCTCATTCGGTTGGTAGTATGGTGTGGAGTTGTGATATAATTGTGTTTTTTCTCCTCGGGGGCTTTTTCTGACCGTTCAGTCGACTGCAATGCCAGGCTAAGTCCAAGTTTTTTTACTTGGCTTGTAATTTTGCTAGTTGAACCACAAAGAGAACCTCAAATACATTTTTGAGAAAATTTGCAGAATTGTACTTATAACTTGTCAGGAGAACTGTTGATTGTTTTTCACATTAGAAGCACTGACTCTTTTATCCCCCCCAGGCTGTGACTCATCATACAGTGTATAGCTCAGGTAATAATGGAGGTAAACTTTGAAGCCAAACATGAAAACGGACGGACTTCTCCTCCCACCATGTTTTGAACAGCATTGCAGGCACAGTCCTCAATGTTGCAATATCCCGTTATGACTGGTAAGCCCCATGGAGGTCTGCAGTGCTGGCTCAAGCTGCTGCCTCTTTGGTCCAGTGATCAAAGCAGTGAAGCATGAGTACTTTTGGCCTCCTACCAATGAAATACTGCCCACTGGAGGAGGACATGACGGCATCTTGTGGGTGGAAGTTTGCTCACAAGCAGCTCTCACTTTACTCACCTATCTCATCTGGGATCTTCAAAAAGCTCTTCAGATATTGATGTGAAATTTGTGTGTGTGTGTGTGTTTTGTAGATGAGCTCATGGAGAAGCTGCAGGATTTTGTGTCCGAGACTAACAGCCAACGTCCGGGATTCATTAAGATGGTGCGGCACTCCAAACAGGAGGGTCTGATCCGCTCCAGAGTGAGCGGGTGGAGGGCTGCCACTGCCCCAGTTGTTGCCCTGTTCGATGCCCACGTCGAGTTCAACGTTGGCTGGTGAGTCACTCACAGGGAGCAAGACCAACACAGCTCAACACAAGAGCCCTGGTTCTTGAGTCATATCACTGCGTGGGTTTATAGAAAATTATTTCATTAAAAAACAAAGACTACAGTTTGGCTCTTTTTCCAGTGTTTCTGTGATGATATTCACATGAGTACACTCCGATCACAACAATCACTAATCTGTCCCAAATCTGTCACCAGAATCTGAACAACATCCATCTGCTTTCCTAATCCAGACAATAGTTTGACATTTTGGGAATTTGCTTATTCGCTGTCTTGCCAAAAGTTACGTGAGAAGATTGATACCATTCTCATATCTGTTCATTAAATATAAGGCAACAGCATGCAGCCAGTTAGTTTAGCTTAGCATAAAGACAGGAGGGAAACAGCCACGTGGCCTCGTGGTTACATTTGAAAATGAGGACATTTTTTTATATAATTAGAAATTTCATGATGTAAATTAGCCCCAACGGTTGCCTTTATGTCAGCATTGGGATGATGTAACACAGTATATGGCATATTTACCCATTTTCAACCCATAAATTTGCTAACAAGTGTTTTGTCACAGCATAGTCATATAATTTATTTTACGACTCAAAAAGCACGTCTAAGTGTGCAACACCGCTTTAAATGACCTTGTTAATGTATGTGATTTTTGGATCACATCATTAAGTGTTTGCAAATGAATGAGCATATTTCATCTCTTCATATTTTGATTAAAAAATTCCATCAGCTTATCATATGGGAAATTATGCTTTATCACACTAATAAATTGGATTGAAATCATCTTGAAATGGTGAAATTAGTTTCTAAAATGCGCCCCTTGCATGGCAGGCATGATCTCAAAGGTGATTAAAAAAATGACTCTCTTTCCGTATCTGAAGGGCTGAACCCATTCTGCAGAGAATTAAAGAAGACAGAACGCGCATAATCTCCCCATCATTTGACAACATCAAGTACGACACGTTTGAGATCGAAGAGTATCCGCTGTCTGCCCAGGGCTTTGACTGGGAGCTGTGGTGTCGCTACCTCAACCCACCCAAGTCCTGGTGGCACAAGGGCAACAAGAGCGCACCGATCCGGTAAGTGAGCACCACAATGTCTTAGCCTAAATCAAAAAGTATAACATGATATTCCTTGTCTAAATTAAGTAAACAATTGTCAGTGCTGCTAAAAGAGGAATCCATGCAGCATTCATTCATAAACAAATTATATGCTGTGCAAGGTCACATTTGTCCTCTTGTCTCTGCTGTCGCTATAGCAACTGTGCCAAGCTAACATTACCTGTGCGGAGGAACAAAACTGATCTTCATCATCTTTAATCCCCCAGGAGCCCTGCCCTGATTGGCTGCTTCGTGGTGGACAGGCTGTACTTTGAGGAGATTGGCTTGCTGGATGAGGGGATGGAGGTGTATGGGGGAGAGAACGTGGAGCTGGGCATCAGGGTGAGTAATAACCCCAACCCCCCCCCCCCGTGGCCATGAGCCATTGTTCATCCAGGTAATGTGTGGAAAATTAACTAGGATAATGACACTTAATGGCTGTTGGGAGCAAGGTCACCGAGGACCTCATAGTCAAAATACTAAACCCATTGAAAAAAGTGTCATTTGGCTGCGAGTGATGTGGTCCTTACATTTGAAACTGCCGTAGAGGTGGATTGGCCGTTAGTGAAGAGATGAGAAGTAGGATATCCAGGACATGTAGGAAATCCAGCCAGAATCGTCACTGTCCTTCAAACTGGCAAGATGGTGCTTTTGATCATATGATATTTTAGTTGAATGCAGTTTATCTTCATTATGACTACACAGTTTATTTTAATCTATTTTTTTTGTCAACAAATTCCATGAAAAGATTAAAATCAACAGTGTCTGTCTCTCTTTACTTTTTAACTTCCTGGCCCTGTCAGTAACACAAAAGCAATCATACTATAGCTGATAAAACAATCTAACCTCAAGGTCTTTATATAGCAGCTGTCTGATCAGCAGCACGATGAACCCACTATTCTCTCTTAAAAGACTGGACACTGCAGTTTTGAGCAAAGGTTATTCAAACAGCACTAAGTAGTGCATTTGTTTGGGACTATTTTTAGACATGGATTTATACACATGGTGCTGCGGTGAGTATTACCAGCAGCAGGATGGTACATGTGGGATTGAGTCAGTACAGTGAAGTACACTACCCAGGGCCAGGAATTCAGAAATACTGAGGTCATGAGTCCAAGTCCTCCCACTGCACCCTGACCTGTTTTTTTTTTGTTATTTAGATGTTTCATATTTTTGGTTAACGGTTGAATTTTCTGTACATATTTATATTCCAACATGATGGTCTAAATATGTCAAATCCCTCTCCACACTGACGGGAATACAATCCTTCATATATAGAGACTTTAATTTTCTTTGTTGACCTAAAAATAGTCTAATATATGGAGTCTGGAAATACTTGAAACAGCCTTTGAAATACCCACCATGTGTTCATCTTTAATTGTAGACTATAAATCAGGCAACTGCATTGTTCTTTCATGTATTTGTTATCGTTCATGGACAAGAATCTGTATAATAATCTATATGAGGCTTTGGTTACACAGGCAATACTTGTTAATAGGATCAATTCATTGTTCTCATCTCTCCATGGGATTTGTTGACAATAAGAAATATAGAATCTGATCCACCTTAAAACAGGGTAACTAATGACAGTCCTTACAGGCTTTGACAGCAACAAATGAACAGAGTGGAGGAAATTATCCTTCACCAAGCGTACCCATAACGCACTGCGACATGCTCTCTCTTGTGTAGTTTTAGCTCGAATAAATAATCACCGCTAATTAATTCGGAAGTCTGAATGATGACCTTCATTCCCCGGTGAGCCCACTGAAGCACATGTGAGAGTTGTAGGACTCAAAGTCATTGTTGCAGTTTGCAGCGATGTGTGAAGAGAATGCCGACATTGTCGAGAGCGGATTGGTTGTCTGTGGTTAAGTTGCATTCTTCTCACAGTGCCACACTTCATTTGTACACCGGCTCCGACTTGGATGAAAATCGCTTCGCTGTGCGTTCAGTTCAGCGGTAACGCAAGCAGATGGGCGAGAGAAAGAACAGGCCTCCATAGGGATAGCTAATGATAGCACACATCTACTGTACAAAGTCATTAATGCAGCTATCAGCCTGTTCAATAACAGGAGAAGCGGGAGACAACTCCTACTCGGCTCCACTCCTCACTAGATTGCACTGTGAGAAGGAAATGGAGACAAGCTTGCGACGGGAATGTGGAAATATTCATCCTCGCTAATGATGGAGATGCAATCATCAGTAAAAAAAAAAGGGAGATTAGTCCCGTAAGTCATTTTCCTTGAGAAATTACATGCTTTTAGAATTCCTGGGCCTGATAATAGCCCCACTGATTGCTTTATAGCTGGACACATTGATGATTTTATCGCATATATTACAATCCAGGGTCCCAGCCCCAAGTCTAAACAGTTTGATGAATCATTTTTGTCCATCGCTTAGTTTTGACTTGACACTCCATGTTGTTTACTTGCTTTTGTTGGACTGAAGGAACTCGCCCTTGCCTGGAGGTTAATGTATTTTGGAGTTCAGTAATGCTTTTGAAACAGAGGGTGACACAGTGAGCCGAGAGCTGAGTGTGTCAAGACCGGAGGACCCTGGCTTGGCCCCAGATTAGCAGTCCCATAGAGCCCCAGCAGGGTCTGTCTGTCTGTCCGTCTGTCTGCCTGTCTGCAGCGTATTGGTCATGCCTCCAGACCACCTGCCAGCACACAGACTGCTGACGGATCCTCAGAGACGCACGCAAACCAGGCCAACAGCTACGGGCTTTGGCTGAGGCTTGAAAGGGATGTCCTGGGTAGTGTGAGGGTGAAATGAACTGCTGCTCTCTGCTCGCATTTCGGTCACAAAGTGCAAGCTGAATATTTCCGGCATGATGTAGAAAAATTAGCATTCTAATTCAGCATAATGGCACAAATGTTTTGTTTATTTTATGAGTCTGTGTGATGAAGCGTCCTTATGTGCAACTGGTTGTGTGTGTGTGTGTGTGTGTGTGTGTGTGTGTGTGTGTGTGTGTTGCGTGTTGCGCTAAATTATGAACAGGGCATTAAAATTCCTGTGAAATCCTATGTGACTTCAGCAGACGTTTATTTTGAAGAGAGCACATCTAGTGTTATTTTTCCTCTCCTTTTCTAGTCTCTGTGCTAAAGTGTTGTTGCTGTATGTTTATGGGAGTAAATGTAAATGTAAAATTCAAACACAGACAAATCTGGCTTGATGGTGGAGGTAAACAGCTAATGCTGACTGGTTATAAGTTCCAGCCCATGGATGTTGGACAAAGAAGTTAGCCAATGCTTTTTCCCCCCAAAGCTGTCATAACCGTTTTCAAACAAGTGATCTGAGACTGAAAAATGTCCACATTTACATCTGTTACTTTCTGCCACTGCAGTGATGGCAGCAGCTAAACACGTGAATCAGCTGGTGGGTTTGTCTATAAAGGAGATCGTTTAAGAAGTTAGTGACTGCTTATTTGACTAACCGTGTTTGTTGCCCTTCCTGACTATTTATCCAGAAGAGACCCTGAGAATGACGGGAAGTTATGACGATGCCATCTGTGGCCTCTTGCTATAAGTTGATGAATGACGGTGGTCCTTATCCACTGTAACACACAACACACAGTTAGACTAACCACACAGCTTTGGCCTGTCACAGCTGCCTTACAACACTGCCTGTCTGCTTGAGCCTGAAGGCACAATGTGATGGTTTATCTCGTGAATTGCTTCATGAATATGCAGCAAACCTGAGTTTTTTTGTGAGATGACCCTCCAAGTCAGACTGGATGGTAGAACACACAGCAAATTAGGACAGGACCCTGAAACTGAATTGCAATACAAATGATTTCCCAAAACACCTGTGAATGCTGGGTGTAGCGCCAGTGAAGCCTGGCCTGAACAATGAATCACAGAAAGACCAAAGCCGACATCATCACTCTCAACCATTGCCAGGAAGGCTGTGTTGAGAAATGAGGATCATTGAGGGCCATGAAAAACAATTATGAGGCCGGCTTTGTGCACAGTATTTATGGAAGTGGCAATAAAACACCATTACTGTCATAATAATGATTTACACGTTGCTTTTCACCGAGATATTCGTCATGCAGTTTGAATTCTGTATAAACAATGTGTACACATTATCTGTTATTTTAAATAGCAATATATGAAGTACATATAGCACATAGAATAAATGAAATGCAAAATAAAGACCATTGAGAGATAGAGACACATTATTCTGCTGCAATATTTAAATACACAATTTGATCAACGACCAAATAAAAAACAATTCTTCCCCAGATTAGTTCTGTTGCTCTGAACAAATAGATTATATCAGCTGCACTTTTTAAATGTGATAAGAAAGATTAGCTCAGATTCAACAGCAGTGGTACAACATAATATGAAACAGTTCAAAATCTGAATATGCAAAATCTAGTGTCAGCTTTTTAAAACAGGCTCAAGTCTCAACATTTCATTATTTTTGTCTTAATCCAGCTCATTATTATTACTATTTAACTTTATTTCTAAAGCACATCCATCCGTGCATCCAGCTGCATTAAAATGTGTTTCACTTATTCTCTGTCTACATTTCTGGTTTGACTTTCACCATCATTTGGAAGCTACAAAAGATTTAGAGTTCTTAATGGTACGGGGTGAATACCAAAAGTTGTGCCATAATGACTCAGTCAGTAATTGTTGAACAGCACTGATTGAGTTTCATGACCCCGGTGCTTCTGAAAGTCTATCAAACCCCACTGCGTAATCTCAAACCAACAAGACAATCAATGTGAAAGTCTTTTGTCTGACTGAAGTAATGTGAATAGTAATATAGCACCATAAGAAACACCACAGCTTCATGCAATAAAAGATCTGCATAGTTAAAGATAGAAATGCAGTTTGAACCATAATTAAACCCTATAAATAACAATAATTTACAGTAACCAGACAGACTCTTGTAATATAATGTAATATCATATTATAATACAGTATTTCCTATAGTGCGCTGAAAAGAAACAATCTTTTAATAAGAGTCATCTTAATATAGAATAATCTTAACTTTTAAAACTAAATTATGTTTTTACCTATTCTTTTATGTTTGTTCTGCCTCTATTATTAACCTTTTAACCTTTGCCTAAAAGAAGCTTCACAAATAATGCTTGTTGATATTTCTCTATTACAGCTTCATAATGATCGCCGAAGTATCACTGTCACTCCACAAAAATATCATTACAGTATAAACAACAATGCCTGTTGTTATCCTATCCTATCAATAGACTAAAATAAATGACAATGATAAATATTTATAGATTATATAATATATACATTTGATCAAATATAGGCTACTACATAAAATGGGCACCATGGTTTATTGTGTACTATAATTCCCGAGTACTGTATTTCACTGTCACTTCATAGTGGTGCAGGGTCTTTCTATGAGGAGTTTGCATTTTGTCCCCGTGTTTACGTGGGTTTCCTTTGGGTGCTCCAGTTTCCCCCACCATCAAAAACACGTGTGTTAGGCACAATGGCTGCCTGATGCTGTATGTGTATGATGATGTGCATGTGACAATAAGACTTTGATTTGATTTGACTATACTAGCTACTTTTCTTATGGTTTCTTTACCTAAATTTAAAACCAGGCATAATGACACCCCATCGTCACAAAGTGGTTCTTGAGTTGATTCATTTGTTGAAAGGCAGAAGATGCAGCTCATGTTGGGAGCTCAGCTATTTAACTGGCACCATCGTGACGAAGAGCAAAGAGGGGTTGTGGTTTCCCTTAAGGTGTTTTTGATGGAGGACTTTGGGAGGGCGAACAGTGTGGCTGCAGCAGAGTGGATGAGTTGTGGTGGCAGAGCTTTTCAAGACACCCTCTGAATGGGAGATTCAGTCGCACAGAGTGAATACTAAAGCTCGAACATGGATCCCCATGGAGAGGATGCATCAGAAATGACAGATCTGTTAGACTGGAAACCTGCTGGATCAGGTTTTGGTGACAGTATGTGGCTTTGTGCAATATTAACTTCGTCTTGAGTTAGTATTCATGGTTTCATCCTACCCTGCATAAAGTTCTATTTACTGTACTGTGTATTGTGATTTGAACGTGGATATGCCTTGATTTACATTTTTATCACCTCAAATAAACATCGAGGCCACAAACTCTGCAAAGCTCACGCAGCTCCAGAGGTAACCAGAATATTTAAGTTCAAGTATGAGAATTTACTTCCAATTTGGAGTGTTTGTTTTCATGCTTTATGATCCTATATTTGTAATGAAAAACATCTTGTGCTCTTAAGTGTAAAGTGCTAAAAAAGGTTATTGTGTAGGTAGAGGACTTGATAATTGTGTGAATGTGTTATCCTGAGTGTTTTTTCTTGTCTCAGATTCACACTTTATTGTGCTGATGGTAACAATTGTGAGGAGAAAGGAAGCTGTTTAGATTAAAAAATAAATCAGGTCCCCAGTCAAAAAGATATTTTGGCTCTCAGTGGGTTCAGTTTCACATTGACACAGCAAAACTGTGCTCTTCTGTATTCAGACTGCAGGCTTTTTTATTTGTAATAAGCACCTCTCAAGTGGTTGCAATTGGTGGGCTTTTCCCAGTACAGATGTGCCAAGAGATACTTGTCATTAAGGCTGCTGAATTAAATTCTTTATAGTGTTGCTTCTGGAGGTAGGAACAGTCTCCAGCAAGAACAAAACCTGATTCTCTTCTGTGGCGTTTGAGGCTATATTCAGACATATGGATATAAATGTTAAATATCCCATCTTTAAATTTAAATGTCATTCATTGTTCATTTAATAGATATTGCTTTAAATTCTGACAATCACAGCTTCAGTCAACTTAACACACCAGAAGTTGCCTCTGACTATATGAAGTATTACAGTCAGATTTTTAAGGATATGAGGTAAAATTAAGGAGAAGACAACAAGAATAAAGCTGGTTAGGCTCATTAACAGTCCCCGGATAATTACATCACACAAACAACCCAAGAAACTCCTCAGCATCTCTGGGCTTCCAAACTCCACGTTTTCAGTTAGGCGGGACGTGATGGTAAGTGATACATTAATAATGCAAGGCTGCTACTCGTCACATTGCTGTCTGCACGGATTACTGCAGCCCCGTCTCCTACAAATTACATTTATATGCATTTATTCTTCATTAGAGATTTATGTTCAAGGTCAACGCTCAGAGCCAAATGAGGGTCAGCAAAAAATTTTTAAAAAGGATGGTGGATGGACATTTACTCTCAACACTGGCAGCCTTTAACAATCAGCCTTGGGATTTTTAGTATTTAGAGGGTTTGTTAACCAAATTACAAGAAATCCAACATATTTCCTCACGTATTTCTAGAGGTTTAGTTAGAGGTTTAATTGGTCTAGGTCTAGGTCTTTTTAAGACATCTGTCTCTAACTAAATACAATAAAGATGAAGGAAATTAGTTTTTGGTGTGAGGAGATTTGAAATAATTCAAAACCCTGAAACAATGTCACATGAGGACCATGATTATCTGACTGATTGTGAAAATATTTTGTAGTGTTGTACAGAAGAATGGACAAGTATTTCTAAATAGGTTTATTGTAGGGCTGCAACTAAGGATTATTTTCATTATCCACTAATCTGATTAATTTCTTTATTAATTAATTGCCAAAGCCCAAAGTGGCGTCTTCAAGTTTTTTGTTTTGTTGAGTGAAGAGTTCAAAACCCCAAAATTCAAATGTGAGTAACTGGAATTTTGGCTTGAAAAACTACAAAACAATGAATCATCATAGCAAAATTGTTTAATTGTTTAATTAATTTTCTGGACTGACTTTGGGCTCAGTTTAGTTTAAGGGGTCCAGAGGTGTTTACAGCTGGCTTTATCTGTCTGATATAAAGTGTTGGCTTTCAGGCTTGTGAACACAGGTCTCTGGTCCGTGTCTGTTCAGAAAACACTATTTAAACATGACAAGACTTTCTCAGTTCTCATTCGACGCTCATGCTGCTTCAGTAGCTGCTCTTAAAACTTATTTTACACTTGAGTGACTGTTTATCTCTGTGGTTTAATTAATAACCATAATGAGTGTGAGGGACATTCGCCCCCGCTTCTCTCTAGTCTAATCAAGCCTGTAGACCCCCTAATAATTTTCTCATCAATGTCATCATTTATTAGGTGGAACATAGAATTCTTTTCTATTTTACTGCCTACGGTCCAACATTATAGTCAGAAAGAACAGGGCGTTAGGTGTAAAGCATCTTCAGTTGAGCTCAGAATTAGCTTTTTGGGATGTTTATGGTGAAGCAATTGAGGGAATTCGGCTGTAGTTTTCAGTGGAACTTGATGTAACAAAGTACAAGAAGATCATAGTAGAAGATTCAGGGCTGTATTTCAGATATTGCTTTTTACAATCACGTCAAATTGAAGTGTTCATGAGGGTGATGTGGACAGAAGCTGAAGTTGAACACAGAAATTAGGTCACCAGTATCTTAGTAGCCTCGCTGGATAACAATAAAAATAAATGATGGCCTAATGATTATTGTCGTTTTCTTGATCCAACCTAGATCGATTTTTATTCAAATAATGAAGACCAGTATGTAAAAGTGGCAGCACATGATGGAGCAATTACTCAGGTCAGCAAGAGTTCACGACTGGATTTAGTAAGAGTCAAGTTAGAGAAACATCCTTCATGCTAGAAATGCATCACGTGTAACTCTGGACCATCCTGACTGTGTGTTTATGGAGGCTGAAGGACAGTGGTGGAGATGTATGCTGCTGATTTAGGATGGTCTGTTAATGCTTCTGCATCTGTGGAGAGACGGGAAATGGACTCCCCTTTTCAGAAAGCAGACAGTACGAGCTGATACACATACAGTGGAAACTCGATGCCAGTTGTCTGCACTACTTCAACTCTGTGCTCTGGGCAGCAAAAAGTGGAAACTCAGCTTTACCTTAAAAGTAAGTCTGTGCTTTGATGTGAAGGGTTTTATTATCACAAAATACTGAGGAAATGTGAAATGAATGCTGTGTGAAATATTAGGGTGTTTTTTTTTTAAAGCCAGTTATGGGTTCTGGGGTGGGGGCAGGAGAGGTGGTGCAGGGAGATGAAAGCAGATAGCTTCAGATACACAGACGAGTATAAAATGAAAAAAAGAACATTCCTAAAGCAGCATAGTAAATCACAGGAAGATATGGTCGAAAAGATCCCGAGGTTGTGCTCATCTTGTCAGGAGGCTGCAGAAGTGTGTCTTTCCTTTGCTGCTGCCTCTCTTTTCAAGTTTGACAGTCATCATCGACAAGGTGTCACCGCGTTTCCACATCAGAAACCGTCGGGATGCTTGTACCATCATTGCTACACATGTTTCATACTAAATTAACAAATGGTCTTTTGGTGACGATCACAAGCTTTTTAGACTCCAGTTTCATCAGATTTCTGCATTGTCTTGAGTGGAAATGAAAAAATAATCCAGACCTCACATCTGGTGTATGTTACATGGTTCATCCCAAAGATGCTGACCTGGTTTTAGATTATGAGAAGAACTGTAATTTTTGTGATCCCTTTTTCTTCTGGTATCCTGTTAAAAAAAATCTCTTTCACATCCTCACATCTCGTGGTATTCAGATGTCTGTCAGCTTTTATTAAGGAACATGATGTTTATCATAAAAATGCACCATAGCTCATCATATCTGCACCTCCGGCTCGCTGTGATGACTCATGGCATGACTGATGCATGAACTCATGGTTCTCCAGATCTCAGTCCACCCAGCTTGAAACAAGACCGTATCATCTTTTTAAATCCTCTGGTGTCTCGACTACTTTCAGCAGTCTGATTGAGACACAACATCTCATAGTGCTCCATCACAGACAGACTGGAGACAAATATACCTCTCATACAATTCATTGTAAATTTATGGACTGTAAAATACTTTTCAGGAACGCATTTGGATTTAGTGACATGGCTTAATGTCAAAAATAAAAGGTAGCACTTTATAGCTCAGTTAGTTGATAATGGTATCATATCATGTATTGACCATTTAATAAATGTGCAAAAACATCCCTGATTGTGTGAAATGATTGTTCAATAAGCTCCACTCCCCTAATTTACTTTTGCTGCACCTGTCAAACGTAACATTATCACATGCAGAGTTACACAGTTCATAATGATAAAAGTGTCAAATTTCCTCCTCAAAATATAGTAATTTTACAACAATGAGTCTTTGCATGCAAGCTTACAACCGTAGGTACAAAGATAGTTAGCCGGGCGTGCTGACGTTTGCAGATCACACAATCAACTTCCTACAATGTGGCTGTTGTGTTTTTGGTTTAATTAAGGCAGTAATGAAGTTCTGCTCTTAGCACAACTTAATGCACAGCCTCAACAAGTAGAGAAATCCAGAGCTTCACAGACCTGCTGTGCCGAGTTATGGTTGCTAAGCTCTAATTTGACATAATATAATTTGACAGTCTCTCCATAATAATTGAGCATAGGAATAATTGGGTAATGTATGTATATAGTGTATGATATGTAAATGCACTTCTTCTGTTTTTCTACAAATAAAAAACACACCAGAGAAGCTTTGTGTTTAGCCCGATGATACTGAACGAGCAACAGAGAAATGTTTCATGCTGCAGGAGCAGTTTTTGACATTTTATGTACGTCTTGATCCTTTCTTTTTTTTTTTTTTTTGACTGTGAAAATTTGCGAATCTGTTCTAACCGACATGACTTCAAGCTGCTGCTGTTCTCAGTGAAGAAGAAAAACACAAACATGTTACAGCCGCTCTTTCAAGTCGGCGGGGGGTGAGCGCTTGACACTCTAAAATTAGGTTTTGGGTGGCGTACTTTAAGGCATCGAAACGTACACAGACCAGAGCTTGCAAAAAGTTCTTGAATTAATTATGTAGATTGACAATCCAATCGTTAAGCTTAAAACTGCATTTTCTGTAATTTGATGTGACTTATTGCTGCACCATAAAACTGCATCATTATGCTTCATATCCTCAAAGATTTTGCGAAATAACCTTGTGAGTACTCCCATCAAAATCCACTTTAAGCCACTAGACACTCTGCTTGGTAGCTGGCATCGCTGTAGACAGAAAAATGAACAAAGCACTTCCACTCACATTACATTTACATTAAAGATATTTAGCTCTTGCTCTTATCCAAAGCAAATTATGATGAGGGCAGCAGTAAAATTAGCTTAGGCTCCGGCTGATGGTGCCCTGATAATAGATCTAAGCAAACACTCCTGTAATATGAGAATGCCTCCCTGCCAGAAAAGTTCAACAAAAAGAAATTAGAGGAAGAACGGCTGCATAGATAGCGAGGAAGGTCGGGTTTAGACGGGAGCATATTTGCAGGAGGATGTGGCAGGAATGGGTGTGATACAAGGGGGAGTAGGGGACGTGAGGTATTTCTTGAAGAGATGAGTTTTAAGTATAGAAGTGGAAGGAGTGGTGGTGTTGTCCTGATGGAGATGGAGTCAGGGATGTGGGTGGAGTGAGGACCTGACTTTTAATAACTCAAAGGAGACTTAAACATGGGCTAAAAGCGGTGGAGTGGTGATTTGATTTGTTTGTGCCGTAGCGAAAGGACCCGCACAAATTTTGTAAACCTAAAGGCTCGATTACAGCTTTCGAACTTTACAGCTTTCTAACAGCATGGAGGTGCAGCTTCTCAGCCAAGATCATGCCACCATCTTGGAGTAAAACGTAATTGTTTGTTGCAGTACTGTTGAGCCATGCTTTCTGCACAGGAAAACACATTTCATAAGTCACCATGAAAATTAAATGGTGGGTTTGATCATTAGAGAGTGCACTATTAGAAATAAGCAGTGTAATACAATTGTTGGTTGAATGGAATAACAATGCAGCCCTCCATCGAAATGGAAGACTTCTATCTTGACAGTAATTACCCATATATAGTGATTATGAAAAAAAAAATACAGCAGACAATGAGTGGATAACTGCAGGGGGCGTCGCACAGGCCAAAATTTGTTCCATCGCAGAAAAGAAAGTTGACAGTGAAGAATGGAGGGAGAACACAAGCTGTAATTGAAGTGTTTTAAAAAGTGCCGATGTTTCACTGCACCGTTTTCAGCTTGAATAAATCTCCAAAGTCATGTGTTCAGTTGGGTTTGGAGGGGACGAGTCTGCAACAGATTATTTTGGTTGTCAGTTAATCTGCTGATTTTTATCCACACTGGCAGCACAGCTATAGGCAGGCTGGTCATTCTGCTTTGGTCCTGAAATATCTCAACAACTGTTCAATGGATTGCCAGTTTGGCTCAGGTATTCGTGATGCCAGAAGGATAAATCCTAACGACCTGGTGATCATGTGACGTTTCCTCTGGTGCCACCATGAGGACGACATTTGTAGTTTTGATTGAAATGTCTCAACAGCTATAGGAAGGATTGTCATGAAATTTGGTTCAGACGTTCATGTGATTCCTTGACTTTCCATGTGGCGCCATCATCAGCTGCAATAACCCTTAAGGCATTGAATTTAGATAACCACATGAGCCTTTAATTCAGTAATACTTGTAATGTAGAATATCTGCTCAGACTGAGATGACAAGCTCAATTTTATGTCCATCCTGAAATTGAGAGAATTATACAAAGATGAGCCTCGGGAAGTTTCATAGTCTGTTCATAGTTATATTGATATTTTAATCAGTTTCCTCCAAGAGAAATCTCACTGTGAAAATCCGTTTTCAGCCTTGGCCTGATACAGCCTCTTGAATATGTGTGTGAATAGTGTATGATCATTATGTCCATAATGCTCAGCTAATTACCAGCTGTATATTTTAATCGAAGAACCTCCAACAGGTTCAGGGTTTACTGTTGCACAACAAACTAAAAAAAAAAAAAAGCAGCTCTTCTCCTTTTGAATTTGATTTTCTTATCAGTAAAATAGTTAATAAAAAGACTGAGAAGACTAACACACTAACAGGTCATGGCCACATCATCTTGACAGCCGTTTCAGTGGCCACACAGCGTGTCCTAATCACATCCGCACTTTATGTCATATCAGATGTTTGTCGTTCATCCCTGATGATCCCATCTGCATCAAACACTCTATATCTTCTTTGGCAGCAGGTTTTCTGAAGGAAATGACACATTTTCCTTTAGAAAGATGTCAGCTGTGCTCTTTGGTCCTCACATAACAGCACAGCGTGATGATTTCAACCTTATTCATGCTGAAACTCCGGGCGTCCTGGACTAATGTTAAGCTCAGCACATTTAAGTGATTTCCGAGCATCCTCCACAGGCTCTGCCAGTGACATCTCCTTTGATGACCCCGTACAAATGTGAGCGTTTAAACAGAAAAGCACATCTTCATCATTTCTGTGAAGTCTCTGAATTGCTTTGAGATACTATTCAAATTCTGCAGATACTAATCAGCAGCATTGTGCAGCCTAATTCATTTTCCAATTCATTTCCCTCCCAGCTTTAATTCTCATGCAGTTCTTTTCAAAGTTTTTGGGACTCAGAAATTCATATGCTTTTTGATGTATTAACATTAATTAAAGAATGACAAGATAAATTGAAATGTTAAAAACTCACATAGGCAATTAGGGCTGAATACAAAAAGAATACAGAAAAGAATTTAAGTAAAATACAAATCAAGTGGGTTAACATAAATAAAAATAACAGCATAACCAACAATTACTGCTCGAATACATGTTGATTGGAAATGTATGAAGAAAAGTAAAAGACAGTGTGTAAGCAGCAATTGTAAAGATGCACAATATGAAAAAAGCAACTGCATTGGTTTCTTTGGTCTTTGCTGCATGATGTGAATATGAAGATTTGAGTAATCTGAGAACATAATGTTGAACAGTATGAAAACTTATACATATTGTGTCATTGCATGCACGCAAAATATATTTAACAAAATTTCCAGTCAGTCTTTATGAAGGAATCTGCCATCACTACCCATCACGATGTGCTGAACGAGGCACTACAGGTGGGACACGTTTGCAGAGATCCCTGCACCAGGGTCTTGAGCCTCCCACAGGTCTTCATTACGTGAGGAGTTAGTGCCACTTGCTTTTAGTCATCAAGGACTCAGGCTTGGGGCATAAATGTTTTCCACCATGGGGGACTCCCTCCTCACAGTCAGAGACCCACTGGGCTGCAGAGGTGATGAAGGGGCTCTGCTAGTAATCCAAAACGTGCTTGAAGCAGTGTAGAAATGATGTAATGATTGAGATTCCCCAACTGCTCTCAGACTGAGGACAAAGTTACATGCACTAAAAAAGTACAAAAAAAGAGGCAAAATAACTGTAAACTGACTGATGATAAAAGACATTATTTCAGTCCAACATTATTTCAGTGCTGCACAGAAGTTTTAACTTCTTGCTTCACATGCAAGTCTCTACAGTATGCCACAGCAACATATGTGCAGTCTTTGGTACAACTGATATTTCAAGTCATTTTATTGCTGTGAGGCTGAACATTTTGAAACTCTTAAAAGTAAACCTGCCGCCAGTCTATTACTGTAGATGAATAACAGTTTTTCTCCTTTCTTTGTCTCTGTAATGTCTAAAACCCAGGTGTGGCAGTGTGGCGGCAGTGTTGAGGTCCTGCCTTGTGCTCGCATCGCCCACATCGAGCGTGCTCACAAACCCTACACTGAGGATCTGACGTCTCACGTCCGGCGAAATGCCCTCAGAGTTGCAGAAGTTTGGATGGATGAATTTAAAAGCCATGTCTACATGGCCTGGAATATTCCCATGGAGGTGAGTGATCACATTAATTTAATTAAATCAATAATACAAAGAACTGCATGAGAATCAGGTTTTAAAAATATAGTACCATATATAATCAGCAGCTCATTTGGATTCAGTATTTTTTACAAGATTATGTTTTTTGGCATTTAGCCTTTTGTTGATGTGTTACAATAGATATGCAACAGGAAACAATGTTAAAGTCATATCTCATGCCTAACCACCATGCCACTAAAATTCCCACAGCTTGTTTTTAGCTTAATAGAAGAGTATCTTGAGCTGTGAGGACACTGTTTGGACTGTTTAGCACTGTTTGGATATGTAGGAACATAAAATCTGTGTGTGACAATCTCTGTAGCTGAACAGACAAAATTACCCCTAGAATTGCAAAGCAAGCAGAAATCCATCATAAACATAAAAATGAAGGACATAAATGAAGGACTTCATTATGAAGGTAGTTCGGTTTTGCTGCTTTATGGACAGCTAAGACGAAACGGTGCTTTTGACACAGTCCTCAGTATGTACATGTGTCCCATTTTTGAAATGTCAGCTATAAACTGGCTGCAGGCTGCATTGACAGATAGTTGAACTGTTGAGACGCCATGTGTGGGCAGAAAAGGAAGAAAACACCTCTGTGAGCATATCACAGTATTCTGTAGGTGTTATTGTATCAACATGGCACAACAGAACACACCGCAATATTGATTATTTGTCCCAATAGAAACAACATGATAACAACAAGAGCTTCGCTCATAGCTTGTCAAAGCTTGATTTATTGTTTTTTATGTTACCTGTTTGCAGGATTTGTTGTTGCAGCCTTTTGTGTCATAATCCAAGGGGAGCATTCACACACCAGTCAGATGTGGAATAAATGATGTACAAACACACAAATATGAAAACAGATGATCAGAGGACACCATCGTAAATCTACAGGACCAACATTCATTCTGCAGCCACCTGATCTAAATGTTACAAGGTCAAGTGTCGTTTGTCATCGGCTGCACTCCTCCCATCACAGATGTTGAATCAGACCCCTGACATCTCCAGAAGGTCTCAGATCAAATGATTTCTTATCACTTACTGAACTAAATACACACCACAGAAGAAATAGAAACTTAATACAATTCTATAAAATAATCTAAACTGAAACATAAGGAGTTAGAAAATTAAATGCAAAGAACAACAATAACATTTTAAAAGACAAATTAAAGAAAGTTTCTGGATTACAGCTGTGACTTGAGAGCAAAATGCTCAATAATGCAGAAAGAAGTAGTACAGAGGGGAAAAATACTTCAGTAATGTATTTTTCAGCAGAAATGCAATCAGTTTATTCTTTTTAATCTCTTTATTTGAGGCTTTATTGTGTTATTTGAGATGTGGAATAAAGACATCTGCAGTGTCAACAGCTCATATTTTATATATAAAATGTCTCACAGTGTGCAGAATCATCATGAATCTATGAGACCAGCCGTTCTTGCTACATGCTGTCTTTGTGTTTTTTATAGTCTTTTATTAGTGTTATATTTCGGTGTTTTCAGTAGATACTGATTTTTATTTGATCTTGAACTGGATTCCGTAAATTCAAGTAAATAATCACTCTATGTTGTCTTAGGTTAAATGTGGCATCCCTCAAAGGCGAAGTCAAATGTTTGTTCACTGAAGCTTTTTTCTTCTCCTGCATAATCTGTTTGAATATGTAAATCCACGTTATGAATAGATGAACATCTGCAGGCAATTCATTCAGTCAATAATGAGGCGTTTAACAGAGTCTGTACTCAAGAAGCATGAAATTTAGCCCCAGCTTTAGCCCCATGAATTAACTGCACAGCAAAATTGTCAGTGTTAATTTACCTCTGAGAGTGCAAAAATCAACACAGTGCCAGTGTTCATATTAAGTCTGCACCCATCTGAGTTCACTTTTTGATGTTTGTGAGCGCCAGAGAGCCCCGTCAGCAACATTTGCACCCGCTTCAGCTTTTGATTTATTAAAGGGAGGCATCAGCGACACTAGATGAGAAACAGTGGACAACATGGGGCAGACGGTAACGTGTTGTGGTGGAAGAAGTACTCAGCTCCTCAACTTAGGCAAAAGTACCAGTAACACAAAAAAAAAGAAAGTGATTATCAATTCCTATTTAAGAATAAGCACAGAATTATTAGCAGCTAAATGCGCTTAGTATCAAAAATGAAAGTACTCGTCATGCATAAAATTTGCTCCTTTCATTGCCCTTTATTGCTCCCTATTATTGTATATGTGATATTATTAGGTTGTTACTGGTGCATCAGCGTGTAAGTACCATTTTACTGTCTTAGCTGTTCGAGGTGGAGATGATTTTAACTTCTTTCTTTACAGTACAGTTCGTTTGGTTTAGTGTTTTTCACCCTGCGGTTCAGGCCCCTCCAGAGGGTCACAAAATAAATCTGTGAGATGAAAGAGAAAACTATTATTTTGGGGGATTTTTTTTTTCTCATCTTTTCTTTCTTGTGAAATATTGGATGATTTTACCTCTTTGGGCTTCGAGCAGTTATTCAAATGAAGCCATGTGAGAAGTTTAGACAGACAGCTTAAAGATGACAAGTTACCCCACAACAACATTGTTTTTCATGTCAAATATGTTCAGAGTGTTAAATCTTAACAATGTACCAGAAAGCTTATCTTGCTTTTTTATATACAATCTTAGTCTGAAAAATAACCAGTACTCACAATTAAGTACAGTACTCAGTTACTTTCATCACCCGGGACATGAAACTGGTCCTGAGTGTGGCTGTGTGATGAGGCAGCAGATATAGTAGATGATTTTCAAGTCAGAACAGGAAAAAATCAAAACCCCATAGAAGCTATTCAAATATATAACAAATGGCTGCACAATGCTCTTCAATGGCCCATTATCTGATTTGCCTCTCCACAAGCCAGAGTTAATCAATTTTAGGCTTTGTGTGAATCTGTGTATTTCTCTATGTGTGCGTGTGTGTCTGTGTGTGTGTGGCTGTTTGCTTGAACCCAGGACTCGGGGATTGATATCGGCGACATCTCTGAGAGGAAAGCTCTGAGGAAGAGGCTGCAGTGTAAAACTTTCCGATGGTATCTGGTCAACATGTACCCTGAGATGAGGATGTACAGCGACACCATCGCATACGGAGTAGTAAGCCACCGCCGCCTCCCTCCCTCCCTCTTCATCCCAAATTCAGTTCAGCAAAAGCCAAAACAAGGCTAAACCGTGCCTGAGCAAATCATTTTAATCCCTTGTGTTGGGATCCGGATGGCTGCTGTCAGGAACACAAACAGTTCACAAAGAGGAGGTTTGCTGCAGAGACTTGGACTCGTTCCTTCTCACTTCAAAAGTTACTGAAAAATTACTTTCTGTTGGATGAATGCGATGAAATCAGACACAGATATATATAAAGATTAATTGAAGCTTTCTTTAAATATAGATGCAGTAGAGGCTTTTGCGGCAGAATTTTATTAGCCAGAGAAGCCAGAAAAACTGACAGCCAGCGGGGCATTCTGGCACTGCGTCTATTTGCCCGTTCCTAGTTGTTCTCAAACAGCTTTATTTCCACGGTCCTCCCACCTCACATCACTGTGGTGCACCCTAATATACAGTGACACACAGGCCGCAGCATTATGGCACTGCTTTCCACGTTGTACGGATGATTTTTTTTTTCTTTTACACACTGACAAACAGTGGAAGGATATATTGAGAAAATAGGCCGGCCTCATTACATCCATTTCCCCGAGTTAGCTGACCTCATTATTCTATATTTGCGACATGCATTTGATGGGCGAGTCAGTCTTGGTCGTTTGAGGAGACTGTCTCCTCCTCTGTTTTTTGTTGGCAAAAACTTCACATTTCCTAAGAATGTGTTCAAGCTCTAATGTATTCATCCCTCCCTCATCCTTCCTCCTCCTCCTGATATAAAAATGTGGGTGAGGGAGGTGCAGGTGGAGACCTCCTGTCCTCTGCAGCTCTGCCTCACTCTCTGTTCGCTAAGCCATGCCCACGTTTGAGCAGCGCAATCAAATCTGAAGGATTTGATTCAAATCCCTCTTGTACCTATACTCCGCCTACGTTTCATTCGGAACATGTGACATTACAGCAGCTAAAGACGCTCTAAATGCAGTTTAACTGTGACTTTAAGCTCATTTTGTAACCACAGGTGTCACTGTTGCATATTTACTATTTTGTCACGCTCCAGCAGTAGAAATATTTCGACCTGAGCTGCTGCACGGGACCATGTGGATTTATAGATTATCAGATAGAAGTAGACATCTCCCGAGCCAATGGGGAGCTGAATCATCCCTAGCTGTGTTCTTCTGATCTCACATCTTTACCTAATTCACTCTCCACACAAACCACCATCCCTGAAGCCCCCTGCGGCGCAGTTTGTATCTCGCAATCAGACAGACCTTTGTCATGATGCGCATGAATAACCCTCTGGGCCTCAAAGTCTGAGTCATGTTCATCAGGCGTGACGCTTCTGATTTACATTTTTATAAATCAGAAATGAATTTTGGAGGATTCAGAGTGTGATTCAAGGTTTTTTTTTTTTTCAGTCCTCTCAGCCTCTTCTTTATTTTCTGCAAATATCCTTTAATATTAATATTCTGTTTATGTGAATCACAGAGGATGCGCCAGGCTGATCTTTACCCCTTTTCTCTTCTCTATTTTATAACTCCTGTCCAAACTCACACAGTCTTGTGGAAGCATTTTCATATTATCAGCGAGCGCCGCAGCAAGCAGAACTAAATGTTTAGGTAATAGCTTGTGTGAGAAATAATGTACCGCGGAGTTGAAGAGAGCAGGTGGTAGATGCAGCTTCCTCGCTCTCGCTGAGTTTTGGCAGTAGATGATTTTGTCTGTGGACTGGTCAGGGATTCTTTGTTGCCATTATTTATTGTCTGTATTGAAATTATAAAAAGCTGCACAAACCGCTCTGCAAGTACACAATGTTATATTCACCTCACCACAAACATTCTCAGTTATCTTTCCTTCGTCAGGTTGTTAAGGTTGTTTTCAGTTTCCTTATTAAATATACAGCCCATTAATCAGTCATGTGACTTATTGATCATCATCAATACCAAGCATGCAAGACATTGTCATCATTCTTTTAAAATGCTAATACTATATTCACTCTTGTAACAGAAACAAGAGAAATATAAATGACCATGAATACAAAATATATAATGTTACAACCTATCTTTCATCTGAACTCATCAATGTGTAAAAAAAGAAAAAAAGTAAGTAAAGTATTTTTCAACACGAAGCAGTAAATTCTGTATTCTTTTAACCTCACTAATTAAAAACACAGAATTGCTTTCATCTCTCAGAATTTATGGATAACCTCCAACTAATTTCAAAGTCTGTTTCATAGCTCTTTAAAACTTCAAAACTTTCTCTATAATATTATATATTTAGGACTAAATAAGCAGCAGTAAAAGTTCAGACAAAAAAAAACATCTTTAGGGTTTATTTATTAAGACTTCAACACTTTCAACAGTGTCTAATTAAAACATTGCTGATTGGTGGACTGTATGTGACATCACCTTTCTCGCAGTGGAGCCCCGCCCACTGCAAACCAGTGACAAGAGCCAAGTAAAAAATTATTAACCCAACCCAACTTTAGGATTGTTGATTAGTTAGTTTGTGTGTTCTCCTCACTCTCTTTGCCAGTTTGTCCTTGTACCTTGGTTCGAGTATTTCAACCCTTCTCTGTTTATTCCTCATTTTCTTCTAGAGTTTTGGAAATGTTTTGCTTTTCTTGAACCTTGCCTATTTGTGGACTTTTGATTCTCGCCTGCTCCTATTTGGATTTGTTTGTCTGTTTGGACTGCCTTATTAATTTTTGCCTGACCATCCAGTCTTTTGATTTTTGTTAATTGATATTGTGTTTTCACTTTGAGTCCTATTCCCTGCCTACCTGCTATCCCACTTGCACAAACCACAAGAAGAACTCTTCTTTTTATAGTAAGAGGCTCACAGAGAAAATTGGTTCTCTGGGCCTTTAACACATCCGTCCCTTAAGAAAATGTGTTTGCAAAAGTCCTGTTTTGAGGGCAAATAATAATCCAGCAGAAAGAGAAGACCTCCTTTGTTTCAGTTTTCTACATTGCTTTGTCAATACATGTGGTGAGGTGAATAAAGTGAAGTGAGAAGGGTTGTGCAACATGTTTTAGTTGTGATGGACTCACACTGGTCTAGCATAAATACTCACAGGGTCAAAGGGTATGAAAAGTCCACGTGAACAACTTAATCTAATTCATGCTTTTACCTGATTATGACTGTGTTAAACTCTGTCATATCATTGATTTGATGATTCATGTGTCTTTCTGTTTTTGTGTGTTTGTCACTCTGTGTTTCTCTTTGTGTGTCAGCTGAAAAACCCTCTGAAGAACGATCTGTGTCTGGACCAGGGGCCCGACAATGACAACATCCCCATCCTGTATCTCTGTCACGGGATGACACCTCAGGTTAGAGCCCTCTCTCCCCCTCTCTCTCTCTCTCTCTGCACCATGGTTTCCTGCAGCATGTAGCGTACAGCCAGATTTAATATATCACCTCTGTATTTTATTTCCATCTTGGGTTTTTCTTTCTCAATAAAAGCTGCTCCATCTCGAAGAAAAATAACTGGCCTTTCCGCTGCTTTTAGATTGGATCAAACCCAGTATCTTTACCTCATAAAACAGGATCAGGTTTTCTATTTTGCCCTTTACAGAAATAGCCCTCGAAGTTTTTAAATACATATTAAACTCGTCTCCATTTTTCACACAACTCCATTTAAGGGTGACACGTCCCAAATGAATCCGGCTCAGAATAAAATGCCGCATTATTGACAAAACACAAAGCTCGATTGCACCTCAACGTTTGTTCCTATCTGCAGCTCGGGTTTAATGTCAAAAGGTTTGTTCTCTTATTATCACACAGACATTTAAAAGATTAGGGTAAAACTGATTCGACCTTTTTATTTCACCCACTTGCTTATAGTGTGTTTTCCATCAGTCAATGTCTTTTAAATCGTATCTTTGCACCGCTTGTTCAGGATATATCTCAGCACATATAACAGTTAGTTTAAGTGTCTTCAAATGTTAGCGTGGCTTGATTAGCATTTACTTTCTCCAGCCTTCTCCATCTCCTATCGATCCCTCCATCCCATTATGTCTGAGCAGATCGTTTTCAGAGATTGTTTAACCTTGCTGTCGCTATTGTAAAGTTGTCTTATAGACTGAGGCTTGATCTCCCATTATCCTCCAAACTCAACTGAATCTATTGTTTCACACTCATTGCACCTGTATTGACATTTACACCAAAACGGATTCAGGAGAAATCTGTGTAATCTTAGTATCCTTATAAAAGTCAACTTCTGCAGACCTAGAAAACTTTAAAACTTACTAATTATAAATCTGTTATATGCTCTAAAGCTCTCGTAAATCCAGGCATATCAAACAAAGGATTGGAGTAGCACCAGCGTTCCTAATGAGATTAGGGATCTCCTCTGCAAGACAAATCCAGTCTGCTCTATTTTTATGTTTCAGTGTTACATCATCGAGAGGAATTATTCCCTGGATTGCCCCTGTAATGATGCACATACACAGACGGTTGCAGATGTTTGCTGCAGTCGGTCAAAAGGTGTCATTGGAATTGTCAGCTGTACTTTTCTCTGTGTCGGAAATGTGATGGTAAATATTAACGTGCTACAATAAAATTGCACACATGAAAGGAAGGGTGTTATAAAGCTTACAATCCCCAACTGACTGGCTTTACAAGAGCGTGTTGTCAGCAAACATACAGCGCAGCACTTCTGCTCGAGCAGTAATACAACATACCGACTTAAGCGCAGCGACAATACAAACCACAGCCACGTACGGCCTGGCAGTCTGCGCCGCTCCAGAAATGAGCAACACAAATACAAAGAAAAATCACACTAGTCAGACTGTGTAACGTCTGGTGTGAAGGAGGCAGGAGGCTGTTTGGGCATTATCAGACAAATAAGATTAGAGCGAGAGGATATGAGTAAAAGTAAGACAAGCAGCAGAATAAGCAAACATGGCCGGATTTTTTTTTGTTTTTGATAAAAGAAAGTTTACAGATAATAGGGGTGCAGTCATTCCCCCAGTCCCACTTATGAAATATATAGACTTCTACAGACAGTCACTGTGAAATCATCTGCTCTTCTAGCCAGTTTCACTCTGATATGACTCTTACTCCCCCGTACTCTTACTGTTACACTTCTTTGTCATTTGGATACTGCAAACTAATTAATGTGTCCTCCTTAAAAAAAATCTTTGTTTTAAGCTGTTATTAGTTGAAGAAGTACTCAGATCATTTACATAAGAGTACTACTGTGTAAAAATACTTCCTTCATTCAAGATTCTACTTAAGTAAAAGCACATTATCAGTTAAATGTATGTAAAATATCAAATGTAAAGGTACTCAGGCTAAATTATTATATGACATTAGTAAATTATTTGTACTGATGCACAGATGTGTAAGTAGTATTTTCTACTGTTGTGCTGGTCTAGTTTTAGCTATTTTATACAGTATACAGTTACAGATGCTTCAGTCCAGCAAACATCTGCAACGGGCCAAAATAAATCTGAGGCATCGTGAGGTGATTAATGGTGTGGGAAAGAGGAAAAACACAAAACAAATTTATATTCATTGTTTTGAACCTTTCTCTAATCTTTGCTTTTTTTCATGAAATATTGGATAATTATACCTCGTTGGGCCTCTAACAGTTATGTAAATGAGACCATGCGAGAAGCTTAGAGGGAAAATTTGGTGAAACTGCTCACAAATCATAGACGTCTGTAGGGGAACTAAACATTGTTTTTCTGTTGGTGGCACAAGACAAACAGGTTGAGAGCCACTGGTTTAAAATTTATAATACACTCTTTTTCACAACATATTTTTAAGTAAAATCTGTAAAGTAGTAATTAGCTGTTGAGAATGTAGTGGAGTGAAAAGTACAATATTTCCTTTTGAAATGTAGTGGAGTGGAAATTTACGTACAACTACTACTTATTTAAGTACAAGTACCTCACATCATTGTACTTAAATACAGCACTAAATTTACTTGATCACTTTTCACCTGTGCTGGATGCAAAAATTTGATATCATCATACATATTACAGCCTTGTTTTATATCACTCTGTGTGCACAACACCCAACTAAAGCCCGCTCTGTGCCTGTAAATACAGTCGACAAATTCTCTCTCTGTTCCCTCTCTCGCTCCCTCTCATGCTTGTACCACTAAGCCTTTTTTCTTTTTGAATACAGAACATGCTTCTCCTGCTTTATTCCTGCAAATGATTTTCAGCTTTTGTCAGCTTTATATGAGCAAACGACTGCCCTTGGAAAAAGCAGTTGGAAAGGATTCCATCAGAGAGGCCACAATTATTCGGGTTGTCTCCCCATTCCTGAATTAATAATGAGCTTCGTGTCTGTGCATTGCCTTGTCTTTCCTTGTCCTCCATTCAGGCAGGACAGCTGAATAAATACGCATATTTAGTGTATGTAAAGCGGCCGCATAGACATCTCTTTCACACCCAAAGACGACCCAAGAGCAAGCCTCATTTGCTGCAGAGCGTACCTACCTGTATGGTCGTATACGCCTCTGTAAGGGCCATTATCTAAATGTCAGCCCCAGCGGTGTGAACGCACAGTCCAGCACCACACAGGTTGTTCACAGCAGGATGTGGTGTTTCTTGCAGAACGTGTACTACACCAGTACTCAGCAGCTCCACGTCGGGCTCCTCAGTCCCACCGTTGATGACGACGACAACAAGTGCCTGGTGGACGTGAACGGCAGACCGCGCCTCATCGAGTGCAGCTACGCCGCAGCCAAACGCATGAAGCTCCACTGGCTCTTCACTCAGGTGATGACTAATGACGCAGCCTCCCACCCGTGGTCAGAAAACACGAGGCTAGCGTTCAGTTTTCTGTTTAGATTTGGCTTTAAGCGAAGGTCATGTGTTGAATGCGACGGGAAAACCACCAGTGGGAGGTAGCTTTTAATCATGCAAGAGGTTTAATTTACTGTTTGACCCGAGTTCTCTTCCATCCTGCAACTCATTTAGACACAAAGAGTCATTGAAACTTAATGACTGTCTTGCTTTATCAGCGGCTCTGCGCTTGCAAACTGTGTTTTAACAGAACGAGCAGCCACCTTGCAAAATACCCCATGACAGCGGGTGAATTGGATTTACTGCATGCTTTGATTTGGGCTCAAAAGATCTCATATTGTTGTCTGCTGTGCTGTCAGTGCGGCGTTAATTATAGATTTTGTTCCTCTTTCAGCCAAATATGAATAAAATCCCAAACGTGCTTCATATTAGACGCTTGTTAGAAAGAGGACAATAGTCTGTTTGGTTTTACAGCACAAAGTGTGAAAAGATTTCACATGCTTGAACTCGTACGCCACATATCCTCACACTGAACTTTAAGTGGTTATTTTTGTTAACTTTGTATAATTCAGTAAGTAGGATGGGGACATATCAGCACGACCGGAGCGTATCATGTCCCTGAAATGTGGCATCAATTATTGATACAGTTTTGACTGCACATGTGCAAAGTGTCAGGCTCAAACAGAAATAGATTGCCTTGATGCAGCCATAGCAATTTTGGGAAGTGCTGTACAAATTAGAGAGAGAGAAAGTTTGGGGTTTTTTTTCATCTTAATTCAAATGTTGCACCATTCTGCACAAAAGTTGATTAACTGGAGATATTATTAATCTCTTCCCAGTGAAATGTGCAAAATTACTTTACTTCCCTCATCCACTATAAAGACCTCTAATTATCCAAGTGACTTTGATAAGACTTGATTTGTGAAAATAAATGCTTGCATGTAATGGTGAGTCATATGTTGGCAGGTGCTGTATTTTCTGATAACACATGTTCAGTGGGTGGGACTGTATGGTTTGTTTTGCTGGAGTGTTTTGTGGATATGTGTGGGTGATGCCTTTTTATTTCTCTGTAACAAATACCTATTGTTCTGTAAATAGCATAGTAAATACAGTGTAAACCCTAACGAACCAGAGCATCCTAAATCAAATAACAACCTTCCCACATGCTATATGCTCACATATACGTTCATTAGCCAGCTCCCGGAGGGTGTTTTAACAGGCAAGACATTATACAGCAGATAACTTGGTTGAGCAAAACCCAGAGCAGCTCCTTTTATCAGTTTATGTTCCAGATTTGCAGGGATTCTGGGTTTTACTTTGGCCTCGTTCCAGGACTCTGAATCACCGCCCACATCTTCTATTTGTTCACTGATTCAAATGGATCTGGTGTTGTGCTAATGGACAGCTTTTTTCTTCCAGTTTGAGGAAACAATCAGTCAATCAGGGCTTTGTGGTTAGGATTAAGACAAGGGCTGTAATCTCAATGTCCCAGAGGAGCCAGAAAAAAAGATACATCTATGGACTGAAATAAAGCTGTACAGGTTGTTGTAAGTCGACTTAAACAACTGTTAACAAATATTAACCCCTCTTAACCAAAGACTTTTTGTCAGTGGGATGGATCTGTCACTTGTTACTGATCGATTAGGACAAAACAAAATAAGTTTTGTAAGTGGAGTTCCCATATGACTTTGGGTGATGTAAACAACCTATATCTGTTTACATTTTGGCACAATTAACAGTATGCCAGATTAGATATTAGCAGTTCCTGTGGTCAAGTACCAATAGATGTACACACAACTATAACTGGATTACTTTGATATTAGATTAATAGGAAATGTAAAAACTAGATGATTCTGAGATTATTTTTATGCAGATGTATGGAGGTCGTTCTCTGAAAATTTAAGTCACACTCTATCTAAAAATGTTGTGTCTGCGAGTTCAGATTTGACAGAGTTATGACTCCAGGGAGTGCGAATTTTGATGCAATCTGAGACAATCCAGCACCATGAGTTTTTAAAAAAAAATTTTTTAATGCCAGTTTCTTGCTTGAAAGCTAAAAACAAATATTTTACAGCAACAACATATGTGAAAAGGGCTGAAACAGGTGGTTTAGCACCCTTTTCTTTGTACAGCTTGGCAGGCTCAGGTGATCTGATCCAGTCTTGGAAATTAAGGGCAGCACCATTTGAAGGTCGTGTTGAGCGGCACAGAAAGATGGACAATTCATGCCAATGTACACGATTAAATGGTTAAATTTTGTGACTATTTTACGAACTGATGTGATAGTGGGTTAAAAATATAAGATCTGACGCAAATCTGGCTTTATGTAGCTGATACCATTTAGTGAAAAAAAAAAAGCCTTGATTGCTCCATTCACTGCTTTTATGGTCTGGCTCAGGACACCGATACATAATGGTCCATAAATGTCTACTTTCAGCAGTTATTACCAAGCTGTTATCTATAAAAAATGTCTGAGACCTCACAGACCAGGCCAAAGTCTTGTGAAAATGCAGAAAGAATGATTTAGCTCACAGTCTGTACAAGCTGTCCGTTCCTGAGGTCTTTTTCCTCCCACATGCCTCTGCGTTCCTCTCATAGTTTCGGAAAGTGCTCTCTACACACTGTGTTGACTGTTGAAGACCTCCTCTACAGTCGCTTGCCCTCGGTCAGCCGTGACAGCGTAATGAGAAAATCCTGCCCAGTTTCATCAGGACATGTTGGAATATTTTTGCTGAGCAGATGTGCTCATTCTGTTCAGACTGTGGGAACAGCTGTCACATAGAAGTTTGTGAACTGTTGGGCTTTACTTTCTTTTTGCTCTTTATCCAGATATATTTCTCATCCACCAGTAGATGGAATAATTGATTTGACCTGTTGAATTTATTTGAACTCATTTAAATAATATTGTAACAGCTCTGAAACTTGACATGAGGTTTTTGTGCCCCTCGTGTTTTTTTTTCAATTTCTCTTCCACCTCAGTCCCAGATGTTTTTGCCCGTTTTTGTTTTCGTGTCTTGTTTTCCTCATTTGAGTCTTTTCATCCAGTGTATTCTGTCAAAATCTTGGCCTGGCTAGGGAGAAAGCTAATGACTACTCTGGCAATTGCATTGTTGTTTTTGCCTTGAAACCATGTTGATGCTATCTGGTGGGCCCAGTGAGGATGGTGGTGTGAATCAGCCAAAACGCCCAGAGCTCAGGGCGCTTCAGCGGCTCACATCCGTATCCATTCACAGCAGTGTGGGTTTAAAGGAGGCAAGTTGTATTGTGCGCTCAAATTGTTATTCTGGAGCCCGGCACAATTTTAACCAGCCTGCTTTTATCTTTTCAGGGAGGATCCATTCAGAACAGGAAATCAAAGCGATGCCTAGAGCTTGTAGCGAGCAGTGACAATGAGTTTGGCTACCAACTGGCTCTGCAGAAATGCACTGGACAGAAATGGTTCATCACAAATGTGCTGTTTAGCAGCTCCTTGTGATCGACTGCTGAAAGGACCGCGTCAGTCAATAGCACACTGGACTGGATGGAGCTGTTTCTTTTGTGTGCACATGTGAATGTGCATGTGTGTTTGTGTGTCTGTGTGTGTGTGTGTGTGTGTGTGTGTGTAAGGGATGAGAAGCAGGAGTCCGACAGAAGAGCGGTGCATTGTTGAACACCATCATTTCGAGCACCACGATGTCCTCTGAGCAGCTGACATCACATCGTAAATGTTAAACATTTTATTTTGCCTACAGGATCAGCCATAGTTGGCGAATATTTTGCAGATTTGACAAGGTAGTATATTTAGTATATTTTGTGGTAAATACAGTACAGTCAGATTTTTGTTGACTTAAAAGATGTAATGGGTCCAATATGTTTTTGTACTGTTGATGATTGCTACTGTGTAGCAAGCTTTCTGAACCTGTCCCTGCTGTAATTACTTTAATTTAGTGTCTCAGGTTTGTAGGTTTATTATGCGATTCAGCTGTACAGTTGTGGGAAAATGTTGGAATAAATCAGAAAATGAAAGAATATTTTCTAAGTGTTAATATTTCAAATATTTGTAATATGTAACAGTAAAATAACTGATGTAAACTAATGAGTGCAAGTGCCTTTTTTCTTTTTTGCTAAAGGCACAATCCGTGATTCAGATCCCAACTACAAGGGTGCCCTATCATAGAAATGAGAAGAAGTGGAATCTGCTATAAATCCCAAATCGATTTTTGCTTGTCAAGAATTTCTGATGTGTTACGTGGACCTAGGAGCTCAGTGCACTGGAACTAAACATATGCAAATAGACAAGATACAATCACATTAGAAAATCTCTTCAGCAATTTGACAACACAAATATAGCATAACAAAATGTATTGCAAAGTCAGATGACACAATACAGAAAACACAAGCAAGTGCAGAAATGCTGCAAGTTGCAGAGAACAAAACTACAATGTCGTGAGCTCTCAGAGTCAGCGTTGATTTGGCCTTTAAAATGGATCTTTTATTGAACAATACAGAACATATATGCACACACAGAGCATTTAGAAAACACAGAGTCATGGTTGTAATGACAAATGCAGGCAGAAGCTGAGAATCTGGGCTGCTTTCTGCTCTGACTGTTGTGTGCACCTGGGGAGGAGACGAGTGGCACAGCCTGTTTTCAACATGCCAGTCCTCATTACCATCCACGTTCAAGCGGAGCTCGGCAAACCATGGCATTAAATATACATGGAAACCCACTTTCATCAAAAGGACCTCCCTCACTAACACGTCTTAATATATGCAATAAGAGCGCCTCTGCATGCTCAAACTTTTGAATGAAAGTCAACAAAACAGTATTCCCCTGCACATTGCTTACATCTTCTTTTAGTTGACCTTTCGTCCTGATTTCCTCCTGGTGCACTTTCTAAACATTACTTTGAACTTTCAAACAACTGTAGATAGGGAATCTCTGTATGTACATTTGGTTAATATTCTATCATCATACATACATTTATCACCCTTGTTGATTTAGCACATCATCTTGTGCCACGGAATAACTTGAAAAAGGTTGGGGTTTTTTTTAAAGTTTGGCACAAAGTACACTGCAGAGAATTAAATTCCCTGTAAATCCGAAGTGAAAGATACATCCAACGGTGTCCCACCGTGCCGAGGAGCCGCCTCTGTCTGAGCATGAGTCACATACAATATCTCAGAAAAGTGCCGGCCTGATTTTGATGAAGACGGGGTGATAATGTGTCTTTCTTCCCTTTTGAGATCCAGCATTTGCAAAATTACAGTCATTTGCCTTGCTGCGGGAATTAAATGCTGACTTTTAACAGGTACATCTCCTGCCTTTCTGTCATGAAAATTGTATTTGTATGAGCAATTTGTCACAGGAGGCAGTTTTTTTTTACAGAGCGCTTCTTCAATTTAAACCTTCCAGAAATATACTGATCTTATTTTGCCGAATCCACAGAACAGAAATTTGTAGTAACTACATGGACCAAAAGGGCATTTGTGTATAATTTGTGAGAAACAGGATGGTTAGTGTTTAGTAAATGAATCCCTCCCTGGGTGAAAATGAATCCAAGAAAAAATTTACTCCTTGATTCCCTACAGTTTTGTTGTTGTCCTTGTTAAATTGTTTTAATTATTTTTTCCTGTCCTAAGTGGAGAGAGCTCCATCTGTGGGACTTAACATTTTGGTATAAACATGTTGTTTAAAAGCTGTATGTAGCTCAAATAAAGCTTTAGATTACCACATATAAATTACAGTCTAATTATCTAGGACATTACATAACTGTAATAGAAATATGTCAGTGCAAGGGACAAAGACAAGAGACAACTCTGTGCTTAAGAGGGAAATAAAGTTTTTTTTTAATTACTGCTGTGCATCAATTTAATAATATCATCACTGGGTAAGAAGACAGTGAAAATGGGTCAAACAGAGCAATGAAATTAGTTGTCATGCGATATGTTTTTCAGTTATGATATACTTAATCTAACTTTGGGATCCATCTGACAATCAAATTAAACGTCCACATGAACTGATTCATTTTCATGACAAAGCTATTGTAAAAGGACGTGCTGGCAAAGCCTCTGTGTTTACCATGTAATTATTTAATATGCACCAGGGAATTAAAGTATTTATAGTATAATTTACAGGATTTCAAGGTCCCTCCTAAAGGCAAATGGACCATCACCTTATCCCCTTTACATCTCTCTTTTTAAGCACATTTTGCTTATTTGGTTTCTTCTTACCAAGAGTTGCATGAGAAGATTGATACCACTCTCATACCTGTATGAAGCCAGCAGTCAATTAGCTTAGCTTAGCACAAAGACTGGAAGCAGAGGGAAACAGCTAGCCTGGCTTTGCCCAAAGGTAACAAAATCCATCTTCCAGCAACTCCAAAGCTGACTAATTAACATGTAATATCTTGTTTGTTTAATCTGTTCAAAAACCAAAATATGAAAACATCAATTATGTGGTTATTTGTCATACGATTGTTTCAGCCAAAACTCCAGGAAATTGTTGGTCCCAGCCAAGAAATAGTGCAACAGATAACTCCCCTGTAAAAAGGCAAATTTTTCACACTTCAGTTTTTGTACTGATGAACAAACACGATATAATGTTAATTAGTGAGCTGTAGAGGGCCTGTTTCCCCCTTTTCCAATCTTTATTTTATTGATATGAGAACAGCTATAGATCTTCTCATCTAACTCATTTCCTTAAAATAAAATCTAAGTGACCCCCTCTCTCTCTCTTTCTCCCTGTATTTCTGTATATATATCTCTCTTTATCTCTATTATTCATCTTTTTGCCTCTTGTGGGAAAAGGCTCTGAGAGGCAACTTATCATGTCTTGTCATTATTTTCTGCCCCCGACATGGAGATATAAAACATTGAGGAATATATTCCTGGCAGAACTCATGGTGTGATCAGGGGAATCGTCTGAGTGCTGAATACCATATGGCAAAAGGAAGCAGCTTGTCAGAAGTGAGAATATCTGAACGCCCCTCAGGATCCGGAGAGGAGGTTTTCTCTGTTCTCTCTCCTGCAGGTGAGCCACAGGTAGCTGAGGGGAGGCTGTCAGTACCGCAGGGCAAATGGGACAACACGCAAACACAGAAGCAGAAAGTCTAAGCACCCTACTTCTCGGTTGAAAATAAACATAAACCCTGCCAAAGATAAACTGACTCTTCATTTACAACCTGCAGCAAGCCAACAGTGTTGGAGGAGAATGTTTAAGCAGAAAAACCAGATTTACCAGAACAATGCATGTGGGTGTGAAATTTGTGTTCACCACACAGCCAAAAGCTTCACATGTGGATAAATGTCACTGTTAATTGTTTTCTGTGAGAGTGAATCTGACTTGTAAGTGCGTTGCCATGCTACGAGTCCTAAGCTGCATATTCTCAGAAATCCCCAGGCGTCAGATCATAGGTGAGCATTTTAACTAAAAAAAAAAACCTGACAGCATGTAATTGCCTGCAGATGCAGATGTAACTTTAATCTTTGCCCTTTTTATGTCACGCTCGAATGCTTCGACCTATGCAAATGAGCCGGCTGACAAATCTATTTGTTTCTGTGCGAAGCTGTCCGTGCTGTATGCGAAGTAAAAGAGCGTGATGGTGAATATGGGATTTGCTTCAGTGGAAAATGAAATTCTCCACATGGGGAAACATGAAGTGTTGGCCTGAAGTCATAATGAAAAGGCTGAAAGTGAGGGGCAAATCATCTCTAACCAGCCGGGCAGCCATGTTTCAGTGCACATTTTCACTGTAAACAGGTTACTGGTATTCATAGTTCAGTCTAAAATCCTTCCCAGAAAATGTCACACAATATATATATGATTTAAAACATAATCAAAGTAAAATTGCATTGGGTACTTCCAGATACAATCAGTGAATAATGCGTAAATGTACATATATAAAAATATAACTCACAAAACACATAGAAATGTCAAAAAAATCATGTGAAAATGGATTCATAACCACCAAGTTGCTTAATTAATCAATGAAAATAAATATACATAAATTACTACTTCAACTTTAAAGCTGCATTAATTACTACACCATTATGAGGGCAGAACAAGTTGTAACTACAATGTTGACTTATTATAACTTTATAAACCTGATAAGGCCATTGCTTTGATGTAACATTAGCATTTATTGGAGTCATGTTTCTGGACACCTGGCGAATGTTAATATTCCTCTCATTTTAAGAAATGAAAAGAAAAGAAAATGATGCTGATTAGAGCCATGAGACTGATCCCAAACAGAAAAGTTAAGGGCTGGAAAATCAAAACAATGAGCTGAAAGACCCTGAACTGCACCTTAAAGCTGAAGGGAACTGCAGAGTCAGAAAACTCTGTGGGTTGAGTACAAGCAACACATTTCATATTACAAACAATTTTTTGATTGATCGTTAATATAAAAAGATTGATGAGTGCAGCTTTAAAGCCTTAACTTACATGAATTTATCAGGCATGCTATTTTTCTTTTTCTACTAAAAGTCATTAATAGTCACTTTGTTTATTTCAATTTTCTGCATCTGTCAGTCAATGAACATCAGCACAGATTTTAAAAAGCTATACGGCTCATTTCCCGAGCAGCTGTGATCTCACTGTACTCTGTACTACTATTGTTATATTCAATTAATGTTAACAAGTGAGAGGATGTAAGAATTGTGACATTTTATCCATTACAATTTAACTGGCTTTTGACAGTGATGGATGAGGCTCCATGCAGAAGCCTATAAATCAGATTAAACAGTGAAAATGGGTATTGACTGTATTATCTGCAGCCTATCTGCTTTTAGCCTTTAGAAACTTCTTGCAGAGGTTAAATCTGTCTGCCTCTCTGAAAAGTCTTTTTGAGTATTATTCCTCTTTTGATGCAGATGTCAGCCGCTACTGAATCAATCACTGATCATAATCTTGATTTACCTGTAAGAGCGCAGTCAAACCTGCTGAAAATGAAATGAATGAAAAACTCCACTGCTCATGCGACAATTTGTGTCCCTCAGACCTCGGGGAAGTGACAGACTGCAATTCATAACTGGATGTCCTGTTTTATATTTGTTCTAGAAATCATTACTCCTAATTCATACCATTGTTTTGGATGTTGGAAGTGAATTTAATTATCGTGTATGTAACATTAATGTATAATTGTCACTGCTCTATGAACTTCCCATATTGACTTTTTAAAGGCCCCGAACAGGTTTAAATAAGCTTCTTATGGGTTCTACATGAAAAAAAAACTTTTCTGCCAAAGTTAGAAATATTACAGATTTCTGTATTTGTGTTTTTGTATGTGCTTTTCTTACTGGTTTGAAGTGGGCGGAGCTCTGTTGGCAAAATGTGATGTCACCTACGTCTGTGCACCAATCAGGATTTTGCAACTAATTTAATTGCAATTAAATTCATACTAAACAATACTTAAATAATTTTTTCTGAACCTCAACTTTGATTGTAGGTTACTGAGAAACATTTCAGATTTAAAACCATGTCTCTAAAGTATATATGGAGCTACAACAGTTAGCTTAGCTTAGCACAAAGACTGGAAACAGGTGGAAACAGCTAGCCTGACTCTGTACAAAAGTCTTAACATCCACCTACCAGCACATCTAAAACTATAGAAGCTAAACAGGCAGCTGGAGGTAAGTTTATATTTACTGTCGAGACATGAGAGTGGTGTCAAAATTGTCATCTGATTCTCTGCAAGAAAGCAAGTAGGAGCATTTCCCCAAAATGTCAAACAAATCTTTTAAATCTATAATATGAACATGATGAGACCGTTTATAATTTTGTGTACTCATATTTTTCCCTTTTAACTTGGATTTAGATAGATAGATAGATAGATAGATTGATAGATAGATAGATGGATAGATAGATAGATCTGCTGTTGTTTCTATCTATCTGTCTATGAACTGCAAGTTTGCAAGTAGATCCTTCAAAAGTTAATCAATAGTTAATCTATCCTGAAGGTAGGAGTTATTAAAACATTTTAGCTCAGTGAGTCTGTTTGTCAAGTCACACAGGAACAAGAAGAGTCTGGGACATCACGGGTTAATCAAAATTTAATCACACCTCAGAGGGTGATTCAATCTGTCTGTGTCTTGTCACACAGTACATTAGGTTAGACCAGACACATGTTTATGGTTCATTTTGCTGTGACAACATTTTGCTGCCCTCTGACTGCTCGCTGACAATAGTCATCCCTGACACCGCTGACCTGAGACATTTCAGACAGACTCTTTCATCTAAATGGGCAGAAAAGGGTGAAGTCCATGAACTCACAGCCTAGACACACTCCAACAATGCCTAATCACTACAATCTGGCTCCTGCAGCACTGTTGAGAAAGACATCTTGTGAGTATTGGAGCAAAACTCTATTTCTATTCTTGTCTTCCTGCACACAGAGCTGCATTTGATTCAAGATCCTCCCGAGCAGACGAATTGATCATGGAGGTTTCTGCAGCCAGAAGATTTTTCCCCCATTCTGTTCTTCCCCTGGATGTAGATTTTTCTGAAAGATTTCAGTTTGTCTAAGTAAACACAAAGAGCTCTGTGCAGCATATGTGTGTAAGAATTGTGGTTTAATGCAGATCATAGACATCAGAGTGGGTTTTGAATCGTACTGTCGCCTTCAAGTGTGTGCTATTCTGAAAATCTATTCCTGAATGCAGATAAGATTGAAAACATGACTCCTCCTCTGCACCTGTCTCACACAATTTGTCAATCAATCCGTCAGTCAGTACATTTACTGAAATATGGACTTTAGTACATACTGAAGGTACTTGAGTATTTCCATTTTATGCTACTCCACACTTTTACTCCACTACATTTCAGAGGAAAATATTGTCCTACTTTTTAATATTATTCTACATTAAAAAAAACACATGAAAAAAATACAATGCATTATTAAAGAATTCCAAACTTTTGGTGGTTTTATATCAGAGAGTTTTATTTAAATAACTGTTTGAGACTGTGTCCAATATTTCACAAAAAAGAATATCTAGCAGAACTTTGTTTTTTTGTCTTTTCTACCACATTATCTCGTCATCTCGTGACCCCCAGATTTATCTTGTGACACCTTTGGATCAGGGCCCACACCTTAGGTTGGGAACCACTGGACCATATTATCTAAAATGAGCTCCACCTCAACCAACCAAACCAGTAAAATGCTGCTTGCACATTGCAGTACTAACAATCTAACACATAGTAATACATCAGTATGTCAAGTCTTTAATCAACCTTAAATGCCAAACATCCGATTTAAGCTTCTTAAATGTGAGGATCTGCTGCTTTCCTCTGCTTTATATCATTGTAAATCAAACATCTCACAGTTTAAAATAAAGAGCAACACTGCATTTAATGTGAAACATTAACGGAATTAAGGTGGAAGGAAGCCTTTATATCATCATTTGAATCTCCTTTAAAAGTAATTTTTCAAGTTATTGTGTGTTTAATGTGCGAAGCTGTGAACAAACACGCTGTCCTAAATGCAAAATTAATCATTTCTGGCAAACCGCATCTGTCAAGCAGATGGAGAGTAACGATCTAGAAGGAGAGACGCTCGTTTCTGTGGCCACCTGCCTCTGAACTTATCAAGGGTACACACAACACAATAAGCTGTAATGCTCAGTATATTGCAGGAGAAAATCCATCAATAGCCTATTTCTGAATGTCTTTACAGGACTCAATTAGATGAGCCTCGGAAAACAGATTGCTTGTCATATTGAAACTCAGAAATAGGCCCTATCTAACAATTTAGTAATATTTACTTTTCGAACCTCCTCCCACTTCACTCCAAGATGTAATCACAGCAGCAGCAACCCCTGACCAGTCAGATTATACAGACTTTAAAAAATCAATTTTCTGTGCTACAATTTCTCTGACAAAACAGAGGTTACATTTGTTTTGAGAGGTGGGGGAAAAAAAGATTGCTCTTACATTGCATAGTCATTCTGGGCAAAATAATACATAACCATTGGGAAACCATATTTATGGAGATGTGGTGAGATCTGTACAGAATTGCTACCTAAAGGAAATGTTCAACATTTTGAGGAAATACGCTTATTTGCTTTCTTTACAAGAGGTGGATGAGAAGATTGAGACCACACTCATGTCCCCTCCCCAAAAACTTGGCTTTTCAGCCTGGTCACTGCAAATCTGAAGCTCACTTCTTAACACAATATTGTCTCATCAACAATTTGCCATTTTACAATGGGTTATGTTTTTTTCTTGGGACCAGTAAGTTCCTAGACACACATGAGAGTAGAATCAATTGTCCCATCTAGCGAATAAGCAAATTTCCCAAAATGTCAAACTAATGATTTAAATGCTAAAACAATGTTGTCTTTGCTCGGCTAAAAAAGCCACTAGGGAATCAGCAAGCAGTTCATTTGTGAACCTAAAAGTTGCCCGAGGAGTGAACAGGAGACAGCTGATGGGTTTAAGTCAATGACTGTAACAATTGAGGATCCATTATCTTAACAGTATGGAGCACAGAGGAGGTGAGAGCACGACAGGTTTGTAAGTGAGGGGAATGGGGGTGAGAGGGAGGTCAGATCAGATCAGTCGATGTTTTCATGCAGCTGAGCTGAGGTTGGTACTAATTGGAAAGTGAGTGTAGACGTGTCAGGAAGACGTCTGTCAGCACACCACTGTAATGGGACATGCATGCAGAGATCAGCTCTTGTCGAGGTGAGATCAGATGTGTGAAGCAATATCTCCTTTTTATGTGATTAATCTCTTTGAACTTAGTTTTACAAATGCATGTTATTGTTACAATTTCATGAGTAATAGATGCTCAAATGACTTAATTGTGGCTTAATGTTTTTCAATGTTGTTATTTCATTTCTGTCTCAGAATCAGTAGCCTACATTTTAATTCCTTCTCTGAAGTTGCTGATCTCACACAAATCCACCTCTGAAATGCGCCTTTGAGGTCCCCTTCATTTGCAGAGGGGAGTCCCAGGCACTAATTGTGTAATTAGCTGCAGCTTTTGTGAAGCAGACACTACATAATCACAAACAGCAGCCAGAAATTGACCAGGAGGCTTTCATGTACCCAAATCTGGCCTTCAAGTCTTAAGTCATTATTTTTGTTGATCATAGTGAGAATGAATTTTATATTTAGATCCTGTTTACTACTGCATGCATACATACACATATGTTTACATGACGTGATATGATGTATTTAAATCCAGTATTTTGGCATGATGTTTTAAAACTGGCTTTGCTAATAACCACAGTTTTGCTGCTGTGGTATCTTGACTACAAAGCCGCAGAATGCCGGTTTCAAAGTAATGCATGAAAGCATCAAAAGCAAACACAGTCAATACTGAATGGAGCTGGAGCCCTTTTCATTTTGTTGCAGTAAAAAAAAGAATGGGTGAGTAACCAGTATTCCTTAAATTGGTCAAAAAATTTCATCACCAATGTCTATTTAAGCGCACATATGTAAATGTGAAAGGAAGGCAGAATGCAGACAAGAGATTTTCAGATCTAGCAGGTGCAGAAGGAAGGTGTGTGCACAGATTGATCATTACCCAGAAAGCAGATTTGGACACTGGGTGACTCTCTGGCCTCATTTATAAACAAGGCCAGGGAGTCATTTGGGAGAACTCAAAACAGCACAAGCAAAGCAGAGGGCAGTCCGTTAACAATCCCTTCTTTAATATGCTTCTCACTCTGCCGTCCTCAATCAAAACGAATGACCTGAGCGGCATCAGACACGTGGGTGAGCAACTCTGATCTTGTTTTCCTGAAAGAAGACATGTGACAGATTTTTAGAAGCTGAAACTGTTTGAAATGCTAATGAACTCTGCCGGTGAAAAAAAAAACACATGAGGGAAACACTGATAAACACCCGGGAACATATGTACAGAGGGCACACACAAACACAAACACATGCAAGCACGATGCTCGTGAGTACAGTATTTGTTCCATGATGGATGGTCAGTGTTGTGAACACCACTGTGAGACTTTGCAGTGACTCCAGAAAACAGCTTCAATACACCACCAGCACAATAACCACCGCGGCCGAGCCCTGCTCTTTGGCTTACAGGAAAGGCTGCTCATTTGAGCTGTATTTGGCGCAGTTAAAGGGGTCATGAACGAGGGCGAGAGGAACTGTGTGATTGATAGCCTCGGTGTATGACAGTTTTGCAACACAAGCACCGCGCAGCCCGGTATCAGACCTTGGTAGTGAAGAAAGAGCTAAACCACAAATCAGAGCTTCAGATTTACTGACCGATCATCGTTACGACCGTCACCTACGCAAGCACCTCAAATGAGATGCCTCTGAAAGGGAGCTGGTCATATTCTGAGTGACAGGATGAGGAATTTGCAATTTCAGGGGACCTTGGCATCCAGCCACTTCTCCTTTACACCGAGATAAGCCAGCTGAGGTGGTTTGAGCCTCCTAGTGGAAGGAGACCAAGGGGCAGACTCACTCAGGACTTTGTGAGGTTATAAAACCTGCTAGTTCTCCTCACTGTTGGCCTGACCTGCATGAAAATGGACGGACATATAGTTTCAGTCATCTTTGTATAACATCTTTTCAAGGATTGGCCAAACAATATTCAGCAAAACTGTCTCTCCATTGTTGAGGTTGCACCAAGTAAGAACTGTCATTTGATCTGAAACTATTCAACACCTTGAAGACCTGTCTTGACAGGGCTTGGTTGAAAATGTGATGTCGCTTATTTTTTCCAGGCCACTATCAATCAAATGTGATTAAACAGCACTCACACAGTCCTGATGAAGCCTTGTCACACCTGGGCCACCAGGTTAGTTGATAAGCCCCGCCTACTAGCAGCCAGACAAAAAGGTCTAGTTATGTTCCCTCTGCATAATCCTGGCAGATATGACGTTTCCCTTCTGAACATATAAAAATGAACTAGTTGTATAAAGATAATTTATGTTCACAGGTGAGATATAATTTGTGTGGAGTATAACTAGGGGCAGGAAAATAATTATCTTTCATCTTTAATTATCTTTATCTATAAATTTAATAACTAAAACGTGCTTTGTGACTTTGGACATAACTGAAGTACAACAGTGTGTTAAACATGGTGCCAGGTAGCAGGACACGGATACGATGCTGTCTGTCTAACCTGTTAAAGACATCAAACAGCAGCAGCTATGCGTCTTGAATGGCCTGATTGGAAATTGTCTCCAGTGAGACAGAAGCTGCTCAGTGAGACAAAGATAAATCTCACCCTTCAGCATGGAGTCACTTGAGTGTCAAGTGAGAGCTAAAGTGAGATAGACGAGGGTTTTTTTTCACAATAACACATAATATGAGCCCCTCATCTGAGAAGAACAAGAAACACCTTGTACCTCTGGCACCATAATAGCACAGTAGCCTGCAAACTCAGGGGCAAAAAAAAACCTGGGGAACATGTTCCTGTCTATCACTGCTTTGAGTGAGAAATGATCAGCTAATATCTCCGCTCTCTCCCTCCAGTATCATGTAGATAAACATCTGTTTTTGACAGTTATATCGGATTCTTAATTCAAACTGGAGAGGATCATTAGGGATTTAATGGAGCACAACAGACTCGGGGAGTCTTGTGAGCTTCTAATCGAAGGAGGCTGATTCAGTCACAACAGCAAAATGAGTGGGAGGTGCTGAACTAGTTTCAGATAAGGTCTCAGATTTTGACCCATCTCAACACAATTCACACATCAGGCCATTGGGGGAGTGGAGTAAAACCTAAATGGAAAAAGAAAAATAACACCAAGGTCTCATTAAGTTTTAAAGGGACTGTCATTTTGCTCATTTTGCCAAGGCTGCCTGCAAACTGCTCTGTAAGTTATGTTGTAGGTTTGTTTACTCGCTACTGGAGCTCAAAGGCTGGTGATCATATGAACTATAAATCTCTCCTGAAGGACAAAACGATATTTATGTTGACTTGCACTGTGTTTTTAAATTCTTCTAGATTTATGGGAGAAACTTCGTGGATTCCTTCATAGTTATGTTTCTGTTACAGTGCTGAATACAAATATTTGCATTTCACTAAATATCCATTCAAGTAATTTGTGCGAGTAATTAGGATTTTTGGGGGAGTCGTAGTGCTGCCAGAGTCAAAACGCAAGTGAATCATCACTTAAGTTTAAGTCATGCAAGAGAGCCAATAAAAACAAATGGAGTGGTCAAAGTTGTCATATTAAGTTCTGCATGTTGAGTGATTCACAACGTCAGTTCCACCTTAAAAGTTGCCAGAAGCTGCCAGGAGCCTTTCAGTGGCAAGTAAAATAAATGATTTTGTTCCATCTATAGCTAGCTAACATTAACTAGAAAAGATGAAATGACAGCAAAACGTTCCTTCATTCCAGATCTGGCAGCTTGCAGGTGAAATGAAAAGTCCTTTAAAGCTGCCAGTGACGAGGTGAGATGAGATGCAGCTGTGAGATACCGAGGGTCCCAGGACCTGAGACCACGCCCCCAGCAGCCACTGAAGCAAAGCCTGAACCAAAAGTGCCAGAAGAAACAGAAACAACCCAAAACCACTAACACTGTAGGAAAAACCCTGAACCAAAAACAGTGGAGAACAAACACAAATAAACTAAGACTTCCAAAGCATGACAATATGCGCATAATAGGCGTGCAAACAGCACTACACCTCTGGACAGGACGGAGTAAACATGGAGCTCAGCTGAAAGGAGGTGAGCAATTAGAACAAGCCACCAGCTTAATTACTCTGATCACATTGCATTCCTGATATTGAATTATTTAAATTTTGTTTCATTGTGGGAATTCCAAAGAAAAGAAAGAAAAACAAGTTGGAAGAAATTGTTTACACTATTTTTCTTGACCAAATGGTTGCATAATGATACTCATTCACAACCAAAATGTGAAAAAAAGCCGTCCTGTCTCTCATGTCAGTGTCTGGCCTTGAAACTTTCAAAAGACATTTCTGAGCAGAGCTGCCTGGTCTGATGGAGCAACAGTGTCAGTGTGTGCACACAAACCCTGAAAGGGATCAAACACTAGGAAGATTTCAAGGTGATGCAGTTTCTTTTAACCCTGAATGAAAAAATATATTAACATCAAATATCACTCATCCAACTGCTTGTCAGACTTACTGTATTGTATAAAGTGTCATCACTGAATTGTCCAACACCTGGAGACCTCTTGTTGGAAGCACAAGAAAAAAAACCCATCACAACAAAAAAGGAAAATCACAGTGCAGCGAGAAGGTGTTAAGAAGGAATAAAGCTGACAGGGTTAGGGTTAGGGACAGGAGGGTTAGCGTCGTGCCTTCCAGTAATGTTTAGTAGAACAAAGGAAGAAGACATTTATTCACACAGTTGTTCACCAAGAGAGGAGGGTGCAGTGTCCGCTTCTCACACACTGCAACAAAATGCTGGCTTGGTTCAGTTACATTAGTTTAACTGTGGTGTAAAAAGGGTTTGATTATCCATGAGCCAAACCGTCCCTGTAGATTTACCTCCCTCCTGATGAACAAGCTTCAGCACCAGGAGAAGGAGGCGGGTTTATGAGTTTATTTTTAATATCACGAAGAGCGAGATCTTCCTAAGAGGTGCGCTCAGTTTCTCAGCTGCAGTGTGATTTGTTGCCTGTATGTCAGCAATCATTTCACTGCACGGTTTATTGTACATTATTTTAAAAACAAGCCGATATTGAAAAGCGAGAGGGCGAAGTTGTGACAGTAGGTGACGCATGTGGAGATGATGAATGGTAAAGATACTGTACAGGTTCCCATTTGTCCAGCGTCATATCCAACCCAGTGTGACACCCCCTGTGTCACAAGTTGCTTCAGAGATAAGCCTGGCAATTATTTTATATTATTGTTATTGTCAGTAAATTAAATTAACAATGTGATAGTGTCTCCATAGTGTCTGACTTTCCTGCCCTCTCTGTGGCACTGAAGACAAAACAGGTCACAAATATATAGTCTCATTTTTTAGTGAGGCTAAATAATAAAACTGAAACACAAGGAATTGTAGATGTTATTAAACGACATTCAAGGAGTAAATGAGCATTTATTGGGGACTATTTTCCGCCATTTATTTTATGTGTTAGTGAGCACTTACGGCCGCAGGACAATCTACGTGGGATTGATTCAACACAAACTACAATGTTCATTGTAATGAAGGAACATGTCACGCAGTGCAGCAGCGTAGCTCACTGATGTGTTTCTAATAGCTTTTGTTCAACATTAGATGGTTTTATGGCAGAGAGGAATAAAGCGTATCAGGCTGTGGCCACACAGACAGAACGTGTTAGTGGGATCAATTCATTGTGAGTTTTGGCAGATCAGGACGACTTAAAAGCTCAGATGAAAGAAAAAAATACATTTTGTCTCAATAAGCTTTTGAGTTTCAGTCTGGTGGCAAAGCCTGAGAAGCCTTTTGTCCATTTTTCTTTCTAAACAGCAGCATGATGGTCCATTAGGCCAATAGTGTTCAGGTTATGGCACTTAAATATTTTAGGTACGTATCAAGAGCTACAGGCAGCGGTCTGTGCTGATCACACAACCGTGCAACATCGACGGCTCAGGATTTGCTGTTATATTCTTAAATGCTGTGAAGAAGAGCTTCCTTCCAACTGCTTTGTTCCCTCTCCCACCCCCCACCCCCCCCTTTTCACAGCAGAAGTGTTGGGTAAAAACTAAAAATACAGACAGCAGTCTTTCTCTTTCTTCCTGCCGCACTGCATGGATGTCTGCAGGCGAAGAACATCCGCACAATCAGACCACGAGCGGTATGACAAGTCAGCGCCATGCCACACCAACAGCATAACACAGCGCCTGGGAACGACTTCACATCCTGTCACTCAGTGTGTTGTGCTAAAAGACCTCAAAAGGATGAGCGAGGCAGAGTCTGGAGCGTTTGCTTGATAGCTATCGAAAGTGACACGAAATCTTGCCTCCGTTAAATTGGAGCAAACACACAGTAATGCTGATCTAAAGGACGCTGCGTGTTGTGTGACACCGCCATCGCTTCCTCCATCATGGATTCATTTAGGAACATGTTGGTCACACATTATGACTGCGTGCTACGACGAAAGAGCTCTTATTTGTAATAACTTTGATTGGATGAAAAGTTTTTGTTATGCATGTGTCTAAAAATTGACTGATGAAACAAAACCTACAATATGTTTAATATGTTTAGTATGTTGAAGGACAGATACTTCATTGAAAAGCAAAGATGTCTTCTTTTATCTTCTATAACTTTATTTCTTTATTTCTTTATGTCCTCTTTCACCCATATTTCTTTCCACTGACTATTCTACATGCAGATACATATTTTGAATAGACTTTTTAGTTTTGCTCTGAAATGCAATTTTTGATGCAATAACTGATATCCCTTCCCAAGAGGTGCTGAGATTACAATAAGTGTAATTCTCAGAAGTGCAATAGCTGAAATCATAAATCAAAATTGTGCCGTGAAACATAAATTCATGTCTTACTTAAAACACCTCTCTGCCATTCATGTCTTATGAGTTCACAGTATTTGATGTTCGCTCAGGTTGAATAAGTTTCAACCTCTCCTCGTGATATTGAATGAGAAAGAGAATACTCAAGGGGCCCCTGATCTTCTGAACCTGAAGATGTTGAATTGATTGCCAGAGTTTTATTGAATCTTTGATATTGATTATTGTGTATGTGCCAACCTAACAAGCCTGGCCTTGATCATGCATTCAGTGATGACAGAAAATAGTTTCCTATGGAGCTGGAAGCTGGTTCTGCTGCATTTTGTACAAAACATGTGTGGATGAAGATTTTGAGACTCTTCCACTCCTAGGCTTTTACTAAATACTGTTACTCTACTACAGTGATTCCACTAAGGGTTACTCATATCCCTGTGTGTCAGGGGACACAGTCTGGAAAACTAAAAAAGAAACGATCATACGCATATATTTGTGTTAAGGAAATAAACTTGAACGTAACACTGACCTTAACTGTATTTAGTTGTGTTGCAATTGAGAGAACGTGAAAACTAAAAGAAACATGTTAAGAAAAAATATGAATAAGAAATAAATAGCTACAAGTAATGTAGCAATTGAAACTTATAAGTAATGTGAAATAGTTAACTGTTAAGCTTTCAAAAAGAACTGATAAACAGTTTGAATTGTTATCTAAAAGTATGGATCATGTAGTTGTTGAACTATTTAGGTGAAATAAGAAGTTGAAATTGTTAAAAATAATGGATAATCAATTGTCCATCTTCTGCCTCTCCAGGTATGAATGCAAACTAAACTAAGCAACCTAAACATTGACAGTTCAGTTGTATGAAAAAATGTTACCACAACGCCCACTTGTATATAATCACTAGGGTTAAATAACATCCAGTTTATAATCCATTGACATGATGGATGGGTTCAATGAAGGAGTGCTTCTGCTCATCAGATAGGTCTGTTGGGGTATTGCAGACAACAATATACTCTGCTGCTATATTTCTAACTGTAGCAGCTGTAAAACAGGTTGGGTGAGTGTTGCACAGCGGAAAGTACATTTGGATTCTCCCTTGTGTTGGTGCTCTCAGGATGGGCTGCGCAGATAAATCATTGAGGCTGCAGGTAAATTTCAGGCACGTCTACAATGACTCTGATCTGCGCTGACAGACCGAAACTGCAGGCAGGACTTCAGCGCTTCCCGGAGCCGACTCGAGCACCAGGACAGACAGACAGATAGCTAAAGAGATTGACAAAAAAAGGAACTTGGCTCGGCTCTCCCTGTGCTGAGCAGGCGGTCTCGGGCCCGGTCACATTACCTCAGCTTGAATGGAGTTTGTCTCCCAGCTGCTCGGCTGAGTCCTCACCCTGTCACTCCACTCTACTGGGATCCATCCCTGTCTGAGTCTATGCTGGGAGACATCTGTCAACATGTGTAACGCACTTCAGGAACAAAACTAAAGCCTGTACCAAGTGGGAGTTAGCTATCAGTGCCAATACATCTCAACCTGCACAGAAGAGAGGGGGGGAAAGAGACGGGCATTAAAGAACAAAAAACATTGGCTTGTCAGATAATCTGAAGTTAATTCAGAGAAAGACATTATGTAAAATGCAAGAATGCGCTTATCTCCTTTGAAACATTTAAGAAATTATATGTTTTTAAGGCTCTTAGAGGATAGAATATAATTTCCATAACTAGACGCAGATTAACATGAATACATGTCGATGCAATGTACAAAAAGCAGCATTATGAAGCACAGCAGCTTCTGTACAATTTCTGTACTAATTTTCTGAATGTGGTCCGAAAGGGAAATGATGCGTAACGCAACATAAATTTTGTAATGTCAAAATCCAGGGCAATTTCCCTCCTGCCATAAACCAGCATCAGCAGTATTGATGACTCCAATGTGCTCCATATGGATAATGAATATTCAGCAATTTGGTGAAAAGAGAAAGGAGTGAGTGGTTGAGTGATGGTCTGACCCTTTTCCGACAGCCTTGAAATCTCAGCGCTTTTTCAAAAACTTCTGCCTGGTTCGGTGTATTAGTTAATGCTGAGTGGCTTCTGCGGCCTGCCCTGGCGAGTGCAGAAAAACTGCCACCGCATCTAATCAATATTTATATGATTAAAGCGGCGATATGTCCAACAATGCAGTACACTCACCTGTTGTGCGCCACCTTTTCAGATTCACCACTCAGAGGATGAATGTGGGCGCCACAGATCGGTATCGCGCACATATTCGGTATTGAGCTGTTTATTCTCACCACTTTAAAATCTGCTGATGAACACAAACGCTGTCTCTTCCTCGACAGAAAGCCGCAGAGTGGTAGTGTGAGCAGAAATATGAATGTCAAATCGCTACAAAAAAACACGTCTGTAAGCTTCTGCCTGTTCTTCATATTGACTCATTAGTGGATGCATGACTGATGGCTCCCCTCAGGGTAACATCCTTGCTGTCTAAGTAAAATTCCAGTAAAAACCTTCAAGTCCTTTTATTTATGTATTCATTTATTTATTTAGCAGAGTCAAGTGCGGGTTTTAAGTGAGAGAGGCTCTGCTGTGAGCCTTTACTTTCCTTTTCATCGAGAGTTCATGGGAAAAATTTCATGGATACATATGTGACCTTTGCTTCACGACAGTCCTTGATGTGGCAAAATTTAATTCATTCTCATTACTATTTCATGCTGTGAATTCATGACATATTCTACAATTGAATGCAATTATGAAATTACAGTAGGATGTAAAAAGCATCGGACCAGTGACGGCATTTTGATTTTCTGTGCCTATAATAACTGTTACTTGCTGCAATAAGTCATCTGGTTCTTAAACACGATTATAAAGACTTGATGGCTGGAAAAAGACACATTATACAAGATTTAATCCGACATAACTACTTGTAACTGAAATGGTTTGCCAGATTAAATTGCTATAAGCACTAAGTCATGGCATGAAAACTTAATGTATTTTCTCTTAATTGTAGATCTTCATTTGCATCATGACTTTCTTAGTTTGTTGAACCCTCGTGTGAAACGCAGCGATAAGCTCTCATTGAAAAGCCAATAAACCTCTATTGGCTGCCTTTTATTCGGACACAGACAAGAGCATTGGGCTTCAGCGCGGCTGCCACGGAGTGATTTTGATAAATGACTTTATTACTTGTTTGGGTGTTGTGGGAAGATGTTTTTGTGCTCTCCAGTACATTAGTTCTTTGTCCTTACAGAATGACGCCAGCAGACTTCACCCAAGGCAGACAGTACATTACAGTGACTGGTTTCATACAGGAGAAGAAGTACCTCCTCTATTTTTCCAGGCCCAAGGAAATTGTCTGTCTTACAATGATGCCTCGGGGTTTTATACAGTGCATTGTCACCTGGATTAGTGGGCTAGGCTATTTTGGGAATGAGCGCTTGGCCACCTTCTGGCTGCAGGATGGCTTGATGGGTAAGGACACTGTCCCAAACAAGGTCACAGGGAGAGCGGATGTGACAGCTGGTGTCATCCTGCTCGATATGTCCTGGGCTCTCAAAATTTCTGAATCTTTGTGGTATCAGTCATACTGCACATGAAACTTTCCTCAGTGAACGGTCGCTCCAACTAGTCCAGATTAACTGATGGAAGTTGTTTGTCCACGACCTTACCTACTGCATGGCTCCTATCATATTTATTATAGCCAGTGGAGGGCATTGTCCCTTGGATGTGTGTAGTTTTGGAGCACTCACTGAGACGACTGATGCTGTTCTTCTCAAGACAGTCTCTGCATACTATGTAGTGAATAAAGACAAAAGAAATTCCCCCAAATTACTTAAACAAGACTAAGAGTCTACAGTCACGCTTGCAGCTGTTTGAGGCTACTGTCATGCTAAAATGCCCAAAATGACAATGCTAACATGCTGAAGTTTAGTGGTTATAATGCCTATAATGCCTTCATTTAGTGTGTAAGAGTGCGGAAAGTGTGTAAAAGTGAAAAGTGCAATTGCATTTCAGCTGATGGGGATGTCATTAATTTTGTAAACATGTAGTTATTAACCCAATTATGAGGCAAACAGATGAAAAGTCAGGGGATCACTAAAGTTATTATAATTCATCCTAAGGAGACAATGAATATCCATAAAATGTCATAGCAATCCAAACAATATCAATCTCATGGTGGCGCTAGAGGAAAAGTCAGAGGATCACCAAAGTCATTAGGAATCATCCTCTGGGGACTATGAATGTCTGTACTGAATTTCATGACAATTCATCCAACAGTCTGTATTTCAGTCTGCAGACCGTCAATGCTGACAAGTCATGGTTAAATAATAGCATCTGCATCACTTATAGGTGATTTGTTGTGTTCAAAACTGCGTAGCAGAAAAAGAAAAATATAGTTGAACCACAAAGTGCACACCGAGATCTAGATTGCTGATAAATAGTATTTTTCATGATACAAAATTGCTTTTGTGACTCACAAGATTGGATGTTCAGTGTGTGGTCTCTTCTGTGGTTCACTTTTGGCTTATTACAGAGAAAACACTTTAACGTCTCCCCGGGGAGCGCTCTCTTCTCCAACAAATCTCATGCTAATACCATCAGGCCCCAGGTAAAGCCCAGCCACAGTGTAAGCGTAGCTGGAATCCGACACAGGGCTTGTCACTGATGACTCAGACAGTCCCTCAAGCCCAACACAATTTGGCGCACAGGACAGCCACCATTGCTCTACCTCAGCATATTCACGCAGTGTGTGCTCAGAATATTAAATCCACAATCAGCACGAACGAGTCTGCGAGTCCTGTACGTTAATTTGCAATGATATCTGAGACCGCGCGCCCTCTCTGCCATGTATGAACCACTCCATAAGCTATAAATAAGAGCCAAGCGTCAAAACCCTCATGTAATAAATGAGAAGCATGTCCTGGATGAAGCCGTCTGATGAGAACAAGCCAAGCCACAGTACTTCTTAATGGGATTCATGTTCTATATGCTGAGAGTTCAGTCAACTAAATTTGCATTCCTGAGAGGATTTTTTTCCCTGCTGTCCCAATTCCTTATTTGATTTGTAAACTTGTTGACCCATTCACAAGCATGGAGCTAATCCAGGAGTGTTTGCATGTCCCTGGAATGTGCTCGTGTTCATATGTGCACATTATGTGAGATTAAGACTGAAACATATTGTAAACACAGAAGGCAAAGGCAAGAAAATATAAAGCTGCAACTACAAGCAGCTGTTTGTTTGTGTGAGATGGATTTTCAGTCTGACAGATCAGACATTCGCAGATATGTGTGTGTGCATTTGTGTGTGCTTTCTTTGTGTGTGTCTCAATCAATTTCACAGCATTAATGGCAAAAGCAATGAAACAAAACTAAGCTGGTCCACTAAAAGAAATCCATTATTGTGGCTGGCCCCATTATGGCAACTTATGCACGGTCATAATTTTCCTATTTGAAACTGTATAAATATTTAACTTGGCACTTACTGTATATACAAGACTTGGCATATGAATATAAGCTACAAACTGCATACATTATGCACATCATTTTCTTAATTAAAAGGAAAAACATTGCACGTATGATTAAAAAAATAGAAAATTTAGGGGATTTGAACATGCAAATAAATTGAATACAAATGATCTTTCTCACACGTCAAATGCAGGTCGACCCTGCTATTGTGAATGCTGGAACAGAGCTGTCATTAATGCAAAAAAAAAAAAAAGACACCTGTATATTACACATCAAAATGTTTTATCTTTGATGTCACTGATGTTTGATGATGCTTTAGTGAATCTAGGCATGACCAAAACAAAGGCATTGTTCATCTAAAATAAATATATATAAGCCATTCAACAGCCAAACTAAACACCATTTGTTTTTCAATTTGACCATTGGTTGATTTGGTTGTAGAATTTGTGTGTTCAACTATTTTGCTGTTTAAATCTTGCTGATGTTTTAAAGACAAATAAAAATGCACTGACTGAAACTATCTGAGTTGTGCAAAAAGTCACAGGAAGCCCTTTAGCGCCATCTACTGGCTTCAACATGTATTAAGCCTTAAAAAAATACAATCCAAATTAGTCCGAAGTTTTTAGTATTCATCTCATTCATTATTTTATAAATGGTTTAACATTTGCTCTGCTTAGGCTTGAAAAATGGAAATACACCATCAAACTTTTTTTTTTTTTTTTTTTGAAGACCAACTTTAATTAACTTTAATAAGTTACACAATAAATTTTAATAAGGTTCTCACGAAGGTTTCTCTTCTCCTGTGATGGCTAAAATTAAAATCCTAATTTACTTCTTGTAATTATAATTTTGAGTTCTCACTAATAAATTGTCTCAAAGCCACATGACAGATATATTCTCTTTGCATTACTTTGTGGAAAATTGGGTCATTTACCAGCTTTCACTGAATAATTCACAATCCCAGTAAAAGGATATACAATAATTACAAAACTTACTTACTCACTTAGCTTTTTCTGTGTTTCATAGTACTAGAGATCAGGTTTTAAGTGGATTTTCACATCTTGCTGCATGCATAATCTCATTGTGGAATATCATCACCCCCGTTTAACATCTTTGGCTCTATGAGGGAGGTTCTGCTGAGGTCTTTATCTGTATCTGGCTCCATTCATCATTTCCTCGCTCTATATAAAGCGCTCAGTTAATGCTAACAGAAAACACATCAGTAGACTCCTACCACCATACTTGTAGGCAAAGCTGGTCCAAGATGGATGCTGCGTCTTTGTCTCATTTGACAGAGCCCTTTGTCTCGCAGCTTAGGGAGTTCATTTCCATTTCATGACAGTGTTTCGCCTTTTTGGACACTCCTGACTTATACTCCTGCTTTTTCTCTCTCAGGCTGATCAGAGAGGTCACAGTTTTATCACTTGGTGAATTCACTGTTGTGCTTCTGGCAAGAAACACAGTCACTTTGTATTTTTGTCATTGCTTTCCTTAGGTGTTGGTCCACTCCCACATCAGCATCTTTTACAGAGCTACCCTTGTTCCATAATGTATTATTTCCTAATTATGCTGCCCACAGTATTCCTATAAACTATAATTATCATAGTACACATCTCACCGAATCATGTCTTCACACATATCTCTCTCTCTCATATCTCTGATATCAGTTCATGTCAGAGTTTGGGCTTTAATGACACAATGGGGGCATATCTGTTTTGCTCATATCCAGTCAAGTGAAAGAGTGACAATCAATCAATTTAAAATGACATTTTACTCAAGGGAATTTGGATGCGTATTCAGTCACTTTGAAGTGTCACTGCTGTGGAGTTGATCATTTATTAATTTAAAAAATGTCAGGTTTTTAATTTTTCATTAATGTGTTGGAATATATTGATTAAAAAAATCACTTCGAAGTGAAGTTGCCTTAACTGAGATTGATTGATTCTTGACCTTAGGAACAGCAGCTGACAAAAACAATCTCCCCTCAAAATCCACTCAGTAGTTGTCCTGGAGCTTTCGATCATATCACATAAAATACCTCAGCAGATGGAGTGGCCCAGTTGGAAATATGTTGGAGATGTTCAAATTTCTATTTTATTTCTGAGAACTCATGAAAGTTGGTTTAAAAATTGAGATTATCAGCTGCTGTTTCCAAGATCAAGATTTTCTAGAATGAACTTCTTGCGTTTTTTAGTCTCATAAAGTTGGGTAAACTCTTTGTGAGGCCACATCATCACTTTGTGGACAGCAGCTTTATTGTCTCAAAACTGCTTGGTTTAAACTCTAGTATGACTAACTAACGTACATGTTTCCTCCCACCCCAAAGACAGGCATGTTATATTTAAATAGACCTGTATTTTCTCTTGATAAGGTTTCTGTCTCAGAACTGGAGCTGGTCTCAAGGCAGATGAAGTGTTAAATATTAAATCAGTGTTTTAATTGTCTTTTAAATAGGTAAGTCTGTCTGACCATATCTGCATTGGACCATTAAAACAGCTTTTTATTTTTTCTCCTCAATGCTAAAGGTACGACCAAGGTTCAAACATCATCAGATCAGTGAATCCCACATCAAAGAGAAACAAAGCAATCCACTCCACCAAGCTTCAACTGGAACTGTACTGTTTTTTCCTCAAGTGCAGATCTAGCCTTTGCTGACTTTATTGGCACACTGGGCTTAATTAACTTGGAGTGGAGTGTTTACTGTCAGACAACTGGCTTCATTTAGCTTTTGATGAATGATTGATGTCCCTCAGGAGTGAAGCAGCAAATGAGTGCAGGCATAGAAAAAGGTCCAACGCTCCCTATGCTAACAGGGAAAATGATGAATATATGATGAAATAAACAGGATGAAACAAACAAAGTGATCGGATTAGGTATATCAAGTGTGTGTCAATAAGAACACCTACAAGGAGAAATCTTTGAAACTTCACTCATAAAGTAATGAACAACACATTCTTACAGTAATACATTTAACAGACAGACAGAGTGATATTGAACTTCTCATCTAACTCCTAGCTCTCAAAAAGCAAATAATCATTTCACCAGATGTTGAACTATTCCTTTAATCTCAATGCGTAGATGTTTATTTTTCTTTATTTTTTTTCCTTCTTATTGTGAAATAATGCTTAGTTCGACCCATTTTCAGGCCTACAAGAATATTCACAATTCAATACACAATTCAAAGGCACCTGAAACCTATGAGAAGGGAAAAGACAATGCTTCACTTGAAAGGGTCACAATACCAAATAGGTTGCATCTAAGACAACTTATTATGTGTAAGACAGCCTAAGTATTTTGAAAAGTGTGTATTTCACATCAGAGTCTAGTTTGTACAAAGCACATGGATATTTTACCGCCAAACACAATGTCAGTACACAGAGTCCCAGACACACTGACTGTACAGGTTCAACCATGTCACAACAAGTCATTAAAAATGCACTGGCTCTCAGTTTCAACTTGCCATCACTAACTGTGTAGATTAAACGTTGCCTTTGCTCTACATTTACTCTTCAGTGCCATAAAAGTTCATGTGTTCCGGAAACAAACTTTGCCGAACGCTTTTAATATGTCTTATCTGAATTATGTTCCCCATCATGACGGCTTATCTTGCACAGGGGGCAGTGCAGTGTAACCCGAGCCACAAAGAGGCGTAACCAGTCTGGTCTCGCCCAGTAGTCATTTACTGGCAGATGGAGGAAGTGACTCATCTTCCCAAGTCACTGTGAACAATAACATGGGTGTTGTATTCTTAATAAAACACACAATCCACTGGGCTTCTTATGAAACTGTGACACCTTGTCCTCAACTGTAAAATAACCTGAGAAAAACAAAATGAAGTCATGAAATAAAGTGCAGGCTGCATCCACCTGAGATCTTACAGTCCTCTCTTAACAGAGTCTATAAAAGCTTGGTCTGAAAGGAGGGAAATAGGTTGACATTTTGTTATAATGATGGCGTTACAGGAAAGGTCAGGTGATCACCATAAACATTAGAATTCATCCTCTGGAGGCCATGAATATCCACAGCAAATGTAATGGAAATTTTGCCATTAGTTTTTGAAAGGTCAGGTAGTCGTTAAAATCATCAGGAATCCTCTGGGGACCATTAATATCTGTGACAACTTCATGCAAATGTGGCCAGTACATGTTGAGATATCTCAGTCTTTGTGCTCCCAGAAACAGGAGTGTGTGTCAGTCCACGTCAGTCAAGTCCATGTGGTTAAACTCTATAAATACAAGTGGTTTGATCACATGTCCAATAGCTTAAAAATTCGACTCTCAGCTGTCTCATAACACATTTGGGCTTCAGGGTGACAAACTGTAGTTGTTTCTTGACTCAACAGCCATCGATCCTCCTCCTGTGGACTCCTCAAGTAAAAACACTGAATCCCTACTGGCTCCTGAGTTGATGTCCTGAAGCCCAGCCCAGTGCTCGGACATCACTGTGGAGGAGGGTAAGAAAACTGAGACTCCCTGAGAGGATCAGTGTAGTCAATTTACAGTGCAGTCAGTATTGTTCTGCTGCAATGGAGGTTGATTTCCACCAGGACAACAAAAATATAGATGAAAAGTTAGGCAATGTAGAGAAAAATCCTCATATAAGGAAAAATTATGAAATGAAAAGTCAACACAATTTTGACTATTTCATAATGTTGCTGCTCAGTAAAAGTTAGGAGATGAAAAGTCACAATCGTTAGAGTCAATATTGTAAGATACAATACATAAGTAAGATATAATACAAATTTCATTTCAGTCATTGGGATATAGTTTATCAAGCCAATCTCTCGGTGGGCTGGCTGATATGTTTGGACAAATGATGCCTTAACTTTTCATCTATACATTTCTTTCCCTGATGAAAATGACCTTCTGTTGTTTCCTCTGGAAGAAATGTGACAGAAGAAAAGTGGCTGACACAAGAACACAAGTGTCATCAATGATATAAACACAAATTAATTGGATTCATTGATTCCCCACATCTCCATGACAGAGAGAATAAAGCCCGTGGGCAGGATACCACACATTTTATCATGATGTCAGCTGATTGTGAAACGTTCATGGGATTTTTTTTGGAACGTGACGTCGGCAGGGTGGGATGATGACGTGGAGGCAGTCTCCAAACAAAAACCGGCTTCCGCATGACGTCGCCGCTCAGTCAGCGGTCTTTCTTCAGTGAAGCCGGAAGCTTCCGCCGTCGTGTTTCGGCTGTTTTAACAATAAAAACCTAACCTTTGAGGTTTTAACGCGACTTTTTGAACTCTTTTTCTACTCTGTCTTTATTTTTTGTCTCTTTGTTGACAAAACAACAACGACGCTGACGGTCCTTTTGTAAAGGTGAGATATTTCGGTGTTTCCCTGCCTTGCTAACGTTAGCTAGCATTAGCATTAACTGTTAACCGACCGGTCCGGTTGGAAGTTTGTCTCTGGTTTATTGTGTGATAATATTTGTGGGGTTTCAAGTAAATTGAGCTTAAGGTGACCTCGTTGACATAGAAATGTTGAGCCAAATTGGTTTTATGTTCCAGAAAACACGGACTGGTTTCCAGTAGTTGTTTACGGCTTGTTAGCTGTTAGCTTACCGGCGGCCTACAGAACAAAACCCCTCAAGATGTCGCTGTGAGTGGACATCCGGTGTGTGAACAAAGACCTCATAAAAACAGCTGATCCAGGCTTTCTTCTCCTTTCACTTTTAAGTCCCTTTATATCTAAGTTCATCACGATTTGGTTGAATTATAGAAAACAGGAAAATAGGTATGTTACGTTGAAAGCACAGTGTTTTAGCTTTTTTCGTAAATTAGGTCATGTGAGTAAAAAACACATCCCTACAACTACATTGAGATGTGTTTCGTCACTTCATGTAATTAAATTATCCAGGATGATTGGGGTTTAAATTACCCTAAGGTTGGATCTGGATCATTTCCATCAAGATATTTTTTAACGTTAGCTAATCTGGGTTGGCTTTTCCTGTAGCGCTGACCTCCGTGATTTGGCCCAGATTTGGGTTATACAAGGTCAGATAACGTTAAATTATGGGCAGGAGTCTCAGAAGGTGACTGGTTGTGGTTTAGGGTTGGGTTATGGTTATGAGAAACGAAACGATTGGGAAACAAACGTCGACACAAAGCCCTTAATGTGATGAGCTAGCATCGCTGTGCTAAGCTAGCTCTGTCTCGGTTTCTCGTCCTCTTGTACGGACACGTGTGCTGCTCATGTGCTCCACAGTTTAAACTGCAATCTCTAAACAGATAATAAATAATAAAAGCTACATTGCCGGATATTATGTACACACTGGTTGTAAAGTGCTTGATTGCCCTCCGATGTGTGTTTGTTCCCGTTTTAATATTGTAGCCATTAGCTGTCAGCTAAATTGCGTCTGTGTATCTGTCTCTATTTTCCAGGTCGCTCTTTCCTGCCAAAGTCCAGATCATCTTTCTTTTCAGAGATTCTTTGTCAAGCCGCCAAAGTGGAGAGTGTCGTTGCACCAGGGGGTCCTTCTCGTTTCAGGTATTAAAGGCTGTCTTATCACACTTTCACTATATCACTATATATATTCTATCTATACTGAAAACCCTCTCTAGCAGCTCACATCAAGGCTTAGGCTCACATTTATGTTAAGTTAAAACCTTTTTTTCTTTTGTTTTGTATCACAGTGTAGGGGGAGGAGGTGGGGGTGCACCTCAGCACTATCCCAAGACTGTCGGCAACAGGTGATTTTTCATATTTTCCTATCACATGGAACACCTAGACACTAGTCTTAATTACACTTACGTATTGTTCTTTTCATGTCAACACATCAGGGGAAAAAGTCTCTTTAGCCACTGAGCATACCACTATATGGTTCTACACCCTGATAGGATAGTGCTTTCCTGTCTTTTCTCATTTGAAAAAGAGAGATTCTGCAGCCTTTACTTTGAAATTCCATGACTTTCTATCACTTTGGTGGTGGTTCAGGTGTTGTCAATGTCAATATTTTGATAGCTGGCAGCATGTGAGCTAAAACAGTGTTTTCATTGTAATTGTCTCCAATGACCCATACCAAGAACCGTTGTCTAATGTTCATAGTTGTACATATTAAGGTAGGAACAACATACTTCTAAAGGCTAGACAGCTGAGCAGCTGATGGTGTCACATGCTGAAACTGTGACTATAATATCTCATGCTCACTTTGCATAGTGTTGGTTTGATTACCAAGCTCCATCACCATTGATCAGGGCTAGACACCTATGGTATAAGGTGTTGTTTTCCCAGTAGATATTTTTGTATTGTAACATTAACTGTGTTTTGTCTTCATTACAGCGAGTTCCTGGGGAAAACCCCAGGTTCTGGCGTTCAGAGATGGGTCCCTTCTCGAAGCACTAGACGAGATGCCAACTCCTACAATGAGAAAGGGCAAAAGGATGCAATCTTCAGGAAAGTGAGAGGGTAAGTTTCCATTAAACCTGCATTTACTCCAGTTACACAGGTCATAGAAGAGTCTTGTGTAGTGTTATTTAAATTGTACCCTAGGGCCTGAATATGCCACTGGAGATGAGTTGAAATTTGATTGTGTTGTTGCTAAATTGTATTTTAAGCTCTTGCCCTTCCTCCCCCTCTGTAGCATACTTAATAAGCTGACTCCTGAGAAGTTTGACAAACTATGCCTGGAGCTCCTCAATGTGGGTGTAGATTCAAAACTTGTCTTAAAAGGAATCATCTTGTTGGTGAGTGTTCCCTTTAATTGTCCCAATATATTATTCCTATGACCTATGAAAGTAGGAACTTAATTTTTTACTTTCTTATACCTTAGATTGTTGACAAAGCCCTTGAAGAGCCCAAGTACAGCCAGTTATACGCTCAACTATGTCTACGCCTGGCAGAGGATGCACCGAACTTTGAAGACCCGTCAACAGAAAATCCAGCAACACAAAAGCAGAATAGTGTATGTAATTGTATTTTTTTATAAGATTGGCACAAGAATATAATATCTCTTTACTCTCCTCTATATTGTATTGTCTGTCTGGATTTTGATCAAATATTGTTCTACAGACCTTCAGAAGGCTTCTGATCTCCAAGCTTCAAGATGAGTTTGAGAACCGCGCCAGAAATGTTGAAAGTAAGTGAATTGCGCTTGATACATGTGGCAAAAATACATTCGCTCATGTCTTGCATTAATTGTTTGTGATTTTAATTCCCTCCCCTGTAGTCTTTGACAAAAACGACGGCCCTCTCACCTCTGATGAGGAGGAGCAGCGTGCTATTGCAAAGATCAAGATGCTGGGCAACATCAAATTCATTGGGGAACTTGGCAAACTCAACCTCATCCACGAATCTATCCTTCATAAGTGCATCAAAACAGTAAGTTCTTTTGAATACCATGTACATAGTTATGTGTAATGGTGAACCTTATTTGTTTTCTCACCCTTCTCATTTCTTTTTAAGCTGTTGGATAAGAAGAAGAGAGTCCAACTTAAGGATATGGCTGAAGATTTGGAATGCCTCTGTCAGATAATGAAAACAGTGGGACCTAAACTTGATCATGAAAAGGCTAGGGTGAGTTTGTGGAAAACAACAAAGTAATGGCCTCGTCTTAAGATCATTTTATTCCATTTACTAACAAATAAATTTGCATTCCAGTCTTTGATGGATCAGTACTTTGGCCGCATGCGGTCCTTAACGACCAACAAGGACCTGCCAGCTAGGATTCGTTTCCTGCTGCAGAACACAGTGGAGCTGCGAGCCAACAACTGGGTGCCTCGCAAAGCTCATGTTGACAACGGGCCAAAGACTATCAACCAAGTTCGTCAGGATGCAGTGAAGGTCAGTCTGCCTGGTCCACTCTGTGGAATGATTCATGGCATCAGAATACTTGATAATATTGGTGTACATGTAGCTCATATTCTACATGTATGCTAAGGCTCTGACTGTGTTTTGCAGGATTTAGGTGTTTTCATTCCACCTCCAACCGATGGAATGAGGAATGACTTCTTCATGGAAAACTCCTCCTTCCTGCCAACAAGGATCAAGTTTGACAGGGAAACTCTTGGTGGGCTGGCTGATATGTTTGGACAAATGCCTGGTATGTTGCAGTTTTTTCCCGACCCAGTGATAAGACAGTTACACCATTGCTTTAATGCATTAACAAGGATTGTTCAGATTTATCAGTGTTTTAATGGTTTTTTTTCTTGTTGTAGGAAGTGGTATAGGTACGGGTCCAGGAGTCATTCAGGACCACTATTCCCCTACCATGGGACGTCATCGTGCAAACCCACACTACAATGGCCATATTGTAAACGGCAACAGCTCACACCAGCCTCAGTATGAGACAGGAAGCAAACCATTCATAAAGCCAGGCCAGGTATATACAGTACATGTACAGTTCAGTACTTTGTAATAGTAAATCTAGGGAGTCGTCATTTCTCATCATAAGTCTGTGATATGTCTTTCAAAGGGCCAGGGTTCACCGGTTTTCAACCATAAGCAGAATCACTCGATGCAGATGCAGTCTAAAGATATGGCTCCACGTTTCAGCAAGAAGGGGAAGGTCAATGCTGATGAGGTACGACTGCTGGAATTGATCAACTACAGTTATGTATGTTTTGAGTTTGGTGTGGTTGAGTTGTAAATTTGCTGGTTTCACCCCTATAGATCAGTCTGAGACCAGCACAGTCCTTCATCTTGAATAAGAAACAAGTGCCAAAGCTGCAGCCACAGATGACTATGACTCCTGCCCAAGGCTCCCCACTAGGACAGGTAACATTTTTACATTTAAAACAAACCATTCAGCTAATATGGTAATCCCAGGTTCAAGGGAACATGTATTCATTTGATTTTCTTTTAGTCTCCACAGCTTGGCCTGAAAATCAATCCTCCTCCAATTCAGGAAAAACCTGCCAAGTCCACTAAGAAAGCTCCTCCTACAAAGGAAGAGTTACGCAAAATGACAGTAAGTTTCTCTCACTCTGTGCTTCCTTCATGCACTATATCGGGTATGTCCACCATACTATATCTGACTGTACTTTCCTTCGTAGGAGACATTGGTGGCAGATTACCTGAACAGCAAGAACGTTGATGAGGCAGTGAATGCTGCGAGGGAGATGAAGGCTCCAAAGCACTTCTTGTCTGAGATGCTGAACAAGATCGTGGTCTCTTCTCTTGACCGTTCAGATGACGATAAGAAACATGCAAGCAGCCTGATCGATGCGCTCTGCGCAGAGGGCATTGTCACTGGTGAAAACTTAATGCAGGTCAGTGATGTAACCTTTAAGTTGTAACAATTATTTGGGACATATATTCTTACCATCTGAATATGAACCAGTTGTTCAATACTAACCATTCTGACTTTATTTGATAGGCCTTTTTGAGCGTTCTGGACCAGTGTCCCAAGATTGAGGAAGAAATCCCACTGGTGAAGTCCTACCTGGCGCAGTTTGCAGCACGTGCGATCATTGCTGATCTGCTCAGCGTTGCAGATTTGGCTCATCAGCTGGAGAATGGTGCACATTTCCCACTGTTCTTGCTCTGCCTGCAGCAGTTGGTCAAACTGAAGGACCGTGACTGGCTGACTGACATGTTCCAGCAGAGCAAGGTCAACATGCTGAAGATGCTACCTGGTATGTCCTACTCAGACCATACGTTCATTTCCAAGTATCTGTCTGCTCTTACTGACGAATATTTTTTATACGCTTGTAGAAATTGACCAGAACAAGGACCGGATGCTGGAAATTCTGGAGGGAAAAGGTCTCAGCTTTTTGTTCCCACTAATGAAACTTGAAAAGGAGCTGCTGAAACAGATCAAAGTGGATCCCTCTCCACAGTCCATCTACAAGTGGATCAAAGACAACATCTCTCCTAAACTCCACACCGACAAAGGCTTTGTCAACATCCTCATGACCAGGTACAGCAGTTGATGATATTTGCTTTCTTAGATTTGTTGGTAAATCTAACCCCACACATTTTGCTCTTCAGGTGTTTTACATTATAATCATTGTCTTCTTGTCTGCCAGTTTCTTGCAGTACATTGCTTATGAGATCAACCCTGACGATGATGAAGAGCAGCTTGCAGCCCCCAGTAAAGAGCAGCTGGATGAAGAGAAGCAACTTCTGCTGTCTTTCAAGCCAGTGATGCAGAAGTTTCTACACGATCACATCAACCTGCAAGTCAGTGCGTTGTATGCGCTGCAGGTCCACTGCAATGCCAAGGGTTTCCCCAAAGGTATGCACACGTACTTGTTGTTCACTATCGTATCTTACAAGTCAGAGGCAATGGTAAACTTTGGTGCAGGAGTTTAATGGTTGTTATTCTTTGCCAGGCATGTTGCTGCGCTACTTTGTAAACTTTTATGACATGGAAATAATTGAAGAAGAAGCCTTCCTTTCATGGAAAGAAGATATCACCCAAGAGTACCCAGGAAAGGGGAAAGCTTTATTTCAGGTAATTTTATGTACATTGCTAATGAGAATTGTTGTTTGTACAAGTCCTGCTCCTTCAAAAAAACTGGAGTATTAATGTTATATATAATATGTTGCTCTCTGATATAATGATGGTTCATCATAATTAATTTGGCCTAACAGAGTTATTGTGTTTGTGGTGCAGGTGAACCAGTGGCTGACCTGGCTGGAGACTGCAGAAGAAGAGGAGTCAGAGGGTGAAGATTACTGAGGAACAGGCCAAAGCCATGTGTTATCAGGATGCAATGAAAGATTTTTTTTTTTTTAACTTGGTAATTTTCTTTGCCTTCATATGCCTTTCCCCCTCTCAACCCAAATCCTTCCCTCCTCTTGTTTATCAATATTTTCCAACCACTGTTACAATTCATTCCACTATGAAACGTTTTGCCAGATCAAGCCAGCATCGACACCATCTTATTGTATTTATGCTTCTTTTCTTTCTGATTTTCACTCTTATTTAATGTCCTACAGCAGATGTTTTATACATTTCAATCATCTTGGGTTATGTTTTCTGTAACAGTAGGCAGCATTGTGCAGGAAACCAGCATCGAAACCATTTTATCATCTTTTACATCTGGTAGGAGTCACCAAGTGCTGCCATAACTATTAACTTAAAAACTGTTTACAACAGAGAAAAGACTCTTGCAAAGAGACTTTTCTCATTTTTATCTGCATTTGTTAATCAGTTTTTAGATGCACTTTGCTTAACATCATGAGTCATTGCAATATTAAGATACACTTTCTTTGACTTGTTGAAACAATCCTAAGTTGCAATTTTTGGCTGCCATAATTATAATGGTTTTCTTGTGCTTGAGAGCAGACCATTAGTCTGAAGATTCATAACAATCTAGATTTGATGATGTCTAACAATAATGGCCTGTTTTGTTTGCACAGTGTGATTTCAGTTACCCATATTTAGTTTAATGAATCAAGAGCTTTTTTATGTAGAAAACGTTTGTGCTGTTGGGATTGAATCTGTGTGGCCTTTTTAATTTATCAATTCATATGGATATACCTCTAATGTATCTCGGACTATACTTGAATGTCTTGGTTTTAACATTGAGACAGCCAAAGCTTAGTTTCCTGTGCTACAGTTGTTCACCACCACGTGTGGAAATTTTACGTCTGTTTGCCATATTTGTCAGGTTTTTAAATGGTCTTTTTATCTTCATGAAATTATAAAGAATGCACTGTATGTGTACACTTAAACTTCTCTCGGAGTATCACTGTAATGTTAAGTACAGGAAGTTGAGTGTACAACTACAGATCAACCTTGAATAAAGTTTAACACTTCAGTGCATTGTCCTGAGGATTTTTTTTTTTACCCTGAATTTTTACTTGTCTGTCTTGAAAACTTCTTGAAAATCATGAGTAATTATTTGCCTTCATGTATCGCACAACCACAGCTGTGCTATTTTGTGCCATTTAAAAACATTTAATTTACTGGATTTGTTCCTGAAATCTGAAGTTGTTTGGGGGTGGATAAGCTGCACTTGGGTGAGCTGCTTAGCTCCAAATAGGTGCAGAGAGAGAGAGATGTTCATTTAAACTATGGGAAAATTAATTTTAAAGTTTTGGTTTGGGAGGAAAACAACTTCTTTGATCTGTATCACCAAACCTCCACTTCATTTATTTGATTTTTGAATGGAATCTATTGGTGTTATATGAAGAGATGCGAAGAACTTGTGCATTTAAGTTTCTTGAGAGCCAATTGTAGCAATTTTCAATTCATTGCAGACTGAATACAATACATTATAATCAACTTTAGGGTTATGTTTGCAGTTAAGAAATATTGTTGGAAGGACCCTATGATTAAAGTTTTTTTCTGAAGTCGACAGAGTGGAACAGAACATTCGCATTTTACGAGAAACTTTTTACTTTCACAAAAGGTATAAGAATGGACACAGAATTATTAGCAAAAATCACAAAGTTGACATCATTTTCTATTGGGTCAATAACCATATGATACAGGAGCAGAGGATCCACATCTTACACAAGTCTTTGTTCTATTTTTTTTTTTTTTTTTATTTGACATTTTGTTGAAGCATCTTTCCATTTTTGGGTCAGTGTCTCATCTGACCATCTGAGATAGAAAATAGATGTTTACACCTTTTAGTTCACTTTAAGCTGTTTGATCTTTAACAAAACAGCATGTGTGAAAAGACATTTCCACATTAGACGTGAGGAATACACCATAACACTGCCAAAAAAAAACTACACTTTTCTAGGCTAATTCCAAGATATACGGACAGAAATCCCTGCTTTTAATAGAAAATAAAAACGCAGATGTGAAGAGTTTTCTCAGCGTTACATGGGACAAGTCTGTGAGGAAGATTTAATCGCTGTCGTCGTCTTCCTCGTTGTTGGAGCCCTCGGGTTCAGAACCGTTGTCAGAACGTCGTGGGGAACCCTCATTGTCTGACCCTGCTTCGGATCCCCTGTCTGATCCTCGATCGGACGCTGCGATGGGCGAACCGGGTCGGGACTCTTCATCCGATCCCGACCGACTCCTCTTGCTCTCGTTGTCGGACTGCTCTGAGTCAGACTGCACCCTCCTCTTCTTCACTGGACGGTCGCTACCGGAGTCATCATCCTCGGAGCCTGCAGAGCGACGAGGGCTGCCCGCCTCACTGCCAGAGCGGTTCCTGCCTCCATCAGATTCGCTGTCTGATGCGATGCGCTTTCTGTGGCCGCCCTCCTCATCAGATCCTGAGCCACTGTCTCTTTGGTGTCTGTATGGGAGAGAGTGGACTCATCAGGTTTCTGTTCAACGAATGCTCTCTGTAAATTCTCACTTAAAAGTTTTACCTGTCTTCAGCTATTTTCAGTCCATCCTCATCTGAAGAGGACTCAGAAGAGGAGATGATAGCCTTTGACTTGATCTTTCCTTTGAGAGATGGTGGCAGACGCTCAGGTTGGGGCTAAACATGAGAAAAATGTCAAGAAGTCAAGAAGTATATTTCAAAGGATTTCAAGAACATTCATCACGACATGAAAACACAACAAAGAAAACTCGAAGGACCTTTTCAATCCTCTTGCGTTCTTTGGGTTTACGCTGTTTCTTGGGCCGTGATGATCCTTCCTCATCATCACTGTCATCTCCTTTAGTAGGTCTGAAATGCAGGACATTTGTTCTGAGTATTTTCTGCGCCTTGTTTATCAGTCAAAATAAACTACAGTGCAGCAGACTCACCTCCTCCTCTTCTTGCGTGACTTTTTGTCGGAGTCCTCACCCTCGTCCTGCTCACTGCCACTGCCGCCCCTTCTCTTCTTCTTCTTCTTCACTGGCAGGTCCTCGTCAGAGTCATCATTGACAAACTCATCCATGTCACCTCCTTTCTTACGCTTAGAGATACAAAAAAAAGTATGTTAGTCACGCTGTATTCAGTGCAGTTTTAAAGTCTGCTGATGATCAGTGCCAAAACTCACACGTCCTCCTCCACCTCCACCGCCCCCCTTCTTCTTTTCTTTGGCCATTTCCTTTGATCCCTCTGCGAAGGTGAGCAGGTTCTTGGTCTTCTCCACATACAGTGCTCTCTGCTCCAGGAGTTTCTTCTGTTCCTCCACCTCTCTGCTCCGCTTTTCCTCCTAACAAGGTATGATGTTGACAAGCCAACCAATTAATGAGAAGCGCTTTATTGTAGCTAAAAATAAAAACCTAGTCATGGTGAGTTACTACCAAACGTTTTTATTGTTCCTAAAGCTGTGAGAGCACCATAAGTACCTGTTCTTTCAACATCTGCTGACGCAGCAGGTCCCTCTCTTGTTCTTGTTTAGCCCGAAGCTCCTTCTCCTCCTCATCCTGCTTTCTGGCTCTCGCCACATGGTACTGAGCCTGACTCAGCAGGTCAGAGCACTGCCTGCAATCCCACAACACACCCAAACCACCAGTGATATTACATCCTGCACTAAATGAACACAACTGCGAGAATGTAAAACACTAATTAAATGCAATCAAATTATTACTATCTGCTAATATTAGCTTTAAAATGCACCTATTTTTAGAGCCAGTGCTATTAACCAAACAGAAACTTTCAGGGTGTATCAAACTGTGATTACAGTAAATTCAGACTGACCTGGCCTCAGAAGCGGCGAGAGCGAGGTCAAACCTCATCTTGTCTCCAGCCTTGCTGAGGTAGCTGAAATACCTGTGTGAGGAAGAGGAGGGAGATTAAATTTCAGGATTAAGCACGGGGCAGCAGCCAGAGGATCAGACTGGGGGGGAGGAGGCATAAATAACGTCTAATAGCAGTACCTGTGAGCCAGTTCGAGCTCTTTGACAGCGCTGAGTACAGCCTTCAAGTTGCTTTTCTCATCTTTCAGCACAAGAGTGGCCAGTCTCTGAAGCACCAGGGCCACGTTGAACATCAGCACCGTATCACTGGGCGCCACGTGTCGGGCCTAGTTGGAAACACATCGAAAAGACAGTTAATCATACATATATCATACTATAGCAGAAAATACAAGCCTGTCATTTTTGCTTCACGTTACCTTCAGCAGCATCTGCTTGCACTCTTGGAGTTTCCCACATTTGAAAAGGGCCCTCGCGAGGTACAGCAGCACCTCAGTGTTCTGATATTTGTAAAATTTCTTCAGGCAGTTCTCATACTGTGGAGCAGAATAAAACGCTCAACTGTATGGAAAAGACAATCATCAAAGTCAAAGACAATCATTTTTATAGGTAATCACAAGTGAGGCCCTCACCATCTGCACAGCGCTGATGTACTGCTTCTGTTCAACGTAGATGTGAGCCAGATTCAGCCAGACGTCACTGATGTCCGCTGTGGCCTCCCTCACCTGCGCAAACACGTCACGAGCCTCTCTGAAGTAGCCCTTGTGGGCCAGGACGGCACCTGGACCCAAGACGGTTATGTTTAACACTTCATACACGTACAGTAGAAGTAGTTAAAAAAATTAAAATAAACAGAATGAAGCTCATCAGACCGATGCCATTGGCAGCATAGAGGTTCTTGGAGTCGTTTCGCAGGACTTGCTTGTATATTGCCAGGGCTCGATCCTGGTGTCTCTTTTCCTGTGAAGACAAATACACGCTTACTCCATTTGGGGATTTATTATTCACTTCACACACATATAAAATATACACTATATTTTATCATGGATACAATCCGGCCTGCACTGGAGAGCACCTTTAATCGCATCAGAAAATAATAAGAACTAATCATGAATTCATAATTTGTGGTTTTGGAAACATACAGCTGTGAGGACATCATCGGTGGTTTTTAACTGTTCAGGCAAACTCCCCTGACAAGTTAGCAGAAGTACTCAGCCCTGCCACACGAAGAAGCCACAGCCTCTCAGCTCGGTGACACATCTGTACTGTGAGATTTATGCTACTGGATGTATTTTTTGTTTTGTTACACCATTTGCTGAACTTTCACAGTAAAATGTTCTTATAACTGTTACATTTTTTGCAAAAAAAAGTTTGAAAAAAGTCTGAATTTACCCAGAATTCATGGCTTATTAGTCCTACTATAGATAGTCAAGTATTCATCATGCAACACATGGATTTAGATGCCTATCGGAAATCTATTAGTTTGATCTACACTGTAGTCAAAGTTCATCTTTGTAAGCTAAAGTCAGTTTATTAATCACCAGTTAGACACATTTTACAGAGTTGAGTTGAAGCTCATTTAAAGCTTGTGTCACATCCACTAACCAATTCCCTGCAATTATTTAGCCATAGCATAGCAGCAAAGTGCTATAATGTTCTTCATTTACAACTGCTTTTTCAGTTCATTTAAAAAACGTCTGTCTGCACCTTTTCCCGGTCTCTGGTGGGCTGATGCAGAGTCTGCAGCCACACGTTGCCCAGAGCCAACATGGAGTAGGTGTCGTTCTGTGTGGACGGCTGCTTCAGAATACGCTCAAACTTCTTTTGACCCGGTCCCCATTCCTGTTTGGCCAAGTGAAGGTTCCCGATCAGGGACCAGGCATCCGGGTGATCCTGCCCCAAACAGATCAGAATAGATCAGATAATGTTGAAGAGTGTTGCTACATTACATGTTAATATTGACACTGAAACAGGTGACAAAGCACCTGATTAATCTGCAGGGCCTCTTTGAACCAGTCAGAAGCCTCGTAGAAATTTCCTTTGTCACGAGCCATCGCTCCAAGACGCAAATAACCTGCAGGCCAAAGTCAAATTCATCATAAAGTAGAAACATTTCTTCTTGTTCCCAATTTTTACTGTACGCAGTGTTGGGATACTGTGTAAAACATAAATAAAGCAGAATGCAATAATTGCTAATCCTGTTTTACATATACTAAATGAAAACCATACAAAAGACAATGTATTGTATATTTGACCTCATCAACTTAAAGGATATTACTACATGGGCTTGGGAACACTTTGTAAAACCCTTGTCAGTAAAAACAAATGATTGCATTCTGGTTTTATCTACATTTTACACAGCATCCCAAATGTATTGGAATCAGGGTTGTAATATTGCACACTTACAGTCCACATAGTTAGGATGTTCTCTCAGGATGTTTTTGTAGAGTTTCTCAGCTTCATGGAATTCGCACATTGCCTCGTACAGGCGGGCCAGATTGTAGGAGGTGGTGACAGAAATGGCGTTGTAGTAATGCTCGTCATGCTCTCCTTCAGCTTTGGCCCGTTCGAGAGATGCAAGAAAGTATTTCTGTGGGAGGGAAGACATGGCCCATCTTTGAAACCCTGGTCTTTTTTATGCTCAATATACAGTATTCTGCACGTCATGATGAACCTTTACCTTGGCTTCTCCCAGGTTGCCCAGTCTGAAGTGAAGAGCCCCCAGGTTGTTGAGGATCTCAGGAGGAACGTCGGCCTGCACCTTCTCCTGCAGGATGCGGGTGGCTGTGCCGTATGCAGACAGTGCTCCCTGAATGTCAGTCTGCTCCAGGATCTGAGCCAGCTCGATCCACGCCTCCACATCATCTGGGTACTGCTCTGTCACCTTCTTCAAATGACCCTAGAGAACAAAGAGAGTGACATGTCTCCAAATATCATCATTGAGATGCAAGTGTAGTCAGATCAGCAAACATCTCAATAAGCCTGTGATGAAATAATCTGCGCAGGATCCGTACTTTGGCAATGTCTCTCTTTTCCTGATCGTCAGACGTTGCGTAGAGGGACCCCAGAATTTTCATAGTTTCATAGTTGTTGGGGTAGGCCTTTAAAACCTTCTCAAAGCACTGAGCCGCGTTCTCTTTGTCTCTTCGATACACATACATCTGTCCCAGGCCAAAGAAGGGCAACACAAAGGTAGATGAGGCAAACTGAGTGGCCTGGTAGTAATACTGAAAGGCTTGGTCGTAGTCCTCCTGAAGAGAAAGAGGAGAACAGAGATGTCAGAGAGGGAACACTGAACAAACAGTGAGCTGCCTCAGGATCAGTTAGGATCTTACCTGCACGTGAAACGAGCGAGCTAACTGGTAGCAGCTCTCAGCCTGCATGGCCTCCACCTCTGTGTTATGAAAAGCGTGGAGGGCAAGATGCTGCACTTTACTGTAATCCTGACAGTAAACAAAAAAAAGCAGGTGTAAATTATAGTAACACTCTGGTTTAGATTTGTGTCACTGTTTCAATGACAGCCAGACTACCTTTTTGAAGAAGAAGTGGTTGGCCAGGTGGTTGAGCACCATGGGGTTGCTGGGGTCGATGGTGTAGGCCCGGGACAGGAGCTGCACTCCATTCTTGATGGAATCAGCCTCCTTGTTGTTGAGCTCTAAAACTGCCAAACCGACAAGAGCTCCCACACATTTCGAATTCAGCTCGAGGGCTCGACCAAAAGCCAAACGAGCCTTCTCCAGTTTGTTGAGCTTGACGAAACAGTGGCCCATCCCCAACCTTACTTCAGCTACACAGAGACACAAGAACAAGACAGATGACAGATGAGGAATAATCTGGAATACGTGTCTTTGTATGAGAAATGAAGTAATATCACTAGCAGGAGTCCGGTTGATATATCAGCTAATATTTACTTATCACAGCAACAATGTTGGCAGATATGTAAAGACGAATAAGACGACACACTACCGGCTGTATATAATGTGCATTTGCAGAGAGCAGAAACAATTCATCAATTTGTTGACAAAGATAAGCAACAATTTTGATAACCTATTTGTCATTTATGTCATAGTAGTAGTAGTAAAACTTACTACTTACCTGGGCAGCCGGGGTTTGTACGTAGAGCCTTTTTGTAATATGCCAGTGCTCCTCTGTAATCCTTTTTATTGAAGGAGATGCAGGCCTTACCTGTTGAACAATAACAGTGTCAATATTTCAGACAATCAATCACAGCAGTCAAGAATAATATCTTATTTTTTTATATTGATCTTACCGAGCAAAGCAGGGATGTTGTTGGTGGACTGATTGAGGACAAAGTGGAACTGAGCATCAGCCTGGTCCATCTTGTCTCCTTCCAGCAGGCAGAAACAGGCTCTTCCCAACAAATGGTTCTGAGTGAGCCAAAAGCATATTATATTTATACTCATAACAACATTAGTGGAGCCATAGCAGTGTTCTCTCATCATCACCCACTCAGACAGACTTTTTTTCTTACCTGATCATACATGATGATCTTGTCTGCCATAGTGTAGAGCAGCGTGGCCTGCGTGATGAGCTCTTTCTTGGCATCTTTGTTTTTCTCTTTACGTGCTTGCTGGACATAGTAAGCTGCCAATGTGTCCAGACAGGTCATCTGGTCCTTCTCGTGGTCTCTGTAGTCAAGGTTTCCATCAATACGAGCTGCCTCTAAAAGCTTGACAAAGTCCTCTGTTTTGCCCTGCTTGTAGTACTCCAACTGGAAAAGACATGAGTTCACATGGTCACAATCGCTGGGCAGAATTTAATAGTGCTTTACACGAATCAAGTTTAATATCTGGATTATGCTTATTCTATACATCAAGCTAACATTCTGCATTACAATAATAAATGTAAACACTGTCTGCGGTGGCTCCATTGACTCACCGCCAAAGCAATCCATATGTGCAGCTGTGTGTGTTCCTGCTTCAGGATACTGATAACCTCGTCTCCTTCTGGCAGCTGGTCAAAGTCGAGCTCGATAACCTGCAAGACACAATTTATTCATGTTATTTAGAATCAACATCTGAGAAAACTCATACTCTGTGTAGTATTTCAGAGTGTTATGAATGAGTGTTTGGTGATATAATGACATACACTGGGAGACAATATGAATTTGTCAACCATCAGAGTTATCATCAAATCACTTATACTAGGGCTGAACAATATACAATATAAAATAATCATATTGCAATTATTTTGATATATAATTATATCAGTCATGATTCTCTCTGTAGCAGCACAAATCTTCATATATAATGTTATGCTGTAACCCATTTATCAAAGAAATGCAGCTCCTGTATATAATATTACACTTGGCAATATTGCGATTTCAATAATATGTCCATCAACTGTTCAGTCCTAACTTAGACTGTAGTAGTTGTCCCTGTAATTTGTATTTCTAGGTACATTAGACCATTGTGTGTGATGTTGCTGCTTTATGGCATTACTGGATTTTTACATGACTTTTACATTAACATAATAAACTTTAAAAGTTATTTAACTTGAAAGTTAAGACTGTAGCTGAAGCTGTTGTAGATTAAAATGGCACAAATATAATCGCAAATGGAATGTAATTTCACCACGTTCTTTATATTAAAAAAGATCCTCTTGGATTCAGTGCTGCTTCAATAGGAGAATCAATGACAGAAAACATCACAATAACTGACCTGCTAAGTTGCATCACAGCCTGAGCTCATGTTACTACAGACAGTAATAATGTTTGCTAACATTAACTGGAGTATTTCTGCACTTGATGCTGCAAACATTACTGTTGTTTACGTTTCGGCTCGACTTGCAAACATCTACTATAAAGCTGAAGTTAGTTTACATGAAATGCGCCGCTGTGTTGAGCTAATGCTAGCTGCAGTTAGCACACACGGCTAACAGCACAGCGAGGTTCACTCAGTCAAACATCCACAATAAATAAAGTTCACACATTAGACGACTTTTACCTCATCTGTGTCCCGTAGAGGGATCTCGATAGAGCCCCGAGACATCCTGAAGGAGGGAAGATCCACTTGAAGTTAGATTTATAAAAATATAAAAATCTCCAGGTCGTTTTGTGTTGTAGCTACTTCATGCTTCCGACAGGAAACAAACAGACGGACGGTGCGACTGAAATTGTGTCCGGCGACATTGAAACGGATGTAAAAAGAGTTCCTCCTGGATTTAAACACACCATGTTTCTCCAAGAAAACACGGTTGTACACGGTAATAATATCGATAAAAAAGAAAATGTTTGCATGAAAGTATATATTTTGCTTTTTTGTGTTTTTGTAAGACTAATGTGATTCTGTATTTTTTTGTTAACAAAACAAACATGTGGATGAAAGTTAGACAATGTTTCAGTTGTGATATTAGTATTTTTTAAATGGATTGAAAATAATGTCCTTTGCACACACTGACTGGAAAATGAAACTCACTTCCTCCTTTTGCTGAAGTTTAAATTGTGCATGAAATAAATGGCAGACTGAGCATTTGATATATTAAACCAGTGAATTCAAATTGAAATCCATGAAGTGCATCATTGTCACAGACCTGAGCAGGGCAGCATTTTGGCAGGAGGTGGGATGAGGAGGGGGAGGATGGTGGGGGAGAGGGGGATGTCAGCTGGTTTTGATGTGAAGCAGTGAAAACAAGCCTGAGAGCATCTTGAAGGCTTCTTGTTCTAACATCACAGTGAATCAGAGGAAGACTAGAAAAGAAATAAAATGAAAAGCTCCTAGTTTAACATTTAACAATCTTGTTTTTCTTTACAGAGGTACTGACCCAGACTGACAGGTAAGAATTTATTAATTTATTTATTTATTTATTAACACTTGTTTCTCTTTTTGAAATGATATTTGATGTCTGTGTAACTATAAGACAAACAAAAAGTACCATATAATCTCATTGTGCATAATATTTAATGAAATACTGTCCTCCCTGTATATTTAACATACAGAATGAATTTTTAGAGGTGGAGATTAAGCTGATTTTTCTACCTCATTGCAGGATGACAATAAGAAAATATGTAATGTGTAGTCCTCTGATTAGATCAAACATAGATTTAAGCATTAAGAGCTGAAGAGTAGTTCATTGATTTTAATATGTGGCTCCATTTTTATCTGTATTTCTATTGTGGCCTCTAGACATTAAGGTCATGTAGGAATGTGACAAGGATTCAGGAGAAACAAGCACGATGTCTGATGGCAGTGACGGTAAGTGTGCCAGTTAATTTGTTCTTTTATCAAACTATCAAAGAGATACATAGTATATTAATTTGTATTTTGTGTATATTTCCTGTGCATGAATGTTGACTAATTTCTGCTCATCTTTGCATGTTTAGTGTGGGAGTCACCCAGCTGTGAGACGAGGGATGACGACAATAAAGACACAAGTGGATTCTCTGAACATGAACTCCTTGACATCATGTATAACTCATGTACCACCTCCAACACAGGTACGTAGGCTTATGTTGATTTCAACAAAACAGATTCAGATAATCATATGAACTGTGAATCACTGTTGCTGCGTCTCTGTCATCTTCCAGGAGAGGTGTTGGCCTCCACCATCGTACAGTATCTGCAGAGCATGACAGCTGAGAGTCCAGAGCAGGACCGGCTGGCAGCTCTGCGACGGCTGCTTGACCCTGATTGTCAGGACCCACACGTGAGCAGAGAGACTTTCCACTCCACCATGAGGGAGTGGATCGCACAGTGTAGTCAGGACAGGTGAGACGAAACTGGACAGAACGGATACAGATTACTCTGGAAGTCATGCAGGGTTGAGCATCGGATTTTGGACTTTTAACCTTGATTTAGTGACCACCTTCATATTAAGTGATCACCATTACATTGTTTTAATGTAGTCATCTAAATCTATTCAAATTTGCCCAAATGTCTGCAAATCCAGACGACTATAATTGCAGGAAGAAGATGAAAACATAAAAATGAAATCCTAAAACAAGATGCAGAAATATGTCAATATATATACAAAAATATATCACAAGTCAAAGCCAAACTTCACCCCTGACTAACTAAGTATGTAGATTCTTCCTAGAAATTATAGAAGGGAAGATGACCTGTAAGAAATTCCAGTGTATTTAGAGTTAATTCAATTTCCTAAAAACTACAAACACAGTAAGATATGTCGAGTTAAATAAATGTGTACAACTTGTGTATTGTTGATGAAATCTTCTATTAATCGGAGTTTTCTATGAGTAAATGTTTTTCTGTGTTTCAGCACTGGTGTGGATGGCAGTCATGTATCTTGGCCTGACTCGTCTAAAGTGCCTGTAAATGGTAGGCTGTCACTGTTATGTTCAGACTTCTAAAAAAAATATCATAATCACATCGGCAATTCACTAACCCTGATTTCCGCTCAGGGCTGGATTTCTCAGGTCCTCAAAGCAAAGCTGCGTCCTCTGAGAGCCACCAGTGTTCTTGGTGAATGACTTCATTCCTTTAATCACAGCATGTGTTTACCTCCTATAATCAGTACGTTGTTGTACTTAACTACTGTTTGTTTGACCGCAGTGATGGAAAAGACTTGTTGGGCACAGTGGCTGAACTGAAGCTTGCTCACCGCAAGCTGAGCGAGCAGAACAGCAGCCTGTTGAGGACGGTGGCTCAGTGTGAGGACATAAACCTGCAGCTCACTCTGGAGATCACTGAGCTGCGAGCAAAGCTGGCCAGGTGACAGATTAACTGCTGTCGTACTCATTTAACTCCAGTCATACTGTTTAGGATAATACAAAAACACATCAGGCAGAGCGAAAACCAACATCATACATGATAGATGCCACAACAGGCAGACTCTGGTCCGGACACAGACCAAAATGCAATTTAATTCGGACCTAAAGCAAAAATTTCAAATTTGAGTCTGACACTTTATGTGCTAGTAACCATAGTTAATAAGAGTGTTATCATAGTGAGAAGCTTGAATTTTAAAAAAGTGAAAAAAGAAATTTGTGTTCATTTTAACTGAGGAAAGCATGAGACCAATGTGCTTCATTTTTAATTAAACTTGGGCATTTTTGAATAGTGGTAAAACACCACAATCACACCAAACACACCCATTTTAAAAGATTTGTGAAAACCATCAAAATTCACCAGCTGCTGGCAGAATAATTGTAAAATCAATCAAATATGTATTTTGCATCACAACCTGCACTGTTCAGTTAGTTTATATTAATCTGTGTTCTCACTCATTTCTTGGCTGATGTGAGTAGAGTTAGATCCTCTGCTGAACAAAACAATGAGCTCTGCTGTTTTTGGGTGTGTACAGTGCTCAGCGGTCAGCAGTGAGAGCCAGATCCCTGACAGAAGAACTGGAGGAGAACCGGCGGGCGTTTAAAGAGGCCCAGGAGAGAGCCAGCCGAACCCAGACCAGCTGCACCAAACTGGTACATCAACAGCCTCCCTGTGAAGCTACCCTTTAAATTTAATGTATTTTTTATGGCAACTATTTACATTTCAATCTTTTCTTTAGAGCAATGAGGTCGAATGCCTGAAGGTTCACATTAGGAGGCTCGAAGACAAGGTAATTTAGAGCTTAAATGTAAGTCCAAATGTGAGGACTTTCCTTAAGAAAAAGTTCTTTTCATGTAATAAAATTATGTCCTGAACAGAATGAAAAACTCGCATTTGAAAAGACGTGTTTTGAAGACAGCATCAGCAAACTGAGGAAGGTCAACACTGACTTAATGGTAGGAACAGATCTGTGAAACACACTTGTTTTGGCTTTACATTGTGAGTTTGAATTGAGAATGAATCATCTAAATGTTCACAGACCGAACTTGAGGAAACTCTGGTTATGTTAACGCTGAGAGACAGAGAAATCACAAAGGTTCGTCTATCTGGGTATTTTCATCAGAAACAAAATTGTCATTTCACATTTTTATTTTAAGACTGAACTTTGCTTTCAAATGTGCTCATGCAGAAAGACATTCTTATGGATAAGATGAAGAGCTCACATGTGGAGAATCACAACATGATTGAGGTACGTTTGATGCTTTGTCACAAAGAACAGAAAACACTACGGATTTAAAAGAATTTTTGCTAAAATGGAAATGAGTGAATCTTATTTAAAATCACATAATATAGATATTAAGTGCTTTTGGATGAACAAGCCTGATTCCAAAAGTGCTGTGTTTTTGATGCTGTGCAAAACATAAATAAAGCAGACTATGAAAATTTGCTGGTCCTTTTTGACACGTACTCAACTGAAAATGGTACAAAGACAATATATTTAATATTTGACCTCATCGACTTCATTGATTTTTGTAAATATCTGCTTGTTCTGAATTTAATGGCAGCAGCATGTTTCAAACAAGTTGGGACAGGAGCAACAAAAGACTGTGAAAGTTGTGGACTGATCCAAAAACACCTGTTTGGATCAGTCCACAAGTAAAACAGGTTCATTGGTAACAGGTGATAGTATCATGATTGGGTATGAAAGGTTCATCCTGGAAAGACTCAGTCATTCATAAGCAATGATGGAGAGAGGTTCACCACTTTGTCAAACACATGACTGTATAAAGGAGATTACTACATGGACTCAGGAACACTTTTAAACCGTTGTCTGTAAAAAAAATACTTGTTTTGCAAATTATTGCATTCTGGTTTTATGTATGTTTTACACACTGTCCCAACTTTTTTGAAATCAGTTTTGTACATTTTGGCCGTTGTTCAACACATTAACTCTGTTGTGGTGTTGCAGGGTCTGCAGTCAGAGCTGACGAGGTTACAGGAACATTCACACCAAGCTCTTTTGAGGTAAAATCACACTTCGGTCAGGTGGAACATTGTGCTGCACTTGTTCTCAGAAGGCTTCAAAAAGCAGCAAAGGCCAAGATATCCTGACTTTTGTCTCTAGTATAGGTCAAATTCCAGAAACACTAGATCCTACATTTCAGATGCAACTCAATAGCATCTTTGATAAGGCCCTCTCTGCTTCCTGAAAACCCAATAGTGTCAAACCCCACACCTCCGGTTTTATGATGCAGGTTTTCTGCCAAACTCAATTTCAGTCTGAAGCCTGAGCAGTATGTCATCAGTGTAGATGAGTAAACTGAACTTCATGTGTAAAGCCGGTGTTGTGCCCCTTTAACAGGGGGATGTGTCCTCTATCATAGTTCATCAAAGTTAAATATTTAAAAGAAACGTTTTGGGCTACTTCAAAAAAAGAAAACTAATTGCAAGCTAATGCACAGGGTAACATTATTATTTATACAATATCTTTTATGTGTATGAATTACACAAATAACTCAAAGTGTTAAAGCTCTGTTTCTTCTGTCTGTTCCCGGCAGGTATGACAGACACTGTATCAGCCCTCAGAGTCTCTACGGTCGAGATCCTCCGAACCACCGCTCTCTGCAGAGCGAGATGCAGGAGATGCAGCAGGTAGGAGATGCTCACTGTCCACAGGTTATCTTTTTCATGGTGCTGATTTTCTGGTTCACGTTGCCTTCTTTCCCTTCAGCAGCATCACAGAGCTCTGGACGACATCGGCCTCCCGTCCCTGCACACACACAGCGATGACATTCAGAGCATCATCCACAGGATCAAGTCTGCAGAAATAACTCATCTTCTGCACAATAAGTATCCTGAGAGGGTGAGGAGAGAGGAGACACTCAGCAGAGGATAAATATGACCTGCAGTAACATGTACGTGTATGAATAAATCTGGCTTATCTCTCTTGTGTCTTCTCTCAGACACAGGACGCTGCTCCTGTAGAAACACAGGAGAGGCCTTTTCCTCACCGCCAACAGCAACAGGCAAGCATCAAGCAGCAGCTTGTCAATGTGTATGTGAGTTTTTTACCTCCCTTTCTCCTCTTATGGTAACAGACTGGATTTGGTTGATGTTAGTCTTTGTTCTGAGAAGCTTCCTCCAGCTAATAAAAGAAGTGTCTGGTTGTGACAGTGTATTTATGGGCACCGCCATTACGCAACCCATCGGAGATACTATGTCCTGTGTGTTAGACCCTATCAGGGATAAGTGCAGTTTTAGTGCCCCTTGGTAACTGTAGACATAACAGTGTGTAAAGGAGATGTTTATAAAGCTGTGGTGGTGGTTTCAGGCTGCAGGAGTTGGAGCTACACAAGTGTGTGTGGGAGGAGAGAGGGGAGAAGGTGGAGGAGCGGTGGAGAGCCTGGGAGCAAAAGCAAAGCCAGACTGGGAGCCAGACTCAGATCCAGGAGGCCAAGAAGGTGGCTGTGGTGAACTGGTGGAAAGCCCGCAGCGTAGAGGGGGCTAAGGCCCGGATGAAAGAAACCCAGTCTGTCCAGGAGCTCTCTGAGACACAAGCAAAGCTCCGGCAAGCAGAGCTTACCATCACTGATATGAAGGAGCAGGTCTGCCTGCTGCAAACATCTCTAAGATCTGCACAGGAGCGAGTCACAGTGCAAAAGAGCATCAGTGGAGTTCTTCACATCGACAAGGGAACCAACACCGAGGGAGGAGAAGCAGACAGAGCTGTGGAGAAGCTTGTGAAGGATCAGAGGGATGCAGCAGTGGCCACAGAGATCACAGGTGGAGCAGCCTCGGAGCAGGAGCAAACCCAGCTTCAGGTGACCGCAGATGGCCTTCTGGTGACCCTCAGGAGGATGGAGGCGATGGTGAACAGCGCCCTGGAGACCGCCGAGCTGGTGAGGGAGAGCGAGCAGAGGGTGAGCCGGGTGAGGGTGAGGATGGAGAGCATCACCCAGAGGGTGGAGGATGCTCTGGACCGAGCAGCCAACACTGACGAGCAGCTGAACATTTTGGAGGCCAGAATCCCAGAACAAGCTGAGGTTTGTATTAAAAATCAGTGTTTGCTTTAGAACAGAGTAACGATCTTTGTTTTAAAAGGCCACAGTGGTCTGTGTCTGGACATGCCTTATTATGTCTTAATTTAACTAAATGTCTTGTAAAATAATGTATAAAAGCACCAGCAAATTATAAAGACATATAATTTAAAATCATATGTATTATTGTCACGGGTTGTCCAGAATGATCAAGTCAGTATTTTAAAACATGAACTGCAGGGATCCAGGGAACTAAGATTCTGGCTTATAAAGTGATTCAGATTTCATCTCAAAAAGCTGCATGGAAATGTTTTTATAATCAGGGATTCATTTGGACATCTAGGGCTCATATCACTCCTGTGGGAACGAAAACAGCCAAAATAAATCATGCTGGTATTAAAGGTTTTGGAGTTGAGGTTTGGACGTTACTTGCACCCTTGAGACACTGCATGTCTCTGTCTCTATAAAAAAAAGCTTGTGTGAACTGTACCATTACTTTCATTTTACTAAGAAATCTTTATGACATCATGTATTTATTTGCATAAAATCCTTTCACAAGCTACATTACCTGTAAACTTAAGGCCAAAGTACCTAAACTTTTTCACGTGTGTCCCTTTGGCTCAAGACTGTTTCATTTGTATTAATTTTAATGAAAAGATTAGAGAAATGTCCAAAAAATAAGCATAACTTGGTGTAGCAGAATTTAGGTTTTCTTATTTCCTGCACCAGTAATCATCTCATGACCCCTTAGAGGCAACTCATGACCCTGCAAACATTTATGTCCATCCACAACAGTGAAGAGTAATTCGTACACGTTTGAATTTTGTGTTATAATGGAGTAGCAGGATCAGTAAAGAAATATTTGAGCTTGAACTGTAATCATCTTTTTTGTGAATCAGTTCTTACACCTATTGGCAGTGTTATACAGAGTTTTGAAAATTTATATCTTTGGCAGGATTTTTCACATTCACATGTAGTCACCAGATTCAAAAGCAAGTAAGACTTAACCTTAAATTTATAGTCATAGTAAATGTACTTGCGCCAGTATTAATGCAGTAATATTGATTTCATATTTGTACTTAATATGTTCTCCGATAGTTGAACACATAATATCATCATCAAATATCTCATATGTAAGTCTCCAGGCCCCAATCTGCCAGCTGATACTGGAACAGATGCCACAGGCTTCTCAGATGAGTCCAGCGTGGAGCCTGAAGATGGAGACAGAACGAAGAGTCCTCCTCCATCTCCTGTGATCCCAGAAGTCAGCGAGCCTCCACAGCTACCCATGAATGGTATGATGGCTGCATTACAGAAATACGGCCTCAGTGTTATTGTGGTTAGGGGCAGGGGGGGAGTTACACTGTGAGACGCAGATGAATTAAAGCGACTTCCTTCTCTAATGGTAATCCCTGAGGATGTCTGAAAATAGGCACAGCAGATATTTACATTGCACACAACAGCTGGTACAGTGAGGAAGAAGAGAGAATAAGCTCTGAGGGAGTGTACGTTATCTATCAAAGGAGGGCATGGGTAAAATTGGGGGAGGTCAGAATGATTTTTTTTATGTAAACACAGCAAGGGTCAAGTATTTTTAGCTACATACCATTATAATTAACAACTACTTTAATACTTCAGAGTGTTTTGAATTGGTTGGGATAAATCAATGTTGTGTGAGTTATTGGTTCCTCTTCTCAGTGCCTGTGGTTCAGCCCACTTTATATCTACGTCTGAATGGTTGTTAAGTGCTTTAAGCAAGTTTATATAGAGATGCTGAGAATCTGAGATCTAAAGCTCAGAAAGTACAAGATGCAACGGTCTTCTCGGTGCATTACAGTAGTGATTTAACAAAAACTGGAATGTGAAAGAATACACTTTCGTCACATCACTACTTAGCTAGAAAGCAAAGTAAGTGTATTCCTCAAAATGACAAACTATTCCTTTAAAACATTTTGAAGCTCAAATGTGATTTTTTTAAAAAAGAAACTAGCCAGAAAATCTTCTTTGTTGTTTTGTAAACCCTTTGTGAGGCCGTAATGTGCTCATGTTTCTCAAAGCTGCTGAATGTGCACTGATGGTTTCAACATTTCATCACATATTTGCCAATATTAACCCTGTTGCAATAAGTTTTGGCAACAGGAGGGGTGGGTTTTCAGGAAAGGTCATGGTGAATACATCCAAATTCTCCTTCCCTAGGAAAGAGTCCCTTGATGGCTCAGGGGGCCAAGTCTTATATTTGTTTATCTGTGATGCGGAGGAGAGTTTGGAGCATGTGGAGGTTGCTGAGAACTGGTGTGCGGCTTCAGAGGAGGAAATTATATTTCAAATGAACAGACAATAGTCATCTCCATGTCCTGTTTGTTTATTTTATAGCTTTCTATCTAAAGTTTGTCCAGCAGCGCGTTGGCGTGGACTTGCTTTTGCTTAGAAAATGAAGCACATAAAAAGCTGTTGGACATTGCTGTCATAAAAGTTGATATGTACAAAGGTTTCATCTTATCTGGCGATATCTGCATGGGGCAAGCTATAAATGTTGTCTTTGCCTCAAGAATACTGTTCTTTACTTTTTTAATTTATTTACCAGGGACAGCACATATTCAACAATATCAGTGTGATGTGCCAGATTTAAACAAAAGGCCTCATCTGGCATCACTGGACATGTTAATATCGAGCATTCAAAGAAACAAAGCTCAACAAGATATGACATCAAAGCATGTATTTGAAGATACAGTATGAGTTAGAAGAGACATAATAAAAGCTGTAATAAAACTGCAAAACTTACTGCAACAGACAAGAAAAACATTACAAAGCACCACAAAAATTAGCAAATACTTCAATAAAAACACAAATGTCAACTTCATGGTGGTGCTAGAGGAAAAGTCAAAATGTGAAATTCATCCTCTGGTGATCATGAATGTCTGTACTGAATTTCTCGGCAATACTTTTTTTTTTTTTCAGTCTGGACTAAAGCGACTGAGTGACATTAGTCAGAGAGCCATGAGTAAAAAATACAACATAAACCTTGTCTATGAAGCAAATAACGTTGCAAACAGTAATAAATGTTGAGCTTTTAAATGTTAATGCTGCAGTACTTGTGCTGATGCTCGTGTATTTTCTAGTGCTCTTCCTCCATTAAGGCTTTTAAAACTATTTTATATTCCTCCTTTATCTACAATACACTAATAAAACATTAGTATGAGATATTAAATCAACTTCAGGCATCTCACTGGAACACTACAAAGGACTGAAACCTGTTTTTAGGTTTTATGTTGCTGTTTAAAACGAGACACAGTCAGGTTGTGTGATGATTAAAGATCCATTGGAGACTGAATGTAAATAATTTAGAAAAGTGGGTCTGTAATGCTTTCTGTGTGTGTGTGTGTGTGTGTGTGTGTGTGTGTGTGTGTGTGTGTGGTGGCTGTAAACAGACTGCACTTTCACAGGGAATCTATAAATGAGCGAAAGGTGGAAATACCAAATCACTCTAGCTGGAATGTGAATTAATTTGTGAGGTCAGTTTGAACACTTCCAAGAAGAAGGGGGGGGGGAAGGGCTGTGATCTGGAGAGAAAAACAAAACAGTGTCTGACGTGAAAATAAGGTTGAATTAGGATGAACGTGTGGAAGTTGCCGCCAACAGATTCCATCTCCTGTGCATCTGTTTTTTCCGTTTCTCAATGATTTGTGTAAATGATTCATGAAGTAAAATCTGGCTGTGAAGTGTATTTTTTAGAGTCTGATTTCTGCTTTCCAAGAGCCTAAATTCTTGGAAATGGCAAAGTAAAAGCAGTTAAGTGTTGTTTTATTATCTGTATCCCCTCATATTTGAACAGTGGTGACTCATTTGCAGTTCTTCCCTCTTTAATGACCTTTAAAGTGCCATCTTGTTCAGCTCTACATAAAAGTCACTGGCTTTTCACCTTTCGCTTGGTATCACAATATTGGCGACCTTTTCCTGAGAGCACCTAACGCAGACGACACAATAGCCTTTACTTGGGGGCCAAGAGCTTTCAACCAGCGGATCAAGCATCCTCGTGTGCTCGAAATGGTTGCCAGGTTATTGTTGCTCCTAGTTATAGAGGTGGAGGGAAGGTGGGGGTGAGATACTTCCTGAAACAAGAGTTACAGTAGTTCTACCAATCAGATGAATATCAGGCTGCCAGGATCAGTCTCACGGGACAGACAACTCAATTTATTTCTTCCCTATTTGTTTTCTCTTTCTGTTTCTCTCTCTCACACACACGCTCTGACTTACTCTTCTTTTTTTTTAACCGTCTCATAACATTTGCATTGCACATGCTTTCCTGTTAAATGCAAATCAACTGTTCTCACTGTGTGTCTGTGCTCTGGCTCCAACAGGTGGCACAGGACGAGGCGGCTGCAGCAAGGTAAGACTCCGTCCTGCTCCACTGCAGCAAAATATCACGTTATTTCTTTATTTAGAAGAACTGCACACAAGATGTGTTTGTGTTGGTGTATGTTTTGTGTTTTTTGAACTGGCCTGTTGGAAATGATATTTTTTTAAGAGGATGCTATAATGTTTCTTTCAAGCTTGCCAACATAAAGACTAAATGCAATTTGACTTAGTGGTTTGGGCAGAGGTGGAAAATAACTGTTATACATTAACTCAAGTACAATTGTGAGGTATTTGTACTTTATTATTTCAATTTCATGCTGCTTTATACTTCTACTCTGCTACAGTTCAGAGGGGAATATTGTACTTTGTAATCCGTTACACTGATCTGACAACTACAGTCACTGTTCAGGCCAATACTGAACTTTAAATTACAAACATTTAGTGGTGGTGGTGGTTTATACCAAACTATGATGTAGTTGTTCACACTTAGAAGAACATTTCATGTATGTGTCATGTACAGTATTTATCAACAAGAACTTTTACTATGATTCTGAACATATTGCATTATTATATAATATTAATTATTAGAATAAATGTCTGCTTACAACTATTGTAGTCTAAACCTTTTATTACTGTAAAAGGTCATGTACAGCTTACAGTACCACGTTTATGTTAGATTAAGGTTTTACATAAAAACATATACTAAGCTTATAAACTTCAAATAAATACAAAATTTAACTGGTGGTTTCCAACTGTTTTGGCTTGTCTTATGTCGTAAAGCCATAAATACTCTTTTTAGACACTTTTTAGATTAGTTGGCAGCAGGTGCATCAAAGAGAAGTGTCACGGAGAAAGAAAGACATTTTTGTAAAGTACTCTGAATCCTTCTTCCACCACTGGCTTTGGATAAAACAACACAATCTTAATGCTTAAATAAGTTAATAGAAGATTTTCACTCAAGTTGAATTAAATAAGAACATCTTCTTTGAACAATTTGCTCCTTTGATAAAGAGCTTCCTTCACGCTGTAGCACATAAAGCCATCAGATCACAGTAATTGAAACTGTGATGCTATAATTCGCTGTGCACATCAGCTGTGTTCCTCCTCCTCCTCCACAATGTGACTGCTGTGCTCTTTTTTCCCCCACAAAATTCAGGATGATCGCTCACTTAAAACCCAAATGTATGACCACTAAAAAAAAAAGCGGCACGAATGGTGCGAGGTTTGACTGCACGGTTTACCAAACAATGATGAACTTCAAGAGCTCGGAAGTGGTTGCGTGGATTCCTCTCAGGCTGCAGAGTAAACACAGATTGGACGGACACAATCTATCTATCTATCTATCTATCTATCAGTTCCTTGCAAACGTGCCCGTGCACACAACAACACACAACACGCTGCTTCCACACTGTGATTAGGGAAACAAAACAAACCCTGCAGAAAAAATAACATACTTTTCTAACGTTCTTTAGGTTTTAGTTGAGGGATGATCAGTGGAGCAGCAGCACACACACACACACACACACACACGTAGACACACACTCCACAGCAGCCCAAAGAGGCATCCAGAGCCCTTCTCCTTAAATGGTCAAAGCTCCCAGGAGTGAAAGAGAGGCTGCTGCTGAAAAAAGACAGGGAACAGAGGGGACGGGAGAAGGAAGGAAGGAGAAGCCCCGAGGATAGAGGAGTTTTCTGAGGGAAAGGCTGAGAGTGACAGTTTGGCTGTGGGAAGTCGGTGTGAGTTGGAGGGATCAGCGGGAGTGTTTCTCTACAGCGCCGGTGGTGGGCTCAGGTAATGTGCAGGCTCCCTGTGGACACCTTGAGACGATCAGCTGCGTGGACTTGTGGGGTCTTAGTGGGTGATGGTTTTAGGTGGACTGGTGCAGCTTCAGCAGGTTCATGTATGTTAGCGTCTCTGCAGCCGTGTCACACTTGTGCAACAAGAGGTGCGTTCTTGGACTTTTTGACAGGCCTGACTTGTAGCAGCCGGGGTGAGTTTCCATTATCTAGTGTTTGTCTGGGAGTCAAACTGTCATCCTTCCTCCTTCTTGACGTGTGATCGTGCATTTTTAAAGTCTGTGGATTTATCTGCTTCCTTCACCTGACTCTACATCTGTCTGTCCATCCATTTCTTTTTCTTTCTCACACTTCCTCAGCTCTATTATCTCAGATTGTGGGTCTGTGCAGCGACCACTTCCTCTGCTGGCCCTGTGCTCCGTGCTTCACACAACCAAATTTTAAACAAATCTGGCAAGAGGGAGCGGGCTTATGTAACAGAGGAGGGGAGGAGGGTGCCGGTCCCCTCGTCTCCCCCGGAGGAAACAGACAACTAGGCCTGGCTGCAATAAGAGGGTTCAAATGGACAAATACATTTTCCTTTAGAGGATAAGTGCATACTGTAAGAACAAGATTTATGTGTCTATGGGGTCTTATGTTGCAGGGCCCGTCTGTGTTTTCAGGCTGGTATGTTCTGTCCTGTTCCCCCCTCCCACCTCCCCAGCAGGAAATAATCTGAGTGATTCAATTACTCTGCAATATTTATCTCAGTCTCATGGTCTGCCGGGGAAACTATCTGCACCATCGAGCCTCCTGCAGTGCAGGCTGGCATCTGCGTTTGGGCTCAGTCATTTTTCAAGAGGCGATAGTTTCTTCTGCCTCTGTCAGCACCGTGTCACAGTCCTGGCTTCAGATGGGTCTCAGACGATCGATACTAAGACAAAAACTATTAGAATTATCAGCGATTTCTTTGTCTAATTATTAAAAAGAAATTAAGATTCATATTTAACCAGTCGTGATAAATGCAGGTGGTTGCAACCAAAGCCTCCCTGAAATCCAGGGGCCATTAGATAATCACATTAGAAATATCTGGTGACTCACCCTCATATTTATATTTGCAGTAGAACCTCGAACTGATCTCTTCTGCTCTTATTTGGTAAATAAGAGCAGGAGAAGCAGAAAGAGATGATGGTTCATATGTTCAGGTATGAGAATCAGATGAAATGAGTGATTCTCAAAAGACACATGTTCCTTCTGTCTCACCAGCAAGAGATGAAATATTCCTAAATGGTGACTCAGCTCAGCAGCGGTGGAGTAAAACAGTGTTAAAACATCTGTACTAAAAGCTGCTGCAGGCTGAGAGCGAGAAGTGAATTTAATCCCGTATGACAGTATTCTCGTAGTCAGGAAATATCCTCGCCGCTCACTGGGAGTCAGTTAAACATCTCATTTCCTCCCCAGTGGCTCACAGCCTTTCTGTCCCTATATGTTCCTGAGAGCTTGTCATGTTTGTGATGAAACTGAACAGCACACCTCATGTTCTGGCCCTGGATCTGTCCTGCGTAAAGTGCATGCCAAACCTCTGAAATAGCCCGTAATTCATCACACCTCCACTCCTCCACACCTACACGCCGTATTCATCAGCGGGCGAATGTGACTACGAGCACAGACACAGACACAGATACACCTGTGCTGGCCATGCATATGGAAATCTTTCTATTTTGGGTGAGACCAAACAAATGGAGGCTACATTAGCATCCAGTCCGCTGACCCCTGACAGCACAGTTTGTGCAGACTGAGCGTGCACTGTGCTCCTGCAGAGGGTTAAATCTGCTCTGCACTCACATTTGCATGAATTTGTTACTGAAAGGGAAGAGCTCAAACAATGGTTCAAACAAGTTGCACACACATACATTTGAACTAAATTAGGTCTTGTTTTCTTTAGTTTAGCGAGACAGGTAACTGCTGCTGGCAAACATCAGCTGAAACGATTGAGAGACATTTGAGGATGTCACATTGAACTATGGGAAACTAAACTAGGATGGATTTTTTTTTTTTTTTTATTATTAAATGAATAATCACAAACATATTCAGCAGAGTAATTAATAATGAAGACAATCAATAATCACTTTGTTTTTGATTTGGGAAAGATTTGAACCTAAGCAGACTGTGACAAACAAAATGTTCTACTAATATGTATTTGTATGGATTATATCATATGTTTGCATTGCACCAAGCTGATGCTCCAGCAACACTGATCATTAATACCAAGAATATATGCATGCACTCTGCTGACTTTGGCTCATATTAGCACCCCGACCTTGATCTTTGGAACAAGATACTTTCAGATTTTGCATTTGCAGTAATTGAGCAGGTATTGTAGTATAGTTATCCATGTTGTCATGCCTGTTGTTCTAATGATACTGACCATCTCTTCCACCTTAAATATAACAAATCCACACTGTTGATTAGCTTTAAGTGAAAACAGTGTCAAGTGAGGATTTCTCCTCTCAGTAATCTTCCACGCTTGTTCCACGTAGCATGTGCTCCTATCAGTGTTCCTTTCATGGTTTAGCTACAAGGCCCTCTGTTTGTTTTACACCGTCCCTCAGGAGCTCATTGCCTCAGTCGGCCCGTGAAAGCAAGTTCCACTGAATGTTTTATAACAGCCCAGTCAGTTTTTCTGCTCAAAACAGTAACTGGCTGATGAAAGTCGCTCTGTGGGAAGAAAAACACGTTCAACTTTGGCTTCACAGGCTTGGTCGTGAGTGGTATTTATTTGCCTTTTTGATTGCTCGTGTTAAATTCTGATTGCATGTTCCTGTTTGTGTGTATATCTCACCACTGAGCATCACTCAGATACAAATGATGAAATTTCTACTCACTACTTCTTGAGTCTAGAAGAATCAAAGTGTTTCACTACCTTCCAAAGCCAAAACACCAAGACATGAGACTTTTGATGCATCTTTTTCTCTTCCATTTTCCCAGTGGAGGAAGTTAAAGTAAATATGTTCACAAACTTAAAGGCGCCCTGTGGCATTTTCTCTTAAACAAACAAAAGTGTACATTGCACTTGAGCTTTTCTATAAACACATTGTGTGCATCCTTCATGTCTAGCAAAGCTGTTGCATGCCGCTCCTTGTATAACATTTGCAGAACTGATTGTGCATGTTATCGCCCCCTGTAGATCAGTGGGATAACGTGAAACCAGCAGCAGGATGTGAATTGCGCACTTGCAAGGGTGCATGTGCGTCTTCATGCAAACAAAACAGGGACCTACTCGCACAAACATTGCTCCATAGCGCTACGAGTGATCAACTCCATAGGGTATATTTAAGTGAATGTGAACATTTTTCATGGCACAAGTGAAGCAAAAATAGATTTCTCTCACTTAAAATGTACTTGTAGATTGATGGCATGGCTGATGGCATGGCTGATTAAATGTTTTCCACTGTAATATTTAAAGTTTACTGTATATCCTGGCTGGAAATGAATGCACTCTTACACTTCTGAGAAATTTAAAGCCATGCAGTTGCGTAATTGGAAAATTCAGTTTCAAGTTAAGTTTTCACTTGTGATCTAACAGCCTGTTGGGAAATTTTGTTTCAAGGAATGAAGCTATATTGGGATTTGTTTATGGTGTGATGGTGTAGTTCTACTGCGTCTTTTTTTAGCTGTGGTATTGAGAAAAGACTTCCTTCAGGGTATGTGAAATTCATTTTCTCAGACAGTGAGATCAGTACCAGTTCAATAACTACCTCCAGTTAAAGAAAAATTTCCCTCAGTATTTACTTATCTAATGCATACATGTGTGGCTTCATGGTCCTGCAGCTCCAGGAGGAGGAGGGGCACTTGCTGCAGGGATCTCCTCCTGAACAAAGTGATCATAACACCAAGGAGTCCTCTGACGCCCCCTGTGCTGCTGAGGGACCTTTTATTTTCCCCCACACTCGCTCACGGCCCTCGCTGCCCCCCGCCATGCCCACACTGCCCGAGGAAGAGGAGGACTCCCCCGAGGAGCTGGACAGTTCCTCCAGCTCTCCAAGTACAGTGAGTGCACACTCCTATATTGTGATTCGAGCAAAATCATGTGAGACCATACACAGAATAATCAATTTGGCCCTGGTGAAGAGAGTCTATCAATGTTGCTACTGAAGCCTGTCCTCAAACAGAAAGTGTCTTCTTTGCCTTCAGAACGCTGCTTCCAGTTAAGCAGATGAAGCATTTAAATAATTTCCTCTTCATCCATCAACATAATTCCACTGATTCCTGAATGTTTCACGAGTCTTTGAAGGAAGCTTGGTCTGTCTTTCACGTTAAATCATCCAGAGCCACCGCTGAGGTTGAACTCACTGAGATCAGTTCAGGCTGTAGACTTCAGTTCCCTGAGGCAAATTTGTGATTTGTGGTTTTGGGCTAAAAACAGACTCGACTTTGAGATTTTAAAAATTATTGCTTGATGATCATGACATATTCTGGGATCATCAGATTGGTTCTAATAAGATCTGGCAACCCCAGTGGGAGCAAGTACTCCTTTGTTCAAATTTAAAGGGTTATTTCACACAAATTACATTTAATTATTTGATTATACATTTGTTTTCACATTTTCTCATTTGCCCACAGTGCCGTCTGTCCTTGCAGATAGTTAAATTGTTATTAGTTAGACTATCAACAGGTTTATGCAGGGTTTTGTTTTTGTCCTGCTGTTACCTCACTATAGTGGGGCTGAATGCAACTTTGTGCTCTGAAAAATTCCATTTGAAAAACTTGATACAAACATGCCTTGTTGAAAACAAAGTCCTGATTATTTCATAGTTCACAAACCTCACTGTCAAAGACATTATTTTCTCTTGAAAGTTGTCTGGATATGGAATCTGGATAGGGAGACTGTTTCTACAAAGACATGTTTCTGTTGAAATTCTTAAATGTCATATTTAACACTTTGAGCACCAGAAACCTTTGTACTAGACAGGCAGCAGAGATTTTAGACCAAAACTACCTGCATGATACCAGCTGGAGTAAATGGAAAAGTCTTTTTGCCATTTGGGTGAACTGACCCTTTAAAGCTATGAACTTCCCCAAGATTCAGACTCAGAATTTGATTCATCAAACATTCTGCAGACAGCAAAGTGTTAAACTGTCTGAGAACACAGTCTTCCGCTGCAGTCGCTCATCAACACACAGGATAGATAAGACTGCAGAATGTAATGAAGCTGTGTAATCTAATCTTCGGGGCATATGTCAACACTATAAAAGTATCCACCTTTATTACAGCACATCTGTGGCCTTTGTGCAGCATTAGTATCAGAGGGAACCCTTTTATTAGGATTCTAGTGCAAAGATAAGTTCTGAGAGGAGCTTTTAGGGAGTTAGTGTTGATTTCAGTCTGACTTTATTTGCATATTTACCTTTGATGGTTGGATTTGGGATTTATTGAAACAGGAATTTATGAATACATGAAGTTGAGTTTACTTGTCAGTAGCAGCACAATGTAGCCTGTGGAAATAGTGGAATGATGTGTTCTGGCTCTGGACAAACAGCCTGCATTATAAACTGGAGGTGTGGGGTTTAAAAGAAGTGGATCTAGCTTTTTTTTTTTTTTTAACTTGATCTATACGAGAGACGAAAAGTAGTCTTATGTCTCAGCCTCTGCAGCTTTGATTCACACCTGTCTTTTAATCTGTCTCTCATGAGTTCCCCAACTTTATGGAATTGTACTCATAAAATCACTGGAGTGCTGCAAAACAGATTTATGATGATGTTTACATTCAGAATAACTGAGTGTCGATTTGTTTTTGTCTCTTGGGAATATTCACACTCCTTTTGTGTCTCTAGTATGACAAATGACTGATTCTTAAGAATTTGACACCACAGAGCAAAAAGTTGATTCTACAGCCCTAATATTCTTCAAATGTTTTCCAGTTAAATTCTGACTTTATATCAAAATCTGTTAAGTAAAAGCATGTGTATTGCAGCTGTGCCAGTTTTGACACTGTTTTTTTTTTTTCACAGTCTACACCAAGTGAAAGTCGAGCTGTCATAATGACTGCCCCCACTATCGTCTACCCACAGCAGGCCACTATTGTCCAACAAGACGGACGTCCCCTCGAGCAGGCCAGGTAATCGTCCACAATCTCCAACACTGAGTGACTGTAAACAGGGACCGTGTGTCTGAATCAGTAATTATTTATTTCTCAGGCCACACAGTCCCAGAGCTCGCCTGGCCAGGAACTCGTCTGGAGGATCCATCACAACAGTCGGTGGGTAAACCAACTCTCTCACACACACACACACACAGTCCACGAACATTCACAGCATTTCGACTAATTTTGGTCATCTGTGTCCTGGGAGATGAATCTGTCCACGTGTCCTCCCACATGCCTAAAATGCTTTTGCTGCTTTGATTACTCTTGTTTAGCTTGTTGCTCTTTTCTGAGGAGAGGGGGAGATCAAAACATCTTCAACTTGGCCAAACAACATTACCTGATTTACTGGCTGACATCCATCTGTGAATTACTCCTTGGCATGAGACTTTGTACTGAGGAATTCCACTTAAATATCTTCTTCAAATGACTCCAGTCCAAAAGCACTCACAGACTTTGTTAACTTCTTGTGCTTAAATATTTCTTACTAAATGTACTGAAATATATGGATTTAAAGCTGATAAACATTGTCTTTAACTGCATTTTGTTTTTGCTTTTCTGTGTGTGTGTGCATGTGTGTTTTGTCTTTCTCAGACAGCACAGGTAATGTGATCGACCTGGTGAAAGATCAGCTGCCAGAGCTGCAGCTCTCTGAGGAGGATCGACAGAAGAACCTGGAGCTGCTCGAACAGGCCAAGAAGGTCAGCGACCGCTTCCTGACACGTCGCGGCCGCCGTTCCACCGGCAGCCTCACCGAGTCGCCCACAGGTAGTGAGAGCACAAACACACACACATAAACATTGGACATAGTCATTTTATTAAGAATGAGTGGATTAATAAGAAGTTTTATGTTGTCTTAGTTTCTGAGCTTGCCCTGCTAAACTCGTATCCCTATAATCGGATTTAGTTTGTTAAGAAAGGATCAAAAGTCACACTGGACTCAATTAGGTATTAATTCATTTAAGTTTGAATCACAAATGTTTTTTTCCATAGGTCTTTCTCCAACTCCAACTCCATCATCCTCACCCTGTTCATCGAGAAGCAGCTCACTGACTGTGGCTCCTCAGACTGGTAATGTTCTTCATTCTTTTTGTCTTGATTCTTTGACACTATAGAAAGCAACCAATTATTTATTTATCACTTTTCTACTCTGTTTTCCTATTATTTCAGTTTGCAAGACTGATTTTGTTGCTTGTTTTCTGTTCTTTTGACTGTAGGACAGACAGAGGCAACCCATGTCAGCTCACAGTCAGTCGGGCAGGTAAAGATATTATTGTTATTAAAAAAAACAGCATTTACCGCAGATATTTTTTGATGCGTGCACATTTTGCACAATTAAAACTTTATTTTATTTTCCTTTTTATTGTGTATTTTAAATGTGGCTTGTGTGTAAAGCAGTTTGCCTCTGTGCAACAATGTCTCTACAAATAGAAACATGACAAACTGTAAGGTGCTACAAATTGTAAACACACCATTCAATAATGTACCTTTAACCACTTAAAATCGCCCCTGCCTGATTAAAATGATCAATGACTCAAAACTTCTTGGTCCGTGTAATATTTCAGCAAAGATTTGCTATGTCGCCCTCTCTTGCAGCATCTGGAGGTTCCTTCGGTGCGAGAACAACATGACTCCACAGCTCAGGATCAGGAGGTCAGATTAACAGATTCACTCACTGCATGTTCCCCTCACAATAAACTGCAATGTCTTTGGTGATCCTTTGGCTTTTCCTCTAGCGCCATCATGTTGTCAAAATTGTAATTTGTCCAGTACAATACAGTCAACATCAGTTTAATCCAGTGAAGGTGCTGACAGTGTGCGAGAGTTTACTACTTTGTTTATCATTACAAATATGGAATAGTAATTCAAATGCTACAGGTTTATTAACACAGTAGGAAAGGTAAATGTATTAACAACAGTCATTATCATGTTAACTTCAGGGCAACAGACTGTTGGTGGATTGGAAGCCCACCGAGAAGAGGAAAGTGTCCTCTGGGACTCTGACACCCCGCTTTGCTGTTCAGAAGGACAACTGTGATCCTGCTCGACCCAAGAGTCCTTCAGCAGTCAGTAAAGGGGATGAGGGAGCCAGTCCAGGCCGAAACTCCAACCAGGTTCCAGCCACAGGGGTGGCCAAGCCCGTCCCCCGGCCCCCTACTCAACAGGCCCCTTGTACAGCAGAGATCAAGACAATCGGGGCCTTCCCTCCACTAATGAGAGCTGTTTCCTGGGACGCTGTAGGCAGCCTCAATTCTAGAAATGGAGCCCCGAGTTTCCCTCCCACACCGGAGGATACCTTCTCAGACAAGCCCAGGGATGCTGTCTTCAAGTCCTCAGGGTACAAGGACCTCCCCACCCAGCCAGGGAGTGTGCATAAACTGTCTAAATTCAAAGAGGTAAAGTGCTTGATCAGCAGATTAAATGTTACTGTCATTATTGTCAAATGCCTTTTCTGCAGAAAATGCTTTGTTCTCATGCCTGCATTTGTGTTTACAGGAGCACAAGCTGATGCGTAACCAAAGCATTGTGGGATCCAAGTTACCAGACTTGAGTGAAGTTGCTGAACAGGAAAAGGGTAACAGTCCTTGTTTGCCCTCTTGTCCCTGTAAGACAGAGAGTAGAGCAGCACATTCAGCAATGTCGCCAAGGGTGTGCACTTCCTGAATCTCAGGGAAAATCTGTTCCAGTCAGAAAATGATGATGATCTGTTTTTTTCCTCTGTGCCACCCATTTACTGGCAACCGCCTGACAGAAATGAATGCTATTTTCATTTTCCATCAGCAGATGGCATGATTGTTAAGTCATGTGAGCCAAAGACCACCTGTGGATGATGAAATGGGGAAATGAGTTTATGTATTTTGTGTTTTGTTTGGGAAAGAGACAGAGCTTGACTTGAGATTTGGACTTGAGTCACACTGCAGTTGCAAAAATTAGGGCTTGAGACTTTGCTTGGACTTAGTTGACAGCCTAAAGACTTTTGCTGTCTAGAGTAACTGACATTGCTGAATCAGTTCTATATCTGTGTGACTCATGTTTACTTGTGCTACCATTTCAGTATTTGTCATTATCCTGTGGTTGCCACCTGTGGGCAGAGTGGCTGCTGTCCAGGAAAAGTTACATGGTCACTTAAAAGACTTCAAAGTGCGGTTTTATATAATCCTGAGCAAAAGCACTTGAGACTCGACTGAGTCAAAACTTCTGTGGAAAAGGTCATTCTCTTCAGGTCTGATTTTAGCAACCACGTATCTGCAGGTCCTCCACCCTCGTCAAACTCGGCCAGCAGTGAGGAGGCGCGGGAGAAGCCTGACGCCATGCCAAACATTTCAGATGTGATGCTGAGAAAACTCAAACTTCACCGAGGTCTGCCGGGCTGGTGTGTAACAAACCAACTGCTGTTTCAGTTAACTTAAACCGTTGGCCTTGTTTGTCCTCCCTGATTCAGAAATAACCCTTCTTACATCTTAATTTTTTTTTACAAATACTGTATGTACATTACTTACCATACTAACAGTTCCTCTTTGGTTTCGTTCCAGTGCACCCCCACTCACAGAAAAAGAAGTTGAGGTTGGTATCTGATCTATAGAGGTTTTTGGGTCATTTTCACACATTATTTCTGCTAAAAATAAAGATATAAAGTCCCATTCATGATGGATTGATAGTTGAGTACTATGTCCATGCATTTTTGCTTTGTTCGTGCTCGTCTGCAATTTAAATTAATAGTTTGATCATTTGAGAGATACACTTATTGGTGCAGGTGCTGGTAGGTGGATTTGTCAGGTTTGCTGTTTCCCCGTTTTCAGTCTTTATGCTAAGCTAAGCTAACTGGCTGGTAGCTTAATATTTACTGCGTCATTAGAGCGATATCCATCTTCTCTGCAAGAAAGCTAAACTATAACGTTTCCATTATGATAAACTATTCCTTTAATAAGTGAACATTTTAAAAATCACTTCGGTTTGATATGAAAGCCTCATTAGTAGTAAGTGACTCAACTTATTTACAAATACAGTTATTTACTATTTGGACAAAAAGTAAATAGCCTTCATGCCATGTTCTTCTTCCTAAACAAAACATATTCTGCTCAACATTCTCGTTCCTGCCTTCAAAACACTCCACAGCCATTGACCGTGCACAAGTCATGTTACAGTGGGTCATAAAATTGACCCACTAACAGTAATCTGTTTACTTTGAGCCGTGAATTGTGTTCAAACACAGTTTCAAACAGTGCAGCCATATGTTTTGTTCCATCACTGCTGAACATTTGCCACGTGTTGCCCTGTGTTTATAAGAACCTGTTTTGTTACCAAAGTAGTTAATTACACTGTCATAAAAATTGGCTGCCTGGATTTGGCGTCGTTCTGTCAACAGGAAAGTGTTTTCTGTTCCTGATCAGGCCGAAGAGACCGAAGAGTGATTTCCTGTGGAGAAAACGCAAACATTAGTGACGCTGTCAGGCCCGAGCCGTGGCCCCTCTCGCCGCTCCCTCGGGTACGCGTCTGCATCAGGACAGTCAGAGGTCATATATTTCCTCTCAGCCGTGGCCCGTGTATGTTGGAAAACTGCGTCGACTGACTTTGATCAACACGGCCAAACATCGGGAGGTCAAATGTCGGAATCGCAGCTTGTTCCCCGTGTTGATCTCAGGGCTGCTTGATTCTCCCTCACGCTAACCAATAAAAACGCATATTAGTATTATGTAAAGAAGCACAGTGACTCTTATTTGTGCGTGCTGTACTGTGGGAGAGTTTTCTATGGATTCCTCTGAATTATTCCACTGTGTTGGCTTGTTGCCATCACCAGCAGCTTATCTGTATTTAATGAGCTGTTTAATGTGCCATTCTGAGTGTTATATTGCAGCAACTTCCTCCCCACAGAATGCATTTGTCCAGCTGTCTCTGGCATTTCGTAATGACAACTACACTCTGGAGATGCGGCTCAAACAGGCGGAGAGGGAGAGGAACCTGACTGAGGAAGACACAGAGAAAGAACTGGAGGAGTTCAAAGGAGCACTGAAGGTCAGTCCTCGAAAACAGCAGCTGATATTAGATTAAGTCACCAGAAAAGGAGAACTCCCTCTGGCTCTGAAGTGCTCGTCGATCTGCTTAATGTTTCCTGGAAGTGGCCCACAGTAAATATTTATCTTGTCCGAGTCCAATCCCAGGTACAGAAGGGACATTGATGTACACTTTGTTTGCCTGAGAGAGTTGTAAAAAGATGTTGTTGTGTTTCTTGCAGATGACTTCACCGCAGTGGCAGAACCTGGAGCAGCGCGAGGCCTACCAGCGCCTCATAGAGACGGTGGCGGTGCTGCACCGACTGGCCACGCGACTCTCCAGCAGAGCGGAGATAGTTGGAGCAGTTCGACAGGTGCAGTTGTGCAAACGCGTGCGGGCGACAGCGCAAACAGAGAAAATGCAGGACAGCAAGAGAACGCTGCTCTGTCTATCTTGTTGTTTAAAATGCACTGTCTTCTTCAGGATGTCTCTGCGCCGCTGGAATGTCTGGCAGCTTTTTAAAAATCATGCTGAAGATTTTTATCTGATGTCATGGCTGACCTCCTGCTGCCCAAAGCAAACATCAGTTGGAAAGCAAACTTGCTGCTTCTGCAATACAAAGATCTTTAGCTATTTATAACCCCAAACCACTGCAGCCTTTTTCTTTGAACTGCTGCACTTCTGTTAATAATACATCTAATGATAAGGCTCCATCAGTGGCACAGAAATTGCTGCTCCTGTAGCATTGTTGAATCAGTTAACTGACTTTCAGTTTCTTCTTCAGTTTTTTCTTGACAGCTATGTCTCATGCCATTCATATTTTGTTTAAGCTGCTTCATACAGTTTGTGTTTACTGCAAATAATAACTCAGGTTTGTGGTGTCCTTGGTTTCACAGTATCACTGCTCTCATCAACCCTGTATCTGTTTTTAGCAAAAACCTTTGATAAGCCCACTGTACGACAAACTTAGCAATAGCTGGTGAAGACGATTGAGCATTTCGTAAGCTAAAGAGACAGATATTCTTTCTCAGGCGTTGGGGGAGGCCAAACCATGAAAAGAGAATAAGCCAGTTAGTATTTGCCAGTCAAATGGCCAAAAACACTGACTGTGCATCTGTCAGCTTGTTTTCTAGCTTGTCTGTCCCCTGTCCACATAGGTTTGGTTGTGTTTTTTGAAACATTTGTTGAAACCCTCTCTGCTGCAGTCTTATACTGGCTGTCTTTTCATTGTGCAACAGGAGAAACGTATGAACAAGGCCACTGAGGTCATGATGCAATATGTAGAAAATCTGAAGAGGACATATGAGAAGGACCATGCAGAGCTGATGGAGTTTAAGAAGCTGGCCAACCAGAACTCCAATCGCTGTTATGGAGGCTCTGTGGACACTGGAGGTACGACTACATGTTCATCAAAATGCAGAGATTAAAACTCTGACCCAACCTGACATTACATTTTTCCTGAAGGGTTTCATGCTTGTAAATGGAAAATATTTTAAAACTTTATTTATCCAGTCAAGGGTTTGATGAAATATTAGCGTCACTGCAGCTTTGGGAACAACACCGGCATGAAATTAATGGTTTCCGTGCTCATGTGAGGCTGTATTCTTTGTTTCTGCGTCTGTCTTTATAAAGATGATGGAGTTCCACGGCCATCAAGATCAATGTCCCTCACCCTTGGAAAGGTAAGTAGTTAAACTAAATTATGTTTTTAATACTATTAAATTACAAGAACTCTTTTGATCATTTGTCAGTCGTTGAATGTCTTTGTATCTCGGACTGCTAATTAACGCTAAAGACAAAGTACAGCTGAGGAATTTCATTAGTTTGAAAAATGTAACCTGATGATGGCATTAGATGAAAAGTCAGTGGTTTAAAGTTTTGATAGTCATCCTGAAGGGAGCATGAATGTGTGCAGCAAATTTCATAGCCATCCATCTAACACTTGGTGAGACATTTCACCCATTCCTCTGGGGACCATGAATGTCTGCACAGATAGAGATTATTCAGTCTGGTGGTGGTGACTGACAGACCAACATTGCTATGTCTTGCATGGTTAAACTGTTCACATGCTGTACTGGTTTCTTGTTAATGAAATTGTCTCTTTCAGTGACATCATCAGGCCTTTGTTGTGGTAAACGTTCAAAACATCCCTGATTTTGTAATTTTCCATTCTAACCTCGGAGTCTGTTCTGTCTCCTCTTCAGGCTCTACCCAGGCGCAGGGTGAGCGTCGCAGTGGTGCCTAAGTTTAACCTCCTGAACATCCCGGGTCAGATTCCAGCCACAGCTGGACCGGGTCCGGGCCCCAACGCAGGACCCACCTCTGGTGCTGCTCTTCCTGTCCTGGTAGGTCTTCCTGTCCTGTCAGGAAATGATGCGGAATGACATATCAAGCATTTATTGAAGTGACACCCATTCTCTCAGATTGACTGCAATGAATGAAATAGTTCACTTTTAGGACACCAATCACTGTTTTTCAAATGTTACCTGATAAGTTTCAGGTTTTTCTTTTCATTTGTCAATGGATAAATAGTGTTTTAGAAAGTAAGTCCTCAGTCTCATATTGCTGTACTGTGCATTTACTGGTTATAAGTAATGAATTCTGCTCAAAGTCGTATCTATATTAATTGTCATTGGTCGCTAGTAACTAAGTGCATTTACTCAAGTACTGTTCTTGAGTATAAATTTGTGTACTTTAGTATTCAGTATAATGCTTTATACATATATCACTGCTTTCAAATGGATTTTTTTAAAATTCACAACATTTATCACAAAGTTGCCAACTGCCGACTGAAGACTGATAATCATATGATTAGGTTATTAAATACAGTATACAAAAAGCAATGTCTAGCTGGGGTCTCTAGTCATGTTTCAGATGTTTATAACTTGTTAGTCGTTCCACCAAAGAGGTGTTACCTCTAAAATTCTCTGATGGTCTCATTTGAATAACTGTTATCATGTCATACTCATCCAATATTTCATAATAAAAGCAAAAATCAGACAAAAGTCCAAAATGTGAATACAAAATTGTGTTACTGAACTTTGAGTTTTCCTTTTTTACCTCCCATTAATCCTCTCACAACCCTTTAGATTCTGACCCTTTGGAGAGGCCTGACCCAAACAAACAGAACTGTATATAAAGTAGTTAAAACCAGCTCAACCTCAATCGACCACAAAAGTAAAATACTGCTACACATTGATGCATCAGCATTTAACAATCATTAACAATCTAATAACGTATAATAATAATTTTACTTTTGATATTTAAGTGCATTTAGCTCATAATAGTTCTAATTCTGTACTTTCACTTAAGTAGGATTTTAAATGCAGGACTTTTATTGTTAGAACAATAATATTCAACACTCTCCTCTTTAGTGTGAAGCGAATGATGTGAAAAGCAGCACTCCCACAGAGGCGACACAACCAGCAGCAGAATGGTATGTTTCATGTACGCACACACACACACACACACTCACACTCACACACTCAACTGAATGTACAGTATGTACACATACCATTGCTTGATTCCCAAGGTCACCACACAGTCCTTGAAACAATGGGCTGAGACAAACCTGAACTTGTAATCATTCTTATCAAAAGGGTTTTGTGCTGCAGTGGGACCTTTGGTGTGTTTGTGTGACCTTCAGGATGTGTCTTACAGTCCAGAAAAAGCCCCAGTGCGGTGAAAATGTCCCTGAAAGTATAAAAAATAATCAAACCCTGCCGCAGTTGATGGATATGCTGTCCTGAGTCGTAATCTAAACATTTGTGCAAGAGTCTGACAAAGTCCAGGCACCAGGCTCCAATCATATCCTGGTTATAAAGTGAGCCAAAGTGGAGCTATCAAGTGTCTGAGCTAGATGTTCTGCGAGGAGACGAGAATAGCAGTAACAAATGTGCAAAGTGCCAGCTCCACTTTTTCTGTTCGTGCTCACCATGCCTGCGATGGTGTCTGTAATGCACACCACCCCTCAGCCGGAGCTGCAGTCTGTCCATTATAAGACAAGGCCACGGTGTTGTGATGTGGTGGTGTCCAAGGCTGATTGTTCTCTCCCATCTGAAACAATGCAGTGGAAAGAGTGCGTCGGAGCAGGAAAGCGAGCCAGCCAAGCCTTCAGTCAACTTAGAGGAGATCAGAGCCGAGATCAGAGCCGAGATCAAGGCTAAGATCGAGGAGGAGGCTTATAATAAAGGGTGAGGCCTTCTCTTGACTACGCACAAACACACACTTTACTGAATGATGAGAAGTGTTGTTGCTCGTCATAAATCACCGCTTTTATGGGAGCCATCAGTTATGCTGTTGTACAGGTGCATTTTCTCATGTATATAATGTTAAGCATACAGAGACATTTACAGTGGTGATAATAAATTCTACATTCTTAGTTACTGCCTGATGATAGGACATCAGTATTTCAGGCATTTTATTACTGTATATATTTAGAGCTTGCTGGTAAATTTGAACTTTTCAAAAACAGCTACCAAGAGGGACTGAAGCAAAGTAAGGTGATCCAGGAGGAGAAGAAGCATGAAGAGGAAAGCGCTGCAGAGAAACTGCTGGAATTGAAAAATAAGGATGAAGAGAGTGGAAAGAAGATAAATACAAGCAGGTACAGCAGGTTTTTTATTGTTATTTGGCAGCATTGACATAAACAGACCGAATGATCAGCCTTCAAGTTCCGTTCAAAATGCAATGATATAAAACTAAAAATGTACCTGAAGCTCATCTACACCATGAGAGTATACTATAATAAGCCCTGACTCTATGTGGTCCACCTCAAACTTTCAGTTCAGTTCAATTAGTAGTTCAAATACATCAAGAGCTTCTTCTGACAAAACTAATTTGACTGTAGAAATGTAAATTGCATTGATCAGAATTTATATGAATCCTCCAAATTTTAGATTTTGTCATATTTTGCACATCTGTTAGACTAAATATACTTGCAGAAAGATGGATGTTCATGATCTCACATTTTGTAGGGAAAAAAACACATTCAAAAATCATTTGTGGCCTATTGGTAAATAAGGATATTGATGATCACTTAAAGACACTTTTTTCATACTTTAAAATTTGTTAGAAAATTGACTGACATAGATATAACAAACATTATAAATTACAGTCTTTATGTAGCTCTACATAATTTGTGTATGATTATCCACGAATGGTAAAGCATACAACAAAAAGAAGATGTTGAAATCTGTCATTTAAAGACATTCCCATCATTGTATTTGAATATACATATAAAACTGTTGACAGCAATGAAAATATCAGCTCTGTACTGCATGAGGTCATTGTTTTCACAGGAGGATGGAGGAGGTCCTGCTTCTTCTCGGTCGGTTTCGTCCCAAGATTTCCTTGAATCGGCGAGTTCTCTGGCTCGCCCTGACACTGTTTGTGGTGATGTGTCTGGTTATCAGTATTGTTACATTCTTCAGCGGCTACTACAACAGACGGGAGGACACGTAAGCACAGAGGGACTTTGGGCGAGACGAAACGAAGATCTTTGGACTAAGCGTAGCGGCACAACCAAAGAACCCCAGAACAGAATAACAGAGACGGCAGTCGACATCTGTCCCTGTCAGTTTACCATATCACCACACTCGGACTCACTTGAATCCATGACCCTGACTCTCCAGGGCCAAAGACGTTTTGGGAGGCTTTATGGATGATGTTGCCTTTAGCAGCATTAAATTATAATTTTGTTTGGATTGAAAAATTGAGATTGTTTGCTGCAGTGAGAAAAAATATCATTTCTGATTAGGGACCAAATATATAGTGTGATGAAGTATATATACTGTATATTTAAATTAGGTGCATACGTAATGATAGGATCTGGTTTGGGTACTTTTTGATGATGGCACTTTTCAGTAGAAAAAGTGTATATTTATCTACACTCTAATGTTAAAGTAGAATCTCTCAGGTCCAGTAGATAATAAAGCCTTTGAGAGATTTCGAAGTCATATTTAAAGATATAGAAAACAAAGGAATGATTTTATTTTTTGTTTAATTTCTATAATGTGTATTTAAAGACTTTAAACTATAAGCACATTCCAAAGTAGTTCCTTAAGTGCAATATTTTGCAGTTGACGGTTTGTGCCATTTTGGATTGTGTCTTCAGAGCACTGAGATTTTCTTCTTTGTATGAGAGCACTGTTTAGATGGTATGAAGTTTATTTTTATCTTCTTTGCACATGTGTTGTTTGTTCTCTGTGGGTTTTATGCTCTGCCACTTCACCTTGAAATAAAGGTGCCTGAAAACATATTGTAGTTATTTCCATTGAGATAATAATAATGCAACACCTTTTCTAACATACAACATATAGGACTTACTGCAACAGCTGATTTTTTTGGGCGACTGGGGGCAACAGAAACAGATTTTCAACACAACATTGATATATTGTCACCTTTTAAGTTGATATAGTGAACAAAAACACATCCAGCAGTTACAGAGCAACATTCATTTTGTGTCATGTTTGTTGTCATTTTCTTGTTCACCAATGTGCCTGTTCTCACTTTCCACACATCAAAATTCCATCATATTCTCATTGGAATCAATTAACACAGGAAACCGTTAAGTGTAATGTAATGTAAATTAAATGGGGTCACACAAACCCCAAGCTTCAGAGGATTTAAAGACCTGGAGCTCCAGGTTGTCATTCATTATGCCCACAGACCTCACTGACTCCTCACATCTGACAAAAACACTGCTGCATGTTCGTCAGCGCTCTCTGCGTCATTTCCTGCCGTCGGGGCTTGTGCAGAGATGTTTTTGTGGAAGTGGGATGTCGTCCTGTGCCAAAGGCTCATCAGAGGATACCAAAGATCATAAGCATGTTCACGATTGAGTAATGCCCCGTGGGAGGAAATCATTTGGACAGAGTGCCCAGTTTCAGATGTCAGTAACAGTCCAAATCACTCTATGAGGACGCGATCACATGTAACATCATTCTTTATTAAGTGTTATACTAGATCTTTATATTGAAGAGTATCGTGAGCTGTGCAATCACTTAAATCCAACAAATGTTTTGCTTATGTACTTAACTAAAAAGCATTTGTTAAAGTCAAAGAATATTTCTGTTTAAATCATGATTTTATTATTCCTGGAACATGAATTCAGTGCACTTTGCCTCCTGTTGACATATTGGATTTATCTTTTCCTCCTGGGCCCTGCTCCTAGGACACATGATGGATCTTGACCTGACCTGTGTCCAGTACTTCCCTCTTCCTTTTCCTTTACTTTCTGACAATGACACAGTCCACACACCCCGGTGAAGAGAATCACCTCTATTTAACCCTGTCATTTGGCTCACAGTCACATAAAGCGTGCAGTACTTTGTCATTGCCGGCACTCACCTGACTCTACTCTGACCAGTCTTGAACATGATCTGGCTTTGCATCACTTCAGTGTTGTCAGTTACTCTGGTTATCTGTGATCAAGATATTGACACAAGCCACATCAGAGGTAGGTAATTTGTTCATATGTTAAATATTCTATTTTGTGTCTGTATGAAAAAAAGGAGAATTTGTTATTTCATTTTACAGGGTTTCATCATATTTACTGCTTCTACAAACATAGTAAATCTGTAAAGGTTTTATATGCTGTTTCCAGTTTTCCCAGCAGTGAACCAAAGTATTGCTGGAGTTTTCCAGGTCAGCTACTTAAATGGCCTCGACCAGCCTCAGTATGCCTTCAATGCCTCTGAAGCTCGGAGGCTCTGCTTGTCCCTTGGAGTGGACATTGCCTCAAAAGCACAAGTACAGGAAGCTCTCACCCGAGGCTTAGAAACGTGCAGGTAAGATCAGAGGAGTAATCCACCAGATCACCTGAGTGATCTCAGTGCAGTTGAATGAAAAGTGCCTGATGGTATGTCTTGTTTTGTTTTATTCAGGTTTGGATGGATTGATGAACATTTTGCAGTCATTCCCCGCAACAAGGCCCTTTCTATTTGTGGCCAAAATCAGACGGGCTTGGTGACATGGCGAGCCTCTGTTACACAGAAGTTTGATGTGTTTTGTTTTAATGAATCAGGTATGACATTTTTTTTGATGCACATTAAGAATAAGCAGTTATTTAAAGATATGCATGCTATGTTTAACAGCCCAGGCTTCTTGTTCTTTAAACCAAATGATCTAATTGAAAGTTGACATACATCAGAAGGTATTTACTCAGATTACTGTAAATGAATGCTCTGGAGATGGGCTGTGTTAACAATTTATTGCATTTACATTTGGATTGAATTTGGATTCAGCTGCATTTTAAGTGTATTCTATATTTTTTTTGCAGAGATCTCTACTCCAAAATTTATGAGAAATTTTGGAGGAGTGTTATGTTTACTTTGCATGATTTTTAAATAAATAAAATAAATATGTACCATTACTGCCAGAAACCCATTCAGTAAAGAGGCATGCAAATGGGAGGCAGATACAATATTTCCCTCAGTAACAGAGCTAAACAAATCACAAATAATATGATTGATACAAAGATACATTTATCAAATGACATGCACCTGAAATAGCACCTTTCTAATCTTGATGTGCATGCACAGATGCAGCAGCACAATTGAAGGATGCAACAACAGATAGCCCAACTCAGTCTCCCTCTGAGACAGTGAACTCCACCCAGACCATGAACTCCACCCTTCACCCTTCTTCTTCATCAGCTCCTGAAACCGTGGACAGTGAGGCAGAACCAGCCCGGTTTGTGGGCAGGGCACAAGGCTCTGCTGGAGGTATGAGAAATGTATCCATAACAGAGTTAATCCCTGTTGGAACTTTTTGTCATATTCAGTTCAGATTGTACAGAAAACACAGTGCAACAAGTAAAAACATATAACAGTTACAAAATAAAAAGTGTGTGTGATTTTTGTTTCATTTGACTCGTCTTTTTCCTTCCATGTTTTATTGTTGCAGCAACAGCTGTACTCATCACCTCAACTTGTGCCCTTCTCCTTCTTGCAATAATCATCCTTCTATACATAAAAATGTGAGTGGTTCATCATATGAAAGTATTATATTTAACATTGAAGTGTATGAACTGTGGGAAAACTGATAAGACATAGCATCTCTTTTTCATGTTAAATTCCAGGCACTGCATATGAAATCACGTTTGTCCTTTTGTTATTTCTACATCTGTTAGTGCACAGTATGATTTGTTTCTCTCTCTCTGAGAAAAGGAGAAGGAGGCGCAGTCGGAGCTCTGACATGAAGCAGCAGGAAGAGTATATCCAGACAGAGGAGTGGACGTGTGAGAAGACTATAAAGGAAACCAAGAGAGCTGATGAGGAAGATGAGAGGACAGAAGTGGGCGACAGTGCACGTTAAACATTTTTCTGATGAGCAGCACTCTATGAACAACTACTGAGTAATATTCTTTTTAAGGACAAAGACGTGTCCCTTGTTGTGTGTGAGAGTAATGTAACAGAATGGCTGTAAAGTACATTTATTTTTCTATGTGTTATATGTGTCTGTAAGTATTTTCTGTCATCTCCTGGTATTAAATGGTGCAGTTTAGCCACTAGATGTCAGTGCTTGCAAGACAATCATTGTGGAGACTGAAGACTCTTTATTATTTCAACATACTGTTTGAAGCTTCAGATAATGAACATAAATGCAACATTTCTACAACAAGTTCAAGCACTTTTTAAAAGGCATATGTCACTTTGAAATTAGGTTTCTCCCAAATATTTCAGTATATATGGATCTTTCCAAAAACTCACCGAAACCTCTTTGAAACAAGCTACTTAAGGGAGTGACAGAAGGAATGTCTTAGACATCGTTCATGTCTTAACATTGTGCAAAGCTCTCTCAACCATAAGTGTTCTTATGTCTGTTGTACAGTGTATACAGTAAATGAAAAACTTCAAGTTTAAGACATACCCCCATCACAAAATGGAGTGTAAGGTACAACTGTTTATACATAGTGGGTTTGTGTAATGACAAGAGTGTGAGTTTACTTCACACACGTATGGCTCTCCACAGGTTTTATCTAAACCTTTGAGAGCCAAAGTGCCATCAATCATCCAGCCATTCAAGGCATGCATCTTCACTTTACCAAATTCCTCTGCTATCAACTTGTGAGCAGCTAAGCATTGCTTCTTAATGGACAGGATATTTTATTTTCATTTAATCATCACAGTCACTCACTGGCCTGTAAATGGTGATTACTGGGAGCTCAGCATGCTTGGAATCTGGTTAATGTGAGGTCCATTTTATTCACTCATAGCGTCAGACTTCACTGCATCGACTATGAAGCTAAGTTCATTGCACAGTGTCTCGTGTCTGTAGGCCATGCGGATCTGGGCGACATTGGTCCGTCGGATATCGTTCCCTTCTGGTCCATCTTTCAGATAGTTCACTCCTAAGAAGTGCTTTTTATCCTGTAAACAAACAATAAAAGACATTGTTGGGAGACAGGTGGGATGTTGATTAAATGTAATGGAGATTTGGCCTAGTAAGTTAAAGGAGGAGTGAAAGTGTGACTGGACCTGGTGAGACAGTCCACTCTGCAGCACACTGTTCCTGGCTATCTCACACACATCACAGGTGCTGAGCTTCCACAGCTGAGCTGCGATGGCATACTCTTCCATCAATGGTTCCTAGAATCAGGACACACAAACAATGGGTAAGAATTATTAACACTGAAGAACTGAATCCATCTAAGGTACACTGCAATACTATGTTTGGTAGGAACATTTAAACTAAGATTCAGACATACTGAACAGAAACACTGTATTTCCTGTGTATTTGTTTGTTCACCTTGGTGTAGTGGAACTGCATTGGATCGTCTGTGGACAGGGACACACACAGGCCTTTGTGCAGGAACTCTCGCAGAGGATTTTTGGAGTATTCCAGGAACAGGCTGTTGTTGCTGAGTGGAGACATTGCAATGGGCACCTGGGCCAGGTAGTACAGGTACTGCAGCACAGGGCTCTGAAGGAACATGAAGTTTAATAAAATAAATACTGCTCTGGCACGCAGATAATACACACAGATACAGTACACAGAGCTCAGCCACTGTTTGATCTACATACAGTATGAATCTCCTTACATAAATGCCTTTTCAGCTTTACACTGTGCAGTTTAGGTTGTAGTCAGTGAGTCATCATTTTTTTCTTTATTCAGGACCCACTTTGTTTGTCTGTTTTTGGAACATACTCTCTATCCACATGAAATTCAAAACTTCCCATTTCCTCTCTCTCTCACCTACAGTTCTCATATTTGCAGCTGTTCTGTGATGAATCACAGCGCTAGTAGTGAGAAATCTGCAAGATGTTTCAATACACAAGCTGAAAAAACCAACAAAGACTTCAAAATGTCAGAAGAAAAGTTCATTTGAGTGTTGATTATGTTGCTTTTTGGTCTAAAGATACGCATTAACATCAAATATTCTGCTGTGTTCTCAACTTGTGGTCAATATTTCTGTCTTCTATAATGCATTTTTAATGGGGACAAAAAGTACAGAGGATAGTCTCATTAGTGATCATTGAAATTCTGCAGACATCATCTGAATTCAAAACTTTTTCACTGTAATATTAAGTTAAACAAAATGACTCTGTCAACAAATCTGAAGTACCTTCTTCAAGTTGAGTCCATGTGAGATGTTGTCAGATGTGAGGAAGGCAGAGACCAAATGAGTGATTGATCCAGCTTCTCCACAGTGGGGACGGAACTGGAAGGTGCTCAGGCCACGTTCTCTATAGATTACACAAAAGGACATGATAAACCAGTCAATCAATATACGATCAAATCATGGAACAGTGTCTTATTTTGCTTAACCTTGTATTCATTACACTGAGAATATAGATATCAGTTGTACTGCATATTGAGATGTCCAAGTTGCTCTCATCAGCTATGAGTGTAAAGTCAAATATTTGCCTCCATCAATCTCACAGCAAAACATTGTGTGAAAGAAGCGTGTGTTTTGAAGAAGACATTAGCTCTTACTTTCTGAGGTTGTTGAGGACCATGATGTTTGCATACATGTGGAAGATGTAGTAGCTGTAGGGAGGGTTGACATCTGCAGTCCACTGTTCAGGCTTTGGGCTCCTGAAGGAGAACATGTGATCGCTGTGTTTGGACTCATCGTCCACGCTGTCAAAGCCTGACACCTGCACACACAAAGAAAAGTTGTCATTTACTGCTGGGATGGTTTTATAATGTCCAGCAGATATTGAGGGTAAATTGTTTTTTGTAATCATGTCACACATTGTAAAATCTTACATATTTGAGGAAAACATGAAGTTCTTTGTGCTTCTGTGGGTTAACAGTGGCCTCAAACAGAGGAAGGAATATGTTCTCCAGCATCTTGGCAAAATTAGGTACCAGCTTCTTCGACTTGAAAATATCACTGAAAAACATAAAAATGTTGTCTTATAGTTTTAGGAAACTTCATATATTAAGAAATGTTTTTAAAATAGAATCTGTACTTACTATATTCTGGGCACTTGAATCATCCACCTCATGTTTGGAGAGTGCACTTTGTGGTGGATGAACCACTTACACAGACTGTCCCACTCCTCTGGAGAGCGTCCGTAAATGGAGAGGCGTGGCTCTGCATGCTGGTACTTACTCTCCTCCAGGTCATGGGCCACTTCCTGTTGATGGTGAGAAGTGGAGTGTGTTGAACTGTCTCTGCATCACCTCAGACTTAAAATGTGTGATCTCATGATATGTTACCTTTATGATGCGAGCAAAATAGTCTCCATTAATAAGGTTGTCTGTTTTCAAGAAGATTTCTCGAAGTTCGCTGGCTCCCACTGGGTTGTACTTGGAATTGAACTTATCGAACCGGTGGAAGGTGTGTCTCCCCTGTAAAGTTTAGAAATTACAAAGTATAATTGTGAACACAGAATAGTCAGTCATTAAGAAAGTACTGATACTGTGACGCAAATTAGAGGCAGAAAGAATGAAAGGATTGCAAGTTGCAGAGAGACTTTTGACATGAAATTCTTATTTACTATTCACTTATTAATTTTCCTCCCCACTCCAACATAAAAATGAACACAGAAAAGCACAACAACACAACAAACCAAATGCTAAAACATGGTGGCATTTTCTCCTTGTCTTACAGCATGTACATCCAGAGAGTCCACAGTCAGGTCATAGGGGTCCTTGTTGAGGTTGTGGAACACCTGCTGCAGAGTCATCTTTTGTCCAGCCTTTTCCAGCACCACGCGGTCAGCATCAGTCTTATATGTTTTCTGGATGAAGGTCAGCAGGTGTTTCTGAGACATGCAGGCAGCTGCATGGATATGTGTGTCCACCTGGGAGAAAGAAACTGTCTATGTTCAGTCTACTGGACAGACTGGATGTTTGAATATGCACACATGCCTTTTCATACCTTTTGTTTTACAAATAGTTAAAATTGAGGAAGAAGTGACATCATGTACAGAGAGGCAATCTTTGGGATATGATATTGTGTTATTACGCTTTTTAGAACACCTGTTGATTGAAATCTAACCTTTCTAACATTGTAGAAATCTCTGTGAGGCACACTCTTCAGTTCCTTTAACTCAGCCATCTCATTGAGCATCTCATGGAGGTAGAACTTTGAGCTCAAGAAATTGAGTCGTCTGTGACAGTAGGTCTTCCTGAAAATTAGAGTGGACTGCAGTTTAGTATAATTAGGTACTGCATGGGAAGCAACAACCAGTTTTACAACCAAGGACGTTTTTTCAACCAGCATATCTATAGCATGTTTTTGTTTTGGCAACTTACGTGGGTCCATCTGCAATCATGGCCAGCACATGACTGAGGTCTATGGCAAAGGTCTCTAAGTCTGGATAAGGAAGATCGTGGGGCCTGTTTTCTCTCAGAGCCTCGGCATTGTCATACACGTACACAATCCCATCCTTCACCTTCAGTTCATAATTCAGATTCTCAGGGATGTTCTCCATGCTGTAGGGATCTTGCCCGTCTTTTGGATACGGGCACATATCTGGACAGCCATAACATTGTTCTGTTACTATCATATACACCAGAATAAAACATCAGTGAGAGTAGTTAAATACCATGATGTATATACACTTCAAACCTGGTAGAACCTCATCTTCTTCACTCCATCTCATGTTGTCAGCGCTGCGGAGGAACTGGGCCGTGGTTCTGCAGAATCTATGATAGGCCAGCTTTGAGTATTTCTCACGAATGAGCAGAGCCTTATACAGACTTTTGGCTGCCTGTTCATAGTCCTCCACCGTGATCTGACCGGGGAATAGACATGACCCACAAATTAGTCGGATGTGTTGCCTTATATATTGTACAAATATGCCATGTTTTTCCCCAAAGTATTATTATTATTTCTAGCTGTGACTGATTAATGCTCCTGTTTATCGGACTTACTCCAGCACAGTAATCACCACTGATAGTGACCCTCTGGTAATCAGGGCAGTTTTCTGGCACTGAGGAGCAGGTGGAGCTGGGGGACAGGAAAGGTGTAGCTGACACTGACCGCGTCCAGTCTGTATTCACTGGGATCTGCAGGGACATTGACTGGGAACGAATCATCTTCAAGCTTTTCTTCCTGTAAAATTAGCAACATAATTAATGGAAGTAAGCAAAACTTTCCCCCAAGTCATAATACAATTTCTTTTTATTGTCACAGACAGGATCACTTGTGACATTGATGACAACATCCTCTGTGATTTGGTGCCAGATCTGGTTCCTACCTCTTGGTGCTCTCCTCTGACTGTTGCTCTGCCAGCTCCTTAAGCAGTTCATGTTCCTTGGCTTGCTGGAGGCCAATTGGGCAGTCCTCAGGCACGGTGAACATCGATAAGGCATCCTTGTTATCTTCTTCCTTCAGTGCTGATGCATATACTTTCTCTGCTAGCAGTTGTGTCTCCTCCTCTGCTTCACTCAGAGTTACCTTCGGGAATTGACGAGGCATATCTACAAGGAGGTGGAAGCCACAGTAAAATGACTGGTGACAGCGACATACAATCACAGTATACAAAGACGACCTGCCCTCCTTATCATAGCTTCGCTTGGCTTGACCAGTTTCTGCTGTTTTGTAAACAAGCAAATCCACCTGTCTACATACTTGGGTTGTTCACGTTCTGCAGGATGACTCTTAAACACAACTGCAAATGAAACCCATGAAATCACCTCTTGTGGTGCCACCCATAAACCAGCACACAACATTTTCAGGCTGTCAATGTAATGTAGTCATGTAATGCCTTTTTTAGCCAATTTACACCCACTCACTATTTACATAATTTGCTTTATTCCATTACCAAGCTGTTTCCCTGTTATTATGTGTTCCTGTCAGCTGTCTTTACTTACTTTACTGTACTTTTTCATTCTTTCTTTTTAAGATGTGTCGTCTATGTAAAGCAACAAGTCACCGCTATTTTTAAAGGTGCCATGACAATAAAGTTTATAATTATCAGCAAATGACTGTAATGGAAACACTAGCTCCTCCTGTGGAATATTCATGGGATTACCACCATACTAAAGTGAAAGCATTTTGAAATAAGTACCAGTACAATGACATTTGAAAATGACTTCTCCAGGTTCATGACACCTTTGTAGGAATTCTCCTGAGCTATTTTTGTCATGTCACGTTACAGTCACTTTCACAACTCAGTACAAACAATGGCAGTTATTATATCTTAGCCCTTATCAGCAGTATAGCTTATTTTGACAGCAGTATCTAATCCTGGATACACTCCACACTTTTCAGATTCACCATGCTTGCTGACACACACAGTACAGCAGCTATGTCAAACAGAGAACTGTCTATTTCAACAGGGAGATAACCCGGCGAACTGACAGTGTCTTGTTGATATCCTCAGTGATACAGGATCCAGTTCTGGTTATTGGAGGGCTGAAGTAACAACAGGGATAGGCCACGTTGCATGGTGTCATACAAGCCAATTTTCCACTCTGCCAGGGTGCTTCCAGGAAGCTTATCATTCCGGACACACAACACTATCCTGACAACAGCTGTGTGCATCACTGCTGTGGAGCTTTATGGCACCGCCGGCACATAGGGAACAGGGAACGGCTCATAAAGATGAACTAATCTGGAGATGGTGGCCTCATGAATAATTAACCAACCTCTCACAGGACCCAAAATAATTTCTGTGAAACAAATACTTTCAATTCTTGTTCCTCATTTTTTTCACACACTCAGGTGCACACACACAGTTTTGTGTATTCCCTAGCCCAAAACCTTAACCATTGCAACTGAAAGCCTAACCCTGACCCAGACCTTGACCTAATTCTAACCCTAAAACTAGGTCTTAACCCTCAAAAAATAGTCTGGGCCTGTGGGGACAAAGTTTAGTAAAATTAGTGTAAGTTAGTGACAGGAAGTCCTCATGGGTTGGTGAGGAAACACAAACACACACACACACACACATCAAATTTGAGTTGAAACAGTTCTATTGTAATGGCCAAACTGAGAGCCACGTCAACCATCATCCTCAACAACCTCAACAAAAAACAACAACATGATCTTCAACAACATCATCATCAACAACAACAACAAAAATTGGACAGGAAGTAGCTAATCACCAAAAAAAATAATCCATGAAAAAAAAAACAAAAACAAAACAACAGAAAACTGCTCTTGCGGAGGCGACAGTGAACGTCATATGTCATAACCTAACCACACATTGGTAAAATCAATCCGCGGCTAACGTTAGCTGTAGCCTAATTAACAAACAGTACTTAACGGCTAAATTGTCCACATGAAACAGTCAACAGCGAAGTTTTGTTGTCAGGAAAGTTAAGAGTAGTTAGTTAGTTTTGCTAGTTTTAACAACATACCGGCTATAACCAGCTACAATATACACAACGTTAACATTACGCAAAATGATAATTGTATTGGCGCTAGCTAAGTTACTGACCTCGAGTAGTGGCTCGTACTTTTACTGCATTAGCATTATTCTCCCTGCTGAGGTGAAGCCGCCGGTAAGTTCATCTCAACAGACTCTAACAGCTGATTTTATCTTACTTGAAAGTACTAGAAAGTATTTTGCACAAGTAACGACAATTTCAGTTCTAGCTACTCATTTTCCAGCTGAAGTCCGTCTAAATTTCTGCTTTCCTTTACTTTCAACCTTAACAACATGACAACCTGATAAAAGTTTCAAGCACAATAATAATACAAAAACTGTTTTATGTGAACAATGACAGGTGTTTATTTTAAAAAAGACTCAAAGGCTCAGGATACAGTAGATTACATTTCATTCAGCACCTGTAATTGTCTTTGAATTTTCCTTATTTTTGTAATTTATTTATTCATATTTTTTGTATCTAGTCAAAATTACTGTATGATTTCTTAAAACAAATAATTTAGGTAACTCTGTCATGAATATACATTAGGTCACAGAGTCAGACCCAGCCCACATCTAGCTCACACACACTGTCTAATGTTGCTCCTTCCTGGTGACCATGTGCCTTGAACTATAGCAGATGTGCAGTGATGCAGAGAAAAGCCTGTACTGTAACTTCTTACATTACATGTCTCTGCCTCTCGTCAGCTCTGTGCTTACCTTCAGTGCCGCTCACAGCCATATCTGAGGTTGTGATCTCAAGTTGGACGCAGTGAAGCACAGTACAGATTCAATGGCACCCTGAGAGATTCTGTCTGCATCTATCTGGGTCAGACTCAAGTCAATCTATGAGTCTATGGTGGCACACAACCACAGTTTTGTTCTCCTGACTGCCCATCTCTCTCTATTTTAAGGAGCCAGTGGCATCATGTTGACAGAGCTACTAATCCTGAGAATATGTCAAAACTGGCTGTCAACAAAGAGTGGGCCTCACTCAGATTAGACAGAGCCTGCTGTCCACTGCTCTATTTATCTCTGTCTCTTTCTGCCTCTCTCAGATACATACTCACAAGTACTCTGTCACTCTTGCCCTCTCATACAGAGTGCACACATAAATGCCTCTTCTGTGGAAAAGAGGCATTACAACCAGGAAGTCATCACAGTTTTCCTTGTCAGCCCACATGTCACAAGCTGCTCTCTTCATTTTGTTAAGTACCCCAGTTGAGCAGTTTGAGAACAGTCCAAGCATCTGCCCATTTATCACTGTTCTCTCAGTTATTTGGACTGTTTTTATCTGGGTTCCGACCTTGGTTTAGTCCCTGAACTTCAGAAAATACTGTGGTGTCCTGGCAAAAGTCACTCTAAAAACAAATTATTGCCCTCAGGAGACATTAGGTTACTCTACGTTCTCAGATTACCACTCAGATAGCAAAGACAACTGACCCCATCTCCCATTTTAACTGTATATGATGCAGAGCTGCACAGTGCATTATATTTATGTCTATGCTTGCTCTCACTGCCCAGCTATGTGACCAGACTGATCCTTTATGTCAGTGATGAGAACATTCCTATAGCATAATAAATTAAGGCCTTGCTTTGCACTGCAGCACTTCCCTTGAATCAACCTAGAAATCATGAATTTCTTAACTTATGAATTCATAAATATGCATTTTTTGTCGTCAAATCTGAAGCATTTGTAAAGCTTTAACAATTCTGCTCAACAACCAGGAAGATCTGGTTCATATCTGTTCATATTATATCTGCTTGTAATACAGGTGATCAGGATCCATGAAGCATAACAACAGTATGGCAGAGAGTCAACAGATACTGCACATGCTGCATCTCTGCATGCTTCAATTCCCCAGAGAGGTACAACTCATTCATTGTTTAATCTTTCGTAACACATGTGACTATAAACACACATTCCTGTTTTTTTGCACTTTTCACCTTTAGGGAATGGACAGTTTAAAAATGGCAATATTGACTCAATATGTGTAATATGATGATATTTAAGAAAAGAATAGCATCAAGATGTCTGCTGATTCCCATCCCACCACTGCAGGGTCATCGCCAATCCCTAAATGTTAAAAAGCCTTTCTGTCTGTATTGTGGGCATCCCAGCTCTGCCCCCCTGTTACAGAGGAGTTAAAATATTTTATTCAGTATCACAGGAGCCTTTCTCTTGTCGATAAAGTGTCTGGTTTAGGAAACATCAGATCAGATACCTGAGAAATTGTGTTGCTCTCCAGAAAGCATTAGTAGACACTAATGTGGGGAGAATCTTAATGGTGCTCACTCTGGACTGTGCTAATGTACGTGTGTGCGCGCCCCCGTAAATGTACTGGAAATGTGGACCCTGTATCATCCCCACAATTACTTTGGAGAATACGGCTCATCATTCATTATTTCCCATTCACTGTGTAAATCCCAGGAGGGAATCCTCGGTCATGAGGCCATTACTTCATTACTCAGAGCCCTATCTCAGACCCAGCTTGCTGTATTCTGCCATCTTGACCTTGTCTTTTTTGGCTTTTCTCAGAGACGTCACTGCTGCTACAGGCTGAGCCCTCAAGTTGGCTCTTTGTCAAAGTTATATCTGAGAAAGAGGTCAACAACACGAGACAAAAACATTTACATCACATAGAGATAGTGATGAGAGAGGGAAAGTAAGGGAGCTCACTCTTTCCCAAGCAAGGACTTGACTGCTGCTTTAAAAGAGGCGTGTCTCCTCTTCTCATCTTTCCCAGTGGCCAGGGCCTGGAGAAGAGTAAAGATGAAACGAAGGAAGTGCACTCACCCATGAATGCAAAGCAGCCTCCCTTACAGCTATTCTCGAATACTTGTCAGATACATTTTCATTAAGTCTAGATGTGTCGTTTCTTTTTGGTCACTCATAAATGCGTGTGGATGTGGATATACTGTACATAAACAAGTAACCAGTTACAAAGTCTTATGTACAGTATAGCAAAACTCAGCAGTATTTTACTCTACTGTAAACCATGATTTTTTTGAATGTAGATTTGAAGACATCGAGACATTCTTAAAGTAATGTTTGCCTCTTCCACTTTTTCCCCCCATTAAAGGTTTTTTTGGGGAGAGCTGTCCCTTGTATGACTCAAAGGTCTCAGGATAGAGGGTGTCATATGCTCTACAGATTGTAAAGCCCCTTGAGGCAAATTTGTGATTTTATTATATTGGGCTATATAGATAAAATTGTCTTGACTTGACTCCCATTGTGAATTCATGGTCGTCACTGTTCCTAGACTACTAATATGTCAAGTAAGTCCACTCACCTCCTCGGGCTCTGCTGTCTCTGAAGTGTGAATAAACTGTGCGCAAGTTCCCTGAGAGAAACATCTAAGTCATGCTGTGCTCTTGTTGTGGCTCGAGTATATGATATCTCATCCACCACCCTGCAGTGCACATCGCTCCATCCTTAACTCTTTCATTGCCGCAGCTTTATGACACTTACCCAGGTTGTTCTCTCCTGACTAGATCCTTGCTTGTGTTGTATCAACTCTCTCGTCGCTTTGGATAAAAGCTAAATGAAATTGTAGACTTGTAGGTTAGTACGATGACATCAGCTGAACAAATGTCAAAGTCAGCCATCGTAGTCATTTAACTGTTTTCAGGCAGCACTCATGAATGTAGTGGGAATTGTGTTCAAAATTGTGTCAATATGTGAAATATCAGTGTTCTTTCTGTTTTCTCTTCTTAAAGACTAATTGTGTCTCTTGTGGATGTTTGTTAATTTGCAGGACATTTTGCTGAGATGTGACATGAGCAGACAGGCAAATAATAACAGCAATGTAAGGATGCCTTTTTGATTAGCTGAACAATAAATGTACAAATTATAGAACAGTTTTCAACAGGTAGACTAATTTGTTTCAAAGCTTAAAAATCCTGCCCTCACTTCTGCTTCTTTAAGTACACTTCCTTATCTAAGATTAACACAATTACAGAACATTCATCTTACATCATCAGTGTTCCTCATGGCAAGTGCCTCTATTCTTGCATGCATTCTGTGTATGTTGCAAAGAAACTAAAACTCCAAGCTGTCTGTACCACTGGTAACATCAATGTCTGGGTAGAGTCTCACACCCAGATCAAAGCAATTTCTCTGATACATTTGCACACCAGAATAAACAGTCTTGCATAGGTGAACTCTTCACACTGCCTTAGAAGAGAACCAAGATATACTGTTGTGGCCTTAAGCAGCAGGGGGCCCACAGTCCCTGATTTAGCCCGGCAGTGTTTCAGATTATGAGGCTAATCCTCTCAGCGCAGGTTATCAGGATACTTTAAGAGTTGGCTGTAGAGGACTGACGCTTAGCCCTGGTCCTGGTATCATTTTGATTGACAGCGTTATTGTCAATATGATTTATTTGCCTTCTCCTTCTCCCCTCCCCTCTCTTGTTATCTCCTCTCTTCTCCTTTCTTCAGTAGTTAATTTAATAGTGACTAAACAGTGTGTCAATAAGCAATGCCACAGACAGTGTAAATACATGATCTTATTAATACCTGAGTTCCTGATGGTCCTTTTTTCACTCACATTTTAGCAATAAAGTTAAAATGGTGGAGGCATCTTAGACAAAATCCTGCTGGAAAGAGCAGGTCCCTAAATAATGCTGTTGATAGCTGTCTGAACACAGCAGTAAAAAAAATCAAAGGCATGGAGCTTAGCATACAGTGGGTATTATTTTTTACCAGCTGACCCACACTGAACAGTTTCTTGATGCTATCATCACGCCACTGGCGTCACCAACTGATTGGCTTACTGAAGGAGTGACACCTTCACATAGTTAGAGAGTACACTCAGTGGACCAGATCTAGATCCATTCAGTCTATTCTTAGATTGCTTTGACTGTGTGAGAAACACTGTTTGTATTTGTTTTACCATAAGGGTTTTGTGTAGAAACTAAATTCCCATTCGGAATGTAGAAATACATGTAATTCATCAGCCACTAGATGGCACATTCACTTTGTTTAAGTTTCTTTGCAATATTTGTCAATGGCCTTGTGCCATTCAGTCATATGTGGGGCAGGTCTTTTGTTGTTGACATCTGGAAGCTACTGGGCATTGTGCTGATTTAATTTAGCCATATGCTATACTTCAAGAATAGATGAATAACAATTTTAAAAAAAAGACAAGCTTTCATTGGAGTAGCTCTTTTAACTACTTCTCTTTTTAAGTAAGCTCTTTAAGTATAAATCCCTCCATGCAAACAAGTTCCAAGCAAACACAGCAGTAAAGCAAGACATACAAATGTTCCCACTTCTTATTAAAATACTGTACCTTCATTTAATTTCAGCTGTGCAATCAAATTTAATGAATCATACCAAGAGCAACCAAAAACCCAGACTTTGCAGTTTTACCCAGACAATTTCACTAGATGGCAATAGAGAACACACAATTACAGTTTTGACCCTTACTCTGTTTCTGTATAACCTGTTCACAATCATACTACAAAGTTTTGAACAACTGTAATTGGCTTTTCCAGTGAATTAAAACAAAAGCCAGAACCATCTCCAACCATTTTTTCTCATTTCTAATGATCACACTTTTGGTATGAAGAAAATTCAGTCACAGGTTCATCTTTCATTTCCTTCACTAGGAATTGTTTATCAAAGCAGGGGAAACACCCAGTTAGTGCTTACAGTAAAAGCTGCTGTTCATGCTAGTAATGAGTACAGGTGACATCAAACAACCGGGACTCACTATCTTACTCTAAGGATCTGGTTAGTTTGACTTCATACCATTCAGTGAATTCCTGATGTGATCCATTGCTGTAAATCTGTGTTCGTCGTAAAGTATATTCTGCAATAGGCAACGAGCAAAGCTAGAGGATAACATGCCACAGTCTCACTTTCTGGACTATCCTCAATTGGTCCTCATGGTCCATCACTCTGTACAGTGCATATGCTGACAGTTGTACTCTCTGCATTGTGGTACTGGTCTGAATAAAAAGAGATAAAAGAATACAGCTGAAAGAGAAAACTTTATTATATGTATACTGTGTGTCTTAGGTGGTGTAGTCTGAAAGAACTCAGTCTGAAAGAAGGGGTGATAATGTGTGAAGTAAAGAGGCCTGCAACCCTTCAGTGCCGTTCAGTCTTGGGGGTCTCCTTGAACGTGAAGGTCATGATCAGTGCTTTGTTGAAGCAGTCTGTGTGATGCTCTCGCAGGAATGTCGGACCGGAACCCCCCGCATCGGCCTTCTCGTGTCCCAACTATCTACCATTGAATACAGATGGAGCTAAAGCCTCAGCCTCCCTCATGGGCTGCTCTGTGGTGTGGGGTGAGCCAACAAATATGAGCTGAACCAAGCAGGAATGTGCCTGGCACCCTGTTTGCCCCTTTTTTTTTTTTTTTAGGGGAAGGGGGGCGTCATAGCTAGGGGAATGTAGATGTAGCGAGAGGAGGGGAGGCTCTAATGAGACCCTTTAATCACTTAACAGAGACCAGGTGCTCTGTGTCTTGCTGTAGCAGTGCACTTCAGACAATAGAATGCCACTATCAATTTACAAGAGCCAGGAGCAAAGGAGGTCTGGACAAGGTCTAGATTTTGTATGCAAAATGTTTATTGAATAACAATGTTATTGCTTTGACATAAATAAAATAGAACACATTTACAAATATATAATATACCTATAAAACAGATATCCTATTACCACAATTTGCAAAAGAATAATGACAAATAGCTACAATGCCCATATATATTTCTTCCTGTACAAAAATAGTTTTATCTGCATAAGTACTTTAATGTAACCTCTATATGACATTTAAATAAAGGAATTCATATATACATATACCTGCAATAAAAACAAATATAGATTGCACATGTTTTGTACAAACAATAACAATTTCAAGTATATTTCAATCCATTGTGGACTGGCACATATCTCACAGAATCTAAGGCATTTTCCCTTATACAGTGTCCAAAACTTGATACAAACTGAGAGCTTCAGAGCTCTGTAGCCTATCATCCTGTTTGGCATTGCGATGAAGATGTCTTTTCCTGATGATTCATTTGACTTTAAGTCCAAATGGAAAAGTGCAGACAAGTACTGACAGTTTGGAACATGGTGGTATAATCCTTAGAGGATAGCACTTATCAAAGTCCTGGCCTTGAGGAAGAAATGTGTTAAGTCCCAGAATGTTAGAAGAGAGTTCCCTTTTAAGCCAGAGGATGTGTCCACTTTGCCAGGTATTAGCACTCTTCCTTTCCCTCTGCCAAGCAGAGAGCAGCACCTGTAGTTTGCTCCACGCTGTGCCATCCAGTGTCTGTAAGCCAGCTGCAGTTGTTTGCATGCTCTGCATCACTGAGCTGCAAGGCTCAGCATTTAGAGAAACTCACTGCAGCCAATCTTGCTCTGACTCAGTCCTCATGCCTGGAAAAAATGCGCTGGAGAATACTTGGCAGGAGTCTGAGGCATTTCGAGAATTTTAGAACAGAGCAGAGAGGACCCTAACTCTGAGCTACTCCCTCGCTTTTGTTCCCAACTCCTCTTGCAAAGTCCTGCTCATGTCCGTCTCAGGAGAGCCTCAAGCTTGTGAACTTGTGAGTCAGTTATGCTCCACACGGGCCTCAGCCTGCCCTGCTCTAGCCTCAGTGTGACTCTGTGTGCTGGAAGAGATCGACGCCTCCGGCCATATCCCTGCGGGCTGATCTTGTCAGCAGGGGCACTCCCGGTCTTAATCTTGGAACCGAGTTGGTGCAGGCGGTGTGCCAGGTCGTGCACTGTGCAGGTGCCAAGTGAACAACCTTGTCTTCTTGCCTGGTTGGATGAGCTTTTAGACCTCTTGGTTCGGACATTGATGTCAGTGCTGGAGGACAGAGGGATAGACAAGATGACATTAATCCATGTACTTCATTCTTAATGGCTGAGTATTCTCTGTTTACATTTTGTATTCCTGTTGTATGACAAGCAAAATACTTTAAAATGACAGGTTGTAGATTCTCAGGATTGCATGGTTAGTGTCTTACCTGGAATGTGGCAGCAAAGTATCCCTGATATCTTCTGGTCTGACAAAGTGCTCTGACTCTTCTGTCTTCTCTACTGATACGCTGTCAAGATCCCGTCTCAATCTGCTCCCTAGCCATATGCTTAGCCTGGAAGAGGAGAAAAAAAGTCCATCAGTCTTGGGTAGATAATTCAGCAGACATGCAACTGCTGTCACAGGCTTGACAGACTATTACATCTTATATGAGATGAAAACATTTTGATTATTGAATGAATTACTCCTCAGGTAACTGACCTTTTTTTCAACACCGGATTCACTTCAAGTTCCACACAGTGTGCTACTGTCGCCAGCAGACAGCAATAGAGGAAGGACTGGAAGATGAATTTCATTTTGACTCCTGTGGAGGGAAGCGAAAACATTTGTTAGTTATTTATTTATTCTATATAGTAGTGTTTAACTGCATGAATTTCCTGCTGTCCCTCTATGCATCTCCCTCATACAGTATTCCCATAGCTGCCACACTGGTGCTTGCTTACACAAGAGTCCAAAAGCCAAGTTATTTGCACTTATCATTCATTTATTTAAAATGTTAAGCTAAGGTCAGATTTTGCTCAGTTAAGTAAACCTACAACCATGCTTTGGGCACCTGGCCAATAATGTGAAGGACAGTCTACAATGAGTCTTCCAAAATAGGTTCAGCTCAAAAGTCAAACAAAAAAATAAATGCTTTTCAACTCAGTCACCTGAATGAGGAGAACAAAAATTAATTGCAGCTAATAAACAATATATGATGTTCTGCCTCTGTTGGATGCTTTACACCTTGAAGGCAGTTCCTTCACAGACGCACACATTAAGAGCTGAACTGCTTATATAATCAGACAGATAACCTGTCCTTGCCTCTACACTTGTGCCCTGACCTCAAAAAAGCAAGGATAAAGCCATCAGCTGGAAGCAGAGCGGAGCAATACCTTCTTTAAAAGCAAGTGCACATACCTGTAATTCTCTGATAATTCAGTTGGATGAGAAAGCTCTTGTTGTAGATTCGGTTGTGAAAGAGTACTCCACAGGTTTCTTGAAATTGCCACTGGCTCTGTAAGGCAGCTGTGTCACTCTGCTAATAGCTCCTACACACCAGACAGGGAGCCTTTATACAGGAGGTGGGAGGGGCTCATTGACTGACACACACAGTCTCTCATCCTTTTCCCCCACCCCATCTAGTACTGTGCTGCTGCTCATGTAGTATAACAACGAAACAGTAAAAAGATCAAGAGTGAAAATCAAAAATTGAACTAGTACAGGAAAATAGTGTTAGAGCTCACAGAATATGTGCAGTCCAGCTATTGTATCCTGTTTTCACTGTTTCACTGAGTCAAACATTAACTCTTTCACAGCTCAGTATAAATGATGCATCGACAAAGTTTTAAAATTCTCATAAAATGTTGTTTGTTATTTTATTTTCCTATGTGTATATAATAGAAACAAATGAATAGTCAGTTATGTAAGTCAGATACTTCACTCAGTGTCCCAGTAAGAGTACAATGTGTTCATCTCAGTCAACTGCCTTCTACAGGGGGTGTTAGAAATCTAAATGGTCACAAAGAAAAAGTTTAAACATTCATCTTATTATATTTGAACTTCAAGGTCAATTATGTATACTTTTTGTTACAGTTCCTTTCAGTCCAACTGGCTAATTGTATAAAATAAAATTTAAGGAATGTTTCAACAATCTGCTTTTCAGGACACTCCCTGACACAGTGAAGTTCCATGTCAGTTTGAAACACATTGGATGATGAATTTGAGATTTGGAAAGAAACAAGCATTGAGTAACTGATTAAATATGTAAGTATGCCCAACTGAAAACACAATATTCTCAATGTATTTGTTTGTACAAGGCAAATATTTAACTCCGGACTGCCCATGTCATTTATTTGGATATTTGGATAAATGCGAAATGGAATTTTACAATTATCTAAAAATAAATCTGGAGTCAGAAAATTAACTTGAACAACAATCTATGACGAATGAACAATATTGGCTTATTTTTTAAAATAATTCTACTGATTTGTTGCTGTTATAAATTATAAGTAATATGACTTTACTCATTGCCTTAGGAATGCATGTACAGGAATCTATTAGGTGATCATGGGGGGGCCATCAAGTGCAGCACAGCACAGTGAGTCACTCTAAACCTGCATGCAGCACATTTTACTTGCCACACTATGTCCATGTATGTCCTATACATCTCTATTAAAGCTAAATAAGTGAAAGCAAGACAGAAAGAACGGTATTGCAAATTTCCCCGTTGTGGGACTAATAAAGGAATATCTTATCTTATTTCAAATCAGAGCACTGAAAAACAGTTTATTCTGAAAGGCTAGAAACAACACCACTATCCATGGGGTTTATGTGGCAGATGTTGATAATGAGCCCCAAAATTAAAACTTAAACATAAAACTGCTTCAGAGATAACTCATTGGGGAGGTAACATTTTTTGTGTATCACAGCCTTTATCACTTCACTGACCCACAGCTAGTGTAGGTCTATGTTTCTGAGATGAGCATATTGAGATAGTTCAGAAATGTGATGTAATTCCCAAAAGATTGAAATCATCCCTACTGTACATTCAATTTATGAAATGCTGTTAATACCAGAGAAAGTCCATTTGGTTTTGAACAGCGCGGAAATTTCCACGGGATGTGGTGTGCTGTAAATTAGTTCGATATAGTAAGTCAAAGTAATGCTTTCAGTTTTGATTTTTGTTTCAGTTTCGATGAAGGGGAACAAACGGGGCCTTTCAACATAATTTTAGGCATATTTAACACTTGACATTCCACACTAGTTTATCAGCATCCTATAATTCATATTTTATTGTTTTTACAAAGAACCTTCCTGAGTTTATTTATATCTCATGCAACCTCATTCCACATGTGGTTTAATATTTTAAACTTTTTTTTTTAAATACATAAATGTCAAACACATGTGTTGTAAACCAGCAAAGGTTTTGTAAGCACTTTGTAATGATAATTGCCTCTGGCAGACAAATAATCCCTTTACCAGAGTTTATAACAGGAGATTGTGCAATCATGACAACAAAATTTGGCTGTTGCTTTTTGGCTCCTTATATAGCAATCTTTTGCTTGTCCTTTGTGAAGTTGCTGTCGTATGATGACTGACAGTTTTTGTTTGACCTTCTACTTTACCTATGAGCAGGTATGAGTGGCAGGAAATTGGAACAACTAATGTCATGTGTGCCAGGAAGAAGAGGGTGTCAACCCCAAAGGCACAAATTTGAAAGATGATTCATAATTATTATAATGCGAAGTTGAACCTGTCACCTGGAAATGTGTGAGGTCCCATGACTTTCCCAACATTCTTTTGTAATGATAAACACTATATGCGAACACCCAGTGTTTATTTCTTCATGTTTTGGCTCTGGTTCAACTGTTTGACTACCTCTGTCTACATCTCGCTCTTACAAGCAAACAAAAACAATAAGTGGGATAGAAAGAGAGAGAGACAAAGAAAAGACGGAAACAGCAATAAATTAGATGTGATGAAGAGTGAGAGTAAATACAGTTGAAATCGCCTGCTGTGTTCCTGCTATTGTTGACAGTGACAGTGGTTTGTGTGTTCCCCTCACACACATTAGCTGCAGTACTGATTTCCATGTGCTATTCACTGTGACAGTTTTTCCCGTTTTCAAAAATTATATTGCATAGCAATATTATTGCTATGCAATATAATTATATAGTGCAATATTTTGCACCAACCGCATGACTTTGCTTGGGTCCCTCCCACTTTATGTCAAATCACAACCACATTCAGCTTAATAGACTAACTTGAAAGCCACAAATTATTTTTCTTTTGTAGCATTTGCCACAAAATTGAAGCCTTAAGTGAAATTGGATTAAACACAAACACATGAGTATATTGAATAAGCCCTAATCATTTTAATGTCGCAAGTGTAGCCGTTTTGTCATGTTAGGAGGACAAATGAATCTTCTGAGTTTTTGTGTATTTTAATATAACTACTATTCATTTGTACTGAAGGCAGACTTGACTAGTGATTGATTTGCAGTTAAGCTTGAGGACTTAGGTTTACAAATATGGCATTTGGTATTTCCCTCACTGCTTACTCCCTTTTGTAGCACTATTGTATTATTATTGAACCTTATGGAAATCACATCTGCTGAATAGAAGGCAAATAGTTTCAAATCAGTCTGTCAAATTTGCTATTCCGTATATTTATTTCTTAAATGTATCTATCATTCCTGTGAGTGTTTTTCAGTCATCCTAGACTGATCTTTTCAAACAGGAGTTTAAACCTCCTGCAGGTCTTGGAAAGCCTTCCCATCTATTACATTAACCAGGCAGTAATTAGGGTTATTTTTAACACCGGTTATCAATATATTTCCCGCAGTCACAGTAAAATAAAGTATGATTGTGGTGTGGCGGCTGTCTGTTTGGCAGCCCTTGGTCTAAAAAAAAGGTGTGGACCCCCTGCTTCAGAGCCAGAAAGCGGCTGTGTTGGGGACACAGTGCTGTATTTGTAAACCGAAGGGCCCACGCCCATGGATGTCTGCGGCTCCTGCACGCAAGCGCACTGACACTCCTTATGTCAAACATGGCTGTGCTTTGGAAGCAGGAAAAATGCTGAATTGTGTTGGTATATGTCGGGAAAAGCAGCAGACATGGCTAGATTGGCTGACTATTTTATTGTCGTGGGATACGATCAGGAGAAAGCCGGTAAGTTCGTTGGCAGGGCGGCTCGCAGATTGAACTGCGGAGCTGAGGTTTGTTGTCCAGGCCGTCAGTCAGTGTGTGGGGATGTTGATGCTACATAGCTCTGCGCTTAGCTTCACGTTAGCCACACAGCTACCAGGCGAGAGTGGGATCACTTTCTGTTTTTCCTCATTAGCCAGCCAGATAAATGATCATCATCTGGCGGGCAAGTGTTTACAGATTCAACTCACAGCTGATGGCAAATCACCAGTGGATGTTTTCGCACGACGAGTTACGATATTTGACTTGGATCCATCGAAACTTTTTCAAAAATCTCACATCCTGTCCCTGTTGATTGTGCTCCTGCCAGGTCCGGGTTCTGGGTTCACTGCCAGCTAATGGGACACCCTTTCTGAATAATGCTCGTATAAGATCACATGAATCCAAATCTTGCTCCTCCTTGATCATACTGGTTTTGTCGGCACTAGCGAGCTCAGATCGCTGTTTGTACTGTTTGCATCCATGTCTTGTATTTTTGTTGCGCAACCTTAATGTTAGTCGCGGTGGTCTCGCCTCTTGCCTGTCTCACACGCTGTGTTTTGGGTCTATTTTTACCCGCTGCAGCCGCACCTGTCATTGATTTGTTGTGTTATATTTGTTTTCGCCGGAAGAGAGCTCAACTTTTTCACGATGGGCGTAACGTTGTACAGCTGCGAGGAAAGGCAGTCCTTGTGCTCAGCCAGATCCTCTTCCCTCTTCTCCCTCTCCTCCCCATGCCTCCACTTACATGCTATGTCTCAGGTCCAGCTTCACATTCTTGTCATCCAAGACCGGGAACAGTTTTACACACATTTCTAAACATTGATGGATAAATAGATTAAAACCTTGATGCACTGTACAGATGTTGAGACCTCACATTTCTAATTTTCTATGTTCCCAAATGGAATTTTGTACCATTAAATAGTTCACATTTCTTCAATGTATTGCTGCTCATCCACCAGAACTATTGCTCAGTGAGCAGCCTGGAGAAAGTAAATAATATTCAGAAAATCTGCCTCAAGGCAACAAATTCAAGTTCCTAGCCTCCTTCAGTGGCATCCATCCAACTCCATGTGTGTCTAAGAGGGGCCTAAGCAGCTGATTTCTTGTAGTCACCATAACCTGCTATGCACAATAGATAAACACTGTCTTTCATCAGTTTCGTGCACCCCACCGCTAAGTGACACATGATTTTTTTTGTGCTCCAGGGACAAAATGTTCTTGGCGTCACCAGAGGAGTCTTAATAGATTCACATTCAGACAGTCTCACCACTAGGAAACACAGGGACCAAGATTTTTTTTTTTTTTCCACTGACCGCTGATGATGATGATGAAGTTGATTGTGGAGAGAGCAAGTAATAAAAGTCTACCATCTCAGATTGTGGTCGATTGGGGCGCTGTGACAGGCTTATGGCTCATCCACATGTAAGCCTCTCTGGTGGACAAAAATGATCCCGCTCTACTTATTGAGTTGTAATTGTCTACTTTTATTATGTTTTGCTGAGGGTAATGTAGCATATCAATTGTTGGTTTGGGCTGGAGTCCTGCAGAGATGCCCTTGTTTGTAAGGATGAGTGATTTTCTCAGAACTGGAAAATGAAAATGCCTCTTGGATTTGAAATGCATAGGAAAATAGAAGTGATGACTGTTTATTTCTCTGAACTTTTCATAGCAATGCCTTTGCCCGTGAAGTTGGCTTACAGAGGCCAGTCTGGCCACAGTAAATGTGCAGCAGGTCGTCTAGACAGCAGATTTTTCCTGTCCACCTTGCTTGATAATTCAAACCAGGGAGCCCAGCATGGGTCATCACCAGGCCTCCTGCACTGCACTGGCTTTTGCTCCACTGGCCTGACCCAATTCTTGTTGTTAGATTACTATGGATGGATCAGTTACAAATAACGCTAAGCATGCAATCTGTTGAGGAATGGATTTGGCTGCAATTTGTAATGAATCAGAATTACACTGTAAAAAATAAATCACTTCTGTAACTTCTGAATCTAAATGTTTTAATTGACAACACAGGAAATAATGTTGTAAATACAAAACAACATTTGCCATAAACGGACAGCATTGCTTTTAAAGTAGGATAAATCTGGTGTGTCACTAGAAGTAACAGTGTGCATTTGAGGTGGAGGTGCTTCTCTCTGGGTGGTGTTGTGGAGGGAATAATACAGGCAGATACAGGGCAGAGGGCTTCAAGTTGCAATACTGTATATTACAGGCGGTCACTAAATTCATTTAGGATTATTTCCTTTCAGTTGCCTGGCCAATGTCATTAATTTGCTTCTATTGCGCTTTTCTTTCCAAAGACTTATGAGAATGAATATAAATCCAGGGTATGTGTCTCCAGCAAGAACACTTGTAATATTTTCATTGTGAGACAGGTGACCTATTTAGAAGATTTTATTGAAAGGCCCAGTAATGGTCAAAACATTGTGCTTGCTGCAGCAGACTGAAGCAATTTAAAACAAACGGGGAAAAATGAAAGTAGGGCAACTCTAATTCTATAGTTTATAGTTGAACTTAAAATCTATCATAGTTGTCATTTTAGTGCCTCAGATATGTGAAAGTGAATATGCAGTGGTGAGTATGATAAAAGGGAACATGACCTGAGAGGCAGATTCTTACATTAGAAATCGGACCACAGTCTGCTTCCCTGGGGTCCAATGTCACGAGCCACAAACCATGGAATTATTTTCATGAATAATGTTGGAATGTGAAAATGCTGGTTTAGATGGATGCAGTCTGTTTTGAACTTGCTATGCTATACTCTGCATTTTCCTTTTGCAGTAGGACGTCGTTTCTCTTTATTGGCAGGAGTTTATGTACGGTCTGGCGTGCTGTTCACCATAAATTGTAATTTGCCTAGTGAAGAAGAGGAATTTGCCCAGCTGCTTTCCCCAAACAGTTTATTGGATGGATATCATCACTCTTTATTGAATCAAACTGCTTTTGGAATGTGTTTCGCAGACATGGTACCCAGTCTCGACTCTATGTGACTTTCTGGTCTGGAATTGGGGAATGGCTTATGTAACTTAGAATAATCCTGCAAAAAAATACTTCCAAATGTTCAATAGCAAAATACTTCCATCTGCAGATATCTTTTGAGTGAGTGATGTTGCCATGTGTCATAGGATGTGTATCTGTAGAGATACAAATATGCAAGCTTCAGATGTGGAGTAGTTTCTCAATCAGCTTGTACTGTTATGTTGCATGACTCAAATTCATACATGCCATTCAAGCATGATTTCAATAGTTGTACCAAGAATGACTGTATTCTGGGTTTTATACACTCCAAAACTTTGATGAATTGACTTTCTGTTACAACTTTTCAAAGAGTGTTTGTTTTGTGCTGGCTGTCTTGGCATACCCACAAGGAAAGTGCTATGGCAATAACCCACCCCTTTCTTAAACAACAAAACCAGCATTTTAAGCTCTGAGAGGTTCATATTTTTGTCTGCTATTTTAGCTTACTTATTTCATCTTGTTGGACACACTATGGCCATAGCCTATGTTGGTGTTTCTGTGGTTTGTCTTGATTGTTGATTCCGTAAACATATGCACTTAACTCCTTCGTTAGACCATTTCTTGCATTTCATTCTGAGCTATAAAGCGGTTTTCAAGCTTGTGTTGGTCTGCAACAGTTGGGGTTCATAGTTTCATTGACCGGATCATTTTGATTAGCTTTGAGTACTGTTTGACTAACGATCACACATCTGTTGGCTTTGGGCTGGCTTCTGTGCTTTAACAACTTATTCAGGGAATGCCTGCACAGTTTAGCTACATGTTATTGACTGCATGAAATACTGAGCTTTTCCTTGCAACATGAAATGAACTTTCTTACCAGAAATTCCACAATATGTGAAGTGTATGATTTTTAATTTGTTCAATTTGAATGAAATGACATATTTGTCATAACTAAAACTTGATTTATAATCCAGAAATATTTCACTATATCAGAATGTTATTGTTATTATCTTTCCTGGAATCTGTATGAAGAGGCTGCACTCTCTTTGCCTTTGTCTAAAAATATGTCGTGTAAACAAGGTTCAACAAAGCAGTCACTCCTCATAATCAGTCCAAGATTATATTTGATGGCTGTTTGTTTATGCGGAAGTGATAGCGAAAAGCCATGTGTTAGCTTAGTAAGTACTAAATTTGGCTAAATAATGCCATAAAGTAAATATTGTTTGGATACACTGGCTTTAGAGAGTGGCTCTTCCAACAGCTGGAGATGTTGATTTTATGTTGTAGATGCCAGATCTTGAAGTGCTGCCATGTGTTGTGGTTGGTTTTCTAAATCATTAGTTATTCAAGTCAAGTCTCGTAGTCTGTTTTGCTTTATCGGGGGTAACATGTTTAAATAGTGGTTTGCTCAGTGCTTATGGGTTAAGATTAATAGCTGTACTATTAATCCATAATTCATAAAGTAATGTATGTTATCATCTGTTGTGTATACATATAACTTTGCATTTATTGCATTTACAGTATCTACCATTTTTACTATGTACTCTGGAACTACGGTAGAATAACAGCAGCCGTTGATGGCAAATGTCAGTCCTTGTATTATTTCAGCACCAACAGGCTGCTTGTGGTTAACAAAGGTGTCACATTAATATTGTTACTGAAAGATGGCAGATGTGGAATTGTTTTGCCTCTATTTTACATCTTGGGTTTGCTGCCTCCATTGATTGTTTTCTTTTTAACTCCACATTTGGCAGCTTCTCACTTGGATTCAGACTTTGTGGTGAGAGGCATCCTGACCACAATGGAGGAGTTCCTTCCTCTCTGTTGTAGAGTTTAAAACTGATTTGTAGGGAAACTCCACTGGCTACTGTTACACTACTCCCAGTCTGTTGATAAGGTGTTGTACAATCAGGGCTTTGTGATTTTTGTGGTTATGCAAAGCATGCGAAAGTTCATGTCAGGAAACATTTTTGGCATAATATTTTAAGAGTAAATAAAATATATCAGATTGAATAGGTGGGTGGAATACAGTTAATAAAAAACTATAAAGTGGGGCATCCCTTTCTCTGCAGGCAAACCATTTCCTTAATCTGATGAGATTGAATGACCGTGTGACTGCAATATCTATGTCTTTTAAACTGATACAACGTTGAACTAAAATTAATTCAGCCAGACACAGACATTGTTCTGAACCTGACTAGTCTGAAAAGGATTAATATATCAAGTGTATCAACAGTTTTAACCAGGGACTGTAAAATGAATTGCATCTAATTGTTTGCTGAAAGCTGGAGCAGGGAGAGTTATTTTTTGGATGAACTGTTAGCCACCAAATGCACAGTTGCAACTGGGGTTGACAGGAAGCAGAGTGAAGGTTTCAAACCACTGACTGAGTGATGACTGTGGCATTGGTACTAGTGAGTGGCACTTCCATTATTTTTCTTGAGCTAAGGGAAAGCACAAGTGACGAAAAGATGATTGATTTGTTTATTTAAACATGTTAAACAAGTCGATCATGACAATTTCAGTTTTGGGTCCCCATGGAAACCCACTTGCAGAAGTCTGTGGAATGTCAAAATTTGTCTAATTTATTGTTCTTTATGGAAAGCAATTCTGTATATATACATCGGCAAAGGTGAGGCTGAAGAAACTGTGTATGTGGTATTTAGAATTTTTGATGCTCCTCTCCAGCCTCTTGTCTCCCAACATTTTGACCTGGGCATGACTGTAAGCCAGTGTCAGTTTTTTACATATTTGTCCTGCCCTGCAGCTGCTGTTGGCGTCTGGAAAGCTTCCTGAATTTGATATTTATGACATCATCAGTTTGCTAATCTCTGATACCCTTTTGCCATGCAAACAACACCACAGCCTATTCCTTTGCATACATGCACACAGAACATCCAGAACAGTTTAGTTTCCTGATGATGGTGACCCTTGGGACCAAACTGGGTTTTCATATGCTTCAACAATGATCTTTCAGGCTCTGATATAGAATTTACATATGTAAATTCTGTCATACTGCACAGCTCAGTTCTAATTTGTGACAGTGGGATGTAGCTGCATTTTCCACATTTCAATTCAACTCATTTGAATGTAAAACATCTAGATCTCTCAGAGCTGGTCACTAAAACAGTGTCAGTGGACGCAGAGACACCCTCGATCTCTTTATGACTAAAATGGCTTTATGTAAATTCTGTTTTTGGTGGATTTTCCCCTGCAAACTCCAGTCCTGTTTTTTGAGTAGATTAGATTGATACCTATGAACATGTTCCAGAGCAGTCCACCTGTGTGCATGGCTGGGCCAAAATCAGGTTAGGTGCTGATGTCAGTGTTACGTAAACTGGCTCCTGAATCCACTGGTGGCCTGTCCATACATGGTAAAATAAGCATTGGGCTGATTTAATCAACAGTAACAGCAGTGAGATAAATCAGGAAGATGAATGGAGCTTTTTCCCAAGAGGAGAAACATCTGCTCTAATCAAGAAAGACTAACAACTTTTCCTCTGTGCTTTTTCACTTGTTGTTCAGACTATGCTAAATCACGCAACTCCAATAAATTTTTAGGGACATTCAATCTTTCTAAGCGCTGAAGTCAGATATTTAATGGCTCAAGTCCCAGTTGCGTTGCTGAGAAAGAATTTTTCAAATTCATGAAATATCAACACTTTTATTGTTGATATGTTAATACTTGACATGTTAGTTAGCAAATACTTTATGGATTACCACAGCAGACTGATAAGAATTTGTATAAACCATTGTTTTATGCCATACATCACCATATACTATCAAGCAAATCACTGAGCCTTTGTCATGCAAAAACGAACCACTAAGAGACCTGACAAAAGTGTTAAAAACTACTAATGGAGTTGGATTGTTTTATATCTGACTGATATTTCCTAATGGTGTGTTTTATAAGCTGTTTCATGGCCTAGAACTTGCCACAAACCTCAGTAAGAATTTGTGGGTTTATTGTATCAGTTTACGAGTGGTCCTCGTAAATATTGTTTTCTTATTTTGGCAATAAGAAAACATTGACTCCCACAAAAGCTCACAATAATTTTTTGTGTAGTCCACGCACATAAAAGTTTCATTAAAGAGACCCTATGCTTCTACTGAACTGTGCAAATGGATCTAAAAGCACTTATTCAAGGCTGGTTGGTCTACAATTATTGTCCACAATAAATATGTCCCCAAAAGTCATTTCAGCAAGAACACCTAAATATGTAGATATATATTTTAAGTCTGAAGCTGAAAGATGTGTTGTGGTCCAGCTGTACCACACACAGGTTGTGCTGTATTGGGCTGGAAATGAGCCATGCTCTTAAACATGCACACGCGTGCCGTGGGCTCGGACGGGTTTTGTTCTTGTTGTTTAAATAGCTTCTGCCAAGAAATAAATAAATAAATAAACTTGATTTTTGCACTTTCACCCCCTGATGTTTTTCTAGCGGATGTTCAAATTAGCATGTTCCTTTTTAGGCCTGGGTTCTATTATCCTCGCTGATGGAGTTCTTTATAGTTGTCAGGGGGGCAGTATTTGAAAGCACGGCTTGTTTTAATACAAGAGTGCAGCCTCATGGAATGTGAGGAATTCTGTCATTTATTTTCATCTGTGGTCGAAAATTTGAACTTGGAGCACTCAAAACATGTGATTTCAATTAGAGGATCTGTAAAGACCTGAAGACACGTAACGGTCAGACAGACTGGTGTTCTACTAGCAGTCTCCATGCAGTGTCTGGACACGCTCTACTCACCTTTACAGGTGAACAAAGGCAAAAGTATAACCATCATTCACCTCGCTTCTGTTCAAACAAACATACATGCCCCCCCCCAACCAAGACTCATCCCCACTCAGGCTCAAGAGACCCCTCATGATTAATTAGGTCTAGGTTTCAAGGAGTTGTTGACAGCAGGCTTGAGGCATTTGGTGAAGTAGGGCTGCAGTCAGCACTGAGCACCTGATGTCATTATGATGATGTGTAGCAGTTCATTCTCCTGTTTGCTGAAGCAATTCACCTTCCTTGTGCATGGTATCTGACCTCCAGCCAAACTGTGACACAGGGGCTTCACTGCTAAGTAGTGTGCTGAGTCATGGCTTTTGACTACGTTAAGATAGGACCGCTGAAGTTCAAAGAAAGGCTAAAAGGATGTAACATTGCCACTTTTTGGGGGGATGAACAGTAAATTTAACTGTGATAAACAGCTGATTAGTATGTACTGGCTCTTCCTAAAGACGCACAGATGCACACCTGGATAGCCTCTTGTACTGTAGGAGAGCTACTAGCTGAGCTACAACACCAGGTACCCACACATGGACTCTCTCAAAGAGCCATAATGTGCTTCTAGTGACTGTCAAAGAACCGCTGATCTCCCTGTCTTTCCTGACAGTTGCTGCTCATGGTTTGTTTGCTCGGACTACCAGCACTGTGGGAATGCACATTGCTATTCATGCTACACTGTGCGGTTCCCTGTGTCCTCATACCCTGATATAGAATCATTACAAGTCCAGTGGTGTCCCTGTGTCCCTTTTTTGAAGAATTTTTTATAGTTTTGAGCAAAAGTTGTAGGTTACAAATTATATTTAAAAGACACATGCTGCATGCCGGTATGTTGGTTTTGTTTTCTCTCACCAACCTAGCAATTTGACATGGTTTTGGTGCAAGCCAGTACTTATGTCAAAACTTGTTTCCTCTAGGTTTTTACTTTTTGAATGAGAGTAAACCCCAAATGCTGGGTTTTATTCAGATGATGAAATCCATGTAAATTCCAAATATTTGTGTGTATAAGTGTGTTTTTTGATTATAAACACATGATTGAGAGTCTAAAACACTATCTGCAGCACACGCAACTCTTCAATAAAGGTAGTATTTAGCTGGAATGCTTTGAATTGGATACTCTGGTTTTATTGATTGTACATATTTCATCTGTATTAGTTAAATAAAGAAAGACATGAACTCAGCCTGGATGTGTTGAACACAGACAAAAAGACAGGCCACATGTATTCAATTTCTGTCTCTTAGTCTCTTGATAGGAGACCATTTTCTCTTGGCTGAAAAATAGAAAGTGTGTTCCTAACAGTCAAAGAGTGACTAAGAGTTTAAAATAACGTTGAGATGAAGTCATGGGGTCAGACAACACAGTGTGACAAAGTGCATATTGTGAAACAGGCCTTAAATGCTGTTTTTGGCATGTTAAATGAGGCCAATTTTTCTTAAATTAGATAAAATTTCCATTTATTAGCTTTCCAGATTGCTGAATGAGAATGTTGCAGTCATATATCAACTCCTAAATATATATTGTGTTGTGTTTGCACTCATGTTGACATGAATTATTCCATCCAATTTAGGTTTCAGTATTTTGCAAGACCCAGCCATGTGGGGCCCTTTGGGAAAATGAGGGAGTTATTTCACTGGTAAAGCTTTCGATGGTCAACCTCACAAATCTGTGTGGCTGAATGTGAAGCTCGCCACACCTGGTATAGATCAGTATCCAGCTGTCTCTCTCTGCACTAACTACATACTGTAAGTGTGTACGTCGTTGTGTGGTGTATGTATCTATGGCAGACACTTAAAGCCCAGTTTAGACCAAAGATTTGTGATGAGACAAAACCGTTTTTAAATGTTGCAGGGAAAAGTTAATATAGTAGTATTGTTAAGTACTCATCTCGGTACTCTGTGTCGCCAAGGACCCAAATGTAAATACTTCAGTGCATCTGTAGATATTGGCAACTTGTTTATATTCAAAATAGTTTTCAATGTGTTTACCTCAGAAACTATTGCAGATTAATTTAACATAACATTTGTTAGGTAGATTTGAATAGAGACAATATAAACAATATGTATCATATCAGCATCAGTATCATTAATATATACTATTACATCAAGTTTAACAAAAAATTAATAGATTTGGGATTTGCCTTGAGCATGAATGAATGAGTTTTCATTTGGTCTCAACAAAAGATATTCCTTTATTAGTCCCACAACAGGGACATTTGCAAAACCTAGGAAGATACAGACATTGCAGTAATCACAGTCCTACTAAGATACAGTAGTTGTAGGTGTTGCATGGTGTCAAAGTTCCAGTTTTATTTCATTCACAGCTGGTTTTTGTGACTGAACAGTGAAGAATGAAGACGTTGCTCCTTGTGCCTCTTGGTTTTGCTTGCCACAGCATTATCACTAAAAATGATTGGCCCTCTCACTCCTGTGAGCTTCTTCTATTCTGAAGTTCCATATTTCACACTCTGGACCACATTCCTCCTGAAACATCTTGAGTCAATCAGTCCCACCAGGAGTTTTGTGCTTATTAAGGCCAAAATTGACAGAATTTGCGTTGACTTTGTAAAATTGCTGGTGTTCATTAACTGGAATTCATGCCAAATGTAAAAACAAACATAAATATTATTTAGTTTAACTTAACTCAATATGTACATACCTGAACTAATGAAAAACATTCATATGCTCTTTGCCTGTCAAGTCACTTGTTAACTTGTTTTATCTGAACTTCTTTTAATTTTGCCTAATTTTAAAGTGGGTAAACGAGTGCAGTCTCAGAGTAAGTGCCTGAGAAGATGACTTATGGGGTAAAAAGTTCCTATTTATTAGGCATTTGCAATGAAGTTGGCTTGTGGCTTTCTGAATTTGATTATTACAGCAATAAACTGTGGTGATAACACTGTGGTTGGTTGGTTGCATTAAATATTCCAGACAGTAGTGCAACTTCCTGGAACTGCTCCTTAATTCATGGATGCATTCTGCTTCATTCTTTAGCAGTTTATTACAACTGTAGGTGTCACTTTTGTTTTCATTTTGCTCTGTCAGCATATTTAGGTCACTCTTTATAACTAAAATGAATAGTTTTTTCAGGGGTTTCTTGCTTCCAAGTAGTTTTTCTAAAGGTAGACTCAGGTCTAGTGAACCAACTTCACTTTTAAATCACTGTACCACTATCATAGAAGTATATACAGATGTAACCTGTAGGCTGTTGTGTGTTGTTGTGGACCTGTATTTGGGTTTCTGTACTTTGTTGGGTGTAGATAAAGTGAGATATCTAAATGCATTGTTGTATCAACCAAAAAAAACATAGTGATGATGAAATTTATTCATGCTATTAATTATCATTATATGAATGTTCCTAAACATGAAATTGGTGGTATTTCTCTCCTCATAAAACATGCAGAGCTCTACATACCATGATGTTGTCCTGTGCACTGACTGACAGATTTTCATGTCTTTTTATCTGTAGGCGCAGGGGAGGGATGTGGAAAGATCATTCAGCGATTCCCCAAGAAGGACTGGGAGGGAACAGCCTTTCCTCAGGGGGTGGAGATGGTGAGTGATCACAGCCTCCTGTAAACTTCCTGTCGAGAAAAGCCAATGATCAATCAATTATTGAGTAATCACTGGAAAGAATTTCATCAAATTAGAATATGCAACTGAGCTCAAAGTTGATCCTTGTTGAAGTTGAAACCTCATGTGTGGGATGAGTGTCAAAAAATGACAATCCACCCTTCCGTGTCCCTCGGTCTGTTTTGCTTCTACATATACTACACTGCAAACATTCAATTAAGAAAAAATAAAATATTGCCTCCTTCTCCTTTTTGTTTGCATGATTTGATGACTGGTGGAAATCAGTTATGAAACTCTGTAAATGATTGACAGACTGGTGCCTGATGTTTGCATGATTATTGTGACTGAGGCCTTTGGTGTCTGCAGTGCAGACCAATATCACTATTTCATAGCTCATAACAGGGGAGTAACAGCATCTCTGGAACAGTTAATGAGTGATGTGCACAGGTTGTACAGTGTTTTTCTAGTTAGTGAGTGTCCTTGTCCTTTTGCCTTAATGGATAAGGGTACCCATTACCAGCTTCCTGATTCAATGGTTAAGAATGCTTTCTTCTCTGTTAACAAAGAAATATTCATCTGATAAAAATGAAAGCATTTTCAGTGTCACAATATGACAGATTACACCCCAAAGAATTTTCATGTTTTAAAAACACATTTGCCCTTTTGAACTTGTGCAGCAGATATTGGCATTTCCTGTTTCAGATAAATTCATAATGATTGTTTACTCAAGTTTGCTCTGAAACCCTTTCCACATTCACTAATTGGGAAACCTCTTTCGTCAGAATTCTGTTTTACATGATGTCCAGCCTGCTATCTGGTTCCCATTGCTGTCTGTCCTCTTCATAAATGTGACTAGAGGCTTCCCTTGGTTTGTTGCTCCTGGTATGTAGGGCGACCCGGAGGGGTCTGTGACAGGGGGTCTGTTATCCTTACATGGACAATGCAATGGATGGACAAATATTTGCTTATCACGACTGGGAAAAACTGTCAATCTCTAGGGCAACATTAGCAGTTAACAGTATCATACTGCACAGGACATCAGTGCCTGTGTTGTATCTGTTTTTGTTCATTTATATTGGCTACTGCAGATAAGCTTTTAATGAGTAAGCAGAATGATTTTGGCAGTCGACAAGGAGAGAAAACAGTAAAATGACTCTAGATCCCAACACAGTACTTGATCCTTTCCAAGTACTATACGGTATTTTCTTTTATCTTCAATACAACAGCATGAATTGCCCAGATTTTTTTATTTAATGTAAAAATTATGCATGATAAATTGGCCACATAACTGATATGTGAATGATGTGTATGTGTAATTTTGTGTTAATTGTGGACATTTCTGTTTGAATTTTCATAGATAAAGTTAAAACACTTGATGATTGAAGGGAGCAAATTTGCTCCTTTTTGTTCAGTATTTTAAAGTGAAGATTTACAGGATCCATTGGTGTCAATGATTGGAAAGGCTGTGCCAAAATACATTTTGCATGTTTGCAGTTGAAGGTATGTTTTGCATTTGGTGGAGGTCATGGGGGTCAGAGATCACAACTAGCCAAGTTTTGCAGAGCAGAGGAGCAGCAGGTGTAGAGGCCAACAAGTTGCATAATATGGGTCACATATCTAAGCCAAGATAAATGGAGAGAGCTAATCTAAACATCCACTCCTGTCATCCCAGGTGAGGTAATGTTTTTTTTTCACTATGACAGTGTCCTTTGTAAGAAAGGCACATATAAATTGTTAGTATTTGCACATATAGAAGTTTAACATTAAACTTTGGTTGAAAATAAGTTATTCTGATAAATAGTGAATAGTTTTGTTTGCCCTTAATGATTGATAAATAATAGCCAAGAGTTATCACAGCTGCAGCTGAAATCTTTGGCTCTGTGCAGACTTGGTCAAAGAGATACTTTTATATCATGACTCTTGTTTATGAAATGTTATTTAAAAGGCAATTGAGGACAAGTGAGGCAGTTATTCCAGCACAAATAGACATATTGTGAGTGGGTGGCTTGAATGGCATGCAGGCGTCTTCCTGTGTAACTCATTGAGTCTGTTGGTGGCCATCAGGAGTGTCTTGTTGTGAGTTATTGCTTAGAGACGAGCAGTGGTGTGTCACACAGCAAAGCATAGTGGTCCTCAAAGCCAACAAATGACTGGTGAAACTATAAAAAATTTGCAAAAGGAAGTATGTCCTGTCTGGATAAAGTGTCAAGTAGAATTTTGGAGGTTGAATTTTTGTTCATATTAGGCTGAAACCTTAGCACTGGTCTTTAACCTTTCAATGACTCTGAGGGATGAACTAGGATGAGTCTATTCTCTCAGCATCATCCCTCAAGTGTCCTGTCATGGTTTCATGGAGTTTAAATATAGAAACACCGACACAAGTTTAGCTGAATCTATCTGCTTAGTATTTCCAGATGTCATTGAGAACCTGCGTACCTTTTTTTTTCTTGTGCCTGTGTGGGTGTGTTAGAATCTTTCGTATTCCATCTCGCTGATGTGATCCCCGAATGCTTCTTCATTATTGTCAGCCTCAACTGAAATTGAGACATACTACAATCCCCGGTGTGCAAAGAAAGAATAAGGCATGGTGTTTCTCATTGAAGGCACTAAGCTGGAGCTGAAACAAGAGGATACATTCAATGCTAGACCTTTTTTTTTAAAGTTATTTTTGGCAAATACCCCACATATTTGCTGAAACTCAGACAGATGATGTTCTTCTGAGATACAAGTACAAGTACGACATAGAATATTGGATGATGAAAAAGATTCATATGTTGACATCTTCAGTATTCTCTATGAAAAAGTACCCAGAGGAGTAAGCAAGGACAGGAAAGAGGGGGTTGTTTCCTACAAAGTGGTGTGTGACAAACTTTGGTCAAGAGCCAAATGACTGAAATTCCAACTTTGAAGCTTTAATGAACATACACCATAGTGTTTAACAGACCCACTAAGCAATTTGCATTTTGGCTCTGTTTGGGGCTGGTATGTAAACCATTATTATTTGCAGATTTTCTCTACTCCATGAAAAAGAAAATGACTCATTTACAAACACTAAGAAACACATCTGTAGAAAGCAGTGGATGAAGCGGAGCACGAAAAGCATTTTGTGGTCACAACAGACCCCCAGCAAACTAAATAACCACAGATGAGGAATGCAGCAAGAAAACGCATTTACAACTTGTGCTAGGAAAAATGTGTTTCTAATCTTTTCAGGCAAGTGATGATGATAGGAACCAGCTCAAATCCTCATCTGTTATGGATGAGCCAGGTCTCTAGATGGAGGTCAGTGCGGAGCTCACCTAGTACATTTCCATCACCTCGCCCTCCAGTATCAGGTCCGCATGGTATACTGTAAACGGACAGAGGGTCTGGAGGTAGTAGTTGGGTTACATAGGATGTTTTTAATGCGCAGACTGCACCATATTTCAAAATGTATACCTTAAAATGTATTAATCATCACCAACTAAGTGAGAGTAATATTTTCTTCAATAGCAAGGTTTCCTTGATTATGACTCCTATTGTTCTCATTTCTCTTCTTCCTCTGAAGGACTACTATGACAAGCTATATGTGGATCTTGTGACAGACAAAAGTAGTTGAGCTGTGTTTTGCTAAAATGAATAACACAATAACAAGGTTAACTTGAACTTGAATCTAATAATTACAGGAACAGCAAATTGAGGCTGCATGTATTTTATTATTTATTTGAGCGTATAATACTCCTCTGTTTCTAATTGTAAGTAGGGTTTTACTAATTTTCAAATTTCAAGGTCAGATGTGTGAATCTGCTTGCTTTTCCTTATAGTGCAAGTTTTACAGTTGGAGTAGTAACCATAGCAGCTAAACTACAACTAGTCCACCAATGTCAAGTGACTCTTGTCATGCTTGTCATGCGCAGTTTAATGAAGAAAAATCTGCATTTTTTAAAAAATTGGACTGTGACTATTTTGTATTTTAGATTAACCGCCAGATAGTTTCGAGCAAAGAAACAAAATGTGCCACACAAATGCCAAAGGAATGCCTGGAATAACTTTGATGTTCACAGTTTAATTGCTGAATTTCCCTGTTTAATTACAAGTACTTTTTGTTTAATGTTGACATATGTGAATATTCATAACATCTGCTACTTGTAGACAACATATTGATATCAAATGTAGATTTGTGAGTTGTGTTAGTTTTTTCTTTCTCCCTCATGTGTACTTGTTTCTTTCTTTTCTGTGTACTTGATGTTCTCTGCATCTAGCAGGCACCATTTTCTTTCATGTTTAATGGGCTGTATTAATTGCAGGCATAAACTTTACATTGTAAGACAAGCAGATGGACATTGAGCTTTTTAAATCTATTTAATCCAACTATTTGTGAGTGTTTGGAGTAACAAATCCCTTGGCCAAACCTGCTTTTGTAGGTTACAATGCTTGCCAACAAACTGAGTTGTAAATTTTTACCACAAACTTCACCTAGATAAAACCTTCATGATCTGTATTTTAACACAGTGGAAGCAATAATTCCTCCAATTTATGTCAGGAAAGTTTTTGTTTAATGCCGTTTGCTGCATGTAATAAGGGAGGTACATAAAACAAATTGGGTGAGTATTTTAAAACAGTTTGACCTGATCCTGTTCAAACTGACTTTATCCCCTCAGAAACTTTGTAAAACACCTGTTAAATGCACAGATGTTACCACATGCCGGTTACTGTAATAGTAAAATAGTACTATGTTCTAAAAAAATTCACTCAAAAACACAGTATTAAATTGATTATTATTTTGTAATGATTAATAATTGTTTACATTTTGTCATGTTTCATTATGCATAACATTATAATTAAATTAATTCATTATCTTGTTACTGGTCATAAAAATACATTCAAAAGATAAAGTGATGATAAACCATCTCCATTCTTTTCCTTGAAATACTTTTATAGCTTATTTTTATCTTGTGTCTATCAGTTGTTTCTTATTGTTTAAGATGAAAGTTAAATGTTATATTTCAGGATTTATGTGCACATACTGTACATGTAGTCTTGTACACATAACTTGACCACAAAATATTAGTTGAATGTGAAAAATAAGTCATAGGGCTGTTGGGTGGCTTTAGTGTTCATTTCACTGAACACAACAACATGCACTGAATGGAAATGGATAGCTGTTTATGTTTATGCTTGGCTTGGCCTTCAGTCTGTATATATGGGGTGTATGTCTTGACGACTATGCCTGAGAGGTCAAACACATTCCAAAGCACCGCAAAGTTTAGTGTTGAACATGAGGGTCGGTCCATTACATGTAGCCTGTAGACAACGATCCGTCAGAAGACTCACCCCTGCTGTCTCCACTATAGCCATGTTCCCAGCAGGAAAACGAAATTCCTCCTCTGATAAAATAGCCTCAATCAGTTTATATTTTGGAAAATTTGGCATTGCTGCAGCACAATCGGCCTTGATCAGCTCAGCTAAAGTGTTGAAGGGGCACAGCAAGTAAGAGAACTTCTATCCCTACAAGGAGTTAAAGATGGGAATCTGTTTTAATGTCACAAACCACTTTGAGCTGAGTTTAGGGCCGTGAATTTTATGCTGAAGGCTAAAGGGAAAGTTTGGTGGTATTTAAGTTAGTGCTGAAACAAGTAGTCAAGCAATTGATTAGTTGAGCAAAAGAGAATATATTGACCCATCCATATTGCAAAAAACTCAAAGGAAACCCATTTTGCCTATTTATCTTTCAGGCCTGTCTTCAAGAACATCTTTAGCTGCCTCTAAAAACCTTTTGTTTTAGTTTAGTTAGAGCTATAATCTCTATAAACAGATATCTGTACGTGAATGCAGAATCTGTAGGGAAGGGCCAAGATTTTGGATCAGATGTCTTCTGGTTTCTGTTTGTAGTCTGTTTTTTGTTCAAGTAATATTGACAAATCACGTTTGAGCAGGCTTTGTTTGCATGTATTGCCTGAAATGCAATCACAGAACCCATCAGCTGACAGCAAGTTTGCCTTTTATTAGCTTCTTTTTAATGTATCTGCATAGTGCTTTTAATTGAGAGACATCATTGATTAATAAGCCAAACATTTTTTTACTGGTTTGCATAAATTTTAATTTGACTGTCAAATACTTGTAATAATACATAAATGAATGTGGTTATGTGCGTCAGACATTTTTGAAAAGCTCCCTGGTCAGCAGTTTGAAATTGACCTTTTGCAACACTGTACCTGAAACATCCTCAAAGGATTTGTTGATTCAAAAACTTTCACCGTCTGTTTGTCACATGTTGTCCTTCTTTGACGTATTTCTTAGTTTGTTTTCAAATTTTGAAGGTGAGGGTCTTCACCTTTGAAAGGCTTGTAGCATTTAGCCTTAGGTGTTTGGTCATGAAAACAGTGGGAGTCTCAGCCTAATGTTCAGACAACTCTATCTCTACTCTCACATGTTGCAGCTGTGGGCGAGATGCTGCAACACTGAACAATAGTAATCCTGTACTGATCCAGTCCAACACGCAGTATGCGGTGTGGGTTTACTGTTCCACTCAGTCAGCAAGCAGAGTTGTTTCTCTCACTGCATACCATGCCGGTCATTTGCTTTTTTGTCCCACTGCTTACTCAGATATACAGTATACTGTGCCTTAAGATGCAGCTCCACTAATGGCCACTACATTCTTCAATCTCCTAGATGTTTTTGATAACTGCCAAGATGGCGTCTGTGGTAGACCTAAACCCAGTCTTCAAAACAATCATCCATAATGAGGGTGACCACACGGTCACTTTGCTTCTCTACAATCTATAATAATTTGAGAAAAGAGTTGAAGAGTACATCCTCATAATCAGGATATGAATGTCTTCTTCGGGTGGATCGAAAATGTGTGATATGGAAAATAAGTTTTGGAGTTCTGAGTCAAATATGCTTTTACCCTTTTACCTCTGACTGTTTTTGCATGGTTTTCACTATATTTGCAAGCCCAAAGCATTGTCACTACATGTCTTAGCAGTTTTCAGGATACGTTAGACTACTGAGAAGTGTCATCATTTGTTATCTCAGTGGCTCTGTGCATGTACAGAACTGTTTGTGAAATAGTTGTACACAGTTTGATTTTGCTTGTGTTTTTTCAGTGCATGTCCACATGTTTTCAGCACAATGGGAAATATATGTATAGAAGAGAGTGCCATTGTTCTAAGGGTATATCTTAGTACTGTCAAAAATGTATTGATAATATAAAGCAAGTGGACTTTTCTTAGGTTCCTTTTTCATAAATATATTTGCAGTCAGTATGGGCTACACTTGACTTGGAGCATCGTTTAGATTTCCAAGCAGATTTATCATGTTAACCCTCAATAGAGATTGGAGAAACTGCTATCAGTGGAAAGAGTAAGCCAGTAATCAGTAAAATGATTGCAGCAATATGTGTATGATTGTTTGTTTGCTGTGGTTTGAATAAGTTTTCACCCCTAGAAGAAGTGGTGCAACCTTTGACATGTAATGTGTCAATCAGGTTCAAAAGTTTAATCAAGAGGTGTGTGTAAACACTCAGGGAGGGGCACCACTGAATGAGTCGGGCTTTGTGTTGTCTTACTTTTTCCTTTGTTAGTTTGTTCGCTTATTAGTGAATTGCTCCTTCCAGTTCACACTTCTGAACCACAGTATAGGAGTCCTTCAACCCTCCATCCAAACACAGAAGCAGTCAGTTAGAAGAAAATCTCATGTGCTATTACAGTTGGCTAATCCAAGGCTAGTTGAAAATAGATTATTTAGAGTAAGGTTATTGTGGACTGTGTTACGTTATTGCAGATTGTTGTAGGTTTGCAGTAGGAATTGTTTCTCTACAGTATATACAGTAAATGCATACAATTAAATATACTGTACTAAAACCTTGCTGCATCACAATAGACACAGGAACTGTATATGTAATGTCACTAGCACCCCTACTTGTTTTCCTCTGACAAAAACGTGTAGACATGAAATTTAAATAAATTCCTCCGGGTGCCTAACTTCCTGTGATGAAGGAATTTGACCTTACTTGACTAGACTGTAAACATTTGAGTCACATCTCTTGTCTAGAACTTTGGCCTCTTGATCTCCTCCTTTTTCCCTCAATTCCCTGCTGTAATGAGGAACGTGGCTCTCACTTCCGGGAAGGGTGTTCAAGTTATTCAGAAAATTTGTAAACTGCGGCTCTCATTTTGGTAGTTCATATGACTGTTGGGCTGGAGTACAGGTGGAGATGTTTTAGCAGGAATTTAAATACTACACTTTTTTTTTTTTTTTTTTTTTTTTTTTTTTTTAATACCTATTGTCTTACTCCAGGACCTGACTCTAGTATGACCTGAGCCTCTGGGCTTCAGGTCAGGTTCAGTTCACTTGAGAAAAGAATCACCCTTTTTGCCATGTAGAGTCATTCATCTGGCCTTGTTCTCTCAACAGGCTGGATAAGCAAATCATGACAAAGCTTAACTGCATTGTTCATAAGCAGCAGCCTTGGTTAGACAGTTTTAGGCTCTGCTCCAACCCTCAGATAGATGAAAGAATGTAACTTAATTGTATCACTCAATTGACTCAAGTGACCATAACTTGACATGTCGCGCTGCACGTCGGTGTTATGATGTTTGTAAAACTATGACCGAAAAACTAAACAGTGCATTCCAGATAGCAGGATGTCGTTCCAGTCGGGGAGAATGGGATCATGTGTTTGTCAGGAAGATCCACACATGAGTAATCAAGGCTTCGTGTGCCAGTGAAGCTAAACACATCAGGAAACAAAGCTGGAGCTGTCAAGCATGCAGGACTTTCCATGCCGAAAAGCACTATGAGTTCACCAGGAAATGGGAATACACAGGATGAAATGAAGCCGCAGTACACTGGAGATCGCACATACTCAAACTTTTAGATGAAATATAGTAGAAACTGTCAGTCTTAATGGCTCATTGTTTGTATGTTACTGATGTGATAATGAAGTGTGCACTTAAAGAAATGCTATTTTCCGATAGAAGTATGAGCGTTACAGATGAAAAGCTACCCTTGAAGCAAACAAAAAAAGAAAGGAACGATCCAAGTCACCAACTCAGTGACCTCCCAGAAACTGGGCCGAAATACTGGTGCCAGTAGAGCAAAGTGAGTTTTGGGACACCCTGTAAATTTCATTCCTCCCACCCATCTAAAGAACTGGTTGGCCCCAAACACCCATCTGACTGGCTGGCCGGTGAATACCACTGTTGCTATTAAAAATTTCCTAATGCTGCTGACACTAGGGCCAGTGGCTGGACACATAACAATCTCAACAACAAATAATCTCAACAAACAATCACATATTCAATCTCTGTCTGTCAAAGAGATGAACTAAATTACCTCAAAACTTAAACATCTCCCCTTGTCATCAGTATTCCATCACTCTCTGATGTATGCACATGTACATGACCAGTTTCAGATGTTTCCTCAGTGCTTCTTCAGCAGGATTTACGATGGTTTTCCTTTGTGTTGGCATTGTAGACACTTTCACCTGAGAAGAAGTACTCTTATTGACACAGGCTGGATGTTTGAAACGAAGTGAAAAATAATCAGATTCTTTAAGCAGCCTTACCCGCTGACAGCATAATAACATGGTGCAGTCATACATTACATCGCTGTTATTCATTGACATTTTTAGCCATACTAGTAAGAGTGTGGGGTTCTAAGGTTGGCAGGGTTTGTCACTTGTCAAACCCTGTTAGTCTCTTTAGGTTTCAGGAGCATCATGGGGCCTGGAGGCTGGTTGCAGGGCTTTTATAGCCATACCGTCAGTTCATACAGTATTTACCTCTCTACCAATAATATGGCTCTATTCTCCTGAGTCTATCACTTGGTGTGTTAGTGCGACTGTGAAGGTTCTCAGTCAATCAGGTCATGCTATTCAAGTAAGACTGTAAACTGTACAGTAAGACTGGAAACCAGTTGCCTTTGATTCAACTCTTACTTGACAACTTTTCAAGTTAAAACATAGTTAACCATCCAGCTATCGAAACTATGCCTTTTCATTTCATGTTTGAAGTGGGTTTTGTGTAGATAAGATAACGATGATAGCCTCAGCCTATCATGATTGTTTTATAGCATTGTCCGAACAATGTCTATGTACATATGTGTAACCACTTCTCCTTTTTTAATTCTCTGGGCCTTGTTCTGGGCACTTGACCATGTGTTCAAAGCAGTATCAATGTTAACTTTAAACCACCTCAAACTAAGAGAAATTCAGTGCCTCTGGTACAGAGTTCACGTCTTGATGGGTTTCACTCGATTCAAGTCTAATGCCTTAACTACTTGTCTGTCGGACTACAATTACTCTCTAGATCAGAACCTCTGTTCCAAACATCCTTTTAACTTTTGAGGCAACTTTACTGTTAGCAACTATCCATAAAAAATGCTTGGAGTGCATTCACGTGTCATATGATGACTTTTGAGGGGATGTGAGGTTGGACATTTCGTTCAAGATACGTCACAAATGACAATCACTTATTGTTTTAGAACACCATTTGCAGACCTCCTGTGATCAGGCGCCAAGTTTTTTCTACTAGTATAGTGTGCACATTATTATTCTTGTCCACTCAGAGGGTAACTAGCTCCTCTTGTCTTGTCCAGTAAAGTATTACTCATTTTGATAATTTTCACGTCAGCTGTGCAGCTTCAGAGAAATAGTTACCATGCTGATGTTGCAGATTTAGACATGTCACTGTCCACTAACTTATTGGTTGGTGGTTGTGGTGGTTGAAGCCAGAAATCTTATATTACCATATTAATTTCTTTATAAACAAGGCCTCTTTTTACATGTTGACACAAAAAATGTTTGAGAGACTACTTTGTGAAGCTTTTCATGAGAAACGTGTTTGCAAACATCTTCTTATGTGATACACAAAGAAACTCTTAAGTGTTCATATACACTGAACATGCTGACACGTATCGCACAGATTTACTCTTCAATTTTCATTGGCGTATATTCAGGAGAGGAACAAAACTTGTTGTGGTTTGAGCCGAGCTTATTAAGGGCAGAAGTGATACTGAGGCTTTTGGTTGTATACTGTAACTTAGCCAGGGCCCCCACAAGGCGGTGGAGGAAGCACCTGTTCCACAGTCAGGTCATTATCAGCCATTATCTTACTGTGCTGTAAAGGCTGGGGCTCAGCAGTCTGACGCAGGACAGCCATTGTACTGATCTACAACCTCAGGACAAAGCTGTTTACCCTGCTCTTTCATTCATCACTCCATGTGCTCAGAAATGTGTTTTGATGTTTCGTGTTTACTTTTTACAGATGAAATAAAAAAACAACCATGTTTACCTGCCGTCAGCTAATATGGGTTTAAAAAAACTGTAGCAATGCTTATCAGAACTGATACAAGACTTTTTGTGTTTTGGAAATTTCCTCATTGTGGGACTAATAAAGAAATATCTTGTCTTACTAAAAAAATTCTCAACCAAACGAATTGCATTTACTGAATTTGTGAAATATGAGTTCTTTTTATGGTTCGCAGTTTTTTCAGGTTTTTGTTTCCGTTTCCCACTTGTCCCTCTTGGTAGCTGTGCTTAAAGCCACTGTGTAGGATTCGAAAATGTCCGACTTTGCCGCCCTCAGTTGTACTATCAAAATAGACACTGTAGCAGAGGAGGAATGCACCTCGCTAACCCCCCACAGATCTGACCTTTGGAACACTGCATTCAGACTGAACACAAACTCTTATTGTACTCTGTACTACAGTACATGAGTACAGATCCAAAGCCTAGCCAGAGTCATGCAGATGCAGGTGAAGTGCACAGCTGCAAGCAGTCTAAGTTTGGAGGCCAGATGTGACCCTGTAGCAGGACCTGAGGGGAGGCATCATGGTTCTTGATAAAGCGAAGGGCAAAGTTATGTCAGACAGAGTTCAACTCCTTATTGAAAAGATAGCTATTATGGGAGGCACAAGCATAGACAAAGATCATTTGTGGTAGGTTAAATCTATAGATTCACTGACATTTCCATGTGCTCTCACTGTGTTTCCTACAAAAATGACTGAAAACCAGTTTGTATACTAGTGGGAGTCTCTTATATAATATTGAAAGTCAGTTATTTATGTATATTTGTAATAAAATATGGCTCTGCAGTCCTTCTTGGCATCACCATTTTCTGATAAAAGCTTAATAGTTTGTTTCACAAATATTTATGTCAAGCAAACTGTTGTAAATACTCAGTTGAACCCAAGTAGGCCAGTCATGTTAATGTTTTTCACCATGGCTGTCACGAAATTCCAGATTCTGAAAAGGTTTTTATGGTCTGTTGCTGTCCATTATGATTCGGCACATGTGGAAGTGGTAAGAACACATACACTGTAATTCTTTTACAGCTCACAGGCCACTGGTTTGAAGTTTTTATTTTATATGCACCTGCTGTAGCATTGGAACTCAGGAAGCCTGCCTATCCACGTGTAACATAACGTGCTGCGCTGAGTAGTCATTGTCACTTATCTACCAGTGCTTTAGCTAAATTCATAATGGTTTACTGTGCAAAGCCAACTGCATTGTCTAGCCAGATTTCTGTTTAATATAAGACACCTAACATGAATTACGAAACTCTGTAGTTCTTACAAGGTTTTGACATGACTTTAATCTTGTCCAAAAAATACAGTATGCTAGCAAGCTGCCAGGCAATGATTAACCCAGTTGTATAAGCAGGTATGTAGATACATGACAGATCAGGTCCTTCTCAAGCCGAAGTCATTGATTGTTGTTGCTATAATGCCATGTGCTTTACTCTGTTAATCTTACTGCTCTACTCACTTCAGTTTTGACAGATTTGATCACAACAATGGGAGAATTTATTGGATTATGCTTGTTTTCATACTATGCATGTGGTTTTAATATCGGTTTTACCACTAAAACCTGTTATTAAACAGTGCCGGGAAATCCATGGACTTTCCTTGGATTCTGACAGGGAATTTTTGTACTCTTGACTATATTTCACAGCACTTTTTTCCCTGAACTACGATTCAACCCATTCATGCTTCACAGATATGGTGTTTGTTGACCTGTTTTTGACAAAACCTACACATTATAAAGTCAATTTAATGTTTGGGACTTTCATGCTAGAACAGCACACATACGCTTCAAATTTAGCTTAGTCAGGTCAGCATCGTTGGGAGGCAAGTTGAGAGAACCGGATGAGTTAATCCGACAGTGGATTGATTATAGCTTAGGAATGTCTGATTCTCTAAGGGTCCTTTTAGTTGCCTCTTTATGCATTTCTGTTTTCTAGTTTCATGTGGCGAACTGGCCGTATGCTTTTAATTTATGCTGTGTTTTGAAATAAACCCAAGTATTCGCCCCGGAGTGAACAAATCTTCCCAAGGGATGTCGGGGTTCAGCAGAGTTGTCCTTATGATCTTTTTGCTGGACTGTGCGTGGCAAAGAAAAAAAACCTTTACATTTGAACTAAAAATACATCTTGTAGTAGGTTTTTTTTTTTCCTGGTGTTACATTTCCTACACATATGGCATTCATGAAGCTTGAGATTTTGTGTACAGTATAGTATGCAATATTTGCTAGATGACTCTTCCTGCCCTGCCTGACTAGATTTTTTTTTTTTATTACTGTGGTCCATCATGGTCATCTAAAAATATCTATCTCTAAAATGAACCATATGCGCCTGGTATTGCATAACAGATCAGCAAAGGGAAACCAGGAGTGTTGGTGACAGTGGGGAAGCAGAGTTGAGAAATGTAGATGCCACCTCAGCGGAGGGCTCTGAGATAGAGCTAAGCTTTGGTGCAGTAAATTTACTCACTGCAACCACTAAATAGTATTTGGATAACAGTGCTATTATGGTCACTTTGTTGACATTTTTGTTTCTTGTATTCATCACGTTGACCTTGAGGAGATGGTTGAGGCGGTGGGGGGGAGGAGTAAGCCCAAGCATGTTTGTGCGCCAAACCACTCGGCTGGAGCAGCCGTCTCTGGTTGTTTTGTCCGCTGCTCATCCTGCAGAGCTGATAAAGCAGGAGTTCTGGGCAGGCAGCACGCCATTGACCTCCTCACCCTCCGCCAGCCCCCCCCCCGGCCCCTGACACCTCGCACTTCACTTTCCGTCTTTGTGTTGTCTTCCTGGCATGCGACTCTTTCACATGAATGGGGAAAGAACAAGGTGGAGGGAAGAGGATGATTGAAGTGCATGTTGTAGTGCACATCTGCTGCTAAGTTTTCCTGACCGCATTGTCTTGGCAGTAACTTTATATTCAGGCTCCGTCCATAGTTCACTAGTATTGTCTTGAGTTTCGATGATTATAGATTGATTTAGATTGTTTTTTCACGTGTTTTCCTTTCAGTAATACCTGCACTAAGATTTGAAATAGTCTGCCAGTCATATTTACTTATTTTTCAACGGATGTTTGTCTTGTATATTTTATATTTTCATGTTGTGTGTTATTTATTTCATGAGTGCTGTCCACATTCTCACATTTTCCTGACCATCATCTTCCAAAAATTTTCATTTTCATGCAACATGTTGTCCATTGTAGTCAGGGGAGGGTGGAGAGTGTTTTTTTTCTCTCATTTATTTTAGGTCATTCTCGCTGATGCTCTGATCGGAGGAGACAGCTTAGTCGATGCACATTTTATTGCCATGGAGAGAAAACATCGAAGAACTTTGGTGCCTGGTTTCATTTGGGTTTATAACTCAACCAAATTATGAAATAAGTCCCTCTCCGAAAGGATTTGTAGGATTGAGCTCATTTGTGGTAACGGGAACTCTGTAAAGGTTTTATGACCCTTCACAGTCTGTTTGCATTTGCTTAAGTGCAAGCACAGGACTCTCAAATGTTGGGGTCATAATAAGAACACAGTAAACCGGTTTCCAGTCATGTTTCAGCTGCATCATTCCAGAGGACGACAAAGCTGACTCCTATTCTTTCTGTCTCCTTGTCCTGAGTCATCTTTAGAAATGGCTGCCACCCCAGTTATATCTGGCCTGCACCGGCGTGACCGGGCATTAATGTCTCGTCACAGTAAAGGAATGCAGCTCTGTCCTGATCAGGCTAAGCCTCTCTCTGTGTGTCTTTTTTCCCTTTTTATTGGTGCTGCTCTTCAAGCACTCCACTGTGACGATAGTTAGCAGGTCAGTTTGCAGATCCAGTGTCACTGGCTGAGTAGGTGAATAGAGCAGTTGGGTGGGAGTCAGTCATACCAGGCTGGAGCACATGATGCAGAGGGTGATGTGGAGGGTTTAACTGGAGGACAGCAGTTTACTTGGCTTTGACATTAATACAGCAAGTGTGTCCCAGAGTTCCTTTGTCACTTGACTAAGGTCTAATCTGGGAATGGGAGATGTCCTTTCCCTCTGCTGTGTGTGTATGTATGTGTGCTGTATAAAGACTGTGTTTCCTACATGTTGACCATTGCACCTGTTGCACTGCAGTGGATTTCTATGTCATGCTGAAGCTGAATGTACAATACAGCTTGTGTGTGATGTTGTCAATCAGCTTTCCCTTGTTTCCTCGACTCTGCTGCTACCTGGAAATCTGTCTAGTGTCATTCACTGTTTTGGTTGTAGCATGTAGGACAGTAGGGTATAAATACACATACAGAAATCAAAAAGGGCCTAAAGACTTGATTTAGTTTTCCCTCTTTACCATTCATGCCTCATTCTGTTCTTTTAAATCCAAAACATCACATCTCTGTTTTGCCTGCTAGGACAAGCCTCAGAAATGTCGCAGTGTGTGTTTACATCCACACTGCACTCTGTGTTTGACTGAATTGCAAATGACATAATTCTTCAAGTTAGATGTTTAAACAAATAGCGTAAGCACATTGTCTCTGTTTACACACGGTTGTGCACAGTTAAATTTTAAATCATAAACAATTTTTGCAGAAAGGATCGCAGCCCTCCAGAGGTTTCCCTGCTTTTGCAAAAGATGCTGAAAAGCAGAGCAGATTCTGAAATCATCACAACACCTGTCTCAAATAGTTTATTCACAAGCAAACAACAAACACCACATATAAACTTCTTTATGTAGGTTGCATGCTCAGTTGTTGTAGAGACTCAAACTCATAATGACAGTCCTAAGCAGATAATGTTGCACAAAAGTATGATTAAAGCCTACCGTACCACATGTTTGAATAATACTGCAGTAAGAGAAGAAACATGGAATCCATGGAATTTTTTTCTTATTCTGTCATTGAACTGTGCCCTTCATAAAGTCCTTACTGGATCTAGCTGCAACATTTACACGAGACAATAATACATCTTTTTGTTAAGACAGTCATAAGTTGTTTGTAAAATGATGTCAGTAGTCTGTCTGGATGCAATGGTCCCTGAATAAAGTGGAGTTTACTATAAACAGAGAACTCCCTAAAGTGTCTTTGAACCTGCGCCAGCACTGAAGTGTCTCTCTGCAGACCTACAGGTGAGATAACGACTTAAAGGAAACATTGATTTAACATCAGGGAAGTCAATTAATCTTTTCACCATCGCGCCTCCATCTGCTCTCTGCATGTCGCATTCCCTTACTGTTAGTCCCTTTCTCACACATGCATACACTCCTACGAAAACACACACACACACACACACACACACACACACACACAGGATGTTATATCTCCTGTGATCTTCTGAGCTATGCAGTCCCAAAGGTGTTTATCTCTTTTTTGACAACAATGAATGGCATAGTTGGAATAGTTTAGGACAGGATCACAGTTATCTGCACTTGTCCTTGAGTCCTGTCTGTCCTGAGTGTGTACAGACACACACACACACACACACACACACAAAGCAGGTTTAACAGATTTCCTGTGAGCTATTGTATCTGCTGGGAGATGGTGGCATCCTGGTCCAAACCTCCAGGTTGAACAAGCCAAATCCCCCCTCCCCTCTTTTCCTCTCTTCCTTTCTTAATCTCCACTTCTCTTCTTCAGCTCCCTTCCTCTCTCCTTCTCTGTCTCTACTCCTTTACTTTTGCTGCCTTTGCCAGTATGTATGTCTTTGGCTGTACACGGATCCATCTGTCCATCAATCCGTCTGTTTTTGCCCGCTCCCACCCCTCCTTCACCTAGTCTCCTCTCTTCCTCCATGTGTCCAGTGATCCACTGTATAACCCCTGAGGAGCAGTCTAAACACTGTGTTCAGAGCCAGGGCCAGTTGGGCCTCCAGCAAAAACAGAGAGAGACCAGACACAAACACTCATCTCTCTGACCAAATGCCCGCTTGCCTCCCATATTTTGGCCCTCTGCTCTCTTATGTACCACAAATCTTATCTCTCAAGTAATAATGTATCTATTTCTTCATACCTCTCATTAATCCCTCATTTCTCTTGTTTTGAGTTAGATAGTTTTTCATTTTGCTTTATGAACCCATATTACAGTGGGTGCTTTTATTATTGGCTTACAGAATTGGCATTTTTGTCAATTGTGTTTACTGATGAACTGTATATGTCAAACAAAACACTATATCAGACAAAAGCTTGTTTGTTTCCACACTTTGCAGATGTTTTGTGTAAGGATTTGTTATGACTCACACTGTTGCTCTGAAAACTAAAACCTGTTCGATATGCTTTTTATTATTGTAACAGACTTTCTGAGTTTCAGTGCCCGCAATTTGCTAAAAATGGCTCTGTTTTGTCATGCATTGAAAATTGTTGATTTGTGTGATTCTGAAATCCCCAATAAACAAAGTGTTTTTGGAAATATCAATAATAAGATATTCCAGGAAGATTTTGGAAGAAGTTGACTTACTTCCTGGAGAATCATAGTACTTCATAATAGAAGAATGCTTTTCTCATGTATATCCAAATCTCAGCCAGTAAGTTTGAGAATGAATTTTTAATCCAGACATCAGAATTACAAAAAGTTACAAGTAGAGAAGTCTGGTTACAGAGGTCAGCCTTTTCTAACATGTACTGTATTCTTAATTGTCGATTAAAAAAAAAAATAGACAGCAGGATAAATAAATCTCAGTTTTAACCTTAATTCGATCTCCTTTGTTGAAGCGTAATCAGCTGGAATGTTACTAAATTCCTGGGAATTTTCCGTGAGTTTCCGTCTTATTTAAGATGTTTCCTATTGTGATCAGACAGTTAATGAGCTCAGGCAGTTTGGCCTGCCAGCTTCGCTGATGACTTTCAAGGAAAATAAATACTGAACATGCCACTTCCCGCTCTGATGAGCAGATGTAATTGCTGCAGTGAGGCCGGACATCCTGTCTATGCTTTCTATGGGGGCATTGGGATTAGACTTGCCACAGTGATATGCTGATGCCCTGTCCATTTAAGGTTTGAGCAAATTACCAGCAGAAAGTGTCAGGGGACATAAAAACCACAGAGCTTTTAACAAGTTCAAATTCTCGACAAGCACACTGAAAATCTTGTCTCTGAAATAATTAGAGCTCAAAAGACTAAAAGCATGTGTCTGCTCTAGATCATATAAGAAATGACACAGATTTATTGTTGCTGACTCAGCCACTGTTAACAATGTGTATATCAGACCATGCTGTGTGAATTATCCTCTGTGATATTCTCATGTAATGGTTTTATGCTGAATGTCTTTTTAGTTCTGCCAGCCTGGAGGTTGGAGGCTGTCCAGAGACCGAAAAGCACCCACCTTCTTCACCGTTGTGCTGACAGATATCGATTCAGACCGACACTACTGCTCCTGCCTCACTTTCTATGAGGCTGAGGTCAATCTGCAGGTAAGACTACAACACATGCACACGCACTCAAGGGTGAGTACATTTTTGAACACTTTCTGTGCCATTTCATTCATGCGTTGATTCATTTATTTATTTTCTCTAATATCTTGATCTTTTTCTAGGGTCATAAGAAGCTGTAGTATATCCCAGAATTCACTGGGATGAAAGTATTCAATCCATTAGACGACTAACACAGACAATCACAGTCATGGATTTGCCAATCCCACTACTGTACAGCAGTTTTAGGACTGTCAGAGTAAACAGGAGCACCATGTTCAAACCCACAAGAACATACAAATACAGTAACATGTAGGCTAAACTATACACAGGACAGACCCCTGTGAGGCAACAATGCTAACCACTGAACCACCATGCTAGACTCTTTAATCCTGATGCGGTGAAATCTCTTAAGCACAAATGTTTCACTTCATAAGACAGCTGTGCATCACATCAGTGTGAGCAGCAAGCTTCTCCTCCTCCTCACGGGATTACTCATGAGAGGATCACAATGATGATCTGGATTTTTTGTGGTCTTGAACATGAGGCCACACGCATATTTGGGTCTCTCTCATGACTCTTACACCCCATTTAGAACTGGTATTAAAAAATTGTCTATATTCAGACACGTTATCCAGATAAGTAAAAGCGCATGTTAGTGTCAGATTGTGATCCGATCTGCCTGATGTGGAAGTAGTCTGGCTCACTTTGTTTTCAGGTAAACATGAGTCCTGTAGGCTAAGCAACATGCAGATATTTGTTTTTAGCTAACATAAAATATAGGTTGTTCTTATTTCTAGAGCGAGCAAGTGAGAGGGCTGAAAGAGACGCGCCTCTTATGACTGATGAGATGTCTGTTTTGCCATGGAAGCGCCAGAAGATGCATTATTCAACAGAAATATGTGAAAAATGAAAGCAATGCGGGTGGGAAATGAATGATATACAGTAAGAAATAACACTAATCTCTGCAGTTGATGTGCTGTCAACAAGGCAAATAATTTATCTAGTCACAGAATAGCCTCCATGCCAGTCCTGCAACATGCCTGGACAAACGTGACACAATATTTTTTTATACAAAGAAAGGAATAGCTTAATCTATTACATTTGCCGAATTTACAAGAGGGGACAAATAATTAAGAACTTGTCATAGACAACATTTCACAAAGTGTATAAAGCTTCCTCCTCAACAACTCACAAAACTTTGTGATTTTTTTGGGAGGCTGGGGCTGATTTGGCGCCTCCTCAGATTGCTCACACGCAGGTTTTGCTCAGGAGGTCAGAGATCCAATCTATATAACAATATTTATATAATGAGAACACACAAAAAGGTGTTGGGTGTAAATTATAGTAAAATATTATCTGGACAAAATATATGGATACGTATGGCATGACTTGCAGAATTTGAGGCAGTAGAAGAAAACAAAAGGCTGCACGGATCAGGCCTAATAAATTGAAGTGGCAGAGGGATGCTGCTCTAGAGGAGAGGATGGACCTGTACTTCCCTCCAGCACTTTTCATTTGATTTACTCATGCCTACAAGATTGTTTTTGATTACAGATTAGTGGTCACGGCACAAATGTTCCAAGCCCCCATAAATTATTGATTACAACAGATTTGTTTGGACGAGATCTTTTTTGTACTTATGAATGATCTCGTTAATGTCTCCCCCTGCCAAAAGCCCACAGAATACCAAACTAATTGTTTCACTGTGCTTGACTTTGCTAGAGGCCTTAAATGACTCCTGTTGCTCTGCCCATCGTGACTTCATATCCTTTCGCGTGTGGAAGGAAGTCGTCAATCACATTCCGGTTAGATCAGCAATAGATTCTTCAAGTTAAATTCAAAATGCAGTCGTGTACGAGAAAAATGTGTCACCTTTCAAAAAGCTTGGTGGAACATCCAGAACCTCCGCTATAGTAGAGCATCTTTTCTTCATTAGTTTACCATTTCAGCTTGTTGTGTGAATCAGACAATAATTGCACAAACATTCCTCTGTTTGAACAACTGGGCACATTTTTCCACAATCGCTCTAAAGCATGAAGGGGGGGATTTAGGGCAAATTGTGACATCAAAGGGGGAAAATAACCAAAAATAGCTCTGTTGTTAACAGTTATGGGATCTGTTTGGAAGAGCCTACTCACAGACTTAATTCTCATTGCTCGTAACTGGTCGTTGAAGTCCCTCAGCTGTATAAAACATCTTGGAGACGACACACCAGTAGATCATCCTAATCTAGTATTGAAACCTTTGTTGCGCTTGGTCTGTTTTCTGTCCTCACGCACAGGCTCAGTGGAGGGAATACTGGCTGTCATTACAGATAGAGACTTGATTATAGGACCGAATGTTTTTTCTAATTGTGTCTCTGTTTACTGTTATCTGGGGACTGGCATGGCTATTAGTGAGGGCTAGAAAGTTTGTTTTTCACACACACTCCACATATAATGTTTATATTAGGTCTGCAGTGCAAAAGAAGCTACTTTTTTGCAACAGAAGTTAAGTTGTTGTTGTTGAATCAGTTCATTCACAAAGTGTGCCAGATATTTATCAGGTGCATAATGGAAAGGGACTTCGACATGGAATACTAAATGTGCATGTATTTACAGTATAAAAATTTAACTTTGTTCTCATAAACTATGCTTTCAGTCAGGCATACCATGTCAGAAACAGGAAGCTGTGCAAAATATGGTTTGTTTGTCATTTGTGGCCATTTATGTTAGTCACATGTTCATAGGCATACCTGACTACACTGTCCTGTTAATGTCCCCTTTTCAAAAAGGAGACATTCTGGTTTTTGAAGGTAGAAGTTGAGACTATTTTAACTCAGCACTGTAAGTGATACTTGATACTTGGGATGTTTGTATGGGTATGCTAAAAAGACACTTGACCAAGGCACGTGGATGCTTTGTGTATATAACACACTGCATTGTCAAGATTGAACCTATAAACTTTTGAATTAGATAGACTCCCCTAACACAACACCGCCTTACCTTTTTTGTCAGTTAATTATTAGATTTAGGCTATATTTGGCCCCGTCCAGGCATCATGTTCCTGCCAAAAATAAACACGCATTCCTGGATACAGTGTATGGCACTGAAGATCTTCTTAAACGTGAGGGTGTTTTAATAATCTTTGCACTCTAAACTGACATCCTTATCTAGTCAGTTGGATTCCAGGGAGAGTCCAGACAGGCGGCGGAGGAATGTATTTTGTCTAATAATTGAACCAAATCCTAAGAATAATGATGAAATGTGACCCCCATCTGAATGGGATATTTTGATCCCATACTCCTTGGTCCTGAGATACTGAAGCACTTATGGCATGTTTTCACTGCCTGGAGAAATATACCAGATTGTGATAAGGGCTTTAGTTAGGAATGAGGTTGGTGTATCAGTGTCATGATAGGGCTCATGGATCCACGATAGAGACAATTAGAACCAGATTGAAACCACTGCATGTACGACAAGCTTGTCATGATTTTGGGGAGAGATAGATTATAATGTTTTATCATAGCAAAAATGACTTTATAGTGTACATTTGATTTGATTAACAGTAAACTGTGCTCACACAATGCCTGACTTTTGTCACTATTTGAATTCACTTCACTTTAACACTGCAATTGTTATTCTTTCCTGCAGCCACTTTGGGTTTCCAGGTCATTCTTTGTTTCTTATAATGATACTGCCCACAATTACAAGCTTCAGAGTAACAATTCACCACAAAAATTGCAAACTTTTCTGTTAGGGTTTTTTTTTATGTGCACTTACAGTTTGTGTGCAATATTCAACATAATCAGAAGTGGTTTAAGACATCTTGTGATCTACAATACAGAATAATTCATCGTTGAAATTTGGGTAACTGTAAATGATTTATCTTGTTGTGCAGTTGTTAGCGTCTTGAGTATTGTCACTAATGTCTCTGATGTTTTACATTTGCTGTGTTAGCACAGTATGTGACTCTGGGGCAACATTAATCTTCTAAACTCATTTTGGGTTGTCTCTAAGGAAATATACTCATGATTTTGTCTCTTTGTAGGCGAGATTTTTTATTAACCATCATAATTTTAGAAAATGTGTTGTGTTGATGTGGGATGCGCAGCTATGCTGAATGGGGACAGATTGGAGAAAGAGATTAAAAAAATTTCCAAACATTCATAAATGTGCATCTCCTCTCTGAAGGAGGATTTATAAGATTTTAGAGGCTGAAGCTATGACTTTGTCTGATGCAAGATTTTTATCTTGGCTATTTTTGTTTTCTAGGAGGAATGCAATTAAGTTTCCACTACTTCTCCTTTCAAGCCTATTTTTTGATGCACCCCTGAAGTGAAAATGGGAAAATGTGTGACGCAAGAGTTGTATCCTGGCTATTTGTCTTACTTATGTTATAAGTTGGGTGTCCACCCATAAACGTGTACTTAAGTTGGTTCATCAAACTAAATTTCAACATGTATTACTCAGACCCTTTATGTTTGGGTACAATAGTTATTTTTCCCTGGAAAATGTGCAGATCACGCATGCAATGTGTAGTACATGCCAGACATGTTGTGGACTATGTGATGAGTTTGAGGCACATGATGTATTCACAAGCTAAACTAGGAGCTCAGCGGTGCTGGCATGCTCTACAGATCTGCAGTCCATGGCACCGTGTTGAACTCTTCAACCGAAATAGCTTCTTTTTTTTTTTTTTATGTTTCAGGGATCAAAGAGTATTGAGGCTGATGGAGATGAAGATGAGGAGGCAGAGGAGGATGGCCTGATCCAACCAGCTCAAGTGTTTGCACCAAAAAGTCTCATTCTCGTGTCCAGGCTGGATTATCCCGAAATTTTCCGGGTAATAAGACCCCATATGATTAAATCTTGTTTAAAAAATATTTTTCTGTCTTGTTCAGAAGGAATACTCAGAATTTTTGTCAAATCAGTGCTTTCATCTTGCAGCTCTGAGATGATGCTAATCTACTTTGTACTGTCTGCAAGATAGGCCAGAGTGTGCTTAAGCGTAAGCAGGCACTTCAGTAAAGTAAATGAGACATAGAAGCATAAGCACCTCTGATCTTTTCATTAGAGACTGAGTTGATCACAGGTTTTGCAGACTCTAGGTCAGCCTTGCTGTTATGTTAATAGGTCCTTCAGTTCCTACATGTACATACTGTATTTAGGTGCTATTAGAATTAACTATGCTATCAAACTTTACTTAAATGTCACAGCCTAATCAAAAGCACATTTATTTTTGTTTTATAGCACAGATATTTGTAAACTAAAGCACCATCCCTTTGACCATGACCATGTATTTCACATTTTGTCCTTCCAGGGATGCTTGGGTCTGGTTTACACAGTGTACATCGACAGCCTGAGTTTCCCATTAGAGGGTCTGGTGGCCAACCTCTTCACATTCCAGGTTCCTGTCGCTGGTGGATCCCAGGTGAGTCTCACCTGAGGTAAAGCACACCCAAAGTACCACAGTTTGAAAGATGTGTCGTCGTTCTGCTACTGGTCTTTTCCTCACAGATCCACGCCAGACCAGGAGCTAGAAAAGGTTCATGTCAATCATTTTTTCGACTGTGAGGCAGTGATTGTTTGTGGAGGTGATGGCTGAGGCTCAGAGGTGCAGCTACTAAAATGATTTATGTCAGCTGTGCAACCAATCAGGAATGTCGTGTTCAGATGGTGCCAGAGATTGTTGTCCAGCCACAGGCAGTAATTTTCTAATACATATTGGTCATTTTTTTCCATCATGTTACTTGGAGCAAAATAACTCAGACGAGTGCAAAAGACAGCCGGGCAACGGACTGTTTTTATAACAGTTTAGGGGAATATATATTTTAAATGTCAGTGCATTAAGATCCCTCATTACTTTCTATTTTGTTTGGTGGCCAAATGTCAGAAGGTGAGGTGAGGTGAGGTGAGGCTATAAATGCAGGGAATCAGGCAATAGATTACTTACTTGCATCTTAAAGAAACTGAGAGCCAACATGTGTCTCAATCATATTGGAAAATTACTGTACATTTACCACTGCTGCTGAGGACAAAATTCCAGATCCAAAATCAGATTTTATTGCGATGTTTTAAGCGATGGCTAATGTGCTGTAAGAGGAAAGAATTTGGCCAGTTCTTCAGCAAGACGCCACTTCAAATCCTCGAGTCTGCCTTAAGGGAGAAGCTCAGCAATGGAACAGACTCATTTGTCACAACAGCACCTAGTTAAACAAGTATGTCAAGAATTGTATGAATGGAGACCATGCAATGCTTATGATTTTTCACTTGACTGAAGAACTATTATTGTCTAGGTCTCTACCAACCACTTTTCATGTCCCAGCACACAATAATCTGAATCACACACCATTCCAAAGACTTTGATATCCAAAACACAACTGTTGCATCATCAGTTTGACTGTACTAAGTGCAAATTTCAGCAGCAGACTACACTATGGAAATGTTTTTAAATTCAAGGATCTTTTTAAAGGAGTCTGTGATATTGCTGCAGCTGTACCAGTTATATTTTGTCCAACATGTAAGTGAGGTTTTCTTTGCTCTTTGACAACCAAACTCATTGAAATGGCCCTGCAGCTGCAGCGTCTGTGTACCACTGAATAGCGTGTCTTCTTTATTTAATTCAGCCACAGTACACTAGGCTATAAATCTTAATGGATGATTGTCAGTTGTATTACTGATTGGCCCTGAAGACATGATGGCCGTAGAAATTTTCCATGACTGTTTTCTGACCTGAACGTTTTTTTTATTCTTTACAGAAGCTGTTTAGCCTGGGAGCAGGAGACCGGCAGCTCATCCAGACACCTCTGAACGACACATTGCCTGTCACATGCAAAAGTGTTGCGCTGCTCTTCCAGCAGCTAGGTGGGTCCAAGCACTTTCATAACTACTAACTAGTCATGAGTCATGAGTGACTTGTCAGTAACGTATTTGTTATTAACATCCTGCCGTAAAATTTATTGAATGAATAATAGTTTCCTGCTGCAGGTTGTCACGTTTACAAAATATGCCATTTAGGTTTTCAGACATTTTGGATTGTTGTTCGTTATAATCTGTTAGTGGGCACTCTTAATCATATTACTGGTATTATTCATCTTTAGTCTCATTTGCTTTAGGCTCAGTTCTACTTTGCTAATCATGTGGTGGTAAATGACAGCACCATTTTACAATCAGGAGACTTTTGCAATGAGTCATTAAGAACTTAGATTAATTCTACACTAAATGTGACTTGAGGGAAGATTCTGGTGGTTTTTCCTTTGTCCCATCAGTGTTTCTGTAATTTTGTCTGGCCTAGAACAAGTACATGATGTAGATTTGATTGCACTTTACTGGCTTCACGTTGCCCTGTTAAGAGTTAAGATTGTAAACGGTTTGCAAAGGCAATACGTGCTTTAATTAAATACAACATGCCTGTTTCACCATGACCCATACATAGAGTAGTTCAACTTTGTTTAGGGAGTGTACCTATCGCTATTCTCTGCCTTTAAAAATGGTGGTGTGTAATAAATTGAGTTATTGAGTATAGTTTTAGACTTTCAAGTCATTCTAGAAGAATCTGGCTTAGTTCACTTTTTGCAACTCTAGGCGTACATCTGTAAGAGCTGATAGTGAAATTAAATATTATTCACCTGAAATTTGATTTGTAATGGAAAGTTGGCCCTCATTTAGCCTCATTTGATTAGAAGAATGTGCTTCAAAACAGAGTGGATTTTATTTCCTGAGTGTATTCACACCATCCTCTGTTTGTTTGAACAAAGTGGTTAACATGCATGTGGGGGGTACTTGCACGAGACACATGTGATCGGGGTTATGTGGAAGTCATGCATTTGTAGCCAATCTGGACACGCAAAACAAAACAATCTTGATAAAATACCCAGTCATGGCCTGTCAGTCTTCATAAGCTTGTTTCCAGTACAGTATATTATGCAGTCCTGTTTGACGTGTCATCACAGGGCCACAATTAATGTATGCTGTCAGTATGTGACATCACTGTTAAAATTGAATAATTATTAATGTTAAAATCATGTTAGAGGTAGAAAATGTTGTTGTGCTCTGAGTAACAGGACAGTTGCCAAGAGTTAGATCAGAGATCATCTCTACCACTCTCATGTCTGTTTGCTAAATATAGGGCTACAGCTACAGGATGGTTAACTTAGCATAAAGGCAGTAAGCAGGGGGAAGCTCCTGTCCTAAAACCACAACTTATTTTTTTACACTTACATTTTTATTTAGATATATATTTTATAACCTTTGGAAAGAGCCAGGCTAGCTGTCCCCCCCATTTCCAGACAAAGCTTTGCTAACCACCTCTTAGCTATAAGCCTTATATTTAGTGTGGAGACATGTCAAGTGGTGTCATTCTTTTCATTTAATTCTTGACAAGAAAACAATTGTATTTCCTAAATGTTGCATTGTTCCTTTAACAGTGACTGTATTCCTCCATCCATTTATGCTTAACTCATTCTGCAGAGGGTTAATGTATGACCATAGGCATTTAATTAGTCCGTCTATCTTCTTTTTAAGGACAAAAATGTGTAGTTATCGCTCTGTTGTTAGTCTTGCTGTTGTAGCAACAAATAACAGATTGTTGTTTTAATTTTCTTTGTCCTTAATCCCACTTTGGTTACCGGTTAGTATAACATTTGTTTTTGTGTAGTGGGACAAATGTATGCAGGAATCTGATTGAGAGTTAAACCCTCATGGCATACAGAGTCAAAGTGACTTACAGTTAGACGTTGGTTGAGTTAATCATTCTTCCGCCCCTAACACTGACTTCTATGCATGCTGACAGGAAGGTAAATATCACAAGTCAGCTGATCAGCTACACATCAACAGAAGAAGTGCATCATTTCCACTTATTAGGTCATCCTCGTGTCCATTTGAGGATTGGCTCGTAGCTGTACAGGCAGGCACGTCGTTCTTTGTGTGCACAGGTCAACCGAGTCATCAGAGAGGAATGTGTGTTAAACATGTCACTCTGCACAGGAAGTACATCCCCCGGAGTTAGATAAAACCGGCCATCAACAGTACTGTTGTTTGTTGTTTGTTGCCTTTGTCTCTTTTGTTGGGGATGTTGCTGTCACTTCTTATTTAGGGTTCGGAAATGTGTCGCTGTTTCCAAAAGATAAGTAAACACCTGAATCTGAGGTGTGATTATGAAACCAGAGGTGCACTCTTAATAGGAAAAGGTGCTACCAAAGCTAACATTTCACAGCATTTGGACGCAAAAGATGAAACCACTCAAACCATTTCGTTTAACAAAATGCAGATTTTATTTAGTTTCATGTTCAGCTTCCTGTTTATCACTGAAGTGCTCCATTCAGACAGCCAAACATCCAGACCCAGCGCCCCCAGTGGTGCGGATATATGTCTGCCAGTGTTCCTCTCACTTTATCACTCCAATGTGTGATGAATTGGTCTGTCATTTGCTTGATAGGAAACAATAACAGGAACTGTAAACTTAGAATTCTTCCTGATTGTCAAATCGGTATTTGAAATATTATTTATACTGTATGAGAGCATGTCATTTCCTTTTGTTTTTCTGCAATGAGTTTTCCAATTGGTTTGTAATGAGTGTTTATGATAAGCTGTGGAAGTGTATTGTTTTTGTCATCATAACATGAATTATAGAAGCAGTGGACAGCTTTCTGATTATGTGCAATGATTCTAACTGTTATTGTAGTTGTTGTGATCGACTCCTCAATCCTTTTATTTTAGATTAAGCCTTTAGCAACTACAATCAGGAAAGCCACGCCAAAGTAACTCTGGGGATGGAGAAATACACTAAACTGCAAATTACGAAACTTGAACAATGTTGAAAGAGCGAAAGTAATTTTTCAACGGTTTACTTATATACATAATCAGCTCTTTTCACTCTTCTTTTTTTCCATATTGGTCTAGTTCAGGTTTAGCTCACTATTCCTGTCTACATGTATCTGTCTAATGCTGTAGAAAGCAAATAGGCAGTGCAGTACTCACCTGCCAAAGACAAGGACACACTGCAGCTGCATGATTTCCATAGGCAGTTTACTCAGTAAACCGGTATGGCTACAGTAGCATGTGCAGACAAAGTGACGCTCTCTTCTGAAATAAAGTGACAGTTGCCCACGCAGCTCAACCTGCATAGGCACACAGATTGTGGAATCATGCAGCACCTTCTCCAGCATCTTCAAGTGAGATTAGTCCACCAGTGCACAAACATTGTCATCCAATGCATAAGTAGCACAACAGCCTTCTATAATAAGATTGCTATGGTTGGTCTACATTACACTGCCCAAACTCTACAGAATATTGTATGGTTTTAATTGCAGTAATCCGTCTCGAAGCTGTTATGGATACAAACAGAACTCCCAAATGAATAATGTGTTCTAATCTGTGTCCACACGTAGCCACGAATGTTTGATGAATGCTCTGGAACAATGTGGCAGTCACATTCCAACAAATACCTCATTCATTTCATTCTCTGTTGTTTTCCCGCTCCAGGAATCCAAAATGTTCTAAGCCTGTTTTGTGCGGTTCTGACAGAACACAAGGTTTTGTTCCACTCCACCAGTTACCAGAGGCTTGGAGAGGCGTGTCGCGCCCTGGAAGCCCTCATGTTTCCCCTCAAATACAGGTAAGTATGCAGCAGGACAGACACATTGGCTGGAATCATGGCTTCCACTGCAAGGCACTATTTATTGATTCTGTCTCAACATTTTGTTATTCGTACATATTTTACACATATTGCACTTTGTCCGTTCCCTCGTTCCTTGTTCGTGATTATTATGGTGTAAAATTTCCAAATCTTGTCATGTATATGATTGCAAAATTTATGAACATCCTGTGAGTACCTCGAGCAGTTTCTTTCTTTATCGGCTGTCTCTTCACTTAATGTGAGTTTACTCATTTGAGTTTCAGTTTCATAATGGCTTACCCTCAAACACATCCCCTTCCCAGCAAGGAAGTATATTTTAGACTCTCACTTGCCCACTCATCGTGTAATTCATCCTTATCAGTCTTCCTCTTCTTATTGCGCATTATGTGTATTTACTGTCAATGTCCTCCTGTGTGTTCAGTTACCCCTACATCCCTATTCTGCCTTCACGGCTGCTGGAGGTGTTGAGCTCGCCCACTCCCTTCATCATCGGAGTGCACTCCATGTTTCAGAATGAAATCCAGGATCTGGTGAGTGCAGATGTGACATCCAGCACTCTCTGTTATTTGCATGCAGAACTCAAAGATGATAAATTATTGAATCCTTTCAAACACGTGTGAATCATTAACAAATAATGGAGTGTTTTAGAGTTTATTTTGATGTTCTAAAAGTGACGATGCATTGTGGCATTTGAGGGCTTGTTGTTCTTTCTACTGACCAGGAGAGTTTTACTGAAACAAACCCTTTGGTTTCGGGAAGTTTTTACACATGAAGTTTAAGTAATCTGCCCTTCACCAAAATATTTATTTAGCTGGTTTCGGCTGAACCACATCAGACATGCGTGTTGTTCATCACAGTACTCCCTCCAGCTGCAATCAAACCACCTGACCTGTCAGTGTTTTATGTGTGTTCACCAGTTGGATGTTATTATTGCTGACCTGGATGGAGGAACAATAAAGATTCCTGAGTGTATTCACTTGTCCCTGCTCCCCGAACCCGTGTTACACCAAACACAGACAGCGCTGTCCCTGGTAAGCACACACACACACAAACACACAGGTGCAACAGGATTGTTTAAATGATGACAATATGATGACGTTTGAAGTGAGCAAGAAAAAATAAAATGCCAGATAGACAAATCAAAGCATGCCCTTGTTTAGCATCTGTATACATGCCTGTCAGTCCATCTTAGACATAGACAAACTCACATGAGGAACTTATTAAGTAACTCTTGGATTGTTATGCTTTCTCAGTGACTGCTGGTAAAACTGATGTTCTTACTTGACTTTCTCAATCAAATCATGTGACACATTCTCCTGGTATGCTGTATTATCTGGTTACTCATCATGCAAAAGGAAAGTTAACTAATGTTGCGGTTGCAAAGCTGTTGTAGATAAGAGCATCTGCTCCATAAAAAGCCAATAAATCATCTTGAGATAAATGTATTCTTCATAGGTGTTGCACCCTGATCTGGAGATAGCAGACAATGCATTCCCTCCGCCTCGCACTGCTCCCTCCAACCTCAAGTTGTTGGTAAGTCAGCCTCTCTATCACATGCCCCCCATTCATTCAAGACCCTCAGGGTGTCTCATGCTAAGAAGTGATGTCCTCTCATGTGAGGAGGGCATGATTGCCGTTATCAGACAAAGTCTCTTATCACTAAAAGGTTAGCGTTGGAGTGAGGGTACTAACTGACGGTAACCCATTACCCTAAAGACAAATAACAAGTGGGTTGCATAATTAACTTATCAGACTGCATTAATGGAATAGCTGTTTGATGAGTCATGTTGGTGTGTGTGTGTGTGTGTGTTCCAGGACAAGGAGGTGAGGGCTGTCTTTCTCAGGCTGTTTGCACAACTCTTCCAAGGCTACAGGTCTTGCCTGCAGCTCATTCGCATCCATTCTGAACCTGTAATTCACTTTCACAAGGTGAGATGACAACAGACTGGAAATCCCGGTGCTGAAGTTCAAATTTTGCAAAAGCCTTATTTTCCAGCATGTGACCTTTTATTAAACTCCTTTAGCAATTGCTCCTCAGCAAACACATTGTTCTTTTAATCTGCCAAGAATGTTTTTAGCTGGAGTCCAGCAGTGAGGGTGGAATTACATGTAAAGACCTGACAGATAAACCTGTCAGGGGTGCATGGAGAGTGTGTTTGTGTGAGCATGCATGTTGTTTTAAATGTGTTGTAGAGGCTCCACAACTCTTCCGTGATGCTATCCTTTTGTTTACACAACCTCCGGACACAATCCCGTAACCTTGGGCAAAGCCCGGCAATGAGCCATATGAAACGTATTAGGTTTACATTTTTGTTTTGTGCCGGGGATTTTGTTTGTTCGTGTCTGTGGTGTCTCCGTGGTAACCCCTCAGCACATCATCCTCAAAGTACCCCACATGGATCGCATTATAAACAAACGCTCTGCTTATTCGCCTGGAATCGCTGAGTGGGGAAGGCTTGACTGAACTGTGTTTTATCTCTTCTCCCCACAAGCACAAATAATTATGCGTAAAGTAAATTAAATTCATTTGCATGTAGTCATTTAAAACTCGATTTAATCCCCTTTTTTTTACATACTGAAGAACTTAGCCATGATTTCAACAATTAAAGATGCTGGTCTCAGGCCCCCTTGCAGAGATATTTTTTGAACATTTTGTAACCTTGTTCTAAAAATGGCTGTGATCACTATGCTTGTTTTTCATTCCACAGTATGTCCATATGAACAAGATTACATTGCTCCCATCTGTGTGGGGCTCTAACTGCTCTAATTCTGACATTATCCAGACTGCCTTCCTGGGCCAGCGGGGCCTCATTGAGAACGATTTTCTGACCAAGGTTTTGGATGGCATGGCCTTCGCTGGCTTTGTCTCAGAGAGAGGTCCGCCTTACCGAGCCTGTGATCTCTTTGATGAGGTACTGTACCATGATGCTCCACTTAAAGCTCAACTTTATTACCCTTTATTTTATAACTATAAGTGGAGATGTTCGTACATAAACATTTCTTTACACTAAAATGACGATACTCCATCAGTTTAATAAGCTCACTATCAGTAATGACAGACTGCTGTGCAAACACAGTTCAGTTAGAATGTATTCAACTAGATCATCAATCCCTTTTATAGCTAATTCATACTGTTGTGTGTTGTTGTTGTGATTTTTGTATGTTTGTTGGTTGTGTGTTTTTTAGCTGGTGGCCTTAGACGTTGACAGCTTTAAGGAAGAAGAGGCCAGCCCTACTAAGCTGCAGAAGCACATCAGGGAACTCTCTGAGCAGCTATACAGAAATGTAAGACTAGAAGTACAATTCCTCTGTTGCTTTGGTCTTGTACAATATAGCACAGACATCCTTATTTTAACATGCTCCACATGTTTTGGTGTATATCCACTGTATATACAGCTGTGTATCCTATTAATACATACAGTTCCCTGGCCTGTGTTCTGTAGGAGAACCCAAACCCCCACATGGCATTCCAGAAAGTGCCACGACCGTCAGAGGGCTCCCATCTGCGGGTGCACCAGGTACCCTTCCCCCTGTTGGAAGAAGCAAAGGTGGAGAAGATGGTGCAGGAGGGTGTGGCAAAACACGGCAGCACACCTCCGTCTACACGACCTGAGAGGAAGTGCGTTGTACCTGCCGGACCTCCTGTTGGTATGTACAACTTTAAACTGCCGTAATGTACATTAATACTGCCATGATGATGTGAACATTCATGCTGCGAACATTACATACCTACAAGGTTTTGTTTTAAGTTAAATCTCTTTAACTTAACTTCTATCTACAAAGTATGTCTTTGACTTGTGAAATCACTCTCATGTTTGAACCAGCTGTGTTTCTAACCTGCAGTATTTCCTCTCCTATTCTGTCTTTTTGTGTTCCAGTGTCCATTATGGGTAAGAGTGGCTCTGTATTTAATAGCGCTCGCAGGTTGGAGGTGGTGCGGAGTTGCATTTCCTTCATCTTTGACAACAAGACCCCGGAGACCGAAAAGGTGATGCACAATGTCTTTCATCAGTGGAGCTAATTAACCTTTAAACAAGCTCATTAGGTAGAGACGTTTGCCCTTTGTGACGCTGTAGATCTCTCGTCACTTTCAACATGATAAAATTTACCCGCTTGGCATGCAGACACTCGGACACAGAAATAGAAGGAGCCTGTAATCAAACACTGTCTGAATCCATGTTGATATCTATAATCCATGTTCTGGCCTCTTGTCCTTGCCTCTACAAGCATCTGCACAACTTTGTCTGGACAACTTTTCCTTCATTGTGGCTCAGTGTTTGTGAGGTCAAAGATGAACATTCTGCCCATTATGCGTCCAATGTGTTTCAAATGGGATATTTGCCAGTTACTTTATGTATCCCACTGGCTTCATATAGGAGTTATATAATCCAAGCCTGCATCTCTGTGCAAATGTAAGAATGTATAACTAGCATCCTCTGAACCCCCCGTGAGCCTGTAAATCCTGCTGCCAAATGGTCAGTGTGCACACCATTAACCATACAGGTCGAAGTAGGTGGGTGTACTGTGTTGTTACACACTGTCGCTGTAAGCAGTGAATGGATAACAAAATCAAATTACTACTCTTTATCAATATTCCGTAAAACAAGGGTCTACTTTCTCAAACAGCCTGAAAATCTCAAGAAGTAGTTTCCTATATTTTGAACGATCCCATATTGTCAATTTTCTTCTCTAATCAACCTCTCGTCAGGTTAGTCACTTTATTTAGAGGTATTTTTTTCTCTTTGTCCACCTTTCTCTTGACAGACGCTGCCAGCTGCACTGCGTGCACTGAAAGGTAAAGCAGCTCGCCAGTGTCTGACCGAGGAACTGAGTCTTCACGTTCAGCAGAACCGCGCCATAATGGACCACCAACAGTTTGACTACATCATTCGTATGATGAACTGTGCCCTGCAGGTAAGTCACATAACAATCATCAGAGACATCTCTTTCTAATGCAGCCATACAAAAAAACTGATGGGAATTTTTTTTGTAATGTCAAGATCTTGATATAGATATAATTAATTAATCAATTAATTAATTAATTAATCAATCAATAAAAAGGCACACACAACTTGATTCTTCATGAAAAATTACAGTGAAAGAAACTTCTAAGCAGAAAAATTCATCTACACTACAATCTGTTACTAACTCCATAGGTAATGCAACATTCAGTGAAATTGCATCATACATCAGTAACTGTGTTATGTAGTAGGTAGTGAACAAAATTATATCAGCAGTTTTGCTGTTGAATGAAATGGCTTCATTTATTTTGATCTGTTGATAAAACAGCCAATTAAAATGTTTCTATTTTTTACAATTTTTTTTGTTATTCTGCTCCAAACATGAATTTGACCTTTGCTGTTGTGGTGCAGTGTGTTTACCCAAACTCTGAATGTGAATCTTATTTCAGGCTTGTGTTATTGTTATGATAACAATATGACATACTAGAAAGAAAATTTCTTAGCCAGCAGACCATGCTAAAGGTCAGCAGATGCCTTTCTCTGCTCTGCTCAACAGATTTGACCTTGATTTGACCTGAACTGGTCTTAAGAGTTGACTAAATCAATCACAAACTAAAAATTAGGGAAAGTACCAAAATTTTGACCCTTTTTTTTCACAAATTTTGACCAAAGCAGTATCTAAAACTCATTGCAAAGGTCATCGTTCTTTAGCTGCATATCTGGTTTAAAATGAAAATGTTTTATCACTCATTAAATTCTACATTTAATGAGTTGTAATTAGTTCTGATTTAGCAAAAACAATGTATAAGTGGGACAGCAATACACATGCACATGCAGTAGTAAAAGTCTGTCCTTCCTATTCAACTTCCTTTTTTTAATTCTCAAGTTTCTTTGTTTACACCAGTCTGGCAGCATGTCGTAACTCTGAGTCCCAACGATGCTGCTTTATGTTTGTCTCTTCTTGGTGCCCTCATGTCTCAGCTACTTGTCAACAGGGGTGGGAATCACCAGAGGCCCCACAATATCACAATATCATGATACTTAAGTCACGATATGATATTATTGCGATATGAAACATTTTCAATACACTGTCATTGTCAATATCTGTTTTATCTAATAAGATAAAAGTTTTCAGTCTGTTCATCTCACTTCATTCATTTTTATTGCAACAAAATGGCATTCTCAAGCAGATAGACTGAGCAGCACTCATAAAAAACCTACCAGTCTCGCTGACTGTAACCTCTGCTGACCTCACCAGAAAAAAAGTCAGTGCCATCTAGTGGACTAAAAAAAAGCAATTAATTTTATTATTTTAGTACCAAAACATTCAATTTGTATTTGCAATATTACTAATTTATATAATTACAAAAATCGATACTTGGCCTCTGTGTATCGATACAATATTGCCATGCAAAATATCGTGATACTATGTTTTTTTGTCCCCCACCCCTGCTTGTCAAAGTCAGTAAGTAATGTGTTTTTGTGCAGCTCATAAAGAGTCAGAGAGGTCTTTATTGGTAGTTCTTCATGTTTTACTGCCTTGAATCAGACCTTTACAGGGATTTTAATAATTTTAAGCAGTCCTCACAGAGTGCAGCTTTTATGGAGTGACTTTAGATTCCAGTCATTCTTTTTCCCTACAAATGATAGAAAGCCAATTAATCCCACCATCTGCCTGGACCAGGGACATGCAAGGTCAGTTGACGTGTCACTTGATCCACAACTATGCAATGGGGCAAAATAAAGCCAAATCCAGCATTGATGACTTTAGCCAATATGATGTCTGAATGAGAAAGCTACTGATTTGTTAGTTATTTATGTCTTTCCACATATGGAGGAAGATGTGACAAGAAAAGCTTGCATCATCCCTTCTATGCTGCATAATGTCTCTCTTCATTTCCAGGAGCAGTAGTGTTCATATTTGCTTTTTTGATTTGATCTGTTCATAATTACGCAATATAAAATGAGAGAGATCTGTTTTATCTAACTTTTAGGCTAAAATCTACATGTTATCGACATATAGTTTTTTTATATTTAATTTAATTTTAAAGACTGATTTGACTACCTTGGTTTCCTCCGACATGCTGCTTAAAAGCCAATGATCCACAGCCATGCATGAGGAAAATAGTAATAACTTTACACATGGAGAAGGGATTTGATGTGGAGTGCACTTTTATTGACCGCAACATGGGACAAGATATAGTTGGCCTTTCTCTTATAGCTTCTTGTTTTTATGTTTGTTGTTGTTTTAGATGTTACCGTGCATTGTTTGTCATTTCTTCAAGATGAGAGCCAGGCATTTGTTCCTGGCTTTCATTTCTTGGTCTCAACTCAGTTGTGGGAGATTTGTCTCAGATGAGCTGTGAAAGGAATATAAATAGTAAATTGCTGGGCCAGTAATTACTTTCATATTCCGCACGCTGCCCTTTCTTTCGACGCCCAGCCACGCAAGAACCCTAAAATTATATTACTCTGTGTGTGTTTCTGTGTGTGTCTGTGTCTATGTGTTTGTGTAAAGGATCCTTCAGTGCCTAACAAAGCCAGAGTGACTTATGCTGTAAAAAATGTTGCTTGGTCTTTGTACAATGACAGCATGTTGCCTCATTAGGATTTCTGGCATACATGTTGATGTGACACATCGATTTGCAATGACATCTGAGACATATGAGGACAATTACGACATTTTTCGTTCAACTGTCGACTTCAGGTTAAGTGACAGTTCTGTTTGATTCTGTTCTGCCTGGTTGCAATCAGTGTTTTTCTTTGAAAGGTTTGCAGGGGAGCACAGCCCCTGGAAGCAATATGTAATTCAAAAATGTACGTTAGGCCAAAAGTTAGGACATTACAATCAGGTGTACTATACCTTGGCAGTACTTTGTTTTTCTTTATTTACATTTTTGTTGTAATACCTAAAAAATGTTGATTCAGCCTCTGGAATGAGTTTATGGCCGGAAAAGTTTACAGTGCCGGATTTTTCTTGTTTAAACATCTGTTGTAATCCTTATCTGTGCTGTTTCTCTGCCATGAATCATGCACAGTAACGACCCTCATTTAGGTATTTGAGTTAATTGCACATTTATTTGTTTGTGTGTGTCTGTGTGCGTGCGTGTACTGGTCAGTGCTCCGGCTTGTAGACGGGTAAACGTTGCGCAAGCCATGTGGGGGAATGAGTCCTGCTGTGGATGTATCCTGGCATCCCAACCATTTCCTGTCAGATAGGATTATGAGCCCTCTGTGCTCTGCTCTCTCATGGCCCAGGGCCTCAGGATGGTGCTCAAAAACACACTCTGAATGGCAGTTTACTGTGAGAGGGGATTACAGTGGGAGGTCCATGGGAAGCGGCCGCAATGGCATGGAGTCCATGAGTTCCGCATGATCCTGAGCTTGACCGTCTGATGTGGAACAGTGTGCGAGAACACACATTACACGCAGATGTTGTTGGAAAGTACGAGGCACTTAAGTCTGACTGTCCTGTCTGAATCTGAACTGCGAGCTGATGAACTGGACAGCCTACCGACTGAGTCTGTACCCTCCATTCCCTGCATGGAGCCTGAAGGCTGCCTGCTGTGTTCTAAACACTTTGAACCTCTCCTTTAATAGTGACTAGATGACATTTTTACATTATTTAGATCATAAATTAGTCTCTTGCTGTGAGAACATGGCCCCTGTCTGCCTTAGTGACCTTGATGGACTGCCTTGCATAACATGGTCACTGGGAATATGCACTGGCCATCATTCCCATGTTCAGATAACTGTTTCTCTAGGATGTCCACCAGTCTGGCCAGGTAAACATCTGCATTAGTCAGAATTCATGCTTTCGCTGTGCAATCTCTTGTTTGTTGCTCGTCTGGACAGCACAGACGTCAGCTATGTGGCTTATTCCTCTTCCTATTAGTGATTCAAGCCCAAATAAACAGTTAAAGTCTATGAGTTAAGAATGGTAAGTATGTTGGTAGCCATTAAAGTCTCATGCCATAAGCGTCTGTTCATCTCACAGCTTTCCTGGAAAGTGCTAAATTCTCTGGAACACACAGGAAACTGCTGTTTGTTCAAATCCTCGAGCATTTCTGTCACGTGCTCATGTTTCTTGTTTTTTGCTTGGTGTATACGTGTCTGAGACAGAATTGCTGTACTAGTCATCATAGAGTCAGACATACAGTAAATAATAGGAGGAAAGGAAGACGGCAGGGTGTCCTCGTTAACAAAAGTGTGGGGATACACAACACATTCCCATCCCTCCATTCTTGAAATACCAAATATGCTAACGTATTTTTCCCACCCTGCACCATGTGGATCTATTCAGCTCTATGACAATGATTAAGTCCTAAAAACAATACTCTCACCTTTGTCAAGTTCCTCATGTGATGCTGCTACTCCTCAGGTTTCACTTTTCAATCACTCTTATCTAGGAGCTGCTGTAGCTTTCCTTGCTTATCTGTTCACTTTGTCAGTTGACCTCCAAATATTTTGAGCCATCACTTAGCCTCTCTGTCTGCTTATGGGAGATTAAAGTGAAGGTTTGTAGGAGATAGCAAGTGTGGCTTAAGTAAACCTGATAATGTCTACTTTATATGAGATGTGATGTGTAGAAGCACCCCCTGGACAAAGCTTGTGATGCTTTCTTCATCTGCAGCATGACTGTGGCCTTTTCAGCACTGAAAATGTTTGTTGTCATGAGTTTCAGTCCAAAGAACCGATGACGTGCAGGACCACTGGACCTCACTCTTTTTAGTTTGGGCAGTGCTGGTTTGTTAATTATTCACACTTTTCTGCCTGTGCGTTTCCACTTGTTGTTCTATTTTGACTGGGGCCCATGAACTCCTGTGACCTGCAGCATTGTTAAGGATGCCAGTAAACAATGCTTTGGTGCCGCTCCAAGCTGGAACATTTTACCACAGCCCAAATAACTGCAAAGAAAAACACTAACGACAAGAAAAATAAAACAGAAACTATGTTGCTCAGTCGACAGGGGGCCAGTCTTTCAAGTGTAAACTTGTGTTTTACATTTTCTCCCCTCTGTACATTCTTTGTGTGTGTGTGTGTGTGTGTGTGTGTGTGTGTGTGTGTGTGTGCGTGTGTGTTTTCTAGCGGTAACAGAGGCCCCCATTACAGACCACTATCAGAAAGTGCAGCGTTCTTCTCCCCATCTGTCCCGACAAAATTACTCTGATAGTATGTTAGTTAGTTTTTGAAAAACTCAGTCACAAGCTTAGGATTCCTGTATGTGTGTTTGCACTTTCATTTTGACACAAAAAGACTGATAAGACCGATAAGAAGGAAAACATGTGTTATTTCCACGTTTTCTGTGTATGAGGTCCCACTCAGGGTTATGAGGTATGATACCAGGTCAGAACCAGTGCTGTTGTTTGAACATGGTCTTAAATCAAGTTTCCTTTAGCCATTCTCATTTCAGTTCAACAAATAGATCCCAACAAAGCTTACCGGAGATAAGTACCAATTTCCTGTGAATTAAGTACTTTTGAGTCAAACTCGCGTTCTTTTCTCTCATTCTCCTGTTCTCATCGGTCTCTGTGATCTCTGCAAGAAAAGTTTTGTTTGGGCCCCTAAGTCCCCAGCTCTAAGCCTCTTCATATACTATTCATCTTAATACTATTCTCTTGAAAGCACCATTAAGCGCCGCCCCTTTGACCTGAAAAAATCCCAAATACAAAGACACTCTGGCATGGTGTGTCACTGTCAACGAGGGAACGATTTCAACTATTCCCTCATTTAAAAAACAAAATAAAAAAGAGAATTAAATTTGCTTTCTGGCTCGTCTTGGCTTCTTGATAAATGGACACAGCATTTTATGGCCAAAATGACTGGATGGATTTTGTGCAAGGTCTTGCGAATTTCTTCAGTGAGACTTGTATGGTAATCTAGCTCATGCGAAAACATAAAATTACCAATAAATTGAAGTCTGGAGCGCTCTGACTTACTGTGTCAAGGCAGAGATTATATAAGGCTATTGAAAGCATATGTCCCAACAGTGGAGTGGTTTAGTCAGAGGGTTTTTTTTTCATCATGACATTTAACAGAACAGTGAGCATGTCTATATGTAACAGGAAGTGATGCGAAAGGTAGATTCTTTGCCCCCTGCTGTTCTCCCCAGATCACATCTCTGCATTGCTAATTTAAAGCAGTGCATCAGTACAAAGATTCGTACAATTCAGAATAGATAGAGTATTACAGCAACAGAATGGTTCTTTTCTTTAGAAATGTCATCAGCCAAGGTTCCCATCTTGCCTTGGTTTGTGTGACCTCTCTGTTGGAAACCTGTGCTTTAGTGAAAAAGGTGTTCACAGAGCTGTGTAACATGTTTCCCGCTGTGTCCTGCCCTGCTCTCACTTCTCCCCTGTTATTTGACCCTCAGGACTGCTCCAGCTCAGAGGAGTACACGGTGGCCGCTGCACTGCTGCCCCTGTCAACAGCCTTTTACAGGGTAAGGAAATTAAATGAAAGTTCAAATCAATGCTTCTTTTCTGTGTACAATGTCAAGCATCAGTGAAAACAGTTGTCTCAGTCTTCTGTTCTCTGTCTTCTTCACTAAAAGAAAGCAGAAGTAATGTTAACAGTAATATACTGACACAATACTACAGTGAAGTGTGGTACATTACACATGACACAAAATCTAAACTGATAGCAATTAAATTGGCTGGACTGATATGTCTGCCATTATTGGCTTATTGCAGATACAGTATGTTGGCTGAAGTGTTAGTACAAAAATGGGAAAACATGTTTAAGGTCATTTAGAAATAGTTATCTATTGCTTAGTTTGTCTAAAAGACTCTTACAATTTTATTTTTCAACTGTGAAATGTCTGACACAGCACATATCATCATATCAAAATGTTCATGTTCCAGTACCAGTTGGGCTCTAATTAATGCTGCACTGTAGAGAAGGTAGTAGGCAGGGAATAACTAGACAAAGAACGGCTTTCTTAACCTTTGACCTTTACTGATCCCTGAGCATATACATGTACGGATCAGCATGTTAAAAAACCCCATTGCAAAATATAGAGGACTGGCCACAGCCTTTGGTTTCCAAACCACATTATCAACACAGGATAGCTTCATTATTCACCACAACTATATCCCCACTGATTTCTCATTGCTATGGGGACAGACACAACTGTCCACATTGGCTTCTTGTCGGATACCAGTGCCATACCCCATGGGCTGGACTGGGACCTGGCCGCTCTCTACCAACCCATGACTCATCCATTTCACATGCCACAGGCTGATGTAACTCTCTTGGATACGTCTTTGTGTTGTTTTTCTTGTTTCTCCTCAGGGCCACCAATATTGAAAATTAATCAATAATGTCAGGGTTTCTTAGTTTTGTGCATGCTTGTTATATCCTGTAACGACAATATGCCCACAACAAAGCAATTTTTGTTTCATAAGGATATCCATTAACTAGTCACATTTATTACACAATGGAGCAGTGTGCAACAATTTCAGTCAGAAGATTATAGATGATTTCTTGTCTGGCGGTGGCAGCTAATTAGAAGGAAGAATTATTTGAGAATGCAACAGATTTTTCCTTGTTATTTACAGATGATTGGAATTGATGACAAGCTTGAGCTCTGCCTCACCCAAAGGGTGAAAAGTAAAGTGAGGTCAAGGCGGAATCTGCCAAAATGATTCTGTAATCTCTGATTTAGTGGCGCAAGGATCATGCAGTGAAAATGTGAGAAAAACAAAGCTTGGTAATGGAGCATCCCAGCAGCTGTCATCATGGGTGTGGATTTAGAGAAATACATGATCCTGATATCTCCCAATTGATCCATCATACATTTTTTTGCTAGTTTGATTATTGCAAAATGCAGCCTTAGAGGTTTGGTAACATGAATGAGATGCCCTAATTTAGCAAAGAACAAGACAATATGTACCATGGCACTGAAGCATACATAACATAATGAATTTAGACAGCAGATAGTTGTTTTTAAATGCATTCCAAAATATTCAAAATGTACCGTCTCATCTTTCAGAAGCCCCTCACCATCCTCCATCGTCTCTATACTAACATACTTATATAATGACCCCTGAGAGACTGACAGCATGGTCTCTCAAACGTTGCTTATACATTACAGTAGCTATACATTCTACAAACAGTTGCAAATACTTTAGCCAGTAAATGATCGACCGGTCCTTCAAGCTGACCAGACACGACCGTGAAAGTCATTGAAATGAATGCGAGCGTTACTGAGCCACTCGTATCTTTGACTACTGTGTTTATACCCTAGAAGAAATCAGTAGAATATTGTTGAGAGTGCTGCCTGTAAACACCCATCCCCTCTGACTGTTGTATACTTTGACTGTTTACAGTGCTACATGCACACATACTTTGTTGTGTACTACTTTAAAATTGATTTGATGGTGCTACAGTAAAGTATGAGGCTACACTGCCATCGTTGCCATTGTAAGCTCTGCTACTTGTTAATACCACTAGGTAGGTACTGATTTTAAAGGGGTTTTTTAAGTTTGAAGTTTGTTTATACTGTGAATCAAATCATTGACCCACTCAAAACTGTGTTTCCTGCACTGACCCACTTAAAGCTGTGTTGACTTTAATCTTGAACCAGCTTAAGCAGGAGCAGAGGCTCTATTGGCTCTTTGATTTCCTGTACATTTTCATTTTTTCAATAGAAACTAATTTGAAGATAAAGATGGTTTGTGATATTCTTTGTTTGACTCAGAGGTGGCATTGTTAAGGCATCTCCTACACATTTTAATCAATACTGCATAGTTTGCGCTTAGTATGCAAGTATTCTTGAGAAGTCCATGTTTTTGTTTTTTTACTGCTATCGCATGCCAAACAGTGGGTAAAAAATTGTCTGCCTCTGTTCAGCCACTACACATTAAAAGACTGTTAGCTCAAGTTCAGGAGTCAGACATTGTTCAAATCCCTGTTTGGTATTCTTGGCCAGACTTTGGCAAGCTCACACTGTGCTCATGCTTACAGTGGTACTGTCCCCATGGCCCTCAAGTCTCCAGGTCGGGGAACGTGGGAAGAACCCTCGCACAGCAACCGTCTGCTCCCAAAATCTGCTGGATATAGACAGACAGTGTTTAGTTTTATTGCTGGCCATATTTTGACAACTGAACAGCTTATGGTATTGACCCACATTCTATGTTCAGTTGTTTAACTTTCCCATTTTTTTGCTTTCCACTCAGCTTGACCCTTCTTGAATGTTTTGCTCAAGCTCAAGCACTTGTGAAACAGTATTTGATATATATTTTGTTTAGATTTCAGATACAAGGAAGGTAGAACTGATTTGCAAATTATCGTTTGGCCGCAATCATGCGTGAATGGTGTCATTAGTCCTGTGTAGGTAAAGTTTGTCTTAATACCACACTTGCCAACTTTTGCACAGTGGCCTTTTGTTAGAGCCAGATTTTGTTGTCATTCTCTAATCTGCAAACAGTTCCTCTGGCATTCATTATCTCATGAGGGGTGGGTTTATCAGGGGATGAACAGGTGTCATTGACGCATGGGTCAGTTGTTATTCTGCCCTTTGCAGTCCCACATTTGAATGTGTCACCAGAGTAAATGTCTCGCTCCGGAGAAAAAACACAGGCCTTGTACAGCAGCAACTGAAAAAGCCCAAGCACAGTTCTGGATGCCTTGCACAACAAGAACACTTGACTGTTAGCATTCTTTCAGCCATAGTTTATGTATGGGGGGATTTGGCAGCTCACTCTGTCAAACCACTCTGCACATGTCCTTGCGAGGAATATGACGTACTACGTGACCCTTGTGTATCTCAGAAATGTCCAGCTCTTGACTGACCATATCTATGTTTACTTTGATTTGGAACTTGGAACTGGAATTTATGTTACTTGTACATTGTGTTTTTACACATCTGTGGCCTATGGATGCCATGATGGCTTTGTTTATTAGTCCGACTTTCAACATGTTTTTGCTCTGTTTGTTTTACGTGACTGAATACTATAAATACATTGTTCAAATTGAATGGAGAGTTTTTCATGGTTTCAGGACGCAAGTCATTTTCCTCAAAATACACTGACTCATGTAGAATTACAAAAATGACGAGATGGATTGTGTACAGGTCAGGCACGCATTCCCACAGAGGACTCGTCCAGAAATAATGACTGTTTTTGTATCCACAATTCAGGAATGCTATGAATTCTTCCAAAACACTTGTAAATAATGTTGCTGCCCCAAGGCTGGTGACATATCAGCTACAGCAGTCTTCACTCAGTGTCTCCATGTGAGTATACACTCCCCTCAGTGACAACATGCACCATCTCTCAGTCTGTGCGAGACACGGTTGACATGTGTGATGCTGTATGGCTGATGTTTGGAGGCCACACTCAATCATACTGTGAACCTTGGGATCATGTCCCAGAGTTCAAAACAAGATCCCAGATCCTGATAGCCTCATTCCTCCGACCTGTACACAGCATTTTTATCCTTTCTGTCTCCCCTTGTGGTTTTTCTGCTTGTTTTTCTCCCTTAACCCTCCATTCCTCCTTTTCACTAGTCATACGGCCAGATGGGTCTGATAGTGGTATCCTCCCTCTTTCTCTTCATCTTCACTTCCTACTTTTCTCTCCTCCTCCCTTTTCCACTCCTTTCTCCTTGCCTTCCCTGTCCTCCTCTTTGCCCATCTGTCTTGTGGATGCCTTTGTAAGCTCAGTGTATTATCATATTAGGAAGAGATGACCTCGGTCAAAATGACCTGCACATATCTCACAAGTCAAAAAAGAACAGCCGGGCTGAGTATAGACAGCATAGACAAGTCTCGTACAGACCCCCCACCCCTCCCCTACACAAACAAACACACACACACACACACACCATCTGCTGCAAGACACAAAACACACTCCTGTGATAGAACGGTACAGTGCTATCAGAAGAGCTTCACTTCTTGTTCTACTCGTCGCTATTTATGGTCCTATTTCATTAAGGTACATCTTTAAAAACGTGACCTCTTTGCAATCAGTCAGTCTAGAGACCATGTATTCCACAGTCCGTAAGTCTGTTGGCTTGAGCGGTGCCAGGGTTGGTCACATTATAGCCTCTCTTCAAAGCATTTCTAGCCACAGCAGATTAGTTCTTTGCCCTTTCATCCAGCGTTTCTCTGGCCAACTTCCCATGTACTGCTTAGTTCATCTGATGATAGCAAAGTTAGTGTAATCGTCTCTATTTCTGGAAAGAACACAGTTCATCTAAACAAGCTCCCATTAATGTCATCCTTATATTGCCTTATTGGTCCTGTACAAGGCTGTGCTCTGCACAGCCCTTGTATATTTCAGGTGAAATCTGTGTTTAATGAGAGTGGTTTAGATGGAAGGAAAGGACTGACTGACTTGGCAAAGCCTGCAGGAGAGCCAAGTAGTTTCAGATGTATAGATTAACAATGCGAAACGAAATATATTAAATTCTGGTTGGCAAATTTTTAAAAGTGACCGTTCCTCAGAGTGTTGTTTCACGTTCTGTTCCTTAATTCACATCCTTTTCTTGTTGGCCTCTGTCATTGACCAGCAGGATATCCTCGGCTCTTTCTTTAAACACCTTGAAAACCCATGAAAATCTGCTGAACTCAGCAGTGTCACATATCCTGAAAAAGTGGTTTCATTTTTGTAATCTAATATTAGAAGAAGAGCAGCAGGAGACTGCTTCAGTAGTAGTGTAATAACATGTTAAGAGTTTTTCAAGATGTTTTACCTCTATTTTTCCCCTATTAAATACATCATTTGCAAGTTCATGACCAATAATTTGTAACTATGAATCAATTCTGCTGTAAATGTGACTTTTAATGAAGTACAGTATGAACTTCCATGAACCAAAACAAGGCACAACTAAGACCTGCATGCTAAGAATGTTGCATGTGAACTGCTGTGTGGGCATTCCCAGCTCTCCTCTCTCTTGGCTTCTGGCCCATCACACTGGGAATAGAGCTGTTTTGGTTCTGTCTGTTATAATTACAGTAACCCCTCCAGTTCTCATCCTTCAAAGGCAAACAGTAAAGTGATAATAGAAACCACTGTGTTGTGTCAGGCTCCGGGGAGAGAAATCAGAAGCTAATCAAATAACAGGCTTGAGACTTACACGTGGCCCTCAGACTGCGCAGAGAGATGGATGATTGGTGACTGTTGGTTTGTGGCCGGTTCTTTATTGGCACACTGTGCTTCTGTTGAGACCATGTTATCTGTGGTGTGATATTGTCCTTCAGCATTGCTCTGCGGTGTTTACCATATGTCTTATACAGTTCAGTATGGACCAGTGCTAATGCGTCTAGCTGAGCACTGTATGTTCCCTTTTGTAGCTGTTTTTGCAAGCAGCAGGTGCTTTACTCTTCAATCCACGCTAATGAAAAACAACAGTGCCGCTTTCAAACACATCCAGACACAGAAGGAAAGAAGGGTGGTCTGTGCTCCATTAGGGGCTGTTATCTGTGTTAAAAGTTACGATTCACAAGGAATGATTGATTTCACTTTAAACCCTGTGGCTGACTTGTTTTTGTTTTTTTTCTTTTCCCACTTCTCCCCAGCATTTCGGCAAACTGCTTTTCAGGGGGCACTCGTTGCAGCCCAAATTCCCTCCCAATATAAATACCCAGTGAGAAATAAGCCTGCAATAACTCCAACTGCCCACAAGCAGAGGGCTGCAACGATTAGGATACAGCAACATGGGACTGAACACAAATATTGAAGGCACAGGATATATTTACTCTAGACAGGAGCAGCTGTCAGTATCATCATTGTGAAAGAAATTAAACATACTGTGTGAATATAAGAGAAACTGTTATTATAGGACTGTATAGGGTTTAACCCCTTAACATCCTGTTTTCCCATTTTTACTTAGTGACTTTAAGTTTGAAAAAAATCTTTTCCACTGCGTGAAATATTCAAGCCCAAGACTTTATGTTTTTTATGGCTGTACCGTTCCATCAAAAGAAAATATTCTCCATGTTTTGTCATTTTATACATATTTCTCTAAAATTCAGTCCAACGTATTGTATTTGGTGTTCCAAGAAACTTTTAGATTTCCATTAGATTTTAAAATAAAATTCTGTGGTTTTGAACAAAGTTTGGCTGTGTAACAAGTGTTGGTACTGACCAGGGTTGACGAGGTCATGTGTGTAAAGTTTTAATTTACTTTCTCTCTTTGTCTATTTAGACTACTCGTGTAATCAATACATACTTTTCATTTTACTGTCAGTAAGATGAAAGTAAATTGCCAACTATACTGTAAACAATAGCACTGTCACTGACGTTCTGGAATCTAACAATCCAACATCTGGTTTCTATCTGTAACTATGGGAGACAACATAAACTATCAGAGAAACAGGGATGCAAATCACAATAGTTTTTATACTTTAACTTCCCTGCATTTTTTTCCTATGAACTATGTGTTGCAGAAATTGGCCGCTGGGGTGAACCAGTTTGCCTACACATGCATTCAGGACCATCCCATCTGGACCAACCAGCAGTTCTGGGAAGCCACTTTCTACAGCGAGGTCCAGAGTCAGATCCGAGCCCTTTATCTTAGCACCCCAGAGGAGAAAGGGGGCATCACTGCCAGGATAAAGGTAAGACAGGAACATTGATCAATGAGTAATTATTGTGTGAGAATGAATGTATTACTGCTTAGAGGAGCAATGTGGATTCCATCCTGATTATGGAACATAGCAGGGTTACTAGAGGGGTCACAAGAGTTGGCACATCCAGTCTGCATGTGTTTTGTGGACATGGAAAAGGCTTATGATCGTGTCTCCCTGGGGGGTCCAATGGGGGGGTATTACAGGAGTTTGGGGTACCAGGGCCATTGCTCTCCCATCTGGTCCTTATGTAACTGGAATGAGAGCTGTGTACATATTCTCAGCAGGATGTCAAACATGTTTTCAGTGGGTGGGCTCTGCTAGGGTTGTCCCTTGTCACCAATTCTCTTTGTGGTGCACATGGTCAGGATCTCAAGGCCTCATGGGGGAGGAGAGTGTCCAGTCTGGGAGCCTCACCATTCATCTGACTGTGACCCTCAGCAGGTACTGGGGCAGTTTGCATTCAAATAAGAAAGGCTCTGAATGAGAGCTGGCACCTCTAAGTCTAAGGCTGTAGTTCTATGTTCAGTTATCTCAGGCTCTTTTTCACAAGTGAGGGTAAAATAGACCATGAAATCTACAGATGCATTGGAGCGGTGTCAGCAGTAAAACAGGCATTTTACCGGACCCTTGTGGTGAAAAAGGAACTGAGCCGGAAGGCAGAGCTTTCAATTTACCACTCGATCTACATTCCAAACCTCACCTATGGTCATGATCTTTGGAGAGTGGCTGAATGAGAATGAGATCCCACGTACAAGCAGTTGAAATGAGTTTTCTTCCATAGGGTGGCTGCGCTCACCCTTAGATATAGGGTAAGGAGCTCACACATCTCAAGGGAGCTGGGAATAGAACCACTGCTCCCTTGCATCGAAATGAGCCAATTGAGGCGGTGGGCAGGAGACCCCCAGCATAGACCCAGAACATGCTGGAGAGATGATATACCTCATTTGACTTGGGAATGTTGTTGGGGAGAGAGCTTGCTTAGCCTTCTGCCCCCACTACCTGGCCTCAGATAAGCATCATAAAATGGATGGATGGATGGATATTTGTTTTTCTAACACCTGAAGGGGAAAATCATTCTGTAGTTGAACTGTTTGCCACTCTGCAGGTCAACACTTTGTGGCAAGCAGTATAACCAGACAGCATTGTGCTTTAACAGGTCAAGCCTACATAAAGTGTTTGCTCCAAACATTTGCTTTGACCTCTCCAGGATGCTGGACCCGAGCCTGCAGTGGGCAGAGATGAGGAGCACACAGCCATGGACCTGGCAGCAGAGCAGCTTCGTTTATGGCCCAGCCTGAGCAAGGAGAAGCAACAGGAGCTGGTGAAGAATGAGGAGAGCACTGTGTTCAGCCAGGCCATCCACTATGCCAGCCTCATGGTTTACTTGCTAGTTCCTCTGGACACAAGCAAGAACAAGCTGCTCCGCAACACCCCTGTCGCCGACTGGGAGAGCGGCAGCAACAGCATCGTCACCAACAGGTCAGGAGAGCAATGACATAATGTGACTCACTATCTGAGTAGAGAAAGGATGTAATTAACTGTTGTTTAATGTCTTTCATGGGCATTTTCTATCCACTAAGATCAAACACAGACTAGGCTGAAACACACTTTTGGCTTGTTCAGTCTTTGTAAGGTAGAACGTTCAGTCTTATCTGGAGGAAACCTCAAGGTAAGGTTTCATGATTTGGGAGTATGTGTACTTTTCTTAAATAGGTGATGATAAGTATGTGGGTGGATGTGGCGTAGCTCACAGTCTACATGATACTTTCCTATTTAGCCAAATGGAACACAGCACCTCTCCTGTTTCCGGCCCACATCCATCCTTTGGGCTTACATCGCTACTGCACAAAACAGAGTGAGCCTCATTTACTTTTGTTGGGAAGTTAAAACCCTCAGGGTGTCTTTAATGGGGCTGCACTATGCTCACCCAAACCAAACAAAATAGCAGTGGAAGTGATTTCCCGTGCGCCGCAATAAGTGGGAAGTGGAATGAATCTGGGAAGATCCCCCATGTATGTCTTTTCTTAGAACTAAAAGGCATGCAGCCAAAAAAAATCTTCCAAATTTCAGGCTTTGTTCCCAAACTGTCAGAAGAACACAATGTTAATATTTAAGTTTTGTTGTCAACAGTAATTGAGCTTTATTAAACTGTATATTCTAAATCTCACTTTTAATTCCTGAATTGCTGCAAGAACACGTTGTTACTAATTTATTCTTTGTTTTTGTTGGGTTTTTTTTTTGAGAAGACAGAAGTGCTGCAGCCAAGAATTTGTTGGTGTTTTTCTCATTCTTTGTATTTTTCCTTTCTTTTTTTTGCCCCAGACTTGTTTGTTTCTCACAGAGGACATTTGGATCTCATCACTCTTTTTGTCAATTCACAGTGATAGTTGCCTCACCCTCTCATGTGAAGCATTCCTCTTGGCCAATAGAGTCTGAACAAGTGATACAGGCATCAACACTTTGCACATGCCAGACTGCAAATCACTCTCGCTTTCCCTGCTGTTTTTCACACTGCATTCTCAAATAAATTCCTGTCAACTCTCAGCTCAGATCTCCTCCTGGATGCCGTGGCTTGACCTTTCTCATTTTCATTGTGTGGTCATGCTTGTTTCACAGCATTGCCGGTAGCGTTGCAGAGAGCTTTGACACAGAAAGCGGGTTTGAGGACTCTGAGACCAGCGACGTGGCCAACTCTGTGGTCAGGTTTGTTGCCCGCTTCATCGATAAGGTGTGCACAGAGAGCGGAGTAACCCAGGAACACATCAAGAGCCTGCACAGCATGATCCCAGGTACAGCGCTCACAGTGTTCATTCACACTTTGCCACTGTCCTAAATCCCTCAGCTTTATTCAGAGTAGCCCTTGGATGCGTGTATTCTCAGCTCAGGCCAACAGCAGCAGAGGCCACTGAGCTGATTAACTTCTGACATGTTAAATGGCCTTAAAATCTGTAAATACACACTCTGGTTGTAAGACCGTCTGGAAGTCCATGTGTTTCTCTGTACCAGCTCTGTGTGTACACTTGCGTGTGTGCATATGGTACCTGACCCCAACTTGTGACCCACAGGCATCGTGGCTATGCAGATGGAGGCTCTAGAAGCGGTTCACAGGGAGAGCAGGAGATTACCTCCCATTCAGAAGGTGAGGTTTGTTCTGCACTTGGCTGCTGGGACCTCAGCTGTATGTGCAGTATATATAGACCTGTATGGCAATGTTAGACTTCTTAAAATCTATATATATCTAATCTAAATATTTTAAATGTGTAGCTGTAGAGAGCTAAAGTGTAAGCACAATTTCTGGGTTTTATTCCAGAAGTTACACGGCCTAATTCAAACCTGTTCTATTATACATATATTACTAAACCTTATTCAACTGTAACCATCACATTGATCACTACTTTTGTCTGGACAGTGAGGGCAAATAATAAAAAACAAATAACTTTTCCCACAAGCCCAAAACAGTCACAAGTCTGTAATGAGCTTGAGACATTGAGGGTCAGTTGAGTGGAGGGCTGTGATAATAGGAAAGAGAGGCCCAAACAGCCCAGATGTTTGTGACAACATTTTATTACAGCAAATAAGTAGGAAACATGAGACCTTCTCTTACAAGAGAGTGATAAAATTCCACCAAGGGTTTAAACTAATAGCAAGTGCTAGAAAAAATAGATACTATTTCATTATAGTAGCAGTTATAAACGTCAGAAACAGGTTTCCCTTTTACTGAAGCGTGGTGATGAAAGAAAGTTAATGAGAGATTATAGTAAGATATTCAAGCTAGTGCAGCAGACATCTGACAACTCTGAAGTGGCATCAGGACTCTGATTATTGATGTGTTAGAAAAATCCAGAATTACATGTTATACTACCTAAGAATGTAGATCTAGTCCTTATAAGTACTATATCTGCCTCTGTTGTTGTCTTAATGAAGGTTTCTACTCATACATCCTCACTGTTAGTTTCTCTCTTTTCCCCTCTGTTACTTTTTCAGTGTAGTCTGGCTAGTATGCAGACTACCGATCTCATCCAAACTTTCCCAGTCATCATCTCACTTTCAGATTTTACCAGTTGGTCTTTTGGACCTTGCTGTGTTATTTGTCTGCCAGCTCTTGGTAATTCCTCTTACACTCATGCTTTTGCACACGCTCATACACACAGACAAACACCATGCCAGTACTGCCTTGGGAGCAACCTGGCGACCGTGGTGAGCAGTGTGGGCAGATTGTCTGCTGTATTCTGTGGCTAACTTCTCACACATTTATGTGTTGGAAAAAGCTTCCGACCTGGACTGCTAGCTGCAAGCAGCATGCCAAAAAATACTAAAAAGTGTGTAAACAACACTGACTCTGGATTCATGACAAGTCTGAATAGTAGTAGTAATGGTGGCAATAACATTAAGCAGAAAAACAATGAGCGCATTTAAGGTGCAGCTTGAATAAGAAGCCGAGCTCACAGCAGTAATGAGGTGCAGAGGGACTCTCTCTTCTTGGTCTCGCTGTCCATTCAAGGACAGACTTAAGTTCTTATTATCTCCTGGCCAGACCTCAACTCCCCCAGGTTGGCTGCAGCCTTAATGGGAAATGATCTGAATGATCTAATGTCCCTACTCGTTCATATTTGTGACTGTGGAACAACTGAGTGTTTCTCTCCTGGCTTTAGAGGCCAGGAGGAACTGAAGCAACACATCGTGCAGACTTGACTGTTGTTAGTTACAGTTCATACAGTAGAAAACGTTGATCGTATGGTGTTTGGTTTTGGGACATGGTTAATAATCACTTCCGTAAAGAAAACACCGAAATGCAGTCAACACGCTTGTAGTGCATATTATATGAGGCACACTACATGCTTTCTATTCTTCTTTCTTTAGAAGTGCTGTTAACTTCTTCTTTGAGGGTTTAAACAGAAATGAATTCCAAAACCACACAAAATATGAAACGTACTAAAAGAGATGCTACATGAGATTGATGATTGGTGACAATAATGTAAGGCAAAGGGCTACTATTAGGACTTATTCTACTATCTTCAGTTACACACGGTTTTCATCTTAAAATGGTTAAACTGAGTAAGTAGAATAAAGGTATTAAGTATATATACTGCATTTTGAATGAAACCTTTAATACATTATAGGTATGAAATTGGTCTCTACGCAGAGTATGAAATTGTTTTTGTTGGCAAGTTTGTTTTTTAAAATGCTATGGAATGCTTTATGTGCTTGCAGGATGTGTTTTTGATGACGTGCATGTGGCGCTAAAACGTGTCCCTATGTTGTCATGCGATTGTCTGTCTGTCATGTCTGTGATTTGACATTAGTGATGAATTGATTTCCTGAAATCTGATCTGATGGAAATGTTTTTTCAGTTTTTTATCATTTTGAATATCTTACTGGCAGAACTCAGATGTGTTCATAGACAGATACAGATTGTGCTTATGTGTCTGTCCCTGAGTGTAATGTGCTATTATGTTCTTTTCCGGTCAGCCTAAGATCCTGCGTCCAGCACTGCTTCCTGGAGAAGAGTTGGTGTCAGAGGGGTTGCGTGTGCTTCTGGATCCTGACGGAAGGGAGGAGGCCACTGGGGGCCTCCTGGGGGGCCCACACATCCTGCCAGCAGAGGGAGCTCTCTTTCTCACCACGTACCGCATCATTTTCAAAGGCATCCCCCTTGATCCACTGGGTAAATACTGAACCACAGCAACACGAGAACTAACACTTTTAAGTCTCAGTGAAAATTACTTTTTATGCTTGTTTGCCAATTTTCAGTGGGAATACAATACATATGCTTTTTAAAATCAGTGTATGACTTTTTATTATTTATTTGTTCATAAAATTTATTTTACATAAAATGCTATTTTTTCCTTGGACAGCAGTGTATTTTTAGTTGTTACCTGATCACGTAACAGTAGGCAAAAATAAAAGGTAAGACTTTTTATTTAGCTACACATGTTCACCATTAACTTGTTCCTTATTAGCATATTAATAGCATATTGGCTTTTTATCAGTCATTATCTTAATGCCTTATTCTGCATGATCATATTCTACTACGACCAGGCCATTAACTAAAAGTTTTAACTCAATAACCTCCTAATTACTGCTCATTGATAGTAAGGAAGTTGTTGTTCATGAACTACGATCTTCATGACGTAGCCGTAACAATGAATAACCCTAAACTTCAGAGTAAGACATTAAGTATGTAGTATTAGTATTAAGCATAAGTGCTTTATGATGACTGATAAAGAGCCAATATGCTACTGATATGCATGCTAATAAGAAACTAGTTAATGGTATGTACTTGTAATATGTGTATCTTAATATAAAGTGTTACCAAATACATTTTTCAATCTATAATTTGGTCCCATATATTTAAACCATACAGTTTTTTTACACAAATCAAATCAAACATTATTTTTGTGATCGTATGAATGATTCTCATATTATCGTTAATTAAGTTAACAGCAAGGGACAAGGGAATTCTCATTGTGACTTCAAAAAGCAGCAGACTTTATCTTAGTAAACCATACTTTTAGTCACTCTAATGATTTTTCTAAACCATTAAAGTTAGTAGGTGGGGCACCCTGGTGGTCTAGGGTTTAAGGCACATCACAAACTGAAACATCCCGGTTCATGTCCAGCTTGGGGACCTTTGTTGCATGTCAATCCCTGTCTCTCTCCTTTCACCCCTCTAATTTCAACTGTCTACCAAACGCTTAAAATGGGAATAAAAAATAAGTTATTAGCAGGTGGTCCAGTGTGTTTAGTCACTAAGATGCTGCACCAATCTTCTCAGTAAATTGATGCTGATCTTTGGTCCTGTATTTGTCCAGTGGGGGAGCAGGCAGTGATCAGAGCTTTCCCAGTGTCCACACTGACCAAAGAGAAGAAGATCAGCATCCAGAACCAGCTGCAGCAGAACATCCAGGAAGGCCTGCAGGTCCGCTCTGCATCATTTCAGGTAAACACTGTTAGTCCAGTCCAGTGTAGTGTGTTCTAGTTAATGTGACTTCTCTAGATTTTAAATCAAATTACTAAAACAAGTTCTACTAGCTTGACCAACTCATAGCAGTAATGATATAGCATGTATAATTTGTGATATTATCTGATATTACATGTGTGATTCACATTATTATATCAGCTTAATGTTTTTTTTAATTCACTGGGCTGCCAGAGGATTCACAAACTGCACGAACTAATATACAAGTAGTTACACTTGTAATTTCAAGTGTTACTGATTATATAATAATTTTTATTAGTAATTAATCATCAGCGTGGCACAGCTGTTAGACACCCCACTGTCTTGTGTTTCATAATATGAGCTTGATTCTTAGAATCAAAGAGAAAAGCAGTTTTCAGCCAAGCATGTGTTTTTAGTCTTCAGATGTACTGCTGTAAAAAATTTTATGGTTCATTCCTATCTTTTTACTAACACAGATGATGAAAGTGGCCATATTATTGGAGTGTAGGTCACTCGGCCTGAGAGGACATCTCTTTAGTTTTGTTTTGCTTCCTCACTGGAATGTATGTGTGTGTGTGTGTGGGTGTGTGTTGTGGAAACCTTACGTGAACTGTTTTACCAGTCTGCTGTTTAGATGTAAAAGTGGCAGGTCTGCACGCTGTAGCAAATGTTTGGGGGTAAAACAGAAAGTTGTCTATTTATTGCTGCAAAGATTTTCTCTGACCCATTGAAGATGTTCCCTACATTTAAAGATGGTTTCAACACATGTTGCTTGGATTAGAATCATCCAGTGTGAATATCGAATGTGTCTGATTTTTTGCTTGTTTCGTTCAATATTCAGTTTCACTAATATCTCTTACAGTTGATAAAGGTGGCTTTTGATGAGGAGGTGAGCTCAGAGATGGTGGAGATCTTCAGAAAGCACCTCCAGAGGATCCGCTATCCACAGTCCATCTTCAGCTCCTTTGCTTTTGCAGCAGGGCAATCAGCACCTCAGCTCATCCTTCCAAAGCAAAAAGAGAGGAACACTGGCTTCAGGTTTGTGGTGCAGCTTTACATCAACAAGCCCTGGACTGACTTGTTACTGCAGTTTGTTTCTCCTCTGGAAATGTTGACAAATCTTCCCGTTTTGATGCTGAAACCACACTCAGTAAATTATGTTGCTGTCTGCCTTGTACTCCTCACAGAACACTGTCCAAAACTATTGTCAAGGGAGCAAAGAGAGCTGGAAAGATCACCATGGGCCGTGGTAGCCAGACCACACTGAAGAAGAATGACAGAGGCAGCAGAATGACGTGGCATGAAGATGATGACATTTCAAGTGAGGGAACATGATGCTGTGGAGGCAGGAGGAGAACAAAAGACAAAATGTGAAAGTATATATAATAATTATTCACCATTGCATGTGTGTGTTCCAGTATCAGACGATGGTGAGCCGCCGCCCAGCAGCACTTTGCGAACCTCTGAGAAGTCCACCATGGAGCAGCTGGTGGAGCAGTCCTGTTTCCGTGACTACCAGCGTCTGGGCCTGGGCACCATCACCGCCAGCTCGTCTCGCTCCAAGTCAGGCGAGCAGTTCAGGATCACAGCTGTGAACAGACTCTACTCCCTCTGCCGCAGGTACACACGTCACGGGCTGGATACCTGGAAACCTTCTGGCTGCAGCAGTGTTGTCCAGAAACCTGCTGATTTGTGCTGATTCTATTAATCACAGCACAGCGGCAGTGAGGATATTAATTTCCAGGATTTGTAGCCCTGCTGGAAGCTTTGTAAGCCTCAGTATCTCAAAAGACCAGTAGGGAGTCCTCCTTTAACTGGCAGACAGACGTTTGACTTATCAATTCAACTCAACTCAAATTCATCCTGTTGTACAAAAGCACACATACTTTGACAAATACAATCTTACTCCCACTGAGATTTTGACTATAAATTCAGCAAGAGACCATTTATCTTGTGTCCTGCTACAAGCTATGAACAAATTACATTGCAGTGGCTTATTAATGGTAGACATTCATTTTCTTATTACGTATGTTTTTGAGATCTCTGTTTTGTGTCTCCATCAGTTACCCAGGGCTGTTGGTGGTTCCTCAGGCAGTGCAGGACAGCAGTTTACACAAAGTGGCCCGCTGCTACAGACACAACCGTCTGCCTGTTGTCTGTTGGAAACATCCTCGTACTAAAGCAGTGCTGCTCCGCTCAGGAGGCTTCCACGGCAAGAGTGTGGTGGGATTGTTCAAGTCGCAGAACCCCTCCTCAACAGGTCTGCATTTACAGCAGATAGTAGTGTTTGTTTTATAGGTACAACTGTTCTGTCGTTCTGGAATAAGAGCTAACTAAAGATAACTTGCTTGCAATTTTTTGGTTTGTAGCATTGAAGTGTATCTACACCATTTATAAATTCATATATTCATACATTTTCAAATTCATATTACCACTAGTGCAGCTTTACCTCTGAAAGAACAACTCAAATTCAACAAAAACCTTATAATGATGATGATGATTTCTTAAATGATTGTCATTGTTTTGTGTCTAAATTAAGTGTTGTGTTGTGCCTGTAGCTCCTGCCTCATCCTCAGATTCTTCCAGTAGTCTTGAACAAGAGAAGTACCTGCAAGCCATCCTCAGCTCCATCCCCATCTACTTCAAAATGAACGGAAACAACACCCTGTCTAACCGCTCCCTCATAGGCCTCTCACCAGGTACACTCCAGCATTTAACATTTTATTTATTTGGTGATGCTAAACACCACAGTCACAGCTGCCTCTGAGACAGTTGCAAATTATCAACCCTTCAACTATTGTGCTATATTGTTGTGACTTTTGAGTTTTTAGACCTCTGATACTGCAGTTGGCAAGAAGATAAACAAATCAAGAATAGCAAGAACGTACCAGTGAGCCTACATGTAGCAGGGCTCTGAAACTGGAAATCCTGAATGAAATGCAGTTATCAGTGTTATCAAGTACTCCTATAGTTGATCAAGTCAATGTGTCAGACATGAGAAAGATCTGTTAAAACCAAACTGGGTAGAAGACTTTGTTGCCCAGAGATGAACCTCTCAGGTTGCAACGTGTAAATCTCCCAAAAATCCAACTTGCTTCTAGATAGTAACAAAGCAAACATTGGTGGATACCTCACATCAGCATATGTCAGATAACAATGTCATATTAAATTCTTATTTGGTGAAGTGGGATATTCCACCTTCACTTTCTGTGAGACAGAAGATTCACTGTGAAGATTACAAATTCACTTTTGTATTATTTATGGGCAAGTCATTTGTACTTCACAAGATTTCTAGTTGTAATCAAGAATTTCCATATTACTTGAACAGCATTACCGTAACCATAACTTAATATAATTTCAATTTAACTGTTTAATGGTTGGATTGGAGGAGTCTGAAGGAAGTCAGTATGCGGCGCCTGCGAGGCTTGACACTGAGCATTAAGTTTCCTCAAACCAAAGCTACGTCACCTGACTGTTTGTGCTCCTACCTGACCTGAATTTGCTGTGTGCTGATCTCGGCTCCACCGTGGGAAAACACTTAGTTTGTTTGCAAGGGACAAGAGGCCAAGTAGAGTTCATTTCTTCTGATAAATACAAAACTGCAGATTTGCATTCTTGAGAATTATTTTTGTTCACTCCGTCTCTGTTTTTTCTCTGTCATCAGGCAGTCGCTCCTCTTCCCTTTTGTGTTTGCTCTGGTCAGCAGTTATTTTTCACCTACTTATCTTTATGTGTGTGTATGTGTGATGGAGAGAGAGTGACTTTGTGGGAGAAATACTGTATCTGATATTTGTAACATTTGGAAGGAAATTTGTACAATAAAAGGTTATGTAAGAATCACAGGACAACCTGGGGTCACTGTTCGGCTCATCCATCTCCTCTGACTTCAACCCCTCCTGTCTGCATCCTGAACATACTGGAAAACACACACATACTGCACTGAAGCTGTGTCCAGGATGTTCACATACATGCACACACACACACACACACACACACACACACACACACACAGGAGAATCATGTATCTTGTGTTTAAAGCACTCAAATCAGATTAACGGCTCTTAATGGGAAAATTGGATTTAGCTCAATTCTGCAGTTCTACAAAGAGTTTAAATGGAGCCAAAAGGCTTAACTAATCCTTGCAATCAGTTTTGTTTTCGCTTGTAGATGTAAGGAGTTCACATTTGTCATCTTGTCTTGTTTATGATTTGGCACAATGAAAAAACTACCTTCCGGAGCCTGTCCTCTAATCTGACACTTGTTGTAACATCCTGTGTGTTGTGTGAATGTTTTGTCTTCAGGCAGCGACAGGAGGACGTCCAGGATACCAAAGATGGCTCCTGTCCATTTAGACATCCCATTCTCAAACAGCTTTACCAGAGGAGGTGAGTGTTCTGTTGTTTTCTACTCAATACACCATGTGTCTTTCTGCCGCCAGGTGAAATATGAAACACCAGAAATCTCATCTGTAAGACTGTAGTTCTGAGTGTTTTAGCATCATGTGGTCACTGAAGGGAAAGGTTACAAGGGGCAAGTACACATTTTGCTCACATATTGAATAATCACTATAGTTTATGGAGGCGTTCCTGGTTTTCCAGATTTCTGACCCCTCTTTTTTCACCTGGGTCATATAATCTCCCATTTTCTCTTGTTATAAAACCCATTCTGTCACATTTTAGAAATATGAGTGAACATGTCATCACAACCCAGTAAGACACTAAAAACCTAACTAATAGACAAAAGTATGAAACTAAATTACAGACCTCCTGGAGGGAGGAATCTGTTTTTCTACACAGAATTTATTATCACTGTGATTTTAGAATGTTGCATGTATTCATGAGAATGTGTGAGCCATAGCCCATAGGCCAACAAGAATTAATGTTAAAGTAAATTGCTAATTTTAAATAATAATGATATTCATTTTGTTTAAATATGTCCAAAAGTAACAAACTACTCTATGATATATCAAAAAATGAAGATGCAGACTTCAGACTGTAATTTTTGTAGTTATAATACCATGAATATAATTCCTGAATGTGAGCAAATATAAACCCCATGTTTGTAGAGAAGTGTTGATATCATGAACATACAGTACAAGAATTGTTCGAGTATTGGGGAGAAAAATGAATGGACTCTAAATGTAACTAAATACAACCATGGGACAAATGACAGACTTTTAAAAGTAATTTTCTCATAAGTCAAAAAACTGTAAACATATGTCAAACATGATTTGAGCCAAAGTGAATGCATCAGGTTGAGTGTGTAAGGATCTGTAGCTTATAGCTGTATGTGGGTACAGTACACAATTATGTGAAGTTGAAGAACTTGTATCTCAGAACTTGTGACCTGTAGTGTTCCTGCAGTGAACATTACTGTAAATGTAATATCACAGAAAAAACAACTTAACACTGTTAAGTTGACACATCATCATGACTGTGTTACTGGAATGTGAACTCCTCCATCAGTACTGAATGTTTTGTCTCAGTAACTTTTTTTGTTTGGTGTCAGTACTTGTCTGAGGTGTTAGTCATGGCGTCAGATGAAGGTCAAAGGTGAAATGATTTCGTAAACTGACTCCACATCTTTTACCGCACTGAAAAGCATGACACAACACTTCTGATGATTTGGAATATTTGGAGTTTCTTGCCCATTTTTTATCCACACAACTGCAACACTGTCCAGTAATAATAACGAGATTTAGAGTGCAGGATTATCACTGACACATTCTTTACCTCCTTGGAACCAGGACTTATATTTTGAGCCAGATTCACTCAGAAAGTGGTGCAAATGAAATGATGTGATTTATCCACGATTACCAAGATCAGAAAATATGTGATATTGTTGATCTGGATTCCAAAACATTTATTTTATCTAGTGACGGCAGTTCAACTCAATCCAAGAAAAAATGTCCATTACTCAGAAATAAATTATAATTATCTAATCATATTATTCATTTAGTTGGGGGCATTAAACAAACTATTAGAAATGAAAAGAGATGGCCCCAACAGAGAGAAAGTGCAGCAGGCGGAGATGGTGTTGATACAGCTGATGTTGCAATAGACTACTGAGGTGAATGGAGCCATAGCATGTCTAATCAGGAGAGTACAGCCACTAACTAATAACGTGTAACACAGTGAAGCACTCTCATTAGATACTTCATTGTTGTGCTTACTCCTTAGTTTGCTGTTATTGAGATAAAATTTAATCAACATTTGATATTCCCCATCACAACCCAGGCTTGTGGTTTGTGTAAATCCCATTTGTGATATATTTTAATACCTGTCCATTAGGTGAGTTTTCCACACAAAACCCACCCCTGCAAAATCAGTGCAATACATAGTCAACCTCTGTTAAACAAATGAGAACCTGTGGCTCCAGTCTGGTGCACCTGTTTGATACAGACTTGACATGTTTCTGGAGCAGAATGTGTCCCATCTGTTCCTGATAAACTGGCACAAAAGAATTTGAAGAATTTGTAAATCTGGCTCTTTGTCTTCACATCATTAGCCATAACAAACATATCCATGCATGCTATGACATTTTCAGATAAAGACATTTTTCAGTCTGTCAATCTATGTGGACCAGTCCAATCTTTGACCCTCAGCTGTAACTCTTTATTTGCATGACAGTTTCAGTGGTTTGTAGGGTATGTGGCGATGTCCATTATGATGTTGACATGATCTATTTTTTCATGCCCCTCTCCCTCCCCTCATCTTCTCTCTCTACCTCCTGTACAAACCAGTGCTTGAGTACAGAGATAAACTATTCACTCACTCAAACCAAAAACCTGCCAGTAAGGAGAGAATCCACCATCAAGGTATAGTCAAACTGTCTCTTCCCCCCCTGCCAGTCCTCTTAAAGTGCTGCGTTTCTTTCTAACGCATCCTCCAAAGCCTCATCCTTTTTCCTCTAACCTGCTCACTACTACACTGCACGGCGCTGCAAACCTCTTACAAAGACCTTGTGAGACATAGTACTAATCATCGCTGACTTTGTGGGTGCTCTTCTGGGAGCTGTGGGTTTTCACAAACCAAAGTGGCTACTCTAATGTGGCCTCGTCCATTGTTAATGTGTTGGCTCAGCAGTGCTGCCTGTGGTCCGTTAAGAGCAGGGTCCAGACTGAGGAGAGGAAGCTGTTTGTCATGGCAGGCGAGTCATGAATCACACAAAATGAGGCCCCTTCTGATCCTGTAGAGTAAAGAAGGCAGTTTTGAGTTTTCTGTAAATGTGACTCAAAGGGAATACGATTAACTTAATGGAAAAGAAAAATGATATAAATGCTCTGATATCCTCTGTGTGATGACTTGTGTCTTTATTACTTGTGTATCTCTGAGTCACATCAGGTCTAAACAGGACTCATGTTAATCTTGCGATTAGGTGCAGCAACAGTTATTGATCATGTTTGTGAAAAGTGTCTTTCAAACTTTCAGTATAAATTCAAGTCTGCACGTATTTTAAGATATCTGACTGGATTTAGTGTAATTTCAAAAGCTCTTGTATAACTGCCCTGGTTGCAGAAGCTGACATTAATAGCAGTTTGACAGCCATGCAAATGAAACTGAAAAGGGGCTGAAAGTGATTACTGTGAAAAATGATGTCCTTCCTGATACTGATTCATGATATTTGGAAGGTATTGCATGCTGGTTTTTGGGGAAATGGCTTCTAGACTTGTTGACTTGCTAAGAAATTCCAACGACTTCTGCTTCTAATATCTCAGCACACCCGATTCGCAGAGGAGGCTGCTTTGTTGGTGAACTGAAAGAATGAGGGTCTTTACATAATCGCTGTTGTACTGCTGTGCATGTAAACCTAGTCCGCATGTCATGTGTTGTTCATCATTCAGTCTTAGTTTGTTTGACAGCATGTGTACATCAGTGGTGTTCGAACAGGCCAGCTCCTGCGTGTGTGTGTGACTTTTGTTTGTATCTGTGTGTTTGCAGGCATGTGGGCTAGCCTGCGCTCCAGCAGCAGACTCAGCCATCACCCGGCGACAGGAGACGTGGGCGCCAGACTAGCAGGGAAGGATCTGGCGCCCCCTGCAGGTAGCAACAGTCTGCAGGCTCAGCTCCTGAAACAGCAGGCTGCTCTCTATGTCTTTGGAGAAAAGTCCCATTTAAGGGTGAGAATGAAAAGAAAGCTGCTTCCTGGGGGCGAAAGGATATGAATAAATATATTGTTGGAAATCTACATTCCGAGGGGCAACTTTATTTGGTTCACCTGGGGGAGTGAGGTTATAGTTAGTGGTGGTGTTCTGGACTGTATGATATTGAGAAGTGTTTCTAATATTCTGCCCCCTCATGTCTGTAAATGGAAAGGACAAAAAATAGAAACACATCTCAAGATAATGTAGGTCTTTTACAACACAACCTTTAACTATGACCTCATTAATAATTATATTTATTACATTATTTCATTTATACTTTTTGGACAGTGTAACCAAAAAACTAACATTATAATCTAATTATAATTCTATTAATCTCTAATCAAACTAGGATTATGGCAGAGTTGTCATATTTGCAATAAGATACAGGTACATTTATACATAAAGTGGACACTGAGTGTGTATTCAACTTACAAGTGCACATTGTGTAGATTGAAACATTAGTGGGATTTTGGGTTATTAAACATCATCACAATATAAAGTTTTAAATTCAGAAAGAAAATGTTACATCTGCAGTAGTACCAAGCACAGCCAAAACAAGAGTATTACTGTATGTTGCAAAGCTCTTTTACTCGTAGGTTATGGACAGTGTCAGATTTCAGTCAAATAATTCATAACCTGAGTCATTGAGACGTTCAGTGTTTACTGAAAAAAAGAGTACATCTACCAGAATGAAGTCTGCTCAGTTTCCCTAAAAGCCTACAGTGTTTTCACCAGTGCCAGTCAGACAGTCATGTGCACATTAAGTGTTTGCATAAACTCAGTCAACGGTGTAACTTCTGATGGAAGTGGTGTCTTGCAGAGTTACACTTCTTACACCCATAGGATACAATTGCAACTTGGACTTACACTAAGATGCACTGAAGATCTTTCATCTGCAACAGCAGCATCAAAGACTTGAACAGCGCTCCCTCACCTGATCAATTACGCAGCATTAATAACCAATCAATAAATTAACTATTAGTGATTGAAGTCGGCTTTTAAATAAGCGATAATACAACAAGTTCATGACTAATGAGGCAGAGGTGAAGATCGCCCTGACACAACTCCTCACAGTGTTCTCTCTCTTTTGCCAGGGCCTCAGAATGGACTCCTCTCTGAACTGTGAACTGGTGCCGGTGGACTTTGCAGACACGCGGCAGGTGAAAGCCTCTTTTAAAAAGCTACTGAGAGCCTGCGCTCCCAGCGCCACCTCGTCCGACTCAGAGGACTCCTTCCTCAAAGCCTTGGGGGACTCAGAATGGATCCTGCAGGTGACCTGACGCACAAACAGTGTTTTTGTATTTTATAAGGCTCTCAGAGTCAGCCTCTAAAAATTGTGTGAGAACAACCCAGCAGTCAGCTCTTACTGCTCATCTTGTGTATCAAATTCACATAATGAATAAATCCACTCTGAAGCCATTTTCCCAAGGGAAACAGATTCACATCGATGGGATAGCAGCAGGGTTCTTATCATGCTGGTTATCTGATTGACCCCTGCAGCCTTTGTCCTTACATTGAACATATCATAAACTGTTGACCAGTATTATCTGTGGGAAACCCTTCATAGGCAAAAAGCAGTACTCTGCAAGTGATTTACCGGTAGACCAAACATGGTAATGTATGCACAGGGAGGATTAATTGTGTGTGTCTGTGTGTGTACATGTCTTCACATGCACATACTGTATGTTGATCTCCCACAGCTTCACAAGATCCTGCAGCTGGCACTGATTCTGGTGGAGCTTCTGGACAGCGGCTCATCTGTTCTCCTCAGCCTGGAGGATGGCTGGGACATTACTACACAAGTGAGAAAATGCACAAATACCTGCATGTGAATCAACACACAAGACAGACCGATGTGAAGAATAGCTCGCAGAAGTATTCAGATCATTTATTTAAGTAAAAGTACTAATACCACCCTCAAAAAATACTCTTTACAAGTAATTGTCCTGCACTGAAAATGTTACTTAAGTGAAAGTATGTAAGTATAATCAGGAAAGTGTAAGTATTAAAAGTAAAATTACTCAAAAATGTTTCATTATGGATTAATCTGATGATTATTTTCTCCCTTAATCAACTGATTGTTAGGTTTCTAAAAATTGAGAAAATAGTGAGAAATGTCATCACAATTACCCAGAACCCAAAGTGACACCTTCATAATGTTTTGTTTTGTCCAAGTAATAGTTCACACTTTTTAAATTGTTATAATTCATTATTAAAAATGTATTAAAATTAATAAAAGAAAAAGCAGCAGATTCTCATTTTTGAGAAGCTGAAACAATGTCATGTTTTTGCATGAAAAAAGAAATTTTAAATTGATAGTCGCATAGCACAGCACAAACAACACATGACATGCGGACTTTTGATAATTTGATATTTTTTAAAATTGATTAAAAAAACATTTGTTGAGCACAATTTCTAAAGCAGAGCAAAAACATAGGGAGGTTTACCGTAGTGTAGAGTAGTGTGTTGTCTCTAGCTTTCTCCATCAACCTGTTGGTCTACACATTTTAATTTGGCTTATTACAAAGCCTGAGGGGAAATACAGGAGATTAAAGATAAAGAGGAAACATTACACAAACTTTTAGTCTTGGGGGAGGTGGGAAAGCTGACATAAAGGAAAAAGATAAATTGGTACTATAAATGGTGAGGGAAACTAATGTAGACAAATAATTCCCGTCATGCAGTTATATGCTTCCTGTGCACCTGAAAGCCCATAAACAAAGGAATAAATTGAAGGGGGTTATTAAGTATGTGTAATCACAACCTTCCTGGTACATGTCCAGCTGGGGGTCCTTGTTACATTTCACTCCCCTCTTTATAACATAAGAGTTGATAAAGAAAACACCACAGGGAATAATGGAGCAGAGGAAACCCATTAATTTATTAAAACCAAAGTGCTATCCTAAGTGGGAAGCAGCAATGAAATACCAAATCAGAGTTACTGGCACTCAATTAATTATGTGATTCTGTCCTGTCCTCTTGAATTTATTTGATGAAACACTCCAATTTTAAGAAATAAGCTTAAAGCTCGTGCAACAAGAGCTTACATCAGCAACATTTTCAAAGATTCTCCGCAGACACCCAGACTGCACTTCTGAATGGGCCTTGAGCCAATCATAAATCCAGAACACCTGCTTTTCCTGCTCACCTTCCAATCAGCTCTGTCACTGCTGACCCGATTACGCAGGGCGAGATAACGAAAAGGTCTTGAAACCTTGCATCACTGATTTGTGCTGATTTCAGACACCAAAGTTGATGGTTCTGATTTTAAGGCACGTAAACAAAGAGTCAGTTTCAATGCTGATCAATTGTCAGTATCTGTTCGCTGCTGCACTCAGCATTTCATCACATGTTTGCTCTCTGAGCTCATATTTTCCATGTTGACCTGTTTTAAGTGCACATGTTTGTGTTTCAGCGCGTGTCCTTCAAATGTGTTTACAGGGCTTGTAAAGCCCTGGGCTGCTGTTTAAAAGCACACTTTGTGGATCCCTTATGCCAGGCACGTGTTCGGCCCGGAGCATCTCTCTCCACGGGCCACTGGCTCCATCACGCCAGGTCCTGCTCGGCCCGCACAGGCAAATGGGCTCCATATGCTCTGGCTCTCCTGCCTGTGTCCATGGTCCATAGACACCCAGCAGACAGGATGCAGAACCGTCTTTGCTTTCTGTCTAAACCCTGTTTTGTGTTTCTCCTTCTCATCCTCAATCTCTGCCTCCACTGTCCTCTCTCATGCTTTGTTTCTTTCATAAATCCTCTCCACAGTGCTGTAGTCTCACAATAAGCTGAGGGACTTATTTCAGTGCCGGGGGTTGCAGGAGGCTTTCTCTACCACTCAGGGCTGGATGTTCTCTTAAACCCCATGGGGAAGCCATGAACTGTTTTTCTCGCTCATACCACACGCGTCAGGGCTCATTAGTTGTGTTGGAGGAGACACGGGCAGGGAAGCAGGCCAAGCATACTGCATGTGTAGACAAGTGGTTTCCAACTGGTGTTTTGTGGAGCGGGCTCAAGTGTGCCTGAAGACTATTGCCATGTTGTTATATAAATGTAATTGACAGCAGATGATCAACTTAACTGTGCTGTCAGAAGATGGGTCACCATTAGATCGTTCAGCTTTTGATGTGTGATGAATCATAATCATGCATGACAAGCTGAAAAGATTCCGCACAGTGATGGTGGTCTCCTCATCCTTGTATATTTAATGACGAGAAGCATCACATTTAGTAGGTCTCAGTGGCATTGACAGTTTGTAGATAAATTGCCCAGGCAAATATATCAGACAAAATTATCCTATTATACATATACTTATATCAGCAAACATGTCAGCAGACACTATAAGTTAAGTAGAAACAAAACAGAAATGCCAAAGATGAGTGGGAGGTAATTTAGAAACAGTGTCGCTGTTAGTTTGTCTTTCAGGTGTTGAAATTAATATAAATCAGTGTTTTAATCTCTCAAATATAAGTATTCATCTTGGCCTCAAAAACAAACAAGATGCATATCAATGTTTTGCTTACACTGTCATCAAAAAATGTAGAGTGTGTATTTTCTATTTTAATACTTTGATTTTTATTGGGTTTTTAAATCTGGAAAGGCGACAGTGGCACAAATACAACAGAACATCAAAGAAAAGTTGTTGTGGGTCACTGAGACATACAGTTGATACAAACCTTCTAGTTGTTTCAGATTTAAACTGTAAAGTTAGTGCATTGCTGCCTTGTTTAAATTTCTGTCAAAAACATTTCTTTTAATTCTCAAAGCATAGGTCAACTTTTTTGAAATACGTTTCCAGAACAATGTCAAGCCGGTGCTCTTTTAATGGAGGAACAGTCTTTTCATATAAACTAAACTTTATTAGTGTGCCTTGAATTTTGCTCACACACACCACAATCCGGGAGAAGCATAGAGAACAGAATGATCTTTTTCTTGTAATCTAAATGTTGAGTCTGTTGAGGTTTGACTGTGAGAAATCTTTTTCTCACTCTCTTTTGGTTTTCTCTCCCGTGTCCTCTTTCTCTCTGCAGGTGGTGTCTTTGGTGCAGCTGCTGAGCGATCCTTTCTACCGGACTCTGGAGGGTTTTCAGGTGCTGCTGGAGAAAGAGTGGCTGTCCTTCGGCCACAAGTTCAGCCAACGGAGCAACCTGAGTCCCAGCAGCCAGGGCAGCGGCTTCACACCCATCTTCCTGCAGTTCCTGGACTGTGTACACCAGGTGAGGTTTTTTTTTTTTTTTTTTTTTTTACCCGCCACCGACACAGGTGCTCTGTACAGTCAAACATCTCTGCCTCTTGCTACGTGACTTCCCTTTCCTTTCCCTCCATGACTTAACACCATTCATACCGTTTGCATGAGCTCATCACATTCCTCAAAAGCGTCCAGGCAAGAGGGAGAAGAAGGCAAGAAATTCAGCTGTCATTATCTATACATTTGGTTTAGCTTTGCACTTCCCAACTCTGGATATGTAATTTCGACAGTGTGTTGCACCAGGGAAGCTGCTGCCCAGATGGTCCGTGAACCCAGTGATCGGCGCTGAGCTGCCTGTGCTTGCGTGTTTCAGCATCCCTTCACATTTCTGTGCGTGTTTAGAGCTGCGTGTGGAAAATTGCAGTTTTGGGGATTGAGAGTTTCTCCGGGTGGGGAGGGTAGAGGATGTCATGAATGAAGCTTGTACAGCTGAGTTCCAGAGAACTGTGTCCGCTCTGAAATGCTAACTGCAGAGAATGTCGGGGGGTTTTTCCCCTCTTTCTCCTGGGGTCGCACGAATCCACTCCCATACACTTACATCAACACATAGTTTATGCATTTGTCTTTTGAAACTGTAGGCTTGGCAGCTAGGACAGTTTGGCGGGGGTCCTGGGTTCTGGAGAGCTATAAACAGGGGGGGAGAGGGGATTCGGACAAGAGCTGAAAATAGAAGTGCCTCATCTCCAAAACAGCTGTTGTTTTTGCCAATAGACCCAGGTGGCCTCAAATATTCAACACTTCTCTGCCGTTGGCCACTTCACACCACTGGATGGGAACAATGGAGCTGCAGTCTTGTTGGCTCAGTCTGGATTGTGTCTGGCGGTGATGATATCACCGACCTTTACCCCCACAAGGACAGGAGAGGTTCTTTTCCTGTTTCTAAGTGGTCATTTATGCACTGTTGGGATGTGAAGCCGCAGCACCAGGACACGATCCAGCTGTGACACACACTCTGACCTTCTCTCTCCATCTCTAACTATCTTTGTCCATCTTTTCATGTCTTTGCAGATTTTGGAGCAACATCCTCTGGAGTTTGAGTTTAATCAGTATTATCTGAAGTTCCTGGCCTATCATCACATCTCTAACCGCTTCAAGAACTTCCTGTTGGACTCAGACTATGAGCGCTTGGAACATGGTCAGTGTCCTTCACAATTTAAACCAGGGGAGGAGTGTTTTTTAATCTTATCTCTTTTTTATACTGAGTAAATGCTGCCTCACTTGGCTGTATGTTACTTTTATGTAACCAGACACATTCTAACAAAGATTACTGCCCCAAAATTGGCACTTTAACATGAAAATGACAGCTTACTTTTACAAAATGACCATGTAAAGAACAATATATTAAATGCAACACATAAGCCAGCCAAAACCTCCTCTTATGTTCCATAATATAACACAGAAGCCCTGTTCCTTGACCCGAGTATTCCATCAGCTAAAAACAGTCTATGGGATTAATTGGCCCGTTTGCTCAACAGCTTCTCCTCTATGTTTCTCACAGGCTTGTTGTTTGAGGATAAAGGTGACAAGCAGGTGCGCAGAGGCATCTGTATCTGGGAGTGCATCAACAGGATGCACAGGAAGAGTCCCATCTTCTTCAACTATCTGTTCAACCCTTCAGAGAATGAAGTGAGTGCATCTGTTGGAAATACACCTTACTCACTTTTATTTCACACATTTGTCTATTTAATTAATTTAATTTTTAACATATTGTAGACAGCGTAATAATCACCCTTTTTCCAAAGTATTTTACACGATTGATACTTAAAGATTACATCTGATTCTTATTAAACCGTTTATTTCGTAGGTGATCCTGAAGCCTTCTATCAGCATCCCCAGCCTGAACAAATGGGACTTCTTCACGGATGAGACTCTGTCCACGGGGCCATGTTACGACTGGAGGATGATGGCTGTGAGGTCGGACAGCTCCGAGGAGGTAGACACCATCTCCAACAGTAAGAGGAGGATTGTGTGGCCGTGCTACAGCAGCGTGAGCCGCGCCCAGCCTGATGCCATCACCAAACTCCTCGCTGTAAGACGCTTGGCCCCTAAAACTTTGATCTTAAGTTTTATCCTATTTGTTCTTGTATCATGTGTCACATTTGTCATCTTGGCTGCAGGACATTGAGAAGCTGGAGGCTGAGCTGAACCAGGCCCCTGAGAAATGGCAGACAACTCTGGAGAGAGTCAGAATCAGCATTCAGGAGGACCTCGCACAAGAAGGAAATGTGCGTGTTAGAATGATAATGACGTCTTTAATAATTCTCTTGTTAAATTGTGTAAAACTGCTCCTTTGTGTGTACTCTTCCCCACTCATACTTTATCTGGTGTGTTTGCAGCTCCGTAAACAGTCGGTGTCGCTCTCAGGCCTCATTCCCACGTCCAGCCTGCAGGCCTTCCAGCGGCGCTCCATGCTGCACCTGCCAGACAGCGGGCTGGGTGAAGACCGCAGCACGGCCACGGCCAACGGGATCAACCGCCGCGCTGCAACACTTTACAACCAGTTCACCCCCAAGAGCGAGGAGAACAGGTGGGTTGTGAACTTCCTGAGTCCCGGAACAAATAAGATGTCCACATTTGATTCAGTTTAAACTGCTGCAGAGAGGCCAGTCCAGTTTTGGAAGATGAGTCAGTGCTATGGTATGCTGTGTGTCATTTTTGTGAGGATCGTCTGTACTCTGTTAAACTCTGAGTGTGTAATTTTACAATTACTCGGAGGTTAAAGTACAGTCTCTTGGCTCTAATATTTGGATATTTTCCTGTGATTAAAATCTACTTTTATGTGATTTTTTTTTTTTTTTGCATGTCTTTACATTTCATTTTCTATATAATGTTTTGATAGACAATTACGTATGCACTCGCATTGTCTCTTTATTCTATTGTATCTGCATGACATAATATCCATAAATCATATAGTCCTCTAAATTTCCTCTAAAATACTTTATAGCTGCAATACCATAATGTGATATTATTGATTCTGATAACTTAGATATTTTGCTCTTTGTCTTGTGGATATAAAAAGCCTGTCATGTCTGTACTGAAGCTTCTTGACAGGCTGTTGGCGAATTGAGCCTGATCATTTAAACACAATATTCTAGATGTAAATCAGTTCCACAGCTTAGAAAAAGTTGAAATATGAGAGCGGAAATTTCTGTAAGAGATCCTTGGAAGAAGATGCACAGCAACTACCCAGTTTTGGCCTCTGTGATGGGAACACAATGTACAAACAGCGCTGCAGCTTGTACATATGGAGAGTCAGGCCTGATGCATTCTGAGAAAAGCTCCACCTGATTTTGATCAAAAATAATAGTTACAAATATTGTTCAAGCTGTCTGTACTTTTGCAACCCAAAAGCTACAGAGAAATAACATCCGGTCTAAATGCTCTTGTACTCTTCAGGTCATACGAGGGAATCCTGTATAAACGTGGAGCGCTGCTGAAAGGCTGGAAACCTCGCTGGTTTGTGTTGGACATTACAAAACACCAGGTAAGCAAGCTGAACCACGATCATGTTAAAGACTAAAACCATTACCTGTGTGACAGAGTGCAGGTTTAACGTTCATGTGTTCATAGCTGAGGTACTACGACACTGGGGAGGACACAAACTGCAGAGGCCACATCGACCTGGCAGAGGTGGAGTCTGTGATGATCGCTGCCCCGACTATAGGAGCTCCCAAACACATCAGTGAGAAGGCTTTCTTCGATGTGAGTACATCAGTTTGTTCTTGTTCCTACAGCTGAAAGGACAGAGTGACTTTTGATTAGTGTCAAAATGCGTGAGAGGGAAATTAACTTGTGTAGCAAATTGGTGCTTACATGTTGTAGATTTGGTGAAATGGGCCCCAGAATCACAACATCTGTTCCTCTGCTGCCACATTTTGAATATTAAGAGTTGTTTTGCTCGCAGTCTGTTCTTTAAAAGCATATTGAAAACACATTTGTGAAACATTATGAACGTGACAGATGTTTGGCAGCACCTTATCAATATTGTCGTCTACATTTTTTTTATAGTGTTAATTAGCAGAAGAACAGAAGCTTCCTTCTGCTTCACAGACTGCGGAGGAAAAATTATGTATACCAACAAAAACTATACACAATAATCAATAGCAATAAATATGACAGGTATTGAAAGATGAAAGCTGCTCTGGCAAAAATAGACCTGATGCATGACCATAGTAGAGAAATGAGTCAAAGCCGGAACACATTCAGACATTATAGATGAACCTTTGTGTCAGTGCAGAGAACAGGAAAGTGCTGTTGTTTTGGTCCACATCTAACCCTCGTTGTCTGATACCCTCTCTAGCTGAAAACCAGCAAGCGAGTCTACAACTTCTGCGCCTCAGATGCTCCCAGCGCCCAGCTGTGGATGGACAAGATCCAGAACTGCATCTCTGACGCCTGAGCCGCCAACCTCAGAGCCTCGACACTGAGATTAACATTGATGAACAACACAGATGAACATTAGAGGCAGCGTCAGGTGGTTGAGAGCAGAGACGTGACGAGCGCTCAGATGTCTTAAATTCGGGGACCACAGTGAACAAAGTGCCTGGTAGTGGAGGATGAATACTGTCCATCCACCTCTCTGCCTGATACTAAGCAGCTGCTCAGGCTGTCATTACTCCGCTTCAGTCGGAGTCGAACACATTCGTCTCTGCTGTCAGCTTCCTCCTCTGTGCCTCCAACAAGGATGAAGCGAAGATAAGCTGATGTTTTTAGGGGACTGCACTACCAAGGAAATGTTATCCTACTTAAGCTGTAAATAGATCAAAGCAATATCACTGGCCATTCAAACTGTGGGTTCAATGTTAGACTTAGACAAAAAAGCCTATAAAAGAATTTCTATCAGATATTTTACTACGAGGAAAAGGTTATTGCTGCTTAAAGAAACATGAACCGCCAAAAACTCAGAGATTTTAATGCACAACATGAGAAAGCAATTTGTTTGCACTTAGCTCTAAAGTATGCACTCCTTATCATATATAGATTTTCTAACAGAGGCAGACAGCGAGGCTAAAGGCATTACTTTACAGTGTACATACGTTTCCTCAAGACAGATTAAATGAAAAGAATTTGCACAGTGAGTTCAAAAGATTTACCTGACATTTTTTTTCTATTTAAATAAGTGATGTTTTCTCTATTTTGTTGAATGTTTATTGACTTCCTGGTAACACGTTTGTCTCATGTAATGTAAATTATTTTTTTTAATTAAAAGTGTAACTAAGTGTGGTGGCTTCATGTTTTTTCTGTAAATACCCGTGTGACATTTCATTTTATATACTGTATGTACTGAACATGAGTATACTTTTCTAACCTTAATTCTAATGTGACCAACAAGTCTTTTTTTTTTTTTAATGTGTTGTTACTGGTGCAAAAACCTGAGTGGCCTGTTCCCTGTTTGTGATGAAACATTGTTCTGAAATGAAATGGAGACTTTTTTGTTGTTGTGGTTCAGATTGTCCAGGCAGGCTCTGTGTCTTTTAAGGGCTTTTAAAAGAAGTAAATGAATATATCATGTAGGACATTGTGGTTTTCAGAGATCCTCGTCTCGTCTGTTCTGTTTATGCAACCTATACAGTTTCATTAAAAAAGAAAAACGAAAATGAAATGATTCAAATATGTCACAGGCTTTTTTTTGTATCTTTGTACCATGTTTTGTGGTGACACTAATTTTTTTGGAAATAAATCAAACATACTTGAAACTACCTCTTCGTGTTCTTGTTTTACTAAGTGAATACCAAAGGGTTGAGTGCTGGAAGAATTTTTCAGATTATTTAGTAAAAGTTGCAATACCACGATGCAAAAAGATTGCAAGTATTTGTTCCAGGCATAAAGAGACTTCCATTCATTTACATACAGTGTAAGGAGACTCTGGAAACTTGCTTGAGTTTGTAATTAAATGCAATGAACATTTTTGTCAAAGTTATGTAATTATATGATAAAATTGTGCACACTTTTAAAAATCAGTCTGCACATGAAGTTGCATGGTCAAGCAAAGCAATCAAAATGAAAGAAAGCAAGTTTAAAAAGTCTGCTTACCAACTTTCATACCTTACACAAACTGAAAAACAAACAAACAAGCCATGGCATTGGCTACGAAGTTAAAAAAAACAAACAAACTAGCTATAGCATTGGCTACGGATTTTTAAAAAAAGCAAAGCTATAGCATTGGCTAAAAAAATTTTTAAAAAGCAAGCTATAGCATTGGCTACAAATTAAAAAAAAAACAAGCTATAGCATTGGCTACAAATTTTTAAAATAACAAGCTATAGCATTGGCTACAAATTTAAAAAAAAAAACAAGCTATAGCATTGGCTACAATTTTTTAAAAAAAAGCAAGCTATAGCATTGGCTACAAATAAAAAAAAACAAGCTATAGCATTGGCTACAAATTGAAAAAAAAAACAAGCTATAGCATTGGCTACAAATTTAAAAAAAAAAAAAAAGCTTTTTTTTTTTTTTTAAAAGCAAGCTATAGCATTGGCTACAAATTTAAAAAAAAAACAAGCTATAGCATTGGCTACAAATTTAAAAAAAAAAAAAAAAAGCAAGCTATAGCATTGGCTACAATTTTTTTTTAAAAGCAAGCTATAGCATTGGCTACAAATAAAAAAAACAAGCTATAGCATTGGCTATGAATTAAAAAAACAAAACACAAGCTATAGCATTGGCTACGAATTTAAATGTTGTTTTAAATGTTATGTTTTCTCACAGAAACCAATATCTCACCTGGTGGAGCTCACACTTTGTATTAAAGATGAGTCCTGAGCAGCAGCTGGGTTTGATTCCAGTCTGGGTCCTGTGCTGCTCGTCATCCTTTTCCTGTCTCTCTTCACCTGTCACTGTCAAATAAAGCAGAAATTATATCTAAAAAGCATCTCTAAGGAAAGAACAGGAACTTCTTCACATAAACATTTCACCCTTTGACCCTTTGAGTGACACGTGATACATGAGTCAATCTGCGTAAGATTACCAAGTTACTTACTTACCAAGTATCTCTTAAACTAATAACTGGCTGATCGACAGCTGAGCACATGATGAGCTATAATGAAAAACAAGAAAACCACATCATGTGCAAATAAAATCTCAAAAATATTCCTGTGATAAATTACATTCACGTTCAAAAACTGTTAAACAAGTGCACAACAAAATAAATACACAGCCTGTGTTTTCCTCTGTCTGCTGAGAGAAAACTAAAAATAGTTTTTTGTTGTCTACATATTCATTTAATTACAGAAAATAGTCATGGAAATTGTAGCCTTGTTGTTTGAGAAGGCAAATTTAAGGTTGAATAATTGTTCCTTTGCTATTTGTGTTTAACTCTGACAGACAACATGAGACTGTAAACTGTTACCACCATCTTCAGTCCTCCTCCATTCTTCTGGTGTAGCTGTTAAAGCAATGACAAAGTTTATGTTGTGCACTTGTTTTACATTCTGTCGTGATAAATGTTGTTGACCACAGGAATTATTTTGGGTTTACATCAGTGCATGATGAGGCGAGCTAGATAAACTAAACAGAGGGTAGTTACCTAGCTGACAGAACATGATCAGTACTAGTCTCTGTTAGACTGGATGGAGCCATCGTATAGTTAGAAACACTGAAAGTACATCAAATTTGGTCCAGACATACCTGCACCTCTAGGATGAATTGTAATGGTGATCCTTTGATATTTCATCTCACGCAAATTAAAATGTATCCAGTACTTTGATTTATGACCAAATACCTGCAAAACTAATGACATTCTCATGAGCCTCAGCTGTACTTTGTGTTTACTGCTAATAAGCTGCACTAAGTATTGTTATTGTGAGTGTATCACAAAGCACCACTGTGCCGACCAACAGAGCCACTAACAGGCTGCAGGCTCTCAGCGTCAGGTTACACCATCAGGTCACAGGATACAGGAAGAAAACTTAGACCATTTGTAGTTGCCACGTTTTTCTGGCCTCTCATGAACAGATTGTGGAAGATTTTCTCTCAATGAAAGGTAATCAGACACCGCTGACACTCGTGTTGTTTTTTTTGCTTGGAGCCGACAGCAGGGTCTGGAGGAGATGATGACGATGATGATGGGTGTCTCGCTTGCCAGCAATGAATACGGGACTGGGCAAGAGCCCCGGCTCAGGCTCTGTGGCGCCTGGTTGGCGGCCCCCGAACGGGACTCCTGTGGCCCCGGGAAGGTTCGTCTCCGAGAGGAAGGTCAGAAGAAGAGCAGAGGGTTTTTGGGGATTTTTTTTTTTAGGGAGAGAGTTGTTGGGTGTTTGTCTCTCAGCTGGCTTGTACTGGCAGCAGGTGCAGAGCTGCAGCAGGCCAACATCTGGGCAGAGCCTCTGGCAATCCTCTCCACATTTAGCCTCTCGCTTTGGGTACGGAGATTAGGACCTCTGCCCACAAACAGAGGGATGAATGAGGCAGAAGTTATCCAGCAGGATCGTGTGGAATGGCATGATCGGAATCATTTCCTCCTGAGGCCGTTTTTACTCAACAGCCATTTTACTCAATTATTGATCCCACTGCTAGGTCGTCTGACTGGATCCAGATTCATGCAAGTTCGCCGTATTGTTTTAGGACATGAAAGATCTTTGCTGTTGCATAACCGTGACGTGAGTTAGCCTAAACTATTCCTCCGCAAGTGATTTCCTCTCTAAAGTTTAAGACAGATTACTGATAAAAGCCTCCATTATTCCTCGGAGCAGCAGTGTTTTCAAACGCAGTCCTGTGTAATTGTGATCTTGTGTAACTTCTGAGCTCAGTGTGATTTGTCTTGTTTGGCTGGAAGCGTGCTGCTCTCACGTAAAGACAAAAAAAGACAAATCAAAAGCAGTCTATAAATTCATGATCGCACGTATCTGTTGGTTTTGGATCCCGCGCTCTTCATGTACAATCACAGCTGCAGTAAATGCTTCTTGTACGAGAAAACAGCCTGAAAAATAATCTGATTGGCCTTTGAAAAGGCCTCAGAAATACTTCAGTGACAGATGATGCTGATTTATTTTATTGGTCCTCCAAATCCCATTATCCATGTAACCCAGCGGTTGCAATGAATACGGGATGTGTTTCCATTTCCTGGGTACCTCTGCAATGAGAGAGCCGATTCAGTGCTGCTGGGGGCCCCTTCTTCCTCGAAGCCCCGTGGCCTCTCGACGGGCACCTGCTCCAAAATTCATCGCACCGACTCCAAACACTGATCTCACTGGCTTGACACACATCATCCAGTCCCACCCAAGAAATCAGGATGATGTCAGCTGCCTGCAGCACATGGGGGTCTTGTTGGGAAACTATCAAATGCATGAATCAACTGAGCTCCAGATGATCTTATCCGGACACCGCCCGCTCATCCATGAATAGAAAAGCACAATTGTTCTTTTGATTCAGAGCTGTAAGGGATAGTAGTGTGGGGGGGGTCTGAAGTTTGTATTTCCCTGGCCCACTTTGAGTTATTTGTCAGAGGCCCTGATGTTTTTTGCTTGCCAGTGGAAGTGACCCACAGTTTCTCTTCGGTCCGTCCAACCATGTGAACCGCTCAGGGCTGTGACTTCACTGCGGGAAGTCATCTAACCCAGAAAACAAGCATCTGCCAGACATTTTTTCACCAGCAGACAATCCCCCACGAAAAAATGTTCCTGTTTCAAATCAGTTTCGATGAGGACATTTTGGACAGGAATCAGATGAATTGGTTATGGGCTTTAGGGTACTTTTCGGTCATATGGGGGCGAGGGTGAGACAGCTCGAAGACATCCTTATTTTTGGAATGTCGAGGGCTTGTGCAATTTAGCTACAGAGATTAGAGGCTCCCAATTCTGAGAATAGTCTTTGCGAAAAAAAAAAAAAAAGAGGCGCTGCATTTTTCTAGGATATAAATATCTCATATAGAAGAAATGTGAACAGTAAATCTATTTATCACACAGCAGATGAATGATTTAAGGCAAATACTTCAGTGACAATCCTCACTTCTATTGGCTGTTTATTCTTATCTTTGAATGAATTAAGTGTTTTATTGGCGCACCAATTAAAAAACTGTCAATCATACAAACAAGGATGTCCATAAAAGGAGAAGACATGTGGATTACATGATCTGATTTCATGGTAAATCAGATTCCTGGTTGCAGCGTGAGCTCAGAGATTTGGGCTCAATCTGTCTCTATATCTGATCTTATCACGGTATAAAGAGATCTGCACGGTGCTGACTGCTAGGTCAGTGTATGAATGCACGTTCTTGTCTCGTCTCCAGCTCTGACAGCTCTGAACTCAACGTGAACTATCCGTTTCCTTCCAGCTCGTCCAGGGAAGAGGGACAAACTCAGGTGGTTTGAGAGTTTGTACAGACAGTGAAGACGCTCATTGTGTGGGCAGGCTGGCAGACACGAAACAAACAAGAACCCACAGCTGAGAGCTTCACCCAGTTACAATGTCCCTGTAATGTCTCTTTTCACTGAAACGTGTGGGTGGGGGAGACAGAGGTGAGGAGAAAAACAAAGGTGTGAGAACAGTGATCCTTTGTTGCACTAACTGGTTTGTTTTGACACAGATGCAGCAAAAAAAAACTGAGCCCCGGCTGCTGCAAGTTACACGCATCAAGTGTGATTCATCCTGGTTTGCGATTACTGGAACAATGAAGTCATATTGTACGACAGATACAGACCTGTCAGACAAACAGGCAGGTAACAAGGGATGCACGAGACAACCTTTCAATACTGACGCTCACACCTCAACTCAGAGCTCCAATCTGATACCAGCTGAATCACCAGAGCCAAATCATGCTGGATAGCACGGAGCCAGGGAGTCGCTAAGAACTGAGCTGGCAGCCGACTGCGACTGTGACCGACAGCGGAAACACTGAATTTCATCACATTGTTAGAGAAGCTGCATTTAAGTGTGGATCAATCATATTGCGGCTGATATCTGATCTGCTTAGTCAGGTCAGCATCTGTACCGGTTCCCATCTGGCAGCTCGGTGCATCCTGACAAGTAACTGCAATGCTTTTTAAAAATAAGTAATGAACTATCGACAACCAACAACATCCAGCTGTTTCAGAAGATTATTTGTCAAAGTGAAACTATCTATATGTGACCTGGTTTTTAAGATTCACGTCCTCAGTGGGAACAAACATGTTTGGGCTTGAGTGCTGCCGACATGATAGGAAAGTCAGAAAGTGTTTAGAGATGAACTAACACACTATTGGTTGATGCAATAAGAGTGAAAAATACAAGGACCTTGCAACACCTGGACAACACAGCTCAGCACCAACAGATAAAGAGGCTGAAACCACCACCATAACCCGCTGGTGGAGACAGACTGAGGCTCCTAAAACATCTTAAAAGTATTGTCCATGCAGTGTTTTTCTTACACTTAAACACAAGAAGACTGTGTTTGTCAGTGTTTGTGGGGTTTAGCTGCCACAGGTGCCCGAAGCACAGACGCAGCCTCTCAGTTTATAACCTACTGAGGATCCTGTGGTGACACCTGGTGGAAACTCTTGGTAATGATCAAGAGCCAGATGAGTCATGACAGCAACAAAAGAAAAGGGGAGGTTTACTGCATCCTCCACATATATTTATTTGTATACAGCCTCTTCTGAATTAGGGATCTCTGAAATAAAAACTATCCATCAACATTAATAAAAAATGTATGGTGTTTTATTATTTTTTTTAAATCTTAGTTATGACTGTAACAGACACCATTCACTCCACTTTAGCTAAGAAACCAAGCTATAGTTGAAAATGTAAATACTTTGCTGATATCAGTAAAAATCTAATTTTTCCTAATTCACATAACGAGTTTATGTCAAAACACAAAAACATGCAAAAAGTTAAATGCGGCACATAAAATCAGAAATGATGAGCTAAAGTTACAAAAGAAAAAGTTCAACTGACCCAAATAAACTGAAATAAAAACTGAATGAGAACATAGTTTTTTGACAAAATAATCCCAACTCAAGGTCCACTTATTTATTTTTTTATTTGGTGCTTTCACTTGACTCAAGTTTGCTAAGTTGTCAAAGAGATGCTTCAGATAAAACTAAGCAACCTGCATCTGCTGATGAAGACAATGAGGAGCTCCAGAGAAAACCCAGTAAGTGGACCTTGACAAAAGATTATGTTGTCAAACTTCCAAAGTCAAAAATGAACTTTTAATACCTGAATGTGAATTTTTGTTAATCCCAGCTTTTAAAAGTAACCGAGATCAGATCAGTGACACTGTTTTCTTGGCAGCTATCGTGCAGCTCAGTGAGTTCATATTATCAAACCTCTTCAGACTTCGAATGTGACAGTTCTGGCTCCAACGTTACTTAGAGTCAGGGTCTTCCTCATCAGCGTGTTGGGATGTTGAGTCTTCACTGAGCCTGAGCCCCCTGGTTCTTGCTCTCCTGCCACGACTTCTTCCTCAGCTCCAGCTCAGCGTCGGTGAATGAAGCCGGACCCCAGTTAGTGATCCTCTGAGGTCCTTTATGACCTAAAGAGAAGGGAGGGAGACCTTTAAACATGATGAGCAGACAAATCATTCATAATGCTTTTCATTGTACTGCTACTGAAGCAGAATAAAGTACTGGGCTTGGGTTGAGCTAGTGCTAAGTTGCACTACATGGCTGCACATTACATTACATCCATATCTGACTGTTGAACATCTCATTTGAAAACCAGGAGCATTAATCTACCTCCACTCTTCTGTCAAGGCTTTCTACAACATTTTGGATCCTGGCTGCAGAGATTTGCTCACATTCAGCTGCAAGAACATTAGTGAAGTCGACCACTGATGAAGGGCCAGCTTAATCTTGCTTTTCTATAAATTTCTGCAATGGCTCAAAACCAGAGTTACAAGGTGTTTTGCAAAATACAATACTATACAATGTTGGTGCAAAGATAGAAAATCATAAAATAAATAAATTAATAAGATAAGATATACCTCATTGCATTGAAACAAAATATAAAAGAAAACATTAAAACATTTTAGCTGATATAAAAATATTCTGCAAATGAAAATCTGCATCATTTGTTCTCAGCTAATCATTGAGGAGTTAAAAAAACAATAAAAACCTGATTCCCCATTTGTTTTAAGACCATGGAACTAACAGTTGATTGACAAAGGTGTTTTTGTAAATAAGGCAAATTAGGAATCAAGAAGCCCCATTTTCATGAACCTAATGCACAAAGCTCTTTAATGCTGGTCAAATACATGTATTTTAATTCATGAATTAACAAGCAATTATTAAAGAACAATCAACCTCCCTACCTGGCTGGATGAGACGCACCAGCCCCTCATGTTTTGCCACCTTGTCCTTCCAAGTCTTTGTCTTGTTTGCCGCCCGTTCCAGCTTCCTCGACACCTCCTGAATAAGATAAAGAGGAAGTGAGAGAAATAGACAACTGGAATGAGATAATAAAAACTTTGAGTCGATGTCAGCTGACACGATATAAAATGGGATGAAGGACATTTTGACCCGGTTGACTTCAGCCAGCAGGAGGAGCCGCTGCTGATGTGACCAACTGTGACTGAGGAGTCATTATGTTAATGGTTTAAAGGAAATGTGAAACATAATGTAAACATACTTGTGGGTAGAGAAGAGTAGTTTTATTACCAGATACAAGAACAGCATCTTCTGCTAAGTCTGCTATGTCTGATGCCAAGGGGCAACGTCCACACTCACATCAGTTTCCTAGATAAAGTTTTCAGATCGGTGTAAACCTCCACGTGTGTGACCTGACCTCGTACTGCTCCAGCGCCCCCTGCCGCTCCCTCTCCAGTCGATCCAGCTGCAGCATGGCCGCCTGCAGGTCTCTCTCCTTGGCCAGCTGCTCGGCCACCAGCTCCTGCTTCTCGGCCTCGGTCTGAGACAGCATCTTCTGCTGCTGCAGGTGGATCTGCTCCAGCTCTGCCCTCTTGGCTGCCTCCTCCTCCAGCAGCCTGGGATGGAAAACACAGCGATGAAGAACCGAGGGAAAAGAGGAGCTGTAGCCAGAAGACACGGGTCTTATATACGTGTGGAAAAATCAGTGTGGAAAAACAGGCTGAGCACAGATGATCACATTCACTTTAAATTCAGTCTCTGGTAAATGTCCCCTACATGTCTTTTCACTCATTATTAGGCCTGGATTAAACACCTGTGGGACACCAATGTTAAACGCTGGGCCACTGTGACACACATGCTTATATGTACAAAGATATAATTTTCACTTTGTTGTATTGTATTGATAGTGTTCTGTTTTTAAAAAGTCAAATCTGAAAATGTGATTATTTGATGAAAAAGAATAATAGTGAAATCCAATTAAACAAATTTTTTGTTTGACCAGGTATTGTTTTATTAACTATTGTTTTATTCATGACTCTTCATCTCTGTCCATTCTTTTTCTCACTTCCTCTTTCTGTGGGCGTTTATTGTGAGCCATGTTTGCCACAAGAGAACCCTGTTACATGTAAACTCTAGGAAACTGTTGTTGCAGCTGGAAACACAAAACTGCGTGAAAATCTGGTCTCTTAAACAATCTGAATATATTAAGTATTGTGAGATGCAGTTGAACATTCAATTGAAATCACCACTCATACACATCTAGCAGTTAAACTGACATTGTTACGTCTGTCAAATGTGTTACCCATCAAACACTGACTGTGATTGTTGATTTGTGATGTGAATTGTTCTTACAATCAAAGTACTCCTTCAAATTAAAGCTGTATATTTGTCTTCTTAAGGAAAAAGGACAACTAGCCTATTTGAGGAATCATTCATCCCCTAAAACATGTATATACATAAAACATTAAACCAGGATTGTTGGGGAACTCAAAATGTTAATCAAAGAAAAAGTATATCTGTATCCGATTCTTTAACTCAACAGCACAAGAGAATTCCTGAAATTCAGTTCTGGCTTTTGGTTTTGGTGTGATGACAAGATTTTCAGTGGCACCATCTGGCCTCATCTATGAAACATTTCTGGGGGCACCGCTGCCTATGTGGCGGCTTATGAGTGTGTTTGTATTACTGAACAACTGTGTACCTACAGAAACAGAAGACTGACTGAATGTAATACGATCCAATGGAGCATAATAATCACTAACTACAGCCCCAAAAATGAAACAGCCCTCCCACTGGGTCAAAAAGTGTGCGTGTGCATGTGTGTGTGTGTGTGAGACAGAGACCTGGCCTGCAGCGTGAGCATGGCCTCCTCATCCTGCTTGGCCTGCCTCTCGTCCTCTAAGGCCTCCTCCAGCCGGTGGTACATGTCCTCCAGCTCCCGGACGCGCTGCAGGTACTGCTCCAGTTCACTGGACTTCTGAGCCACCTGCTCCTCCATCTGCTGACGCACCTGGATGAGGCCACACGCACACACGCACACTCTTACACACTACTTGGCTTCTGAACCCAGCAATAAACTACAAATCAATTGTAAGGCTTCACATTTGATACTATGATGTGACATTTGCTGTATTTTTTGTTTAATCCACATACTCCTCATGCGTTTTATATGCAATGATGCTTATAATACACATATGATTATCTTGCAAAGGCTTTTATGTGTTCGCTGAAGTAAGGCGATGATTAATAAGCCAGTGCATTTGACATTCAGACAAAAGATGACTCAACATCATGGGACAACTTTTTTTTTAAGCGTGTGTTTCCGGGAAGGATGCAGCCACAGACGAGTGACAGTGACTTCATCAGAAAATAAAAATAAAATGACAACTTAGTTCACCAGATTCATTACTTTTCTTTTTGAACTCATGTGTCAGCACATATGTTGAAAATCAGCCCACATGATCAGGACTGAGGGGTCGGACTGTGGGAGGCAGACTCTGGTTACCATTTTCTCTCTCTCCAGGTCCAGCCTGTAGCGATCCTGCAGGTCCACCTGAGTCTTCTTCCTCCTGTGCTCCTCTAGTGCCGCTTTCGCCGCAGCCTCTTCCATTTTCTGTAAAGCACAAAAGAGGAAAGAGCTGTGCGTGACTGGAGGCCGCGTCAGGCTAAAAGGGGAAATACTGTTAAGAGAAACAGGACTTCTGTGGTTCAGTATGCATTTCTAACACAAGTAATTAAGAATAACAGTTAACTCCAAAGTATTCAAAAATGGAATATGAACTTCCACATAATCAGTATTTGGACATGTGTTTTTGACATTTGAAAAAAAAGCCATCTGGCTGGGTAAAAGGAGAAGTGAGAAGATGTCAATAATCTGCTGCAGCTCTGAAACAATGGACGCCCTCCGCTGGATGCAGGTGTCTGACGAACATATACAATTGTTTGCATAGCAGGTTTTGCTTCCCTTTTCACTGCGAATGTTCTGCTGCATCATTTTAAGTCAACTGGGAGTTCAGTTTATTTTAAGCCAGAATATGCGAAAATATAGGGAAGTGGAGTAAAGCTCTGACACTTCTTACTGGTAATGGAGTTCTACAAACATTGAGGTTATTAATAAGACAGATCAGTGTTCAGCTCATTATTCTATAGCTAACATCTATAGGAGAAGACAAGATGGCTGAAATGTTGTTCTCTACAATTGAAAATAAAAAGACAAAGCGAATGAGATTTTGTTGTATGTTTTGTCATCTAGAGCCCAGATTTACCTACGAAGCTGACTGACCTACTATAGCTTCACATTTGTTGTATCAGATTTCATTGTTATTATTGTGTGCTTGTTTTTGATAAAAAATATGTAAAATTGCGATTGTGTACAACTATATGAGACAACAGTGTTCATTGAAGGCAACATGACTTAGACTTGACAAGGACTCCTGTTTGTGACATTTGAGTTATGCAGTCAATAAGTCGTGATCGCCTCCTTCTCAAAGTCAGTTTTTAAGTTTCAGGAGTCGAGCATGGAGCGGTACCTTCCTCATGGCCTCCAGCTGTCTCTGCTTGGTGTCGTTGGCCGTCTGGAGCTGCTTCATCCTCTCCGCCATGTCGTCGTCCTCCGCCTGCTGCCTCTGCCGGAGCTCCCTGCGTCTCAGCCGGGCCTCGCGGTGAGGAGACGGCAGCCCCAGCCTCAGCAGCTGGATGCACGTTTGAATGGCTGCGAGATGGAGCGAGAGGGGGATATCACTCATTGATTTACCTCCACAATGATGCACCAATGAGTCAGTAGGCATGACATTTAAAAAATGTGATAAAGAAAATAAAGAGATGACGAGACTCTTTGATGAGGTAGGTACAGAACGGTGGAAAATGACTCTTCAATACCTTGAATCCATTCCTGCTTTTTCTTTTTATCTGATGCGCTGATCTCGAAGCTTTTATCAATGCACTTGATAATAAACAGGCATTTCTTCCCTTCTTTATCTGGCAGAGACTGCAGAGGAGAAACAATCACACTACACATCAAATCATACTACAAAAACCATGTAATAAAAATTCAAAGTCACAACTGTTTAGACCAAGATGATTGCATTTCCAAACTGAATTAAATCTCATAACTTCAAATGATTAAATCAATATGGCCCGACAGTATTACTTCAATTTTATATATTATAAAACAGATAACAACACATCCTAACATAATTAAAACAACACAGTGGGATTGTTGACCTCCACACAGCAGTCTTGGTCCAGGATGATGTCTCCTTTCTTCTCCACAAGATCCTCACCAATGTAATATGACAGAGAGTTGGGTCGAAGCACAAACCAGCGCTCGGTCCAGTTCTTCCTTTTGTGGCCCTTTTTCATCATGTAGCCCTTCAAAACACAGTGTGGGAGTAAACAAAGACACCGGAGTCACCTCATTATTCTCATATAATCACTGTGATTTATTAAACATAACAAGCATTTTCGAACAAAACAAGGAATATTTGGACATAACATACTGTAGACGTAAGATTTATTAAGTAATGGTATATGCAAGCATTAGAGTTGAATCATTTCAGTAATTCATTAATAATATGAATACATGAATTATAGATAGATAGATACTGTAAATGTACTTTATTTGTCCCAAACTGGGAAATTCCTTATCCTAAGGAGATCAGCTACTGTTATACAGTGGCTGTAGTACACATACATCTATTATTGGAATAAATATGTTTTTCAAAATAAATGTTATTATACTATGCTCTTATGTATTTCATGACAATGATAGTCTAACCAAAGAATATATGTATATCTCTGTAAATGTCTTATTAAAGCACCAACCCTGCTTACAATCACATTTTGTTTCATTGAGACACACTTGATACTTTTATAGAAATTGTTTGATTGGATTCTTCTCTTATTAGAAGATTATTATATTTGCACATTGTCAACTTTTTTTTTAGCCCTGAGTGGAGTTGAGGCAGCCTGTACAGTACATACAGTGAATGAAGGTGAAAACTGAGCCAAACAGGTTCAATAATCACTCACTGCTATGAGTAGTAAATCGAACTGAGATGATAAAAGTGTGTGTGTGGAGGGGAGCAAATGGGGATAAACAGTACATGTGCTGTCTAACCTGCTTGAGCACATCCAGTACGAGTTCCTGGAAGACCTCATTGATGCCCATGGACAGGGTCTGGCGGTTCAGGCCCATGCTGAAATAACCCATCCCCAGCAGTTCGATCAGCTCCCAGGCAGTCAGACTGTTGTTCTTCGTGCTCAGCTGCAGCTTATAATCTGCAAACCTCTCCTCGCTCCACACGCTCCCCATGGCCTCCATCAGCTTACGCAGGAAGTACTCAATCTAAGGAGATGGATGGAAAGTGTTTTGTGGAGGATGGTTCGAAATCTCCCTCCCTTTTGTTTGATTGTGCAAGTTAAAAAACAAGTATAAGGATCATCCTCACCTCCTCAGTGATGATGACTAGTGGGTATTTTTCTTCAGACAGAAAGTTGAAGATGCACCAGATTTTGAAAGCGTCATCCTCTGAGATGAGTCGCTGCTTAGTGCAGATATTTTTCTTGTAACACAGAGTCCAGCACATCTTGTTGAACTCCAGCACGTCGAACTCCTGCTGTACCTGGGAATAAAAATGCAGCATTCAGTCAGAGTCAAAGTCAAAGTGTTCAGAACCAGTGAGCTCAGCGTGTTTACAAATGCTAAGCAGGAGGCTGGTGTTTGTCTCCTTTCAAATCCTCCAGTCTGCAGGATGTGAGGTACAAGCCTGATGTAATTAAAGGCCTCATTTTCATTCAAGTCAGGGCTGACAAGAGAAAGGCAAGAAAACAGCTTCCAAGTGCAAAGAGTGAAGCTCAAGCAGTTTCCTGACTGACATGAGAGTTAGTGTACAAAACTTCAACACACGTGTTTGCAGTGATTTACACTGTGCTCACTAAGCTGCAGGGCACAAACTCCATCATAGACCAGAATCCTCCTTTTGCAAAGAGTGCATCAGGAGGCGGCCCATTTTATCTGCAAATACATTTATCACACTACCAACGAATAAATAATAGACAAAAACACACTGTTACTCTGAGCACAAGAGAGAAGCGGTAACCTTTTCCCCACCTACAGAACAAACCAGGTCATGATTAGTCATCTCAAGCTGTGTCATACAGCCTTTTTCCAGTTTTATTGTTTGTGTCTAGTTAGTTTTTTTTTCAGGCTTAATGTCTTTTTAAAAAAAGCCTTTGAGAGCGGTTCATTGCAAAGTGCGACATTAAGAATAAGTCTTTTATCTAATCCCCAGATATCATTGTAGGAGATCATCTATAGCTACTTTTTTATCATAGCTGTTTTGTGACTGTTGATTTGTGATTATTTTCCTGCTGTAAATCAATGTTGTAATCTGTTCACTGTTGGGCGAACTGTTTGTATGTATTTTCCTCTTTCTTCTTTCTTCTTCACTTTTACCTTCACTTGTCTTTCTTTCTGGCCTGAGGGACAATATAACTGACAGCTAATTTGTCAGCTCATCTGTACTTTTGTGAATCCTGTTTCATTGTTACTGAACTAATCAATATCTTTGGTCTAACTGTTATTTATGGAATCTTTTCTGACTCATTATCAATATTATTGAATGTTTTTGTCTGATACGGTTTTCATTTTCACAATTGCTCTTTAACCTTTATTGTAAAGTGTGTTTAGATCGCTGAACTGCTGTGTACCTACATGCATAGTGAGGACAAAATACAGATATTGATCAAAAATCAGTTTTGGTATCTGTACTGAAACTCAGATATCACAATGGCACTAGAATGTCAACCGATACTGAGCCCCAGTTATCATTTTGGAAAATTACACCGTGTTGACTGGATTAAAAACACAAGACACTCCAATTCTCCTTGATCTGTTTCAGCATGTTTGTTCCCACCTTGTCCAGAATGAACCTGTTGAGGTACGGCATGTAGCCCTGGTTGGACAGAGGCCCTTTATCATCATCTTTGAAATGCTCTTCAAGGGCCACGGGGTCATGTGGGATCTTCATCACTGTGCACAGGCTGTGAGACAGCACCTGAAGAACCACAGTTTAAATGTGAATTAGATACTAACATAAGGCATGATGAGTGCAGGACACATTAGTATGCAGTGACACATTCCTGGAAAATGAATATATATGCATGGGTAGGTTAAAAAAAAGAAGAAGCACAAGATCAGTCTGACAGCTTTCAGATTTTGCAACCACACATGCAAAAACCTGGTGCTGATGTTTACAAGCATCACTGGCCAAGCGTTACTTCTGCTCTTGAAGGTGAACTTTAACTCCTTAGACTGGACATTTGGACTGGTTAGTTCAGTCTTTCTTTTTAACTGAATCCCAAATTACCCCCAAAGCTGTTCTAACTCTCAGATGTACATCACTTTGGATTAAAAGCGTCTGCTAAACAAAATTGTAGAACAATAACCTCCACTTGCAAAAGCTTCCTCTGACAGTCCAAAGTGTGCTGGTAGATGGTGGATAGTGAGCTTTCAACTGGCCATCACAGTGATATAAACACCATAAATGCATTTCCAAAAATAGGGACTTTTACAGATTTCCTGGCCGCTCTGCAGTGATGAGAGAGCATATGTGAGAGATGAAAAACCCTGCAGGATCCTTGAAGTCAGACTGTGTCTTTGTCAGGCTGGGCACATAGACATCAGACCCAGCGGGCAAACAAACTGAGGCCCAGACTGTCATACAGGAAACACCACCTCTCTCTGGCCTTTACTTCACTAATGCATCCTGTAACATGTTTTCCAATTTAGTTGACAATAATAGAAGTGGAGTAAACATGTTTAAACTTTCTCCCTCTTTAAACTCTCTATGATGAGTGTTAATATACAAAAGAAAACATAAAAACGCTGTAACATAAGTGAATGAATATGGATCAAGTGTAATTCAACACATTGGCATGTCTGCAGTACATAGTAAAATATACATTATGTAGTAATGGTAGAGATTCCTTCTGTACTGTAAGTAAAAGCACCAGTATGACAATATAAAATTACACCTCAACAAAAGTCCTACATTGAAATTGAAAGATTACATCACATTTAATCATCATATCTTATATGTTAAAACTGAATCTGCAAAATAACTGGAAACTAATGCAAAATGTTTGCAGCAGTAAAAATATTTTCCCCTGAAATAAAGTAAAGTATAAGCAGGGGTGGGAGAAGTGTTTTGGTCCCTTAGTTAAGTATAAATACTATACTGTGAAAATACTACAAGTACAAGTCCTGCATTCAGAGCCTTAAGCAAAAGCACAATGTACTTTCAGTGTTGAAAGTAAAAGTACTCACTGTGCAGTAAAATGCTCCCTGTCTGTGTTTCACTATTATATCTGATGTGTTTGGATTAATGTGTATGTTGCGTTTTACTGCTGTATATGTTTATGTTTGAGCTCATTTTACTACTTTATATACTGTTGGGTAGTTTAATCTACAGCACTGCATCATTTTCTATAAGATCATATGTTTGCACTGTCACTGTCCTGTGAGAACCATGTTTCTATCAGGAAAAACAGCCTGTTCTCAGCTTTGTGACAATGAATTTTACAGCTAATCCAAGAGGGATTTTAAAGAGTTTAATTAGCTTAAAAAGTAAAGGAATGTTCTCAACACATAAAGCAACATTTAATCCTTCAGTTTATCAGAAGCATTCGCATCCAAAGTCACCACACTGGGTTTTCACTGGACAGAGAGGGAATGAAAACTGCAATGTGAAAAGTAAGAAGCAACTAAGACTGTCAGACAAATGTAGTGGAGTAAATGTATCTCTTAGATGTAATAGAGTAGAAGTATACATTTGCACAACATGGACATACTCAAGTAAAAGTACTTTAAACCTGTACTGCAGAACAGTACTTCATACTTAGTTACTTTACACCTCTGAGTAGAAGCAGCATAAAATTATCAGTCTTCAAACTTGAACTCAGGTCTGATTTAAACAAACCTGCAGCTGAAAGTCAGACAGTAAACTGAAGTTCAGTGCTTCGTTTATCGCACAGAGTCTCTGTTCACTGTTTGGCGGCGTCTGAGCTTCTGAACAAGAAACAAATAAAAGAAGTGAAACTCACCTTCAACTGAGATTTGGACACTTTCCCTCGTTGGTCCACGTCCAGGGCTGTGAAGGCATGCCATATGGACTTTAAGAGCTCCTCTCGAAGCCACATGTTTCCGTCTGCAGCTCCACAAACACACTGTCTGTTACTGACTGTTTGACTGACTGTCTGTTTGTTGTCTGCCTCTCAAACACAGGCGGGATGTTTGTGCAGGAACAAGCGTGAGAACAGCGCCACATACTGTTTACTCTCGTTTGTTGTCATCGTGTTAACTCGCTGCCAACATGAATAAAAACAGACACAAACATCAGTGTTATACAACCATGTGTTTGACAAAGTGTTGAACCTCTCTCCATCCTCGCTTGTGAACGACTGAGTCTTTCCAGGATGAACCTTTCATACCCAATCATGATACTATCACCTGTTACCAATGAACCTGTTTACCTGTACAATGATCCAAACGGGTTTTTGGATCAGTCCACAACTTTCACAGTCTTTTGTTGCTCCTGTCCCAACTTGTTTGAAACGTGGCATCAAATTCAGAATAAGCAGATATTTATATAAACATTAAATATATTGTCTTTGCACTGTTTTCAATTGAGTATATGTCAAAAATGATCAGCAAATGATCACATTCTGTTTCATTAGTTTCACTCAGTGTCACACTTTTTTAGGAAGCAGGGTTGTACATCTACAAGTCCAAAATAGATGAGAGGATTTGCTGCTTTTCTGTTTTATTTCATTGAAAATGAAATTTGAGTTTTGGATTGTTGGTTGGGCAAAATGAGCACTCAGCACTTTGGGTTCCAAAAAAAAAAAAATGTGATGAACCCTTTTCACTATTTTAGGGCATTTTGTAGATTTAAGAATGACAAATTAATCAAATTAAAAGTTGTCATATTTGTTAATAAAGAAAATAACAGCAATAATAGCAAATAAATAGCAGCCCAGTCTTTTGTTGCTCCTGTCCCAACTTGTTTGAAACATGGCATCAAATTCAGAATAAGCAGATATTAACAAAAATCAATGAAGTTGATGAGGTCAAACATTAAATATATTGTCTTTGTTCTGTTTTCTATTGCTGAATTTGACCCTCAACTCAAACTCATATTGGCCCCAGAGCAAACATGATCCCCTGTTCCTCCCATTCTCTACACCATGTGTGCAGCAAACTGATCAAACTCTTTAAACTATACTTTGACACCAACAGCAGCCCAAACTCACCTTTCACCACTGTGTCAGCTCATGTTGTGTGTTAGTGGTGAATATTTCCCCCACACAGTTTGATAGCAGGTCGTTTTCCCAGCAGGCATGTTGAAAACCACAGGTGATACTAATAACATTAATGATGACTCTGTTCACATGTCCCAGGAACAAAAAAAGTACCAGAGCCCTGACACAGGTACATGAATACTCAGCTCCTGTTCATTATATTCACACCTGTGCTTGCTAATTATGAAAATCTTGATTATGGGCTTCATCAAACTGTTTCATGCTGCAGAGTTGTTATATTTTTCCTAGTCTCACTCACTCAACTTACTGGGCTGCTCGTCTCTGACATGAAGAAAATGTTCAAGTCCTCAGAGTATCCCAGTGATTCATTGATTCGATTTTTTTCTTTAGAGCTGATGTGTGGACGGTCAAATCTTTTAACCAGGCTTGTGTGTACAAATACAGTATATTACATCAAAAACACAATCATCTGGAAAAAGTGAAGCTCCAACTACTTACAACATAAACTCAAGGCAGGTGGAGAAATGTGCCTGTGTAAGAAAACACTCGAGGTCATGAATTCCCTTAGCTTTTTCTTTTAATATGTTGTTGTATATATAGATGGTTCATCCATACACCAACCAAAAGCTTGAGACCTTCACGATAAGTCCAATTGTACATGCTTCAATGATGTATTCAATTGTACTTTCAGTGCTCAAAAACACATGTCCTGTAGCCATACTGAACACCAAGAGCATTCTCTTTTTTTTTTTCCTGAAATCAATAGTTTCCGAGTTGCCCACTGATCCACTCTGTAACCAGAAGCGTGACAACCAGCCATTACAGAAGTCGCTTGCAAAGTAACAAAGTTACAGCTGATTTCATTTTTAAATAGTTTTCAATTTAAAAAATTTGCAGTCTGATACAGAAGGCTAGGAGACCTGAACAATATGAAAGTGCTAGTCATTAATTTACAGAGATCAGGCATCACATAGTTCTATGAAGTATCCAATATGCTACATATGAATACAGCTGTTAACACCTTACAAATGCCTCTGGTTGTTTTTTTTCAAGGCTACTTGAAAAATCAATAACCTTGGCTTGTATGTACATAAACATGAGTGTTTGTTTATGCAGAAAATAACGTAGATATCACCACTACCAGAGGTATAATCATATTACGGCCGTTTGGCCACAACAGTGATAATGAAATATTTAGTCCCATTATCAATTTCTAACTGTTAATCCCCCAATTTTGTTTAAGTGGGAAACAAAACGAAAGAGTTGCCGTCATGGTATCCCCTCCACACTGGGCTCCAGAAGACAACGTTGTTCAGAGCCTCTTCTCTTGCATCGTGCTCAAGTTCTTGGTTTGTTTTCCCCAGCCATTGGTTGCATTTTGGTTGCTTTCCCACATCTTCTGGTGCTATTTCCCCATTTGACAGATTGAAGAATGACTGAGAAGAACCAGTTCTGGAACCACTACTTAAGGGAACAACACAAGCTTTTTTTCACTTCACTACAATCAGTCACAGAGTAATAAAAAGTAGAACGGATGACTCAATTCATTCCTGGAGCAGTGCCTCCAAAGTTGAAAGTAGATGGCACCACTGGCGCTGTGAACTTGTACCCGCCGTGTTTCTCGATCATCTTGGATTCTGTAATCAGATAAGCGACAGTACTTAAAAATCACATATTAACACAACAGTCATTTCCTGAAGGTTTACTGTGGCTCACTGTTGAAATGCAAGACTAATTTGAAGGTTTTTAATTTTTTCTTTCCTGCATCATTGTCCACAAAACACAGGACATAGGTATGCCATTTGGAGACAAGACCAGGTTTGTAGAGCCTCTTAGTCTGTCAATCTGAAATGGAAACGGGGCATCTCCAACATACACTCCTGTTGTTACCCTCTGCTGCTCTCAGCTCAGGTGTTGAAGGCTAATAAGATGTTCAGACCAAAGTTTCAGTTTAAGTCCAGTTTCATTATATTTAGATTTAAGAAGTTCAGAATAGGTATTATAACACCAACACTTTGTGAAGGCATCCCAGTCACAAACATATGCACAAATGCCTCCTCCTGCATATTGTGCTGATAAATTTGATGAAATTCAGACATTTCTATTTTGGTTTTGCAAGTACCACTTTCGTTTTCATTTTTCCCCCTGAAGTCTAGTTTTATTTTCATTTCAGTTAACTACAATGTTTTTTCACACTTCGTTTTAGTGAACTATAATAACCTTGGTCTAGAGCACACCAGACTTTTTGGTCATTTTATAGCTTTATTAGTCGTCAACAATAGAGTAAAAACAGGGGCAGACAGCCATGAAAAGGTTCCCACTCAGACTCAATCTGTGAACACGGCAGTTCATAGTCATAAAGCATAAACCCCTCAACCACCACTTTGACTCATAAGCATTGTCAGGAGCCATGTACACACCTATTATTTTCATTTATGAGATGAATTATGATTTTTATCATCCCAGACTGATATTTTTGAGTCTGTATATAAAAAAAAAAAAAAAAAAAAGGCAAAATGGCAATGTGCTAGAACTTAGTGTAAGTGGGTAGAGGTTCTGAATAGTTTTGATCTTTTTATTAAATGTATAGATGAAAAGCATTATGAACATTTAGATTTGTTTTATTGAAAGCAACAGTATCAATAACAAAAAAACAGGAAATAGCACGTAAAAAGTTGTTTTATTGTCAGACTGAAGTGCTGCATCAAAGTTTAATTGGAAAATTGGGGTACAGTCTCAGCTGGTGCTCACCGTGTGCTGCCCGTCTCTGGTCTGCAAGTGTGCCAATGTCCTGAAGGTGTTTGCCCTGTTCCTCGTCCAGGGCCTGTGTTAGTGCCTGGTACCATGCTGGGTCACGGGTCTGGATATCTGCATTACAGAGAAGTCACATTAGTGACTCGTGTACAACATGGAAACATTTGTCTTATTGAGCCATTTAATTTTGATTTGCAAAAGAGAGAGAGATTAACATGATCTTTCTATCAACAGCTCAATGTCTTACTCTGTAGTATGGCTTTGAAGATTTGATACTCGTCCACTAAGTTGTCTTCGTCATCTACAGCTGTAGTGTAGCCCTCAAGTGCCGTCTCCTCGGCATCGTCCTCCTCCCAGTCTTCATCATCTCCGTCCTCTCCTGCCTGCTTCGCCAGCATCTCCAGGTACTCCTGACCCTCCTCGTCGATGTCGTCCTCGTCACTGCCCAGCTCAGCTACATTCATTCAGAGACGTACAGGAACACCTTTAGCATCATCTAATACACACATCGGGTGACGCAACACTCAGTACATCAAACACTCGTGTCTTACCGTTGTCGTCCTCGTCTTCCCCATCTTCATCATCATCATCTTCGTCATTCTCATGCTCTGCTCGACAGGCGTACGCCCTCTTGAGGCCGTTGAACAGTAGGATGGCTGCTGGAAGGAGCTGGCCGGCCACCTGGTTGACAGCCTGAGGCCTGTGATCGAGGTCAATGAGAGCACAAAGTCCAAGGATGCACATCTTCCTGTCGTGGAGGCTGTGAGGGGGAACAAAAAGTTAGTATGACCAGTTTCTTCCTTTAAAACCAGGCTCAAATCATTTATTGTGAGATTTAAAAACTGCTAATTATTTAGGAAGTCAGGAGCAGGTATACCGTCTCATGACACTCTTACCCAAGGAAGCAGTCGACATCTTTGAGCCACTGGGTTATGAAGTGGTTAGTGATTGGCTCAGTGTTGTTTGGAAAGCGTAGATTCTCCAAGGTGTTGAGGAGCAGAGGGGGGCTGTAGTAAAGTGCAGCGATGGCCACCTGCAGGCACATAGTCCTCAGCTCGCTGGTCTTCACCTCCCGCGTCAAACGCTCCAATGCAGCAGCCACAAACAAGGGCACAACCTGCAACAACAGCCAAGTTAAGCTTCAATAGAGCAAAAAGTGTAAATTACAAATATTACATTAAAATTAGAATTAGTTTAATTTGAATGAATGTATCCTGTAGATGTATTTTTCTATGGTTGTTTCTCTTCAGCTTACCAATTTGAAGTGTTTGATACTGACCTGGTCAATGCCACGACCTTTGCACTGTAGAATGATCACCTCCAGTAGCTTGGCTGCATGGCACTCTGGGTCCTCTCCTGGATCACCTGTCAGGACCTGTGTGAAATGACACCCTCAGGTAAACCTCCTAATCCCAAAACACTCTCACATCACACATTTTCAACTGCAGCATTTTACCTTCTTGCACATGCTGTAGATGATCTCCAGGTATTTGGTGTCAGATAGCAGAGTATCTGTGTCGACCGTGACATAGTTGTGAAGAAGAGGCATCATATCTGAAAGACATTTTTTTCCACACAGCTGAATTTACATCAAAAGAACCCCCCTGCTTTTTCCTCCTTAAACTGATGATATTGGCTGTAACAGAGTATAGATCCAGAACGAGTGCTCTTTCACAATTTATCATCTTTATATCTCACAGAAACCAAGTTAGCAAGTGAGCATTGGTTCTTAATCAAAGACATACCTGTGAAGTAGTCAAATCCATCCTGCTGGAAGACTTCATACACTAGTGGAAGGAGCTGCCACATCTGTGGCGACACCTGCTGGCAGGTCAGGCTGTGAGCCAGGGACAGGATCTCTTCATAGAATTCTGGGAAAAGAAAAGAAGAAGAGAGAAGGGTGAGTCACTGGAAGTAAATATAGTTTGTTTGTTATCAATAGGTCATCTCTTAGGTGAGCAGACAGAGTTTTAGTGCAACATGCAGGTGGAATGTAGAAGTACAGGAAGGACCAGTCCTGCTTACCCAGTACATGTTGCTGCAGCACAGTGCCAATCACCTGCAGACAGATGCCCTCAAGCTGCTGGGTGATCTGGAACAACACAAAGGTTAAAGGCAATGAGGATTTAATAGATATAATGACTTTGTGTCTACACCAACGGAACAGGTTACATTTCTCTGGTCAAAGAGAAATGATTCAAATTTTTTTGTAGCAGAGTGACGTAAATTGATGATCTTAACAACTGAACTGTTATGCAATCCAAAAAAAAAAAATCCTCAGAGTAAAGCAACGCTTGGTCAAATCTAATGGCTTCTTGGCTTCGAGCAGCAGCAGTCCTATGTTGCGGCAGACATGGTGGCAGCATGCCCCGGCACTATTTCGAGCGTCTGCCTCAGCCTCTGAGTCATTTTGAACATGGTGAGAACAGAGCGTGTTCCCAGGAGTTGGTGGGTGGCTGAAGTGTGTTGGCAGGAACGCTACAGCAGACCAGAGCTGCTTCTGCAGATGAAGTGGCACGGAGATGAGTGATCAGCCGCGAGCGAGCGAGCGAGCAAGAGTGTGTGTGTGTGTGTGTGTAGTTGTACGTGCTACACAGTAAGTACAGGAAGGCGTTTTTAACTAAGAGAGTGAGGACATTTTGGTCGGTCCTCACAATTTCAAAGGGCTGTTTGAGGGTTCAGAATTGGTTTTAAGGGTTAGGCATTTAGTTGTGATGGCTGTGGTAAGGATAAGGGGCTAGGGAATGCATTATGTCAGTGAGGTCCTCACAAGTATAGAAGTACAAATGTGTGTGTGTGTGTGTGTGTGTGTGTGTGTGTGTGTGTGTGTGTGTGTGTGGCTGTCACGCTTTGTGGCCATGTTGCTAACCTCTTTGTGGTCCTCCACCACGCTTAGCAACGTGTCAATGGTGTTGAGGATGCCCATAGCCGTCACTGCCTTGTCATCTCCTCCCTCCTCATCAGGCCCCGTCTGAATCACCTGGTTGAACGTCATAGCCTTTCAAAGAGCAAACAAAAAGACAATTATGACTGTGTCTGTGGACTTTTAGTATTCATACATTTCACCATCAATACAACTCTGGCTCTCAAAAAAGTTGATGCTGTGTAAAGCAAATAAAACAGAATGTGATCGTTTGCTAATCCTTTCCTATGAAGGTTGTGGACTTATCCAAAAACACCTGTTTGGATCATTCCACAGGTGAACAGGTTCATTGGTAACAGGTGATAGTATCATGATTGGGTATGAAAGGTTCATCCTGGAAAGACTCAGTCATTCACAAGCAAGGATGGGGCGAGGTTCACCACTTTGTGTTTACTGACAACAGTTTTACGAATTTCCTGAGCCGATGTAACAATATCCTTCATACAATCATATGTTTCACTTTTTTGGAATCAGAATTGTGCCTGGCTGAACCTACTAAATTTGATCGTGGCTTCCTCTTAAAGCCAATACAGAGGGTATGCAGCATGTGACATTACCATACTCTGAGTTTGCCACAGTCACTGTCTGGCAAACATGCAAACACATTCAGCATCTGCTACCAGTGTGTTGACACGGTTAATTTCTGGATTGCTGTGATTATTACTTTTGTCTGTACCTGTACTCCATCTGAATGAAGCCTGATTGCCATGTCAGTTGTACAAATCATTTTTGAATTTGACTTTTTGATATTTGTGTTTGTCTTGCAGCTCTGTAGCCTTAGAGGGAGTTTATTTGGTGAAGGGGATGGTATCCTGCAAAATGACGACATTTACATGTAGCCTCTTTACTGATTGCACTTACCAAGTGCTGTGTCATCTCCACTGCAATTGGAGTGACCTCCTCACTATATTCACAGATCATCTTCTGTATGACATTGGTGAGGTCATCGTTCTCTGTCTCCCTGACAATGTGCAGGAGTGCCTGCATCACTGGCCGGATGAAGGGGGTGATGTATTCTTTGGCTACAGAACACAACACACACAAGTTAGACACTCAAAGAAAACTACTATCATCAAACTAAAAATCACTGTATAAAGTGCAGGCAGTAAAACACAAGCTGTGTGACTTTACTTGCTCACCTTTCTCCTGGTTGCTGATGAGAACCTGCAGGGCAATAGCAGCCTCCACCTTAACGGGCATTTCATTGTCGTTGATGAGACAAAGGCGGGTCAGCTCAAGAGCTGTCTGCAGGTTCTGGTCACTTTTGAACTTCACCTCACAGAAGTAATGCAGTACCCAGCAGGCCTATGTGAAAACAGAGCAGGAGAAAATGTGACACAAGTCATTCCATGACCTAAACAAAAGCAAAGTAGTTTGATAATTTAACAAGCTTGTTTAACAGAAAGCCAGTTTATTCAGTAATGTCAACACAAGTATTCTTGTTTGAAAATGATCACTTACTCTGGCTCTCATGTAGCCCAGTTCACTGCGGAACAGGGGGAAGACATGATTCTGCAGCATGAACTCCATCTGGTCCTTATAAATTTTTTTCTGTGTAAAATAAATAAATAAATGCTGTCAAGTTTCACAAGGCAGTCAAAAACAATTTACAACACATGTCCTGAAGGTTTAGCATTTTCAGTTTTAACAAAAATCCACCTATGGCTTAATTGATACTTCTAGATGTCTTGAAAGGGGCTGTTCAGACTGAATTTGGGAAAACTGGTTCATGACAACTCCACAGTATCAACACTTCAATATTTGGCCCACAGCTGTGAAATATTGAATGGATTCCAACAAAACAAAAGCCAAGTAGGCACAACAGTTTTCACCATCTCTAATAGCTCACTACTAAACCAACTTCCATAAAATCATCTCCTGCCCCAGTTAGAGGGGATCATTTACGACTGAGGTGGTGAAAAACCCCCAAACAAAAAACAAAACAAAAAAAAAAAAGCAGGAAAGTTGTGCTGTGAAAATCCCATTTGCTAAGAATGGAATTGCATGTTTTATATTCTGTGTGTAGAAAAGACAAATTGTAAAAGAAGAAGTGCGAACAAGCCAACTGAGAGCTGTTTACCTTCAGCAGGATTTCAGCCAAGGAGCCTATCATGTGGAGGGCACCATCCTTTTTCCTGGGGTCAGAGGCGGGATCAGTGAGAATCTGGTAGCAGAAGCCCATTGTCTTTTGCAGCACCTAAACAGAGCAAGAAAAACATATCGGATTAAGCCTCATTAAATATGAATTGTGTGGACAGAGGCAGAATCTGACTTACTTTTTGATTGTGGTAAAAAAAAAAAAAAAAGTTACAGGAAATAAACCACAAAATCATTTCAGCTCACCTCTTTCCTCTTGTTGCAGGCAGTGAACAGGAGTGTCTGGGCTGCTGTCGTTGGAGAGATGAAGTCTTCGAACACGTCTAAAGGGGACAGCAGAGATCGGACAAATGGTTAGTCATCACTGATGCACAGGATTCCTTTTGGATTAGAGGCACCAATCTTCTCTGCTTACCAAACTTCATGCGGATGTACTCATATGGATCCTCCTGCCACAGTTCCTCATCACTGTCTGTGTAACACATGAGGGGGAAAACCACATCCTGAATGATGCCCTGAAAGACAAAATGACAAGTCACAATCAGGGCGGAGGGAATTGACTTTCACATGCTTCTTGAATCTGTTGGCTGAACCCATTCCATTTGGCAGCGCTTTAACTTCTGCTTCAGTCCATCGTTTCTCAATCCTGTTACTGCACAACTAACATCCAAAGCTTGCCTTATACTACAGTGTTGTGAAACGTTTACTGGATATTCAGACATGTTGTATTTATACCTGGATGTGTGGTTTGAGGTTTCTCCATGTCAGAGCATGTGCAATGCCCTGGTTGATGTAGTTGAGCGTCTGTTGGAGTACTCTGGGAGCCACGTATTGCTTTTCCTTGTACTGGTATAAGACTTTCAGCAGCACCTAGCAGACAAATGTACAAAGAAATTCCTTATATTTATGAGTTGAACTCCAAAAGAGGCACAATTCAGTCTGACTGGAGAGTTGCTTCTGAAGTTGTTACCTGCTGAGCAGGAACTGCATATTCCTTGAGGAAAAGTTCAGCAAACTCTGTGTACTCTTTGGTTGTGTTGCCTGGGCTTCCATACCTGCAAAGATGGTTTAACATAGTCAATACTATTGTTGAACAGGTTTGTATAATTTATTAACCAAGTTAAGGGAACAATTATTGGATTTTACCTCTCAAACAGCCGAGCCAAGATGTGAAGGGCCCACTTCTTACACTTCCACCATGGCAGCTCAGGCCGCTCATCTTCATCTATCTGCATCGTCTCCTGCACAGACCAAGGACAACGTCTGAACACTCAGCTTGTTGAGTACTTGAATGTGCACATCTTGGAAACCAGACCATTTGTTAGGGGTGATTGGCAATATTAGTGAAGTATGAATTAATTTTGTCTCATTACAGGAAGCAGTTTTAATTTTGTTAAAAATTATGAAGATAAATATTTGCTGAAATATTAACAAAAATTATGACAAAATCCCTTTCAGGACTAAATTTGTTAGTATAAGTGAAGTTCTTTGTGGATTCAGGGCAATTTAGCAACTAGCTTGCCTTGCTCCATTAACAATAGTTAAATTTAACAGCTGAGTTTATATTAACATGTACTCCTCCTAAAAGATCATTTACAATTTCTTACAAGTCATAAACAGACATCATTCTGCAAACATTTAACAGATAATGTGTATCTGCTTTATTTAACGCAGCTTACACATATAACTACTGATGCATTAAATTTGACTTAAATTTGATGCCAAATTTAGCAGAAGACCTCAGTAATACATATGAAGTCTGTATTGTGAGGTGATAAACATAATAAAGCACCAGCAGGTTGGGGCCTTTCCTGTAATTCATCACACAATGTGGTGAGAGGGCCCTTCACAGGCTGATAATTTGATTAATATAGCATCTGTAACATCAATAAAAACCAAACATGCAGAGGCCATAAAGGATTGTTGTGCCGTAGATATATGCGGAAAATATAATTGTATTGCTCTACTTCTAACTAACTCACTTTATATGATTCGAAAGAATTACATTAAATCAGTAACACATTCTCAACCTAGATCACTAAACAGATAGTTCAAGGGATGCATACTTCTCATTGGAATTTTCACAGCCAGGAGAAATATTCTTCAGCAAAATTCATGTATCATGAAAGTGTCTAAGACTAAAATTAAAACTTACACTGACTGAGTTCCACTGACTAAAACAAAACAAAAAAAAAAGACTAAAATGTGACTTTGAATCAACTACAATTTCCAGTAAGCAACTAAGATGAAAACTAAATTGAAAAATTCTTGCCAAAATTAATACTAACCGGAGGCACATCTCTATCAACTACTGTCTTCAGGATCTCCATCCATTCTGTCAGGTTCTGTCTGTTGATGAGTTCCAGGGGGAGGTTGTACTGTGGAGAGGAACAATTTATTTCAGTATTAATTAAACCAAATAAATAACCAAACTTATTGTCAACACAACTTTAAGAGTAAAATGCTTTTAAAGCTTGGAAACACTGAATCCATCCAAACCCAAGAAGACCCTGGTTAAAGAGAAGATGTTTGGTGCTGTGACATTACCTGGAAGAGGGCATAGAGGATTTTGAAGATCTGTTTCTGAATGAGGACAGAGTCACTGGAGTGGTCGGGGAGCAGCTGGATAAAGCGTTCTTTCAGCATGGGCATGAAGATGTGCATGGCAGCCACCAGAGGCTGACGCTCTTCTGGTTTCTTGTATCTGTTTGACACACACAGGTTACATCAGCCACAGAAGCACGATGTTAATCCCATGTCATGTGATATAACGCAATATAAAGTTAAGATTGAGAACTCTTGACTTACTCATAGTTTTTGACAAGCTGGTAAAGGCAGAGCAAGATGCCCAGCCATCCGGCGCTGTTGTCTGACTGCAGGTAGAAGCCAATCTTGTCCACAATGGTCGTCCACTTACCGGGGTAGTCGTGCTTGATCATGTGGTGGATACATGTTGTCAACTGGACCCTGACAAGTTCAAAGGGGCAGTTATAGATTGGGTAATTTAGAAAGCTCCTCTCACTGTCCTTAGCCAGAAGGCTGTGTGGTTACCTGATGCGCTCGGGGGAGTGGATGATGGCCTCCACTATGTTGTCTCGGATGAACTGCCTGTCCTCTTCAGGGATGTTATTGACAGGCGTCTCTGTGCCTGAACCGTCTCCATCACTCCAGTGCTGAGTTATCATGTTCTTAAGGTAAATCACACCTACACAAAGAGAAAACACAAGGGTCAGCCCTTTATGGCACTTTGAGCATTTTCGTCCATGACACCAACCCCTAGAGTTTGGTGATATAGTTTATTAATGAAGCCACCAAGCTGTATAAGGTAGTCACATAAATAAAAGTCACATGCCCAAGCAGTCATTTGTGGAACTGCCATGTGGTGTGCACCTCAACAAAAAAACAAATATGAGATTCAATGGATTTGTTTGCAAGACACAAAACCCAAGATATTTGGCAAAAAGGAAAGAACCACATTTGTTAATATTATTTTATTGCTGTATTAAATCATATTTAGTTGAAGTTTGACAAATCAAAAATACCCACCCAAAGGTTCTCTCCAAGCTGCTTGGCTATCAAAGTAAGTAAACCCACTTTGAATGGTTTGAAAATTCAGTTGGTGTATACAACCTCATGCAACTCCCAAATGTGCACCCATTATAAATTCCGAACCACCTAAAGCCTGAGCTGCAGGAATCAATTCTTCCATCTGCAGTTGAGCAGTTTTGAATGTGGCACAAGGGTGGCAGCTGGGTTCATATCTACAATGTGGGGCCCCGCTCTGAGTTCTGTGGCTCGCAGGGGGAGAGGCATCTGAGGGCGCGGAGGAGTGAGGGCTGTGAGGCGGACGTCAGACTGCTGACACAAATGTCTACGCCGCTGGCGAGGCAATCATAATCCAGCCTATCAATGCTGACAGAGCATAAACCCCCTCCCCTCTGCCTATGACCACCACACTACTCTCTCACCCAACACTGCAAAGCCACTAAGAATCTGTCATATCAATTAGGTTCATGGACGGGAAGAAAATTACTTCTTGAAAATGTCTAGCTGAATGAAATGGCTTCGAACTTAATAAATTATCAAGAATGGCAAGTTGGAAACGAAAAAAAAAAAAGAAAAACATCGAAGGGGCATAAAAATATGTCTAAATAACCACTTCAGGTGTTTTATTAAACTTGGCTATCAGCTATTCTTCAACAAAGCACCACAGACTAACAATTTCTTTGTCAGCTTCAGTGCTGCAGCTCCAGCCCAAAAGCAGAAACATATTAAAACTAATGTGACTGATGCTGTCATGGATTAACCATCTAAAATTACTGTAATATCCAGTGTCCAATTCCCTGTTGGGCCAACAAAATCACACCAAATGAGCTCAAGTATACAGTCACTTGTTTTTGCTTTTTTACCCACAATATCATTACTTGAATCTACTCAAAGTTGAGATAACCTGATATTAAAAACTAGAAATAAGATTGGCAACACCTATAAAGTACATCTATGCTGATTTTTCAAGATGAATCTTCTTTCTGCTACCACACAATACAACTGAGGCGAATTTAATTATATTTGTGGTCCACAAAGCAAAAATGACATGACATTTAAAAACTCAATTGTTGACAGCAGTGTCATTTTTCAACGCTTTGATCACCACACAGAAAATCTCATTTACCTTCTATGTATTCGATTGGCAGCAGGAATCTCCGAAGCAGAGATCTCAAAAACTCACCACATACTGAACATGCTGCCAATACTGATTCAAATACAACTCAAACCCACATTCAACCAGGCTGCCCAGAGACAGTCGGTTATAAAACTAATATTAATGCATCTGATCAATCTATTCACTGACAATTATGTAATAGCTGTCAAACAGACTGATCATAAAAGAACCAAAGACACTGTTTCTGCAAAAAAAACCCCGACAGCATGTTTAATGTTGGGCTGCCAACCAGCGTCAAGCCAGACAGGAGCTAAATGAATTACAATCCGGCCGGCCCAAGTGATTGACTAAGTGCCAATACAACAAATTAAGACGACATACGATTGTAATCAGCTTCACTTTTGATATTATTCCAACAGCTTCTGCGCAGTCTGGAGGAGCTGCTGCTCCTTTATTCTGCTCTAAACACTGTCAGACATTTTTCCTACAGCTGGAAAAGTAATTTATTTCACTAAAGCACAGTCCTATAACAGCTTAATTTGCTAGTACAGCTATGAATACTGGGGAAGTGGACACACAATGATTCAGATACTATCTGTGCACTTTATGCAACAACTTTGGTCAAGATTTTAACTTTGAACATTGATTTTTTTTTTTCCCAACCACTGACACCTTCCTCACAGTGCAGCATTTGACTAAAGCAAAACAAGCTATATTTAACCAACTCCACGTGTCCACTGCACTTCAGCATGGTACTTTAGCCTCACAAAAACAGTAGTGTGAATCATGTATCACCGCTAAATTATCTTTTTGAAACTATTATATAAGTGACCTGTTTAACTTGGGGTCATGGAGAATATCTAGTCTATTTCTCATATAATGCAATTGGACAAATTGGAGTCAGATGGAGGATAAAGAGGTAAGTCACAGTGATTTGTTAACCTTATGTGGCTCCAGTTGATACAAAGGGGGGGGAATCATGAACTATGTGACATGACATTTTTTTTAAAAACTATATATTAAGACACAAAACTGAAATACAGAAAATACAAAAGGCCATTTTAATTTCCTAAGCAAGTGTTATATCGCATGTTATTGTTTCTATGTTTAAGATTGTCGAACAAAATAAAAATTCAAGTAGAAAAATGGTGTGAGAAGATTAGTCGAAGTATTCATGCAGCTTCACCAACATTTACTAAAAATTTTTTATGCCAAAATCCAATTTTGAGTTTTTAGTAGATGTCATGTTAATGTAACAGCCAGTATATGATCCACACTATACACAATAACAAAACACTTACCACATTAATATAACATTTAACCCAATGATAAAGGTATTAAAATGTTAGTAAATCTGCGTATTTGCTTTTAGACAGTTTAGGAGAATAGCTTTTAATTTCTGATGTTTACTATAAACAGTTTTAACCAGGGAATGTCTAGCACTCAAACCGGTTTGTGTTAAATCCACCTCAGCTTTTAAATTCATTCCTCGACCGACTCTGATTACACAAATCAGTTGATTGTAAAGATGTGCTGGTCCCACTCTTCAGGCTACCAGCAGGGACTCAATCTTTACTTTGAGTGATTCTCTCAAAAGAGAACAGTTAACATATGCAGAGATGAGTTTATGTTCTCTCGAGCTTTATAGAACATCATCTTTTGTTTTGTTTTTTGTACATATCAAAGTTTAGACTCACCTGCTTGCCTGACAGGCAAATCCAGCTGATCAGACATGGTGACACGCAGCAGAGTGGACACAAAGTTTACCTGGGTGTGACCCTGTAAATCAGAATTGAGAACAGCTGAATGTAAACCAGTTATAGACACTGAAACATGTGAAATCTCATATCTTTCATACCAATTTACATGAAGTAGGTTTCATACCATTTTCCATGAAACCTACTTCCAGCTGTTAATAGTACTCTATTGTAATGTGCTGTTGTACTGTGGGGAGACGACCGTGGCTTTAAACTACATGGTCAATAAGGTGGCATCAAAAGGAGCTTACGGGGGTTAATTTTAACATTGCAAGTTGAGTACACATCATGTTTGCTGTTCAGGTGCTTCAAGTCATACAAACACAGTTGCTAGGCAAGGCAACTGACAATAAAAATGGATATTGCATTGTCATCTTTTCAAAACTGATTAATAATTTCATGCTTAGTTTGATTTTAAATTATGTTTAAAAAACGAAGTAACCACATGAGCTCCATCAGCTTTAAAACATCAGCTTGCATCTCAACTCCTAGATCTGTCAGAAGAGTACAAATATGGTGGATACGACTTCAGCAAGTTCAAATTGACTGTTTCCATAAACACGGCTGCTCACATTAACCAGCTTTGATCCACAGCTGTGCAGGCCAATAACATAGCATTAGAAGTCCGGTCAATATTCTGATCTGAAACATCATTAAGTGATAAAGTGACTAAGGTCAGGTTTACAAGCCATATATTTCTAAATTACTGCCTCTTCCACAAGTACGGCTGCATTAGGTCGGTCTCTGTGAACTCGTAAAAGGTGATAAATTATGGAGATGACCAACTTGCATATCAGATGTTTGCATCTGGGGGGCTGGTCAGTAATAAATATAGAGGTGATTCCTAACATCATACTGGTATGCAGACCACAGACAGTATTTCCTGAATATGTGCTCTCAACTGCAATGCAGCTCCAATGTGTCAATATATTTTTTAAAATGTATTCAAGCATTTTGTAAAGCCTGAGTCAATTTTTATCTGGCCACTTTTAATGAAAAAAAGGCAGAGTTTATGACTAAGCAAAGCACTGTATTTAGAAACTATGCACTCCAACAGATTTACTCCATCCTCCTCCAGAAGATGTGATTTTTTTTTGTTCTAAACACAACTCGAATAACTCCAGCCAGCTAAGAACACTCTCCCAGCTTTGCCATACAAGTGAGCCATCACTTTCAATGCATATGTAGGTGTACAAAAAGAAATAACCATGGAGGAAGGGTTACTTGATTGGGGCAAAACATACACAAAATAGGTCTTACTTTGTGGTAACTGTCATCCATTTCAATTTAGCTCTCAGTGACTTAAAGGAGCACAGATGTAGAGGGATAGTGGAGCTTAATCATAGCATTGTGATTTAAATGTTAAATGCCATTTGTCTCACATACAGACATATTGGGATTCAGAACAATTTAAAGCCCTGCATGTATGTAATCTCCACAACCACTGCAGACAATCAAGTCAAAATCAGGGCACTCTAAACATCTTTAGTAGGAACTATTATAAAATCATGACTTGAAGGCTTTCATTCTTTTTCTGAAAGATACTACCCAAACTAATGATTTATTTCTCCTTGACTTTCTACGTATATGCCAATCAAGACAGGTTGGCAAAGAATGAAGCTCCATAAACTCCACAGAATCAAGATAGTCAAATTTATCCAGTTCAGCTTCAAACTTAACTTTTTAACTAACATTTAAATTTTAATGACGCTTTATTTCCACAGCTTATCTCGTGATGAGCAAAACAAAAATGTTGTAAACACTCCAACGTTTGGTGATCAGCCACAACCTTTAAAAACCAATATTGAAACATAAGTGGTGGATGAGGAGGGACAACTTTTTAAATGACTCAGTCGAGCTGAGCTTCAACCGAGACCGTGTTGCTAATTTAGTTCACGTTAGCTCACATGGACCTCGGCTAACGTAAAACTCCATTTTATGATATATTTTTTCCGAAGTAGCCATAAAGTCACTGATCACAGTATAAATGGGGCTGCGGGAAACAACCGTAAAAAGTCCCCATTTGTAAACCTCATTCCTTTATTAAATAATGTCATCACTTCAGGGCTTGTCACAGTGACACGTGAGCAGCAGCTACAGTAGCACAGCTATGGCAGCTCAACCAACAAGTTAGCCAAGTTAGCTAGCTGACATTAGCCACATCAGGCAGGCACCAGTATCCTGTCGTTAAATAGGCAAAGTAGCTCATGCGCCACATTCACCGAGCGTCACTTGTTGTTTAACACACCAGCCGTACTATTCTTGTGTCGTGTCAGCTCGGGAATGAGTCAAAACTATAGCGAAACTGTGTGCGACGTGCTAACAATTATAACGGATAGCTTAGCTTGTTTAGCATTAGCGCCACAGCTGGCTCAAGATGAAGCTAACGTTGACGTTGTTACTGGCACACGAGTGTGTCACCGAAATCTTAAAAACAGCCACTAAAATCGTGTTAACAGATCTACATTGGTGATAGGAGCGAAGGAGAGAGCAGCGCTTGTCGAATAGCGGGATTTAGCTGTTGATCTCGGGGTGACGGCAGCGGAGCCCCTTCTGCGTGATCGCACCATCTTGATGTTGTGAACGGCCGAGGCCCGATCCGGGACCGCGCCACAACCTCCATCACAATCAACGGCTAATCTCAACTTTTACCTCGTTCAGCTGTCTCTCCGCGGCCTCCCGCAGATTGGGGTCCATCGTCCCCCGAAGGGCCTCGACCAAAGACTCGGGATCCATTGCGAAAACTCTGTTTGCGGCTCGGATTTTAATATTTCAGAGGTCTATCAGTTCCCAGTCACTGCGCACATGGACGCACAGCTCTCCGGTTACCCGGCGCGAAAGGAAGCAGTGAATGAAGTACCCGGATAGATCAGCGCCAAATTTGTGCAACACGAACATCCGGCGGCCGCGGCACGGACGTGGGAGTTGTAGTTTTTCTGCATTACCTCACACACTCTGCGCTTGAGCGCAACCTGCTCATATTATGTGCAGTGATTCAAATAGATAAGGAAGGTGAACCCCCTACTGGTTGCCTTCATTTCAGAAAAAATAATGTATTAGAATTTGTTACAAACATTACTGATGTAAAAATATTACAGATTATATTAAGGTGTTGTGTCTGTCTGTCTCTGTCACCACCGAACAGCTGAGGGTTACATACCTTTTGTCTTGTCTTGTTTTGCCTTTTATCTTATGCTGTTTGATGGACTCATTATTGACTAATGAATAAATCTGAGTATACATTATTATTATTATTATTAAGATAAGATATGCCTTTATTCGTCCCACAGTGGGGACATTTACAAATTTATTATTATTATTATTATTATTATTGCCTATCTATATTCTGTACTGTACTATATCTGTATATCTATATTGTATATCTAAATGTGACCACTTATGGAGACAAACTTGAACCAGTAAAAGCTCGGGAGCATGTGGTGAGGAAATATGACCCTGAATACATTAAATACATAATGGCAGGCAGTGATGCTGAGCAGAAAGCACAGTGCAAGGACTGATGACAATGACAGCTTTCATAATTCTCTTCTACTCTTCTGTTAACATATCATCTATGTTATTCTTACAATGCCAAGCAGCTCAGATGTAATTGTGAGTTTGAAAAGGTCTGACCTCAAGCTAAACAGCAGAGCAGTAGACTGTCAGATTTACAATCAGGGAGACAGATATCACCCTGAAAAGCATGAAAACCAGCTCAACAATTTGTTCTCCAGATAAAGTTTGATTTCAGAAATTTATAGAATTTCAGGATTTGCTCAGAGTTTGTACTTCTCTTTAAAACAAGAATTACATATTAATTAACTGAGCATACATAATAATGAACATAAGGTCAGGGCACTATGAATCTACACATTTACATTTTGATGGCTTAATGTACCTCTCTGTCAAACAAGTAGGAATATATTATTCATGGGTGAATCTTACTGATTAAAATGAAATGTCCAGTTTCCAGAGATGAACTTGCAATGGACCGTGAAAGACAAAGTGAGTCAAACTGGGTTTCGGTTCACTGTGGTGCTCCTTGGGCTAAATATGGCAACTATTCATGGTGTAAACCTGAGAGATGACCCCCTTAGGGACTGAGAATTTAGTAATCTGTGAGTATTTGGACAATGTCACATTTTCCAGAAACTACAAGGACAAAGTGCATATTTTTAGTTTTATTTGAGGGTGTCTACATCCAGAATGGGTGAATGGTGTAATTGTAGTCCTATCATCATCATGCTGCCCTGTTCAATATTTGGGTGCAATGTATAAACATGGCTTTGGTGGAAGAAGTATTTAGATCTTTTACTAGAGCAAAAGTAGCAATACAACTATGTACAAATACTTTGATACAAATACAAGTCCTGAATTCAGAGTCTTGAAGTAAAAACACAAAAATATTATCAGTATCATGCAGCAGACTGTCTCTAACTGTATTCACACATGCATGCTGCCCCGAACTTTTCCAGACATTAACCAGACAAACTGTATGTGTGAACGCAAATTTGTCTGAATCAGTTTATTCAGATATTTGTTATATTGCATCATTGCAGGGGTATTAGAGATACATCAATGTGTAAGAAGCATTTTAATGATGGAGGTGGACCTAACCTTAAGATAAGATAACAGCAATAAGATAAGATAGCAGACAAGATAACAACTTTTATATCTTTGTATGTAAAACCTTAACATGCAAAGTAAATAGACTCCTAGCTGAATCTGTCAGGTTTGTCCCAGTTTGGGACAAATAAAGTCTATCTATCTGTCTATCTATCTATCTATCTATCTATCTATCTATCTATCTATCTATATATCTATCTATCTAATCAGCTGTTAAATCTGCACTTCATACAAATCATAATGCACTGATTACAGAGTCAAAGCAATAGCAATCATTAATAATGGACTTCAATAAGTTAGCTTTGTAAATCCTGTGTTACCGCTGGGGGCGCTGTTGCGGATGATACAGAGTTTCCTGCTGTTGGTGAAGGTCAAAGGTCAACCTATATAGCGTGTCAGCAGGCTGTCAGCACACCGGTGTCCCTCCACCCTCCATCAGCCGGCTCTTACACGCATTATCGGCACTTCAGCTGACCTTAACGTTATCGTAGAAAAATGGCCAAAAAGCGGAGAGAAAGACGAGAGACCGACGGTTTGTCCTCGAGCCAGGAGGAAGTGAAGGCGACTGTTAGTGACTCACAAGTCCAGAAAGGTGGGTTCAGACTGTGGTTTATAACTGTTAACCTCATTATAAACCAAAATACTTGTAGTCGACACAGATACATGAAGCGATATAACGACATGGCTGCACATTTCTGCTTCGAGGTCAATGCGAGTAGCTAATGTTAATGTTAGCAAGTGGCTCGTTGTTTAAACACAGCAGGCTAACCAAATGTAGCCGACTACGATGTTAGCTTAGTAACGCTATAGCTAGCCGTTAATGGAGAACATAACGCTGTCGTGTTGAGAGCTAAAATACACCGAGAACCCTTTTAGTGAGGTAATGACTATGATTTAATAACCCTGAATGTTTAAACGATAGCAAAATCCCTATTCTTTGACTGTTTTTAATGGCTAGTTCGATGTTTCATTAACAAAGACGGTCCAACGTTCAGTGGTGAGGAAACTGTTCAGAGCCTTAAAGGTAAAGAGTAATAACACAACACTGTAAAAATACTACGAGACCTTAATTTAAAATGTTACACAAGTTAAACTACGTATTGTCAGATGTACTGAACGTGTCAAAAATAAATCTACTCACTGCTGAAAAGCTCCTTTGATTGTTATACTACTATGTATTACATTATTAGATTATTATTGTTGATCCATTAGTGTGTAAGTATACTACTGCTCTATTTCTAGCTATTTTATAAATTGTTGCATAGTAAATCTAAAGTAATACTTAATATTTCGTATTAAAGTTATATAGTATCTTCATTTGTGAAGTAACTAGTAGCTAACTACAGCTGTCAGATAAATGTAGTGGAGTACAAAGTACAGCACGATATTTACATTTGTAAAATGGCATGAATAGGAAATACCTATGTTAAGTACAAGTTCTTCAAAACTGTACTTAAGTGCAGACTTATTTTTCAATTTTGTTATTATGAATGCTTCACTTGTAGATATTTGTATGTTGTTTTTTTGGTACATCATACTTTTTGCTCTTCAGTTCAAAGGTAAGTAGTTTGTCCTCTATGTCCAGGTTTTCTACAGTGTTAGTTAGTAGTAGTAGTAGTTTGTTGATCATAATTTGACTCAGGCTTCCCAGTTCACCTCTCAGTTATATCTCTCAAGTGCTTTAGTTGTTTAAGTTGTTTAGTTATTAAAAAGCTCTAAACCCTAAATTCTGGGAACTGGATTCGACACTGGAAATTAAGTGACATTACAGTTGTGTATTTCCATAAGGTGTTTATTGAGAGCATGACTTAACAGCCTGTCTCAGAAACAGCAAGAGTCTGTCTCAAGGGGGGGGACTTCAGTTCCCTGTAGGGGGTTGAACAAGTGATGCAAAACTTACAAGCAAATTACACAAAGCTCCCTGGTAGCTAGTTTGTCTGTTTATATAATAAATTATTCTCTTTGCTCACAGAGGCTCAACATACTGTGGGGGGCTCAGCACGCATGTCTCTGCTAATTCTGGTGTCCATCTTCACCTGTGCTGCCTCAGTCATGTACCTGGTCTACAGGAACTTCCCAGAGCTTCCTGAGTAAGTTGTTTTATGGATTATTAAACTTGGTTAAAGTGAGTGAGTACAGTGTTCATCCATCTATGTTTGATTTAATGGATTTTTTAGGTTACATTTAAGATTTTAAACTTTTTAAAAACTTGTGAGCATTCACATAAGGATTTGCACATAGCACAGCCAATTTAGGGTTTGTTGATGGTTTGCTTTTTTCTGTATCAGCTATAGTAATGAAACTTTGACCTCTTGTTTTTACTATCGTGACTACCACAATTAATTCTGTGCTGCTGCCTAACCCAAGTGGAGGCTACATTACTTTGTCATAATCAGTTGCAGCAAGGCCCAAAAAGTAAACTGAGTGATGAGTGATAATTATAGACCTACTAGAGCAAACAGTATTTCATAAATGGATGCAGTGCAACATAGGGTGGTTATAGTTTTGTACTTAATACAACACTCTCATAATTTTGTTGATGTTTTTGACCAATGTAAAGTTAATGGCAGTTGTGAAAGTCTTTGGCACTACATACAGTAAGTAATGTTTATTTAAAGGGCAAAACAATAGTTATAAAATATTTACCAAGAGACATTAACAGGGGAGGAAAAAGACTAGCTATCATGTAGGCTAAAATGCAAACCCAAAAATATAACAAAATGTATGTAATGTCTTGTCAGTAAAAAAGTAAATGATTTAAGTCAGTCCTAAAGTTAACAGGTTATCCAACAAAGAGCCAAGGACCAGTGGTTTGTTGTTTCTAGATAATGTTGTCATTGGGAACCTTGCAGCAGAAGTCTGCCCTAGTCTGGGTCAAGCTAGTGCAGACTGGCTGAGGTAGGTAAAGACATTGAATGAGACTGAGCCATAACAAAATCTTTAGGTTGTATTGAGTTTGGCTGTATTTCTATTTCAAAAAACTAATCTGTTGTTAAAATAAAAGGTCATGTAACATAGTGGTAAACACGCCCCTGTCCCAACCTCAAAATGCAGAATGAGTGTATATTAAAAAACAAAGTTTATCAGTTTGAACATATCTTGTTATTGGACTGTATTCAATTGAATAGAAAAAATCTTGCATTCTTTTTTTAAAAATTACATTGTATGATGAAAACAAACAGATTGAGTGAAATATATTTAACTGACTCTTAACTTTTTTTCAGTGATGAAATGGAGAAAATCAGAATCCCTAAAGACATGGACGATGCCAAAGCTTTGGGAACTGTGCTGTCTAAATACAAAGACACATACTACACCCAAGTGTTGGCGGCCTACTTTGCAACATATGTTTTGTATCCTTGGAGAAAACAAATACACCTTTTGGAAAAATATATCTCACCTTTGCTTCATAGTGAGAATGTTGTCAGAAATTCTGGCCTTCAAAGACAGTCTAGATTACAGTGATATTTCTTATTAACTAAAATGAGCGTGTTACCAACCTTTCGTAGAACAGCTTACTGTAGCATATTTCTGCACCAAAAGAATTAATCAGCTTCAGGTTTTTGATCTTGAAGTACCACCATGACAAACACTGTTAGGGTTTCTTTCAATTGTTTTCTTGATTGAGTCGTCCACCAGGCATTCCTTACAAAGTCATATCTTATCTCATGTAAAGAAGTGTATATGAGCATTGGCTGGGATGTGCAGACAGTCAAATCTTAAGCTGCTCAAATTCTCAATCAATCAAACTAGCTGGAGAAATACTACACATTTCAGGTAAATCCTGTTTTCAATTGTATTTTGTGATAATTCTAACCGTTTTGGAAATATATCCAGGTGTATGTAGTGGTTGCACTTGCAGATTTGCTTATTGTAGAAAAGTGGTCTGGTCTGTCCGCCTTGGTGGAGGTCTGTGCTCTTTGATTGCCCTTCTACTTACTGTTAATTTATTTAATGAACATGTTTCTGCCTGTGTAATAACTGTTTTTGCAAAGCTGTTTACCTTAACGCTTTTGTCAGCCTCCAGACATTTGCAATCCCTGGATCTATCTTCCTCAGCATCCTGTCTGGATATCTCTACCCTTTCCCCTTGGCTCTTTTCTTAGTCTGCTTGGTGAGTAAGCAGGGACAGTATAAAAATGTGTGATTGAAAACAAATGTTGTATAATGAACAACTTTGCTCGAAAATAGTTTCCACAAGGTTTGTAAAGATTTAAATACACGTCCCCTATTTTGCAAGAATGGATTATGCCTTGTAAATGTGCATTTTTCATGCAAATTTCAGTGAAGTCATAATTGAAAATTTGGAAGGGATGGAAAGATGGAAATAATGGTTGGATGTGTTGTTTTGGTGTATTTGGAGAGCTTAAATTTTCTTATTGGGTTCTTATTTTTTCAGTTCAATTCTAGAGTATGACAGTGATTTTTATTGCAAGTCACCTGTGTGTCTCTTCTTCATCATCTGCTTCAGTCAGTCATCATATTTTTTTCTCTCTTGGCAGTGCTCTGGCCTGGGTGCTTCCTTTTGCTATATGCTGTCATATCTAGTGGGCAGACCTGTGGTCTACAAATATCTCTCAGAGAGAGCACAGAAATGGTCCCAGCAGGTAAAAGCCTTAATAGAAAATGAAATGTGAATTAAAAGTATATTTTTAAGCACAATTTTCTGGTTGAGATGTTTGGATGATTTTTTTCTTATGTATTAATCATTATACAATCACCATTTAATATAGGCACACCTGTGCAATCTAACGTGTTTCAAAACAAGGACAATGCAGTAAATTATGAAGCATTGTTCATTTTTTATTGACACTGTGAATGCTGTCAATACAGCTGTAAAGGAAATTTAGAGGCTTAAGTTGTTTTTACCACAAATAAAATATAATAAAATGCTATGTAAAATATTATGAAACTGTTGCTGAAATTACTATAATGTCAGATGTACTGATGCTGTTTTATTACAGAATGCCATAGTTAATGGTGTTGTTGTAGTGCTATAGTACTATATTGAGACAGGTTTCTATGTTTCTTAAATGACCATAGTGTTGAAACAACAATTCTGACTCTGTCAATAAAAACTGATAGTATTAGAGCTGTTGTACTGGATTGCAGTATTTTGTACCAGTGTAACTCATGAACTGGTAATTCAGGCTATATGACTGTGACATTCTGCTTGTGACTTTGTGTTGGCAGGTTGACAAACATAGAGATCATTTAATCAATTACATCATCTTCCTGAGGATAACCCCCTTTCTTCCCAACTGGTTCATCAACATCACCTCACCTGTCATCAATGTGCCTTTGGGGGTTTTCTTCATCGGCACCTTTCTTGGTAAAACCGTCTGTCCCTTCTGTTATATTCTATCTTGCTGCCCTTTGTTGTTCACTGACTCACCTTTATTCAACCGGGCTGCTTCACAGGAGTGGCACCTCCATCCTTTGTAGCGATCAACGCAGGCACAACGCTGTACAAACTGACCACCGCTGGCGAGGCCGTGTCCTGGAACTCTCTGGCTGTGCTTGGTGTCCTTGCCGTGCTCTCAATCTTGCCCGTCTGCTTCCAGAAGAAGCTGCAGAAGAAACTAGAGTAGAGCGTGAAACACCTCAGCACCTCATCTGCTGGCTGATCCCGACATCCCATTCCCTCGGCTCAGGAACGTGCAGCTGTCACTTAAGTTGCTCTGCCTCAGTCTCATACACAGCTGCTGGTGTGCCGCTGGCACAACAAGCAACTCATAGTCCACAAAACGCATGCAGTGGTGGGTTGTTCCTGATGTTAAGTGTAAACTGGCCGCTATCTGCACAAGTTTTTTTAGTTTCTGTGAATTATGTTGTTTATTGTGGCACATCGTGTAAATAAGAAAAATTTGATTTTTTTGTTTTTATTTAAGACACTCATTATTGTTTGATTCTTGTCGGTCAATTAAAGGTGCTACTTCTAGGATGTTGAAGTACAACAGTCTTATACTTGTATTTTTTTTACAAATGCAGGTACTAGTTGTTCCTCATGGCCTAATTTTCATGGGGAAAGCTGTTTCTCTTTTATTACTACAACAACTTTTCTTTGGCAGTAACATATCAAAACTACATCCTGTTTGTAGCACCTTTAAGTTCCACTCCCATTTTTAATATTTATTTTAACATGCTTGTGTCTAATTTCAACCCTAATGAAATGTACCACCACAGCAATAACGATCAGATTACTGTTGAAAGTGGATTTTAATTTAAAAAAATATATATATACATTTTGATACCTGGTGCTTGCCTTGGCAAACATATGCACTGTGAGGAAAGAATGAAACTGTGGAGATGAAAAATGTAATAACTGATCTTAGTAAGTGCTTCTTTTGTTGACATGTGTGTGAACTCCCATGTTCTTCCCTGAAAGGTGCCTGGATCCACTGCCACACAATAGCCCTTTTTATTTTCACCTATTTCTGTTCATAGTAGTAGCATAAAGCGGCTCTTTGCACTGTAACTTGTAAAGAACTGGAAGAAGCTGGGGTAATATTTCCTCATAACACAACTGATTTATGTGTGGTAAGATGCGTGCAACCCAGAAAACTTAGTGAAAAGCCAAACAGAATCATCTTGGCTTGCAAATTTGGAAAATCCTGGGTGAGATGGGTTCTCAAGTTTTGCATATGGTGATGGTAATGCACTTCTTGGTGTGTACACAGCTTATGTGTGTCCATCTCTACCCCATTATATCGTTTGTTATTCCAGCCTAAAACTGGAGATAATATGGATGATACACCAGTGCCCACAATAAGACTGCCAATGGACTGAGGTATCCAAGCCTTACCTTACCTTTTACGGCCTCCATTGTTCACCAGGAGAAATTTATTGTGATGCCTGATTTATGTTATTTTATCTTTAAATTGTTAATCATGTCCTGTGCTATAAAAGCTGTTTTTTTTTCATTTAGATGTTGTTTTTTTTGCCTGTGTACCAAGGTAATTTATTGCTGCTGCTTAAAAACTTTCTGGATGATTATCAGAGACGTTGATGCAGTGAATGTACATGCAGGTAACTTATTTGACAGACTATTCTCTAATCTGTTAATATTGCACATTTATAGAGGCAGTCCGTTCGGTGCATTTTGAGATTTCCTGTTTTTACTTTAATGTCTTATTCAACAGATTTAATGTGTACTGCTGTAAGATTATTTACTTTTCAGAACCAGATTTACTGACTACATAAGCATCAATTTATGTGACGTTTGAACAGTTCTATTGTACGAGGAAGCTAATGTGTGAGGTTTTTATGCTCTCATACTTTTTGTAGTAGGAAATAATGCTACTTCGGTCAAATATTGTTGTTTAATGGTTCTTCCTGGTTCATGAGAGAGCTGCATTTGTACACCTGATTGCTGTTTTGGAAAAAAACATCTTCACTACGGTGGTTAAGTCAAGTGGTAAATGCTATAAACTGGTCCTAAAAATGTATTTTTTGTCTTAATATTCAAATAGAAGCTAGATTAACTCATTGGAAGTTCTCCACAAACTTTAATTGATTTTTTCTCTCTATTCACTAAAATATTTAAGCCTAAACCTATTCTAAACTTCATGGTGAACATATACTCGAATTAGATAAATTATTGGTGTTTTTTTGTCCTATTATCTTATCAGAGATATAGTGGGATAATTTTTGTGTAGCCCTTCAAAAAGCAGTATTATTTTGTACTGAACAGTGATGTATTGCAGTATGAAGTGTTTACAGATTACAAACTTCTGTCCTACCTACTCAAATGTATGTTTTTTTAAAATATTTATTTAATCATTAATATGATCTTTACAGAATATTGTCAGAGTAATGACAATTATCTGTAAAGAGCACATTTTTAATCACACTGCAGCAGGGGGCTATCAACACAGCATAAGAGCCTTTTGTGGAAAACTGATTCATAAATGATGAAAATAAAATTCTTGGGATTCTTTCCACACTTGGGGTCTCCCTGCAGTTTTGTATTAAGGTCATAGTGTAGTCAAGAGTGAGAGTTTAGTGCCACCAGGTGGTGATATTGCAACACACCTGCTAGTAGTGCAAAATAAACCTCACTTTGTAATGGTAAAGATTTTTTATTGGACATTCAGATTATCGATGTGGAATTTAAACCATTGTGTGTGAACTCATCAGCCAGCTTGTTGCAAAGAGTAAATACAATTAAGATGCATACACGTACCAATTTACTGTATTTAACATTCAGTATTACATTCAAGCATGGTTCTATGTACATATGTTCTAATCTACACTTTCTTCCAAGGATGTTGATAAAATATAGACTGTTTTACTCTATGATGTGTTTAAAGGCCAATGAAAGATCTTCACATCGCATAAAAACCAGGGGGTCAAATTATGAGGCTTCTCTAGAAATAAATAATTGCAGCCACTAATTCATTACCTCAAAGCAAAGTGTTAAATATAATATAACAGAAAACTTTATAGCGATAGCAATAGTTGCATTTGGCTGCTGAGTAGTTGAAGAATGATTCCCGTCAGGTTCCTGCACCAACAGCATCAGCCAGCTGATCCTTCATGTATTTAAAGCAGATGATTACAGCTGTTGTGCTGTTGATGGACCACAATGCATTTCGACTGCAACGCTCTGATTTGTATGGAAGTGTGAAGCCAGAGAGAGTGAGACTAAACCAGGAAGTAATGAAGCATTCCCTTAGAAATAAGACATCAATAACAAAAAAAAACAACACATGAAGTACTCGATGGATTCAATAAAACAAAAACTGTCCAGGAGGACTGTTTTGACATATCATATGTACATTAACAAAAGAGGAAAAATAAATATCATACACTACTCAAGTGACACCGAAAATATCATCAATTGTACAAATTTAATTTGCAGGAATTTAGTTTAGTTTTTATTAAAGCATTGCACAAAAGAGGATAATGTGTCAATTATTACCTACGAATCAAGAGGACTATTATGACATAATTTTACAGTGTTCCTTTTAATCTCCAAATCTAACTAACTATTGTACAATATTGCTAACTTGACTTTCAAAGATACTCTCACTACTATATCTACCTATTTATTTATTTATGACTTTATTTTTGCAGTTTGGTTCAAAATTAAACTTTCTCGCCCATTTAAATCTGCGGCGAGGACGTTTTATTATGAAGGGTCCGAACCGGAAGCGTCGCTACCATTGCTGTTAGCTTTTAGCATTAGTGCTGATTGTCGAGCTTCGCAGTAACGTCTCCTCCGTGATGGCAGAGAGGAATCACTTCTCCGAGTACCTCTAATATGCTCCCTGTCCAGGGGATAAGGGGACCACCGGACCAGTCTCAAAATGACCACCGGCTTCAGCTCCGGTTCCTGCCGGTTCGCAGATTATTTCGTGATCTGCGGACTGGACACCGAAAGCGGGCTGGAACCCGACGAACTGTCCGGTAAGAACGTTAGCCGTCGGGGTAAATGTCGGGCTGATGCTGGAGCTAACGAGCCAGCAGGGAAAGAGGTTGTTATAACATGAGATCAGCGTTATTATTTAGCTTTTATTGCCTCTTTCCTGTTTATTTATTGTTATAACACATAATGTAGGTTATTAGTATGAATCCAGAGGGAACATAACGTCAGGCCTAGTTCATCTTCTCTCAGCCTGTTTGTCTCTAATGCTCCATGAGAAACAAGCGGATTACTGTCTTGCTGTGTCTCTATTTTTATTTTAACTGAAAGGTTGTCATTAAATCCCCTCTTGATGTTTTTTTCACACTCTGTAAATCATCATGATGTGATGTTGTTCCTGCGCAGTCATGAATATTTGATGTGAGCAACAGTTAACTCTTACAGTGAATCCAGGCTTTGCTTGATGTCCATGTAACTTAATGTTGTTACAGCTGATGGTGTTGTTATAGTGGCTCCTACCTGTTATTTAGAGATCCGGTATCAAGGCCGGATGAACCTGTCAGATGCCCTGGGGCCAAAACAGTATCGTGCCCTTTCATCCACCCCTGACATCCTCAGCATCCAGAGATCCACATTTTGTGCATGCAGCCATCCTCCTCAGGTCCTCAGAGGGCACACCCTTCCTTTCACTAACCATTACATGAAGAGCTTTAACATCTAATGAGAATACAATAGGCTGTGACACACCTGGATACTGTTTTTGCTTTTATGATTTTACCCCCATGAGCATGTGTTTGGAACCAAAAGAGAGAGGACCTGCATATGTATGTGCATGGGAAATTGTGGGGGGTGTCTGGATTGTCTGGGCCCTGAGTATGAACTGTGAGAAATTTCAGATTGGAAACAGTGCTGTCTCTCACGCTGTATTCTCATTCAGCAGGTTTTTCAAATGTGCATTTGATCATAAATAAGAATACATTTTATGACACTATTGTTGGAAGACACACTTGGTGACACCACATGAATTTACAATAATTGTTACAGACACTGAATCCAAGATGGAACCTACCAAGCTGCATTTGTTAAATGACAAGCTAATTCCAAACACGAACAAAGACGTGCAAAGATGAGGTGAAGCACTCGCTCTGTGAAACTGGTTGGATGGCTGTGACACGACTGACATGAGGCATGTGTCGGGATATGTTACCAGAACATTTCACCTAATAAGAACAGGTCATAACAAAGACATCCATTTTGTCTTTGTCCAAAAATTGTAAACTACTTCTCTCAAAAGACTCATCTACTTAGATACTGTGTAAACTATGGTTAATGATGATAGCTGGAAAATTATTATTCTTAAATGTTCATGCCTCTAACCAGTGTTATTGAATACTTTTAAAATGAAATGTGTTGACCTTCCGTGACAAATGGAGTTTCTGGGGTTGTGTGGCCAATACTTGCCCTAAAGGTGCATCCACCTTGAAAAAATGATGTCATCATTAATACTCCTGAGTCTCCTCTGGGAGTTCTGACAGACTCAAGACATCATTTGTGGTGGGAGTTGTGTTTGTACAAGTGTTTAGACAATGGAGAGTTGTGCCATTTGGAGTGTGTGTAAATATCTGGCAGTTCCAACATTCCCCCCACTGAGTAATGTCAGGTTTCCCACAGCAGCACCCCTGCCTGCTCATATCCTTGGGGTCACCCTAAAAGTTAATAATAATAACAATAATAAACTCTGTATAGCACCTTTCATACAAGAAATGCAGCTCAAAGTGCTTTACAACAAAGAAATTACTTTCACCAAGTGCATCACATAAAACAAAACGACATAAAATGAACATAAAAACAGGGATATGATGCCATTTTTAATGTAATAAGATGGAGGATAAAAAACACTTGATAATAATCGTAAAATGAGGTAGAAAATAGAGTACACAGAATGCACAAATGTGTATGAAGTGCAGCAGCGTATAAGTGACTGCTCCTGGACTCTTCTGGCTTCAGAAAACAATCCTATTAGTTACCCTTTTTTTAACTGATTTTCAATCTTGTGAAAATAAAAACAACAAAACAGTTTTTTGTGCAACCGCTCTTCACAACACATTGATTTATAGGATGGATTTCAATGACGAGTCTGTCTTATCTCTCTATTTTCTGTGTGATTTATCATGACTCAGCATGTAGAGAGAGGCCTGCAGAGCTCTCTGTTGTAGTTGAAAGAAAGTTCTTCCCTCCTTGAAGCAATAACTTGACGGAAAAAAAACCCTTTTAGTTTTCAAAGACTCAATCCCCGTGCTTCCTATTTTTACTTCCTTAATTCAAGTTCCAGTTTACAGCTGAGGTCAAATTCACTCTAAATTGATTAAAATTAATAGAAAAAGAAGAACATGCACTATTCTGTTTTGAATTTAGCAAAACAATGATTTAGTTGACCAGACCAAGGCCTTGTCCACGCTAATGCAGTTTAATATGAACATGCATCTTTCTCTCTTTGTTTTGGCCTTCGATCCACAGTCAGCACCAGCGTGGACAGAGAAAACCCTGGTGTACCTGGTTGTCATTCTCCACAGTGTGGTTTGGTACCATTGAGTGGCAGCAAAATGAATTGCTTATTAATTATTTTGTGTCCGCTGATTAGACAGCTGTCTTGCTTGTCATTCAACTCTCAGAGACTAAAATTATCAGCTGCGTGAACACCATGTTTGTTTTAGATGTTTTAGAATAAAGATTTCTTTTATATAGAGTAATGGCTTCTCCTCTTCCCTTTGGTGACAGATTCAATATTATTATATTTTCAATTACCTTTCCAATTTTCAAATGGCTTTAATGGCATAGACTAAAAAACACATTTTTTTTAATCATAAATCCTCTTTTGTGTGTGTGATAGTGGTTCTTTGAAGCCTCTCTGACTGGACAGAAATGTAGCTGGTTAAAAGCTTGCACAGAAGTACAAACTGGGTCTCTGTGGTCAAACATCTCTGAAGCTGTTCTACTTAATGCGTGTTGCTGTTTACTGTAGAAAGAGGTTAGGGGCCTGCCCTAATCGACTTTCAGTTTTGAGTTGAAGAGAGGAAATGGTGCGGAAACTCCACTCTTACAGGTTGCATTTGATTATGTCAGCTAAACATCTGCTTTAGTTATACCTAGAGTTCTTTTGCATTTTAATTCAAAAATGAACATACAGTGGTCTTTGCATGTGATGGAATACTTAATAGTTTTTTCAATCCTTTTTCACAATGAAATCAAAATACTGTACGTGTTTGGTGATACAGTGATGTTTCAGATATCATTCATGTGTGTGGTTTAGGAGCAAACAGCAATTACAATTTGAAGAACCAAAAATGTTAATGTGTGCAGAGTTAAGTCAACATTTAAGGTGTTAATTTTGCAGATGATACCTGGAGTAGATGTTTTTCAGCCTTTTTGAAAAAAATACTTGAATAGACATCTTTGGGTTTTGGACAAAAGGAGACATTTGAAGATGAGAGCTTGGGCTTTAGGGAATGGTTTGAATTTTATAGAGCAGACAATTACTCAACCCGATCAAGAAAAGAATTGGCAGATTAATCGATAATAAAAATAATCATCAGTTGCCATATTAAATACTTGATCCAGCTTAACCTGCTTGACTCTGAAGGAACGCTTGCTTCGGCTGTAACTGAAGGACAGTTTTGGGCATCATAAACAAAAAAAAAAATGACCATGAAACAGTGAAGAGACAGTTCAGGCTCATCTTATGGAGCAGAAACAACAGATACTAAGGATGGAGACTTGCTCGCTTAGTAATTATTGTTATTACTGAACAGAAGACTGAACATTATTCAACAATCACACGCCCAATGATTTAAATATTTTAAACCAATTAAAGTAAGCTTGCCTCAAACTTTGCTGACACAACTGTCGGCTGGTGATAAATGCCATGAATGAAATCAAAACTCTCTGGTGTTTTTCGCCAATGATGTTCCTCATTTTTAATATGGTGCAATGGTGATTTATGTACAGTGAAACACAAAGAAACGACCCAAACTTTCTTAAAGCGCTGTGTTTGGCAGCACAGTGCGGACCTGATTAGCATATGTATGACCGTGCAGCCTCGCAGGCGACACTGGAAACAGAGGGAGCTGAGGGACATAAGTACACTCGCACACAGGCTCCACTTATTCAGATGCTAAATATCCTTTTGAATTTCCCAGGCAGCCTCTCTCCCCCAATCCTACTCAGCAAACAAATGAGGATGAATGGCTCAACATGAAAGCTGGCTTTAAATGCATAATGTGGGCTTTCATATTTTCATCCAGTTATTTATTTATGAGCATGTACAGGGTCTCCTGTCAGTGTTCTTTAAAAATCTACTTGAAAATCTATCAGGGGAATGTTGGATGCGGTTTGAAGATTCAGATTTCACACGGCTTTGAAGGAGTAGTTTATCTTGATCTGTACATACAAAATAATTAAATTCAAAATCTGACCGTAAGTAAGCTATACTAAGTAATGATTAGTTTTATTGTTGATTGAAGACCGGACATCAATTCATCATAAATTTGATTTTTTTCCCCAAAGACAATATTGAAGTACTTCTATGGCTTGGATCAGAATGAAACTCTCCCACTTCAAAAAGATAAGCAACCACTTTGGAAAATATGTGGTTCCTTCATCAAGGAGTCACATGTGCAACCTTGTTGACGTAAAAACTTTGAGGGGAAGGTAACCACGACCCTCATAGTGCATTTTGGCAGCTCAAACTGCACCTTAACCCACTTTGGGTTTGTATTCTTATTCAATTTTGGGTGAAGCAACTATGTGACCATGTTTTGTTCACGATTTCTTTGATAAAGCATTTTGAATCCATGGTAGTCGAGGCTCATGAGTTTTATATTATTTAGGACCGTCTGTCAATAATTAATACTGACAGTCATAATATAAACCCATAGGAATGTTACATTATTGGGGGTTGTTCAGTAACAATTAGGATATCATTAAAAGAAGACTTTAAAATGGGGCTACAGAATGGGAACAGCCAGTGATGGTCTTGATCATGATATTTGCTCCTGGAGCACAACTCAAGGAACCTCTTGAGTTGTATTTTCCTAAATATAATGATCATTTTCATTCCCTGGATCAACTCAATGTATTCTTCCCTGTTTAAATAAGACTTAGTGATGGTTGTCGGTCACCAGCGTTCCAGTGCACCAGTGCTCCTGTATGGTGAAGGTTTACATTCCTTCCCTTCATGGCAGAGTAATTAAACCTGCACATTCTTGTCTAAAAGACAAGTTCTCTGCAGCTAACAGATGTTTTGCCACCTGAATCGTCAGGCTGACATGTTATGTCAAAGCAGTGTAAGATTTAAAGATTCCTCATCGACCACATCTTCCTGCTACCTCTAGATGTGATAGATATTGGTCTGGCTGGTGTTTGCGATTCTCATTGGCTTTGTTTCTTATTTCCAGTTCATGATGAAAGGCCCGATCTGTATTTTTTTGACCTTGTAACTGTACTTATATTTGCAAGTTGATCTTTTCTGTACTGCTATAAGCACTGTAGACGTGAACAAACTGTAAACAGCAGAAAATGTCTATAAGGCTTTATATGTAGAACCCATTTCACAGGAGACCTTGTAACATGTCGAAGTAGGGAAAGCACAGGTGCAATTAATCACAGTAATAATAACTCCATTACAGTTCCAGATCCACGGCCCTGGAGCTGTTCAGACATGTGCATGATTTACTTGGACTCCTAAATGTGAGAGACCCATAATTACGTCGTTACTTACACCTGTGCTCTGCCTTGCAAGTCAAAATGTCTGCTGTGAAAAATGGCTTGTTGTTGGTGCAGCAACAAACAGCAGCGGGTAAACATATCAGAAGACTTAGAAATAGAAGTATCTGATGTCTAAGGTATGACATCACATTTAGAAAAGCAGTTTGTGTTCAATTCAGAGATGTTCAAAGACTATTTTGACAGTGTAACGTGAGCAGGCTGGCAGACTAAATGGGCTATGCTCAAAAGAGATTGCTGCTACAGTAGTTGGCACAGGTGTTTATATGAATAAAGGTAACTGGGAGCAAACAGGTATTACAAGCTAAATTACTGTGATTAAAATTATTTGCTTTGCAACAAATGGTCCTCTGCCTCTTCATCAAAAATCCATAAGATGAAATATGCTCATAGAGCAGCTGAGAATCCCTGAAAGATGTTTTCCTTTATGGTGTCAGCTTGGTGTTTTTTTTTTCAGGTTCTTTTGCAAGAACATCATTTCCTCGATTAGTAATTCTGAGGAAGGAGTATGAGACTACTGTACTGAGATATATAATCTGGGGGGTTTCCAACAGGTCAGGTGCTATAGGAATTCCTCAACATATTGACATTTTTCTTAGAATTTCACTTTGAGACAGATTTCCCCCCTAAAGCTATGTGATAAACAGGATGCTGGTGTTTTTTAGTGGCCAGGCTGTGAGCGGTGTTTCCCACTGAGCTTGATGGGGTAATACAGCGATGTTAGTGTGTCAGTTTTCAGTAAACTAATGTGCCATTTCAGAAACCTTTCCCACACTGTAGCACGTATTAAACTAAAAACTGGAGAAACTGTGAAAAGTTATCCTTTTATTGAAAAAAACCCCCCTGTTGTCTCTGTTGGGAGTATAAGCTGTGAGGACTGTGAGTTAAAGCTGAGAGTGAGCGATCATGCTCTGTCAGCACCAGGTCCTCTGGGTGAACAAGTGTTGATGTTTTTTTGCTGCTGAGCTATTTGGAAGCGTTAGCAGTGTCCTCACCACGTTCTGCCGCGGGCAGTCCGGCCGAGTCGTGCTCGAAGACAGCTTTCTATTCGGAGAGGTACGTCCCTTCATGTCTGAGCCCAGTGGGCCACGCTACACTAGGTGTGAGGGTGTATGAGCACAGTAGGGGTGCAGAGCTGTGGGTGGTCCCTGGCTTACAGGATGAGGAGCCAGCTCTACTCCCACTGCTACCGGTCCGCACGCTCCAGGCATCACAGCCCATTCGTTGGAAGATATGACAAATCAAGAAAATGTTTACGCCATTGAGTTTGCTGATGCTCATGCCAACGAGTGTATTCCCAGTTAGCTTTTAATTGGCACTAATTATAAAGTGAATCTGTGTAATCGATGCATAGGGGCTGCAAACTGTGATATACCAGGTCTCCTATGTGGAAACACAAGGTACAACTCAAATAATAGTTTTATTTCAGAGATAGCACCACTATGGAGGATTACTTTACCAGAATTAATATTAAAATGGAAATATCTTAGCTATTATTATCCTGGAAGTAATTTTTCCTTTCTAATTTTCTTATATATGCTTTTGTTTTCTTCTCCCATTATATTTCCCTGTTCTTATTATATTTAATTTTAATTAATTTAATTTAATCTTTTGGTTAACTTATTTTTTTATCATTTAGTGATTTTTTTTTTAAATTGAAATTTAGGCTTAGTAAATTTACATCAATTCAGGTTTTGGACAACACTGTCTTATGCTTTCCTTATCTTACACCCACTAAGTTTCTTGTCATGTGCTTTTGCATATGCTGTGATAATATTCACAATCAACTTTCACCTTCCTGTGGTCGTGCAGGCCTGCTGTGTGCAAACTGTGGGTGTGAATTGTTCAGAGTGAAAATTACCATTAGCTATGATACATACAATTCTGATCACATTAAAAGAACAACAACTGAGGCTGTTGGCTGTGTGAAGCGAGATGTCACTTACAGCTCGCTCCGCGGCCAGATGCTTCCAGATGTTTGTTATATTATTGTAGTATTTGACTTTTTCATCACCGAGTTTGCAAACAGCTTTAGTCACGTCATTGTGCTACATGTCTGTTTTCACTCTCTGTCTTGGAATGGAACCTAAATGCACAACAACAACAAGGGAAGACAGCTTATTTCAGCAATTTTTATTCTCTTCGACCAAAGTCAATTATATGCCTTAAACATAGTGATTAAACATTAACTCTAGACTCATCAAAGTAGGATAAAAATGTCAAAGAAATTAGAAGGAATTTAATATTTTCCCCCATCCCTACTAATCATAATAATCTCACTGTCTGACCTATCTTCAGTTGCTGATGTTTTGGTAGTCTGAGCTGCGTTCCTGGCCTAGTTTCTCCCCTGTGGGCAGTTTGGATATGAAAGTAACCAGCAGATTAAACCACTAAATCCTTAAGACTTTTATTTCCCTGCCAGGATTCATTTCACTGTACTCAGGAGTCTAATGTGAACTTGTTTGTTGCTCCACTCAACACCTCCCTTACTGCCTACTCCTTTAGAAGGATAGCACTGTGGACTTTAAGGATACTGAATCATTGATACACTTGTGGTCACATAAGGTAAACCCGAGTAAACACAGAACAATTTCAAGGATTCTCAGTAAATGCTTTCCAAGATCAAACATAAATGTCTTGTTCAAACAAGTGCAGTAGAGAGTTAAGTTAATTTAGTCATCAAGCAAGCTGAGAGAGTCATCCTTCCTTGTCTCTGTGTGTGTGTCACCCGCTGAGTCATAAGTGCAATGTATTTTCCTACTCACATAGTCCACAAAAGTCCTGTCAGGAAAGTCCTACTTTCACATCCCACAGGCCTGAGAGAAGCTTTCGTTTGAGGCTGACGTGTTGTGACCAGAAAAGAGTCGATGGCATGTGTCACACGGCTTACATTTGACTTTGAGCATGTCAAATGCATGAATGGAGTCTTTCTGCCGGCAGGACTGGCGCTTGGCAAATGTCATGCATGAAAAGGACAGCAAAAAGAATTGCCTGGCTGCATAAAGGGTCTTTTTTAATATACAATGTTAGATAATCTAGCTCAGCTCCAGGAACAGTGGGGTCTGCAACACAAGAGCAGCCATTCACTCAGTCAGCCCCATGACTGTCTACTGATGGGATACACTTATTAGACCTATTTGCAACATCTTGAGATTTTTTTTCAGCATGAGATTAAAAAAAGCAAAATGCTGAAGTTTATTGAGATATTACATCATGTCTTTGTGAAATACTTGCGTTGTACATGAATGATGAATGTTTTTCTTTATCGTCAACAAATCCCATAAAAGGCCAAACCAAGAATGTGTTGGTTTACCAATAATTTCTAATTGCCTTACCCTGCCTGTGCACACTCATTCATACTGAAGAAATAAATCTTATTATACTTATCAGACTTAATAGGATCAATTCATTTCATTCATTGGATTTAATGACAATAAGAAAGATACAGAATATTACCAGCCTTATCCTTTACAAAGCAACAATTATGATGACAAATAAGAAAAATATTGCTACAGATTTGTGCTCTCAGTACTTACAACCTAAACAATTAATTCTTCCATCGGTAACATTGAATTGTCATTTGGAGCTGGATTTGATACATTTTTAGCAACAGACTGAAATATCTCAACTACTGAATTTGATGCCGTGATATTTTGTACAAACATTAAAAGTTTCCATGTGATAAATTCTAATAACTTAAAGGTCCATTGTGTAGGATTTGGGGGATCTGTTGGCACTAAGGGAATTTAATATTTATAATTATGTTTTCATTAGTGTCAAGAATCACCTGAAACGAAGAATCGCTGTGTTTTGTTTTTGTCACCACCATGTTGCACTGCCATGTTTCTACAGTAGCCCACAGTGGACAAACCAAACACTTATTCTAGAGACACTTATTTTTTTAGCGCCCTCCTTAGGTTCTCCTACATGCTTGAAAGGGGAGGGTGAGCAAGGGGTTTTCAGTTATTTGTAATCTGCAACCTCAAAACTAGATGCCTCTAAAATCTACATACATGGACCTTTATCAACAGGTCGAAATTTCCATTTGTCTAATACATTGGCTCAAGACTGAAGAAGATCTGCAGAACTCGTGACATTCCCATCAGCCTCAGTTATACTTTGTACTTTGTCTTCAGCACTAATTAACAAATGTTAGCATACTAATATATAAATTAAGACGGTGAACATGGTACCATAAACGGTGATAAACATCGGCATAATCACTTTGGGCACATTAGCATGCTGACATTAGCATTTAGCTCACAGCGCCACCGTGCAGCCTTACAGAGCCACCAGCATGGCTGTGGGCTCTGTGGTGAGAATATAATCCATACAAGAGCAGTATGGATTTGCATGATCACTCGACGAAGAGAAAACCATGACACACAGAAAGGCTGTATCCTTGTATCATAACCCCACCAGATGCTTTGAATTAGCATATCCACCTGACACCATAACGGCCCGTGTCTGTGTGCAGCTTGTCCTCAGAGCGGAGCTTTGAGAGCAGAGCTGTCGGGATTTGTGTTTGCACAAACTGAGAAGTGATGCGCTACCCATCCACAACCAGGCTTTTAATTATATTTTTGTTTCATTTGTTGTGTAGCTTTATGCCAGTATATACAAGCTACTAAATTCAGAGATGGGGCCAGAGGAAATTTGGCAAATGAAGGTAACCCTCCCACCACACACACTCCTCCCCCTCTTAACCTGAGCTCAGCTTTAACCCTTCAACCTTTAACCTGGCACACCTTTTTTTTTTTTTTTTTCCCAGCAGCCATCTTTTGTTACTTCAAATTCTGAGTTTTTCGCAGTTCTTTTCTGCACAGTTGTGGGGACTTGCCCTTTCTGTTTTTGCACACTCTGATTTCTCTCCTGGTTTCTCTTCTCCCCTCCTCCCTCTCCCTCACATCCTTCAGCAGCAGCTGAACAATGAGCTGATGTTTGACAATCACTGCTTCTGTTTCTCTCTTACACACACACATGAATCCAGTGCTGCCTGCGCTGGCATTGCTTGGTCAATGTTTACTCTCCCCCCGACACTCTGAATGACTTTTCAGTACTGCCTTGGTGTGTGCATCACTTCTGCTTTACTCTGGGTTCAAATCAACTCAATTTGTGCTTTCTATGATTGATTATTTTGTGTGTTCCTTTGTATTGCCATTAAAGCTGTCAGGAAGCATTAAGAGCCCTAAATTTGATTTTTCTCTCTGATAAACGATCTAATTTGGAGAATTAGATGTTTGAATATTTCATTATGTTTACTTTCTAGAGCAGGATGCAAATGACAGCTTTATATGATGCAATACAATCTTCCTCTCAAGACAATCATGCTGACTAGCTCTTGCCTCTGGAGTTGCGCCTGGCACTTTAAACCCGCTTCTGATCAGACTGTTCTTCTGCTCCTCCATCCACATCTGGAAACATGTGCTGACTGTTTGTCTCCTTTTTTGTTTTTGCTCTCCCCTCTGTTTGTTTCACTCACAGGTGAGAATTTTGAGCAGAGTCCATTGCGGAGAACCTTTAAATCCAAAGTTCTAGCACATTTTCCCGACAATGTCGAGTGGAATCCATTTGACCAGGATGCAGTTGGCATGGTATGATCTCTATACTGAAATGACATTGAAGAATAGTATGGTATAGTTTGAAAACATCAAAATTAGTATTAGTATTACATAATATGAATATTTTTTCCATTGTATCATGATACAGCTAATGTTTGCAATATTACATAGATAATGTTGCTGTTTTAATGTGTTAAACTGTGTTCCACTGTTAGACAATACTAATACATATAAAAGAAAAATATCAGTACCTCATTTTGTTGGTTGGAATCATTAAAGGAATAGTTCAACATTCACAGGTGGCAATAAGCTTAGCAAAAAGTCTAGAAATGGGGGAAACAGCCAGTCTGACTCAGTCCAAATGTGCAAAAAATACACCTACCAGCATCTCTAAAGCTCTCTAATTAACACATTATATATTGTTTGCTAGATTAAAAAAAATGTGGTTTTCAAGGGAGTTATGTGGTGTAACTACTGTTTGAACTTTACAGAGAGCCATGCTAGTCATGTAGTTGTAGAACTCCCTCTAAAACCTCAAATTGTCATTTTTACATAACTGTTTGTGTAAAAAAAACACTTTCTTGTTAAACAAATTACATCATGTTAGTGCTTTAGAGAAGCTGGTAGGCATCATTGTGAACTTTTAGACAGAGTCAGGCTGGTTGTTTCCCCAGTTTCCAGTGTTTAGGATCAACTTGGCTGTGCTTAGTGCACAGACATAAGAGTGGTATCAATCTTCTCATCTAACGTTCAGAAAGAAAGTGAATAAAAACATTACTCATAATGTTTACCATCTAAATTTTTCAATATGACAAGCATAATGACCTCATATAACTGTTTATCAATGACACTTTTCAACAGTAACAGGTCTGAGGTTCCCCCACCTTTTCTCTTTTCTCAGCCCACTCATACATTATCTGTCTGTCCTCTCACAGCTCTGTATGCCAAAGGGTCTGGCGTTCAGGACGCAGGTTGATTCTCGGGAGCCTCAGTTCCACTCCTTCATCATCACCAGAGAGGACGGCTCCCGTACCTACGGCTTTGCCCTCACCTTCTTCGAGGAGGTGACCAGTAAGCAGATCTGCAGTGCCATGCAGACTCTTTACCACATGCACAACGCAGAGCAGTACGACATCTTGCACACTCCCACTTCGCCACCAGGACCCGAGGACCAGCAGCACCAACACTCCCAAACTCGTCCCGTGCTCCACGCTGCGCCCGCCATCTCCCGCCTGCAGCGCTTTAACTCGTATGACATCAGTCGTGACACACTGTACGTGTCGAAGTGCATCTGCCTGATAACACCCATGGCCTTCCCTCAGGCCTGCAGGAAGGTGCTGCAGCAACTTCACCAGGCGGTCTCGTCTCCCCAGCCCCCGCCCCTCCCGCTGGAGAGCTACATCTACAACATCCTCTATGAGGTGCCCATGCCACCTTCCGGGCGGTCCCTCAAGTTCTCAGGCGTCTATGGGCCTGTGGTGTGCCAGAGGCCGAGCACATCTGAGCTGCCACTCTTTGACTTTCCCATCAGTGAGATGTTCAATCTGTTGGGAGTGGAGAACGTCCTTCAGCTGTTCACCTGCGCCCTGCTTGAGATGCAGATTCTGCTCTACTCACAGCGTAAGTAGCTGGTCTACTCCTGTTACACTCAATGTTTTCATGTAACCTGCAGCATCCAGCCCCATTAGGATGAATTGATTACATGCACATCCTGCTCACATTACAACCATATGGTAAAAACAAGCAGATAAGTAGTCTGACTAACATTGAAATCCTGAAATCCTCCGAGAATAAATCTAATGCATTATCTGTAACAGCTGTTTTGTGGGGTCATGTGATCCTGAGACGTCAGTGTCATAACATGAGACTAGATATTGTCTAGGGACCTGGATATTACATGCTGATGTAGCTTTAGGGCTTTCTTTCCTCTTTATGAATTTTGGATGGAAGGAAGTCTTAAATTGCTCATTTCGCAGAAAACTGCACAGCAATCACTGCGCAAAGTGGATGTCAATGTTGGATTCTCAGTATTGAAGAGACATAGAAATGTTTGTACAAAGCCAATTTTGATGTCAGAAATGAGGGGCAGGGGGTTTCCAAGGTGATTCGACCACATGACAAGGACTTCTGATGGAGTATAGGAGCTCCTTAAGGATTACCATGCTGATCCTTGACACTCATGGTGATCTTTTGATTTCCTGGCTACTACCTGAACGAGTTGGTTGCTTAATAGAAACAACATGACTCAGTGTAGTCTTCGCTTTTATGGTCTGCTTCACTTAGTACACTGAGAAAGAAATGTTCCTCCTTGTGTCATGGTACAGCTACACATCGGTTCCATCATCCAGCTCTATGGCCAGTTTCAAAAATATTAGGATTTAAAATATCTGAATGAACAAAAAACACGTCTGAAGGCTACGACCCATGTTTGATATGGATGATGGGACTATTATCCAGGCGATTACATAACCTGTTGAGTGTTTCCATTAAAGTGATGCAGTGTGAGTATCAGCCTGTGTAAACGTTGGCCCCCTCACCCATCACAGGCAGCTCCTTCTACCAGGACTGCCATGTACATGTGTGTGTCTGTGTGTGAGTTGCTGTGTAGGTTCTTGTTTGCACATTTGAGCTGCCAGGCTCAGGGGGCCTCTTTCAGTAGCTGTGATTCGTCTTCTTTGTGATTCATCCTTTAAGCAAAATACGCAGCAAGAGCCTGACAATCAGCTGCTTAATTTCATTCGAGCTCTAGATAACAAGAAAGCTCTTTGGTTGTCCCAAAACACAGTGAGGAACTGCTTAGTAAGGATTAAATTAATCCATACCATCCTTTGGTGAGCAGAATAGTATTTTAGAAAAGGTGACATTCATGTCATTGTTCACCATTTTAGAGGATGTGTGTGTGCTCAAGGAGAAACAAGGAAATCATTTAAGGATGCTGGGTCTGGCGTGGTGATTGGATCCATTACAATGGCATGAGAAGGCAAATGGTTTACAAAGCGCCAGGGGCCAGGCGGGGGGAGAAGCTCTTAAGGGGGAAAGCTGTGGTGTTGCTAGGCAACCTGGAGACAGGGAGGATAGCAGTGATGCAGGATGATTATTATTGGTTGGAAGTGACATCATGGCTCTTCCCCCCCCCATGAGGCTCATCGCTGCAGAACGTGTGAAGGGTGTTTTGTAGAGTTAAGCCCTGGCAATCTTCCACTGAGAAGAAATGAGGGATTGTTAGGAGAAGACACCGTGTACTGAAATACACACAGCGAGGAGAGGGATGCTCTGCAAATAAGGAGACAATTGTGTGTGCTATGCACTAAAAATAGAACTGCAATTCATAACTCTGATTTTAAAAAACATAAAAAAGAGTCTGGCTGATATTTCTTCTGTGAAACCGTCGAAGAAAAGATGTTCAAACACTGTCTGCTGCTTCTTCCGTCTTTCTCAAATGGGAAGCTCATCATGTGTCGATCATGTGTCAAGCATTGTGACATGCTGCAATTAAGCCATTATTTGTTAGTTATTTCATTTGCATTTTCTGTCTGTATGTGATTTGTGCAGCTGAGAGTGACGGGATAGATGAGGGGAGAAGGAGATCGGGGTGTGAACAGAGGATGTTGCAGCTACACAGTGCACATTTGAGGCAGAGATGCTTCATCTAGCATTAAGCTTAAAAGCAGAAATTTGAAGCTGGACCTCTGTCAGCACAGTTTGTTTGACATTAAGATACAGAATCTGGCTTGTCAAAGTCAAGTCAAGGTGTTGTATTGTCATGAGCACAGTTAAAAACTAGTTTCCCAGAGCAATGAAATTTATATAAGGTATAAAAGTGAAAATATAAAATACAAGACTATAAGACAATAATAAGATAACAAGATATCATAAGAGATAAAAAAACAACAAACAAAAAATGATAAATCCAAAGAACACTATGTACAATTCAAATATTCAGTAGCAATACAAATACACAGAATCATGCAGATATATAGTATCAATGCAAATATAGCCTTCAGTATCAGTGCAAGTGATGATGATCATCATACTGTACCTTTTTAAATGACTATATTACATGCTCCTTTCATATTACTTAATATAATTGTATATTAGGGAATAGCATTATTACATTGTGCCACTTATTCTTTAAATATCAGATGTACCCTTGTGATTCCAAAACTTGCTGTTTTTCTTCTCCACCCTCAATTTATTTTCTCAAACACATATTGTAATTTCAGTCTTTAGGCTGCAATGTCGGTTGAATAAATTCTGTAGTTTTGACCAGAACTGAGACGCTTACTCAGTTAAAGATGTCATCTTGAGCTGGAGATACTAAGTAGCTAAGTAGCTTCGATTATTGTCAAGGTACAAACTGAGTCTGTTTACACCAACACATTTTGTCATACTGTTGCTTGATCAGTGTTGCGCTGAGATGTAAGCCTCTAGCAGTTTCACTTCTGTGGGTTCAGTGTATTTTTAGCCTGCTGTGCTGCATACATTTGCACTCAGTATGCAAACTGAATGGTTCAAGCATCACTTCAAGTCCGATCTGCTCCCATGCAGCTGTGTCTATACGTAAGCAACAGCACTTGACTCTTTGTGGCTTGAGTTAAAGTGGTTTCTTGTTATGGTGGCCTAGTTTAAAAGCAGATGGCTGATGTTAGTATTCTTGTCCCCGTCCTGGGAGAGGAAGCCTGCTGAGAGGGGGGACGAGGGGGAGGCCCAGGCTCGGGGTGAGAGCCTCTTCTCATGGACCAGCACATGACCAAATGAAGGAATGGTATTTGTTTTGGCACCATAACGGGAGAAGCGGAGCTGCTGCTGAATGTACAGTGTGTGTCAACGGGATAGAGCAGGAATGCAGATGAGGAGGACCGGACACATATTTCCGTGTGAAGCAGTTGACTCCAGTGTGAAAATCTGAACTTGAAGGAGTGTTGCTGTGTGGAGTCATGACAAAGGAATTTAATGTTAACCAAAGGATCAGCTGACTGTAGCTGTGTCAGAGTTCAGAGTCTGGAACCACGAGGATCCTTCAGGGGACTTCTTCCTAAAATGAGATCTAGTCTAGCCTCACAGAAACCGAAACTGTTGAAGCAAGCAAGAATTTCAAAATGTTTACACCAGTGCAGTGTCCTTAAAAAGGACAACTAAGTGTAAATACCAGTGGTAAACAGGGGCATGTACAGTTTTAGCAACTTTTCCAGTGGTGGGGAAGGTATTCAGATCCTCGACTTAAGTGGAAACAACCTTACATAACTGTCAATACTCCTTTATAACTAAAGTTACTACCCTCAAAAATTCATCAGCACACACAAAACTACACCAGTTTTGTTCCCACTTTCAAGCATTTGTGGACAGACTATATTTGATTGTTTATTATGGGATGGACCATGTCAGTTTGTTATGATTTGGTCTATAAAATATGGACTTCAGAGGCTTCATGCCTTAAAGTTGGACACAGCTTGTGTGTCATCACAGCTAATTCCTTTAAGGTTGGTCATTAATCTCTAACTCCACTCCTACATTTACAGAACAGCGAATCACAAGGGCAACCAGACTAAATAGTAATTTGTTTTGCCATGTTTGTCCACTCTTAGTAAAAAATCAAGAACAGCTATGTAAATTATTGCTTAATATTTTGGATGAAAACATGGAAGAACTGACTCGTGTCATGTCGTGGCAGTTGATAGATTTCATACCCAAAGTGCAAACAGAAGAGCTGAGGCATAAACAATGTAATCTCACAGACACGTTGCACAATTCTCCTGTCATGTGCTGTTTACTGGCCCAAGTGTTTTGGAGGAATAAACATTTAACAGGCAAAGGCTGTGTGGCCGAGAACTTTGTGGGGAATTAAATGTGGGGAAAGCGTTTTCCCTTTATTTTAATGTCAGGAATTTGTCCACAAACTGCCTTTTATTAGTTTAAAATAGTTTAAAGATGTTTGAAGACTTCCCAATGCCCCAGAGTGCCTTTAGAGTTATATCACTCCTTTACTCTTGTCCAGTAAATGTTGTATTAACGCTCATCACGTCATCGGCACTTACATGTGGTTATTTTGATGATTTAGCTGTGGAAACCACTAACCTGAAATCACAAGTAATCACTCATTACAATCACCAATATTTGAATGTAATGATCAAGTCAGGAAGTGTACCCTGACATATGCGTTGTCATCACTGCTGGCTTATACACTGTCTTTCCTTCACCACTGTTTACTTTCTTTGTGTGTGTGTGAAACAGATTACCAGAGGCTGATGACGGTGGCAGAGAGCATCACAGCCTTAATGTTCCCCTTCCAGTGGCAGCATGTGTACGTTCCCATTCTGCCCGCCTCCCTCCTCCACTTCCTGGACGCTCCTGTGCCGTATCTCATGGGCCTCCACTCCAATGGACAGGATGACCGCACCAAGTTAGAGCTGCCACAGGAGGTACAAACACACTGTAGTGTCTTCCTCTACTGAGTTCAATCTTTCTTCATTTGCTTACTTGAATCTTGAGCACTGACTTTTGAAATAGTAGCAAATTGCTGCTGTCAGTCTACTGTACTGAGAGGTGTGAACAGTACTGTAGATCCTCCTACGCCTATTAGTCCCACTTTGAAATCACAGATTGCAAATCAACCTTCTGCACACTTGTGCTCGGTTTCATCTGTTATTGTAGTTTAGTAGCTTGTTACTTCTTTATGTCTGTGCATGAGGATGGGAGAAGACGATCTGGATTTTAGTGAATGAATCCCTCCTTGTCTTTAATTTCCTTTGGGCACACAGCTGGCTTGCTACATCTTGAACAAGCAGGTTTTATTATTGTCATTCTGCATAGGTAAGGCCTTTGTTGTACTGCTGACACGAGCCACGGAGGACAGTTTATCATCTGGTTGTGGCTCTCTTGTGGCTGCATTTTTAAGCTTCTTTGACGTGTCTAGTTACTCCAGATATTTGAACCTACGCTGTGCCCTCATTGTACAGGGATATTTCAAGCTCTTACAGCTCTTAGCATAGTGTGCCACTTTAATTTTTCAGTCATCACTTCTCATTAAGAACAAGTCTTTTTGCTTCCCATTTCATACTCAGACAGACAAGTGTAGAAAGTGGAATATGCTGTCAGACATGACAAACCGGGTTGAACTGTCAAATCTAAATGGCTAGTTGGCTTTGTAAAAATGTTATTAAAACTTGTTCGACTTGTTAGCATTAGCACAGTTAGACTTGTGGAACTAGTAGCACTGATAAAGTTTTTTTTTTATGAAGTGTTACACCTGCTCTCATCTTTATGTTTTTCATGCTTCATTATCTCATTCCTTGTCTCCTTCCAGGCTAACTTGTGCTTTGTGGACATTGACAACCACTTCATTGAACTGCCAGAGGAGTTGCCCCAGTTTCCCAACAAACTAGAGTTCATCCAGGAGATCTCAGAGGTGCTCATGTCCTTTGGCGTGTCTCCAGAGGGAAACGTTCACTCCAGCGACAGCCAGGCCAAGTACCGGGGCTTCAGATCCGTCGATATGGTCTCTGACAAGCGTAACGGTAACCTGGCCTCGCCCCTCAACTCCTACCTGCTGAGGGAGAATGAAACGATTGCCAGACTGCAGGCTCTGGTCAAGAGGACAGGTGTCAGCCTGGAGAAGGTGAGAAATGATGTCATCGCATGACATATTGTCCTCTTATTGTCCCTATTTTAATAAAAAAGAAGCAGTGACTGTAGATACAAGAAGAGCAATACAACAATGTTGCTTATGTTAAAGATTATATAATAAAGAACTTTCATTATATCACCAAGATTGATCATTTAATAAGTGTCTAAGAAGTGTCACAGTATTAGCCAATCATCAGGATTCCCATAACCATGCAGACTGAAATAAAATACAGATATACAGTCTGTGAAAGGAGATTATTGCAGAACTTCATTTTGTAAGGCACGATCAATTAGAAATAATATTTAATGACTTCAAAGTAAAAAAAAAGAATTTAATTACACATGTGGGTGGGTGGGTTGTGCCTGAAACTCAATCTTTTCAATTCGTTTCAATAATTAATGCTTCCAAAGTAAAATCAGCATTGCAAATATAGTATTTAAATTCTCATATTCAGCAGCTCTATTGTCATGTGAATACAGTCTCAGCTGGAATTAATGTCTTCTCATAAATGTATATTTTGCCAGCTTATTAATGATGTAGTGGGCGGAAGGTAGGAAAGGGAATGAATTGCTATTCAGTATTATTACATGAACTGAGAAAAGGAATAATAATAATAATGATAAAGATAATAAAGTAATATTGTATCATTATTACTTTATTTTACTGTCATTAAACAAATGGAGGAGCCTCCTCTATGCCACACACTAGACTGGATACATGCTGTTGTTAAAGTGTTTGTTTTAATCATTAAGGTGTGTTTTGATCTTGAATTTTGAAGATCGTATTTGAGTAATGAAGGAGTTAATATGTATACTGATATAATTTTTTCCATAATAATCAGATTGAAGAGACTCCTCTGCAACTGCCCTCCCTTTTAGCATCATACTATTAGAGCAGGGAGCTGATGCCGTGCCACCCACAGCTGTGTGGAGTCTTGAATATGTTTTTCTTCCTCAGTTCAGAACATCAGCTCAACAGTAGCATTTGAAATCCTCTTGGTCAACGTGTCACAGCCTAGAAGACAGAAACCTTTTATAGACGCTGACATCAACAGATGTAGTTGGTGTCTTCACCGTCTCGTTCCCATTTGGCTCGAGTGTCTTACAAACAGCACTAAGCAGTATGACGAAATACTCCCTCTAAAGACTGATAGATGGATGAATTAGCTGCTACTCAGAGAAAGTCTCTGTATGTGCGGCCTAATCAGCTTATGCACTAGTGGCCAGCATTAGCTTTCCATGAACGGATTAGCTCATCGTCTGTGTATAGTTTTCCAGCCACGAGGTCAGACCTCACTTGATGATTTTTCTTATCTAAACTCAGTGCTGAGCACAAGGCAGTGATTTAGTAGATTCTTTGGGTCATGTCATTGGATCAGTAGGCTTCCTCTGTATTGCGACTGTTGGCATCTGTCCAACTGACCTACTGACATGCTAAAAAAAGAACTCATGTTTCAGTTTGTTTTGGGTCATAAATCAAAAGCGATGTCCTTGACTTCCTTTCCCATAACCCTGCTGCCTCCATCAGCAGCCAGTGATGACAGTCAGATAAGATAACGTGACAAATATCCACCATTCTGCTTCTTTTCTTCGTCTGGCTTCTTTCTCACACTTCTTTTTTCTCTTCTTTCTTTCGTATTTTTCGTGTGTGTGTGTGTGTTTCATGCACATCAGCTGGAGGTGAGAGAGGACGCCAGCAGCAATAAGGACACACGCTTTCAATGTGATGAAGAGGAGCTAAAGATGCACCAGCTCAACATCCAGGTGCGCGAGGTCTTTGCCAACCGATTCACCCAGATGTTCGCGGACTACGAGGTGTTTGTCATCCAACCAAGTCACGACAAAGAATCCTGGTTCACCAACCGAGACCAGATGCAGAACTTTGACAAGGTAAAGTGCTATAGATGGATCGCTGAAAGTATAGTATAGTGTTTCCAAGGATATGACATTGAATTCCATTAAATGTATGCATGTGCAGGCCTCCTTCCTGTCTGACCAGCCAGAGCCCTACCTGCCCTTCCTGTCTCGTTTCTTGGAGACGCAGATGTTTGCCTCCTTCATCGACAGTAAGATCCTCTGTCATGATGATGAGGAGAAGGAACACACACTGAGGGTGTTTGACTCCCGTGTGGATAAGATTCGCATGCTGAACGTCCGCACACCCACACTGCGCACCTCCATGTACCAGAAATGCACAAACATTGAAGAAGCAGGTGAGAAATCAATTCTTGAAATTCAAAAAAAAAAATAGTATTTGTTAAGTTTTTGAACATAGCTAAACTGCTTTCAGAACACTGTACTCATTGTACTCGAATGTGTCAATATGCCTCAGCTCTCTGAACCTGTTTTCATTTTGGGATAAACTCTTTCTGAGGAAAGCCACAGGTTTAGTTTGAAAATGAATAGCTTCATCTTAGTATCTTCACTCTGTAATTTTTAATCATGACCCTGTGTAAATTCAAAACATTTGGATTTGTGAATGTAATTAAAGACCTCTAAAATTCCAATAAAACTCTAATTTGAAGTCCACTGAGTGTGGTCACAAAGTAATTTGAAGGTGTGAACTGACAAACTTGGAGATTTGCTCTCTTTAGTTAACTGACTGGTAATTGCTGTCTTGTTTGCAGACAACCTGCTTAAAAAGCGATATGAAAAAGCTGATTTTGTCGCTCCTGGACCTCATGCCATTGGGCTCGAGAACGACAAGACTCACCTTCGTAATACTTGCTCTCGTTACCTCAGACATCCCCGGGTGGCAGCTCTCTGAATGTGTGTGCAATGCATTACGTTGGGTACACTCACAGAGGATGGACGGGCTTCTTTTGAACTTGTCTGCATAATAACTATTCACTTCAAATCAGAACACTCTGTAGGAGCTTTTTATACAGAAAGCCTTCAAGTTTGGAGAGACTAAAAGTGTTTTATTGACTAACACAAAACATTATTTATGAATCCTCTGTAAGACCTTCGATGCATTGCATACATGTCAGATTTTACAAAGCTTGGTGAACATAATATTTTTAAAAGCTACAAGCACTATCAATGATCTTTACAGTGGTGAGCTGATAACTTGCAGCATGCAGGTGAATGGGTGCTAATGAACTCTTTTCAGGAAAGCAAATCTTTTTACGTGTGAATCACAGCTTCAGACAGTGTGGGTGAACTCGTCTTTCAGTCAATCACTTCATCTTGTGCATATTGTACACTTTCCCTTTCTGTCTATTGTAACTCTCCAATCTCATGGGTGCTTTTGTCAACACAACCCATGTGTGGGTGGGTGGGTAATCAGGCATCAGAAAAATCACTGTCTAAAGCTGCATTCATGGACGACTCTGGTATGGTTCCTTTAAAGAAAAAGAACATCTATTCTGAGCCTTTATTCTGTCACTTCTTTTTGCTTTGTGGGTGTTGTAGGAGGAAACATCTTTTTTGATTTCAACTTGCTCTCTTTCTGCTGTTGTCACTCATTTACCAAAAGTGAAATTACAGATTCCCTGCCATAGTTAACCTTGATTCTCAACACAATTAACTACAGAAAAAATGAGAATCTTAGTCAGATGATTGATGAAAATTATGTGGTTTCCAACTATGTGATATTGGGTTGTACAAGATATTACTTTTTGTTTATGGGATTACTTTCCGCACAATTCATGACCAGATGATCTCATAAATTGTAACTGTTTAAATTTAGATTTTGCCCAAACCCAAAGACATGTTGTTGCGTCAGTGACATTTAATCACTCACGTCTTGACAATTAAAACACTGCAATTTGGGAAAATTAACAAGATGAAAATGATGAATGCATCCTGTAAGCTCACCACCCACGTCTGCACCCCTCCCACATCTCTGCAGAGAAAGCCATTGAGATGAGAGTGGCAAAGATTGACCACACCGCCCTGCACCCCCACCTGCTGGACATGAAGATCGGTCAGGGACGCTACGAGCAGGGCTTCTTCCCCCGTCTGCAGTCTGATGTGCTCTCCACTGGGCCCACCAGCAACAAGTGAGTCTCTCACATTATTGTCACGTCAAGCATTCGTCTGTAATTTGTATTTTTTCAAAATAAACCTTCGGTGTCTGTTTTGGTTTGAGCTTGACGGCTGCTTCATGATATTTCTCTATGAAGTTGATCAGAGGTGACTTGTTTTGTGTTCTAGATGGACCAAGAGGAGCGCTCCTGCCCAGTGGAGAAGGAGGGATCGACAGAAGCAGCACGCTGAGCACCTTTATTTAGACAACGACCAGAGAGAGGTGAGAGTTCGCCGCAGTATTTTCTTCTCTCAGCTCGTATTCACACAGATCGACTGTCTCAAGCTTTGTTGTCTTTGTTCATTTTGCATGACCTCTTCTCTGTTTGCTTTATTTCGACTTTGCTTTCAGCATGTTGTCTGCTCTCCCCCTCACATTTCTGGTCACTTGTCTCTTTTTGTCTCTCTCCGCCTCTCTCTTGCACTCACGCTCGTACACTCTCAGCATGTAGAGTGTTTGTTTCCGGAGCTGCAGCTCCTGCTGTTTCTTGACTACTACTGGCTCTCGCAGTCCTTCAAGCCCTGTCTAAAGTCGGTGACTGTGGACGTGGTATGTGCTGGTAGTTTGTGAGGCTTTAAGTCTTAGCGCTGACCTGTCCACCCATGTGGTCTTTCCCTCCTTCTGCTTCCTTCACCTCTCAGCAGCTGAGCTTTATCTGATAATCCATGTCGCTTTGGAGGGCATGTCATGTTTGAACTCATAAACATAATACAATACCAACATCATGAATGTACTACATATTTGTATATTGTGTTAGACCTAAATAATTTTAATGTAATAGGCTTGATTTAATAAATACTTTTACTTAGTTTGCACTGTTCTGAGCATTAAGCTGATATACTATAACTGTGCATTGAGTGTTTCGGTAATTCGATCAAGTCCTTTTAGTTTTCTACTTTCACTTGTATATAAATAAATCTGCATAGTGTCAGAAAAGAAAAGGTTCAGCTGTGTTAGTGCCAACTGAAGCTCCTAATATTTGTACTTTTATTAAATGAAGTGAAAGTTTTTAAAGAAAAAAGATGTTTATCAAAATGAGTCAAAATTCTAAACGCATTTTTCTGTTCAGTTCTTTTTTAAATTAGCTTGTATGTTCCACTATTTACCTTTTGTAAGGTTCACTGCTTAAATGGGGTTGAAATGCCTGAAGGCTGAAATCTGGATATTTACCAGAGAAAGAGAGATAGAGAGGCTTGTTTTGTAGACTTTTTGTTTCTCTACAGTGCAAAGATAAAAGGTACGATACACTGTCATTTCAGCCTCCATTTCAAACTGATTGAACTCATAGTCATTCTAGTATTCCTTGATCCTCTGTAGCAGTGACGTGAGCAAACCAGTAACTGAGTTAGGTTTATCTGTTTCCTTTAGTTATTTACTGATTGCTGACTGAATTCTGTCTTTCATTAGAAGTACATCCAGGAGGCCAGGAACCTGGGCACGACCATCAGACAGCCCAAATTGTCCAACCTGTCACCTTCTGTCATCGCTCAGACCAACTGGAAATTTGTTGAAGGATTGCTGAAGGAATGTAGGAACAAGGTTTGTGCATGGCTGTGCCCGAGTTCATTAGGTTTTGCTTGGTTTTTACACATGCATAAAGTGTACAAAACAACTTAGAGTACAGAGTACTGGAGTGGAATTAAGTCAGTGGAGAATCCCTCTCATTAGAAATTCTCTACATTTAGTTTTTATTATGAATCATTTTAAAATGTATGCTGTTCCTTTTAAAGATACAATTTTATGGTGTCAGACCTCGAATGAAAGTTACTGCCATCTTGACAAAATAAAGATATTATCAAAAACAATTTCATTAATTTCTGTGCCCAGGTTGAGGCTTAATTTTGATCCTTTCAGTGTTTGGTTACTAACAGCAAGCAGAACATAGAGTAATCACAAAGGATGATTCACTGAAATAACAGTAACACAGCAAGACATTGCACAAACAAATCAAGGGTTTGTATTTGCCTAGATTAGTCTTCTGTTTGTAACATATTTTTCCTACTGCACAAATACAAATCAGATTATGGCTAGTGCAAGCAAGCTTACTTCGAGTGACCACAGTATGTGTGTGCTTATCTGTTTGTTTCTCTGCAGACTAAGCGAATGCTGGTAGAGAAGATGGGTCGAGAGGCCGTGGAATTGGGTCATGGAGAGGTCAGCATCACCGGTGTGGAGGAGAACACTCTGATTGCGAGTCTGTGTGACCTGCTGGAGAGGATCTGGAGCCACGGGCTGCAGGTTAAACAGGTCAGGAAAGATAAACCAATATTGATGCAGTCATCATTTCACATGATTGATTCTCCACAGTTGGAGGACTCTTGGAGCAAATAATGGAATTAGTGCTTGTTTTCTTTTTCAGGGTAAATCTGCCTTGTGGTCCCACCTGCTGCACTATCAGGAGAGCAAAGAGAAGAAAAATGCAACTCCAGGCAGTTTGGGACCTCCAGGTAAATGCTGAAATCAGTTCACCTGAGGAATAAAATTACACTTAGAAATGAATTACACTTGGAAATTACTGAACTATTTTTCTACACCAGGTTTTATTCATGACACTGAGAGACGTAAATCTGATGGTGGTGGATCAGCCATGGCCCCTCTTAAAGTCTCCCTGATCCAGGACATGAGGTGAGGACGACTGGAGGTTATGTAGATTTGAGCTCAAAAAAGAAATGAAGGATGAAGTCCTGCTTTCATCCAGTATACCAAAAGCCTGTTTACAATTCTATTAGCTGCTGGCCACTGTCAGAAGAAAGTTAGTTAGGTAAGAGTGCCCCCTTGTGGTCAAACAGCAAACAATTACCTATGTGGATTTTTCTGTTCCCCATGATCATCGATCGTCTAAGTGAGGTCAAAATGAGGAATAATTTAACTTATCCCAATTAAATAATATATAAATCTGTTTTCATCATTCTCAATTCTTACGCTAATGTCTCCACACATGCAGAGGAGAATTTCAACAGCAAACTTCTGGCAAAATCAAATTAAATTAGCAATTTGTGGCCTGATGTGTGTCTGGTTTGGTTCAGTGATTAAAACATTCTGGAGATCCCATGTTTCAGATAAACAAGGGCTTCTTCATAGCTTTCTCTAGATAAAGATAGATTTGCGACTATTGAGACCAAATTGTAAGAATAAATGACAAATACCAAATACACATACAAAATATATACGTGCATGCACAGAGACCCATACAACCTCACACGCATGCACATCTTTTTCAGTTATAAGAAATTGATATAATAAAATTGAGTTTTAAGAGCGACTTACAAGATGATACAGATTTGTCTGTGATTTATTCCGTTTGTTTCATAAAAAGCTCTGTCCTCATTTGATAGCATTGTTTTTGCATTTGCCCTTATTAGATAATAGACAGTGACATTTGTTTCTGTAAATGAGGGGAAAGAGAGAGGAGGTGACGTGAAGCAAAAATCCCTGCAGTGAACTGGAGACAATTAACATGAGCACCATCCCAGACCCCGAGGCCGACCTGGTGCCCCAGTTTACTCTGAATGTTTTTCTCTGGTATATTTATATTAAACACTAACACACTAAACACGCCTGCAGCACACCTTCAACACTGTGTGTGTGTGATGGCAGCCATCACTGTTGTCATGTTATCTAGAGTACCCAGACAGAGTTGAGGAATCGGGGTTCGTGTTGCGGGTGCAGAGTGAGTCTGTGTAACAGCACGTTACTTCCAGCCTAATTACCAGACCCCCCGCCAGTCTGACTGAGACGAGAGGAGAGGTCAACTCAGGGCACTCAGAGACAACCCTCAGCCTCCCTTAATGAGGTTCAATAATTCATCATATTGTCTTAACAGGCAGTAAATATTTTAACTAATTTCTCATTTTTTAAGCTTATTAGAGATGATGGCAACGCCTCCTATCTCTTTTAGCCTGTGCCGTCTAGGTAAGAGGTAACAATAACAGTGCATATAGGAGATGCTTCCCTCTGTTGCCATGGAGATAAGGAGCAGAGAAAAGTGGGTTACTTGATGCGAGTGGGCGTTGAGGGTGGAGACAGGGAGGGGGATGGAAGATAGAGGAGGAGCTCTTAGCAGACGAGCTTATGGCACAGGTGGAGTGGAAGGGAATGTGTCTGGACATCAGAGGCATGATAGTAGCTCCGAGCAATGACACGGGACCCAGTGTGTGGTTAGAAATGCCACTGCAGAGCCAGACTGAGCTGTTTATTTGGACATGAGAGTGACTCAGGGTGGCTGATGTTGGGGAAAGTCAAACTCATGCAAACTAGCTGTGTTTGCCGACAACAGTTTTACAAAGTGTTCCTGAGCTCGTCTATTAATCTCCTTTCCAGTCATGTGTTTGACAAAGTGGTGAACCTCTCTCCATCCTTGCTTGTGAACGACTGAGTCTTTCCAGGATGAACCTTTCATACCCAATCATGATACTTTCACCTGTTACCAATGAAGCTGTTTAGCTGTGGAATGATCCAAACAGATGTTTTTGGATCAGTCCACAACTTTCACAGTCTTTTGTTGCTCCTGTCCCAACTTGTTTGAAACATGTTGCTGCCATCAGATTCACAAAAAGCAGATATTCACAAAAATCGATGAAGTTAATGAGGTAAAAGATTAAATATGTCTTTGTACTGTTTCCATCGAATACATGTCAAAAAGATTTGCAAATGATCACATTCTGTTTCATTAATGTTTCACACTTTTTTCGGAATCAGGGTTGTATATCTACAAGTCCAAAATATATGAGAGGATTTGCTGCTTTTCTCTGTTTTATTTAATTGAAAATGGAATATTTTGGAGTTTTGGATTTGCTTGTGATCAGTTTATACAACAGCCTTGGGTCTTACAATGTATGAATGTATTCATTGTGACTCCACTAAGACTACATGAAAGATACAAATTTATTTTTCAGAACTGATTGATGTCTTTTGCTGATAACATGTTCCTAATACTTAAATTAATAATTCATGCTCTTCTCAGTAGGAAGCCATAAAGATCATCAACTGCATTCAGCATTATTAGACACAACTTCAATCTGTGTGTTCTGTGTATGGTCTTAATTCTTTATGTAACGATGTCTATACCCGATACTTTTTCTTGATTTTTGCTTTTGTGTTCGTGTAAGAGCTCCAAACCTCCTCTGAATCTCTTGATCTGTCTTCTCGTTTGCAGACACATTCAGAACATCAGTGAGATCAAGACCGATGTGGGTAAGGCCAGAGCCTGGGTCCGTCTCTCTATGGAGAAGAAGCTGCTTTCCAGACACCTGAAGCAGCTTCTGTCAGACCACGAGCTTACAAAGTGAGCAAAATAACACAAAGTCAAACTCTGCTGTTAGATACAGTTGCAGTATTAGTTACATAATAACAACAATGAATCTTAAGCGCACTGAGTATCTTTTCTCTACTTCTTGTATTTTCTGATCCTGACCTTCTTTTGTGTGTTTGTGGAGGAATGTCTGTCTCATATAAAATTAAGATGACGTGTGATCTACCCATTTATAATACATTAACTCTTTTGAAATCGCAAAGCATCATACTTTAGTCCACCGCTGCATCAATAATTCACAGCCTCTTTCATAATTGATATCTATGTGGTGAACTGGGTCAGGAGGATTTCTGTCTGCCTTTTGTGACCTTATCATCATTTGTTCTACTTTACACTGTCGTTCAAAAGTTCGGAGTCGCCTGCCACAAAGATTTGATTCGGTAGAGTCAGACTGAGAGAATTATTTTTGAATCTTTCACATTTCTAAGTTGTTGAAAGTACAGTGGTTCAAACAGGCTGACTTTTGACTGGTAGTGTATATCAGACAGTACTCACTTTGTCATCCACTGGCCTTAAAATGAATCTATCATCTGTTATGCTGCTGACAGTGTTGAGGAATATTTATCTGTTGGGCAACTAGTTTAAAAATGACGGAAATGATTTAATGTTGTTGGTCTAAGCATTAATATTTGTTTTTATACTTCTCTCAAACAATGCTTTGGGTCTTTTTAGAAAACTGTACAAGCGATACGCCTTCCTCCGCTGTGATGACGAGAAGGAGCAGTTCCTCTACCACCTCCTGTCCTTCAATGCTGTGGATTACTTCTGTTTCACCAACGTCTTTACAACCATCAGTGAGTGTAGCTTTGGTGCCAAACAGCAACGTAAACTAACTTTTTTATTTGTCATTTTTGTATGACATTTCTCTCTTCTCTGTCTCCCAGTGATCCCTTACCATGTGGTGGTTGTTCCCAGTAAGAAGCTGGGTGGCTCCATGTTCACAGCTAACCCTTGGGTGTGTGTTTCTGGTGAGCTGGCAGAGACTGGAGTCCTGCAGGTCCCCAGAAATACTCTGGAGATCACTTTTGAGGTTGGTCTTAACTTTCAGATAAAGGATAACTTTGACATAACTTTAGTCTTAATTGTGTAGTTTTAGTCATCAGTTCTGTTAATTATGGTAACATTGAACTCACCACAGCAACTTCTATAGTTAGGGTACAGTTAGGTGATGTTGCTACAATGACGTCTAACAGGCAAGACAAGTGGTTAAAAGAAGAAAAACAAGCCAACTATTTAACCTGTTATCTAAACCGCTTCATTTGAATGTAGAACTGAAAGTGAGCAGACTCGAAATGTCAGTAATAATACATACGCCAAAACTTGCGTGCGCAAGTATGATTGGACATCTTAGATGTTGGTCTGTAAAGTGTCTTATAATAATAATTTTACCATTCATGATTGTTTTCTCTTCCAAAAAAGTTTGGAAAAGTGGTGGTTTGATTTAAAACCTGTATTACCCGTGTTCCTTTTCTTGGTGGACTTCTTTCCAGTCAACAAGTTATAGATAAAAATGATGACCAAACTATGAAAATAAGATCAAGTTGTAATAAAGTGGAACTGCCCTTTAACAAAATGTGCTTGTGTGGTGTTTTTAAATGTAATTTTTATTTTGTGTTTGATGTCACCGTGCTTCTCTCTCTCTCTCAGTGTCAGAACCTGGGCAAGCTGACCACAGTGCAGATGGGTCATGACAACACGGGGCTCTACGCAAAGTGGCTGGTGGAGTGCGTTATGGTCCGCAACGAGATCACAGGGCACACTTACAAGTGAGTACGTCTTCTGAGAGATATTTCCCCTCTGCAATGTTGTTTTGGCCACAGGTCTCTGAACGAAATGTGTTTGCTGTGCAGGTTTCCGTGCGGCCGGTGGTTGGGGAAAGGCGTGGATGACGGCAGCCTGGAGAGGATCCTGGTGGGAGAGCTGATGACCCCCAGCACAGAGAACGATGAAAGGATGTGCCGCACGCCCCCGATGCAGCAGTCCCCGGGGATGATGAGGAGGTTTGTCACCATCTCGCCAAACAGCAAACCAAGTAAGTTACTCAATTTCATACCCTAAATAAGTCCTAAATAATAGTGGTGTGTTGACATTTTGTTATGTTCTAGCTGAGGGGAAACATTTGTCTCGTCTGGATTTTCCTTTTTTCTTTTCAATTATGTGGTTCAACTTTTGTATAAAATTTTTGCGCTCACTAATAGTTGTTGCTTTGTTTTTAATACCTTCACTGCTAAAAATTCAAGCGCATGAATGAGAAAAGACAATGATAAATGGATAAAACCTAGATGGGGGATTTTTCCCTCCCTGCATATGCCTGTATTGACTTACAGCATCTTTGTTTGTCTTTTTCTTCTCATCCAGAGTTAAACACAGGTCAGATCCAGGAGGGAGTGGGAGAGGCCATCAATGGGATTGTGAAGCACTTCCACAAGCCGGAGAAGGAGGTGAGAGACTGCAGTCTAGACAGGCCCCAACATGTAGTTCTATTATTCATCACAAATGAAGAATACTGGTGTTCTGCTCTGGTGGTCTCTGAGCCCCTCAGTGACTGTGGGCTATGTGGTTCGGATTCACATTGTTAAAACATATTAAATGAGAATTCTTGCTGCTTTTTCAGGATTTACTTTATTCTTGATCATTTCTTTCTGGCCCTGAACGGTGCATGTTATTCTCTATGTCCTGGATGCACTAATATAAAGCATCAACATTGATAATTATTGCTTATTAAGGCACACGGGGTGATGGTTGTAATTCAAAGGAAATGCCCATTGAAGATTTTTCAAGTGCAATGCAACTTATCTGTTGATTACAGGTTGTAAGAGTCATTTCTTGTGTAGTCAAAGTACAAAGGACTTTTTACAGGGAAATTCCCCCCCCACCTCTGCTCCACCTCTTTACAGTACTGACACAACAATGTGGCTGTTGAGAATCAAAATTGTCCCTAAAATTGAATTGCCCTTTGTATTCTGTCGTTGTATCTATGACAATGTAAATATGCCTAAATGTCTCTCTCATACATGCTTTCACTCTCATGTTGATATGACAACTACAGAATATTTCACCCATGATCTCATAGATACATATAACAGTCAGTAAACTTAGCAACTGCTGTTATCTCTTATCATAATTGATTATTACTTGGAAGGTGTTTGAGTCCCAAACACCTTTACACCTTAGCCCTCTTTTTGTGCCAGAATCTAGAAAGAAAAGCTGTTATGTTAATGGTATAACTGGATATGAGACGCTGTTAAGAACTGTGTTTAGAAATTGCTCCATGTAATTGTCATTTGTGAGAAAACAACAACCTCCTAATCAGTAAGTAACTACATGCATTTTCCTGTTGTCTTTGCTCTGTGCAGAGAGGCAGTCTGACCCTCCTCCTCTGTGGGGAGTACGGCCTTGTCTGGGCTCTGGAGCAAGTTTTCCAGCACGGTTTCAAATCACCTCGACTCTTCAAGAATGTCTTCATCTGGGACTTCTTGGGTAAAGACTTAATATCATTACTCCCTTATATTACTTAAGCCTTTAAAGTGATATTCCACCCAAAATCTAATTGCTGTGACTATCGGTCACATCCTGTAGACTTGAAAGTTAGAAATTTTGTTTCTTCGAGAAGAAAACAAAAGCTGTGGTCAACTTAAATAAAAGCTTTTAACTCAAACAATACAAATATTTGTTATCGCATTTCAAGCCTTGTGTGTCTGTTTGAAACACAAAAGATGAAGATTGATTTGTCTTTTACTTATTACTAACCCTTACTTTATTTTTTGCTTTAACAGAAAAGTCACAAGTGTACTTTGAAAGTGCAGAGCAGCGGGAGGTAACTCCAGATGAAAACTGGCAAACCAGAGTGCGCCACTTCTGCCGCTTCATGCGCGCCATCAACAACACATCCAGAAACATCGGCAAGGACGGGAAGTTCCAGATGCTCGTCTGTCTGGGTGCAAGGTAAGTCGGCAGCACTCGTAGTAGTAGTAGTCTTTGTGTCTACGTCACAAGCCCCTAACACACAACCATTAATCAAGGTTAAGCCCCCCAGGATTTACATCAATCCTTCCTGCTGAAATGTCTTCGGTTAAGACACAGAATCCCTAAGAGTCGTGGATGAACCGCTCTGTGTGTGACCCTACATCCTGACCTGTGAGGAGTCAAGCGAAAATGATCTCTCCTTTGAGGATTCTTGAAGTATCAGATGTTTTATTGGTTTCCCTCTGTGTTTCTTCCTGCTGAAGAGTTTATGTGCCTGTGCATTTAAATACATGCTGATGTAGTGATTTGTATTTTGATCCATTTCTATTTATGACTCCTCTATACAAAATAGTAGATCTGCAACAATGAGTTAATTCAGTAAATATTGGGTTAATAGAAAATTCATCACAGATAATGTTGATAATAGATAAATTCTTGTATGTTATTTATCAAGCAAAAATGATCAAACATTTACTTGTTCCTGCTTTTCAAATATAAGAATTTGCTTCTTTCTCTCTCTGTTTTCTCATCATTGACAATTGGATATCTTTGGGATTTAACTGTTTGGACAAAACAAGTCATTTGAAGAATCACCTCAGGCTCTGGGAGTGTTAATATTTTAGAGACAAAACAATTGATCAATTAGGCAGATTAATCAATAATGAAAATAACACAATACACACTTCTATGAAGGCTTTGCAGAGGAAGAGATTTTTACCTACGGTATAATGGGGTTTGTCTGTGCAATTAGAAATTCAGTTTTAAATGATTTTTTATTGGAAAACTGCAACATACAGTAATTGTTGACAGTCTTAAGTTCTTGTGTTGACTCCGTGTGTGTCTGTGTCTTCTTCTCTCAGGGACCATTTGCTGCATCACTGGATCGCTCTGCTCGCAGACTGTCCAATCACTGCTCAGATGTACGAGGAAACTGCACTGATTAAGGACCGCTCGTTGGTAAACTCTCTGATCAGAGTACTACAGACTTTGCAGGAGTTCAACATCACCCTGGAGGCTTCGCTCGTCAAAGGTGTCGGTATCTAAACCGAACCAACTTCCCACCAGTCATACCTGAGCAGGAACATCACTGGGGACCACTAAAAAGAATAACTGAACCTTTTATATGCAGGAACTGACTTGAACAAAGGACATTTTCTGGCTTATATTAAAGCTACTGTTACATTTGCCATATATTAAGTGCAATGAGCCTTTCAAGATATGTTGTTATTTTTATCCTCAATGATGTTGCCATTAGATGTTAAAAATATGTTTTCTATTATGAACCATGATTTTCACATTATTGACCTACTTGTGCTATAATGTTTTATTGAAAGCTAAATATTTTCATTGTTATCATGAACTGCTGACAATGGCTATATTTAAGGGAAAGTGAGGATCAAAACTGTTAATATATTTTCAGAGATAAACAGTATTATTTTGTTAAATCGGTCAAGTTGCTTGCTCTGTTGTCAACTCAGATTCCAATGTCATTACGCGGAGCTTAAAGCAAATGATGTAGAAGTATGCTTTATAAGTATGTGTATGACAGGGGGGTTTGTAGTGTGGAAGATTCACCTACATAGAAATAGGAAAGACTGTTACATTTGGCCCTTTCCCTGAGAAATGTACTAGTATGCAGATCTTTTACATGGAATATCTTCAGCAGAGAAAATATTTCTTGCATGATAATAAGACTGTGTGGCTCGAGCCTGTATCCAGTGAAGGATATCCCCAAGTCTTTGGTTTGTGTTCCAGACACAAGTCCTCCAAGAAATGCTTGACGCGGCTTTCTGTGCAAAGTGGATCACAATGACAGCCTTCATGTAAATACCTCCAATCAGCCCTTTCCCCTGCCCTCATCCCAGCCCTCACACTACATCTGCCCTCTTTCCTAAACAAAAACAGCGTCATGATCTGTGTAGACTCCTCGTGATAAAGGATGATCTCCTGCTTCTCACCTGAGAAGCTCAAAGGACAGCTCTTTCCCCCTCCTGATTTTGTCATCATGGTTTCTATGCTATGCAATATCCACAAGAGAGAAAATTCAACCCCCTACAAACTCCATATCGGGGTGTCTTGAGGTGTTACCGGGCCCCTCCTCCGTTACATACATCGAACTTTACTGTGCAGAACAAGAGATTTGATATGTGAAGGACTTCTTTTCTGTGCCAACAACGTCTGGAACGACTGTGTTGTACTCGTCCGTGTACGACCCACACATGAGCATCTTGGGAGATATATATTTTTGTTTTCCAATACTGTTGTACATTTATTGCCATAGCTGTGTAATGTAGTGTTTACTAAGTGAGCAACAGTGTACAGTGTAAAAATATATTAAGAATAAAGCATCTGTAATGCATTAAAGTGGATTTAATTGTAGTCGAGTTAACCACTTATTCATTAATAGATGTAGATTATCTGCTGATTGTACTTTCTCAACTGAGAAAATGTAGTTCACTTTAAAAAAATCACTGCTTTCAGCTTTTTAAATATTTCAGTTTTAATAGTCATGATTGAGAGTCAAGTGAAAACCTTTGGTTTCTGGACTATTGGTCAGAAAATACAAGCAATTTGAATTGCTGAACAAGGGGTTTGAGAAATTGTGATTAAATATTCTCTCGCATTTTACAGATCAAATCATTCATTAAATTACGAAAACAATGAAAGGAAAATTAAAATAACTGAGTTGAAGGCCTGAGTCAACTGTTGGCCGACGTTCACTCTACTTTGTGGTTATCAAAATGAAAATATCCCAAAATATTTAAGCTGCAGCTCTGAATTCAACTCATAGATGAAAAGTAATATGGCAGTGATTTAATTGTTTTAGCGTTAACAAGCTGTTCATTGATAAGATTTATATTATCTGCTGAATGTACTTTCTCAACTGAGAAAATGAAGGTCACTTAAAACACTTACTGGTTTTTATTAATCTTCAATTATAGTAAACTGAACATTTGGCTTCTGGACTATTGGTCAGACAGAAGAAATTTGAATAGATGAACTAGGGTTTTGGAAAATTGTGATTTAATATTCGGTCATAAGCAGGTCAAAGGATAATGAAAGTAGAATAATAATGTTGTTGAAGGTCTAAGTCTAAACTCTCTTTAATCTGCATCTCTGAATTCTTCATGTAATCATAGTTAAAAGTAACAGCAGTGATTTTGTTTTAGCGTTAACGTAGATAGATTTATATTCTTTGCTGAATGTGTTTTCTCAGCTGAGAAAATGTCAACAAACTCTTCGCGCCATGTCAAATAGCTGCTTTTCTTTAAAGCCTTGGACCAGATGGTTTATGGGACTTTGAGTTTTAAACGCGGTGACGCTACGGAGATTTCCCGCTCGTTCACTACACCTCCCATGAGTCCTGTCTTCTGACGAGAACGCTTGGACGACAGCGATTGGTTGGATCCAGGTTCAAACTGAACGGCTGCGCTCCTTTAATGGTCATCTCCGTTCATTCCGGCTTTTTATGCTAATTATATTCTAATAACCAGCTGTATGCATTAGTAGTATGAGCATGCGCAGTGTGGGAAAAGAATACGGCGAAGATTCAAAGTTTTTGTTCAGTAAGTGCATCGTTATTTCTCTTGTACTGAAACTACATTTATGAGATTTTACCGTTTTGTTGCGTGTGAGTAGACTGATCTTAATGTATGTGTTTGCAGTTGTTTCGCGCTAAATGAGAAGCTAATCGGACTCGACAATGGGGATAACGTGGAAGTGAACGAGAGCGTGGCGTGGTACTGGTAGCAGCGTCGGCTAGCTAGCATGCTAAGAGCTAACAACAATGAGCCATATTTGGCGCTCTAGCGGGCAAAAGTTAGAATTTAAAGGGAAGGGTGGCTTCATCGCAACTTTTTCTATTTTATTAAAATACTGACAATGTACACGAATTGTACCAAGTTGGTGATAGTGTTTTTGTAGACACGCGTGTTGTGGATAATTGAAGGAAGAGCCCGGCGGTAGCTTTTTGTTTCTTCACTTCAGAAAGCGCTGCTGCCCGCTTTTTGTTTCGAGCTCTCGTTGCAAACAAATCCACATCTGAACCACATCTAAACACTGTCTTACACCAACTATTGTCACTGTCTGTATGATGGGAAAGTTTCCAGTGTTTTGACCTTTGTTTGGGAAACTAACATTGACTTTAGTTAACGATAGTAAAACGCTGTGTTGTGGCTTTTCTTTGATTCACGTTAACCGAGTGTTTGAAAGTTTTTGAGCCTGAATCAGTTTCTATTGCATCAAATTTAACATTGCTCGTCCATATGTTTTCATTTATTCGGTAACACAAGCAGTAACATCAGTTTATCACATTAGTGTTATGTCGATGTCTGTTTTATGGTGTTTTGATGTTCCCGCGACTTCACTTTAAAATCCAGAAATACTCGGATCTTGTTGCTTTAGCCAAAGTTAGTTGTGTTTTTCACTTAATTGTGGACTGTACATTGAATTAGTTTATATTTAACAAGTGATTTTCACGCAGGATCTGTTTAAAATTGAATGTTAATAATGACTTGCTCTTATCTCCCTGTGTGTGTGCATGTAGGGACCGCCCCCCTTTTCAATAGTAGAAAGCTGTCTGCACACATCCACGGTGCTTTCTTACTCAGACAATCACCGAGCTTTTGTTTTTGCCTTTCCAGGTTTTTGCCATTGCACTGACCAACAAACAGACTATGTTTGGCTTTCACAAGTCGAAGATCTACCGGAGTAACGACGGCTGTTGCATCTGCAAGACCAAGTCCTCCAGCTCTCGCTTCACAGACAGCAGCCGATATGAAGAGACGTTCAGACTCTGCTTCGGGTAAAAGCTCTCATTCATTCATAGTGTGCATAGTGTTAATCTGTGTGTTTTTGCTTATGGGCATCTGAGTAGAGATTGAACTTTAGCAATGGCACTCCTCACGGTGTTTGCATGCTTTATTTATCATTTTAAGGCTGTCAGAAGATCGTGTTGGAGACATTTGCAATGCCTGTGTGTTGCTGGTGAAGAGGTGGAAGAAGCTGCCTAATGGATCCAAGAAGAACTGGAACCATGTAAGTGATGTCTGATTACAGTTGTGAGAATCATACGTGTCTTACTGACATGTTGCAGCTTTAGATTGACTTGGTGGTTTTTTTTTAATTTTTTTGCCTAACCTGACTCAGGTGGTGGATGCCAGAGCGGGACCAGGCTTCAAGATGACAAAACCCAAGAAGATCAAGAACAGTGATGGGAAGAAGAAAAGCAAACTAAAGAAGCTTCACAAGTTAAAGAGACAAAGTAAGTTTTTTAAAAAATATAAATTTGTCACTTGCATTTGTTGAGAGATTTGGACCTAGTTGGACGGGGAATAATTGTTGTTCGCTTAGAGTAAAGTAATACTCAAACAAGTGCCTAATATTATGGTTTGACTCTGTTCATTCTGTCAATCTTTGGTTTTCTTCTCAGCCTAAACTAACAGCCTGATTAAAAATGACTGTTTAGCAGCATCTTGTGGCTCTTTGGGTTAGGGCACACACTGTGTAACTGCAGTGTCTTGAAGTTCACACTGGAGCTGAAATGGCCAATGGCCAATATTCAGAAAAAAATATTGCCAACAATTTTAATGATTCAATTTTTTCCCATTTTTCTATATAAAGGAGAAAAAACCCACTGTTTCCTAATGTGAATATTGGATGATTATCTTAGTCTTCTGTGACAGTAAACTTAACACATTTGGGTTTTGGACTATAGGTCTGACAATACAAGCAGTTTGAATATGTCAACTTGAGCATTAGGAAAGTGCTATAGTCATTTTCACCATTTTATAGACCAAATAATTATGAAAAGATGTGATTAATCCATAATGAGCATATTTGGTAGTTGTTACCCTTGTTCAACAAATCATGTTTGATGACAGTGTTATTAAGTGTTTCTTTTGTTATCCAAGCAGACTCCGATGCCCACAGCACAACCTCCAGTGTGTCTCCTGCGCAGTCCCCCAGTTACAGTAACCAGTCAGATGATGGCTCAGACATCGAGTCCAAGCAAAGACGCTCAACACCGTCTGTCTTCTCTTTCCTGGACCGCTCGTACTGGAAAAGGTAAGCTACTGCTCTCATTGAACAGCTTTGAGTTTGCCAAGGTGACAGGACACATTTATTAAACTGTTTTGTGTCTTTTTAATATGATGATTAACTCAAAGAATTGTCTTTTTTGTTTCCCCGATAGGCAAAAGGTGTGCTGTGGGATCGTCTATAAGGGGCGGTTTGGAGAGGTGATTATTGATCCTCGGCTCTTCAAGCCTTGCTGCAGTTCCAAAAAACAGAAGACACTGGTGTCCACGCAAGTGGCCACACACCTTCCAGACACACTTCCTCCACAGCTCCCGGAAGACGTGAAAGAAACCTGGTGATCACTTTTGTTGAATCCCCCTGTAGGGTTATCCATGGCATCCGTCTGGATTTGTCTCCAGTGGCAGACCTCCCCATTTCCACTCCTCCAATTATATCTTGTTAGTTAGATGTTTCTTTTATATGTAATAATCTTTTTTATATGGGTATTTTTTAATTTTTGTATAGAGTTGATTTTTTTTTTATAGAAAGCAAAAAGAAAAAAAACTTACTATGGGCATTAGTGTTATTTATAGGATGCGGAAGAAAAAAATGTTAAGGCTCTGTTTTTGATTCTGAATTATTTTTGGTTATTTTGTATTAAGTGATCAAAGTTTTGTAAATATTTTGTTACCTTTTCGTACATATCAAGACTGTTCTATTTTTTTTTTTCCATAATTTGTCAAATTGTAAGTGTGCATATGAAAGACACCAGCTATTCTAATACCAGCTTTTTGTGTGTGTGTGTGTTGGAGTTGCTCTTCAACATGTCGCTGCAATGTTTTGTCTTATCTGTTTGCTCCACGTGCGCAAAGGTGGGAGCCTGTAGGATTTTTAGTGCACAAATGGCTGTTGGTTACACCAGGGATCATTAGTACAACTGTTCTCTATGAATTTAATGAGCTTTTAATGTTTGTATAGATGAGAACGATAATGTCTCTGACATTTTCACAGCTTAAGCATGCCACACGTTTGAAACACTCCATGCATGCAGTACATTCCTCTGCCTTTCGGAATGACAAAAGTGATTTATTTATTTCTTTTGTACAGCCTCCAATGAAATGACAATGCATGTTGTAAAGCAAATGTTTTTAAAATGGGTTTTGTAAATACAGTGTTTTGGCTCTTGGTACATCCAAACCTTTTTAAATTACAGAATGGCAAACCACTACTTCTGTAAAAAAAAAAAAAGTTTTTGTGTGTCTGAGAGGTGCTGAAATGTGTACTTTTATACTAAGCCAGTTGATAAGTTTTAGCACAATGTAACATCTAATATTCTCAGACACATTTCTCTGCATGCGTAAAAAGCTGCAGCCTATGCTCTGTTCAGAAATATGTGTAAACTGCAGGGAAAGCTAGGTGCTTAATTGCAGCATCAGTGAGCTGCAATATTCCTTATCTGTTTGATTACTAATGACATGCAGCCATCAGAGGCTGAACATACAGGAAACACATGAAATATGTTTAACGGTTATGCTACATTTTTGCCAGAAAATACTGTTAGAGAAAATGTGTTTGTGATTGTCATTGCTGTGATTTATCTTCAGAAGCAATTGTCAAAGTTCAAACTATGCAGACGTTTTGAATGTGAGAAGTGCTCTGGGGGCTTTCTATCTCTTTCACTATTATAGTGCAAAGTGATGGATCCTTATTCAACCAAATTGGCTTGTGAAAAGCATCCATTATTTCAGCAATAATTTTACACTTTCCTAATCACAATTCATAATTTCAAGATATTTTTTATATTTGTCATTTTTAAATACTGCTCAGACTGCACAGTTTTAGCTATGGTGCATACTGTCTTTCAAATTAATACTGCAGTGACTTTTTTTTGTAACCAGTCTCAAACTTCATGAATTGATAGGCAATGCTCTGTAAAATTGCTTAATATATAAACTTTTCTGCGGCAGGGTAGTTAAATGCTGAACATGTTTTATGGTTCTAATGAAAAGGAGAAATGCTGCTCCCGTTTTAAACTGGGAAAATAAGCTTGTTTTTGTCCTTAGGGAGTTGCCATATTGTTTTTGCGAGGTACATTTTGGGTTGTGAGATGTGCCTTAATGAATTACCTGACCTTTTCATTATGATTATCACGTAATTTATATTTATTTATTGCAAAACATTTTCTTTTTTTTTTTACTGAGTTTTTGATAACTGGTGTAGAACCTCTCAGAAAATCTGTTATTAATTTTGTGCACTTCCTTTGAACATGCAATGTAGATGTTTTTTAATGCTTTTTTTGTATACTGTACCACAAAGTAGATCTGTATTGTAATAAAAAATGAAAGAAATAAAAGTGTGCTTGTGGTATTTATGTGCACAGGTAGGTGGTGCACAAGAGCTACATATAGGACAGTTCAACGAGCTTAATCACGTTGAACAGTAATGTGAAGAGTTTAGTTTGGTTATGTGAGTTTTCTCTGTGTGTGTCTATTAAATTAGTTAATGGGTGTTGTACCAAATATATTGCTACTGTACATCATATATAATATTTTTTCACATACTGTCTTGATATAGCTTGTAAGCTTTTATCAACAATGGTCATTCAAAACCTCCACAGTAATTTCAGTGGAGTTACACATGTTGATTGTTGATACTGAAACTTAATCCAAATTTGTAAGTCAAAGCTGTTTTTCTTTACAGTTATCTAAATTTGGGACTGTAAAAAAATGTGGAGACTTTTTAGTAACAGCGATCAAAATACAGACAAATGACAAAATATGATTAAACGTCACAGAATCTAATAAGTCTGATCACGTGATTAGTTTTACGTTGCGTGCACTTATTGATAAAAGCTACTAAAATGAATTAAAACACTAAACAAATCTGTTGAAGACTTTGTGACTGCTGTGAAACTGTACTCTAGTATGTACCAACACATTTTAGCTTTCACATTTTGTTAAAGGTCCAAAGAAAAAAACAAGGGTTTATTTGAAACGGTAACAAAACTTATATAAAAGTGTAAGGCTGCGTTCTTCATTGTTTAACATTAGCTGTCGTTTTCTTTGTATTCAGTGCAACATGTCTCATCTTCCACCACAGATTAACGTTATTTGCCTGACAAAATAATCACTAAATTGTCGTTTCCTCCGTTTTTACCAGCTTTCGAAAATGTAGTAAATAAACCAAAAAAACCTGTGTTGCCTAGCAACCGCGTTGTTTAGCTTACGGTGACTCTTCCAGAACAAGCTAGTTAGCTAAGAGGGTAGTTAGCTAAATTAGCTAACCAGCCGTCACTGACGTGGTATGTGGTTGTATTAAGTGTATTTGGTCTATTTATCACAGAGGTTTGCCTTGGTCCACTTTAAATCAGACGCCAAAGTCCATGTTTACAGAATTGAGACGACAAAATAACTCAAGGTTTAGCAAAGGATTTCCGGTCATTGCTTTCAAAGTAAAAGCCTACTGAGCGCACAGATGTTGTAACATTTTACGCAAAGTCTTGCTACTTCCGGTTTTTCACTGACTATCTAATTGAATTGACACTCTGATTCAAAGCCCTTTTTTTACTCTCACATGTACGCGCACGCACGCTCTTATTCTCGCTCTCTCAAACACACACACACACACACACATTCACTCACTCACTCACTCCTTTCTCTTTTCAAAAGCCCCTTGTGAGGCAGATTGACAAGCTAGAATGAAAATGAGGCGGACGCTCGGTCACGACTTCAGTGCGTCCGCGTCCTTTTGAGAAGACCTCTAAACTTGGATCATATCACCATGGGAGCTGTTTGGGCTGCAAGGGACTTTTGTTTGTTTTTGCTCTTGTTAAATAGTCGCCAAAGCGCAGCGCTTCCAGAGATTCGAGGTGGGACTGTAGTGAGTGTGTGTGCATGTGTGTGTGTGTTGTGTTTTCCAGGCGTGCAGGCTGCTTTACACACGCTTTCAGCAGTGCGCTCCTGTTGTTTCCCCAGGACTGACTTTTACATTTACTTTTACTTTATAAATGTGTGGCTGTATACAAATATATATACACACACGTGTAGCTCTAGACTGTGGATATGGGGATTTATGTGCTTCCTATATGATAAAGTTTGTAAAATAAGTTTTGTTTTGTAGGTAACTTATTCACTTTCAGGTTAGTTTTCACAGGATTTTTTAAATTGCCTGCTGTAGTTATTTTAAGGAAACTTTAGTGTTTGTCAGTTTAATCAGACTTTTCATCTTCTTTATCATACTCTCACAAAACATGACAAATTTAAAAGTGCATATATGTTAAATAGTATTTGACTCATTAACCCATTTGAGTGTTTTTGGTAATCATGACCTCTAAGATTCATGTGGATTTCAGCAGATCCATGTGCAGATGGAAGTGATGGCTGTCACATTGATGCTATTTGTCAGACAACCCAAGGCTCATACAAGTGCACGTGTAAAGCAGGCTTTAAAGGAGATGGAAAACACTGCGAAGGTAATGTGTCTCCTTTTTTATCGAGCTGTTTGATTCACATTCATATCTAATTGCCAAAACCATCAGTGTCAAAGTGGGCTCACAGAGATTGGATGTTTGGGCACATATTAATGCAGAGTGGCATTTGGAGAGGTTATATATGTTTGTAATACTAACTATAACTTTGTTTACCACATCATAACATTCTTTAATCTATTGTGGCGTAGAATTTCTACAGGGTCATACAAATTGTGATATCTGTACTCCTATATTCCCTAGTCCTATATTTCTTTAGGATATGCACTATACATCCTCCTATCACACTCAAGTTCTTGTTCTTTCTGTTAAAAAAGATTAGGAACCTTTTGATCTGTTGCTAAACATTAATTTATGTTGTGTTTACTTCTCAGACATTGATGAATGCGACTTCGAGTATAATGGTGGCTGTGTGCATGAGTGCAACAATATACCAGGCAATTATCGGTGCACTTGTTATGACGGCTTCAATTTGGCACATGATGGACATAACTGTCTAGGTAAGATCACCTCTAAACCACTAAGTCAATAACCTCTCCACAGAGAGTCTGAATCATCAGCTCTGATGGTGAAGAGTTCATATTTGTGTGGGCTGTATGTGAAGTTTCTCACACACACACTCAGACATCTTTTCTTCAGCCCTCTTTGGTAAGCCTAATACAAACAGTTTTGGTTTTGTTCATGCTGTGATTTAAAATATTTATAAATATTTGTATCTGAAATTTGATTTGAAATTAGAAATTTTCATGTAAAATGTTTATAAACACTGGATAAAACAGCCTTATTTGTTTAATGCAATATAAAAGCTCATTTGTGACGGAACAAATACTAGAGTTCTGTAAACACTGTGAATTAATGCAGTCGATTCACTGTCCTGTAGATGTGGATGAATGCAAGTTCAACAATGGTGGATGCCAGCACACTTGTGTCAACACCATGGGCAGCTATGAGTGCCGCTGCAAAGAGGGCTTCTTCCTCAGCGACAACCAGCACACATGCATCCATCGCTCTGTGGGTGAGTGTACATCATGCACACTTGTTCTGTAAACAGCAGCCATGCCTTCATCTGTTAGCGCGTCAGCAAAGACGTACTGCACCTGAAGTACGATTCAAAATTATTTAAGCTATTCTGTCACACTCCCACAAATTTGAATGCAGTTTAAAATGTCCAGAGGAAGTGAGTTTTTGAGTTTGTGTTATTTGTGTGTGTGTTTGTGGATGCTTGTATTTGCTAATTGTATTAAGCTGTGTAAAAAGACAGAGAATTATGTAGCAAATCTTTCAATATTCACATACTAATCTAAGATTGACGGCACAATGAGGGGTGACAGGTTCAAGCTGGCTCCCGTCACTGAGCTTTTATCTGCAGCAGCAACATGCTGTGGGAAAAGGATCTCTGTGTCCCGGAGAACAAAATGAGTTAATAACTGCAACACTTGGGTCTATGTGGTCTGTGTCACAGATTAGTCTGAAGTGCCTTTGTTTTGTCTTCTTGACTGAAGTCAACTTAAATGCGAGTACTTTCCACTCCATCGGTTCTTGACAACCCTTTTAAATCCTGTGGACCTATCTACTCAGCTGTGACCCATCTAATATAAATGGTGCTACAGCTCATCTCATTTCTCAGTTGAGGTATTATTGAGAATGTTGTAGATACTAGAAGTTTGTGGAGCTTTGTTCTCAGGGAATGTGTTTTTGAGCAACTTTTGCTCTGTTTACAGAATTTCCTTTCCTCTCCAGAAGTGCTAAAAATAACACAGTGGTTGATGATTTTGGATTGTGTAAGGCGTGAGAACAATCAGTGTCTTTGAGGATGCCAGACTAATCTCTTAGCATGTGTGCCTTTGTGTGCAGCCGGTCAGTCACTGTAGGAGAGTTTCATTGTGTACCTCTCGCCCTCTTTCTATCCCAGAGGGCCTCAACTGTATGAATAAGGAGCACGGCTGCGCCCACATCTGCAAAGAGACACCCAAAGGGGGTGTGGCCTGTGAGTGTCGTCCAGGGTTCGAGCTGGCCAGGAACCAGAGAGGCTGCATCTGTACGTGCTCAGTGGCCTGGAGCTAACTTCATACTGCACACCTACCAAGTCACACACACACACAGCTGGCTTCAAATGTTGCACTGATTTAATGTCTCATGGTTGCATGTTGTTGACCCTGCAGTAACTTGTAACCATGGCAACGGAGGCTGCCAGCACACCTGTGAGGACACGGAGAACGGCCCCATATGCAGGTGTCATGTCAGGTACAGCCTGCAACCTGACAGGAGGTCGTGTGTCGGTAAGCACACTGTTTGTACACTCAGCTGTTGCTTTACACAGGGAATGTAAAAACGTCTAAGAAACTATATGTTGTGCACTAAACATTGTAAGAGCTCACACAACATTATTGCAAATTCTAAAGCGATCCAGAAGTTTCCAAAACTACCAAGTGTGTTACACTGAAGTTTTGGGAAATATATATAAAATGATGGACAAGATGAACATTTCAATTACTTGTAAAGGTGCAGCCATAAAAACAAAATGAGCATGAAGTTTTTTAACTCAACGCCCACTTACCAGCTTTTTTATGCATCTAACGGTCGTCCTCAGTGAATGGAGTTCTGAGCAAGAGTGTGAGATGTGGTTGAAAGCTCTGGAAAAATTTGGTAAGTTGGTGAAGATTGAAGATTGAAGAAATGGAGTCCTGAGTTTGAAGCCAGATGATGTTTTCAATTGATCAATGAAGAGCTGAAACAAGCTGATAATGTACATGATGCTATCTTAACAACCCTAATGCTACTAAAGGGAAAACAAAATGGGATAACTGGATGTTAAAATAGTTTTTCAGTGTGTCTTTCATATTTCTTGGCACATTAAGCTCATCTGTCCATCAGTGTTGGCGAGGTGTTTTTACTTACACTGTACATAAACAGAACGGGGATGACACAGGTATGATTCATGTTTTCAGTTCTTGTTTTTGATTGTAATTTCTGTGTACAATATAACAAACCTAGACCTCAGATTAAGGAGTAAGCATTCCAGGAGCAGCTTACAATATGTTTGGCTTGAGCAATGCCAAACATTGATAAAATGATTAAAACACAGTAACTGCAAACATGTCTCTCCGTCAGTTCTCCTGTTTGGCAGTGTGCATTTTTCCACACAATGGTTATGAAGGATAAGGATCAGATATTGGGTAATATCTCTCCTTCCAGCAGCAGCGTGTGTGAGGTCCAGGCATATCTCTGCCATGTTTTCTCCAGATTAACTTCACTGATCTGGTGTGTTATCGGACACACACCAAGCCACTACAAGCTGAATATCTCAAGTGTAAACATGCATCTGCTCACTGAAAGGTGACCAACACCAACACCCAGAGCTGAAGTCACTATAAAAGTCACGGTGCTTGTGTTATTTAGTAAATGTAGTGAATTTGTGCAGCAATTCTTACTCTATTAATTATTGATTTTGTGTGTCACAGAGCGAGATGAAGCCACCACTGAGTCCTCAGACCACAACGCCACATCCTTTACTGAGGTGGACAAACGAGTCAAACGAAGACTGTTAATGGGTAATAATTACCATTCAACATTCGGTGGCGAACAGCTTGAATTTGTGTTTTACGTGACGGCGTGTTGAGCTGCCAGGAACTACTCAGGAGCGTTAAACAGGGGCGAGAACTAATGTCTAGTAAACCGATGCATTCCTCAGACTTTTGAGCAAACTGTGAAATGACTACACGCTCGCTTTCTTGCCCCGAGTTTCCCCCTGAAAAATATGCATTTGTGACAGTGTGGTACATTTCACGTTTTCCTTCCATTTGGGAAGAGCGGTGTGAATCGTTTCTTGTATAGTTCATATTTATCAGTTGTGTGAATCTGGGTCACTCAATACATGTAAAACATTAAATCTTTGGCACTTTACCAAGTACATGTTGAGCACATGAGCTCTGTCCTGTGTTATAAATAATACATTTTATTGTTATGGTAAGCCTAGACATACCTAACCTCTGTTGCAAATTTCCCCACTGAGGGACGAATAAAGATTTATCTTATCTTATCTTATGGATGTACTCTACATCCAAACATACAACTGTGCACAATAGAAGCCATGCATTAGAGCCTAAATTGTCTGTTTCCATCAGCATTTATAAATGTATTAAACACTGTATATGAATTCTATATTTTTCATGGCCTCATACATTCAAAGCAGTTTAGACAATAATTCAACATTTATGGAAGAAATTGTCCATTTGTAATATTACATTGGCTGTTTTGAGAGTCCAAAGTTCAGAAAATCAAGCTTCTGTTTTCCTAAGGATCTAATATCTGACATTGAGGAATAACGTAGCATTCTTCACAAGGAGGAAGGTCATTCGCATACATTCACGTTGTGTGCTGTAATTTCAGAAACCTGTGCGGTGAACAATGGTGGGTGTGACTGCACCTGCAAAGACACATCCACAGGCGTGCGCTGCAGCTGCCCTGTTGGCTTCACGCTGCAGCCGGATGGAAAAACATGCAAAGGTCAGGCTGCCGCCCCACAAAACACTGCCACAGAGAGGAGCGGTCTATTGAAACACTGATTTATCTACTTGGATTTGTTTAGGAAGTCTTGCTATAGTGTTGTCACCTGTTTCCCACAGATATTGATGAGTGTGAGCTTCACAATGGGGGTTGCGAACACTTCTGCAGGAACACCATCGGCAGCTTTGAGTGCAACTGCAGAAAAGGCTTCAAGCTGCTGACGGATGAACGTTCTTGTCAAGGTAGAAATGGCTGCGTTGTTTTATTCAAACCCTGGACAGTCGACAAACGTTGGGACAAAACTTGACTTGCATGACGAGGGAGTGGGGTGTCACATCACTCGCAGATATTATGTTATGTCCATTGCTTTACTGTACATTTTCTTATGAAATCTAAAAGGCTTAACTTGTAATTTCTTTCAGGAGAGGAGCAGTGACATGCATAATTGAAGTTACAGATTAAAAAAAGTCAAAAAACAAAAGGATTTGTTTTTTTAACTGATCAGAAAACATTAATTACTTTAGTGTCTCTCTAGGATTTAGTTACTTTTTGTGTCATACTGTGTATTAAAAGACCTGTCAGTTAGTATGAGAGTGATAGCACCTGATGCAACTGCAATTAAATTTAAGGTTTCTCAACGAAGCACTGTTTCTTCGTCAGCTTATTTTTTACCTGTAATTACAATCAGAAGCCAATGCTATTTAACCTGATGTATCACACTGTAAATGTCACATCACTGAGTGGGAAACTTGAGGATAAAATACGAATGTGTGTCTGTGGGTGGGAAATCCCTCCTGATGAAGATTGCAACTAACTGCCCTGCTATTATGTCATCTGTCTGATTTTGATTACAGATATAGATGAGTGTTTTTTTGAGCGGACATGTGATCACACATGTGTGAACTCCCCTGGTGGTTTTCAGTGTCTGTGCAACAAAGGCTACACCATGTATGGACTGGCCCACTGCGGAGGTGAGTCTACGTTGGGTGGAGAGAGCTACACATAACAACTTACGACATTTTAAAGAGGTGTTAGGCCAAAAGTCATACAAAAGTCAGTACTTGCTCATTGTGTTGGAAAAATGGACCCTGTAATTATAATAATAATTTTACCTTTTCCTCCCAGATATAAATGAGTGCAGTGTGAACAATGGCGGTTGTGAGCAGGGTTGTGAGAACACCATGGGTGGATTTGAATGCTTTTGCCACCCTGGCTATAAGCTACACTGGAACAAAAAGGACTGCATTGGTAAGCCAGTGCCTCTTCCTATATGAGAAGAGCATCTGTTGAGTGTTGTTGCCCTGCCTCTGTGGAAATTGTGTGACATCCCAAATTTTGGACTGAAACTCTGGGAACAAAAACAGGAGATACTTTGAATTCTGTTCTCTTTTTTTCTCTTTAATTCTCTGTCACTTGGTTTTCTTGTGCTTGTGTAAAACATCCAAAATGCTACGATGCTGTTGGTGCTGTCAGGATGTTGGACATGTTTAATTGCTTCACCATCATGTGTCTCTTCCTGCTTGTTACAATGAAAAGTTGTTCTTTTTTACCTTGGAGTTCTGTTGTGATTTCCATCTAGAGGCTGAGGGTTTACCACCAGCAACTCCCCCCTCGAAACCTACTTTGAACTGTAGTAAGCAAGAGGGAGGGGACCGCTGCTTCCTGACATGCCAGTCCCAAGTTCATATCAGCAGTGGTGAGTTGGTTGAGCTGGATCTCTTTATACCATGATTTACCTGCCATGATGCTGTGGTGGGATTAGAATCTATTTGATGAAGTGGTTTGATTTACTATAATCTCATGTTGAGGGTTCAACGTTCAACCTTCAACAGTGCCTTGTTGTTAAATCGCTACACCTGCAGATTCATCTCCTTTTTTTAAAAAACAAAAAGCTGGACTGTTAAACTACTGTACATACACTCTTGCATAACATAGGAGTCACTGTCGGTTCTTTGATGCTTCTATATATGATCTGTTCTGCTCCCATTTGCTGCACTTTGTCAGAGCCAGGTCCAGAAAAATGTCCAAATTTAGATTTAGACTTTGACAGATCTTTGATTGAGCAAACATTTAAAAACCTAAACGATGCTTGAGCTGGACCAAAATATTTAACAATAATAGCAGACATGAAGTGAGGAGGTGGCTGCTGGGAGGATGCAGGGTGTTGACTAATGGCATGATAAGACCCAAACACTATGGTACAGTGCAGGTCAGGTATCACTTGGTGCAGCTAATGGAAACACAATTAGCCTGTAAGTCAAGCTCTTCTAGATCTAGTTGTGTGAACACTCGTCAACATCAGTCTGCAGACCCTTCGTGTTCCTACATGCTGCCTGTTTGCTCTTTCCAACTTGGCTTTTGTGGCCTTAACTTTTGTCTGCGTTGGTCTGTGTGTCACGGCCTCTTGTGTGTTTTTAGGGACGGAGGATTCCTACACGGTGACCTGTGGAATGCCTCTGCCCTGCCTGGCTGACGCACAAAAGAACAACAGCGGCTTGTATTGCTTAGGCAAGTACAGATTTTCACAGATTTACATCTATCTTTCCGCTCTGCCACACAAAACAGTAACTCAAGAACAACTCAGTCTTTACTTGTTTTCAGCTGATAAGTAGATCATAATGAGATGAGAATGAGGTTTTCTGTCCCTCTGTCCCGCAGGTCCAGAAATGGCCAGTGTTCCACGCATTAAGACCACAGCAACGTTCAGGTCTGGCACTGCAAAATGCAACTTAAAACGAAGTCAGGAGAAGCTCAAGGAGAGTTTAAACTCAGCACACTCAGGTACAGAGGTTGCCACACAACAAGCATAACAATGCCTCCAAACACAAGACTTAGATTACAGATAGACAAAGATTAAAATTACAGCTTCTTCATGTTACTGGTTAAAAAACATTTTAGGTTTACCAAGAACTGCCTTCATCTAAAGCCACAGTCTTTAGAAGATAAAGCAGACCTGAAGGCTGCTTCAAAGTAAACCATAAACCAAAGGCAAATGTGAAAGAAATTTGTGGGGAAGGTGATGTGGTTTTGAGTGTCTTGAATGTCTCAGCACTTTGTCTGGCAGTGACAGGGGAGGATGTAATTAGCCATAGCATGCCTTTCAGTTGGGTCTGACCTAGCCATCAATCAAAAGGGTTTCCGATTGTAGGATTACTTTGCTTCTCCAAAGGGTTTCGGCTTGGTCTTTACATCCCTCATAGTCACTGAAAGGACACATAATTGTTTCAAATAAAGCTAATTGTCACTGTGACATAACATCCTTTTTTCAGCCTTCCGGTCTACCTTCTCTGTAATACTGTAATAATTGTGCGATTGTGTGTGTGTGTCTGCTGGCTGTGGTGTGGTCGTCGGGGGGTGGTTGTCTCCCATGTCCACAGATAGCAGGTTCCTCTTCACTGAAAACGTCCAATTCAGCTACGTGAGCCTGCGCTGCACCACGTCCGGACAGCGAATGCGCAGCCGCCACGGCAGGAAGGCCGGCGAGGAGGACGGCTCCTCGATAACAGCTGAGTTTGAGCTGGATGTGAACCTAGAGGAGGTAACAGGTTGGTCTCTCGCGCTTCCTCTCTGCCTGCCTGCCATCTTTGCTTCTTGTTCTCCATCTTTCTTTCGCCGTTGTCTGTTCATTACTAAACAAACCAAACTGTTAAAGTATCTCCTGTTTTGACTGGGCTTTGGTGGTGGGCTCCAAGTTGGGACTCAGAATCGAGCTGTTTTCGTTTTATTACCTTGAATTTTGTATAAGTTGGTGGCTGAAATTGCTTTTCCCTGACTTGGTGCATGGATGGTGCATTTGTGTGAATGTCTAGGTAAGCATGTGAGCATCCTGGCATGAATGTACACTTCACGATAGGAGTGGGAGATGACATTTTGCCGTGGAAACAGTTGTGGTATCAAGTGCCTCTCTCAGCAGAGAGCTGTGACCTGAACTGCGTTCGCCGACGCTCAGAGAAGAGGCTCAGGAAGACTATCAGGACCCTGAGGAAGTCCATCAACCGGGAACAGTTCCACCTCCACTTTGCTGGGTCTGACTACGAGCTCGGCAAGAGTCTGGGCCAGCCAGCAGAACTGCCAGGACATTGTGTGGCGGGCCAGGTGCTGATGGGCAGGAAATGTGGTGAGTTTATGTATTGATTTCTTATTCAACACAGAGACCATGTTAAAGATCAGGTGATGCATGCATTCATCATAGCATCACTTTTACTGGAAATATCAATGCGTTTCATCTCTAAAGAACACAGATCCAAACACCAAACACAAGGTAGCAATGGCTCTGACAAGGCTCTCTACTCACAGTAGACTCATAGTAATGTCTTTAAGCAATTGAAATGGTCCATGCCAGTGAGATATATTTAGACAAGCTGGTTTAATGATTGGATTTGGAGCAGGTGTTGGCCAGATGAGTGCCATATTTGGTTTGCAGACATGCTGTAATGAGCTAGTTGGAGGGGAGAGCGAGCTCACATGGAAGAACAGAGAGACTGTTGTTGGCCCTCCGAGCTGTGAGATCTTCCAGCATCTCCCCGGGATAAGAGTGTAACATGAGGGCTGATGGCAGGTCTCCTGGTAGCTGTTGCCTCTCGGTTGGGTTTTATATACAACCTGCGATGGAGAAAATGTTCATTAAATAAGACCGCACACTGTCAGTGTTAGAGGGCTGGAGGCTGGCATGTGTTTTCTCTGGCTGTTGGGACCGTGCGCCCCTAATTTCAGGCCTCACAGTAAGTTTGCTGCCTGCTGCATCTCGTCTTAATATCAGCGCAAAGAAACTGGTGCCTTTCTTCTGTTGAGATGTCTAAATATTTATTCAAATGGTATGTGTTTTCTTCGACATATTAATGTTCTTGGGAGACGCTTCAGTAAACCTCACAGTAAACTCTTCAAGTGTGTTTAAGGTTTTTGTTTTCCCACATTTGAACTGAAGAATAGGGCTGATGGAAGTGTTGTTACTCATTTTAAGCTCTTTGCACTTTATCTGAAGACCAAAACTTGTCAGAAACTAAAGCTATCCTGTAGTTTCTTGAGACAACGTTGCATATATCTCCTTGTAACACCATATTTGTTTGGCCTCTACATGAACATCAGCGTTATTTCTGCTGCTGAGCTGACATGATAAACTGCTCCTGTTCATTATTTCTATCTTTCAGTAACACAGGTCTTAAGTGTGTTGATTCCTTAACTCCCCCGCTTCGCTTTCAGGTCAACATTAAGCAGTCTATTGGCCATGGCAGGGGTGTAGACATGTAATTTGGGAGAGGAGGGAGAGGGGGGCTGAAAGGCATTCTTCTTAACCTCCAGCTCTTTAAAGGAGCTATATTTTTCCCCTCCTCCCCCAACTCCCACTCTGGCTTAACTCGGAGTGCAGTTCAGTCCTTTTCAGTTTGCCCACTCCATTGAAAACCCCATTTGGGGCTTGTTCTCACTGAGGGATGGCAACACAGCCTCCTGCGCATTTGGAGAAAATATGCTTTCACATCTGTGCACTCTTTAAAGCATTTCTCCTCTGATTGTGTGATTTGTTCTGGTTACTGGTCGCATTGGTTTATATTCCAGGACTTTTGTGATTAAATAAATTGTATGGATGATTTAGTTTTGTGTTTATGAAAATATTTTGGTGTTCAGGTATTCATTTGTACTGTCATTTTTTTTTACTTAACATTGTCAGCATGTGATTGCACCAGAATACATATTGATATAAAAAGTAAAACAAGTGCAAACAGCTCAACGAACATGATGATCCTGAGATTCTGTGAACGCTGCATGTCCACGTCTATTTGACCGGTGTAGTCAACTTGTTTGCGTGTTTGTTTTAACATTGAAGATGTTTAGGAAGTGCTGTTGATTCAAGCTGGCAGTTTGAGTGCTGTGTCCCCCCTGCCCCCCAGCTGGGGCCACTTTGCATGACCCCCAGCCACTAAACTGCTAAAGAGAATTGACTTCAGCCACACCATGGGAATCAATTAGCATCAGTTGTTTGGGCCTCCGCTTGATGGGCGCGAGCAGCGATTGGGCCAAGCAGAATGGGGGGATTCAGAAACCTGACCCCTTTTATTGGGTTCAGCTCCTTACCACTGTGATACCGTAGTGTTTTCCTATGTCATCAAGTAGGCAAAGACTGGGGACTTGAATAGAGGTGAAAGGTCTTTTAAACCTCTTTGGGGCCATCAATTCGAGGACTCTATAGAAGCGTTCTTTGCATTTGAAAGGCTTCAAGGTTTATTCTCTCTTTCACTCTCACTCTCTCTCTTCTCTCGCTGCTTCCCTCTGTCAAATAAAAGCTGTTAGGGGACAATGCAATGATGGCTCCTCATGGTCTTTCAGAATAAACAATGGGTTTCAAAAAAATAAACTGCTCTTGAGAGAATTACATTTTCTTTCTTTAGAGGAAAATCGAACAATTTGCTGAGCCATGTATAATGGATCTACGTTAAAGCTTTTGTGTGTCGAGCTTTTAGAGATAGTGGTTTCTCTGCTTACAGAAAGCTTAAAGGCTACAACTGACTGATGCACATTTTGTGCTAAAGGCTCGGGATTTAATTGATTTATTCTTGTGTGAGATCAGCTCCAGTTTTCAAGTCGAGTTCTAAAGACCATCAGACAGATGCAGTAATTCCCAAATTAATTACAGGCGTCACTCTGAGTGGGAGGAACCAAAGCAAAACGGTGTGCTGGTCCCTTTAATCAAGCCTTTGCACTTTTGTGAGATAAGAGGGAAATAGTCTCTTTGATTTGCTTCTGTGTTTGCTTTTGAGGGTGCTTATGGTGGTATTAAAAGTTCCTCCCTGACGCACAGCCATGTTGTATCAAGTATTAGGACATGTCAGATGTAGGACACAAAGGCAGCTGTTGAGAGAGCTGGTGCTCTTTTGTCTCAGTGATGTCGGCTGAATTAGGCTGGTTTGCTAAAGCATTTACAACTTAATGCTGGATTTTTGTACACAATATATGTGTGATTGTCTTGCATTACATCTAAACTAACATAAAATTACCTTTATTTTTGTTTTTACATTTATATATATGTATTTTGGTGTGTGTGTGTATAAAGGGCTTTACAGCCTTATGGCGACAAAGAGAATATTTGACTCACAACACTTAATTTAATAGTGTCACTATAGTGATTTAACTGTGCTAGCTTGTATAAAAATGTACTTTGCCTCCTCTTGACATTCTTTGATTTGAATGTGCAAATTTACATTTAGCATTAGTAATGTGCAAAACATTTTATACACCTATACACACACTCTTCTCAGCCTGGTGTCTTTTATGACCCAGTAAAGTTAGTTTTGTATGTGATGATTTACTGTATTTTATGAAAATTGGATTATTAACATGTTTTAACTTCAATAACGACATTAGTTCATTAGTTCGTGTGCCTAGTTCATGCGATTGATATTTCTACATTTTGATATAAGCCATATTAATAAATAATTTCACAAAACACACTAAAACTTGTCCTAAACTTTCAGAACAGTTTGTGAGTGTGAGAAATGTAAAAGTTTGTGGGCACTTAATAATATATAGGTGATGAAGATATATAGATATAGACATGATGTGCTCTTGTTTAACTGTTTATGAGTTCTTATCTATCAGATGTTATCTCACGGATATGTAAAGGTGGTCTGACAGAAGACGGAAACAATTAGAAGATGCCTCAGAAAAAGCCATTGATCTTTGTTGCATGTCATACCCCTCCCTCTCCTCATTTCCTGTCTGCCTCTTCACCTGTCATTCAGGTACAAAATGCCCAAAAACAATCTTTAAAAAAAAAAGCTAAATCATAAAACAGAATTGATTTTGTATGAGGTATTGAGTGTAGTTACACTTTTGCTTTAACCAGTTGCACCATTTAAGATATTCCTTTGTTAGTCCCACAACAGGGAAATTTGAAAGGCTTCACTAAACTGCACTGTTACTCTCACAAGCACGATGTGCAACTTGCAGTGGAGCTGAACTGCATCAAGGTCAATGGTACTTGTGATGTTCATTATCATGGAAGTAAAACTCTCAAATCTGTCAACAGATTGATAAATAGTTCTGACTCTGCTAATGGCTTTGATGAGTTAAGGATGCTCTTCAGTGTGTTTATCCCTTTCAAGTATGTACATGGTTCTCTTTGATTACACTTGATAGGCAGCTGATGAAGTCTGGGTTACTTTAATTGTCTTGTCTTGCAATTGAACCGCTGTATTTATAGTGTAAATTTACAGTGTGGTTAGGACTGTCTGATTATGTGTAGCCGCAGGGCATCCTGCCCTATTTGTTGATTCATGTCTGCACATTACTTTGTCGTCTATCTTAGACCAGAATTTGTAGACGAACGCTCTCAGACTCTGATCTGTCTGCTAAATTGATGTAAATTACAACTTCAGACACATCAGTCTGTTTTGGGTGTCTTAAGTGTTTGTTTTCAGTTTGTGAGGGAAATGATTGATTTCACCGGCTTGAATAATTAAATTTGTTTCAACTTAATTGCATAACACAGCGCTCTTTTTGAGAGAATAATAGATGTGTTTAAGTATTCAAAGAACATATTTGTTTTTCAAAGTCAACACACCACAAAGACAAAACTATCAGCTCTTGGAGATGTGACAAACACCACAAACTTGGCAGCTCTTTGAAGAAACATTGTGGGCTGAAGTAAAAATTCTGCTCTTTGTATAGTAAGGGATGAACCTATGTGTGTATGACTCTTGCTACAAGTAAATCATTGAATAACAACCTCTTACTTTTGTGTCTTCCCCCCCTTTCTGTCAGTGAGCTGCAGTGTTGGGACTTACTACGACGCAGATCAGGGAAGGTGTGTGTTGTGTCCAGCTGGAACATATCAGGATGAGGAGGGACAGATGTCTTGTGAGGTCTGTCCTGGACCCGAAGGAAGAGAAGTCTCCAAGGTGGTCGGAGCTCGAAACATGTCAGAGTGTGGCGGTAAGACAAGTCCAGTGAATTTTATATATGTAACTCATAATCACCAAAGTGCCTCAAATGGTTTTACAGTCTTTACAGAAAAAAACATGAACACGGAAAAAAGGGAGACAGAGCAACTTCCAGTAGACAGAATAAAAAACAGCTTGTTAAACAAACCACAACAATTATAACGTTGTATCCAGGTACAACAAAAATCTATGATGTAAATCCAACTGAATATCCCCTTAAGCACCTAGATTTTTTTTGCCATTTTGCCTTTCAATAGTTGACATTAGAGAAACAACCTGAGAGAGAGAGAGCAAGGGGGAACACATGCAACTAAGGCCCTCTGCAAGAATCGAACTGTGGATGATTCCATTGTATGATATGTCTTTTGGTCGACTTGGCAGCGAGGACACCTCAGCATTTAGGTTTTTAAATAAACTGGTTTGCCCTTTTCCATAATCAATACACTAATGTAATTCAGGCCATAAAAGTTGTTGCTTGAAAGTTAAACTCACTTATATTTGAATGAAAACATAGCTGTAAGATAGAGCCACATTATGAAACAGTCGCCTTCTAATAACTTACATAGACACGATTTAAGGAAACTGGCACCACTGTGTGGGAACAGGCACATCTACAGTTCACCCACCTTCACTGTAAAAAGTTATGATGACTTTTTTGTAAGCCATCAAGGGCCTGCACATTTTTTCACTACCTGACTGAAAAGTTTGATCAAAAATCGTATTAAGAGTATTACAAATATGAAACCATAAAAGGACTAGTTAAGGAAATGTGTAAACGAGGGAGCTTTAGAGGTACTGGTGGGTGGATTTTGTTACCTAAGGACCTGTTTCCGTCTTTATGCTAAACTAAATAAAATCTAAAATCTTGGACAAATAAACAAAAAGCAGAAAAGGCAATGAAGGCAGAGTAGGACGCAAAATTTAGATTACTGTTTGTGAATATGAGCCACACAGGAAGCGATGGTGCCTTGATAAAGATCTTTCCCCGGCAGATGTTCTTCTTTGTGTAAAGCCAAAGACGCTTGAGCTCAGATGTTGAAGATGTAATTGAAAAAGTGAACTCTGAAAAACTGAAGGAGCCACCATGTTTTGGTCTCCTCCTGTGCTGTTATCGGAGTCACTTTGTGGCTGAATCCCAGATCCCATCTCCTCTGTCAGACTAAACAACAGGAGTTATCAGCTAAACGCCCACTGGCATCCAGTTTGTATTAGTCACCCAGGAGTTACTATGTGAGAGGTGGCACACTTGGAGATAAAACATGTCCTCATTCCATTAACATTTGCTAAAGATTTGCAACAGGCTCTTATCATACAGAAAGGCAGCGAGTACTTTCTCTTCTATTTCACATGAAACATACCAAAAAAACCCTTGAAATTAAACTAATCCAAGCAGTGTAGCTCTAAAAGTTTTGTAAGAGACACTCTGTTTTGACCAAATGCTTGTGTGTATCTTCAGGTCAGTGTTCTCCAGGTCAGTACTCTCATGATGGCTTCATCCCCTGCCTGCCCTGTCCACTGGGAACGTACCAGTCAGAAGTGGGACGCACCTCCTGCTTCCCTTGTGGAGGGAACCTGGTCACCAAGCGCAGTGGTGCTGTTACCTTTCAGGAGTGTGAGACCAAAGGTGGGAAAGTGAAAAACCTCATAATCATCATCTCAGTTTAGTTTTATTTTGTTTTAACACAAATGGAGGGACTAGATTATACTTTTGGAGCTCAGAATATATGAAGACCTCTCAAGTTTATGAGATGAAATGACACATTTGTGGTTGACATCACAACAGTATCACGTAGTTGCTGACTCTGTGGAGCTCTTTTAGGGGTTGAGAGGAACTTTGCCGCCCTCTGCAGCTGTTGTATTGTCTGTACATTTGGGCAACTAAATCAGATTAAAACTATGTACTAACTATGTGTCTACTAAGGGAAGAGTTTTGGTTTTAGCATGATGACAGTGTTTTTCTAAACCCATTGATTAACTGATCCTTAAAAATGCCCATATTAGAGATGCAAACATTTAACACAACAGTGAATATCGGGAACATCAGCTAACAGCCCTTTATCACTGTGCTTGGCTCCTGCAGTCCAGTGTTCTCCAGGACATTACTACAACACCAGCACACATCGCTGCATCCGCTGTCCAACGGGCACATACCAAGGAGAGTTTGGGCAGAACTACTGTGTCTCCTGCCCTGGAAACACAACCACCGATTTTGATGGCTCCACTAACATCATGCAATGCAAAAGTATGTACTGTATAACTGCCTCTGTGTACATATAGAAAATGAAATACAGCAGCGATTTGGGATTCAGTTCCAGATAATTCACATTGCTGCACCAAGAACCAAACTATGTACACATCTGGGTCACTTCACAGACCGTCAGTGTGGAGGAGAGCTGGGAGATTTTACTGGTTACATCGAGTCCCCCAACTACCCTGGGAACTACCCAGCCAACGTTGAGTGTACCTGGACCATCAACCCACCGCCCAAACGCAGGATCCTTATTGTCGTCCCAGAAATCTACCTGCCTATTGAGGACGAGTGCGGAGACTACTTAGTGATGAGAAAAAGCTGTAAGTTTTAACTGCCAGTGTGTTTGTGTGAGTGTATTCATTTGCAAGGTTAACCATTATTTTAGAGATAGGATTTGTTTTGGTTGATTACGCTTAGGTTGGATTATGGTTTGGCGTAGGCTTTATATGGTTAAGGCTTCAAAGCTTCATCCTTTTTTTAAGTCAGCATGATGTGTCATTATCTTATTTGTCTTACTGGGATTACAGCAGATGACTAGCACTTATGCCGTAAGATAATTATAGACACCATCCTGTGTACTCACATCCTGATTTCACAGCTCTCTCCAACTCCGTGACAACCTACGAGACTTGTCAGACGTACGAGCGCCCCATCGCTTTCACCTCCCGCTCCAAGAGGCTTTGGATACAGTTCAGGTCCAACGAGGGAAACAGTGGGAAGGGCTTCCAGGTGCCATATGTTACATATGATGGTAAGAAGGAACAGGATGTTTTGTGCTATAACTATGATGCTGCTACCTCAGTGTGTTTGACTTAATTGGTTGTATTAATGAGCTGTTGATGGACTTCATTTGTTTCAGAGGACTATCAAGAACTGATAGAAGACATAGTCAGAGACGGAAGATTATACGCTTCAGAGAATCACCAGGAAATTCTTAAGGTATGTACAATAGGTACAAAAAAGTGTCCTTGTGTTTTTTTTCTCATAATGTTTTGTAACTTTGCACCAGAGTGAGAAAGAAATTTAGCAACAGTGACACTAAGAGAAATGTGAAGAAGCACTTACCAGATATGTTGTTGTTTATTACAAAGTTTTACATAGCATGTGGCACTTTATTTAATATGGATTGAAAATAACAGCTACAATACAGGTAAGGCATAATAACGGAAATTGAAAAGTTTTAATTACTTCATGCCTTTAGAAGCACGAATCAATATATGTGTCAAACTATTTTATTTATAGCTTTGCAGTCACATCATAGATGCTCATGAAAGTATCTTTTCGGTGCCCCAACATTGACTATCCAGATCAGTACTATATCCTCCACTTGTTGATTTGTGTGTCTGTTTTTTCTGTACTTGGTCCAGTTAACATGTAGCGCCCTCTTTTGGAGACTTGTGGAAATACAGGATGCTGCTCACATTGACTTGATCATATGCTTTTACTTGACATTAATGCAATCCATTTTCTCATCAGGACAAGAAACTCATGAAGGCCTTGTTTGATGTGCTGGCTCACCCACAGAACTTCTTCAACTACACAGCGCAAGAATCAAGAGAAATGTTCCCCAAATCCTTCATCCGCTTTCTGCGTTCCAAAGTCCTCAGATTCCTTCGCCCTTAGGATGGTCCAGTTGCTGCACAAGATATTTCATGAAAAACCTAGATTAGATACTGGCCACAGTATCTGTTTTATCCACTGACCCCTTTAAAAACTTTCTGTAGTTATCTTTTTCACAGTGAGCGATACTAGAGTGGACTACACACTTGACAAAACTGATCCTGGAGAGAAAGTGGACAAGTCAAGCAAGTGCACTTTTAACTGGAGCTTTAAGAGGGAGAAATGATGGGTGATAAAGTGGCACAGAGTGTAGACCCACACGGGTGTCCTCAGACAGGAATCTGGACTTCTTCACATTACTTGGAAATTTGGAAACATGTTTAAATTAGCAACAGAATAATTACAATGACTTTATACCCTCTATTATACCCTATATTTTAAAGTCACCATCTCAGGATTCAAATTTAAAGTGCAAGCCTGCTTGTTTGAATATTGCTAAACACCACACATGCCAGCATTATGAGACATTTGCTAATAGCATCATGATGAAAAACAAATTTGGTAAACAGATATATACTGAATGTCAGTGATACTGTATATAGAGTGTGTATCTAGTTTTAACATAGGCTACTTTCACAGGTAGAGGATAATTGACAGAATTACTGCTAAATGTCAGAAACAAATATAGCACAAATGTTTTCTCGGGAACATTAACACTACTCAAGAAGTAGTGACACCACAAAAGCAATTATTCTGATGAATGTTTTGTATATGATGTAAAAAGTTTTAGGTAAAACGCTAATGTATTGTAGCTACTACGTACATTTTTGACATTTTGCTGCAATTGCTGGCCCATGTATTTGATGTTCCACGGTGTGTGAATGAAAAAAGCCTTTTCATTTTCCAAAAACGTTACAGTGGCTTTAATGCATTCATGAGACATCAAACTGCTTCAGCAAAATAACACCAGTATGTATCAATACATCGAGTATTGTGAACTAGCAACCAAAGACAACAGTTCACTCTGCAGACACTCAGAGAGACTGAACGATATGAGGTCAGAGAATAAATGAAATGTCCTGTAAAATAGAATTGAGCTATTCACCTGTCTTAGATGATACAAGTATGTATATTTTTATGGTTTTGTACATCTAATATGCTGTAAATAAAGATAGGAAACTTAGCCTGTGTTTTTATTCCCACGCTATTATTTTTCTATTTTTGTGGCAGGAAGCAAAACATCTGAATTGTTTGAGCTGCATTTCATTCACACACACACATACACACAGCAATGCTGCTCTATTAGACCAGTTAAGTTTAGATATACTCATCAGCAAGACTGTATTTAGACAAAAATGCATAACACTCAACTCTTATATAGGTATGAAAAGAATAACGACATTAATTTCCTATAACTAAATATGTACATTTTAGTCTTTTTGTATCATGTTAAGACTAAACTTTATAAGATCTATGTTATGAATAGACCTGATCTATTCATAAAATAGATCAACCATCAATCCATAAATGCAGACAAAAAATTATTATAAAGTTTATGTATATTAACACGACTATAAATATTAAATATCTATCACTGCATTAAATTAAATTATAAATTATATCATCAAACTCTTTAACTCGGACCACAGTTTGATAATCCGACTGTTTTCAACAATGTCGAACCAAGTTGTGTTCGTTTAATCTCCATTCACTCACCCGAACAACAGCAAGGGCGGGATGTATAATATACCCATATACCGCCCACCCGGATGTCATCATATTAATAATTGAGCGCTCCTGGTTGTCCTGCGTGTGGAAACCAGTTCGGGAAACTACAAGTCAGCTGCCCGGAAGCTGGAGGTGTTTTTATCCCTGAATTAGCTTGATAGCGAACGTCGTCTGTTATTAGAGTGTTTTTTAAGAGTTAACAGTTGAGCGACTGTTCAACGGTTGGAAAATCCGTGACAGGCTGTAAAGATGAAGTCTGTGTTTGTCATCGAGGTTTTCTCTTTGGCTTGTTTTGTGCTGTTGAGCCAAGTGACAGCGAAGGTACGCGAATGTTAGCTAGGCTAGCTAGCGTTCGACAGAAAATGATGATGATGGATTAGCTTCTTCTCTCTAAATCCAACTAAAGATTAATTGTCTTTCGGGTCTTGGCAGTTCCACATTATTACCTAAAGGTTGGATTGTTTGCATGACTGTGGTATAAGACCTGGTTAGCTTTAGCTAGCTCGGTCCACTGACTGTATATATGCAGGGTAGCTAACACATAGATGCTTATCAATCACCAACCAATGTTAAGATCAATATTTTGTATCAGTGCATTGTGACAGTACACAAAAAGAGGTTTTAGATATGGACATAACGTTTCTGTATCAGCAACACAATGCACAGGGAACAACAACAAAACTAAACAAATGCTGTGGTACAATATAAAACCAAAACTTATGAGATGATTTGTATATAATACTACTGATAACAATAATTTTATTTGTATAGCAGATTTTATAACACAAAGTCAACAAAGTGCTTTGTGTGATTTAAAATAAGAGAAGAGTCAGATTAAATCAGTAAGAACATTGCAATATATAATGTTAATTAATAGATAGAAGATAATACAGAAAAAAAATTTAAAATAGAAAGAGGAAAGGGATGAAAATAAATTACAAATATATCACAACATAAACTTAACCTTGGAAGCCAGATTGTGTGCATTTAGCAGGGAAATGTGATGGTATGTGTGAAGAAGGAGAATATGAAGATTAATAAACAGCCAACAAAAATATGATGCCTGTGATCTGTCTGTTACAGAATTCTGAAGACATCCGTTGTAAATGCATCTGTCCGCCATACAGAGAAATCGAAGGACAGATCTACAAGCAAAATGTTTCTCTCAAAGACTGGTATGTTAACTGATATGTCATTACACTCTACTGAATGATATGAGCTGCTCTCTACTTGTCTGGTAATCTTATTTTCTTTTTCTTTTTCCAGTAACTGTCTCCATGTAGTTGAACCCATGCCAGTTGATGGAAAAGATGTGGAGGCTTACTGTTTACGTTGTGAGTGCAAATATGAAGAGAGAAGTTCAGGAACCATTAAGGTAATATGACAGTGAAGTTTGTGTGTATTCATTATTAATTAATTAATTAATTTCTAAAGAATTGTTTGGTCTGTAAGATGCCAAAAAAATGTGAAAATACTTCCCTTTAATTTCAATAATCAAACTGCTTGTTTTGGCTAAATACCAGTTCAAAACCTAAAGATAGTCATACATTACAGGCTGATATATGCCTTAAATGAGTAATAGATTGTCAAATCTGTTGTTGATAAATTGTCTGCCAATCGACTTATTGATTAGTTGACTAATCGTTTCAGCACTACTTGTCACTTAATTTGCTGTGTTTGCTACATTTGGATTGTACACATGTTGAAGGAAAACCAATCAGTAATCATTTTATACATTTAGGTCACCATCATAATGTACCTCTCCATTTTGGGCCTGCTGCTTCTCTACATGGTCTACCTGACTCTTCTGGAGCCCATGTTGAAGAGGCGTCTGTTTGGACACTCGCAGCTCATCCAAAGTGACGATGACGTTGGGGTATGTGTTCCTCTTAATACTACAGCAGTGCAGCTCACAGTAAGAAAGTACAATAATGTTTCATATAATGGTTATTATGGACAGCAGTTTATTTGGGTGTGTGGTACTGCAGCTGGTTCATCTGAACAGATCCTGCAAGCAATATTGTTGCAAAAGCCTACTTCAAAAACAAGAAGTGATGTATAATTTTAAAAGTGCTCTCTGACTCTGTATGAGATCCATTAGTAACCACAATCACAAGCTAAGAGCTGCAGCAGTGCATGATGCAAGCAGCTTTAATCATTTCATGTTCACACCACTCTCATCTCTGCATGCTTATGGCACTAACCTGATTCTTATACATCATTAAAACGAGAGATCAGACTTTTTTATAAGGTCTTGTGATTAAAAGAAGTCGAGTTAATGTAGCTGGATTTCTGCTGGTTAAAACCTGTTTATGTATGGAAACATGGGCATGACAAAGACCAAGGACAGGGAACATTTGTTCGAGCAGTAAAGATAACTCACTCAATTTTCCTGCAGTGGCAGCGTAAAATCACTAAACCGGTTAAGCCAGTTCCAACTAATGTATGGAAGCGAGTAGAACAGAACCAGCTTGAAGTAAACAAGGGTTTTAGAGTAATCTGCAGTGCAAACAAAACCAGATTCAAATTTCTTGCTTTAACAGTAATCTAGTTACCGATATAGTCATTTCCATTCCTGTCTATTTCAGGAAACGAGTGAAAATGCTCAAAGTGCATACAGAAAGCAGTAAATTGGTTTGGTATGACACAGTGTTTAGATATTAACAAAGTCAACCAGTGACTGCCTTTGCCTGAGGGGAGAGGGGGAACTGCTGCTGCCTTGCTGAGCACTCTTGTGTTTTCACTGGCAGAGCTCAGAAAGAGGAAGTGTTACATGAGAGGTTTCTCTCAAGAGGCTTTCTCTTTAAAAATGTGACTAAGCAGTATTAATCGCTAAAATGTTTCACATGGTTAGTGTGGTACTGTTTAACTGAAGGATAATGACGAGTCAGCCACCAGATTACCGTCAGAAATTAGGTTAATGCAAGGGATGCTAATATTCTGCTAAATGTGCTGTTACTGTAAACTTAAAGAGGATAGTGGTTTTCTGTTTGGAAATAATGGAGGACATGTAAAGAACTTGAGCAGCAGAACAGGAAAATTACCACTGCTTGAGAAAGCTTATGACAGTAACACTACAATTATCTAATAGAGCCAAAGTTTAGACTCTTTGTGGCACAGCGGCTTGTAAACTGTCACTGTTACCAAAACAAAGGGAGAGAGACTTGTAAGCAAAACCATTATAACCGGAACTACTGCTGCGACATTAATTATAGAGGAAATGGTGGGCTTGTAATGTTTATTCAGTCTTTGATACAAACAGGCTGCCCGACTGATAATGTTGGTCACAGACAGCAGCTGTGACTGTGATCCTCCCCATGTTGTTCCTGCATTTACTTTATTCTGTGCTTTGTTCCGACAATAACAAAAGCAGCTTCATTTTTATAGCACTGTTCAAAAACAAGTTACAAAATACAAAAAGACATGAAATCATGAAAACAAACACGCTAAAACGAAACTTTAACAAATGAAGCTAAAAGTAAAGAGACACAGAATAAAGAACACATTAAAAAATGTAAGTCTAATTAGTTTTTTTTCTTTCTATGGGATTTATTGGGGTAGAAGGTCAGAAATACTATATGCTATGGCAATACGACAAGATTTCCCCCAGTATATTGTTGCTTTTAAATAAGGTCTAAAGGAGTCCTTTACATAAGAATCAGTCCACAGGCTGTCATAGGCAACCAAGAAAGTCAGGAAAAGTCTCATTTGTTAAGTTATGTTACAATCTGTTGACGCATTGGCAATACTAAGCAATTAATACATATAAATTACTTCACATTCTATCTTCAATGTTAGTGAATGTGGTTTAAGGCAAGATGGCTCACCTCCACATTATGTGCTTCCACTGTTAAACGTACAGGTAAACGTGGCAGGAATGCTAACATTGGGGTTTATTTATTTTCCTATTAGATCTTAAAAGGAGTCTTACAAGAAAGACCTATGATTCACCTACTGTATGTCATATCTCTGAGGCTAATCTTGTTTTCTTTTTCGTTCTGTGTTTTCAGGACCAGCAGCCTTTCGCCAATGCTCACAATGTTCTGTCCCGCTCGCACTCTCGACCCAACATGCTGAACAAAGTGGAGCATGCCCAACAGCGCTGGAGGAGGCAGGTCCAGGAACAGAGGAAGTCTGTGTTCGACCGCCATGTTGTTCTCAGTTAAACTGCCCTGCGAACAAGAGTTACTGGTGGAGCAAAAGAAAAAGATATATAAAACCACTGTGACGGAGCCCTCAGTTTATATCACTTCCTATCTCTCATTTGTGGTTTGTATCTCATCAAATGTGACACTTTCGAGGTGAACATGGTGAACAAATTTGGATCTGTAGAGCAGGAGTCCCTGACAGATGTATAATCAAAGCTGGGAGCTCTTATTTAGTCTGCAGGCAGCACAAGAGATTACAGTGAATTCATTTTTTGCACAATCTTGAATGAACAGTCTTAATTAGCATTTTCAAAAGCAGAATTTCCTCTCCGCCTGCTGTCTGGTTTGCAGAAGTGCCAAGTCACCAGAGAATTTGCAAGGAAAATTTTGATGGTAGAGACTAATAAATGTGAGATAAAAACTCGGTCAAGTGAATAATTTATAACATCATCTAACTCTTTCTGGCAACAGTGTCAGGTGGTGTCCCATCAGTCCAAAGCCGACCAGCCAAACTGACAGAGTAAATCATCCAGATGTTGATGGCTGGATAACCGGACCTCTAATGACCTGTTAACATGTAGCCGGTGGGTGTTTTCCACCCAAAAACTAACTGGAACTACTGCTCTCACCACAGGAGAAAGGCACTAGTGTAAAATATGAATCTTTCAGCCTTCTTTGAAAATGCATGTTTTATAATAAATCTTTTATAAATGTGTTTTCAATCCTTCATTCCTACCATAACGTTTAATGTCTGCTAACTGGTGTGAAATCCATTATTTAACGCATTGCATTAAATTTGATATTTCAAAGTAGTTTCACTGAACCTCGTTGCTGAAATCGATGCAATATCTTGGTGATTTCATAGTAAATGTAGTTGTGCTATTGATCCTCATCTGTTGAAGACCCTATTGAAATCAGTGCCCTCTTCAACTGCCTAAATAAATCTCTTGTCATTTATTTTGACATTTGTGTGTGCTTAGTCTAACATCGGTTCTGTTATGAAGGTCCTTGCTGTCTCACAGGCAGTTTGACAGAGTGGTGTTATTCTGAGTTCAAAGAAGTTTATTTTGTGTATATTAGGGCTGTGTACATGGGCTGAGTGGATGAAGAACCACTGTTGGGAGACCTATGAAAGTGTTCTTAACTGTTGTATATGTGATACCTTTAACTTTGAAATAAAATGATGTAATATTTGTGATTCTTGCTTTTGTAATTTGTTGAAATTTGTAACCAGCAGTTGTACATTTGACATGAGGAGATGATACCTATGGATAGTTTGATTAGTTTATCAGAGATGATATGCAGATACACAATTGTTTTTACCCAAATTAATCCCCACACACATATTCTCTTAACTCATTTTGTCATTGAAATCAACCAGTATTTCTACACTGGAATACTACTGCGCTGTCTTAGATTTGCTTCATATTTGTGATCATTTAAACGCAGCTGTACACCAACTTCAATATTTAAGGTATAAAAGCTGGATTTAGTATAAAGTATAAAAAAGAGCCTCATGATTTGGTAAAGATGCAGAAGCCAACTTAAGGCCCTGTCTCTGATCCCTTTTGGTGATTTCACTATGTTGTGAATTTGACACTACCAATGAAAGAAAAATACTCTAGGAATTCAGCTTTGGATTTGCTTGGTCAATTCAATTTCCTTAAAAGAACATTACAGCAAAAAATGTAAAAGTTATCTTAAATAAACCCATCTAGTCATGACATGGTATTATTTGTGGAACATTCAGACTTCAATTCATTTACTTTAATTAACTGAAAAACATCTGGAAACACCTGGAAAATGACCAGTTAAGCTCTTCATTAAAATCTGTTGAACTGTGACCACATTCATTTTTTTGCAGATGTTCGATCACTAGTATCTTCTTTTGTTATTAAATAAAGTGATTTCCATCCAGCTGCGTCATCATTTCCTGTCAGTCTGCTTTTCCTTTTTTTCCCCTCTCTTTGCATGAAGTTAGGAAGGAAAAACACATCAGTTTTCAGGCTGCACACAGAAACGACACAGACTCTTTTCAACAATGGATCTTTGAACAAACACTGCGGCAACACACAGACACAGGTAGGCTTCATGTTTCAGCTCATTGCATGTTGTTTACACAGGAATCTGACGAGATTTGGGCTTTTTCAGTAACTTGCACTATTTCCAGCATCTTCAGATAGTTCAGTAGCAGAAAAGAAGAGATTGTTTTTGTGTTTTATAGTCCGTTGTGTTGCTGATATGATTAACATGGAGTTTAAAGCTATTCATAGATGCTGACTTTGATCGATGTTGCTAAACTTTCTAATCCTCTGTTTGATGTTTCTGAGGGAAAAGTAGTTCTTCTGCGCTTTAGTGCTGCATTTACATCGGTGGGCCTACAGGGGGCGCCTCAGCCTTTGAATTTGATCCATGTAAATAGTGAAAGGCTTATACTCTCCTCAGACACTCACCTGTGCTTACTTTTTCCTTCATGTCCCTGCAAGTTTCAGGTCAATTATTTTTTATGTTTCTTCATGACACACACACACACACACACACACACACACTCATGAAACATAAAACTGCATTTGCCTTCAAGGTGTCTGAGTCAGTAGACAGACTGATGTTGTAGTTCCTGTGTGGTGAAAAGCTAAAAATGCCATAAAGATAATGTCCCTGTGCTCAACGTTTGCTCGTCGATATGTTGCAGCTTCAGTTATTCAAAACATTTTTAGAAACAGTAACATGGTATTAACTTGTTACTGAGTTTACAGACAAAAACACTTCAGTTCAAATGTCAGTAGTCAAAGACTGGTTACAGATTATTGTTGATTTAAACTAATCAATTCATTATTCTATTATTTTATTTACTTGATTACTTAATGTTTCCAGTGAACTGACAATTGTTAATGCTGCAAACTGTGACAACAAAGATGGAGAGTGTATAAATAAGAAAAATCCATCTTCCATCCATCCATCCATCACATACATATAGGTAGTCAGTTATTTCAGTGTTATTTTCTGTCTTAAGCGAAAAATGAAGGATGCATTTGATAGCAGTTTTCTCCATGCAAAACAAAATGATCAAAACAGGTTTCAAATGTACCTGAGGCTGTAAACTCTTACATGAATAAATGATAAGTATGAATAATCAAACAACATGATGACATTCCTGCTTATATAACAACAGTAACATATTGCAAAGCCTGAATGTTTTGCATTCAAATATTACAAAAGATGAAGTTGTAGTTACATTAATTCATCTTAAGATACTCTCCAGAAGACGTTTTCTTCAGTTTTAAAGTGGATAAAATGTCTTTACAGCACAAGTTGGCTCTTCTCTGTCAGTGCTGTCAGGAGTGTTGACTTGACACGTCAGCCTGACTCAACATAATCCTGGAGTTTAAGAGCTGCCTCAGGTCCATTTGTGAAACCCGATATGATTTTTACTGCACCAAATATATTCTTATTAAAAAAGAAGCAGATAAATGCGCGGTTTTGCTGTTCTCATCTCAAATGGGTTCAACATTTCCAAAGTTCCTTAGAAAGTCCAGATGCTGAAAGATCTGAGGTGGATTTTTGGAGTGTAGGTGGAAAAATCCCCATAGAGCTGTGGAATAATCCCCTTGAGTGTTTTCGGATTTGGGATTCATGGTGGATCCTTAACAAACACACATAAGATTTAGGGCTTTTATTTGAGAAAACAAACTCCCTGGTGACTGTGGATTTAGCAGGTGTGTTATCATGACAATGGGAGAAAAGACCTGAGATTTATGGCATCAGAGCTCTGCGGTCAACCTGAAAATATAGTGCAGCTCTGAGATAATGCATATGAAGGTTGCGCAGCCTGTCCTGGATTTCATGATATATGCTATGCTTTGTTTTGAACTTTGTTTGATGCTCCCATGTCATGCAAGAAGAGGATGTGGCTTTTAATGAGAAATACAGATGTCACTGCGATCAATGGAAACAATGGAGTCCATGAGTGTGAGCTTAGGTTACATTCTGGTAAAACATCCCACAAAAAGCAGCCTCTGTCTTTTGTGCTCACACTGTGTTTTCAGGAAGGACCATCTTTTTTACGAGGCCTTGAAAGGTTTGGTGTTGGTCTCTGAGAGAAGCTGCACGGTGGCGGAGCTCTATAGGCTTCCTGCTGACTTGATGTTACGAACTGTGATGACGGATGTCTGGGTTTTTGTGACTTCCTCTGTTCCCAAGTCTGTGGGATGATAAGACACCCCGAGAGACTGAAAGGAGCAGGTTTTATGGATGGGTAGAGCTTCGACATTTGGTGTAAAGATGTTAGCAGCACAGAGAGATAAAAGGATTTCATAGCTGATATCATGAGGTTTGGGATTAGTTTGCCCGATATGTTGTGAGTAGGAGCTCTTTGGTCCTCAGCTTCACAGTTTTGATATTGGAAGCTGTTGACAAAACAATCTCCAATCAAGGGTTACTTGTTCTGGAGGTTTTAGCTGTATCACACAGTCTTCATCAGCAGCGGATGTTTGCTCAGTTTGATGTTCAAACTTTCTATTATGTGGTGTTGTTTTTGGTTACTGACAACAAAAACACAACTCTAAGCTTTGGTTTGAAAAGAGTGAAATTTAATGGTAAATCAGATTCAACCCAGTATTTTCAAAAGCAGAATTTTTCAGTAATTAATGTTTCTGAACAGTAAATCCCTTTATTTAAGATGATCCACTTAATGAAAATAATCCCTGTCATGTAATTCCTAAAGTGCAGATAAATTTTGTTTGGTTTGATCTGTGGTGTTTATGAAGGATTAGCTAGAAAACAAATTGTTTCTATTTAGAAATGTATTTTGTTTATGTCTTATGTTTGTCTTTTGTTGTGAAGCTCTGCGTATGTAAACAAGCTTGACTCAGTCCCACATGTTTTACAGGACCAGTGAACAGATGCATACCTTTTAATGGGCACTGACCACTTGGCCACTGAAGAACATACTATACAAGTCTGGAATTCATGTGGTTTTCTCATGGTGTTGTTGTCTGGTGGATGAACATTCACAGTCTGAAAGGGTTTACATGAGCCGACATTTCAAAGATGCTCTTTATTTTTCACTGAATGATGTAGAACTGCAGCTCAGACAGAGTTAAGTGGTTTAATTTGGTTGGAGTGAACTCAGACACAGTGGTTGATTTACACTTTGAGTGAATACTTTTAATTTTTGTGGTCACTTCGAGTTTGGACCTGTGCTTCAGCTCCAGCTGTACAATATGCTGAGAGAGATGCAATAGTGGAATGTAACAACGCACATTTACTAAATTACTGTACTTAAATGTGCAATATGAAGCAATGTGTGAACAGATTGTAACATAACTTTAAAGATGAGTCCTCCCCCGACTTTCTTGGTTGGTTATAAAAGCCTTTAGACTTATTTCTATGTGAAGGACTCTGCATGGTTTTTGTGGGAGAATCAAAGGATGTGACATTGCCTCACTCCCCTACAGTGCTAACAGTCTGCAAAATTACTAATGTTAGTTTAAAAATGGAGTCCACTATCCTCATCAAATGACTGGCTCCCACCACAACAGAGTCCAACACATAGTCCAAAGTCAAAGCTAACATGACTGAAAAGCATGTGAAATATATTGTGATATCATGGTTTTGGCTTGCTAATGTTAGCTAAAGTTAGCTGGCTTCCTAATGCAGACAAATTGCTGCTCCTTTATTAGCTAAGGTAACGAAGCAAACAAGACCAGATCCATGCAGCATAGCTAAGTTACAGCTAGCCTTAGCTAATGTTATTGCTACCAAAATACCATCAGAGTGGATATGTTAGTTTGGTATCTATCCAAATTACTTCACATGCTAACTTATGTATATGACAAACAGTGCTAGCCAATAATAAACAATGTAATGACACAAACCAATGGTGGATAACTAATGATTGCTTTCTATTTGCCAAGAGTGATGCAAGGCAGAGGCAACTAGCCAGCACTAACCTAAGCTAAGCTAAGGTTAGCCAGTTAGCTGTGACTTACCTACACTGCATGGATCTGGTGTTGGTGGAAAAACTTGAGCTGATACAGTACTTTGCAGGATGGTGACTGCAGTTCACTTAATAACCACTAGTGTCATTAATAACAATGATTTTCTTGTTCCACATAGACCTTTAAGGAGTAACTTAATACCTGGATTTAAAGCTGTATTTGTCTCTGGTTAAAAGTTTCAAGCCTGTTTCACTTCTAACCCAACATCACTTTTGGCTGTTGTTGGTTGTCTCCTATCAGATTTGTGCTTTGTTGCACCTGTGACCAAACCCACAGGTAATATCAGGAAGTACACCTGCAGCAAGGTGAAACCACTGGATGTCAGTGTTAACTTACTCTTTGTGTTATGTTTTGACACATTTGTGCTTTACTTTTATTTGACATTTTTATTCTATACTTCTGCTGAACTACATATCTACTACTTCATGCCCAAATACTTTGCAGTAAAGACATTACAGTCCAAAACATCTGATCAACATACTGTATTACAAACAAAAATGTTAAAGATTCAACATCTAAAATTTATACTTTATTATTTGTACTCCACTACATTTCCCAGGGAAATGTGTACTTTCATAAGACAAGTATAGTTACTATAACTTCTTTTTTAAGATAAAGATTTTACATTCAAAATTGTAAAGAAGTTGAAATCCATCTGCAAAACTATAATGCTGCTTAGATATCATAATAAACAACAACATAAATGTGAGAGGGGCAGCATAATGATTACCTTTCAAGATTTTGCTGATAATAATATTGATATTTTGGTACTTAATTAAGATTTTAAGAGCATGGCCAATGGTGGAACGTGAATAAGTACATGTATTCAAGTATAATTTTAGAGGCAAATGTGTACTTTTATATCACAACTATAGATACTATAACTTCTTTTTTAAGATTAAGATTTTACATTCAAACCCTGTCATCATCTTACAGCCTGCCCAACAGTATGTAAAGAAGTTTTAATCAACTTCAATTCTGCCTAGATATTGTGATAAACAACAATTTAAGTGTGAGAGGGGCAGCATAATGATCACTTACTGACATTTTGCTGATAATAATATTGATGTTCTGTTACTTTAATAAGGTTTTAAATGCATCACCATGATACTATACTAGTATTTGTATTCTACTTACATACTTTTATATTGCTTTATACTTGCACCAATAATATCCATGTTTTGGTACTTTGGTACAAGATTTTAAATTACTTTTGGTATACTTAAATTAAGGGTCTGAATACTTGATATGCTTTAAAATCTAATGTCACTAAAATGCATTGGTAGGTTACTTGATTTTAATCTACATGCACTTCTCTCTCTCTCTGGGCTTCTTGCTTTGCACAAATGAAAGACGTCATTGTGTGAAATACATGGAGGCCAGACAATGTGCTTCAACATGGTTTCATCCCTCCAGCTCTTGAATATTCATCCACACTCCTCAGTGACAATAAACAAGGGGGGGACAGAGGCTGAATGCTTGGCCGAGGAGGAGGAGGGCAACCGGGGGGGCAACTCCGGAGGAGAGCGGGGGGCAAAGAGCCCGGTGCTGCCTTCAGCCCTGCAGCAGACAGGAGGCAGGAGGGCTTTTATTTCCCCCTGTTTGTCGGGTTTGGGCTGGAAACACATGAATCGGAGTTTACTGAGAAGTTTTTCAACGCAGGACGAAGCGGATTATAATCTGAAAATGAGTCCAGCAGACATGGATGAGAGCAGAAAGTCGGAGGTAAACTCATTTCTAACAAGCTAACAGCAGCAACTTTAAGCTAACGGCTCCGAAAAAAAAAAAAAACAGGAGATCAGGAAGAAAAGAGGCTTTAAAGTCGCGTTGAAATGTTGTGAATAAAAGCTGCAAGGTGCTTTTTTCTAAAAGTGGTCCAAATGTCCATGTGACCGTATTTGGTCATCGACATGTTAGCTTAAAACAAGCAGGCTGCTAGTTTGTCTCATCTGGACTCTTTGAATGGAGAAAAATGTCCCAGAGGAAACAGACAGTAAATCTGAAGACTGTAATTAGAGCAAGTTATCGGTTCAACATCCACAAAGTCCAACGGAGAAACAGAAACAGGACTCATGTGGACTTTTCCTCCTGTAGTCTGGACTTTTGTTTAATCTTAGATATAAAACACGTGAAATTAAGTGTATGAATTTTACATGTGTGTTTTGTCTTACATGCATGTTGTCATAGTTTATATATGAAATTGCACAGTTTTCTTTGTTAACATGACAGGATAATGTATATAACATACTGTACATGTCATGTTCAAAACAGTAAAGGTTTATTGTAGTAATCTTAAGTGGTATTAATTATGCAAGACAAAATACACATACATTATGTTCATATCAGTATTGTACTTTTTACCACAACATAATTATTTCTTTATCTCTGCTTCTTGATTACTCATTTGTATCTTCTCTTATCTTTATCTTGAACTTATTTTTTATCTTAATTTTAAACTTCGTTGCTGATGTGAATGAAATTTGGTGCTGTAGGCAACAAGTGTTTTTTTTTTTTTTTGCAGACAGATCCAGGAGTTTTTAAAATGATTTTCCAACCTTGAAGCATTTTCTCTATTGTCTCATGATCTCCTTCATTCATTTACTTGAATGAAGAAATCAGGTTCATGTAACACGTGATTGTCTGTGTGAGATTGGTGCAAATCTTGATCCATAGATTTAAAAATGGTAAAGAAATTAACACCTTTAGAACAAGAGCTGCTCTCACTGAATGCTTTCTGTTTTACATGTGGGAAGCTTTGGGATCATGGATGTTTATATAAGTTTTCTTAACAGATTACAACCTTATGATCTTATCTTAGACACTATAATACAAACTCTAGAGAGACGTGACTGGTTTTCTTTAGCTCTCTTTTTTTCTTAAACCCTTTCTATTGTGCAGATCAAACAATGACCTTCCCCTCTCACTGGACAGGACTGTCAACACAAAGCTATTGAGGAAATTCTTCTCTGTTCTCCATTCAGTTGAACAGGAGTGAGCCTGGCTTGTCACCAGACACTTTTAAAGGCACCGTTGTTCGCTTGCCATCACAATGAAAGCAACTTTGAAACAGCAACTCTTTGCTGGTCTCTATCTAACCATCCAGATAGGCTTGGTATAGTTGGTTGAGGATCATCAAAACTTAGCATCATTGGATATTTACACAAAAAGATAATCTTGTTTTGCACAGTTTTCTCTTTTTGCACATGTACTTGGGTAAAAAAGTAGCTCTCAAAGAAATTGTCTACAGCAAAAAGTTGTGTGGATAAGCTGTCATATCTATAAAGAGATGCTGCTGTTGAGTTTTTTCCAAATGTGCTTGACACGATACCCAATGCCACTTGGTGTGCAAATCACATTCAAAATCCATAAACAGAGCTTCAGGTAAGAAGGAAAGGTTTGTGCTTTTGACTGAATCGTCCTTTTACTGATGTCTGATTGTGTCTGATGATGAAACATTGTGATTAGTACACTGTACATTGAAATGGGAATCTATAGAGTAACAAATATTAGCAAGTCATGAAGCCAGGAATTGGTAAAATAATTCATCCAGTATTAAAGTGGACCTGTTATTTAATTACCTGTTTGAGAGCATGCTTATCTCTTCTCTAATAATGTAGCTGCTGTTCCCTCAGGAGATGCAAGGTGATAATTTGAGCAGCCTTTTCATCATTGTAGTGATGGTGTGATGGAAGAGAGTGTGGTTAAGTGGAAGTGTTGTTAGAAGTGTTAACTCTCATGTTACCCTGTTATTTTAAGGTGAACTTAATCGAAGGTGCTTGCTGTTAATCAGTACTTCACAGTCACACACACATGCCTGAGAGTTGCTTATTGTTAGAGTCTGATACAGTCAGCCAAAGAACAGCTCTGAAGGAACAGTTTTGTTCGGGATCTTGCTGAAGGGAACCTCAACCGCAGCTTGTTCGAGTGGAGAGAGTGTTTCTGTATTCAGTCGGGTATCAAGTTGAGTGTTTTTCAGATCACAAGATCATCTCCCCCCAGCTCAACTGAAAATATCAACCACTGAGAAAATCTACTTCCATTTTTCATTGTGCCTCATGATGCATCCACGTTGATGTTCAGTTATATTTGTGATCTAAGCTACAAGCGCTGAAGCATGTGGTTGTATTGTAGCATAGTTGGAAGTCAGACTCAAGATGTACTTAAACATTTTCTGGCTTGTCAGTTTGCATTGTAATACAGAAATGACAGAAAGGAAATGCCTGTTGTGTTGGTTATTCCTCTGGTTTTTTTTTTTCATGAAATACATGTTTGCTGATGTGATTATGAGAGACTGTCCAGTCGTTTGCAAGTGCTACTGTAGCTACTGTACAACACTTGTATGATGACACTGATACATCCCTGACTTATAAAGTTTACAGCCTCAGACTTTGATCTGACACTTTTACCATTGATAGTCTTCTACCATGTAATTTAAAAATAATAATTATAATATATATATAATATAATAATTGAAGTTACTTAAAGTTACTACCTATTGAAGTGGCTTGATGCAGGTAACATCTTTGTATTGACATTTCTTTAGCTTGACTGTATAGTAACAATAAAGTAGCTGCCACAGTGTAATTTGTGTCATATTATAACCACGTCTCTTCATGTGCTATACATTCAGTGAGGTGCAATGATTTAATGGGCTCGCCACGTCAACGTTTACATGCGATGAAACATTCTGCCCTCATTTATTCAGGATGTTAGTTCATCTCAAGTTGCTCGTCAGATACAAGCAGTTCACTATGGGCTTTGATGTCTGAGTACAAACACTGTCAGCTGTGTTTGTGAAGCTCTCAGCTCATAAACACTTGTCAGAACCTGTTGATACTCAGAATAAATGGTGCATGTTTTTTCTCAAAGGTTGCGATTTGTAAATCTTTATAAAGTAGACAGCCCATAACCTATAATGCTAACATGATTTTCATAGTGCCAATAATCCATTAAAAGTGCACCTTACATACACAATTTCCAGATCATGTAAGAACTGAAGCGATTGTGAATTTCCCCTCTGTGGGACGAATAAAGGTTTATCTTATCTTATCACTTATCTTGAACTTTCCCTTATGAGATCACCTCCAGTTTGATTAATTCACTGATCACTTATGTGAGGAGTGATCATGTTAATGTCTAAAGTCTAAAATGAGTTTCCAGTCGTTTGTTTTTCTTATGCAATGACAAAAAATCCAGTCTTGGAGAAAACGACCAACAGCACAGGTGGCATACAAGCTATCATTGTTTTTGTTGGCTGAGCTAAACTCTGACTTCAAGACTGAGGCCAACAAGAATCCATCTTATCTGCTTCATGCCCTTGCAAAATTCAAAGACTGTATGTCAGAGGTCAGATCGGTGACACATATTGGAGCCCCCCTGCTGCAGCTCAGATGGATATAAGCCCGTTTTCCACATGCCTGCCTCTACAGCTGTGCATGCTCATATCTAGGTTACACAGAAGGGTTTTTCCTCTTTTCCACAGAGAGAAAAACATGCCATGATTACTTTGAAAAGAAAAGAGCTGAAATAGCTAAAAAAAAAAAAAAAAAAAAAGGAGATAAAAAAAGATTTCAAGAATTGGTTCCACCTGGTCGATCAAGCTGTATACTAGCAGCATGGTGAACCATGTGGTGTAGTATGGGGGTAATTACATAGGTATGGCTGTGTGCAACTGCCAGTAGCATCAACCTTGGTGGTTTTCTTTTACATAGAGATACATTAAGGCTGTCAGAGACTTAAACTGCTATCCAGAGACAGCAGGTTATGTACAAAATGTACATTCATAGAATAATCAATCTTTTAGTTTCAGCTGAGAGGTTTTGCTTTTCCATCGTGTCTGGCCTGCAACACAAGGTGGTGTGTGTGTGTACACTTCACATGTACAGTCAGTGTGTGTGTTGTAAAGGCTTTTATGTGGACTGTATTATCCTGGGTCGAGTATCAAGCTGAGCTGGATTCCTTTCTACCAGGATATTTATGCAACTCATCACCCACAGTGCTCAGTTAAATATGATCTGACTCAACCAGCTCAAGTCTTCTTTTTTGTGGACAAAACTGGTCTTTCTGCAGATATTGAAACAATGGCGTGGATCAGTGTGTGGGCTCATGTCTGCCAGTGAGTTGTGACGTCTGGAAAGAGTTGAGAATTTGCAGGGATTTTCACTCTTCCTATCCCCAGTGCTTCTTGGCTGCCTGTAAAACTCTGTGGTGGTTTTGAAAACCTTGAAGTCAGGTTGCTGATCAGCAGAAACCGAGGACCAGGTCGGCCAGAAAAGCCGAGCGGCAAGAGACAGTATTCGCCTCTGTTTATGAAAGCTGTTGTGCCTGCTGCTGCGTGTTTCAAGATAAACCCTGAACCCGATTGTAGGTTAATGAAAGTTTGATCATGACGTTATGAGATTGTTGCAGAAAATCGTCCCATGCTCTCATAGTCTGAGCATCAAGTGCCAGGTGCTGAGAGAGTGCATATTTGAGTGTAGCCTTTGTTGAATGAAAAAGAAGCTTCTTGGCACCAGATCCAGGTGTTTCTGCCCCGCTCCTCTGCTTTCTTTCACCCTCTGAAAACATTCTTTAATATTTTGAATGTGACCGTGGTCTGATGGGCAAATATTAGTACATTCCTGCCTGTAGTGGAGAGAACTGCGTATCAGATGATCTGTCAAATGTGACAGGGCCAAGGACATGTAGACTCTCTTTTGAGAGATATTTTAACTAATAGAGTCTCTCTCTTTCACACACACACACACACACACACACTGATAAAAGACTTACTTTTTAACCATATCTCCCTCTCAAGGACATAACACAAAGGGCTCTTTTATTCCAGCCCAAATAGTCTAATGGAGACGCTGTTGAACTTCCATTTCATGAATATGCTCTTGTTGCCGGGGAAAATATGCGTCAATGATATGCCTCTCATGTAATCAATTAGTACTTCAAGACATGAACATGACAAAACCAGGAAAAACCCTGAAATGGCAAAGCTAGGTCATTAAGATGATGGTGTTGAATATCTTAAAGAGACAGCTTGGCTTTTGGGAGTTGTATTGAAGTCAGAGCCAAACACAGAGAAACTCCTGGATGCCTTTTTCATCTCTCTGCTGCAAGTATAGGGATTGAAAGTGGAGAAAGAAAACTTTTCCAAGGCTGGAAGTCCTGTTTGACAAATGTATGAGTAGTAACAGAAGAAGTCGTCAGGCTACAGTCCAGCAGCAGTGTGGACATGTAAAAATAGAAAAGTTGCATATTAGGACTTCAAGTAACAATTATTTTCATTATCGAGTAAAATGCTGATTAATCGTTTATCTGTAAAATGTCAAAAAATTCCTGTTGAGATACAATGATGTGTCAAGATGCCACCACTGTGTGTGTGAGTTTCCATGGAAAACAGTGGGTGTGGGTGTTTCCTCTTCTACTTGCTCATGTTTTTAACCTGACCTGGATGGTCAGTTACATTTTCAGTGCAAACCATCAACAATGAGATGAAACACATCACGTCACTCTGATGTCTACTTAAAGCTTCTCTGGTCAATATTTTTATGTTATGATATATGATATTATATTTTTATGCAATGATTCAAATGGATGCATGTAATGCTTATCACAGTTCCTCATTGTGATGAAGTGACAGAGAATTATCACCTGACTCTGCAGCTTATTATTTCGGTTCAGTCCCATCTTCTCATCAGGGTTGTTTCCAGCAGTTTTCAGCAAAAATCTCTTGTAACCATTTTATGCTACCTGCTCAACACCATACAGACAGCGTTAGCTAATAGCTTATGAACATGGTGGAGCATGTAGCAGCTAAAAAGACCAGTATTTCTCTCAGGAGTTGGTAGAGACCAAAAAAGAGCTATGAGAGAGTGAATATTGGATTCATGAGGTTTTCAAATCAGTAAGCACTATTGAAGTTTGCATTGTACAAGCATCAACTAAAAGTCAAACTAAATGTTTGAAGGCAATATTGGAAGTACTGTACTGTACCTATTTGGCAAAAGCATTTTCTCAAGCAACAGAATCTCAGCCTCAGGCCAAACTGTGATCACATACTGTAACATCAATGTTTTTTCATGTCCTGCCTTATTCTGTAAAACACCCAACGTCTGAACACCAATCAGTTTCAAGTGTGTCATCAGGACACAGTAGTGATTGAATTCATATCTCCCATCAGCATCAAGTTGTTATGACTTACTGTTGACCGTTAGTTTGCCTTTTGCCCCGACATCTCCAGAGAAAATGCGTGTTCAGTCTGGTTGAATGCACTTTAAAGGTACTCTGGAGCTTTCTTGTTTACAGGCTGCGATTTTGTGTAGGGAGATGCTATCAGACGTCAGGAAGTCACTTGGCTAACGCCTTGGTGTTTACACTGCACAGTCCATCTTGGGCTTCTGTGACCCATTTCTGTGATTGTAGCTTTCTCTGCCCAAAAAATAGAAAATGCTAAATTTATATAAACAAACATTGTTCTGTGCTTAATATAGCTAAGGTGTGTAGAACATTTAAGAAGTTAGAGTTAGTTTTCTTTGCTTCTGTAAGCTGATGGCAGTTTTTTTCTCTCATTGTTGTATGTTTGCTTTGAGGTGTTACAAATTGTTTTCAATCAGAGAGAAAGTCCGAGAGGATATTAAATGTCACTTCCAAAACCATACAATGTTTTTTCAGCAGGTAATAATTAGAAACAATAATTTACACTCTGCCAGTTTGTCTGAATTTAGATTAATATGAAAGATTGTGTTTATTCAGTTCTGCTTATTTTTGTCTCAGTTTCCTTTTTGTTTTGTCTTTCTGGAATGATTTGTTTTGTTTTATGATGCGATCATGTAGCAATTATTTAGCTCATTTTTGTTCCATGCGGTTATCTAAAAAGTGTGTTATCACAGGACAATCCTCATAGCAATCATTATCTCTTGTCCTAAATGTGGATGCGGCTCTCGGATTTATAAAAATCACTTGAGAAGTTTTCTAATTTTTAGAACAAATGCCGCATTATTTGATAAGTAACTCTCCCTGTAAATCACTTGCACAACACACACTGGTTAATATATGTTTCCACACTTTTATGTTTAAATTGCATTGTTGAATCCTGCAGTACTGTCTTGTATCACACAGGAAACATAAGTATTTCTGTCCCTTCTTTGTGCCATTTTTCTGTAAAAATGCACTTTGAGTGTAACAATAGTACTAGAGAGTTGTAAGCGGGACAGAACAGCATCATTCTTTGAGTTTGATGAAAATAATGATGCATGCCTCGTCCTCTTAGCACAGCCGACAGTTACAGGAAATAGCTGACAGCAGGAATGCTCCCTCTCTCTCCTCATCTGTCTCTATAGGACTCAGCTCCACTACTGGTTGGCTGCCTTCTTCATACAACAACTTCCTGTAAACAAGTCATGCTGCCAAGCACCCTCCCATCCTCCACCTCTGATCTCTAAGGATCTCCATTTGACCTCCTTATGCACCAGAACAATCACTTTGAGCTTTCTTGAAAGGGTCATTGCTGCATTTCAGAAAGTGATTTTCAGGGGCAATGACCTGCAGTTTGAAGGGGAGGGGGGGTTAACTAATTGCTGGTCTAATTTGAGATTCAGTCCAAGAAATGCTTATTATAAGGAAGATGTCTTAACAGATTTTTTCTGCTGTTAGGACTTTCATTGTGTTAAATGTAGGAGGTTAAGTGAAACTGATCCACAGACTGTAAGTAATGACAAAATGCACCTGTGAGAGCTTGCTTTAAATAATTCCCAGCAATGTTTGCAGCACTACCAACAGTTTCTTTCATCTCCATTACATTATAGTAATGTAATGTAGAAATCTCTTGGCTAGATATTAGAACTGAGGCATCATCCAATATTTGCTTATGGCAGATATATTGGTATCTGCATATAGTGTATGTTAGCCGAAGAAGTTACAGAAGACATATGCCAAAGATGTAATTGCGGTAATTTAGAAACAGTGTCTTCTTTACATCAATTGTCCACCAGAGGGCCCTGACAGGTTTATAGTTCAACGACAAATTGATATATTTAGTACACATCGCGGACACAAAAAATTCTTATCAAAAATGTTTGTTTATGTTGTGTCTTTATGTAAAGATCATTGTGTGACATATTGCTGTCTGACTTTTAGAATTGTCGGTATCAGCCTCAAACATTCTGCATTGCCACTCTGTACTAAACATCATTAAGATGATAAGACAGCAAATATGTTTTATTGTGATTTGTTTGAAACCTTTAATGAGACTATTTTCAGTCTCTGTTATCCACCTCTGCTTTTAGACCGGATAAAAAACCTTCCAGTTAATTAAGCACCTGCAACCACCTGAAGGCAGCCTCTGAAATTAACATGTTGTGCTGAAGTGCAGACACATCATGATCCGTTGTGGTGACCTCGATTAAATCAAGCACCACAAACACACACAGGTAGCTGAAAAATAACTACACAGCCTTAATGTCTCTGCACACATCAAACTGGTTAATTATAACTGCATTATTCTGGTTTATGCATCACAAAACCATCAATGGGGCAGCAGCCATGTGAATAATGGCTTTCTTTCCAATTTTCTCTCTGGCTCTGATCCAAATGTGGATCAAGACCTTGTTTAAATGATTCTCGGTTAGGCTGTTTCAGTGGCAGCGATGTAATTCTGTGGTGTTTTTAAGTGGAGGAAGAGCTGTTCCTGAATCACTAGAGTTTCTCTGGCACAACATTGTGGACATGCTGTGTTAGTTATGCCACTTGATTTTGGTTTGTTGAAATTCATCTGCAGTGTTTGCGCTGAAGATTCAACATGGTATCTGTGGTAAAGTGGGGTACTTGTTAAGTTTTTTAAATTATCTTGCCTCATTAAAATATGTCCACTCTACTCTCATACTTATCTGTCAAATTTAGAGTTCAGAAGTTCAAGAACTTGTGTCAAGCAAAGCTAATATGGACAATGGGATTGTAATAATCTTTTATGCATCATTTCCCATAAAAATCATATTGTTATTGTTGGAAACTGTGTTCAAGCTTTGATGCCAACGCTGAGAAGTGTCTGACCAACATTAAATCCAGGTGGTGAGAAGAGCTGTAGAGTCAAATCAAGTAGCATGAGTTGACCTGCTCACACTGATGGCACACTCAGTTTTGTCTTGGGTCCTGGCTGTGGTCTCGCAGGGATATTGGCCACCTGAATTTTGATGTGATTAAAGTCCATGTTCATGACAGGATTGAACTGTTTGTGAATCTATTGAGTCTAATTTTACTTAATATTTTAATAACAGCAGTAATTCACAGTCCAGATCCCCACTAACACTCACGGATAAACCCAAACAACCTTAGAAGGATTTTAGTTTGCAGTATGACTTCCTGATGTTTCACTGAAATGTGTGCATTGCTGCAGCTTTTCCAGTGTTTCACATCCTTGTGTTTGTCCGTCCTTGTCCATCAGGTGAGTGGGTGGTTTGCAGACAAACATGACTGCCAACAAGAGTTCGAAGGCTGTGCCTCGTGCAGGAGGGGGTAAAGCTCCCGGGACGTCCCTGACAGGTCAGTGACATCTGGGACAGGGGTGGGTTGGTTAATGTGCACTTCCAGTCATATCACATGGTTTCGGTCTATCCATCTGTACGTGCTGTGCTTATCACTTACTTCGTTTTCAACCACAATGCCATCTACGATCAGTCTGCAGTAGTTTTCCTTTTTTTCCCACTTATGGAAAAGAACGACCAATGATTGTCAGTCATGATAAGACTTCTAAAGCTTTTGCAAGTACGTTCCTGTATCCTGGACAAGGGCCCCATCCAACTCTGAGCTGTGAGTAGTGAGCTGAAGCTTGTGTTAGCATGTCGAGAGCTGACAATGTCCTGCTGGGAGAGAAAAACAAACTTTGCAAACGATATGTGATATCTACACTATTCATTCGTACAGTTCATCATCCTGTCAAATTTTACCCGGTTGAAACGTTTCTTTAACCAGAAAGTCCTCAGACGGACTGGTAAGAAAAGATTTCATCTCATCTCACACGCAGTAGTTACACATGATCATTGCACTGGCCTGATGGCTTATTTTAAGCCACATTATTGTTAGCACTGTAATATAATATGTATTCAGTAATGCTACTATTTTCCTGGCAGTGTTGCTTATTACTTCCTTCCTTATGTTCGCACACATGAAATAACCTGTGGCTGTTGGTTTCTCTGATTGTGGTGTAAATTAGGCCTACTGGAAGTGGCAAACCACACAAATGTTCATAATAATATTAATAATATGATGTAGATAAATGGTGTTCAGTTGCTGGCAAATGTGCACGTTCACCAGAGATGTCAGATGTTCACTCTTCCCATGGTAAACTCTGTGAATGTGACTGTAAATGAGGAAAACACTAATCACATAGCAGTGGCTGCATTCCTCTAACATCCTAATTGTACATTTAACCTCAGCCTCTTTTGATGAATGTAATTGTCATTGTAGCAGAGCCTTATTAAAAGCTTACTGTCCTCATGGGCTCATGAAACCCTATATTCGTAAAGATCATATTTAAAGCTCACGAGGCAAAGAGGCTTTGCTGCTCTGTGTTTTAACAGACGGAGAGAAATTAGTTGTGTCGGATAGTCCCACACAAAGCATTCCTCCAAACTATGAAGTCAACACTTTCTAGGACAAATTACACCTACACTCAACTGCGTAGCCTCAAGAGGCGCACAGAGCAATATGCAGCAACAAGGTGGAAAAAGTAATACCAAGCAAAAGAGAAAACTGTTCTCGATCTTCTGTGAGGGGGTAATCGACAATTTAGCAAATGCAAGATCTTTCCTGCCGACTGTGTGTCTGTTGTAATTCGAATGAATGTCCTGCACCACGAGGATTACAAGTAACTACAAAAACAATCCAGAGAGATGCTTTGGCAAAACAAAAATGCTGACAAGGCCATGAGAGTGAGAGCTTACAGAAATGCACGTTCACTGAATTTATCTTATCTGATATGTAAACAAATAAACCCTCCAAAACTGTTGAATAAAATGTGTGTTGGATTATAGTTTTACATGTGATCATGTTGAACTATAATAGCAGAAGTGCTGTTTGTGTGAGCAGTCTGCTCCCTCCATCATGGTCAGTAACAGGAAGTGGCTTGTGGTTGGCATGCCCTGGAAGCCTGAGTGAAAGCCAGAGGCCGGCCTGTGACTGGCATCCAGCTCTTTGTACAGTACTGTATGTGTGGCCGGGCCCATTTGAAGCTGACTAAACTGGGCTTATTTTTACAAGCATGATCCAGACCACCAGAACCCCCTAAAAGTCCCCAAGCCTGAAATAGACAAAAATTCTGCACATATTTTCTTTTTGTGTCTAATCAAAAAGTCTTCACACTGCAGTCCACACTTTATTTTACAGCATCAGGAATGATCTCAGCCAAGTGAGGACATAATATTCTAAAATCTCTCTTATTCTGGGGCTGATTTGACTTTTGCTGTTGATTCAATCTGCTGAATTGCATTACTTAGTGTAGTCTTTTTGCCACTAAAACATTACCCTTGTTATGAAGTTTCAGAGTCACTGCTCCTTCTCTGGCTAATGCAGGATTAGCTTTACTGTCTGGCACAAGTTTAGTTTCAAGTTTTTTAACAAGTTCTAATAGCTCCCTGCTGAACCACTGCAACATGTCATGTATTGGACTCCTAAGTATTTTCTACATGAAACCATATGGCCGGTGTGACTTATTGTGGGCTGATGGATATTTCACCTGAGCTTGGAGTTTAACTTCACCTCTTTTCAAGCTCAAGTTAGTATGCATTTACATGACTAATCTGGGTAAGGCAATAATCAGAGCTCAATTTATCCAAAGTGTAGGACAGATGATCTGTTAATGTTTAATACAAACTTAAATTACAATAATACATTGCTGTCTAATGAAAACTACATTGTAGAGCCTTGTGTGAACAAGCTGTAGTCAGTCTAGAAACAGGGAGGTTTAATGAAGAGAGACTTTGCTTGTTAAATATTAAGTTTATTTTTAATGTTTTATTGCTCATTATATGATGATTTAGAGGTTGTGCATCACTTTACTTTAAGGCCGCCTTAAGCAAACATGTAGCAAATGATTCATAACACACTATTATGTAGCTGTAAGCAGATATTTGTATTTGTTAACAACTGGGTTAAGATAAGATGAGATATTCCTTTATTCGTCCCACAATGGGGAAATTTTGGTTGGTGTGTAAACAGATAATAAATGGCAATATAGTTAAACAGAGCTGTAATAATATAAAATATGTCTTGAGGGGAAAAGTTATTATTGTTTACAGATACTGTACATTAATATACACTTTATCACTACTATTTGTTAAATGTTAAGATACTAGTTATTAATGCTAAATAGGTGGACTTCAAGTAAAGTGTTGTCTCTTGAATGCCTTAAGTGTCTTTCATCTCGAAGTTTTACTATAAGGAAAAAATGATGGTATACAGTACACAGTAAACAGATGATATATTCCCTTGAAAAATGTTGTTCCACCACCGCAACAGTATTTTTGGCAACTAACTAACTTTTTGACCTGGGCGCATTTATATTTTTTTACATGGATATGAGTGATGACAAAAAGTCAAACTGTCAGCTAAAAAACACACATGAAATTAATTCTGACATACCACCAGTTCACATCAATCAATAAATGTCCAGCAGCACACAACAGTGGGATCTTGCTTCATAAGAACTTCAGTATCGCATTTAGTTATTCCTTGTTGACCAAGCTGGGAGAAATCATGCTCAGCGATATATCAGTCTCAGTATCCAAAGTATTTTGTGCTTAAAAATCTATTCAGTGGACTACAAACCAGCAGTGCAAACCTCCAGACAGGAGCCCTCATTCTCATATTTCTTCAAGGGAAGCAAGATAAGATGCATCCATCATGCTTGCAGCCTTCAGATTCCTAGCTGTTGGAAAAGTCTTCCCACCCTGGAGCAGGAGGAATAAAACCAGGGAAAGGCAGAAAGGTGTGAAGCGAGATCTGTCCCAACCTGCATTGTTGGATCACAGTCCGCTGCCCTCAGCTTCCTCCTCCCATGACGCTTGTTATTCTAACCAATGCCCGTGACATCAGATCTCCCAAGGCTTCACTTTCGCAAGACTTAGTCAGCTTCCAAGTCATGACAAGGATCCTGAAAGACTATGAGTGTGACGGTGTCAGGGATTTACAGGGAAAGTTTGTCTCTCTGTGGAAAACTTAGAGAGGGTGAACACCGTGAGAAAGTGTTTGTGTGTGGTGAACGATGGTGCAGCTGGCAGCGAACGCTGGTCTAGTATGACACCTAGTATCAGTTAGCGGCAGGGATCAGAAAAGACTTTGAGGAGCAGAGAGGAGCAGTGAGACGTTCACAGGTAAGACAGCTGTATTAAATCCTGGCGTACTGCTTTCTGTGTGAGGTCCACAGTGATTCTCCTCAAGTTATTTTGATTATGTGGAAAAATCCACAGTGGCATTTTAATGTTGTCTGTATTTGCTTTGGCCTTTATTTTAATTTCATCCTGCCAAAGACAGAATACTTTCCTGTGGTTATTCTAAATAAGTGGCTCAGGTTTTCATTTGGTCTTTGATCTTGAAAATGAATTCTGAATTTTCAGCTGATTCTTTACAGTTTCCTGCCATCTGTTCCACATCGACTTACTTTTCATGCTGCAGGCATGAGAGGATTTATTGGCAGCTCCTATAATTTGCCTCTTTTGGTTTATTAATATCTTATAGTCTGAAATGTGTGTTGTTGTTTTTTTTATCAGAGAAATGTTTGAATGTTTACAATGCTTGTTCACAGCTTTCTCCATCTTGTTCCAGGTGCCAGTCTACATCACCGTGTCCGGTCCTCTCTGCCAGTCAGGGGCAGAGCCAGCAGCCTCTCCTCAGCGACAGCGAAGCAGGGAAGCAGAGCAGGTACGTCAGGACTGACGGCAGGTTCCTGGTACGTGCTGCCTGGAGCAGCAAGACCGCCAGCTTGTGCAGTGGCGCATCTCTCTCGGGTGACACCGACTCCCAAGGCCGTCTCACCAAGTCAAAGAGCATCAGCTGCCTGGACAATAGGCTCTCCATCTATAAACCCCAAGCTCAAACCAAATCCTGTCAGGAAAGTCAGGGCTTCCAGGAGCAGAAGGAGAAACAAGGAGACCTCTCTCCAGGAGATGGACTTAATGGTCGGCCCCTGAGTTGGAGCACGCTCTCACTGGGACCTTCTTCTAACCAAAGCCACAAACGCACCCTCTCTCTCACCCGCTCAGTAGCAGGTGTCCCCCCCACCACAATCCGTAAAAAGATCTCAGAATGGGAGTGCAGGAGGGTGGCTCTGCCTAGGATGAGCTTGTGTCTAGATAAAAGAGGAGGAGAGCGTGTAGGGGGCAGTGAGGGCTGCCCCAGCCTGCTCTCTTCTCCCTGTAGCGAGAAAACTTTTGACTTTAAGGGGGTTCGCAGGATGAGCACGGCTTTCTCAGAATGCTCCTACACAGAGGAAGAGGAAGGAGTTTCAGACAAAGACGGCATAGGTCGCTTCCAGAAAAGGATGAGCAAGTCAGAGTCGTCAGGAACATTTGTACGTTCCCTGTCTGCTCGGAAGGAGACGTCAGCGGTCCTCAACAGGATACAAAAGATAGAGCAAGCCCTGAAGGAGAATCCCAACCCATCCCCTCCACGTTATCTGAATAATTGCTATGCTCCAGACAAGACAAGGCAAAAGTCTTTTGTGATAGGCGATGACTTTGACAGTACGTGCACCAGTAAGCGCAGCAGCATTTGCTCGGTTGCCACAGAACCAGATGGTGTGTTGGTGCCTGATAAGCTCTCTAAACTCAGACAAAGGTTTAGTGTGAGCTCAACCAGGTCTGAGAGCCCAGAACCACCCAGCCAGGAGACATCTGTTGGCACACCAGTCAACCCCTTACCTAAACCCAAACGCACTTTTGAGTACGACGCCAAAGGGTACCAGAAGGGCCTGTTGCCAGCCAACGGACTACCTCCAAACAGAGCCTCGGAGTCCCCCCCGCCTCTGCCCTCGACCCCCGCACCCAGCATGACGCGAACGGTGAAGGGCGAGGGGAGCACACCAGTGAGACCCCAGGACAGGTGAGAGTATTAGTGTGCTTCTGTCTCTCCTTTCACTGAGATGAATACACAAAAACTGTGGCAAGTCAGCATTTTGAGAAAAGGTCATTCTCAGACAATAAAACATGTGCGTCATTTCTCCTGACTCCCCCTCAGGAGTAAACAGTCAAACAGTGTGTACAGGAGATGCTGCGTAGTGCAATGGACAACTTACTTTTGCATGTAAAGGTTGGGTATTGGGGATGAACTGATCTGATATACAGAATCAGTTTTGATGCCAATAATGACCTTTTGAAGCTAATCAGGTATTGACAGGAAGATCTGTATTAAAGACAGTTTCCTTGTCAGTTTTTGGTGCCACAGCAATCACTGGCCTCATGTTCCCTTATATAAGAATGATTCCAGCGAGCTCCACCTAGTGAGGTATACAGATTCTGAATTAGGGAGAAAGAGAGCACTGGTAACAAATTGGCAAATACGTTGACTTAAGTGTTTTGTTTAGATGTCTTTGGAAAGTTCTTTATTTGGAGTAGAGCTGCAACGACAAAAGAAAATTAATCGCCAACTACTCTGAAAATTGATAAAATGTTTCAGTCAGTTTTCAAGCCAAAATGTCAAAACATTTGCTTGTTCCAGCTTCTTAAATGTTGGGAATGCTTTGTCATTTATTATAGTAAATGAAGAATCTTTGTGTTTTGGACTGTTGGTTGGACAAAAGAAACAATTTGAAGGTGTCACTTTGAACAAATTGCAAGCAATGTAATTAATCATTAAAATAATCTGCAGATTTATCAGTAATGAAACTGATCATTAGCAGCTCTAATTTGGGGTTTGAAATGTTTCTAAAATAGTCTTATGGGGAATTTGGCTCACATGCTGAGTGTTTGCTTTGTTGGCGTGGTAGTTTAATGAGTAACTGTGTGTCTGGTTTTGGTGTTGGAGTGATCTACTCTGGTTTGTTTTTAGTCCAGATTGTTGTGGAGATCAGTGTTGAATCAGTTATGCTTCCCATTGAAGAATAATATTTTCTACTTCAGGTAAAGTTCTTGCCCCCCCCAGCTTTCCTAGTTTAATCAAAATCAATACTACCATCTTAGGTATATGATGAGGTAAGTGCATATTGGGCATCATAAAAGCAGCCCACAATAAAGCTTTTTTATTATACAGACCGTTTGAAATGTCAGATTCTTTCCCGAAGTTCATTTTGGACCATAAAAAGATTTGGCAATTTACACACACTCATAGCAAATCTACTGTATGTTCTTACTCCAAAAGTTCACTCTTGGTTTGCCTGTAACTAAAGATACTCTACATTCGCCAAATCTCTTTAAACTAGAAGCAAAGAATATCCTATAGAAACCACTAAAATCCAACATTATTATTACTGCACCCCTTTGTTGCATAAATATTAGCTGAGTCTTGGAGGCTGCAGCCTGCTCTTGTTTTTATTCTGAACTTATAGCTCTCAGGCTCAGATGTCCTCTCTCTTTTTTGTGTGTGAGGGTGGGGCCTCTCCAGATTGTCCCTATGTAAAAGGGGGATGAAATCCGTAAACGTTCATCCCTTGGACTCTGTGTTTAACATTCCTGTGGCTCTAGCAATTTCAGACCAAGCTTAAAAGCCACAAGCTGTCGATGGCGCGACACGACCATACTGTAGATCTGCACTAATGTAGCAAACTCCCTCTGCCCTGCCTTCACATGTGATGTGTGCTTTATACTGTGCAAAGAACACAGAAACGCAGTAAGATATCTGCATGTTTACTTGTGAATTTCCTTGTGATTGGAGCACGTGTCGATCCTAGTGTTTCTGTTTTGTTTTCTGCTTTTTATAATGAACGGCTTGTGAGTTAAGTTTATTTAAGACAATGCTTTTGACTTGTGTTTATAACTAATAGAAGTGTCTCAACCACCTGTTCAGCCTTTTTCTGATCCTCATTGGCAAATAGAGAAGAAGGACTATTTTTAATACCATCTGGACTTTTTCTGTTTACTCTTATCTGTCTAACTCGTTTGAGGTAGACACTGACTCTTACTGACTCTTCCTCCTTGTAATTTTGTGTGTGTGTGTATCTTTCCCCATCTTGATCTGTTTTGACTTTCTTTCCAGAGAGTCGTGTGAGTCGGAGGATGCTACGAGTGTGCCATCTTCATATCCGTCCTCTCCTACAGAGAATGGCACGCTAACCACAGACACACGGAGTCGACCAAATTCCAAAAGCACTTTAGAGGAGAATGCCTATGAGGACATAGTAGGTAAGCACACTGGTTCAGTGACTTTGAAAACAGGACCTTCATTTCACTTCGATCACTGCGGTCTCTGTCTGACCAGGGTCTCCCTCAGATGCAGTTTAGAACTCAAATGAGTCTATTCATGAATCAGAGACAAAATTTGTCTTTCAATTAATAATATATGTCACTTGTTAAAGTAAAAATGTCTCTGGAATGTGAACATTTTCTTCTTATATGACTGTAGAGCCCCAGTGATTAGTTGGTTAATCGATTAGTTGATCAAAAGAAAATTAATCACCAACAATTTTGGTAGTTGATTAATCGTTTCTCAAGTACAAATGTCAAACATTTACTGGTTTCAGCTTCTTAAATGTGAGGATTTGCTGCTTTTCTTTGTCATTTATGACAGTAAATGAATGTTGTGGACCGATGGTTGGACAAAAGAAGCAATTTGAAGACGTCGCTTTGGGCTCTGTGAAATTGTGATGTGGATTTTTCACAATTTTTCGACATTTTATAGACTAAAAGATTAATCGCTTAATCGTGAAAGTAATTGGCAGATTAATTGATAATGTAAATAATTGTTAGTTGCAGGCCTTTATGACAGTAAACTGGATGTCTTTGCATTTTAGACTGTTGCTCGGACATACATTATTATAAATACATTTGAATGTGTACAAGTTGGGATTTGGGAAATTGTGGATGGATATTTTTCACTGTTTTCTGATACTGTGTGGACATTGGTTATAAGCAAGACAGTGATAGTATGTTGGTAGACAGTCGCCTTGCAAATGTCCAGATGAAGCCTGTAAAGATTTCAGGTGAATCTCTGCACTGCTATGAGAGGTTGCAGTAAGCTTTTTTGACACATTTTGTATTTATGACTGTGGACTTACATCTTTTTGGACATATAATGACATGTTTACTATAAATTGAAAGTACTGACACCCAGATTTAATTAAAGACAATATTCCTCTACATCAGAAGATCTTAACTTCAAAAAAAGAAAATATGTGTTAGTTCATGTTCAGAGCCTTCAATGAAGAGTGAATACATACATGGTTATTGTGAAAGCACCAGTGGCCTTTAAGGACACTAGTCAGATGTTTTAGTGAGAGTGATGGCCCCATGCAGCATGGTCCAATGTAATAACACTATGAGGTTATCTCTTGCTCTTGCCTCTGCCTGAGGTTTGGGGTGTAGAAAAACTCTCAGTGTGGGAGCTGTCAGCGAACACTCAGCCTGAGAACAAGATTGATGGATGTCACGTGGTTGTAAAGGTTGTGTTTTACTGTGAAAATTGTGTGGTTGTCTTCATATTTCACACTGCCATCCAACACTAACACAGCAGATCAGCACTGAAAAACTCTCACAGTTTCTCTTCTGTCCTCAAAGATATTGTAATCAACAGTAGCCGCAACAAGCGAAGAACATCTTGATTTTGTTCCTAAATTTTGATCGTGCATCGTCCTCTGACGACCCTTGTGACCCTTTTAGTGACATGTGTATGTCTCTGCAAACAGGATCGACTCAAATGTTCTCTGAGATAATGTGTGTATGAACTGCTGGACATGCCGGAGAGCCAAATTCCTTTCCACTAGCAAATGACCCCAGGCCTTCTGCCCAGTCCAATTGCAAATTCCCCACAGTGCATACTTAATGTGGTGGAAATGTGTCAGTGTGAGTACAGTCTCATGATAAAGCTTGGATTTCAGATGCAGTAACGCGTTTTCACACTTTCAAATAATTTTCCTGATAAATGCTCAGTGATGACCAAATAAGGCTGATACAACCATTACATTACTTCATGGGATTTCGACAAATAGCCATGTTGTTCCGGAATCAGTGATCGGTGTCATGCTCAACAGCTTCTTTTTTTTTTCGAAGCGGAGGATGTGCAGTCGTCTCAGAGAGAGAGCGTCAGGGCATGACTGATTTTCATGTGAATCCCAACAAAGGCCCCATTGTTCATCCAGCTCTGTGAGTGGAGAGTTCGCAGTTTGGAGACGCACTTTTGCCAATCTCTGTTTGTTCCTGACAAAGACTTTGTCATTGAGCAAGTTTGAAATTGCTCCAGCTATTTCAAACAAAGCTTTCAGACTGAATAGCGGAGAGCAGTGGGTTCCACCACGACTACATGGTGGTTTACAGGTCAGATTATCTGTGTGAGAAGCAGCAGTAAATGAGCTGTGTTTTGGCCTCTCTGAGCCCCTATTTTAACAAGCATTTCATACAACTCCTCAAGGGCATCTTTCTTAGTCACACCATTTGGGATTTTGGCACTTGTGATGCTAGATGTTTACCTTGAGTGCAAGTCATTTGTGACTTACCCTACAATGTTACTACAAAAGCATGATAGATTGTGATATTAGAGGAGTGTGTTAAGTGCTTTTGACTATTGTGTTGGTAAATGGTGTGTCAATGACTGATGTGTTTACAGGCAGATGAATCACACCTGTGCTCCAGTGACACTATGATTCAGCTGTCTGTAACAGAGTCCTGGTTTCATTCAGACTCCCAGCTGTGTTACCTTCGCTGACACAGTTTGCTCAAGCGTTGTCTGCTCTTGGTCTTGTGAACAAATCTGTCTGGCAGATACAATGAGTGTCTCGATTTCTGATAAAGATAGACATAGACAGTTATATGCACAGTCAGACCTGTGATTTTGGTATTCTTTGGTGCAAAATATGCCAAAAATACTCCTGCATTTCTGCAGTGTGGTCACAATCTGTGTGCTTTGTGGTGCTGCCAAGTGTTTTTCTGAAAATGTAGCCTATTTATTCACATTTCTGTTTACGACTTAATGGGCGAGCGGTGCCGCTATACTTTGGCTTGTCCACTTTCTAGGGTAAGTTGATACCGCCATTGTTGGTATAGTTTGTTCTGTGCCTCGCCCTGCCCAGAGAGTCCATTGTGTACGGTGAAATGTACAATCACGGCCCGAGGTGTGTCCACTCCCTGCGTAATACTGCGTGTCTCGGGGTGTGTTAGAGGGAGATCTGGATGTTTGTAATCAGAGGAGTAGATTAGTACCCTCCAGTACATAAGCAGCTATACAGACATATCATTTTCCCAGCAGGCTCTCATTACAGAATTGCTTCAGTTTAATGGAGTTGCAGCACGACGTGGGGTCAGACTAAGCCCTCTTATTCTGCTCCTCAGCTTTAATGATGCACGGAAAATCACTCCAGTAGGCTAATTTACTGCGTGACACAACATAGTGCTCTAATGATCCCAAGCAGTGTACGTTGTTGGCGTATATGTGCACGGGTGTGTGTATGCGCCTCAGACAGGTTCAATAATTAACCTAAAAATAGATAACTGAACAAAGCTCTGCCTGTAGGTTAATCTTGGCTGTATTTAAAACACACTCTCATTGTTTGACATGCTGAGTTCATCGGGTTTTCCACTAATATATCCAGGAAGAAGGAACACAGCTACCAAGTAGATTTTTGTTTTCTCTCTTTCTACTGACAGATAACACTGCTTTGCTTTCTTTTAAAAGTTCCCCTCATGCATTTCGACGCCATCTGGCTCTGTTTTTATTCTTCACTGTGGTTTCTTCACTTTCTCACAACCTTTTTCAGACCCTGCCAAAAAGCTATTCTCAGAGCACATGTCTGAATAGACATGGACTGTGGTGTTACACAAGTTTTCTCTTTATTGAAGTTGGCCCTCTGCCAGGTGACATCAGTGAGAGCCATGCAGTGCTCTGCAATGTTCCTTTTCTTTGTTTTTCTGCTATCATTTATTGACTGTACATCTATAGAGCAGTAGAAGTGTCTGTACTTACTGTAACTTCTTCAGGTACAGAGTTGCATTTTTTAACATTGAAGTCCTTAAACTCAATTGACAATAGTTTGATTATAAACTGTTTATGCCTCATTTGTGGTTCCATAATATGTTTAAACACATAGCATGAGGCTATTATGGCCATTATAATCATATATTTACATTAAAATATAACTCTCCACATTAGTTGAACACGTTTATTGCCAGAGAAGACGACTCTCCTCCTCATCTCTCACAGTAGACAGTTAACATGCCTGGACAGTGAGTCACCAGCAGTGTTGTGTCCAGAAGTTTCAGCTGGGCCCACTGGGGCCTGTGGGGCCCAGTGCCAACAGTAACTGTTTTGAAAAAAGGGAGTTCACTTGAGCGAGCTGGGAGTGACCTTTGACTTACCTTTCAGGACTCATCTCTTTTCAGACTAACCATAGGGAGGCCCTCATGTGAACCTGACACCCTTTACTGCCCCCTGTTTACCCTTTTTGACCCCACAGCCTTATCTGCCTTCTGTGGAAAACATCCTCTGTCCATGAACAGTTAGTAGCTTTACAGCTGGCATTATATTTGAACTACACTGAATACTTACTTCATCCCCACAGAAAAGGAGAACCCATATGAGGATGTTGACCTGAAGCGGAAGAGTCTGGGTCGGAAGTCTTGTCTGTTGGACAGTAACAGGTCTTGGACCACCATGGACAGGAAGCTGAACTCTCCACCTCAGGTAAGTGATAAGCCTGTCGGGATCAACAGCACTGTTTTCCTGTTGTAAACATAGCCCATATGTTTTCCTGTGCTAATATAAAACCCCTCTTGGGCTGTCAGTGCTGATATTCTGGACAAGATCTTTTAAAGAATCTCGCACCTCATTTGTGACACTACAGGAAACAGTTTAGTGTGTTTAGACCTGGAGATTCTCCACAGAAAAGCCCATCTGCAGATTTGGCTTCATCACCTCAATGCAGAAACACTCGTCTCACTATAGAAAAGACGACATGGTTACTGGTGGTAACAACAAGTGTGGTTTAGTTTTTTTTCCATCATGCCAAGAGCAATTGTAATCTGATTTCATGCTGCACAAGACAGGCATAATCATCCACAAAACAGCAGGGCACATAAAGTTTGTTACTTTACTGAGGAGTTGTAGGTGTGACGCCTGTCGCCTGCAGCTCTTCATCTAACAGATCTCTGTGGTTGCTTCTTCTTCCTACTTTATACAATATTTAAAACTTCTTAGCTGTCAAGAGATGCAGAAAATGACTTTGTCTTGTTTTTAGATGAATTTTTGATGAGTTGTTGCTGTCAGCGCCAACCTCTGAGACAAATATGCACGTTGAGTTTCTTGTGAGTGTTTCACAATAAAAGCCACCCTGTGTTCCCCTGGTTGATGACTTCTAATGCTTTTAATTTTCAATGAGCATTAGCAGTAACTTAATACAGCTCCGATACAGATAAAGAGAGTAAACAGTGAAGCTGATATCTGTGAGATAAAATTAGAGACCGTAACGTTGGATTACATGCACACATCGTATCTTGTAAATCCCTCAGGCTTAGATAGGCAAGTCAAATCCAATGCAGGCATGGCATGTGTGTGTAATGTGGTGATGTAGTACACAGTAGTTATCTAGTAGTTGAATAACTGTAGGGCATTTGTAAGGAGACAAACAGGAGAAAGTTACTACAGTGAATCAACCTGACAGTGAAACGTGGTGGTGGGAACATTCAAGTCTGGTTTTGCCTACTCTGGAGTTGGACACCAGCACCAAATCGACTACACCTTAACTAAGGAGAAGTACCACCCTATTCCTCAGAGACATGCTATACTCTCTGGTTTGCATCTTGTAGAAGGATTCAAACTGCAGCAGGATAATGACCTCAAAGCTTTGAACCTTGAAGACCAAAGAAGACAAAGGAGTCCTGACTGTTGCTGACTTTCATTCTGTCGACTGAGAAATAGTTCAGTCTTCATCAATCTTCATTTTACATGTCATAACTTCTTCAAACCTTCAATCCTTAAACTTATTCCATCTGTGACAATATTAGAGATTTTCAAATATTCTGTATATATTTTTTAATTCATGAAAATGGATTATAACTTAAATGATAATATCTTGAATTAATGCACAGGGATAAAAACTCTATGAAAGAATGAATGAAATGTACCAAACCTTCTATGTTCTTTTTCTCTGACCAGTTGCCTTCCAAACCCAGTAGCCAGTCCCTCCGCCTGACTGGTCCGAGTGACAGGAAGAGCCACCGGATGTCACAGTTGTCCAAACGCTACAGCCACGATGAAATGCTGCTTCTCCCCCAGCTGGGTGTATCAACTTCACCTTGTGGCCTGCCGGACGATAGCTTCTGTAGCACCAGCGATACCCTGGCCTCACACAGGCACTGGAGGATCCCCAAGGTACACACTACTAGATCCTACACAAACACCTACACTAAGTCTTTGCAGAGCTCTGAGTGTGTTCTCCTTCCTTTGCTGCTTGCACAGACCAGCTCATGTTTCTGTAGGGACCAAGTCAGAGTCAGAGCAGCTCTGGATCATTTGTAATTCCTCAGTTTGGAAAAGATGTTTTTAAAACACAGTGCCTCAATGCGTGTAATTACTACTTGGGTTTCAGTTCTTGTGGTACCTTTTCTCAAGAACTCACCTTGATGCTCTTCAGTTCTGTTTTTCAGCGTCCTTTAAAACACAGTAGAGTATTTGGGTTGGCCAGGTACACCCTCTTCTTCTATACTTAGCATCAAAAGAAAGGAAACTTCACATTCCCCAACAGAGAATTCTCTCTTCCCTCTGTTTACAGCTGGTCCAGAGGATCAACTCCATTTACTGCACTAAACGTGGGAAGAAGAGGCTGAAGAAGCTGTCTATGTCCAGTGTTGAGACTACATCTCTGAGAGGTAAGAGCTTAAGAGTCTTTATTCCTTTTATCCACCGGCCAGATAAGTGAGTAAATATTTGTGTCTCAGCCACCCACATTGAGTTCTTGCTGTGTCCCTCTCATGACATAAGTTTGTGAAATCACCCTCTGACCTATAGAAAAACCTTCTTGTCTGTCTCATGTCTGCCTCCAGATGACAACAGTGAGAGTGAGAGTGACTCTGACGACAGGTTTAAAGGTGAGTGACCGCAGCATTTCACCGGCAAGAGTTAGGAGCTGCACTTGTTTTTGCTCACTGCTTCCCAGTTTTGTATTTAAAAAGTGACCCAGACAGACAGCAGAATTGTAACGGATTATCATTAGAACATTCAATATTTATCAAATGTCCAGATTCAATCACAGCAATGAATACTAATGAGATTTTAGTCATGTCTTCTCTCTGTTTTGGACACTCACAGTAAAGTGAATTACACCAACATTTCATATCCTGACTGGCTGAAGGTTAACACCCTGTGAGCCTTGGATTTACATACAGAACTACAGACAGTGAATTCTATGTATTAACGTTTGCTTCTCTTCTCAGCTCATACCCAGAGGTTGTTGAAACTGCAGTCCATCCTTCGACGAGCCCCCAGCTACCGCACGCTGGAGCTGCAGCTCATCGAGTGGCAAGAGAGAGAACTCTTTGAGTATTTTGTGGTTGTTTCTCTAAAAAAGAAACCCAGCAAAAACTCCTACTCCCCAGAAGTCACCTACCAGTTCCCCAAGGTAAAAACATGAAAGTCATAACTGAATCATTTCTCAAAAGTACATTAAAGGACCTCACCAGAGTTTCAAGCTCAGTAATTACAAATTACAAATACTACACAGATACAACACTGCTGTTTTCAAAGCTTACGATGGGTCAGAGCTGCATTATTATCGTTGTTGAATGCTTTTGATGGCAGCGACTGATTTTAAAAACACTCCCTGTAGCATGTTAGTGTATTCAGGTGATTGCCAAAGGTGAAAAAAAAACACATTTATCAATTAATTGATTTAAAAATCAATGGCATGTTCTGGGAAGCTAAAAATAATGGATTTGCAGTTGAATGGAAAATTGTTTTGATAATACTAAAGAAATAAATGTGTGTGCACGTGGATAACAGCAGAGCTTACACACCACATCTAATAGGTGTCAGCACAGACAGCTGAATTCACAATTGTATTGACACGGTTAATGACAGTTAACAATGACAGCAAATGTAATCCACTTAAGTCATATTTAGACAGTCTGAAAGATGTATGAGTGATGAGTCAATGTCATGGATGAAGTCAGGCTGGTGTCATCTGAAAATAACGTGTTTGAACAAGAGGTGATTATGTACTGTAGGCTTTTCCCACTGTGAGCCTTTAGTCATGGATTACTGTAGAAGTGTGTGCTGAAAATGAGGATGATGCCACGACCCATACCCACTTTTTGATATAGTAATATATATTCCTATGAGCTTTTCACGCTTTATCGTGCAGGTTATTGATTATTTATAGCTGTATAGGCAATTAAGATTTCTAACATAGAATTTGGGAAGTTTGTTTACAGTTAAAAATAACCAGGATCCATTTCTGTTGCAGGGAAGTGTTTTCAGTTTTCAAAGATCCTGTATATTTTAAAGTTATTTAAGATCTGGTTAAGCAGTGTCCCTTGGGAGAACTACATCTCTGCCAGCCAGAGGAAACGCTTGCTCTGTTGTTGAGTTAATGAGGACTGGAGGGAGCAAAGGTTTAACCCTGTATGGGAGAAATGTTAGTCTGGTCATTTATTGGTCACACTGGTATCCATGGGGATTTTAGAAAAGGAGGACACAGTTATCTGTATGACCTGACTGAAACTCCTCTCCTCTCCTCTCACAGCTAGAGAGGCCCACCAAGCAGATGAGGGAGGCTGAGCAGAGACTTAAAGCCATTCCTCAGTTCTGTTTCCCAGATGCAAAGGACTGGTGTCCTGTGTCTGAGTACGCCAGGTATGGCTGATAATCTTCCTACTTCAGTGTCAAACTCATTATTAATAACTGGTTTATTGGGGTACTGCAGCAATGTAGCATTGCAGTTCCATAATATTTGAGGTTTTGTGAGAGACCTATTAAAAAAAGAATAGTTTAAATCAAAGCAACAGAGGCAGAGATATCTTGACTTTAAGCCCTTTGAATGGATTAAAAAAAAACCTGGATTTAACCAGCAGTTCCCCTTCATTAAACCCTCCTTGCCTGGTAAACAGCTACATCTTTCAGACACACACCATTCTGTGGCGCAGGCTTTCTGTTGAAGAATTCTCAAGCCATAATCAAGATAACCCTGATGACATCATTAAGATCATTTACTCTGACTTTGGAAATCTCCTCCAAAACCACAGAGGACATTATTCAACTGTCTTGACAGGCTGAGCAGTCCTTCTCATGATGACTAAATCCACCTTCCCCTGTTGTTACAACATGCGGTAACAACTGCTGCTAAATGTGTGAATGAACGTACAGAGGGGTGTAATTTTACTATAACAGAAATAACTACTGTCCGCACAGCATATTTTTAAACTATGTTCTCAGTGATAATCTTATGGTGTTGATGCTTATCAACATGGCTTATTATCATGGTTATCTTTTAAACACCTCCACGCTTGTTGCTGGCATGCAGGATAAAATCTTTTATCTCTGTACTACAGCTGCTACACCATCGCCTAAATGTAAAGCTGAGGCAGATCCAACACAAACATGTAGTGCAGTCCTTATTCTTTGTTCTGTGTCTTTAATTCTTATATGTATATGTATGTAAAAATTCTCTAAATGCATATGTGTCATGTGTTGAGTCTCATGTGTATACATTTTTTTGCTACAGTGAAACCTTCTCCTTCATGCTAACTGGAGAGGACGGCAGCAGGAGGTTTGGGTACTGCAGACGCCTGCTGGTAAGCCACTGTCGAGCCCCTCATCCTCTGCTCCCTGTTCACACCCCGCTGAGCCCTGTTTGTTGTGACAGATATGTGAACATGTGCTACGGTTTTCCTGTGGGAACTTTGATGTGTTGCGTGACCATCCGCTGTGGCAGCAGGAAAGACAACGTATAAAGCGAAAAAGACAAAAGGAAAAAAACTGTGCTCATGACTGAAAAAGACAAAAAAGATTCACCCACACATTATTATAGCCGCTCATCAGTATGAGGGTCATGCACGGGGACTTCTCAGGCTTTGCCCAGGAAATACCTATGGCAAGCAGTAGAAACAGAAACATCTGGAATAACAAACATTAAAACCACACTGCTGTCTGAGAACAGTGATTTCAGTTGCTAAAAAATGCATCAAAGTGGTTTAATATTAAATATGTGAATCTGTCTTTATAGCCGTGTTTGGAATTTGATACAATCACAGATGCATCTTATAAAATTAACAGAAAGACATGCAGTCGCTACATAAATGAGTGTTAATAGCACAAACATTCAGTCTTAGTCATAAAGTGCATAAAAAATATCATAATTTATGACAAAAACCCAGTTGGGATTGACTCATTTGATTTAACGAGAGTTTCTCAGAAAAGGCAAGACAAAGAGAAACCATGAAAAGTCCTAACTTTGTCATTGTGGAGCATTTCCTCCTCATAATGAGGCCGGAGAGCACTTTGAAGTTTTCTGTTGAGCTTCCCATTTAGCTTGCGGGTAGAGAGCATGACTGTGTGGGATTCTGCGAATGTGGCACTGATTTTGTTTGCCATTTGGTATTTCTGAGTGTGTTTACAGTGCTCCAGTGTGTATGTTCTCAGAGGTTTACTGGCAGCGGCTTTACCACTGTGTAAGCGTGTGACATTTTGTGAATTCTTCGACCGGACAAAAAATGTTTTTCTGCCGTGTTGATCTGAGATTCATCTTGATAGAAGCAGATTTTAATGAAGGTAGAGGAAGAGGTGAGCCGCTCTCCTCCAGTAACTTTGTTTCCTCCCTGCTGTCTGACCAGCCGTTGGCAGTGACCGAGCATTCCTGAGGACTTGAATCAAGCTCCACATAGTTGATTTAATCATCCATTTGGAAAAGCGGAGGAGAAACAAGAGGAGAAAATTGTATACCTAATATGGACAAGTGGATTGGCGTTTCTTGAGTGCTTGTGCTCATTTGTGTGTGTGTGTGTGTGTGTGTGTTTGAGTGTCTGTGTCTCGATGCACATAATGGAGGAGGGTAGATACGATCAGCAGGAGCAGATAAACCACCTGTGTTTAGGAAGCCGGTATCGACATGAAAGACTTTCCCCTCAGATCACAGCCTAGATTTAAAGACTTCAGCTCCAGTATTTAAACAAGTTATCTACATTTTGCATTATTATGGTCTTACCCAGTATATATTTGTTTTTGAATAAATTAAATTCCACAGCTTTGATTCTGGTTCTGTCACAAGCTTTAAAGGGGTTACCGATCTTCCAATCTGAGTTCAGTTTACTCGTCACTGGGAGTACTATTCAGCCTGTAGAAAGAGAAGTGTAATGACTGCTGTGGCTCTGGAGGAGCTTTCTCATGTCTGAAAAGGAACCTTGATGAAGTCATTAAGTTTATATCAGCTTGGGCTGGGAAATTGCAAATTGGGCTGGGTTGTGTTGTTTGAAAGGTGTGAACAGCTACCAGGGAGGGAGGCTCTGATAAAGTTGCATTATGGGATGCAGGACTTTTGGGGGCTTGACCTGGGGACTTGAGATTAAGCCTATGTCCACCCTGATACATCTGTGAATGTGTTTCTTCATCAAGTCTTTTTAATACCAGCGTCCAACGAGTTTTTGTTGCTTCCTCTTACAGCCGACTGGGAAAGGACCTCGCCTTCCAGAGGTCTACTGTGTCATCAGCAGACTGGGCTGTTTTGACTTGTTCTCCACGGTGAGTTCAGCCTTGCTCATGCACGTGCACGCTTGCACACAAACACATGTACTGTAGACAGCTACAGTAAGCAAACTGCCTGTAGCTGCGGTTATCTTGTCTCACAGCTGAAGTAAATGACTTTCAGCAGACCTTCTGCTGAACGCCTGTTCATAAATCTGATTTCAGTCCTTTTTTTTTTTTAACTTTCTGATTTAGTAGTTGTTTCCTTCACTTTTGTGTCAGTGGTGCTAACACAGAGCAGAGCAGTCGCTCGGTTTGATTTTTTTCAGCCTTATCTGATTACTTATTAATTCAACTTGAGTAAGTCCAGACTGTTGAACCAAAGTGGCTGCTATATGACATATAAATAAAATACTATGGTATATTTCAAAGATGGTGTGCAAGTATGAGCTGTAGCCATTTTTCACATCTACACTATCATCAAGTATACACACATACATACGTATATATACACATACATACATGCAAGTATATTTATGGTAGCAGGGCTGTGATGGGGTTGTTCCCAGGTAGCTCACTCAATAGAGCCTGTGCCCCATGTACCAATGCATGCATGCATACTAGTATACACACACATATATATATATAAATACAAGTTTTGAATAATGTGATATTTTGGGATCTTTGACAGATGCAAGAGTATAAGAGAAAGCCTCAAAGGTCTCTGTTTTAGATGTACAACAGCAAACCTGAGAGGAAAAAAAAGGAACAAAGAAATTTATTTTACAAGTGCTTTTATGATAAATGGGAAAAGAAGCCAGTGTTTGATTTGAGAGGGAGTTCGTGTGTGTGAAAGAGGGGCAGACAGACAGACAGGCAAACAAAGAGAGGTGATATCATATGACCTTGAAAACAAGTGATTCTCCAATCAATTTTCCAGACAGGAGGCAGCTTGGATCAAAACAGACAGACAGGCACACTGGGTGGAATTTTCCAATGACACAGGCATGGAAAGATATTCATTTGCTATTTTTCAAAACAGAAAATGAATACTGAGTTTCAGGCAATTGCTGGTAGTCAAACACATAATATGTTTCCATTAATTGTTGCCATGGTCAATAACCTTGATGACTGTGCACTTTTTTATGTCTTGTCTATTAATTTTACATCGATAAAAAACCTGGGCTCTTTTCGTATTAACAGATTTCCAGAGACGTGTGTGTTGTGAATGTTAAACCTGGTGGAAATATTGAGGAAACTGTGCTCTATCCTGTCATATTCAGATCCTGGACGAGGTTGAGCGACGGCGAGGTGTCTCAGCAGCCCTGGTCTACCCCTTCATGAGGAGTCTGATGGAATCGCCCTTCCCTGCACCAGGGAAGATTATCAAAGTTAAGACCTTTCTGCCCGGTGCAGGAAATGAGGTCAGAGCTCACTACTTTAATTATTAGCCCAAATCATTTTCAGATACAGTTGTGTGAAAGAACATATGATGAGTTAAATGTCACATTGTTTTTGTGGTCATTCAGGTCATCGAGCTGAGGCGGCCCACCGACTCCAGACTGGAACATGTAGACTTTGACAGCCTGTTCAGTTGCCTCAGTGTACGGCAGGTGATACGAGTCTTTGCCTCGCTGCTGCTGGAGCGTAGAGTCATCTTTGTGGCTGATAAACTCAGGTAAGGCTCCTCAATTAGTTTTAATCCCTCTGCAGTGAAACCAACATCTCCAAAACATCATTTAAATGAAAGAAAGCTGTGTATTTAATGCTTCTATGCCCAGTAGCCGATTTGATTTTCGACACAGTGAGATATCATTTTCCTTTTCAGAGACATTACACTGTGAGTTTTGCTCATGTGACTACAAACATTGTGATCATACACATAGTCAAAGGACATATTTAGGTCTTGTGTTGCAGTGGCTTAAAAATGTAATGACCTTTGTTTTCCCTGTCCTGCCACACTGTTGTAGTTTTCCTGTCCATTTAGACTAATTCTGGCTGTTGATGGCAAAATTACAATAACCTCCATACACACAGACACATAATAGCAGCGTAATCCTGTGGAACAGATGCACCATGTGAGGAACTGCCTTTATAATCATGTATTGATTAGTATCAGAAAGTCAAACAACAGGTCAGCCAGTTAGCTAGTCAGTCAGTCAGTTCCCAGTTTTGATACCAGAAGTGGGTCACACCAGTGAGTCACTTCCACAGAGGAATCGGGTGGGGCTGATAAGATGCAAAGAGTCTCCAAGGACTTAGTGTCCCAGTCTGTCCTCTTGCTACAGAAAAGAGAGGGGTACTTTTAGCATCAGAGGCGAGGGTGGAGTGGGAGGAGATTTGAGTGGAGAAGCAATCTCTCCATGTATCAAAGCCCAGTTTAAACAAACATCAGTGGGGGCAGTGACTGTGAGGAGAAGGAATGCACTTCCTGTGTGCATGACTCTGCCCTCTGTGCTCTGTGACTTGACTGTCATCATTTGACTTATGATGCCACGTTCACTCCCTACGTATGAGCTATGGCACTCTCTGTGTCCCTGGAGAAAATCGGTCTAAGCTGCTGATTACCAGAGGTGATAACATCAAGGAGTCACAGGGTGGGAATCACGATGTAACTCTTGATACAATATTATCATGATATATTGCCCAAGACAGTGATGGTAAGGTGGTTTTGAGTTAAACTGTCTCAACAACAAAATATCATGTAGTTTGGTACAGACGGAGATTTCTTAACTTTTCTCAGGTGCCATCATAAGATCAAAATTTCAATTTATGACCAAATACCTGGAAAACTAATGACATTCCCATCAGCCTATGTATGCCAACATGCTAAACTAAGATGGTGAACATGGTAAACATTACACCAGTTAAACAACACATTAGCACTGTCATTATGAGCCACCATTCAAATTCACATTGGCCAAAGGTTACATTACTGTGAAGTGGAACAAGATTTAAAATATGTGCAGTCAAGGAAAGATTCACAAAGTACAATTTCAGACTCCAAATTAAGTTGCAAAAAAAAAACTGAAACAACTAAAAAAAGAAAGTTATAAATGTCAGTTATATAATTTTGTGTGTTAAATATGGCTTACTGTATGGTCTACTCAAAATTGTGTGTGTGTGTGTGCACACGCCTGCATTGGTTTCTTTTAAAAACTGACAGGGCTTCACTGCAGCATTAATGACGATGAAAAATGGCTGCTCCCTCTGGGGCTCTGGTACATAATCCATTCCCAAAATACCTTGCCAGCAGAACATGATGTATGTTTCTTTCCCTTGAAACGTATATCCAATACAAGCAGGAAGCGGGAGGAAAAGCCATGTTAGGCAGTTATTTTCTGTGGGGTCTATTGCTCATTTCTTCGCCGTGTTACGTTCACTTAACTCTTTTAATATTACCTTGAAACATTTGTTGTTTTTTTCCAGAGAAGTTGTTGCCTCTACACGAAGGTCTGCACAGACAATTTCCTATAAAGTGATCTTTCACCATCTGGTGCCTGTAATAACAACTTGGATGCATAATCAGATAAAGTCATCATCAGCTTTGTCACTCTGTAATTTCTTAACGCAATTGACCTGCAGATGCTGAATGAGTTTTGTCAGTGCTGCAGACTTATGTAAACAGCCTCTGTCGGTCCTCAGGCTAGAGTTGAGGACGCTTACCAAATTGTATGTGCGTGTCTGGATTTATGTCTTGGCATGGCAGTGAAATACTCCTACAGTGAAAGTGTTACTGCATATTGGATCTAAATCACTTTCCCTGATATGACTCCAGTCTTAAGATGATTGAATCCCACCTTTAATCAGAATTGCCAGATTCAAAGTGAAGGTATGAAAAATTAGATATGAAATGTTTGATTGCAGAGATGTCGATTGGGGTTGCGAAGAAAAGGAATAAGAAATATAATGAAAGATGAGAAGTCTGTTACAGGAGGCTTCCTATAGGTTTCTGGTTTCCCCTTAATGCTGTTCATTTTGGTCTCCATCTGTGCTTATAGTAAACTCAAAACTGCACGATAAGAGGTACAATATGAAGCCTCCTATGTTTGTTGAGTTTGTGGTGACTTTAATACTTTAAAATAATCCAGTGCTCTCAAAGTGAGTTGAGGCACCAACACGTTTCGCAGCTGCAGTGTTATGAGCAACGGTGACTGTAATCATCAGACCGGCAGAGTTATTGCCACTGCTGCTGGCATTTTTCTAATCAGCGGGTATTGTAGCAGACTCGTCTCATCTCGCCCTCCGTTATTCTCACACTTTCTGTAACGCGCTCTGCTGAGCTGGCACAAAGCCAAAACCACTTTTAACAACTTAACTGGTTTCCCATGTGGTATTTAACTCGGAAGTAGAGTGAAATCCATACACTGTAAACATGTGAAATGTTTCTGTTTGTCAAAGACTCGACAAAGACTTGGCCATTAGCGGAGCCTGACCAGCTGATTTTCACATCAGTGTCGTTCACATGAATGTTTACACCCACATGTAAGACGCTCACATGCAGACACTCACATACGCACCTGCACACATTCATCTGCTCTCTAGACGGCGCTGATTAAACTCAGACGTTATTGTGGTTTTAATAAGAACACGTATAGAGTTTCCCATCGGGAAGCCATTTCTCATTGTAAAATGGCTTCTGCTGTTGCCTTCTGTGGAGCTGGAGAGCCCGTGGCTGGAGATCCTTAAAGGCAGGAAGTGAGGGAAAACCATTTGGGGACTAAGGGAGCAGAGAACATTCTGCCAGAGGATAAAAATACACCATGTGAGCTTGTCATAGGAATCCTATAGCTCTATATGCACTCTGCATATGCATCTTTACGTGATTTCTATGTGTTATTTTGAGCTTGGGAAGACATTTAAGATTGAAGAATGGTTGTGTTGAGCTTTGCAGCACAGCTGGTGTCTGACAGCTGTGGTTCAGTCTGCTCTCAGTCTATTCCTCTTTGTCCTCTGTCTCTGGAATCGGTCTGAGCCATGCCAGCGCTGGTAGACACTGTGCAGTGCTTCACTCGAGCTGTGAAGCATGCGGTGATACAGGCTTTTGTCTCCCTCCTTCTCTCCGTCTCGGACACTGAAATTTTCCCTCCTCCTCTGGGCTTCGCAGACTAAGCCTCTCGATCCCATGTTTCCTGGAGTATCTGCCAGTTCAGCCTCACACACACTAAACCAGGCCTGGCAGACCTACGAGAGCTAATATGTCAGGATTAGCTCCCAAACCTCAACACATAACAGCTCTGCACAGACCTCACCTCCGCACAACTGCTTCCCTCTTTTCCTGGAGTCGAGTCATGCATTTCTATGACTTTTAAGTGTATAATCAGATTGAGTTTAATCAAATTAATCTGTGAGAGTTGGCTTATGCTTGCATGGTGTATTTTTTTTTTTTTTTTTTTTTTACAATTTTGGGGTTAAATATTTAAGTGGCTGAAGGTTCTGTCTCTATCTCTTATCACCTTGGTACGGTTGATGGGAACGTCACTAGTTTTGCAACCAAAGTATTGAACAAAATTTTATGGCAATCTATCCACTAGTTGCTAAAATATTTCAGTCTTGACCAAAGTGGTGGATTGACAGACCAATTTTTCCATCCCTAAACCCACTCCTCTTGAATGGCTAAAAACCACCATACAACATAATCCAATCTGATACAACCACAATGCAACCTCAGTCTTATCTACATATACAAATCTAAGACAAAACATCAGCAAATAAGAAAAAGGTTTGTGTAAATTTCCCTCTGTTGATGTGTCTAATTAAAATCTTTCATTTAGGATGTTTAATTTTTTGTTACATACTTATTCTCACCTCGTAGTGGAGCATTTTCATCTTTTTTTAATGTGTGGTCTGAGGATCTAAAGTGTTGGTCTGGATCGAATGGGAATGTCCCTCTCTCCTTCCAGAGTTGAGTGGCAACCTCTGGTAGTGCAGAGTGTTTTCATTGCAAGTTCATCCTCTCCCAAGAGTGTGTGGTTTGGGAATGAGTGTAATTGATCCTTTTGGTATCAGTGGTGTGTAGGGTCGCGTGTAGCCTGTGGCGAAGGTTTTCTGAGATCTGTGCCCCATCACTCCCCGTTGGAACTCGTCAAACCCAGGAGACGGGATCTGTTAGGAATTATCAATCCCTCCTCAGGCAAATGGAAATCAGGCCGGCCAAAGCAAAACTGCAAGTGCTTTATGTTATGAGTGAACTGGAATAGGTCTAAAAAGACTGAACGCTGTGGTTATTGTAGCCTTTGGGTTTTCACTGGTGTAATTCTATTTTACCCTGTCAAGAAAACACATTTTAATCTTGGCAATTTGACTCATGGGAAGTTCAGAAGAAAAAGCCTGTGGCAAACATGTAGCCTGAACGAATGGAGTCGAAAAGTTTGTGGGAGTTTGTCATTTATCTCAGCACATTGATTCGACTGATCTCTCTTCTCTGTATGTTGCTCCAAAGTGTAGTTAACATTTCTCCGGGCCAAAGCTGAAACTCAGTGTGAATGAGGTCACATATCAGGGAGTAACTTCTGTTTACTTGGATGTTCTTGTCTGCTGCTGATGACAGCGACCATGGAAAACATTCCTCATTAAAAGTGTATGTATCTCAAGTGGGGTGCGTTTGCATACCATGTTTGATCCCCGGGCTTGTTCTTGATCCATACTGATTTACTGCTCCGCTGTGTGTGTGTGTGCGTATGATTGGACCCACAGTTTATTTTCACTCTCTTTGTGTACATGGATTGGACAGTATGTAGAGGACAGAGGGGAGGAGGGTCAGCCACTGTCAACAAGCGACGGATCGTGAGAAAGACGGGCTGCTATTTGTGATCTCGATTTTATACCACAGCTGTCGGAGTTAAAGCGAATTGGAGCTTTTTTTGGTGTTGCGTCAACAAGCCTCCAGCTTAACTATAGCAACATGTCGGAGTCACGCCACCCCTGCAGACAAAGAGTAATGTCACAATAATGCATTTTATTGGGCTCGCCTGTCCTCGTTGTGGGTTGTAGTGGCTGGTGTTAAACTCTTATGAGGGAGAAGTGCAACAGATGATGAGCTGCAGGAGGGACAAAGAGTCACAGCCAGAGTACATAGCTGTGCTGTTCTGCCTCATATAAAATAACTGTTTCAAGGAAAAGAGGATCAAACAGTCATTTAACTTGAGAAAAGAGCTCAGCGATGAAAATATATTATTGATGCTCTTATGGTTCAGTTTGTAGCCCAGTCATTGATTTAATGATAGTGATTTAAACATTTTGAAGGAGCGATGTTCTGTTTTTTTTTCTTTACAAAAGTTTATGACTGCACTTGGTGGTATTTTTAGGAAAATGTTGTTACAGTGTAAACCACCACTCCCCTTTCAGGCTGGAAACAAAACATCTGCCCTGTTTTGACTGTGTTCAGTATATTCTGGTTTGGCCTCTGCAGGGCGTTGTTGTGCGAGTGTGATGGTGACTGATGGTGTGTGTCTTTTTTTCCTCTCCATCATCAGCACCCTGTCCAGCTGCATGCATGCGGTGGTGGCGCTGCTCTACCCCTTCTCCTGGCAACACACCTTCATCCCTGTGCTGCCAGGCTCCATGTTGGATATCGTTTGCTGTCCCACTCCCTTCCTGGTGGGCCTGCTGTCTAGCTCTTTGCCGAAGCTCAAGGAGTTGCCTGTGGAAGAGGTGAGTACACCATCTCTGCATCTTCTCTCACTGTCCACCTCTGAGTGCACTTTCTTTTTCAGAGATTTCTCCTATATTCTTCATCTAGATGTCCCCGATTTTTCTGTCTCTTTGTTCTTGAATTTCTCCAACTGAAGCCTGTTTAGTGGATAGGGGATAGGGATATTTGTGTCCTGGCTCGTAAATTACAACAATACAGATTCAGAGTAATTCCATTATAAATTGGCCGACTGGTGCTGTGTGCGCTTGACCTGCTCTGCATCTGGTCTTATTATATGAGAGAACTGGCCAGGTGACTTCCAACCAAGGGAAAGGATTCAAAACCTAGGTTACATTTTTAGACAGTACCTTTCAGACTAGAGCAACTTAAAGGTGCATTCATTGTTTTTTTTTGGCCACTTGGTGGCAGTGGAACAAGCTGTAAACGAAGCACTGACATATATCGCCTTGCAGAGGTGGATCATCATTTTCTTATCATCTGTCAGTCAACCCCTCTCACATTACACACAGTCATTGGATCCATTGTTTAAAAACATATTGAGTGGTGCAGCTTGAATTGGAAAAAAAAAAAAGTTTAGTTATAAGATGTGATTGTTGGTCATTTGTTTAATAAGACTTTAAATGTTTTGAATGAGCTGCAACAGTTAACACATTATTTAATTCATTGATCAGTTGATTAAAAGAAAATTAATTTGGAATTTTAAAATTGCAAAATCATTTAAAAAAAAAAAATTCACTCGGTCAAGCTTCTGAAATGTGACTGTTTTATGGTTTTCATACTCTTCTATGACAATAAATGTTATGTTTTTTGGAATGTTGAATCAGACATTTTCAAAAGTCATTGAATGTTTTGGCAACTTTTGATGGACGTTTTTCATGATTTGCTAACATTGTAGGGAGCAAACGATGAATTGATTAATCAAGAAAAGCTGCTACAGCCCTGCGGCAAAACAAACTCTCTATGAAAATTCAGCCTGGCAACACCTACATATATCTGCTGTATTCTTGCTCATCTGCTGGTTTACCTGAAATGATCTCTTTTGAAAATTCAAAGCCGATGAAGTGTTGCTGCAAACTCTGCATTTTATTACACTGTACATGTATGTGTAAACATTCACACAGATAAAATATCTCTGGCCTCGTTCTCATTCTAATTTTGACTCACAATAAATATTTTAACAGAAGAAGCCCAATGAAGCATTGTCCTTATTTATACAGGTATTAGCTTTTCACTTGGTTTGCCGATGAACATTGTTTAAGTTTTGTCTTACCTCAACATTGGCTACATCTTACACATATCTGTCAGACTGAGAGGTGATTAATGTGAAAGACAATCTGAGTCACAGTGAACACCGACCTGTTAATGAGCTGACAAAAACATCTGCTGCCTGTTTACATCCTGTTGCTGATTGAAAACATTTCTAAAACAATCTCCTTTAAGAAATATGTTTCATATCTGTTTTTTTTTGTGTGTGTGTTGCAGCTTCTTTGAAGGAGATGGTTATTTATTTTACTAGATAAATAAACAGTTCTACTTGTAAGAGATAAAAGAAGGGTTTCATAGGAAGGTTTCCAGGTTTTTTTAATTAGTTCTGAAGAATGATGTGCTCTTTTTTTCCTTTTCTCAGGCTTTAATGGTCGACCTGGGGACTGACCGATTCATCCGACAGGTTAGTCTGTGAACTATAAAACAAAGAATTACTAGATAACTTTTGCAGAACAGTGGCCACTGTGGTCACAAGGGGCAGCAAGAAAATTTCCCTTAATTTCCCTAGAATTTAATAAGTCTCTTCTCGAGCCTGGTTGTGGACTTTTGATGCATTTCAACCCTCTATCTAATGAGGACAAAAATGTAGGAAAATTAAAGAACCATCATAAGGACATTTGTAATGGGGGCCACAAGCAGAAAACAAATATGTCTCCTGTGATGTGTTTGATTGAAATATTTATCTGTGACATTCAAAAATTTGGTGTAAAAGTAGCTAAAGTCACAAAGTCAGCTGTGAACAGTCTCAGTCATGTGTGTTACACAGTTTTCTAACTAAGGCTGGTGAAACATTAGCCATAATAAGTTACTGTTCACTGCAGGCCAAGTAAGGCTGAAGCTGCAACCCCCTGACCTGTGCTGGGTTGAGTGAGGATTTGATTTCTTAAAAATTTAACTTTTCATTTGTGAGGGGGCGATTGTGTTTTGTTTTTTTTTCTTTTTCAAAAGTTGCATGGTCAGGCTTTAAACAGGGTTGTAAAACATGCGGTTCTCGGCTGTAAGCCTGAGCCTTTGAAAACTGATTCTCCAAACATGGTTGTTTATCACTGGTGACTTCACTGTTTTCACTTGTTTATAGATGGACGACGAGGCCTCGCTTTTGCCCCGGAAACTTCAGGCAGCTCTTGAGCAAGCTCTGGAGCAGAGGAATGACATCATCAATCAAGACTCTGACAGCGAGTCTGATGAAGGTGAATAAGAGACAAATCACCTCTGCCTACACAGACAGATGTTTGCCTTGTTGGTTAGAGCAACAGTTTGTGTGGCAGGACATGTTCAGTCCTCGTCTCTGTGAAACTCACTCGAGGTGACGTCTTCTGTACAGACTAGTCAAGACAGTGAGTCACAAAGGCTCGTCTCAGAGGGGACATAATATGATGTTTGATGAACTTGGACTTTTTATGTGTTCCACAGAGGGTTTATTATGGTCCATGTATTCTAATGTGGAGCTAAAAGAACCCTGAAACAAACACAAGTTGTACACTTGTGGAGGAAATATATCAAAATCAGAAATAAACACAGTAAAGACTTTTTCTTTTTGACATGACTCACATATAGTTGTCTCTCAGAATCTGTAGTTCAGTATCTATGTCCATACCCACTGCCACCTCCCATATGGTCTAGCGGTTAGGATTCCTGGTTTTCACCCAGGCGGCCCGGGTTCAACTCCCGGTGTGGGAATTAAGATTTTAAGGCTTATCCCCAGGAGATCAATAATAGTTTCATTTGTGAAGAGCTTTTCAAAACAACAGTAATAAAGTGCTTCACAGAGCAAAAACCATTACAAGAATATGGAAATTCAAGAGAATTAATAAAGAAAGCCTGACAGACTTTCTGTCTCTGCTCTTCACATTCTTCTCCAAAATAAAACCTCCAGCCAACACTGTCTGTTTGCGTTACATCTGCCGCATGTCAATCACAACCTGTTCTTGCTGTGTGCAAACCAAAGCGAGGCACTTGTGCAAGCTACAGTCTGTTAGATTAAATGGATGTTTAAGCTTGTGACTACACAACAATTTCCTCTATTTGAAGTACTTTGTAATATTTAGACAGTTTGCCAGGCCATGACACCTAACATTTACTGTACAAAACGAGTCATATGAGAGGAAAAACACCAACAATCATGTAAAACAGCAAGAGGAGGCAGCAAATGAGCAAAAACCCCATGTTTGTCCCATAATGACCCTTGGTAAGACCTCACAGTTACAGCTCTGGTTGTGCTGTTCTTGAGGAATTTGGTATTTTTCTGTAATATTTACAGTCCCTTCAGCTACAGTTCAGATTCTCTCAGAGTTTCTGTATCTGGGTTAGAGTGTTTCTCTGGCCATGAAGCTCTGTGCCTCTGTAGACTTGCTCAGATTTTCCAGTAGCTCTAGTCTAGTTTTATTCTTCTGACATACTGACAAAAGCAATAAAGAGACAGCTACATTATTATTATTTCTTATTCTGTGGTTAATTATATTCGAGCTAATTTGACCGACACCACCCCGAATCTCCACATAGTTAACAATAGCTGTGGGTAAAGTTTATTACTTATGTTGCTGTGAGCATTTAGCCAAACCCATGTATTCTGCTTTAATCTGACTCTCAGGCTACTTTAGGAACTATCTGATGTCTTGGAAAATGTCAACATACTGTGACATGTCTGTTTTATGACTTTATTATGAATACTGATGTCAGTGTTATGAATAATGAACTACGTGCTTCTCCTTTGTGCCTACAGAGTATAACTCCTTGAACAGTCTGGTGTCGGAGGCCTTCATCCGCTTCTTCCTGGAGACCATTGGCCATTACTCCCTCTTCATCGCTCAGAACGAGCGCGGAGAGCGTGTTTTCCAAAGAGAGGCTTTCCGCAAGTCTGTGGCGTCGAAAAGCATCCGTCGCTTCCTGGGCGTCTTCATGGAGTCTCAGATGTTTGCTGGGTTTATTCAGGATCGAGAGCTGAGGAAGACCCGAGCTAAAGGTACACTGTCCTTCACTGAGTGTCAGCTGTTTTTCTCTTTCTGCCTTAAAAGTTTTGATGAAAAGTCTGTGCACTTTTCTCTGTAGATTTCCACCCCTGCACTAACTGTAATACTAACTGTGCAGGAGGAGGCGCTGCAGTAACACTGATCTCTAGTGGCTGAAAGTCATCATCAGCATGTTTTCTCACCACATCACTGTGCTCCTTGGCAGACAAAAGTAATTGTAACTTCCTGGAATACTGAGATGAGTCACATTTTCTTTTTTTTATGTCTTGCTCTGTTGTGTTGACAGGTTTGTTTGAGCAGAGGGTGGATCAGTATCTGGAGGAGCTGCCAGACACAGAGCAGAGTGGAGTCAACAAGTTTCTGAAAGGCCTTGGTGAGTCCTGCAGCAGACACACAAGGCTACACTCACATTCTTTAGTTGAACGCAACAAGATTAGATCAAACCAGACTCTTTGTGGTTACTTTTATCTCGCCAGAAGGAGCTACACACCAATATTTAAATTACTGCTACTCATTTTGCTCCGTCCAAATTCCAACTCCTGCGTCTCTAACATGAAAGAAATAATCAGTTTAGTCCTTATGAGTTTGTCAGTAGTTCACAATATGGTGAAGATGTGTTTCGCTTATTTTTGCTTCACTTGGATGTTTCATCTTCACTGTGCAAAATCATGTCTGCTCACTAGAAGCCTAGAATTATTCTTCAAAGCAGTCTTCAAACATGTCTGGAGGAGATCTATAGATTAAGATTTTATCAGGAACCTCGCTCTTAAGGAGATATTAAGATGTCTAAACAGACTGCAGATGGCTGAATCAGGGTTAAATCAGACCATACTCTGTGTAATCTCAGCCTGGTTTAATCCCTACATACTGTTTAATAACCTGAATTAAATTAAACCTCTCAGATGTTGTTCGTTTTACATGATTTAATTGATTTGTTTGAACTGTTTTCAGGAAGTAAAATGAAGTTTCTTCACAAAAAGAACTGAGGGGAAATCATCCAGTCATGCAACAAACTGAAGACCTGACGTCTCAAGTCTCTGCATCATGATGATTCTCACCTGTTTTTTTATGTAAACATGTACATATTATTTCACTGTAAGCTGGCTGTGATACTCTTCAGTGTATGTTTATAGTGCCTTATGAGATAGCGATAGCAGGATGGTACACGGAGAGTGAGCCGTAGAGTAACCACTGACGTCCAGGTGTGCTTGTGAAGAGTGTTATCAGATTGTGTGAGTGTGTGTGACTCGACATGGGCATAGATGTACAGTTCATATGTTGACATTTTGCATTATTTCACCACAGTGTTGTCCTCTGTTTGAGTGTAAAACCTATTCGAAAACTGTACATGCATCAAGACAGAGAAGAAGATGATTGTAACTCGGCATAGAGTCTTTTGCAATCTTTTATTAAAAAATGGTAGTTAAAATGCTTTAAATGAGTGTAAAGTGTTGAGTTTACTAACGTTATACATGTTAAATATTTTTGATGTTAAACGTTGAAGGTCAATCATACATTTGCTCTTATTTTTCTGGCACCTAAAATTCATTCTAAAAAGAAACCGAATGTGACACTTTTCTCAAATCAACCATATAAATAACAACAGATGTGCTCACAAGCGTACAGACATTGCTTTTGGAAACAGAAATATGTAATTCACAGTTTGCCAGATAATATAAAAATCAGCTCTTTTTCCATCTGACATCTCAGTGACAGCTTCCCCCAAAGCTGTGTGTTAGGAGGAGCTGGTGAGATCCCGAAAGGCACAGTTAGTCTAGCACCAACTACCACATGCTGCTGCTAACCTTATTACGTCTGTGCACATCACTCTGGTGGCTGTCACTGCCATGCTGTTATTATCTCTGCTCGCTGAGAGGCTCACTGTTGATTCTAGCCGCCATATTACTTTTCCTCTGCTTGTGTCCTTTATAGCAATTAAGGGTGACATTTGACGTGAAAGAAACGTGTTGTCTGTTTAGGATTTACATCCCTTTTCTTATCTTGCAAGGTAGGAAAGTTTATTAACCAATTAGTCGTGTCACATTTCGAGGTAGTAGTACTTTATTTTCATGTTGTATATCTTATAATCAGATTTTGTACTTTCACTCTGCTACAGTTATCTGATGGCTGTACATAATAAGATGTTTTAAGATATTTAATTGCTGTTTTGTTTTTTAAATAGAACAAATATCACGATGGTTCTTTAACTCAGGAAATACTTTATATACCTTATACTCCCTATACTTTCTCCATTGTATACTATATTGTTTTTGACTGACATAAATTAATAGACTGTTCATTTAAAGGTAATATTGAAATATGTTTTTTAAATTGAAGTTATTTTTCAAGTGTAACTTATTCAGTTTGAGATACTTTACTTGAAATACTTTAAACTACAAAACTATATACTATATTGAGCTTAGTTACCACATTTAAATGCAGCAACAATATTCCAATAATAGAATATATAAATAATATTATAAGACTGATAAAGATTATTCTGCTGCATGTACAATTTTAATTTTGATGCTAATAACATTTGTGCATGATTCCTGAGATAAATGTATTAGTGTATGATTTTAATTTGAAATGTTGTGGTGTTGTTGCTGCTGAGATGAAGGATGTGAGTGTTTCTCCATCCTGGGAGGCAGCAGTGATGTTTCTATCTTTCAAACTCTCGCCACACTTCAGCTTTCAGAGACGTCAGAAGTGTTGCATGAGAACCAAACTAAAATCTCACGATTAACTGCGAGACTTGGAAGCTCCAAAATTTTGGCCGGTCTAAAGAGCGACATCCGATGGAGGGAGCGACTCCTGGAGATTCACGGGTCAAGGTAAAAAAAAAAAAAAGAAAGAAAGAAAAGAAAGAGAAAGCAGTCAGGCTTTGGACAGAGAGCTCAGCTGAGGTGACTGACAGGAGGACAGAAGTTGTGCGTCGTTTCTCCGGACTGACACCAGCGTGACAGCCTCATGTTTACCTGACAGGACGCTCTGCACGAGCTGCGCACTTAAACCCGCCGCGTGCGCGTGTGCACGGACGCAGTTTGTGGACGCTCCGTGCACCAAACTGTCCGCGTGCGCCCTGTTTGTGTTTGTGTTTGCGGCTCGTCCTCTTGTTGTGTTGTGCATTGCACCGTGATGCCATGACAGGGGCGTGCTCTCCTGCGCACTTTCTAAAAAATAACATCAGGCTCAGTGATGCGCAGGAGGTGAGGATGAGGATGATGCGGGGGCAGGATGAGGATGTGGAGGCAGGTTGAGGATGAAGATGTGGGGGCAGGATGAAGATGAGGGATGAGGATGTGGGGGCAGGATGAGGATGCAGGTTGAGGATGAGGATGATGGGGGCAGGATGAAGATGAGGATGATGATGAGGGAGTAGGATGAGGATGTGGGGGCAGGATGAGAATGCAGGGGCAGGTTGAGGATGTGGGGCAGGATGAAGATGAGGGAGCAGGATGAGGATGCAGGTTGAAGATGAGGATGTGGGGGCAGGATGAAGATGAGGATGATGTGGGGCCAGGATGAGGATGCAGGGGCAGGATGAAGATGAGGGAGCAGGATGAAGATGTGGGGGCAGGATGAAGATGAAGGAGCAGGTTGAGGATGAGGATGTTGGGGCAGGATGAAGATGATGATGTGGGGGCAGGATGAGGATGGAGAGGCAGGATGAGGATGCAGGGGGCAGAATGAGGATGCAGGTGCAGGATGAAGATGATGATGTGGGGGCAGGATGAGGATGCAGGGGGCTAAATGAGGATGTGGGGGCAGGTCCTCTGCAGTCTGACTGATATGCTGGTTGTCATTAAGCCTAGACGCGTTAATAAAGTGCTGTCAGAATGACATGTTCATGAACAGATGGAACAGGTAGCCAGACGTGGAAGATGCCATCAGGAAATTCACTGGAAATCCCAAATTCCCACAGCTTTAGACAGTGAGTGATAAAAAACAAAACTGTAGAGGTGATTTTATATTTGATGGTAGATTTCCAACCAGGATTTATTGCTTTATAGTGATATTTCTAGTGTGTATTAAATATCAAGAGTAACAACATATCACAAAAATCAGATTAACCTCAGTAGGTTGTTTTTATGGTCATTGTGAAGTTAAAGGAGAGCAGCAAAATGTACAGTTGCAGGGATTATGTGTGGCAAAAGTTTTGGGAAGTGGTTCTTTATCTGAATCATGTCTCTTGGTGATTTTATGCTATGTGAATAAAATTTACTTGACTTAGATATTCCCATAAATCATGGCTGCACCAGGGCTGTAATAAGGATTTTAGTCTCCCAGTGCCACCCCACACACTGATGAGATGTTTGGTGTCCACTAAAAAAGCCTGTAAATGTTCATGAGCTCTGAATTAGTCCCTTAACTAGATTTTATTTAAAGTAATATTTTTGCCTAAAAAATATACAAACAAAAACTGAGACGCCCTCAGTGTTGCCGTATTGTTTTGCTGAATATTACACATTATGATCTGGCTCACAAATTACAACAAAATATGCTGGACTTAAATAAACTAAGGTGTTATTGCACAATTTGTCTTTTTTTAGATAAACTTGAGATAAACATTAGATCCTACAGTTGAGAATGTACAACTGTAAATTAAATGTATGTAAATTAAATTAGTCAACGTAGTATTATACTTCTTGTATTAATATTGAAATGAAATGAAATTAATATTTAAATGATGATATAATTTGAAATCTTTTTGTTAATAGACAATATTTTACTCCTGAGTTACCCAAAAGAACTTTACAAAGCAATAATATGACAAAGCTGCTGGCCTGACAGCTTTTTGGGGCTTCTCTTGCCCCCTAGTGGTCATAAATGTGTTAATGGCACATGAGGGTTGTTTTGAAGGAAGATATAACTGTATGAATAAGTAAGTGAGTAGACAGGAAGCAAAACTGCTGTGGATACGTCTTTAACGGTTTGACACCAGGCGAGTGGTGAGATAGTTTCAGCCATGGCCCTTCAAGCCCCCCCCCCCACAATGAGAAGATCGACACAGCTTGTTCTGTGTGAAGCTGCAGCAACGGAAGCTGATTTGTTAACCCAGAGAACTTCTCCAGTGAGGCTTCCCAAATGATTTTCACAGTCTTGTTATTTTTGATATGCAATAGTCATTTTTTAAGGATTTATTTGCATTTTATAAACAGAAGGCAGGTGAAGATTTTTGTCTCCTGTTGATGGATTTCAAGACTAACTGTGTTGAGGACAGAAATAATAAAGAATGGCATAATGACTTAAGAGTGGTTGAAGATAATCCTGCTTTCCCTGTGATCTCATCACGTCGGTGTTAATAGATGTTACAGAGGGGGGTGCTTTCAAGGGACAGACCACCGTGCAGGTTTCTATTATGGTGGCGTCTCTTGAGATGGCATGCGTATCTAGTGCCTTAGTGCCCTTAGTGGGTCAGGGAAGCTGGCGGGAGGTTTCGGTTTGAAAGATAAATGCTGCAAAGTGTAAGCAAGCAAGCACAGTTTGAAAATGCTACAGAGCTGAGCGAACGAGAGGCAGGGTGTAGCACGACTGGCTAATTGTGTTTCAAATTGGGTCTTTGAGCGCACAATGGGGAATGGGATTGCTCTGAGCTCCCCGCTGAAGCACCCAAGGATGAGAAAGTTGTCAGATTTGTAGGTCAGGCTGCAGGGGTTGTTGTTAGGCAGACTTACTCACAGCTCCAGATGTGCGGACAGCGGTTTTGCTATATCTGATGGAGAGTGTTTTAAGTCTAAGATCGCTTTCAACAACACCCTGTTCCCGAGTTCCCCACCCTTTTTTTACTTTCATGTTATTATGCAGCTGTTTCTTTTGCAGATCTACTGTCAGATTATTGTCCCCTCTGTGTCTGGATTTTATTCTTCTTCATCCACAGTTAGCTCCTTTTCTTTGCTCTGTTCATTTTCTCTGACATGCCGAGTTAAAATCTTAATTGATTTCATGGTGTTAGAGGGAATTGCAGGAGTGTATCCTAGTCCCATCTGGAGCTTATCAGAGCCTGACCCGGTTTCGGTGTGCTACCGTAGCGTTCTGCTCCGCTGGGACCTGTCCCCTCCTCGTGCTGACAAAGGGAAGAAGGCCACAACCGGCCCGTCCTGGCCTGGCCCGACATCGCCTGACAAAACCCGACAGCATCACCTAATCCTGCCTCACCCTGCCTGCTCCAAAGAACCAAAAGTTGCTTACAGTACAATGTCTCCCTCCTTCCACATTGTAGGTCACTTGGTCTTCCTTCCTCCATTTTGGAAAGAGCTTCCGGGGATATTTTGCCCTACAAAAAAATAATTATCTTATCTCCCTAATTCCCAATTATTATGCACAGGCTTATTTAAGAAAAAGGATTAGATTTTCTCTCTTTTTTGGTGGCTGCACCAGCGAGCAGTGGATGAATTTGAATGTGACACTCCTCTCCTTCGCTGCAGTGAGGGGGGTCCTACACATGGATGAACTGGGGGAGGAGAGAGCACAGTGAGGCTGTCATGTAAGCCGTCTCCTCTGGGGCCACCTCTCGGTGTGCGCTGCTTCCTGCCTCAGGTAGAAGCCTCAGTGTCGCTGCTGCTGAGGCGTCGGGCTGCTCGCTCTCCTCTCCTCCTCACCCTCCTGCTGAGAAGGCAAAACTCTCAAAGCACTGAAATGGAGAAGGTAAGCTGTTCGCTTCAGCATTGCTTCCTATCTTGATTGCACATTCTTCTTTTCTGACACAGCTGCAGATGGGAGGTCGTTTCTTTTTGTGCAGCAGTTTCTGAGTTTGCACTGTTGATCCTGTGATTGAATCCCTTTAGGGCATTAGAGGCCTTTCTGTATCAAGCTGGCAGGCTTCCTATGTTTGCGTTGCTCTCTTCTCACCCTAAAAGACATGTTAGACATTTGGAATACCCCTCTGGACAAGGAATAGGCTTTTAAAACTGGATTTGATCCCGAGGCGCTGTTCACTCCTCCTAAAGTGGTAGGAAGAGTCAACTGCAGAGGATGAATTCCCTCACAGGGATTAATAAAGTATTACTTAGGTGAAAATAGTTGGACTGTGAATCATCTTACTGGATTACTGTTGACAGCTTTCATGCTCTTTTATTTGCATATAACAAAATCAGCTGTAAACACAAGGATAAGGATGATAATGACATTGCCAAAATCCTTATTTTAACAGATGAACTTTCTTTTTTAGGGTTTACATGCATCATCATAATGTTTAAATGCTTGTGTATAAATGCTTTTGCCAGTACACAAATGAGAACAGGTTTAGTTTCACTCATATTCTTCTGAAAGTCTCTGAGGCGTTTGTGAGCATGAGAGTGTGATTTTAGCCCAAAGTAAAGTGGCAACACAAATGTTTCTGACACATGCCACCTCGTCTTTTTATCACACGAGTCTGTGTGTGTGTGTGTGTGTGTGTTTGGTGTATATGTTAACCATAAGGAGTGTTTTTCTTTGTGTGTTTCTTCCAGAGCTGCTCAGAGTGTTCAGAGCCGACACTTGCACAGAGCCTGTGTACACTCTGCAACAAGTGGCTGTGTTACCAGTGCACAGATGTGCATCAGCATCAGAGAGCTCCCCCCACCTCCCAGTACACAGACCTGCACCCACAGCAGAGGCCCACTGCCACCCAGCGTCCTGACCTGCACCAGAGGAGCTCCAGCTCCCTGCCTCCCACTGGACAAGGCAAGAAATTTACATGTTTCAAGAGTGTGTTACCTTCATTTTCCAGGCCAGTATGACAGATTATTAGTGGGGCTGTTGCTTGAAGGCCTGTTTTGACTTCTTTATTTTCCCCCTGGTGCTTTGTTTGTTTGTTAATCACGTCTCAGTAGGAACCATTGCAATGAATAATGCATGGCCGTGGCGATGGTTGATAATAGTTCCTGGAGATCCCTGTGTTTTATTACACCTCTCTTTAACAAGTGGCCCAGATTCTAAAGTGCTCATATGATTTCATTTTTGCTAATATTAGTGTGTTGCTATTTAAAGACCCTCAAGTATGCCTGGAAGCTTTTGTTCCCAGCTGCTTGTGCAGGTCTGCATTGCACGAGTTGTCACATCTTAACAAGTGCGTCCAAAACACCTTTATTGCGATGTGGGAGTGTTACTGTTTGGTTTGTGTACTTGTGAGAAAAACTGAGTGACTGCGCTGACAGACAGGATGTGGTCAGTCAGATCGGGTTGATGCACACGGTGTGATGCTCAGCTCTCTACCACAGAGATGTGAGGTGATGTGCAGGCAGGAGGGGGGTTGGCTGAGGTGAGCCGGCCAGCAGAGAGCAGTAGGGCTGCGTTCATTAGTGCCATCCAGCTATTGTTAGATAGACGATCTGTGGGCCAACAGTTTCTACAGTGACCTATTTAGAAATGTATGAGAGATATTTTTTGAGGCTGTGTATTAGTATGTGTGTGTGTGTACGGCTGCTGGTGCATCAAAGGCTGATTGAGCTGAAATATTGTTCACTTTCATCTTTGTCACTTGCTTTAACACAGTCTCATTGCAACCTTTACTTGCAACCTATTTCCCATGATTGTTTCACTGTTTTCATTTCAAATTACAAAGATAGGTTTGAGTATTGCAGGCCAAGGTAACTCATTTAATTTATTTTTAACCACCCACTGCTCCACTTGTAGCACAATGTCAAAGTTTCCCAGACTGCTTATTTTGTCTTTCCATCACTGTGGTCATTTTACTTATTTTTATACGATTCAGGTACAATGGACGGCAGAATATACTGAAACTGAAACCTTCAGAATATGGTGTTTCCTCAGCATCAAAATAGTCCAACAATTCAGTAAATCTTGGAAAACCTTTGCAATGATCAAAAATCATCTATTTGTTTTACTTTAGGCTAACCACAATCAAAATGGAGGGTAGATGTTAAAATGAAGCCAGGTAGCGTAGTTTAGCCTAAAGATTGGACAAGAGGAAACAGCCACCCTGGCTCTGTCCAAAGGTAACAAAGTCAGCCTGCCCCCGCCTCTAAAGCTCACTAATTACCACGTCATATTATGTTTGCTTAATTTGTACAAAAACCAAAGTATAGAAATGATTTCTTTCTTATTAAAATATATAAAACATAAAGCCCACATAAAAGTACAACCTGTTGTTTCTCAGTCAGCAGAAGAAAGTACAATTCATTTTTTCTTTGCTCTCAAAATAAGATCCAGCGTATTTCACAGAAACAACGCTCTGACAACACATTCATAAAAGTGATAAAAACGAATGACTCATCAACGTGACAGTCAAGCCAGTGTGAGATGCTGCATGTTTTCAAGCATCTAGAAGAGAACTGAAATATAAACTGACATCCAGTTTATTTATCTAACCTTAAACAAATTTGGTTGCTCTAATAAAATTACAGTTGTTGCTTGCCTGATTACTTGATAGCTTTTAATTTATTAAAACACCCTGTTAGTTAGTTAGTGTTTGTTCTCTGAAGACACTTCCTTGACTACATGTTCACACCTCCTCTGGCTGTGGGTGTGAATTGCTTATTGACTGTTGCTAATGCTCCGTCCTCTCTCTCCCCCCATCTCCCTCTCCCTCCTCCCTCCGTCTGTCTTTTAGGCCCGGGGTCGTATCCTTGCTCCCTCCTCATGTGCCACTCTCACAGACAGGAGCCCTTGGAGCTGTTTTGTGAATCATGTGACCTTCTGTGCTGTAGCAGCTGTCACCTGTCCGCCCACAAAAACCACAGGTCAGTCCGCAAATACACAGCACAAGGACATTGCAGAGAGGGGCTAACCGCAGGTTAAAAACTTCCTCTGAGCAGCCACTCGCTTTAACTGCCTTGTCACTTCTATCATCTGTGTCTGCATACACTATCCTTGGCCCGCCTAATGCCTATTAAGTATTCATATGCTTTTGTTTTCTGTGATGTTTCAGTACAGTAGCTGCCTCTAAGGTCACCTGCATAATGTCGTGTCCCCGGGGAAAGAAATTTAATTCTGGTGTTTTTCATGCCCGGAGAATAAATTAGTGAACTTTCTGTCTGGTGGATGTTGTGATCTCTCATGTGTTCAGAGTGGTGCAGATCGGAAAGGCCCTGCAGGATCAGCAGTGGCTGTTTGAGAGCCTGATGGTGCAGGTGGAGGAGAGGAGGTCTACGGTGGAGAACAATGCGAAACAGATAGAGGACAGGTTGGTTAAGACTCACACAGAACCATCATCTAAAGTCAGGTCAATAATTTAACAGTGTGAAATATATCAAAGTAATGCATAAATTAGTGTCTGAAATGCTGCTTTCTTCTTCTGCATGTGCAATTTTTCTGCCTCGGCTGAAGCATTTATTTTCTCCTTTCTGTCTTTGTAGACTTCATGGAGTAAAGATTGCACACAGGAAGGCAGAGAACCAGATTAAAATGGCAAAGATGATTATGATGAACGAGCTTAACAAACGAGCCAACCTATTAATAGAGCAACTGGAGGTAATTACTTTCTCTCTTTTTCTTCCCCTCTTATCGTTCAGCCAGCCACGAATCTACATGCGAGGAATCAGTAACTGCCATGATGTAATCAGTCCTGAAAGCAAGCAAACGAGAGCCCATAATAATCTGTCAAAGCTGCTTAAGCCAACTCCTCAGGAACTGCATCTGTCAAAAAAAATAGAGTCATTGATTCAGCCCACAGTCCGGCCATGACTCTCCGTACCAGTAACTACACATAACTGGATGCATTATTATTACTATCTTTGCAGAAAATCTCAGAGGACTTCCAGCAGCGTCTGGAGGACCAGCTGCAAGGGGCAATAGAGATGTGTGGCCAGCTGGACCATGTTCAGAAGTTCATCACCTGGGCTACGACCCACCACTGCAGAGGCCCGGTGCTCTTCAGCAGGGCTCTGGTACGCTGACAGGAAGGTCAACAGACGTCCACTGACTTATTGTAACACACACACAGGCCTATGAGGAAGAAGTAATTAATTTCCGGGAGGAAGCAGAACAACGAGTTTGATCTCTCTTTTTATTTTGAATATTTTTTATATTTAAAATGAAACTCCACTGATTACACATATAAAGTTTACTAGTCACAGGAAGAACTACTCAGCTTGTGTCCTACAGTGTCCTGTGTGAATCTGGAGCTTTATGATTAGACTGTAGGATCCAGTGTTTTTGGAGCTTGACCCTATATCAGGATATCCTGGCCTCACCTGACACCTGTAACTTTATAGACATGCAATACTAAATCATTTGCTTACTCTTTTAATCTAAAGAGGACAGGATATTTTTCTTACTTGGTCTTTTGCAGTTAAGGACCTTCATGTTAGTATCATTTATATACTTTTATATACTATACTTAATGAGATCTTTTTTGCTGAAGGACACATCTTGCTTTAGTGCTCTGAAGCACAGTGTGGGATATCATTATTATCATTTGGTTTCAAAGAAAATCCTTTCAGCTTTATCTATTCGCACTTTTACTTTTTGTAATATTACTATGAAAATCAGTGATGACAGCGGGGTTTGCCAAGTGCATCCTATTTTTATACAATATATGTTCTTCCTCAGATTTCACTCCAGATGCAGCAACTGCTTGAGCCGTCACTCCGCTCAGACTCATGGAGTCCTGTCAAGATCAAATTCAACTGGGATGCCAGTTATTGGACGAAGCAGATTTCCTCTTTAGGTAAAACAAACTTAACTAAAGCATGGTGGTTATATGCAAAAGTAGACCTTGTCATTCAAAAGAACTTTCTACATGACATGTGACATAATGTTTTGAACAGAGCTCTTAATATGACTCTGTTGCTCTGCAGGCCAGCTGACTGTTGAAGGGGGGAACTGCACGTATCCTCAGGGCCTGGCCTGCTCCAGTATTCTGAGGCCTCAGCCCATCACCTGCCTGGCTCTGCCGCCTGTGTGTCACAGAGGACGAGAGCCAGGCTGTGGGTACCAGGCCTGCTGCGAGCCCCAGATGTGTTGCTTGCACGGCATTCCCTCTCAGCCAGATCTGTCCAGCCTGGACAAAAGCCAGCTGGAAGCCTCACTTTATAACTCCAGCTGTGTTCAGCCTGCCCTTATCTCTGCCTCTTTGCACCAGAGCCAGCAGCTCCAGAGGTGTTGGGATCCAGACAGCTCATCGCAATGTCCTCCCCCTTCATCACCTGTGTCTTTAATGGGACCCATCCAGCTCAACTGCAGTCGAGGATCTACATCCCAGACACAAGCTACTGCCTCCCAACCCCAGTCTCAAACAAAGTCTTATCTCTATCACCAACACCAGAGAGAAGTTCTTCCAGACAGCCAGGCGCAGCCAAGTGCAGACCGCAGCCGGCCCGGCCAGTGTCAGAGGAAGCTGTCAACCAGCACGGCTCTGCAGCAGGATCTCAGTCACACAGCTGTGGACAGAGATGTGATGTCTGAAGAGAACTGGGAGGAGAGATGCAGGGTGGAGGAGGCTCGTGGACAAACAGGGGTTGAAAACAGAGAGCTGCTGGATGAGGAGCTGCAGCAGGAGAGGAGGGAGCAGAGTCCCGTCCAACAACAGCAGCAGCTCCACGTTTCTTCTGCTGCAGAGCTGAGAAAAGAGCAGCAGAGGAACAGACTGACGCTCAGAGACCACAGAGATGGCAGGGTGAGAGCATTCATAGTTTAAGAAATCTAATTTGATTGTTCAAAAGTTTTAGCAAAGATATTCACTGAAGCACTGAAGAAACAGTAAACTCCACTGGGAATTCATTTATTATAATCAATAACTAAATATAGAAATACAACAAATAAACAGAGAGGTTCATTCTTGACTTTAGAAACAGTAGTCAACAGTTAGTCTCACCACAAGTTCCTCCGAGTAGCTGTACTGGAGTTTCAATTGTATCACATGATATGAAATACATGACCATAAAGTAACTTTTCACATGCACAAATGACAGAAAATAATGAGCATGAGCAATTAAGCAATGAGCTGTTGCAACAAATTTAACATAAGCTTCTTCAACAAGGGTTTCACTCAATTTGAGACTTAATTGAGGCCTAATTCTGAGCATTTTATGATGTGAATGTATGAGCAAATCTATGTTAAATGTTCATGCATCAGACACTAAAAGATTTCTTACATATTACATACAAAAACATATTTGTCTTGACTCAAGGAAAATACTTTGCATGAAAATACAGCCTGTAAATATTTTACATGTCAACATGACAGCAATATGTTTGTGATTAGCCAATTTCAGTTGGTAATGATTGGAATCAGTTTCATAAAGCAATTGTCATAGCAAAGCAGCATAGCTGTGAAATCATTTCACACTTGGTTCTGCAAAGTTTCTATGCCTTCAAACAAATACCAGCAACTCATGACATGGTAAACCGCACAACAATGTTTGCACACACCTCTCAAAAACCACAATTTATCAGTGACCTATTTCCTACAAACAGAGGTGTTAAAACGCTTGTTCAGACACTAAGAACAAAAGACAAAGGCAACAAATCTCAATTCAAACATTTTTATCATGTCGTGGCATTTAAGTCAAATCAAAGCCAGTAGGGAAATGTTGTGCATATGGTAACTGGTAATTGTATATTTCTGAAATGTTAAAGTTTAGGGGAGTGTTGAATTTGAGGCAGCGCTCAGTTTTAATTAATATCTGTAAAAGACTGAAACTAAAGGAGGCACTTTATTGTGATGCCAGAATGATCACTTCCCACAGTTGACAGCTAGCCCGAAAACAGATGGTGCAACAGAAATGTGCTCAGGCTTTTATGAAGAAAGGATGATGAGAAAACAAAGAGCCGCTCTGACAATTAAAGCTGAGCTGTTCATAGCAATGTGTCCCAAAACCTGGGGAGCACTGTTCATCATAATCACACTTGATACCAGAGGTTTGAGCAGCCACATAATCACCTCTCAGGGTGCGCGCTTACAGTACAAACACAAAGATGCATTATATTTGCATTTTCAAGTCATCGCATCTGAAAACGACATATAACCACTTGGGTGCAGTCATTTATGTACTTAACCTGTCATTAATGAGTCACTAAGGGAATAGAGGGAGCTGCCAGTTTGATTTCAGTTCTGGTTTGCACTCGGAGATAAATTCCTACACACCCCCCTCATCGTTCCAGAGAGAAGGATTATAGTCTATTTTCACACAGTCTGAATCCTGCATACCTCTCCCGAGGGGCATGGATCAGGTAAGTGTTTTAATCACATGATACTTAGGAGCACATGCTCGGTGGCAGCCTGGCCTGAATATGCATGATGGTGCACCAGAAAAAGAAAAGAGGGACGTGTTAAAAAAGCCTGGTGTTAAATGGTTTGTCAGCCCTCCTGCTTACATTAGCTGAAGACACAGCTGAGAAGTTTAAAGGAGGCTTTCCTCTGACATTTGCATTGGTTAAATTGTAATATAAGAGAGTGAGACAGTGAGAGTGGTAGAAAGTGATTTGCTCTTCTGGTTTGATCACACAGCACCCTGATAGTGAATTTGCATATGATAATTGGTGTTGTAACCAAACCTTTCATTGCCTGTATGATAACAGTAATATATGCAGCTGTGTGGGCTATTCCTCATGTTTATAAGGATTGAGTTGTTTAGAATTAGTCTGAATGATGTTTTTGTTCATTTAGTGTGTGCGTGACACTCAAGGTTGTTGCCACTGCACACACACACACACTCCTTTTCTCTCCTCTCTGTTGTTAGTGGCATGAACAGGGGCATCTGTGCATGTGATGCAGCTCGAAGCCCTGCTTAGTTCTGGATGTTTGTGTGTCTGACAGAGATCCACATCCCTGGAGGTGTCAGTGACAGCCCTCGAGTGTGTGTCTGATGTGCAGAGCAGCAGGCTCAGCCCTAGTTCGGTGTGCGTGAGGAGGGAGAGACGCTCCCAGAGCATCCCGGCAGAACTGGCAGCTCCATCCAGCAGCCCTTACTCTGAAAGGCCCACAGGATGCACTCACAGCCTGGAGGCACAAGCTGCAAACAAGGTAACACTGCATCTGAATATAATCACACATGGGGAGGAAGTGAAGCTCGGCTGTCAGGCAGAAGAGAGGTGATCACCACAGTAGTGGCCCTTTGCACCTGTGCTACAAAGGAAAAGTAAAAACAGAACAATTTTCTCCTGTCACACACAGTAAAATGACAGTATTATTCTGTTTCAGGGCTCCAAGCATCTATTATTTTCATTATTGATTGATTGTTTTATCTATAAAATGTCAGAAAATCACAGCTGATGGAGTTTCTCAGTTGTCATGAAACTGGAGATGCTGTTCCATGTTTTTGCGGAGCACTTTTTCATCCACATTAAAGGGGATTTTACACATTGCAAGTCATTGTTTTGGGCAAATAAAAGTTCCATGTACTAATGAAGTTTGCCTTTGAAGTGAAAATTTGACATGAGGTTTGTTTTGTTGTCAGTATGCCAGTATGGATCCCAGACAGAGGAGAGCTTCAGATGGGGTGCTCTGTGTTGTCAAAGAAACCTCATCTGTCACAGCGCCCTCCAGAGGCCACCGTTCTCCTCTACTGTCCTATAAGACAGAGCCAGGTGCTGGAAAATCCAACTTTGCCATACAATTCTAAGAACATACAACGTTTGTCAATACATGCTCACCATCTTTCTCTTTTTTAGATCATTCTTTTGCTTATGTAAATGAAGAACTTGATTACGATGCTGAGGAGAAATACAGGTTGTCAAGAAATGGACACAACAGGTTTGTAATATCTGTCAACTCAAACATCTGTCTATGCACAAGTCATGAAAATAAGATGTAGTTCTCATCATTCATTCTGTGCTTGCTTCTAAAGTATCACAAACGTTCACAAGGACTTGGGAAGGCCCAGGGTTCCAGTGGTTTGCTTAGAGCGTCTCAAAATACTTGTGTCTCAACTCCCCCCACATGGACGACGGCAGAGTGACCCTTTACCTGCCAGCGGGTCGGAGAGGAGCGAGAGTCTGCGACAGCAGAGAACCTGGCACGATGCGATGCTGGAAGTATGTCTGTTTCGTTTGCTTTCAGAGGAAACGCGATCCTCGAAAAATACCAGAGCAGTCAGATTACAGGACATTTTCATTTTTTTATTTATGACTTTTTTTAATGGTCATTGTTCTATATGATAGACAATAATTATATAATTATTATTAACTGTCTAATACCCTTTATATCTTCACGGCAATAAAAACATTACAGGATAGATATCTGAAATAAACAAGTGTATTTCCTTGTTGTTGAACCTCAATACTTTTTGGATACCAACCAAATATGTCAGATATCAAAAACTGTCAAGTCCAGTTTCAATTTTACAAGAAAAGTTTTCCAGTATTTTGTTCAGGCAGAGTTCTTATGTGGCTGCTTGTGTTTAGACATTTAACATTTGAGAACTTAACCAAGCTATCGAAAAAGTATCATTTTGGTATTGTAACTCGACTGTGTTGAGTCAGAGAAGGCAGATTAGACCATGTGCAATATAAAAATGAGGTTTCATACCTTATACATGATCTACAGTATGTCATTTGTTTTATGTGCTGTTTTAAACGGTAGCTACTAATTATTATTTTATTTGGTACATCTTAGAAATCACCAGAGATTCTAGTGAACATGTTGTTAAAATTATGTTTAATTCAACAGTGTGAGACACATTCTCTTCTCTTCTGTGCTGTAAACATAGGGGATAGCTGGAGGCTCTGAGACCATGAGGACCTCCCACTCACTCACAGTATCACCATATGCAGAGCGACAGAACTGCAATCAGTCTACCACATACTCCACCACCAGTGAGTTTGACGGTCGAGGGAGAATCAGCTCTCATAAAGCCTCCACGCTGCCATCCACAGACCCAAAATATGTGCCACAGAGTTGCTCTGCACTGGATCTGGACTCTGACTCTGATCCCAGGTCAGTCTCAGAAGAGGAAGTAGTTGTTTCCTGGGCTGATCCAGACCCACAATTAGACTCAGATGTATCACCAGATTCTGACCCAAATGCAGAGTCTTCATCTGAAGCTGAACTTGAATGTGTGGCTGGGGAGAAATTAGTGGCTGCAGGAGAGATAGGGCTCTGTCCTGAAACTGATGTTGCAGAGGATTCAGAGCCAAGTCTTGAATATGAGGCAGACCCAGAGTCAGACGGAGGAGCGGGATCAGAGGACGGCCAAGGGCTGGACGCTGATGCAGAATCAGGCGATGCTGAAACAGAATCAGACGTCCAGCCTGACTATGACCCCAGTTTCCCGGCAGAGACTGATTCTGATGCTGCATCCAATCAGCCTCCAGACTCTCAGGGCTCTGCCGAGTCCGAGCTTGACATCGAATCCGAACCTGAGCTGACGACCGACGACCCACAACCGCTTCGCTCTGACCTGGAAGAGGAGTCCCACATTGGTCCTGGTCAGAGGCCGCTTCTAATTGCAAACCCTGTCCTTCAAAGAGGCACAGAGGAAGAGCAGCCTGACCAGGACAGTGCAGAGATGGAGAGCGAGGACTTCTGTGCTGTGTGTCTAATTGGAGGGGACCTGCTGTGCTGTGACCGCTGTCCAAAAGTCTTTCATCTGTCGTGCCACATCCCGCCTCTGCTAAGCTTCCCCTCGTAAGCTTCTTATACTGTAACCTGAAATGTATAGAGTGAATTCAACGTGATCCTCTAACCTCCTATCAGACTGTTTATTTGGAGCTGTTATTGTTATCCTGATACTATTTTTTATCCTGTTCAGAGGCGACTGGGTGTGCAGCCTGTGCCGAGATGTTGTGCAGCCAGAGGTTACTTACGACTGTGAGAACGAGAGAACATCTGGAGAGCACACATCTGCACACGGGCTGCCTGCATGTGACCAGAGAGTAGGTCATTTCATTAGCTGCATTAATAATAATGATGGTGGTTCCTTCTCCTGCAAATATAACAACTGTTCTTCATGTTTGATCGACTGTTTGTAGAAATGTGAGCGGCTGACTCTTCTGATCCTCAGTAACATCCTGAGTGCTCCTTTTCAAGAACCCGTCAGTCCACTTGTGAGTGATCACCCTTTTTGTCACAGTCCAGTTACAGTAAAGGTCAACTCATATTCAGAATCTCAGCGCACATAAACACACTTTGATTGCTGCTATATATCTGAGGGTTTGGAGGCTTAAAGGCACTCAGTAAAATTGTTTTTGTAAGAAACTTCTGTTCAAGTTCAGTTTTTCTCACCAAAATAAACAAATGTGCAAAATGCGTTTACATCGCCATTAAACATTTGCTTTTTCTCTCGCTGGTGCAATGCAGCATTTCTTGTTGCATTACCACCGACTGTTGAACGGTGGAATAGCTTTAAACTATTAGCAAACATGCATGTAGCATCACTTGAGATACAAACTCAGAGACCCACTAATACAAACATTACACAATAATGATGCAATTGCAGCTGCAGTTACTCTCAGACACTATCAAGACTCTACAGTTTGTAGATGTATTCCTGTTGTTCAAGCAAGTACCCTACACATAGGTGGACCTGTATTTCTCACGGCGATAAATAATGAAATCTATGGAACATTCATTTGATGCATTTTGAATGTAAAATGAGTTATAAGATTATTACATTAGAATAAGTTACACTGAAGAAAAGTGGGTTTTATCCAAAATAGTCTCAAATGTCACTGCTTTTTCACACAGGCTCGTCATTACTACCAGATCATTAAGAGGCCAATGGACCTGTCCGTAATCAGGACCAAACTCAGCAAGAGGAACACACGGCATTATAGCTCACCAGACCAGTTTGTGGCTGATGTCTATCTCATGTTCCACAACTGTGCAAAGTTCAATTATGTAAGTTAAAAAATTATATTGTACATGTTTATTCAATGTACATTTGTGTCATAATCCCAACAATCCTAGTTGAAATGATAAATATTGTCATCTCCTTCTCCCTCTGACCACAGCCCGACTCTGAGGTGGCCCAAGCAGGCCGCAGCCTCGAGGCGTTCTTCGTCTCTAAGCTGAAAGAAGTTTTCCCAGACAGAGTTTTCCCTGCGGCCGAGGCAGACTCCGACAGCGATGAGTACGACGAGGCCTACAGGACCGCCGAGGGGGGTTTCCCCTGGCCGGAGAGGAGGGAGCAGTGCCACAGGAAGAGGAAGAGGAGAAACTCTCTCAAGTCGAGGAGACATCACTTCTAACCAGATGTGAATGGAGTGCAACCATGGACACAAATATGCTGTATTTGTGTGTAATTATACTGTTTTTATTCAGCAGCCTGTGGGGCTGTAAAAGTGTTTCCATTCTATAATCTAAAAGTAGCCCTAATTTCTGTTTTGCAGTGATATCACAGTGCTGCCATCCGATGGCAGCTGAACACATTGAAACAATGCTTCAAATATTTGAAAGGCAGGAGGAATTATTATCCCTGCAGACTCAAACTGATCGGAGGAGAAGAGAGAGTAAAAACAGTTTTAGTCATGTACTACGTGCTACACATTTGGAGCCAAGTCTCTGAAAAAAAGACGAATCAAACCATTTGTTGGGTTTGCTTCTGCAGCCTGAAAACAAGTAATAGTCATGAAGCGATGCAGTAATTGTGACAGTATCATATCATATTTTGGCCGTTGATGATTTACTCCTGAAATTAATTCCTGTATTTACATTCAGACCTCCTAAAATCACACACCTGATGTTATATGCTATATTGTACAAAGAGGATGCTGTTGGATGTTTATTAATCTCACTTTGCATCTTTATTAAGTGGATTTTTTTAGGTTAATATAGCTCTGATTATACACAGCACTTTGAATCTTTGATATTGGTAAATACTGTATTTACCATATTCGTAAACATATTTATACATGTGTAACCGTATAGAACTTTATTTTACTATATTTGTCATTTTAATTACTAAATGATTGCAGGCAATTATCATAGGTTTGATTATTGATATAATTATGTGTCTGGGTAGCTTTTTTAAAAAAAGCAGCAGTGAATCTTATTGACTTTGTCTTTGGGACCAGATTGCAGTACAGAATGTGAGAAGTTGAGGGCACTATAACTAGTGTTAGAGCTCAATGTATTTTCATGATTGTTAGAGGATTTAATGTCAAACAATCTGAGAGTTTTTTTTATTTTACATTTCACCATAAATTAAGTTTGTGTATACATTATGTAACCTTTCTGTTCCACCAGTGTTTCAAATGTCACAAATATCTCAGGCTTAATAAGAGTGTAAGGTATTGATATCATTCATTATAAAAAACGTCCTTGTCATTTGTAGAGACACATTGTTGAGAGGAAACGTCATTTTATAATACCTGCTGTTGTAGAGTGTTTTCCTCTTTTTAAATATTCTTTACTTGCTTCCTGCAGCTTAAGATAGACGCTACTTAACATTTAGAGTAATTACTGCACAAAATGATTGTCTGTGCACTCCTTGATCATTGTCAAGAGTAGTGAATCTACTGTATATGTAAGTTTCTTCCTTTGAAATCAATTGGTGTAATAATATTTCCTATTGTTTGGGGGAAGATTGATCAAGTATAGTTGCTGTCACTGTTTCAGGAGAACAGTGTGCTTCATTTCTTTCATTTTTTTTACTGTAACAGTCAACGATAAATACACATATATTGCTATGAATAAAATACATCAAAGAGACAAGACACTTTCTTATTATTTTCCATCTGCCATTAATAATCATTATGTTACTGGAGACATTTGCAGTACAGTTGCAGTACTGCTTAATCTACTGTATGCAACCAGCACTCTTTGCAGCCATTTATATTAGAAGAGAAATAGAAAAGTGTGATTTCTCCAGCCTCATTTCAAATATGATAAAAATACATTTTGCTGCAGTTAATTTCTTTTCAATGCATGTCAACACTACAAGAAATCTTTAAAAAAATCTCTCGATTAGGATGGATATTTCCATTATTTCAGAGGGTCCTGACAGGTTTGTGCATAAAACATGATTTGCAGTTCCATATGAAAATATCGTCTTCTCTCATTTCATCATGTCTTCTCTGATTAACCTCAACAATGATGATGATTGAGATATCCCATGCCTAAATCCCTCTCTGAGGTACAGTGAATAAATACAGTGTGTTTGTGTTGGATGATATAACATGGTTTGGATCTCTGAGTGGAACTTGTTGCTGTGAGGAACTGAAGATGATTTGAAGAAGATGATTTGTGCAGATTTTGCATCCAGCACATAAATTGCATGCATAAGCTCTTATTAAATACAAAATTAACAAATCAATGTCCTGATTTTGCTAATAAAATTGCATAGAAATGAAATAAATAAAAATAAAAAAATTCAACAATGCCAACATCTTGATCTTCCTAATGCAAAAATGACTCAGTACAAAGTTCTGTTACAAGACTTGTTTACCACGAACAGAGGTATTGCTGAAACCACAAGCTAAATTCAGCTTGAACAAAGCATTCAGCATTGCTTCTGAAACCTTTGTGACAGTTTCCAACCTTTGTTGATCATGTACATCCAGTAATGAAGACAGAGGTTTCAGTATAACTTTTAAAGCTACTGTGACTGTTATATGCTATTGAAGAACTTAAGTCCTTCCCAAAAACCCCTTTTGAACTGTGAGCATACGTAGTTAACATTTTTGGGAATACCATAAAAATGTGTCACTGAGAAATCATGTTAAGCTCCATGTTTTGATGTTTTAATACACTTTCATTACAGTCTGTCATAGCAGTAAAAGAGTTGGAGGAGCTGGAGGCGGGAGGAGGAGACTGAGGTTGCCCTAAGTTTGGCCTTCACGGTCAGCATTCCCATCAGGCTGTGGCCATGATTGTATCCCATGCATTAACCATTTATCAAACTGCCATGATAAGCAGAACTTTAAAAGGGCAGTGAAGGGTAGCATCTCCTGGAAGACTGCACTCAGGGCAAATTTCCCCACTGAGGGACGAATAAAGGTTTATCTTATCTTATCTAATCTTATCTAATACTAACATGAGTACTAAGCCACTATTTTGCCTCTCTTCGTTTTTGCCTGATCTGAATTTCTTTACCTCTGTTTAAAGCTCAAAATGCATTTAGACATTTTGCACCACTGCAGATTCAATTAAACATTCAGATATGAAAGCAAGATGCTTTCAAAATGCTTTTTGAATCAGATTGTCTGGGAAGCATGAAAGAAAGAGAGATGCAGCTTGCAGGAGTCAGCACAGACATGATGTCAACCTGCCGTCTGACTTTGAGCTTCTTTACCCAGGAGACACTGCTGACTCCTGCCTCACATCACACATAAGATATTGAGAAAAGATTTTGAAAAATAGTTGAAAATGTTTCATTTCATACAGAAAAACAATATTGTGATTGTGTCTCAGTACTTGATGGCACAAAATTCCTTTCTGCTGCATTTCAGTAAGTGAAAATCTGTTTTAGATTTAGTCAGACAACTGAAGGAGGGATCTACCTTAATAGGAAAATTGATTTCTGGAGAAGGGAAAGCTTTTGAGAGAAACCCCTGGTGGTGGATTGACCAAGTTGCAGTTTTACTTCAGTTCAGTGTTGTAATGTGCTGTAAAATTACTCCTTGTATATTTAGGGATAGAGATTTTACAAATATAACACTGTCTCTCTTTTTTTGAAAGAACACATACAGTAATAAGTCAAAGGTGTTATATGCACACATGTTTTGGTCAGGGGGCATCTTACCATGTTTTATTCCTCAATAAGGTTTGTGACCTTTCAGTCTGCAGACCTGGAGCAAAAGATTACTGGATAATAATGAGACACTTCTCTGACCTTTGATGAAAAATGAAAAGGGCAGACAGAGAAGTACAGAGAGAAAAATGAGAGGTGACCAGTGAAGCAGTCTGTGAAATCAAAGTTTGGAGTCTCTTTGTGTTGTGATGGGGGACGAGAAGCAGTATTTTGTGCCTCACTGAGGTCACCTGACATTTTATGGTCTGTGGGTGAGATTCTGCTGCTGTAACCTGTCTGTGGTATCATGTTTGTAAGGATCTGAACATCCTGACTATCATTTTACAAATACAGAAAGAAATATCATATATTGCACTCTTTCCTCTGTGTTTCTGTTGGTCTCACACTAATCATTTAGTATTAATGATATAAGATATAATTAGTACTAATACTAATTATAATAATTTCCTTCGGGATTAATAAAGTTCTATCTTTTCTTAAAACCTCCTATTCAGTCTTTGTATGGATCGTTCATATGGATTTGGAATCAATGATATGAACATTTTACTGTCACTCAATATTTATTTTACAGGCTGGGTAACAATTTCAAACCTTCTCACTTCTGGTCTAAATTAATTAGCTTGTTTGTCCCCTCTGAGCAATCATGGACCACAGTAATTACAGTAATCATTGTTCCATAGATTGACTAAACTGGCACCATGTTGCGTTCACTGCCTCTCGGTAAGAAAGCTCATTTTTACCTACTGTGTTGGACTCTCCACTAATATTAATGTCCATCTGTTAACATTTGATTCATGGCATATATTACTTTTATTAAGAAACAAATTTTTACTTATTTATTCGCAGATACCATCAAAAGGATTGATGGAAGACAGACTAACTTTTAAACTTGGAAATATTTGTTCACCGCTGGGAATAATATGTTGTAATAATATAAAGGTATTTAATATCCTTTTGGGCGATGAATTGTAGTTCTATACCACACAAATGTTCCAAATGCAGTTTGAAGGTACTCTTTAAAGGTTTACTTTGCCATTACAGCAGCAGAAGATGTTTACAGTGAGCACATGTGTTTTTCTTTACCACCAAAGTTTTCACTTTTATTGGCTGCAAATCTCCAGAGTATCATATAACATGATCTGTGTGACTCTGCTGCAAACTGTGCTGTAACTAATTTACTGTCTCTTTTGGCACCCTTCTTGTTTACTTTGTAAATGTTTCACTATGTTTCTCATCACTTTTCAGCAGCAGGTAACATAGGAAGTATTCTATGAAGTATCGTATGTATAAAACTTGTCATAGCTTCTGTGGTCAGATCAGCTGACGGATGACGTGCTGCTGTGTTTGATGTCCACATCCACCTTTGCTGTGTCAGGGTGGGAGCAGCAGATGTATCCTGGAGGAGCCTGTGAACTGGATGGATTTGTGGTGGTGTAAAACATCACTGGCCGAATGTCCTTCCTCCCGCCAGAAGCATCCTGCGGCAGATCAAAGAGCCCCGAGAGGAGGGATGAGTGACCATCGTCTGCTGGGAATGAAGCCGAGCTGAGGGATTTATTATGATGAACTAATGAGTCCCATTCCTGAGATGGGTGTGTGTCGGCCTATCAGGGTCAGGATCACTGGATGTATTTACAGTACATACATATATGTATATACATAAGGAATTTTATTTTAGTAAATGTTTTTGTAAGATGGCAACATTGGCTGAATAGTGGCAGCTGGGGAGGACGAAAGTCCTTCCTCATGAAGGTCTTTGAACTGTGCATTTCTTTCCCCATCATACTGTGAGAGACTTAAAAGAGTTAAGGAGACCACTGCGAGGGGCGCTGTCTTTTCTGCACTGCATTAACTGTCTGTGCTTCACTGAAACACTATCATTACTTCCACGAGTTGAACTGTTCCCTGCTGACACCAAGTGGAAGCAAACAATAAACACTCAGTATTTGCAAAACAGCTTACGTGATCCACCGTCTAGTTAAAGCACACACAGCACATACAGGAAGCAGTGAGATACATGGATAATACTCGAGAACTGATTTAAAAAGCTAATAAAGATGTATTCATTTAGTTTTGAATGTGTTTGCATGTGAATGTTTTGTACATTCACAAACATTGCTGCAAATGCACCAGTTAGCCAGAAGACTATTTTTCATCCATACTCCCTGAAGAGATGTTGTGTAAGAAGAAAGAAGAGAAGATTAAAATCAAATTAAGGCCGTTATTGAAATAGAACCGAAAAGAGAAAATGAATGTTTGTAAAGATAGAGGATGCAATAATGACTGTAATAATACTACACTGTTAGGTTCTACTTTAACACAGAGATTGTATATAATATGCTTCTGTAAGAAATACACAAGATAAAAAGCATTAAAATGTCAAATATTGATGTTAATAGACATTTGTAGTAAAAAAAGACAACTTTCTGCTTGTGTGTATATATTTATAGTAGCTTCCAAGAGTGACACTGTTGTACATCTTATTGCTTTATATCCTATTTTATATATTTCATATATGCATAGCTTGCACTCTTAGTCTAGTTTGATTTTTTGTCTATTTTAAATTGCTGTTTAATATGTGCGAATGCACTGTCAGGATTGTTGTACTTTGCCATTTGCAGGAAGTGTCTGCAGCAGAGGAAAACTTGGAGATATCCAACCTCTTCATGAAACTCATTCATCAGGTGATGGAGAGCTGTAAGCACTGTGCAGACCACAGACAATACAGCGGCTCCAAGTCCATCAATAATATCTTTGGTAAAAGGCAGAAGTCTGTCTGATGGAGGAAATCAGTGGTTACTAATGATACTGATGTTTGTAACTGAACACACTGTCTGTCTGGACACTCCAGACGTTCTGTATCGGTCAACTGAGTATTTCAAAACAGCAGCTTTACTGAAATTGAATGACATCTCACATTTTGAAAATAATGAAAAATAACTTGATCGTATGCATCAGCAGCACACCCCTCGACGTTTCAATGCTCTTATTAATAAAATAAATCCAGAGTGACACTCCCAAAAACTATGTCAAGATTAAATATTTCAGTTAAATTGGTACAAAGACAATTTGATATCATCACAATAAAACAATTAATTGAATCAAATGCCTTCTCTTGCTGAAAACAGTGGGCAGTGTAGGTCAAAACTCAGATGTCAATCATTTTCAGCTTTCTTTCTGTGTTTCTGTAATATTTGAGATAAAATATTGATTTTATTGTACAGTGTTCGTTGTATTACAGCTGGGTTGAGAAAATAGTGAAAAGCACGTTAGTCCAGCAGACACATTTAAAATAGGGTTTGTTTGCCTGCAGTTAAATGTGCCATGTCAAGTTTAAAGGTTAGGGGGCCCAAATAAGAGTAAGGTTAAAAATTTACAGAGATCCCCGTCAACTGTTCACTTTAAACTGCATGCAAATGGCTCCATTTTAACCTAAATGGTACTGGAGCCAAACTCAATCAAACGTATTTTTCAGTAGTAACTCTGTTAGGAAAAGGAGCAGTTTGATCATGTAAAAAAGTAAAGAGTGGGATATTAAATACAAATTGCATTAAATTAGAATTTGATGGTTTGAAAAATTGAAAAAATATTCAGGAATTAATTGTAAATGAAAGAATCCACTGACAACTCAGAAAACCCTCCTGTTTTGTCCACTAGATGGAGACCAAGGACCGAGTAAAATCCAGGCTGCCACAGGGAGGAAAACTGGCTCCTTATTCTGTGATGTGGAAGATTTATGGTTTTTGTGCAGATTGGAAATTCAAGTCCAGGTTATCTCACACATGTGAGCCACCAGGGGACGCTGCAAGACCCTGAATCATGAGCAGCCCTGTTCAGTCATTGCAGGTTTGAACCTCTTCGCTTCCCGTAGACACTCCGCCGAAAAAGTTTGTGTGAAGACGGGAAGAAAATGAGCCGTTTTAAGAGGTAAGAAACTTTTGTTAAATCTTCTACCAGCAGCTGCCACATCGAACACAAGCTTCATTCACGCGTGTGTCGTTTTACACGTTTTCTTTTTTAAGCCGTTTGAATTTTGCTTGAAAACATTTGCTGCAACTTCTTGTTTCGTTGCCATGACAACAGCGCCGCGGGGTCACGCCAGTTAAGAGTTAAGCTAATTAAAATGACTGTCAGTCTTTATGCTGTCTGCACCGTTTAACGTTTTCACAAGAGCACTGCTAAGTTATTTTGTTGTAACCTTAGAGGATGGTCACCAGCAGAGTAACAGCTGATGAATCGTCTCCATCCTGTATTAGAATATATCAGGCGTTTTTCATTAATTAGCTATCGCTAACGTTATTAGCATTAGCTTGCTCGTTATGCTAACGTAGCGTTGTATCAGGAAATTAAAGGCAGAGAGTTAAAATCAAATGAACCAGCACTAACTGCAAACATACTTGGATAGTATAGAAAATACCTTGACTGATCTATACAGGTTTACTGACCTGATTAGTTAAAGTTAATGCTAGCCTAGCTGGATTATTTTAATATGTCTAAACGTTTCATGCAAACCTTCCTACTTTAACATCCCCGATTGAAAATGCGCTTATTTGAATTTTTGAGTCAGTTAAAGCCTCCATTGTCATCATTTGTCATACTTTGAAATCTGTCCTGGTCCCAAAGGTTAGACTGTCCTGCATCTTTTGTTCTAAGGGGTTAAAAACACACTTTGAGGACAGAGTGTTATCATCTTGGCAGCTGGACAATGAATGATTTATAACTGAAGGTGTGGACATCTGTGTACTCTGATATGAATGTGCTGAGTTCTCTCCGGGTTGTCATTGAAATGAATTTGATTTGTTCTTGTTTCTGCTATGGCCTACATTTTTCTAGATGTCTGCCCTCCCCAGCTTCCCAAGGCTGAGCCCAGCAAGGGCAGAGATTAGCCTTAACCAGGATTAAACCAATGAGAAAATTTGAATTTGTTGGCCCTTATCTCGCAGCAACATGTGGAGTGCTCTGAGCAAATGGCAGAATTTGATCTTTTGCTTCCTTTTGGCAAAGCATGTTTTCTTGCCAATAGACACTTATCAAACATGACCATTGGAGACAGAAGGAATTCTTGGAGGGGCCTTTAAATGATTTGTTTACAGGGACACTACATGCGTTACATGTTTGAGTGTAGGAACAGCAACTTGAAGCATTTCCTTTATGTCAGCCCTGTAGTCCATCAGCTGTCAGATATTGTATGTTTTCACCCCTCTGTAGTCTGTTGTACGCCTTAATGGCTTAATGTTGATGTGTCCTTAGACCACAGGCTTTGATAATCTCTCTGCATAATATTAGGATTCACCTCATAACTTAGTAAAGTAGATGGGCTCTATATTTGCATTCTAAACATGCAATTTCTTGCCTCATCAGGTAATGTAATTCCACGCTTCATTAGGACTGTGAAGTTTATCATTTGTCATCAAAGCCAAGCTGTCAATAAATGATTAAGTTTCACATGAGGAAAATGTAATATTTGGGCTCAAGCAAAACGGATAGCAGTTTACATTTTAATTGCAGTTAGTAAGATTCTGGGTTTTTTTTTTTTCAGGCTATATTTTAGCGGCTGCTTGTTACAGCTAGAGGCACTGTCATTAGAGAGCTGCTTAAGCCTAATTTATTCTACTAGTTATGCCAATAAAGAAAGCAAACTTCTGAGGGCCCTGTACAATAATTGAAAAGTGTAATATCTTGACAGTCTGGAGATTGAAAAGTGGTAAATGTTTTGACACTGTCGTTTCAGCATATGACATTTCTTTCTGTGATACACCGCTGCTGACTTTTGGTATGCCGCAGTTGTCCTACTGTCAAATGGAAATAACATTTATTTCCGTCATTGGTTAATTTTTAAAAACATTTCTATGATTAAAACTATAATTAAATCTTTAGTAGATAAAATGCCAGAAATTGGTGATAAATGTCTGTCATGTCCCACAGCCAAGGTGATATCTTGTTTGGTCAGGAGAACAGTCCACAATGCAAAGATGTTTAATTTACAATTATATAAATGATAAGAATAGTAAGAAAATGTTTGCTGGTTTTTGGATAAATAACTGATTTGATAGATTGATTCACTTTAATGACTACATGACCAAAGTCAGTGCAATTTGTTTTCAGTACAGCGCTGTGACAAGACTTGGTTCACAGTGTAAGACAGACATCAATATAACATATCACACAATAAATGATACTATGATATGAAATAATACTGTAAATGATTATATTACTTGGTAGTTCAGAGTCCTTATTGGGGAAGGGAAAAGCTGTTCTGGTGGACAAAGACCTATAGAACAGAAAAGAAATAGTTGTCGATTCATTTTTATTAATTTTATGAATTTCACGTCTCAATTGATTCAGCCCTCAACAGCATTTCACTTGTTTTCTACTGAGATATAGCTTCCTACTTGCAGGTGCACTTTAAAACAGGTAGATCAGCAGCAGCGGCACATGCCAGTAAACAGTAGTATTCACAATTACACAATGTTGCCAAAACTTAGTTTGTCCTTTTCAGCAGTTTCATAGTGTAGGATGTAAAGGACACTGCAGCCTCTACAAGCCAGTGGCAGTCTTATTGACTTCAAGGGTGGGAGAAAGAGTACATATACATTACCTTGAGTTAATGAAAGACAAGCAGGTTTAAGGGAAGAAAAGTTACACAGGATCGAAGTCATCCTTTGTATGTCCAGCACTCTTTGTTCCAAAGTGACATTGATTTTGTGTGCTTAGTTCTTAGACAGTATCTCCCACACTCCCTATCAATAGGCACTATGTATATATATATATTCACTCAGTAGAGTAAATAAACAGGAATTGCTGTCTGACAGAATGATGGAGAGATGAGGCAAGTACAGGCTTGACTTGTGATGAACCATCGGCTCTAATTACTTCCTGCTGAAACTGGAGATGAGGTAAACTCAATGTAAAAGGTGGACCGCAGCCTGTGTGTCCTTGGCGCTGGGGTGTGTACTGACGTTTGCTCATCTTTCAGTGTGTCTGTGTGTGAACAAAGACCATTATGTTTTGACATTGTTAATCCGTGCTGTCTATTACTATTTAGTCCTTATTTGAACTAGTTAATAATTATACCTCAGTCAGTCCTCCATGTATGTAGAGATGGACTGCAACTCTGACTTAATCAAGTCAATAAAAAGGAGAATAAGCAGACTAGACTCTGTCTTTCAAGGATGTTTTGAACTTTCACATGTTAGCACTACTTATGTGTAGGTACATGGACAGAGGTTTTAGCCTTAATGGAAGGCATTTTAGGTGCACAGGGGGACAGGGGCACAATTCTTACCCATCACTGCTGAGAGGTTTAAATCCTGATTATATTTCCAGCAATTTGGTCATGCAACAAACACAATTGGCCGTGTTTGCAAGTTGCAAGCCAGGAAAGCATCATGTCCTTGTCACTGCATTAGTGATTCTTGAGGGTTGTTTGTGTCAACTCCATCAAAGAGGAGTGGGATTTGGGAGAAATAGCAGGAACCTCTTGCCTGTTATAGTCTGCCCTCTTGGTGAAATTCCTAATAGTGGGCAAAAAGAATTGGTAGCTTTTGTCAGTGGCACTTACAATTTACAAGATGTTTTAACTTGACAGTAGTACATTTTCTGATCATTTCTGGGTTAATTTTCTACCTTGAGCCCTGCAAGTCCTCACTTTGGGTTTGTGGGTGGGTGCAAGCTGCAGCGTTTTAAGTTATTAAGTTAAAAGACAGAAACAAGTAATCTGTCTTGTGTTTTGACCTGGAATTTTAGAAAGACAGGTCTAGAGATTGCAGATAGACAACCCCCAGGCTTAAAGCAATTCAAGACCTGTGTCTGTTAGTGACCCTTTTTCAGGTCAGACTTCTCACTCTAACCTGACCCAGATATCCCATTTCCTTTGCATTGGAAGACACCTCTGTCTTGGATACACCTGAGGTCCACAGGACCCTCCTCCTCCCGTCACTTCGAGTCCCCGGTGATACACTCATCACATCCCTCTGTCTTCCACAAATGAGCTATGATTGAGGTGATTGGAATTTCCAGAGGCTGTCACAATCATTTTGATTGGAAAATAGACAGGAGATAATGGGAGAGACAGGCCTGTTATGAGAGCCCTGTCAGGGCTATAATAATGCGTCAGAGTGAAGAGGTTAAAGACACCGCTTCCTTGTTAATAATTAATTGCTGTGCATGTGGTGGATCCACTTCATCGCTCCCAGTCATCACTTGATAACTGCTTTACATTTAATTTGGCTTTAGAGACTGTTTTTCAAGCAGGGTAAATTGTGCTTAAAGTTAATATGGGTTCAGACAGAGACGGCAGTTTGGAGTTAGATTAGGGAAAGTAAAGATTCAGCACACTTCTTGATATAATGTACTTAATGCTGGTAGAATAAGCTTAGATTAAAATTATTTTGTTAAACGCTCTTTTTTTTGGTGTTTTTGCATGTATTGGAGATATTTGTGTTGTTTCTAGTAAAAGTTAATATTATATTTTGAAATACTGACAAATTGGAAACAGTATTGTTCATTTGTTATACTGAATGTTTTTGGGAAAAAAGCTCTCCTCTCGGTGCTGAAACAGTTCGTCATGACTGCATTCATCTGCAGTTACAATATTGGGAAAATCATTTCACAGATTTTTCTATTAAAATCACTAATTGATTCATCAAAGAAATGCGGTTATTATTTGTCACCCAAGAATTTCTTTAGTCACGGAAGGCCCCTCATCTCGTGGCTTAACATGGAGAGATAATGACCACCCTCTCCTTCCATCTCTAGATGACACAAGCAGATGTTAGTGGATTTGACATGAACATGGTGTCCCCGCGGACCAACAGGGACACATTGGAGAGGAATGTGCCGTTAATACGCCTGGATGATGATGCCGACCTCAAGGTATGGAGAGCTTCTACACATGATCCCACTACAGTCCTGTGTTGTGCTGTGGGACCTCCACTGAAGAAGCCCCACACACGCAGTGGTGACCTCTGTAGTACTCTATCTGCACCAAAAGAGGATCAAACTTCACTTTGCTGCCGTATCGCCCCCCCTTCATTGGGGAATTTGACTGCTCTCTTTGCCAAATCCGAAGCAGCCAGTGCTCAGCCTTGCATGCACACAGATAATGATCAAGTTAATTAGACCTGAGATTGAACGAACTGCAGCAGCAACTTAATCATTTGTAACTTGATTAGAAATACTATATTCTGCATCTCCAGAGACCTGAAAACTTTCAGTTTTTTCAGAGATCTTGAAATTAGGATGTACTTCAGAATCCAGGTCTTGAGCTAAGACATAATGTCTTTGTAATCCAAAACAGTGAAATGATCCTTACGTATTAAACACAAGCTAAAGGGAAATTCTCTGCTGTCTCTGACTGACAGTTAGCAGTTATACATTACAAATGTATTAATGTTTTCTTTCTTATGCCCATAGAAAATATATAAATTTGGAAGGAAATTGGGTCAAGGTAGCTTTGGAGTTGTATATGAAGCCACCCACATTGAGACACAGACAAAATGGGCTATTAAGGAGGTTTGCAGACCAGCGGTGAGTGCATTTGGCGTCCCTCTATGAAGCCTGTTTTTTTAATGTGTTGCACTAATAAGAGAGTTTAATGTTTGGAGAGAAACAAATGGCCATAACAACGTTAACAAACTCCATCAGCTGTGATTTGATTTGTCTATTCAGGCAGGAAGTTCCAAAGTCAAGATGCTGACACACGAAATAAACATTCTCAAACAAGTGGATCATGCTCACATAATACATCTCCAGGAAGTCTACGACACAGCTAAGGTGAGTATTGCTGTCTTTTTAAGTAACAAACTCAAAGTAACCCAATTAAGAGACTGGGCTACGTGTAATGCATGTGACATATCATAATCTCCTATTACTGATAAGCAACACAAATTGAATGTATGGTAAGATGCATTTTCTGTGCTTGTTTCTAGATGACTTATTTGGTTACTGAGCTGTGCGTTGGAGGTGAACTGAAGCAGCTGCTGCAGCGGAAAAAGTTCTTTACAGAGGATGAGACGAGGCGTATCATCTGTAGCTTAGCCGACGCTGTTGTCTACCTTCACAAAAGAGGTAATATCATTCTACAGATTGACATTTACATACTGTTAAAAATCATCTTGACACTAGCTGGAAATCTAATTTTTGGTGACCTCCAGTGATTGGAGTCCTCACCTCGATGGGGTGTGTGTACATGTGGTGTGTTCACTACACCCTGAAATAACTGATGAGGTGTTGACAGGTGTGGTCACTGTTGCAACAGATATGAAGCCTATAACCGGAAGTGAAACAGTTCAATTCCAGTAGTAGTATAGGATTTTGTTTTATTTTAGGGTATTTTATATATTTTTTAATTAACTACACCTATGATCCAGTTCAGGCTGTTTTCTGAGTAAAGTGTGCTTCAGTGAAGTTATAGTAATAATAGTGTCATAGTGCCATTATTATTCTCAAATTGTGTTTCCCTTTCAGTCATGATAGAAGTGTGGCTCATTTTGATAAAAGAGCAATAACATCTTCCAGGAAAAAAACAGCCATAATAAACATTTTAATTAAATCTACGTGTTTTATTTGGAAACGCTGCTTCCCCTTTCAATGGTGAAATCTGCGGTTAGAGGTAATTTAGGACATTGCCTGGCGATGAGGAATCATTATATGTGGCTAATGACTAATTTACAACAAGCAAGGGAGCAATACTGATTAATAGGTGTGCTTTCACATGGAAAGTCCCTCTGTGCTGGTTTTCCTAACCTCTAGAGAGACCAATGATACTAATGAGGTAGCCAGAACCCTTTCCTGTCAAATGACCAATATGAGTACGTCAGCTTAAATTTGTTTGGGTTTTCTCGGATTATCACATTTTTGCCTTCCTTTATCAGCCTCAGCTGCTTCGGTTTTAGCTGTAGTTCGGCTCAGCTGTGCTTTGAGCTTTAATGCTAACACATGCTGCTAACAACATGATGCATGTATACATGAACTAAACTGCAGATCCAACTGTTTTATGAAACGGCAATAATTTCTCAGTGAGATACCAGAGTGATGATTACTGAGACATAATGCACCAAAAATTGTTTTAATTGGAAATTATGATGTAATTTCCTCTCATTTGTATTTTATTAAATAACCAAAAGAAATGCCAAAATAATGACTGTATTTTGAAAGGGGTAATTGTTATTTACTGTATGTATAATTATTATATAGACATTTATGAATATGAAATTGAGAGTTTAGCTGCCAGAAAGCAGTTGAAAAAAGAGGAATTACTGAACAACAAACATCTTCAATGGATGATGGGGGGAAAAAAGAACATTTTTATGTGTTTGTTTTGTGCACACCAGTTGGTCTAACTTACCTTTCACACACCATCAGCACTGTTGCATTTTATAATTGCTTGCTTCAAACAGTGCAGTGAAAAGGACTGCCAAGGGCAATTGTATTTTTCCTCCTGCCTTCTCTCACTCCACCAAGTTTTGTTAACGAGTCCCTTCAGCCTGGTCTACTGTAAGCGAGGTAAACAGATCACTGTGTTCGTGTGTGCAAAACATAGTTTATTCTGGGGACTGACATTAGCAAATCATGTTCCACTGAACTCTGATCACAGACTTGATTTATTTTCTTCTGTGCTCCCACTCTGACTCCAATTCTTCTCATATTATTTCAGACAAGAAGCCAAAATATGTTGAAAACAAAAAACACCTTTGTTTTCAGCAAATACCATGTTTTTTGCGATATTTTGTGTCAGGTGAATTTTCAAAACATGGACATGTTCCACTGGCTGAGTCTGTGAAGCTGCTTAGTTCAGTTAGTCTTTATTAATCCCCGTGGGGACATTTGTGCTCTGCTTGGCTTTTTTTAAGAACTCCTGATATGAAACTGCATTAATGGATGTTCTGGCCACTAGGGGCAGCAAAAAAGCTGTGAAGCACAGCATTGACATATTATCGCCTTCTAAAGTTGAAATGATGAACAGACGCATATTCATCAATGGAGTCGTCTTTCTGAATGTAATATTCAATTTCACTTGTTACACTCTGTTTTGGTCTCCACCAACTTGGAACACCAGATACCTGGCTCCTTAGCTTCTAAATGATCATCAACTTGTTCACTGCAAACAAAAAAATATATATATTGATATGAATATTGATTACAACAACTAATTCCCGTAAATGTAAATGTCACATACATCCACGTATTCAAACCCATTATGCCTGTGTGAAAGTTTTCCTCCTCACATCTTGCAGACATAGTGCACCGGGACTTGAAGCTCGAGAACATTCTTGTGAAAAATTCTCTCGATGAGGATGATAATGGCAAGATTAATATCAAGGTAAGATGGTGACACAAACCATGAAACTTTCTATCACTACTTCTTATCCATTCTCTGATGGCCTGAGTACAAGCCTCTGATGGGCACTTTTTCCTCGCCTGCTATCTCCTCTATATATAGTAAAGGCTTTAAATACTACCTCATTACGACAGACTCCCTCTGGTCTTCCTTTATAGTACACCTTTACAAAGAGAGACTCAACTGTATCTTTAAACAAATTACCAGCTGAGCACAGCATGTTGCATGCATTGACAGCGAGCCAGCCAAAGCAGATACCTGGTGTGTGAGCTCTCTCTCTTTGTCTGGCACACACATACAGTACACAAACACCCACATATTGTACATGTTGTAAGAAAGTGTTGTCATGGCACAGCATAAATGGCTTTCATTTCACAGGGTTATTTTTTTTTTTTTGCTTTTGTAATAATGTGACATCCCTTTGCAAATATATGGACCCATACAGCCTTAACAGCTATATCGCTATTCATGTAAATTGTCAACCATCATTGTTTGTGCTCAAGCTCTAGCTTTGTTTTCCTGACAAAAGCACCTTTAACAAAGAATTTAATATGGGTTCTGTATTTGTATCATCTTTTTCTTAAGTGCTATTCTCTACCTAGGTGACAGACTTTGGATTATCGGTGCAGACAGGTGGTGTAGGGATTGAGAACATAATGACGGAGGCCTGTGGGACTCTTATCTATATGGGTATGACACCTGTATCTCCTACAGCATGCTAGTAGGCCACACAGGCATAGAGCTCGAAGTTTAAAGTAGTAGCATGCCTTTTCATCTGCCACAGTATCTTTTGTTTTATGAGCATGGAAATGCATTAAACACTTCAAGGATACACTCAAGAAACACTGAATCTAAACATTTTTACTTTGGGAATTGCATGCCGAAAGGTTGTTGCATTACCTACATGTACATCATAACCGGCCAGCAAAATATTTCTTTAACATTTTGCGAAACCTGCATTGTTCCTCCTTGCAGTCCTATTCGTCTCCTCCTTCACTTTTATTGTTGCATTGCTACCTTTTATGGCTCATTACTGCCGCCAGCTGTGGATATACCTTACCGTCCTGTGTATCACATGGCTCCTGTGCCTGTGGTGTGCGTGTGTGTCCTTGAGAGTGTGCTGATAAAAACAATGACACATTGCTCAGTAGAACCACCAGTGGTCAAAAAGTAGTTTGAACCTGAAGCCCCCCCCCAGATTTTCAAATCTCAGACAAAGACAGCCTGACATCTGTGTATGCGTGTGAATTTCAGCACCTGAAATGATGAGTGGTCGCGGTTACAGCCAGTGGTGTGATGTGTGGAGCATAGGAATCGTTATGTATATGTTGTAAGTAGACATACACATACTATATATACATATACACACATATATACCTACACACTGTGAATACATGTGTCTGAGCTGTGTGTCTCTGTAGGCTGTGTGGGGAGGCTCCGTTTGTGTCCAAAACAAAGACAAAACTGCTTGAGGAGATTTTGAGCAAAGAACTCAAATTTACTCAAACCATCTGGACCACCGTCAGTGACACAGGTGACACTTAATAATAAATAAATACTAGATGTAATCCTGCAAAACAGGAAAAACTGTTTGTGATATGGACTGAAGGAATAACATTTTTCATTGATAAGCAGTACAGGATGTTGCATACATGCAGGTTTACTGTTCAGATTGATCCTAACAAACTCACCGCCTGTCTCAACAGCAAAGAATCTACTGATGTGCCTTCTGCAGGTGGACCCTGCCTACCGCATGTCTGCTAATCAGCTATTAGAAAACCCCTGGATTACAGTAAGGCCCTGATTGTTTCAGCTGCATTCATAAACTTTTTCAAATGAGTCACACGAGGAGCTCTTATGTGGCGCTTTTGTCCAACAGGGTGACACTAATGTGCCTGCTATACCGTCCAATGTGCTGGAGATGATGCGTCATCACCTGGAACAGGAAGAGAGTAAGACAATACTGAAGACTGCTCTTAATTCAAATTTACTGCTGAGACTGTGCAAGTGATAATATATGACAAGGTGTTTGGGTATATGAAAATAATAAATGTTTTTATATTGACCATGAGTCTGTTTAACTCATGATTGTTTGAGGCATTTTGATTGTCATACAGTGGAAAATACTGATGAACAGAGAGGGACAGGAGTGATGGAAGGAGAGAGAGATGAACCAAAGCTGTGTGAAGAAACTTGATGTAGACATTAATTAAAATCATCCACAATAGGAACACAGACTCTGGAAGACTTGTCTCTCACCTCTTCTGAGGACACACTGGACCCATCCCTGGTCCCTGGGGCAGCTTCAACACAAACCACCAGCAACTGCAGGAGCCAGGTTAAACTCAGTCGGGAGAGAAACAGCAGCGTCTGCACACCCGCCACATCCACCAAGCCGGTACTGGTACTACCACTACAACAAGCTGACCTCACCTGCTGATGTGCCGATTTAAAAGATGTCAAGCCTCTCTTATCTAAATTATATCTATTTAAGAACATTTAAATCTGCTTACACATGGTAATTATCTTGTTTGAACTAAGATGATCCCATTAAGAAGATAACTTAGCACTTACAGCAAAACAGTTTTTATGAAGTTTTTGGCCATTTTTCAAAATGGTTATGACATTAAATACATTAAACTCCTAGACTTCCATATAGCTACACATGTAGTTTTAAATATACAAATAATTTGTTCATGTTGTGTTCTTGTTACAGTATTGATCAATTTCTGATTTGTAAATATTCATGTCCGTATCCAAATGCTAGTTATGATGGTGTATCTCCTATTGTTCAAGAGGCCAAACAAAACAAAACAAAGCTGAATTTTGTCCTTCTATCTAAGACTAAAGAGAATGGTGGCAGCCTCCAGCAGGACAAGTGCAAAAATCGCTCTACAACCCCGAGACCGCCTCAACCCACCACGACACAGGTCTGTTGAACGTCCTACAACTTGGCATCTGCAGTTCAACTTCAGTCATTTTTTATAGGATTGAATTATATTTCCAGTAGAACTTTACATATCGTGTTGTTCTGATAAGAAAAAAATCTGCTGCTATACGTTTTGTATTTTAAGCACAAACTTCCTTATGCTCTCATAATTGCCATCCACACTGCCTTTGATATTCAGTCACCACTAGATGGTGCCAGATTTACCTATTCCAGTAGATGGTAATAAAGGTGTAGCTATGCAGCTGCTTTTAAATGAATGTGATAGTTAATTCTGTTATGTAAGATGAAAATGAATCTTGTCCCTGCAGTCTCATGCCAGTGTGAAACCCTCCACACAGCAGAGTGCAAAGCAGCGCAGGCCTTGGGACATGAAGGACGTGAGCACAGACAGACAGAAGCCAGCCTCTGACATCAGCAAGGCGAGCGACCAGAGACCATCTACCTCCAGTAAAAGTAGGAAACCACCAGCCAGCTCTAAGACTAATACCCCATTAAGAATAAAACCTAAAAATGAGCCATATCACTTGAGAAATAGTGAGAGAGAAAACACAAGTGGGTGGGCAAAAGAGAGAGAGCATACAAGAGAAAAACTAAACTAGAGTTGAACTTTATTTGATATACAGTTTATTTAATGTAATTCTGGCAATTCTTTGATTTAACAATGATGTGAATGAAACTACTGTGAATGGTGCAACCTTTAGATGACCAGATACTAAGCAGTGACAGCAGTGTCAAATAAATAGGCCTCAAATGCAGGTGTGAAAATAGAAGAAAACCACTGCGGCTGAGGGTCCAGCCTCAGCTGTGCTTCGTGCCAAAGCAAAGGGCCCCCCGGTCGGAGGGGACAAATGCTTACTGTTACACAGCCAACTGTTTGAGAACGTCCAGCAGCCCAAATACAGACTCACAGTTTTTTGTAGTGGCCAGCAAACACAGATTGAATGGGTTTGTTAGATATTAGATGTGACATCTGATTGAAGGGTTTATTATAAAGCAGTGACCTAGAGTAAGTTGAGAAAACAGAGCCACTCAGGAGATTTGAGCACGGCCCGGCTCATTCCTTAATAAAAATGTTATTTAGTAATTTACTTACTACCTAGCAGCATATCTCATCATTATTAAGGTCATCACTTTATTTATGTGCACTGTGAATGTAATTCTTTTCCATATAGAAAGTAATAGTTGTTAAAAAATAATTAAATCTCTCATGTAAAAAGTGAAGTTAATTTATCACATTGGGATAAATAGGGTTAAACAGGTTAATAGGGATGTAATAATCTGATCAGAGAATATTGTCAACATCCAAAGAGATGAATTTGTAGACAGAATGTACTAATTGATTCACACAAAATTAGAAACTAGCATTTGTCAGAAATATGTGATTATAACTTGAAGCTGTCAAAGCTGTTAAATCAGTAATAGCAGTAGTATGTATATGACCTAAAATGTGCCAAATATCATAAAAGACAGAATTGTTACACAACAATTCTTTGCATATTTTATTTAAAATAAAATAGTTTTCAATAACAAGCTAAATTGCAGAGAACACTTAAGTACAGGTTATTTTCCTGGATATCGTTTTACAACACCAAAGTTAGCATTAGGGATTTTCTGTCCTGACCTCTCAATTCCAAAATGCCCTATATGCAGTGACTGCACCCACTCAGTGTCAAAACAGAAAGACTGTCACACAGGCTGGTTACGCTCCATCTGAATGCAGAGGATTGGGACCGAGGGCAGCCACGGGTCTAATCTCGTTTGGAGGCCATTGAAAGCAGTAGGAGCTACTTTGAGGGCACTGCCATTCAAGCACAGGTTTTTCCGCTGTAGAGAGAATAATCCCCAGCATAGATACAACATTAAAGTAGCCAAGCATAACACACAGAGGCTGAATTTCAAATCCACCCATTTGCATCTTGAAGTGAATGAGTGCCAACAATGGGGCTCCGTGTTCACGCACAGGCGCTGTGTTTTAGTGTGTATGTGTAAATGTAGTATTTGTTTGAAGCTATTCCTACATTTCAGGGAAAAGGTAATTGTCTTAAAAGTGTGGACACAACATGTTAACCTTCATCAAATTCTGTCCAGGCAAACATACTGAACTCGGGTGATGTTTCTTAACTTAGTGAGTAGATATGCAAAAGGCTGTCTTTTGTTAGATTTATTTTTAATTTTAGTTTATGAGAATGAACAAATGGCATGTGATTTATCCTTGATTCAAGCTGCTTGCCAAAAAGACTGCAACATTACTGACACACTGTACCTTATACCTTTGGTTTACTCAGACTGGTATAAACAGCAGATGGAGCTGTAGTAAGTTGCTGAATTCATTTCCTGGAGTTAATCTGACAGGAGAGTGCTATCCCTGAAGCTTACTACCTAGTTTTGTGCATGAAGATGTGTAATTAGAATTGATTGCTTGAGTCACTGCCCATTAAAACTGTGATGTCCATGTAATGTGTCACTAATTAATATGTTGTCTGGTTATGTCTTGATGGTCCATTCAAACAAAGTAAACGGTTGAGACGTGCTTCTTTTTGGGTGCTGTCTTATTCACACATTGTGATTTTGTTGGTGGAAATGAAAAAACAAAAACACACAGCAGTGATTCGTCTAGTTAGTTACACCTCTTTTCCCTTTAGACTAACAGGCTGGAAGGCTGTTTAGACAACCTCTTGTATGGCTATTTTTTGTCAGAAGAGGAGATGGGATTTCAGCATATGGTCCTCATTGTCTTGATTAATTACAGGGAAACAAAAAGAAAAAAAAAATCTTCAAATTGATTTGTGCAAGCAGAGTATGGCCTACAGCAAATTGTACATGCCCCAAGGTGGAACAAATTTAAAGAGACTGAAACGCATCAAGAAAATATGGAAGAATCAGTGTCTTCGTGTGTGATGACAGTAGGTTCAGATGCTGTTAAAAATACTGTCAGTTTGTATTGCTGCGAGCCAGCAGGAGCCTCCAGTTTTACTTTTACTCCTTTGGCCAAAACAAGAGAGAAAAGAGGTGGGGGGGGGCAGAACGAGAGAGGCTGTACGGTGGATAGGTTAGGGGCGTGAATTTGGGACAAAGCATGGAGGCAAAGGAAATTAGAAAATTCGTCGGGATGGAACAAGGGATGCGCCCCCTGCCCCCCCACAAACCCTCCCCCCTTTTCCTCCAGCAGCGCTCCTGACAGATGGAAGTAAGGGTGGGTGGGTTGATGGGCTGGAGGGATTAAAACTCTGCAGCCCCATTTTGGAGCCTGAAGAGAGTGTCGCTCCTGCAAAGGTGGGGTGCAGAGAGGCACTTGTGGCGAGAGTCGCGGGGTGTGTGAAGTGGGTGCGGGCTAATGTCAAAAGAGGCAAGGATGCTTCCCCTTCCTTGGCCCCCCCTCTGCTCCATCCACCTTTATCCACTGAGGAGCGTGGAGGGGGCTGCTCGGAATCAGGGAGGGGGGCGCATCTCAATAACCTTAATAGAGCTCCCTTTAATTAATCAGCTCATCTGCAGAGGCCCGATACCTGCAGCTGAACCTCCCCCCTCCACCCCTGCACACTCCCCTCCATCCTCACCCCAAACACAACATCCTCACACTGCTGCTGTGACATTGTGGTAATGAGGTAACACAGCTACAATGTCATGGAAATGTTGCAGAGACGTTATCTGTGGGAGCTCATCACACATGCTGATGTTCCTGATCCCCTTCAATGTTGTGTGTGGAGATACATGTGTGTGTGTGTGTTCATGTATGCTACTGCAAAATAACAGATACATATGGCCAAATTGCAGGAGGAGACCATGATGCCTCCATTTTCCACAGAAGAAGAGAGAGGGGGGGAACCCAACCTCAAGTAAACATTTGAAACAGATGGCAATTTCAAAGCAAGCCTCATCAATCTTTGTTGACACTACCCCCTTTTTTAAAACTACTCTTATTGGGGATATTTGCAATTATAATACATACTGTAAGCTCATTTGAATATCAAATTAATTACTGAACACACTGGAGTAAATACCTCTTTTATAACTCCTTGTTAAAAGTGGAAAGTTCTTGACTACGGTTGGATGGCGTGTTAATTTACAGTGATATCTAATCCCAAGTTACTTCACATAAAAGGCATTACTATACATATTTTAATGGGGAGGTGGTTGTTTTCCAAGCAATTTTCTGCTAGAGTACATTTTTAATTTATTCATATTTAATTTATTGGTCTCTGCATACCCGCTCAGTAAAACTAATCAACACCATGTATGGGCCTCTTAAAGCCACATCTCTGGTTGGCAGGCAGACAGGCAGCCTCTGCATTAGGATAAGCTCTCCTCTCTTGTGCACAGAGCTGGGTGAAATGCCCTGCATTCAGTCAAGCAGGAGGATACCACCTCGAAGGAGACCGTTCAGTCCTCACAAACAACCTTTTTAATCAGAGGGAAAAAAAGGGTGGAAAATGAAAAATGTGACCAGCCTTGAGTGATCCAAAACATTTCAATTTCTTTGGATAGTGACCACCGTCAGTGCTGTCAGAATATCGTCCGCTGGGGACAATGCCCCCCCCTTCTCTCTCTTTCTGTTACTTCCTGCCCTCAAACTCCTCTGCCCTTGAATTGGTTTTATGGAGCTTTGGCAGTCATTTAGCACAGTATGACTGGAGTTCTTATCACCTGACTCCACTATACACTCCAAATATCTATCGACCCATTGACACACCTTGAGGAGGGATCTACACAACCTTACACATGGAAATGATTTCAATTAATTACCATTCCCCTTTGACAAGGCAGTGAGGAGGGGGGAAACAAAGGAGCCCAGACAACAGGAGCATTTCTCTGGTGTAATGTGCACCACGTGTAATGAGCAGCGGAAAGGTCATTTGACACATTTCTGCCAGAATGAATTCATTTATTTCAAGCACTTAATTTTGTAGTCACCTCATTGGTGCACGGCTTGGCAGTGCACCGAGAGGGTGCATTACCACAAGTGGAGGCTTAGTTTCCTCCCAACAGCTAGTGCTGACCACAGGTCTGTGGGAATGCCTGAAGAGCAGAGAGATAGTGAAATGGAGTGTGGGAGATCCAATCACCCCTTCTATCATAGGAAAATCGCCTCCATCACCTTCAGCGTAATTGGAGCATTCATTACAGTTCAGTAAAAAATGCAGGTTGCCATTAGATGGGCAATTTAAAAGTAGGCTTCTGGAGAATGAGAGACTTGAGGGGTCACGATACGGGGTCACAGTCAAGTAAATAATGGGAATTGGTCCCATGAGGCTTGGAAAACCACAAAGCCTGTGGTCACGCACCAAAATACAACTCAGCACAGGAGAGAGGCAGGAATTCAATCATCAGACAGAAAATAAAATGCCCCCTGTGCCCCCTTAACATCACAATAATTACAAATAGAAGACTTTCTATGCAGTTTACTGTTGTACACTTACTCTAACCTGATGCATGATGCTTGTGTGACAACTGGAAACTATTCTGTTATTTCATTCACAATGATCACATCCAGTTACAAAAATAGAAGTATGAGCAGCTACAAGGTTGCACATTAAACTTTATTTTGCTTCCTATGAGATGCTACTGTATATGCACTGTGTATGAGATTGTGAAGTCAATCATCAAATTCAAGAGTTGTTCTTAAACCCTTCATTGTTGTAGTCTAGCATGGTAACTTTTAGTGGGGAGGATGTTGCCTTCAGCTGCCACTAGAGGCCTCAGTCTGGCTGAAAGTTGCACCACTTTGTTTTTATATGTACTGTTATGCTGCTGCTTGTGTTTTGTTGTGTTTTAAGATTCCTCTACAGGGAAACATTTCACTGTAAGCAAAAGCAGAAACATTTGCTAGATCAAAGGAAGCATATTTAATATGTTTAGGTTTGAAAACAGAGCTGTTACTTCTGTTCTGAGGGATGTTATTTATTATTATAGGAATATTTTATAAAACTTTGTTCTTAGACAAAGAAAGCACAACAATAGCTCATGTGCTAACTACAAACACGCCTGAAGTCACGACTGATAACGTGATTTTGGATTCTCTTTGAGAGATTTAAACGCTCTCACAACAAATCTGCGTATTTATTTCTTTGTGAAGCTCCACTAATGACTGTTTTTGCAGTAGAAAATGTTTCTACATTAAATATGAATAAACACATCATGATGAAACAATTAGGCAATGGTCTTCTGTGTAGCTGGTTTAAGTATTTGGAAGCCTAAAAAAAAAACAACACGGTGATAACAAAAACAAATCTGAGTAGTATTCACAAATTAGCCTCACTTCTCGCTGGAAAAGAACGCAATTAGTGAGTTTTGCACCGAGAGAACCCCACACAGGCCCTTTTCCTGTCAAGACTGAACTATCACGATTTATGAAATAAGATAATAATCATTCAGAAGTTCTCCTTACCCTTTGGAAGGGATGCCCAGAGGTTCATGAGAGGATGACACACGGCCTCAGAGTCAGGAGCTCTCACACAGCATATGGGGTGTGCTTTCCTCCAACCCTTTTACCACTCAGGAGGCAGATTGGACTTCTCACTCTCAGCTACTCCGCATTATTGTCCATTATCACACCGCGGTCCATGTGTAAGGTGACAGTGGTGCTCTGATGGAGAGGCGACAGGGGGACCCAGACTGCAATAACATATTATTAGCTTTTTTCACAGCTCCACTGGGCTGGATTTACACTGGATATCCAGAGACCTCGGAGGGCAGCCCACTGTCACAGCGGCGTCCACCAGCAGAGCAATTGCCAGAGATACACCGGTGTGTGTGGACTGAATAGCCTTGCACCCACGCATGGCACACAAGGGGCACGTGTACACACACACACACACAAACAGAGTGTGTCTGTAATCAGTGACAGGCCTTTTCCAATTAGCCTCAGTGTGCTGTCATTCTTGTGTGCTATTGTCGTACTGCGTGTCCTCCTTTTGTTCTGTAAACTGTAAACACATCTCCTGCCATCCCTGTGGTGTGTCTGACTCAACACATGAACAGATAGATAGATAGATAGACAGATAGATAGATAGAACATCAGAGCATCAGAGTGCATTCAAATTCCATGTGAAGAAGAGTGAGGCACATCTGCTGCTCCTGTTTAATGCAAGATGCTCTTGTCCTTGGTAATGTTAACAGTCTCCCTTGTGACTGATGCCTCTTGTCCCAGCCCTGTTTATAAAACAGTCAGAACTTCGTTAAGGGACAATAACATCAGCCAAGCTCAATTATGGTGACATTTTGCTGACATGCAGATTGCCTCCCCTCAATCTTTTTTATGTAAAATACTGATGTGCCAGTCACATATGGATGGATGAACTTTGGGAGAATCAATGGTATTGATGAATCATAGATCATACAAGTCAACAAGACTGACACCAGGAGAGTGAATTCATCGCACGCAGAAAGTCAATATTAAATTGTAATCATAATCAGACAAAGTGAGTTATGTATAATCAATAGCACAATTATGATAGTACGTAGGACTTGTCCTTGCAGACAATAAGTGCATTCAAACAGGCTGCATTGTGTTTATTGCAGCATGAGCGTGTGTGGATTTCTGCATTCATACTGGTGCCCCTTTAGTTATTTATGGTGACACACATTATCTCAGGCAGCTTATTTAATGATATAACTGCACAACAATCCTAATAAATACACCAAGGACTCTAATGCATACTGTGTGTCTGTAAGGGAAATCATAGCTATGAATTGTTGGAAACTATGGAAGTTACCAGTTTTATTCTGAAATGTGTTACAACTGTGAGGAGGAGAGTACAATAAGGTTGCTAAATCCAGTGAGATGATGGCATTTGATTGTCCTTTGGTGTGCCCTGAAATACTGGAAGGATTGCAAGGTGTTTCAGAGGAGCAACACTCAGCAGCTTCATCTAATGTCAGTGGTCTAATAGTACGGGCAAAAGTAACCACAATGATTTAGTTAGGTATATTTATCAAATTAATTTTTTCAATGAGTTATTTCCTTTGTTAGTGTTTATTTATGTATAACATAAAACATCTGGCCCTAGCACAAGACAACACTATTTCACCAAACATGCATCTTCAGGTGGGACATGTGCAAAAGCAATATAGTCAAAAAGCACCTGTATACGTTTTCATACAATGACATTTATGTGGAAAAAATCCAAATGAGCACTAAAGAACTGCTACGAGCCTACACTTTATCCAGATGAAAGGCTTTCTTCAAGTAAGTGGCTAATTTAAATGTTTCATATGTGAACAGCCAACTCAGTCTTTGTGCATCATCCATATTCACAAAATCACTAACTTGTTTTTATCTTACTAAGCGAAGTAGTGTGCAGTTTCCAGTAAATCCATTTACTGTGTCATTCAGACAGAACATTGATTTGGCACAAGTAACTCTACACTGAGCACAATAACACTGTTGGACTAGAAGGGTAGTTTAAAATAGCTAAACACCTGGACACTGGACTAACACCCACATCTGGCTTTTGTCTTCAGTGAGAAAGGGTATAATCGGGATTCATTCCTGGGTCAAATGACTCCGCAGTAGTCGCGAGTATTTATCAGCTCCAGCTCCTATCGGCAGTGATGGAAACATGACACCTCCTTTTAAAGTGCGATACTATGACATACGTTGAAGTTCTGGACATCAGTGCATAAACAGCCAGGAACATTATTTGTTATATTTAACAGTCTGGAAACATGAAACAGCGACATCGTTCAGTCTGCGGTGAGTTTGAAAGAGAGATAAAAAGTAGCCACAGTAACATTGTCCCTGGCCTCCATGCTGCTTTCTACCGTTTCCTGTTTTCCATCGAATTTGTGACGTTGACTGCAATTTTGCAGGTTTAGCCACATTTAAAAAACCTACATATACGCACAAATTTTGGTGTAAAAACGGTTTGGTAGTGTAAATAAATGACCAAGGAAAATGTGGCCAGCAGAGCAGAAAAAAAGTACAGATGATGAAGTGGCAAAGAGGATAAACTGCACAAGTTGGACAAACCTTGAAAAGGTCTATCTGGTGGGTGATCCAGCACTGGCAGCTTGGTTCAGAAACATCAAAATGTCCTCTCAGCTACAAGGACTTTACGATTGGTGGCACAATCAAGCGAGGAAGAGCAAAAACAGAGATTAAACATGCCTACTCAGACAGAGAAATCCATGTTTCATATTTGCTCTATATGTCATATTAAATGATTCATGGAGGAATTATTGTTGAGCAGAAAACAGGAAAGGGGGGCTAAAGGAAGCCGGGGATTGGAAAATGTGAGCTGAATACTGTGGAGCAGCAAATCAAGAGAATATATCTGGTGGGTGGACAGGTATCTACTCACATGCCTACAAGCCTAATAACTTTCCTACATATGTATGACCTCCTATAGACGTGTTAGTGTGAATACCTTCACATTTTTATACACCCTGTATACAAACTGTCACATATGATCTCATATCCTTGTTGCGGATTACAGTATGGTGATTGTTTTCACCTTTCCAGTTTTTTCTTGTGCACAAATCTCAGACTGTATTTATCGTATCTCAGAAGCTTCTGCTGTTGTTGACATAACTGCTAATATTATGAATACACAATTCTTCTAATATTTGAGTGCAATGATTCATTTTGCACATTTTCATAGATTTTCATTGAATGTCCAATGTGGGAATGAGACTGTGACCACTAGTGGCGCTGTACTGTACTGGTTCCTGTATTAACTGCATGAAAAGGGTGGAAATTCTGTCGCAGTGCCCCATTGCAATTTAATATACCATAACATGATGTAATGTAATGTAATCTGATCTGTGACCAGCCCTGGTGTTGTAGTTTAACATTCAGGTTTTCTGTGGATAGTTCACTCTGTCTGTGGGAGACATGTTGGATGCAGGATGTGGTAGAAGTAGAACGTAGAAAAAGTCAGTCTACTCACTGAGCTGCAGCACAGCTGGAAAGTCAGTGGATGTCCAAGGATGGTTAGTGCTAATGTCGAGACAAAAAGCAACACAAAACATTAGTTGGTGGCACTGGCCAACATAAAGGATACCAGCTGTAATTTCTGCACCACATGATGGTGTTTATATATGGAGGAGATACTTTCACTCCATCCTCACCAGCTTGTTTCATACTGTTCACGAACACAATTCTGCTGGTGAACCAGAGGTGGAGGACTTGAGTCAGATGACTTGAGTCAGACTCAAGTTACAAATTTTCCACTTGAGACTTGCTTGACTAACATTGATGATCAACTGATTAGTAGAACCTTTACTGGCTGGTAGAACATTTAAGGACATGTCTTGTTTTTTTTTAATTAAATATTTGCATTTTCGTCATACTGAGAAGTTATGTTTTGTTTTTTTAAACATGATTGGGTGATTTCTAGTGCAATGCCTACTTGCTAACCTACCAGGATGCATCAGACCAGCAGAGGCCAAAGCACAAGGCAGCTATCATGGAGGAAGGCTAGTCCAAAAGTAATATGTGGATTCAAGGATTATGTTGCCAATGATGATAGTAGTAAGAAAACAGCAGTGTGAAAGTTCAATTATGACTTGACTTGTAACTTGCTTGACCTGAGCAGTGACTTGACTTGACACAATAGTAACTTAAGACTTGAAGGTTGAGATTCAAGACTTACTCCTTCCTCTGTTGTGAGCAGCAGAGTAGGCTGTTTCAAACTGGAGGGTTAACAGTCTCAGCGTTTACCTCTTGTTGCCGAAAGTGGCGTTTGAACTGCTGAGGACGCCGTTTCGAGCCAGTCGAGTCTCTTTGCTCCTCAAACTTAGTTCAAGAGCAAAGCCCTTGGCCAGATGGCTTACATTTTGTCTTAGGATGATGGAGCCTCTTTCCATTTCCAGTTTGTGTCACTTCTCTCACAACATAAAGCATTAGGACGTAACGGTTGGCATTTTGAGCCCATTTCTCTTGCATATTTCCTCTTTACATTGAATTTTAATGTTTGAGGTTTGAATTTAAGATGTTCATAGTGAATCATGACTATTGTCTTTGGGCTTCATGTCACTTGGGGTAAGTGGGAAAAATGTGATTTCTGTGATTTGGGTGACCCTTTAAAACTTACACTGCACCTATAGTTTTAGGTCTTTGGTTGGCTTCAGGTCTCAACTTTGGCAGCACCAGTAAAGTTGAGTCAGGTTGGGTTTTGAACATGCGGGTATTTGATGGTTCTTCAAGACCCTTCAAAATTCTCAAACTTTATTTACATACAATTTGGATATTTAATAACTTACAAGTGTTGCAATTGGAAGCAGAGTAAATAGGGAGGGGGACCCAAAATGCAGGCACCAAAGCGGGACTGGAGCAGGTCAACATTTTTATTAGCAAAATCAGACTCACTCAATGGTTACGCAGGCAAAGGTTAAAAACCTATGAAGGCAGTCCAAACAGGCAAATAAATCCAAACAGGAGCAAAAATCAAGAGTCCAAAAGCAACAAGGTCCAGGGAAACACAAGACAAAATCCAAAACACTAGGAGAACACAAGGAACGGCTTGACATGAAGTATAAGGACGAACTGGCCAAGAGAGAAAACAGGCTAAATACACAAGGAACACAGGTGAAACTATGTACCAATCCTAAAGGCGGGAAAAAGACAAAGACAGGAAATAAAGACAACAAAGACTCCTCAGGAAACTACTCTTCAAAATAAAACAGGAAATAACTGAACAAACAACTTAAAACCTTGACGTTATTCAAGTCAAACATGACATTAAATTTACATTTTGAGATGCACAAAGGATTTTTAGTGTTCCTCATAGTGAACCCATAAGAACACAGTGTACATGTAGACTTGTGCACCATTACAGATGGGTATACACAGATTCAGGCTGCTACTCTCTCTCTATCTCTCCAACACACACACAAAAAACCAAACACATGAGGATTTATGCAACTCAGAGATATTAATATATTTTCAAGAGTGAATATAATCATCAAAACAACCTCTCTCTCTCTCTCTCTCTCCCTCCCTCTCTCGCCTGTGACTGCAGCAATAAAAAGCATTACATATGACTCACATGATGTGAGGCTCCTTTTTCTAATAAATTCCCCAGAGAGTGAGGCAGCCTCTGTCATCTTCATTAGAAGATGACAGCTTTTCTCCATCAAAAAGCTCATATTAAGGATGTGTAAGCGCTTTGAATCAGACGCTGTAATTGCTGACCAATGAAAATACTCGAGGCTGTGCACAAACAGTCTTCACAGAAACCTCATTTTCCATTGTGGAGATAGAATTGAGCTACAAGGTCTAATAACTTCAGAAACCTGACAGGTGCATGCCTTGATAATCATCCTCTCCTCTTTTATCAAGTTTTCTTCTTCATTATTTCCACTTAACTACTGACAGTTTAGAGGCCACGGATTTTTCCTTCTTCCGCCTCGACTGTTAGCGTGCAACAAACCCATGAGCTCGACTGCATAAAATTAATGTAATGTCCCTGAGATAAAAGGTGTGTAAGGTTGATGACCTGCACCTTTGCTTTTCTGAATTAGACATCCCTTTGCCCTTCACTCTGTTGTCTTTCATTTACTGGCTTTTGTTGATTAACCATAATGAGGTGACTTACTCGAGACCCCGGGCCAGCCCCCTCCTTTAGTGAGGTGGTACAGATAAAAAAGTCCATCCAGGCAGCCGTCATAGGGGGTCAGCACAAATCAGATGGAGGGGCTTTCTTGTGTCTGGCAGCCGACACTTTCAAATGTTAATGGATGGGGGCGAACAAAGTTGAAGTGGGTCTGAAAATGCTAATTGTCCCTAATTCATGTAAATAGGTTTCTTAATGGAGGAATTAAGCATTTTAAATATGCAATTGGAGGCAATCAGTCCTTTCATTTGGTGGGGTGGCACAGGTGTAGTGGATTGAAATTCATCTTTCACACAGGGTGGCTCATTTGTCATTTGGCTGTGTTCAGGCATGGATGACGGGGACTGGAAGAGAGGCCCTTCTGCACTGTTATGTACAGATATCGGTGAGTGAAACACGTTGCAGAACCTTTAATTGTATTTGTGATGTTGACCGCATCAAGATAGAGGGAAAAAGCAATTAACGCAGACTCCGATCAATACTGGTAAAAACGGCCAGTGCGAAAATGTAATTTATTCTCACCACTAAAAGAAGCAATAAACTCAGATATTTATACTTTTATATATTTATAGATTATTATTTATATATTTTTTTTTTTATCTATGACTACAGTAATATAAGAGGTGTCGTGTTGGGATGAAAAAACGAGTGCAGCACAGAACAAAGGAAGGAGGCCTACCTACCTACAGTACATATCACAGGCAGAGGAGCAGCAGAGTAGACAGCTCTGACTTATTATTCTGATCATCTCAAACAGACAATAAACCAGGAGGTCATGTTTCAGCATGTAATAACATGGTGTAGCAGCAGGACCAGAGACAGAGGGAAACACCGCGTATGGGCTATGAATCAAATGGGCAATGCATTGTCTCAGAAAATGACTTATTAGTCAATATAAAGGGGGATACTGTGTCTTTGAGGTGTAAATAGCAGCGGCTCTGCAGAGAAGAGGAGGCAGCCCTGGTTAATGAACGAGACAAGGAAAACCTTGTTTAAAAGGACAAATCAGATCACAAGATTTCAACCCCATTAGCTGCTACTCACAGGGAATGATAATAATGATAAAGGATGGTAGGGCCTTTTGATTTCAGAGTAGCAAACTGTGTTGTCTTGAGAAAAAATCTTTTCCTGGAGGAGAATCAAAGAGCAGTTCATTTTCACACTGACCTTCAGGGCTCAAGGCGGCCAGACAAGGGCACAAACAGATTGAGAATTAATTGGTGCAATTAACATTTTGTGATTATAAGGACTTCAGATCAATACCCTATGCAAATAGCAGTATTGATGTGCAGCAGAAACCTTGTTAATTGTGTTTGGCGAACAAACAGGCCCCCTTGTTACTATTCCATAATGGAACAGGAGGCACGGACAGGTTCAAACTGCTGACCACTTTAGATGCACGAGGACATGCGGCAGTTTCTCTCTCCTCCATCTTCCCAGTCCACCCCTTCACCCTCCACTCTGCTCGAGACTTTTAAGAAAAGTTGCAGAGTTTGATGATCTCACTTGCTTTTAACTTGGCCTTTTAGCGGCTCTCTGAAGAGGCTCTTAAAGGCTGGACGGAGATTCTTCAGTGTTTCTGTGATCACCACGTTCATGTCAGGCTGCAGCAGATTACACAAATGGCCTTCTGCCTCCTTTCTTTTACAGTTTTTTAACAGTGGCAATGGGAATGCGACGAAGAATTGAAACACTCTGCACCGACGGCCATTGAAATGAATTAGTTTCAGCTTTATTGCTATGGACTGGATTTTCCACTCTCGTTATTAAACTGTGTTAAAAATGCACTTTCATTTCAGATAAGTACCCGTAATCCTGTTTGCAGACCACAGCAGATGAACTTAAATATAATTTAAGCAGAAACGGAAACGGGCGGAACAATGTAATCACTGAAAGTGAGATTGAAGTGATGCTATTCTTATCATTATTATTATTTTCATTACTGTTGTGTGGAAAGACACTAGCGACGGCAGCAGCAACAGCAAGCAGAAGGTGAGAAAAGATGGAAAAAAAAAACCCTCCATCCAATAACTATCAGAGCCAATAAATCCCTGCTCACTACTGCCTGTCTCACTTTTTTTTTGGTATGACAATTGGCTTGCAGATCGTTGCAGGGCTTACATCCTGTGGCCTTGAAGAAACACACAGAGCTGGCAACATGCACAAAGCATGAAGCTACTGTTAATTAGCTGAGTTTACAGGGCTAAGGAACAGTTAGCAGGGTCTTTTATGTGCTGTGCTGCCTGCTGCGGCTGTGGTGTTGGTGTAATGATGCCGCGCTTGATGTGGGCTTACCTGTCTTTAGCAGTGTTGCAGCACATTTGCTCGGATGGAGCACAAAAGGTAAAAACCCTGGTGAGAGCAGAGCAGAGACCGATTTTTTTTTTTACCCTGCATTCATTTGATATATGGATTTTAGCAAATTGAAACGATTGATATTAACATAACTCTATATCCCATTTCGCCATCATTTAAAATGAGGTTCTCAAGAGTAATATTACAGGTTATATAATAAAAATATAACAATTGCCGTCGTATTAGCCATTTGTTAGCGTGCTAATTACAGTTAATTCTTTTCAATTTTGGGCTGTGCTCCTTTAGGCATTAGCCTTAATCTCCCTGGTGATGAAGTTGGTGTATTAAACAGAAAGCACTGGAGGGAGGGGAGAGTGGACATGAAATTAAACCATCATACTTATAACCACGTTTGACAAACACCACCACTTATTGGGCTGTTTGATAAGGACTTGAATCTAAAATGCCTTCCTGTAAAATGCATTTGCAAAGTGAGATTTCATTATATTTAATTTAATAAAATAAATACAGTGCAAAAGTGAGTTAGTTTCCAGCTCGAGGCTTCGATGCCTAATGAGATATTTTATGAAAAAACAGAAACCCCAGACCCAGGAATATCCAAAAGAAACAAGTGCTCTTTGTATTGGAAATCATAGTTAAATAAATATGGACACCAGACTCATTGCTATGGGGACATATAGTGACCTTCTGGCCATGTGGTTTTACAGAATCCATTCGTAGGTTGATGCAGTTGCTGCATGATGAACTTCCTCTTTCACTGGATCAATTAATGTCGGCGGTCAAGAATGTAAAAATCAAGATTCAATAGAAGTGCAAATACACGAGAATGAAGATCAATCCACGAGTAAACATCAATGTAAGAGGAGCGAGGTGTCTCTGGAAGCTGAAGCTGGCTTCACAGTAAAGTAAACATTGCCGGGTGGATGAAGATGATTGTGGTGATGATGACATTGATTCTATCTATTATTGCACCTGTTATAAAATTGATTGTGTCTCTGCTGTAGAAGAGAGGACACAGGTTATTCTCACCTAAGCAATCAACATATACAAGATACATAATGATGGCGTGTGAACCGTTTCCCAAACACTGTTATAGAGACAAATATAATGCAGATAGTAAATCATAAAAGCAGCAGTCCAAATGCCCATCTACGGCCAGGCTGTGGAGAGCAGGTGAAAAATACACAACAGTATTGCACTTTTAGACGTGGTTCAAAAAGACCTTGTCAAGATTGATGTGTCTCCTGTAGCTATAGTTAATAGTAAGGGAACACTCGTGAAATTAGAATCCACTTCTTTCTAAACGCACCACCTGTGATTCGAGGACATCTGAGAAAAAAAATGGAAGGGTACATGCCATTTCTATAGGTTTCCAAGACACAGGAGAAAGGAGAACAGCCAATCTGTGAGATGTAATGGATATGTCAAGAATTGCTAAATCATAGGTGTGTGAGGCAGAAAGACAACTAACCCAAACATAATGTCATTCTGGAGGCAGAAAAGAGGCAAATGCAAGAAAGAAGAGAGGAGGAAACAACACAGGGGGGGAGGCTGCATTTAAATTTAGGGATGCAAAAATGAGGAAAAAGAATATTAACTGTTTATTTTCTTTGCACACTGTTCTTTATTATTACCTATTTGGCATCTCTGTCCGGGTGCATTATGGAAATGAAGTAATGCTACTTTGCTTAACAATAACACACTGACTTTGAATCCTCTTACTTAAGGTTTGATTGCTTCTTGACGGTGGTTTTAAATGAATTGTGTTGAGGAGTGATAAAGAGCTTATTGCCAGGAATAAAAGCCCAGAGCAATGAAGAAAAGCTACACATGGAGTGGCTAGGCGATACAGGCTATTACGGTGAGGGAATGGTGTCCTTGACTGCCAGGACGGCTTAGAATTTTATTTCATCTTGTTTTGCTGGCTGCTGACAATGATGCGTGACTCTGGCACCGGAGGAAGAGGGCAAGCATGAGAGCCATTTTAGATCTCATTTACATATAGTGTGTCTATAACAGCATGAAAATAACCCCCCTTTGTATGTGTGTGCACGTGCATACGAACATGCGATGTGCACGTTTCAGGAGGCATGAACAGAGCGTGTGTACGTTCAGGTGTATTTGTGCATTGAAGCTTTTTCAAAGTTTGTGAATTTTCTACAGAGGGGTATTTTAAGGGAAAGTTATGTTTATCATTCTCCTTGTGTTGCATGTGGTTGTGAATACACACTCGCTCTGACCTCTATCACTCACATGCGCCGAAGCCCCCAAACCTCATGTAAATTTGGACAATGGAGGACTCGGGGACTCTGGGAATTGTTGTTTATCAGCGCAGTGAAAAGAACGGTTGAGCTGTAATGGCCCTCCAGTGGGTTCAGTATGCAAACTTCTCTGTACAGCAGCAGTTTGAGGCCTCCCCCCCTGAGCTGCACATCTCTGTGTTATTGTGGTTGACTGCTTGATTTGGGTGGGACCAGTTCATTTGGAGGTTATCACCGCTTTTGTCAAGGTGAGTCAGTGCTTTCGTTGCATACGCTGGCTCAAATGAGGCAGCAAGATCTCCAAAGGAAAACTTTGTCTGCTGTTTTGTTTCTGACTGTAAACTCTCCTCTGGGTACGTTCAAGGTTGTAACTTTTTTAAAGATGTTTAAGATATTTTCATAAAATGTACGATTTTTATAAACTTGGTTAAAATTATGTGTTACACTGAGCAATTAGCTGTTTTTACCTGCAGATAACTGTTTGGCTGTTTGTGGCTAATAGACAAACTGCTCATCTGTCCCAATCCCCATAGTTAGTTTTGCTGTGCCTGCCAAGCTTTCCATTCTCACATGGTACAGTTTCCGATGATAACAGTGATGCATTTACCACTCAAAAGTCTTAGTAATTTTTGAAACACTGGGTCCTTGATTTCAGACAGAGGTAAACAAATGCAGGCTTCAAATTTCTAGGTGCTGACTGTCGATTTCACCAGCAAAACACCAGGCTCACTAGTTTAGGAAGCCAGATTTAACTCCAAGAGTTGGTTGGATTCTGATTCGATTTCCAGAAGTCTCACATATGCTCTTAACAGCTGACCTACATACATGATATTGAGCTAAAAGACTGAGCTGCATGTTCCACCAAAACAGCATTGATCTTTTATTGCAGACTAACGATAGCCCTAGCATTATGAGTAGGCTATCATAGGAAAAATACAAAATGTGAGACTATTATTTTGTTACAACCCTGTTTGGCTATCTAGCTAATGTACTTGTTTGTATTTGTAAACAGCATGTTGTCACTTTTAACATTAGTGCCATTTTGATTAGCATTGGTTGGGGCCGAATTCAAAAAGGAGCAGGACAAAGCTAATAACATTTCCTTAAACTCAAATACACCCAGGACCAGCTTAAATACAACACAGTGGATATGCTAGTTGTAAACGGGGCTTTTTAAAACTGTAACCTGCGACCTCACAAACTAATGTAGTCAATGATGTGCTCCTTGATCTTGGAAGTACTGTATGTTTGGTTGGTGATTTAGTTAGTCATAGACATAGACATAGACACAGACATGTTGATGATCGCAGCTTAGTTAGAGCAAACACGTTTTAATCCATTCTTCACACTTTTGCTGTTGTGTTTTGAAAAGTTAAAAAACAGATAAGAAGAACACAGAGTATCGCTCTCACATGCACAAACAGCTTCGGCAGGCTGAGAGTTCAAAAGCTCGACAGGCCTGCTGCTGCCTAGTTATGGTTACTAAGCCATTGTTAGACAAGGTTAGCATTATAGTCAATTACTTTACCTGGCATTCATTTAACAGACGCTTTTGTCCACAGCAACTTACATTATTTGTGTTGAACCTTCACAGAACCAAGTGCTCCAGAAATAAATCTGCAGCTATTAGTTGGAAACCCTCTATATATATCTGTACTTAGAACTATGTATGTTATGTTGTAGACAATCAGACACAAAGCGATGAAGAAAATCTACAGAAGTACAGAGTTTGTTGTAAGCAACAAACCCCAAGCTCTGACTTCTGGACTTGGTGAGTCAGGCATGCCAAAAGCTGTTACACTTTAAGTAAAGTATATGTCCAGTAATTATCTCATGTGATGCTGCGTGTTTTCAGGCATACAGAAAATAATGATCGTGTGCCACAAAGTGCTTGAAAAATTGCAGGAGTGAAAAGCTCTCCCTCTGATAGGTTTAGGCATTTCAGACATCCTTTTCCAAAGAGATTTGGTCAGAGCTCTTCCTCCACTTAAACACAGAAACACTGAGGATCAATTTGTGGGATTAGTGGACACTGCTGAGATAAAGTTGGTGCTGAAGAGGCCCACATGACTATCGTCCCCCCAGTGTCCCGCTAAAGTCCTCTTAGCTCCATTCCTGGCCACAGACTAAGCCCATCCAAACCCCAAATGCAATCACAACCCCAGCTCAGTCCGGCCCCTCAGAATCATCATCTCCAACAACACCAGCCTAAATTGCAGCTCTGTCCCCGATCTCCAGCCCTCCCTGCCTCGTCTCCTCCCTGAACTTTATTTAATGAGTGAAGTTTTGTGGTGGGTGTTCGGGGGTCTCACGCCAGGCCTGGAGAAACAGAGGAGGAGCTCTCATAAACCATGGGCGAACAAATGGGATTTAACACACAAGAGGCTCTGATGGCCTATTAATTCTGCTTTGGCTGGCATCCAGAATGAGCCCAGCCTCTCTCCTAATTGGAGAGAGGCTAATTTCTATCAGAGGTATCAGGAGACTTTTTTTTTCTCTGTGCAGGATGCATCCACATAACTTTAATGGATTCATTCAAGGGCTACGGCACGCAGACATTGATTAGATTGCCTCTGAGGCCCCGCTGCTGGTCGCTTGACATAGGCAGCAAATGAAATGTGACCTCTGGTAAAAGGCCTGAACCAGCCAGCCCCAGTCTAATCCATTAGCTCAAAACCTTTCCCAATCCCATTTAATTAATGAAGTGATTTGAAAAAGGGTGAACATTTACCAATCCCTGGAACTGGAAAATAGTGGGCATGTAAAGTAACTGAGACAACAAGAGCAACAGCCACAGCCACAAACAGCCTGTACAGAGTAAAAGCACAAGAGTTGGGTTGCAGAGTAATTGTTTGCAATGAGATGGAATATTATTCCAACCCTGAGACAAGATGATCCAACCACAAAACACATACATATGTGAGGTAATGAGTTGGGTTAAGGAAAATTGCCTTTCTTTGGCTGGATTGCTTAAATATTTGTCAGCAAGAGAAAAAGTCAATTTATTCAAATTCATCAAAGCCAAACAGTGACAGCAGGGGAGGGGGGAGGTGGGGGGTTAATCAGTGAAATGTAAAACAGAAGAGAGGAAAATATTATCCACTTTTGTCTGTAGAAAGAATTAACAGTATGTTCATCTTGGCCGTGCAGCTGTGATCTGCACTCATCAGCACCACTTCAAATCTGCTTTCTGGAATTCACATTCTGTACAGTCGTTCCCCTTTTTAACGAGGATCCTTTTCTACGTGCGCGCTCTTTATTCAGACAATCGGAAAAGGGAGCTGTAGCGCAGTATTTCTCCGAAGCCAAAACCTCAATGTCAAAAGAAAGACGAGCGCCAGATCTCTGTTGGTGCATATGTTACATTACTTATTTTTCTAATTGAATTCATTTATTTATCTTCAATTAATAATTTATGATGCAACACACAGTGGTATGCAAATGAACAATTTAAATTTAATGAGTTTTTAATGACCAAACAAATAATTAGTCGAGCCCGGTGTGGTGTGCATGTAATTTGAGAGGGAATAAATTTGAAAGCTTTGTTCAATGTTTGAGTATAGACAGGCTAATTTACTTATAGAGCAGCTTATGCAGCAAAAGAACTGCGTGGTACATACAAAGGCCCCGGAAAGTCATTACCTCAAGGTCATTAGGAAGTCTCCAAAAGGCCAGTTGTGGACATGTAATGCTAAAGAAATAATGTGAGCCATTATATTCCACACAATCATAGCAAATAGCAAAATAGAGGCACATGCTCTGAATATAACTCACACGCTGACAAAGGAAAAATCCACTATGGCTATCCGAAATATTCTAACTATTCCCATTGGTGTGGGAAAAAAGGCAGAGGGCTACATGCCACTGGAGCCAAATGGCATTTGATAATGGCTTTTTTCAGCAAACCCAAAAGACATTGTTAAGATTTACATTTTCAAATATATGCTGACCTTTTTTCCCTCCTCTCCTCTGTTCGCTTGTCATCAGCGCTGTAATTGAATCAATATATTTCCTGATCAGCTCAGAGATTGAATAAGGTCACAGGAAGCCATGTGTGGACATTAAAAATCATTATTCTACTCAAATTGAGCAGAGATGGCATAGACCATTCAGGGTTCAAAATGAAATTATATTAGAGTCTATTACACTTTTACAATTATAGAGACGTTCCAATATTACAACGGGAAATGAAGTCATAATAAAAAGCCCAGGGGTGTATTACAAAGAAATGACCCAACTATTTTTTTTCACTTTCACACTGTTATTGAATTGATGAAGAGAACTTGGTGACACTACATTCACTGATAAGTGACCTTATTCATGAAAAATAGAGGAGCCTGCTTCAGTTGCTCCATTTTCTGATTTCAAGTTTGCTGCGGAGCCGTTTTCCACCTGCAAGACCTCAAGTCAGTAACAGTGTGCACATTTACATTTCCTCCCAGACACTTTCCAGGACAAGTGGTACTAATGTAGCCGCTAAAGCACTTACTGCTTTAATTGCCTTTAAGCATACATTTATTTTAATTATTCATTTATTTTCGGGGATATGGGATTTTGCTTTATGCACATGTCTGAGCAGCAATACTGGCTAATTAAATAGCCCAATAGAGTTGTGCAATTGGCAGACAAAGTTTCAATCCTGTTAATCCAATACTCCAGAAAAAAAGTGGAAAATTAAATTAAGCCACACTATTAACTGAGAGTTTTTAGTCTAAACTCTTGCAAATTATGTCTAACTATCAAATTAGATAAAACTCCATTTTTAATTGGCTTACTCATTGAAATGAATAACAGTTATCAGTGATCAACTTATCAACGCTGCATGAAATAAGAATGAGCAGGGCAAAAAAAAAAAAAAAGTTCCTTCCGGCTTTACAGTCATTCTTATGGTCCAGTTTCCTATAGTTTACACATTTAAAGATCAGGCTCAGTGTATCTCAAATCAGACAATTATATGGCTTCACACATATAAAGTGGTGACCTGTAATTTGTCTGTACTGTCACGTCCATCTGGTAACGTGGAGAAAGAGGTTCATTTCTCCAGTTGTTATACTTCTGTTTCACTTAAGGCGCAGCCCCTCTGGTCAATTAGGCGTGATGGTCACAATGTCTGCAGAGCTCTAACAGTGTGCTCCTTAAAGCCTGTCAAATGACGGCGAGCAGGGAAACCCGGTGGCCTGGAAACGACGCCGGCTCCCACAGCCATCATCATCATCGCTGGATGTAAATAGCCTTTCATCTCAGGTGGAACAGAGCCATTGAGTGAGCACACCTACGTTGCCCTGTTTAAACTCTGCATACAGACAGATGAACGATAATGAAAGGGCCATTTACGCCACCCATTCCACCTCCACCTCTCCGGATTTTTTGAATATAAAACCTTGGAGTGGAACGTTTATGAAACACATAATGACAATCTAAATCAGTGGGCAGCTTCAATCTACAAGGATTAGTGGGCTCGATGTAGTTCAACACGTGAAGGCATACTTGTCGCCTTATTACTGTAAGAGCTTCAGAAATCCTTCCTGAAGGAGCGAGTGAGGGAGGGGGAACACTCAACTATGCCACACATCTCTGGCAGCAAATTAGAGACTGTGCTATCTATTCAGTATGGAAAAAAAGAGGCTGTGAGATACTTGGCCTGTCACATTTCTCAGGTAGAGGAAAATAACTCTGTGGTGGATTTTTTTACTTTAATGATATGCCCAGAACATTACTGCCTCAACACAGCCAAGCAACTCTGCAGAACAGGAGTGATATGACTGTGTACACTGGTATGTTTGAAACAGACAGCGCTGTTCATTAGAGGTTTCTGGGGTTTTATAAATGTGTCTATTATTTGCTAACGCTCAGCGGTGACAGAACTAAAGGCGCCACAAAGTAAGAACCCAGGTCACGCAGAGTGCTAAAGCCCTTTGCGAAGATAAGTCAAGAAATCAAAGGAAATACAGTAATTACAGAAATTAAAGAGGACTGTACACCTGCAGACAGTTATACTGTTGCTGGAAACACTGTCACATATTATTTGGGATGGATTTGACTCACGCTGCTTCATGTTGGACCCATTTAGACCAAAAAAGATCTGGCTAACGGAGACGTTACCGGGCAAATAAAGAAACATAATGTAATGTGCCATAAATTGCATGATATACTAAAGTGACCTGATTTGGGTGAAAAATAGTCGATGTCTTGATTAGGAAATCTCCTTTCAGCAGAGTCCATAATAAGCTAATATCCTTTAATGGTCTGGTCAGAGCTGCAGATTTTAAGAAGGTGGATAGTTTTGAAACTGATGTGGAAATAATGTCTGTTTTAAGGTAAGACCGGTCACAATGTTAGTCTGCATCTGAAACGTAACACAATGTAAAATTCATGGGGACACTTAAAACTGATGAATACGTCAAGCACTTGTCACTAAATATGTTTCCATCCGTGGTAACACCGGAAATAAAAAAATAAAAACCCTCGCTTTCGCTCCACCGAGAGACGAATGGCTGCGACAGACGAAAACATCAAATCTGTGTGGAGCGAAGAGGAGACTCAAATTAATACAAAATATATACCATAGTTTCATCAAGTTTTTCTCGTCGTTTTCATTCGTTTGACTCACGCTCTTATAATCGCGTCAACTCACTGCATCTTCTGGAGAATTGGCGCCACCAACTGTTCATCATGATGAACTGACTCCTAATATTTGTAGTAGAGGGAAACGATGCATCAATTTGCATACTCTTTTACAGGATATCTGGTTAGAATGTACTCTAAATTTGGATGCACATGAGCACTTGAAAATGAGCTGACAATGTTTTAACATACTGATTACATGATTATTATCGGAGATATTGGCCAAGTATCTTTAGCCATTTGCTAATTAATAGTGCACTGATTAGTGGTTTTGTGTTTTATGTATTTTCATTTATGTTCTGAATGTGTTGTGAAATTGGTGAATGTGTTTAATTAGTTGCTCGTGTTTTACCTATTTGTAGTGTTTCTTTCTAAATGTGTTGTATGTGCATATTTTCTTCGTTCACTTCTGTTTTCTCGGGTTCCACTGCATCAAGCTTTCTCACCATAGACAGCCCTTTTCTTCCACTATCTCATAAGCTACTGAAGCACAGCAATCTTGTTCCTGTGTGTTGCTAAGTCAAAGCCACAAATACGACCATGCAATAGCCACAAATGCTACCAGAGAATAGTAATGCAAAAATAGTCATAAAACGATGCCTGATCATGTTGACTACTTCAACCACTGACTGTCTCTAAATATTAAAGAATCAACAGTCTGTTTGCACGTGGTGATACTTGAGTCATGCTGATGTACAAATAATGAAAAATAAACATATGGCACATGTGGTTGAAGGTTATGGGGGATTTGTGCCATTGACTCTTGACTGAAACAATGAATAATTACGTTCCCAGAACTAAAAGGACAGATGAACGGACAGTTAAAATGCACACAAACAAACACACGCAATCTCCAGTTCACACGAGGTGCTCTAGCCGTCGTGCTCTGCAGTCTGATCGTCTCCTTCCTCAGCCAAACTGGCTGGCTCGCTCCATCACCCTGGTCTGTTGGAGGCCCGATGGTGATGAATGTCTTTTCCTTTTTGTGAAGTCCCCTGTACTGCTACAGCATGCCAGGCAGAATGAAAAACAGATTAAAGAGGCAGGAAACCGACACAGAGAGGATGTTTGGCTGTTGGCTATTGAGTTATCAGCCCTTTTCACACCTAATGAAACAACTTTCAGCACTGCGGCTTATTAAATATCCCCCAGTCACTGGGCAGAGCTGCAGAGTTGCCAGGCCCTGAGAAGGCTACATTAGATTTTAATTAAAAACAAACAAATTACCCAGAGCTCCATGCATCCAGGAAATTTAACTCAATCCAAACAGGACCTAACTTTTAACTGTAGAATGATGGAGGAGGTCTAAAACTACACTCTTAAAAAACACCTCAATGTCTATTAATGCTGAGAGGAGAGTTAATACATCAAAAGACTTTTATAGATTAAAAAATATGCAAATAGAATATGATAAGACGGCAAGGGGACTGGGTCCAAACATCAACAAATACAGCCTGTGAGCCCAGCAAATATGAAATCATCACTGGCCGATTTATTATATGATAATCAACCTAATCTTGTTAACCTTCACTGTGGACACTTATCTTCAGTACGTCCACCAAGATGCTGAGAATTACACTGAAAAGAGTTTAATAATAATTTCTGTCTGCTTTGTTCTTGCAGAATTTGAATGGATGTTATCTTAAAAGCTAAATATGTCCTTTCAGGTGTAAATTTGTCGAAGATGTCATATCATAGCTGTTTTTTTCCCCTCTGGATATCCAGGCCTTTAAAATAGAAAAATAATCAGCCCATTATGCCTGACTGTGTTTATAATGATGTTTGAAAAAAAAAAAAAATCTATTCATTGCTCCATCACTTGGTTCAGCAGTTTCTCTGTGCGCAAGTCAAGTCGTATCATTACTTTGATTTTCTCTCTGTCTCCAGCCTCAACAAAGTGACGCTCACACATCCGGCTTTAAGGGCGCCATCTCTCCTCCGAGCAACGCTGCGTTTGTTTTAGCGGCGGACACCGAACAGATCTTCCCATGTGAAAAAGACTCAGCTCATTACTGAAATATAGATATGAGGTATCGTATGAACAAGTGCATTAACATTTTTCCTTAGACAAATGAAGACAGAGCGGAAGCGAGGAATCGGCTAGCAGGCTGAAGGGCATCTGTCCCAGGCAGCTAAACCAATGTGGACTCCTTCTTCTCCAGGTCTTTTCCTCCCAGCGTCGCTCCCTTTTCTCCCTCTGGATTTCTGCTGTCCTCCAACTGCACCCGAAGCAGGCTTGTTCGTTTCATTTGGATTTGACCCCTGCTTACCTTACTTCCAAGTGGGCTTCATTAAATGTCTTTCTGGCTCTTTCAGGGCCTCTCTCTCTCTCCCTCTTTCTCTGAGACACTCACTAAGTGGGAGAATTGTAACAAAAGGAAAAGCCTCCGATGTGCAATTCTCAGTGGAGAGGGTGACCCCAACTTTAGGGAGAAAAAGAACCTGAGGATAATAGCAAATGAAGGCAAGGGCTGCGTTAATGGGCAGACACAGCACACAGAGTTCCTGGTACAGCTTTAACTGACAGACATGTATATTAATACTCAGCACTTTTTTTTATCGAAGTGGAAGAAATATGAATATTCATCCTCATTTATATTTCAAGGCATTTCCATTCCTGCGGGAACCTCAGTAGGTTTTGACCAATTTCCATCCCCATTACGGAAATGACAGCTCTCACTCTCGGGCCCTGACAGAGGTCTGCCCAATGCACAGGAGGTCTTACGAGGAGGGAGCCTGCGCCCGTTCCCAGCTGTCCACAAACACTCATTAACAGAGGAAAATATCCAACGGAATCTCTGTGAGAATTTTTAATCACACAAAGGTCCTGCTAATTAGGCAGCTGATGGGGCATGGAGAGCACAAGGACGAATTCTTTAAACAAAGGACTAGAAACTTTAGGAGCCTTAATTACTCGGGCAAAGAGTTCATTCCAGAATGGCAGAGCACATCATTCCACTAATGAGACCAAGTGGCAGCACATATTAGTGAGAAATAATGTGGAAAGTTCAATTACATTGTGCTTTTGGAGCCTTTTCCCTCTTTCCCTCCCTGCTACTTATGCACACGCATAAGACAAAGCCCGGGCCAGCGCAGGAAGGAGGCAGGGGCGGAGGACACGCAATCACTGGCACCAGCACTCCGTTCTTCACGTGTATCTTGGCAGGCTTGATCATCTTAATTGCCCATTAGAATGTTCTCCTGTTTGAAAATGAATATCATTATGGCGCCCAGTTCTGGCCTTTGCAGGAGAAAGACTTGCTGCAATTTCGCCATTCAAAGCTGCATGTGTCTTGAATTCCAAACACACAATTGACGACCAATTTGCAGTAACCAAACCCTTAGAAATACTATGAATTAAAAGGGCAGAGGCGGAGTTAATTACCAGGAGGTAAGATTAACTCTTTTCTTTCTTGCTACATGGACAAATGCTCTTAAAGAACATGTTGTGTGTCGCCCTGTCGTTGTTGTGAATTCAGACCGGTTTCACCACACGGACTCTGTCTTTAGGGACAAGGATAAAAATCACTCTCTATTGGTTTTCCTGACTTAATGTGCTTCCATTCATTACAGCTCTGCTTGCATGCAGATATTTAAACAGCGCTGCCTTTTGGTGAAATGTGCAAACCGTCCTGCTTTTGTGCATTTGGTTCCGTTTCAGGGCCGTTACTGGAAAAAATTACACCAAAGTTTTAAAGTCTTCAGATGACGTTATTATCACCATTGTGCAGTAAGGGTGTGGAAACAAAGTTATACCCACTTGTGTTCAGCTAATAACATTAGCCACAATCTTTAACTTTGTTTCACGAAATGCATGGGTAAATGATTGTGAATGACAATCAAATAATGTGCTGCTGAAAGGGTAATATATGCGCATTCTCACCTGCGTAAAAGATTGTATTAAAAATCCTAATGCCCACATCAGGAGGTGCCTAGATACCAATTACAGCAAGCAGGAAGCAAATTTCCCGTGAAATAAAACAGCTAATGGGAAATGGAGGGCGGCAGGCAGCATTCCTTATTGCCCGCTAAGCTGGAACAAGAAAAAGAGGCAGGCGAATGTCCACAACTGGCCTGGTTTTAACCACACTGGAGCCAAATACATCATCTGAAATGGAGCAGTTGAATATGTGTTCAAGATGATGTCACTTCATATACCGTGTGTCCACATGCCAGTGATCTAAGGATCTTTTTTTCTGTATTCAGTATAGACTCTTTAAACTCACTGCTGGATTGTAAAAGACTTTATGATGCAATGTATTATATATTTTATATTATAAAGTTAAAATTTTATTTGTATTTTCTGCTCTATTGCCTCAATGATATTGAGAGACACTGCACACGTGACAGAGACAGAGAGACACGCAAGCTGAGCAGCAGTGGCCATCATAAGCAAACTAACACAAAGTGCAATCAACGTAACATTCTCCTCAAGCGTTCAGTTTTAAAGGTTTATATATTTCACGTTAAAATAAAATTTATTCTTAAGGGGGGACTCGAGTAATTTAGCACTGAATGTCCAAGAAATTGGGAGACAGATTAAAAATTAAAAAGGGGAAGTTGGTGCAGCTGAATGACACATAAGGAAAAAAATACACAACACACATGAAAAGAGACGAGCATCAAGTCATGACTTTGACTCCCGAGTTTGGCTCCAGCTCCAGAAGACAATATACAACTGTTTTCAATTCCTCATAAATGAACTATGACATGTAAAATTGTTGCCCCTTTGAAACACAAACCAAGAATCATTTGAGTCTGTTACGACCAACCTTCATCTTTTGCTGCAAGCTACTATTTGGTTGTGCCTCCTTTTCTCAGGTAGCTGAGTGGGTTAAATGCACATGAACTGATTCTCTGCAGAGCCCCATTATAAAAGAAATTTGGAAATCAAGAGGATGTTGACTGTGTGCTCCCCCTCCTTACTGTCTGCAGACAGCCTAACCCAGAGAGAATAGTCTGACCAGAGAAGACCCACCAGTGAGGGAACCCATTGATTTTTTTTCTCCCCATGTTCTCTCTGCCAGAGTTGTTTGTTTCTTTTTTTCTCATTGCCCCTGTTTTATTTACAGGCAGCGGGATCAATAGAGACACTTCCTCACTTGCTTGTTTCTAGCTTTATGAAAACACATCTTTCAGGCTCTTAAGCACACTGGCAGATTTACATCATTTCTCCAGTGGTTCAAATAATTTGAGTTCAAATGATTGACAAGTGTAATTGTGCAAGAAGGTGGCTGTATAGAATGGGACGAAACGCAGCAGCACTGAAGTGAACCCTTAATATGTATATTTATTGAGCGTGATTCTGAGCTGTCATAAAGTTGGGAAAATATCTCCTGACTATCGACCTTTGCATCCGTCAGTTCTTAAGAGGAACTAGTACAATGTGTTGTAAAGACTTTTGTAAGTAAAACTAGGAAGCAGTTGTACCTGTTCAGGTGATGGATCAATATGTTGGTTGTTTCAGCCTCAGCAATTATAATTGTAACATAAAAGAAGGGAAACCTGGTTGCGGCCATTAGGCGGTTATACTGCTAAAACTGGGCCTTTACACCCCCGTCTTCACTCCTTCCAACTTAATTCTCTGCCCATTAGTGGTAGCAGTTTAACTGAATCGTCTTTCTTCCCTCTGGTAAAGTAATTAGCATGTAATCGAGTTTAAAAGGAGGTTGTCCCCCCAAGAAAAACAACATCAGACGGCTCAACAAATGCCTCAAAATGACATTTGTTTATGTTCAAGTGACAAAGCCCTCTAGTGGCTGTGTTTCATGCAAGTATGTAACCTGGTCTCTTCAATCTGCGAACAAATAACACGACTTTACACTTTCAAACTAAGGTCAAAGTCCACTTTTGTGGTGCAGTAATATGTCAGTCCTTCAACTTCTGATTGGAGCTGATCCATATAAGGGTAATCGTCGTCATCATGGAAATGAAAATAAACACATGGTTAACGTTGTGGAACCGTCACAGTCTGGATAGGTTTAGGCAACAAAACAACTTGGTTAGGTTTAGGAAAAGATCATGGTTTGGGGTAAAATAAGCATGTTAACATATGTAACTGTGTGAATACATAACCTCCATTAACTTTCGGATGTACGTTAAAACAAGTCAACGTTAACTTTTGATTTGACGTGGGACACAAACACCGGCCTCTTGGGTCAAAGTCCTGTGTTTGTTTGACCCATCTGTCTGGACGCATCTGCTTTCCACAGAAGTTTACGGGAGGGACTGCCGTATCAGCCACAAGCAAACTTTCACTTTGGCGTATGCAATGCACGCAATAAAGTCATGTTATTTGTATGCAGATTAAAGAGACTGGGCAGGAGGAAGTGGTGTGACAGTGTTTAAAGTCAGCAGAGGGAGAAGGTCAGGGCAGATGGATGGGTCAGCAAAATGTAGGACTTTAACACACTGTTTGTTTTCCATGTTCCCCACTGACAGTCAACATTGGTTTTATACCTAAAGCTAACCACACCTTAACCATAGCTCTGTAAGATTAGGAAACTGATTTATTTTCGAGAGTTTTATTTGGAGTTTGTTTATTTGCTTCTCATCATAATACATACAATGAATACCAGCCCAGTATCCATATGAGTTACATCCATATTGGAAGATTCTGTACCTCACAGTTTATGTCCTCCACCAACACCAAGTAGTTTGTCCTTCATGAGGACAGCTTGAAAGTTAGGAGAGGTAGAGATCAGATGCTTTAGTGGTGGACAGACATTTAACACATTTATAGTAGGCTTATGTGAGCTTTTTAAAAAAAACTATGATCCGGCCTAAACCTTAGCCAAGTGTTTTAATTTCCTAACCATAGTTTATTTTACATTAAAAACGCTGGCATTGGATGTTATAAAATATTGTCATTGAATTTAATCCAGGCTTTTGCAGAATCGTCCAACATCAATGATCTGTCTGGCAGAAGGGTTGCATTGGCATACATACATGCCCGCATGAGTGTCCGCATGCAAGTGCCAAAACTGCTTTTATGACACAGAAAAATACATATAATTCACAATAATTTCTTACTTATATGACAAAAATTGGAGCAAAGTTACTGCATGCATTAAGGAAAAAAATAAATAATATTGCTCATTTTAATATAGTATAGTATGTATATAATGCCTCATGGAGTTTATAAGGAGTTGCTACGAGTTCAACAACAACCACGATCTGTCTGAAGTCTCTAAAGTAGAAAGGAGAAATGGTGTTTGTATTTTATAGACTGGCCCTCCTCTCCCACCTCCTGTTGACAGGCAGGCTGTTCCTGCTCTGATCCACAAGGCTTTCACACTCATTTTGGTGCACTGGGTGCTACACATTGAATTAAAAGAGTTCTGATTGATAAGGTAGTTGAAGGCAAATCTGCTCCCACTAATTGTCTTTCAAATGCCCTCATTAATCAAAGCGGAGCCGCCCCGGTGACGGGCGGTCCTGTCAGCCGCTCCGCTACAGGCTCTCCTCCGGCCACTCACCTCCCAGCATGATGCCTGCTTCCCCTCTGTCAGGCGCCGCTGTCCGAGGACTACGGGAGCACAGGCCATCCGTCCGTCCGCTGCACACCTGCCTTCTGCCAGACAGGATCTGACCGCCCCCTGCCACTAGGACGGCCCCAGAGACCAATTTAGCAGCCACTTAATGATTCATGACTTCAAGTGGTGGAAATGAGGGCAGCATATGATAACAGGAATAAACACATTTAATTAGCTCCTCATATACATTATTTATTTATTTACCTGCACTCTGATTAATTTATATATTTTGTGTTCGTGTTGCGGGGATTTTCGGTATTCACAGCATCTGGCAGAGAGCCTTTGTTGTGTGGTTGAGAGAGCGCCTCCTCCCTCACCTATCTTTTGGGAGGGGGTTAGCAGTGTACCTCCTCCTCATCTGGGGACCTTTTGCAAGGGTGCGGCGGGGTGGGGTATCAGCAGGGATTTGGCAAGCCCCCCACAATGAAATGAAACGAAATGGCGGGGAATATTAGACTTTAAAATATACAGTTCCCTGTGCTCTAAGTAGCCTTGTTTGTGAATTTCCTGACAGGTAGTTACTCCCCCAGTTTTCTTTGAGCATAGGGCATACATTTTCATGGAGGCACTAATCAAAGCTGTGCTGTGGCAAACAGCACAGCCACAGTAGGCCCAATCAAAGCCGTGTACCTGGCTCTCTTCCATACGGCTCCGGGAACGCTGATGACAACTCTTACCCTAGCATCTGCCATCGCATCCATCACAGGTTGACTTCCTTCACACTCACTCTCCACATCTCTCTCTCTCTCTCTCTCTCATAGACACATGAGCACAGACTGAACTATGAGCTCGCACTCAAGAGGACGAACTTCATGTTTCTAGGAGTTGGGCGAACAGAGAGGAATAAGTTACATCTTGTGGTTAAGGCACTAAATGAGTCTGGCGAAGGAAATCATGAAGCGGAATTATAGTTAAGTGTCAGATTTTTTTGTGCAGAATTTTCGATAATTGTCATTTTCATGGAATTTCTCTGATTTGTGCAGAGATTGTCTCCCTCTTACACTGATTACGGAGGGTAAAAGGAGGAGGCGGGGTGCACGAAACCAAAGAGAGAAAAGGCTTTAGACACTGTCACTGATATCGTATCCTCTTAATTAGCTGTTGTTGAAGAAATAAACTATAATTGTGTGCATGGCAGCAAATTAAAATGTCTGGTGTAAAACAAGCTCAGAAGCACAATGTGGGAGTGACCTCTGGTATTGTCCTTTCAAGGCCCACTCTCTTTGTCCCTTTTGTGAAGGGAAATCAGTGAGAGCAGTGGGAGCGTGATGATGACAGAGAGTTGAGGAGGTGAGAAAGGCCTTCATCCAGAGCGGCGGACGCACAGATTCCCGCTGAGAGAGATTCTCCTCCTCTTCTCTTTTCCATCTCTACGTCCCCCCTCTTCTCCTCTAATCCCCGGCCGCTGAAGACCTCCAGACGCCCTCCTCTCATAATGACACGGCTATCAAACCCAATTGCTGTGGCTCAGACCCAAGGCAGTGCATTAAACCCCTTAGTGTCTGATTGCTTCTCCAGAGTCAAGTGGTTGTGTCCTCCCTGTGATTCCCCCGGCCACCGCCATCGCCGCCCCGGCTGCCTGGAGCTGCTGAGACGAGAGCCCTCACACAGGCCTGGTTAACCCACTCACCCCATTCACACTGACCTCATACGTGCAATGAGACAAGGGCCTGCACAAAAACATTGGGGAGTGCTGAGTCCGTGTCCCTGCCAAGTTTGTTTTTAGGCAAAATAAATTAAAATGAGAGACTTTGTGGTGATGTCAAAATGACCCATATGAGCAAGGAATTCATTATTCATACAATAATGAATGAGTTCATATTTTTTCTATTTGAAAAAATAACAAACAAAAGCACACAATAAAGTTGTTTGTTCTGTTTTGTTTACTGATGCCCTGCTCTTTATGTTTTACCTTATGTCACCCTAATGTATTTAGTCTCTTTGCCAGTTTGTCTTAGTTCCTTGTGTGTAGTGTTCCAGTCTTTTCCCTGTGTTTATTCCTCATGATTTTAGATCATCGTTTAGTTTCCCTGGACTTTGGCTGGTCTTGTTGAACTTTTGATTCTTGCCTGCTCCCTGACAGATTTGTTTGCCTTTGTGGACTGCCTGTATCTGGATTTGACCTTTGTCTGCATCACTATTCCCATAAGCTTTTTGAACTGTGATTATTCTTTTTGCTCCGCCTCTGTGGTCTGCGTTTGGGTCCTACCCCATGTTTTCCTGTACACTGTGATAATGCTCAAGGAAAAATGACAAATTCTGTGATGGATTGGATTTCAAAAGTACTGGAGTGCACGCAATGTACAGTTATTAGTTACCACCTCTCAGCGCAGTCAAATAACTTCAAACTTCTTTCCAGGTTAATATGGCTAATCTAGGCTGAAATTTAATCTAATTTCCAAAACAGTCTTTAAATGAGTTCATTGTGCATGAAACAGGCTGAAATATTCTCATTGCACTAATAGATTCTTTGACTTGGCAAAAAACACAAGACTTAAGACTCAGTCATAGATGAAAATTACTTGATAACATGCAGCGAAGGAGGTGCTGGATAATCTATTACTTTAAAAAAAGCTGTCATGGAGACGAATAAATGATCAAGGGCTTCATGCAAAGCAATTGAGTGCAAAAGCAAAAGGTTGAAGACACTATCAGCAGAGAGAAAAATGAAATATATATATAAAAAAGTTGATATATGAAACATTGAAAAGAGTTGAGACTTCATGACACAATGAATATTGGCTCAGTTTGTCACAGAAAGAATGAAAGTCTGATTCTGAGCTCGGAGTCTTCACACATGTCAAACAGTCTTACAGCAGAAAGCCTTTTATAAAATACACAAACTTGTTATCTTTACAATGATGTAAGTCAAAGAAAAGTGACTTGACTGCATTTCTACACAACGGGTCTTTAATGTTATGCATAATTGATCGCTCAGTGTTGGACCTACATTGCAATAACGGTTTAGCGAGGGAGCCATCACCGCACATTGCTGCAGGGATGTTCCTACAGTGCAAATGGCAAAGCATCGTCCGTGTTGCCTGCACACCCGTGGTTTTGCTGAAGGGAAAAATAATGGGAATGAAAGAGCAAATATCTGTAAGTATTTGTTTGTCAGTGTGTGTGTGTTCCTGTATGTATGCGTACACATGTGCATGAGCAGCGTATGTGTGCGTGTCTCCGAGCCGGGTGTGTAAGATGGAGTGCGGTGTCGGAGTTTGGGCAGAAGGTGAATAACTACAGTGCTTACAGTGTAATCATGGTTCCTGTCAGCCCTGCTGCAGGAGAGGAGGGGGGCGCCCAGCAGACTGAGCTCCTCGGTGATGAAGTACAGGCACCGAGGAGCGCTCTACACCTGGATATTTATTAACACAGGCCTGACAGTAATGAGGCCTGAACAGGTGGGCTGGGACACACATATCAGAGTGAGGAGCATCCGCCAGGAGGCAGTGGGGGAGACGGTGAAGACGAGTGGGAGAAGTTCACTCTGCAGGAACGCAGCCCTACAGAGAGCCGAGGCTGCACACCCACTCGTACCAACATACACATCTGACTGGAAACAACAACAAAAAAACAACTACTAAATGTTTATTCCTCCTGTGCTGTGCAAAAATGTGCATGTTAGACCAGTGGAAAACATGTTAAACTGGCCAATTGGCAATTGCATAGAAATAAGTTGCTTATTTTTGTCGCACTTTTTTGCATCACCAAACATTCAAATAATCAAAACAAACTCTGAATAAAAGAGAATGTGAATACGGTGAGAGGTACAATTTGCAAGCCAACAGCTCCTGTAATAATCATGTCTATGAATATCTGGAGCAGTGCTTGTTTTACCCTGAAAAACGCCACTGTTCTACTTTAGTTATTTACATAAAAACACCACTTTATTGTTCAAAAAGATACCCCCAAATCTACTCGGTTTCATTTGTCTGCAGTTCAGCTGAAAGCTTCGTAATCATAGTTGCAAAAAAGGACAGAGACAGATTCAAACCAGGGAGAATTAAAGGACTAAATTCTCTCTGAAGTACACATGACATTAAGAGAAAGTTACAGACATTAACTTCAAAATATCTCAGTCGGTGCTGTGTGGACTACAGGAAGAACGGCAAAGACGCTACGACTGGAAAAGCTGGACAAATCACCAACATTGAGGGACTCCAGACCTCATTAGGGTTGAGGACAGAACCATAGTTAGGTTAAGGGTAAGGGAGTAGGGTGAGCATACAGGCTGGGCATGTAGTGATTACCGCTGGCTGATCTGGTGTGTTTGTGTGTCTGCATTCGCCTTGTGCTGCCTTTCTGTACTGCGGTTGTCTTATTAAGACTCTGAGTGAGGCTAATCAGTGCTGTCATCTGACGCTGAACAGATGCACCGAACAAAGAAGAGGAGGAGACCACTGCAGGCCCAAGGTGCATCTGCGGGGGAGGAGAGAGCTGTGCTGCCTGAGCTGATGCTAGCTGATGGCACTCCCTGTCACGTACCCCTCTCAGAGACTAATGGGTGGAGAAAAGGTAGAGGGTGACTACGTCCAACATTTCATGTCAAATCCACCTTAATAATTCGTCATTGCCAGCTGTGACTGACACAAACTGCAGGTGAGACGGCTCCTCGCGCCCACCCAAAATGGCACATGGGGAAATTCACTTAACTAACATAGTCGGCTCGGGATCCAGTCTGCAGAACTGTGGGTAATCTGAATTTCTGGTGTGTGAATAAAGAGTGAAACTTGTGCTTTACAGAGGGGACGAGATTTTGAAAATGATTACGGGGGAGGGATGGATGACGGTGCCACGTGAACGCTCCCTTATTCTCTCGCTGTTATGTCTCTCTTTCACTATCAATTCTGTCTCTTTCTTCCCGTCCTCCTGCTCCTGTGTCTCTCTCTCTGCGCCGCCCATGGACAGAGAATGAGGAACTCAACTAGGACTGCAGACAGACTTTAAAACCAGAGCAGTGACTATTAACTCATCGCTCCTGCCTTCCTGCTGAGTCCGCTGGGAGCTCGCGCTCATTTCCTATGCAGACACTCCTAACAGATGACCTTGGTCTTATCAGGACAGGTCTAGATCTCGCCAAAACCGGCAAGACATAATATTACTATTAAATATACTGTATGTGTTGGAAAGAGACAAACATTGTTCATCTGTCATTGTGTTCAAATTTAGCCTCCATAAACCACACTGCATGGTCGCAGTAACAAGGAGTCAGTGATCTCTGCCATCTAAACATCTGCAACAATAGTTTCAGATAAGCCTAATTTCAAAATGTGCGATACAGTAGCTTTTGGTTAATCTACACAGATGTGTATCTCCCACGATGGACCATAAGCTTCTTCTGGAAGTGCATGTTCTGGAAGAAAGTCCACTACAAGTGTAATTGGAAAGGCATGCAGTCTACATGGATTTAAATGAATGCCACACATGTCCTGCTTTACACATCAGTAAAAAAAAAAAAGAAGGGGGGTGTTTCTCTTGTGCAACGGGTTCCATTTTTAGCCCTCCAGTCAAACCAGCCACATAAGCATACAATAGGGCTTTATTAGCCTATCCCCCACACTGCTCGGCCAGGAGGACAGATCTCCAATCTGAGGAGAACAAGCAGTTCCCTTTAAAGATCCTGTGTCTGGGGCTAATCTGGTAAACTCCCATAAATGCTCCTCAGCACCCCAGATGGAGGGAATTAGCAGCCCCAGACAGTGCAGAAAGGCCTTAAGCCTGTGATATACCTCTGAGATTAATTAGCTTCCAACTTTAGATATTATTATAGAATCTTAGGTTGCTACAGAAATTACCATGTCTTCAACTCCATTAGACAGTTTTGTGCCGTGGACCAGGCTGAGAGCCGAGGCGCTTAGCAAGGCTCTGTCTTCCATAATGCATGTTGGCCTCATCCCTACTCTGACAGCACTTAAGAAACCTACAGCCATTTGAGTGACAAAGATCTCATCTATTTTTCAGTTTTGACTCTCACTGTATGAGGGAGGATCTTATGTGCCATAGAGTGTGTGTGCATGTGTGCATGTGTGCACAGGTGTCTGCAAGTATACAACAGTGTGCAACAGTGTGTGTGTGTGCGTGCGTGCAGGGGCAATTAGAAGTAAGTTGTTGGACAACAGTCTTGGATTTACTCACAAATCATCTCAACTCAGTGCAAGCTGGAGCGTCTCTCCGTGTGTGAGTCACAGTTTTAATGAGTTCTTTTCATGCAGTCCTCCGGAGCCTCGCTCGCTGGCGCTGCAGATTCACTATTTTGCTCTTACAAATCTGTGTGTTGGAGTAAATGTGTAGGATAAAGCCTCCAATTGAAGGAAGATGAGCGACACATTCTAAAAGAGGGAACTACACCTTTAAGAGGAAGAAAACAGACAATCTCCTGCCAGTAAGAAATCTGTATCAAATTGTTTTGTGGAAATGACCTGGAGTGGGCAGCTCAGACCTCCATCTCTGTCTGTGTCAGAAAGCTTAGATTCTGAGTCTTGCAATCATCCCCTCTGCTCTCTCTGAAATGAATTTTATTTGATGTGCTTTAAAAAGATACTGTATTATTAAAACCACTCTGGCACTCAATCGTTATCCAGATAACATGCAGAATACACTGTACTGAATTAATGTGAGCTAAATTAGCAAAACATTAACTCATTGAAATTCTATGGAAATTTTTTTTGTTGCATCATATAAAAGCTGGACTTAAATGTGTTGCATGCCAGCATCCATTAAGCATCTTTTGACAGCGCTGCTCAGCATGATAAGTTTCACTCTTACAAAGAGGCGGGGCTAGATAATCCATTAATGTAGCATTAGCCCAAACTTTTAAGCTCCCTCAGACAGGCCATCTCCAGTATTTGGCAGCATCTGAGGTGGGCGGCTTCTTATTCCACATTAAGTGCTTTCAGACACAAGAGCAGAGCATGTGGTGAGTGATGCATAAGGAGACAGACTGTCGAAGATATGTGCTCTCTCATGGATGCCACTTGTATTGATTTCTATAGCCTTTTAATTTAAGGCACTCTCACTTAAAGGCTGAGACAAATGTGAGAAAAGGCTGGCTGCATATTCAGCTGTTAATGCTACAATCATGTTCAATTAAAAATGCATGAGGCCACACATTTATAAGATAGGTCCTTCAAATCGGAGTGTGTTTCCTTGTCATTAAACAATTAGGATTGGTAAAAAAAAAAAAAAAAAAACAGCAGGATTTTAAAAATGCTTCTGCTGATTAGCAAGCGGCAAACTCGAGACAGGAGAGTCATGCATCCATTTGTCAAACACCATGAATGAGACAGAGCAGGCACAATTAATCCCTCAGAGGCTCCGAGTGACAAACCCAGTAGATGCAGCTCATCGCTGAGTGACCTTGGCGAACAGCCTTGAAGAGCACAGGTGACCACTCTGCAGCTTGATAACTTTTCCCTGGCTGCATGCGCTAAGTGAAATTGCTGTTTTCAGGCGCGGAGCTGTTGAGGCTGCAGGTTGACGGCACGCAGAGAGGAAAGAGGGAGGAGTGCAAGGTAACTCTGTCTGTTGAGCAGGCCGAGGGCGCCCGGTGTCAAGCTCATTAACCTCGGCAAGGGAAATGTTACAATGAGACAGAAGATATGCGCGGCACCGGGTCACATCCTGAAGTGCTGCTTCTTGTAAAACCTGAACCTTCACCAACTGACACAGCAGCATCGGCATTTCATACATTAAAGGCCTTTTTCTCTGAAGTAGAGGGACCAGCGTTTGAGAGGAGAATGGGGAGTTTCGTATAATACTGTAAGTAGATTTAAATATTCAAACGCAGGGGTGATGCAGACGGGGCTGATGTGATGGAGTATACATCATTATGCTGCTTTGGGACCAGTCAGGATATCTTCATTTATAATGCTTCTCATACAGTCATCTACAATCCTGACCTGTTCAAATAAAGCCTTTGTCCCAGACAGACACAATCAGAGTGATGAGTAAACACATACACTATGTCTATCTTGCCTATTAATCTGGGCACCCAGCTGTGAGGAAGGCTTTGCTGCCCTATCTCCCCCGGTCCACACAGTAGCCCGTCGGTATTGCTGCCCATGTTTGGATTTCATCGAGAGCTTGGGATCGTTTCAATGCAACACAGATCAGAGCACACTGGTGAATGGACTGTGGCTGTTTCTGTGAATATTTTGAATTTATTTCTGGGGATGGCAGTGCTTCTTGTAGATCTGGAATATGTGCAACTTAACTTTGAGTTCAGCAATTTTATTCCATGCATGGTGATGGAGGGGGCTGAATTCAGAGGTAGATAAAATGATGCATACTGTAGAGGCAGCTTGAATCCATGTTACTGGTGACACAGAACAGCTCCAGCAGAAACGCAGGATACATCACAAAAGCAGGTTTAATGCACTTAATTAAATCAAAATCTTTTGCTGTCAATTTTCTTGTTTTTTTTTTAATGGTTTGATTAGATTGTTGAAATATCTGTGTGGGGAGCACTACAAATAGTTTGTACAACCCTGATTCCAAAAAAGTTATAATACTGTGTAAAATGTAAAAAACAGAATGCAATCATTTGAAAATGAACTGTTTACTGACAACAGTTTTACAAAGTGTTCCTGAGCCCATGTAGTAAAATCCTTTATACAATCATGTGTTTGACAAAGAGTTGAACCTCGCTCCATTCTTGCTTGTGAGTGACTGAATCTTTCCAGGATGAACCTTTCATACCCAATCATGATACTATCACCTGTTACCAATGAACCTGTTTACCTGTGCAATGATCCAGACAGGTGTTTTTGGATCAGTCCACAACTTTCACAGTCTTTTGTTGCTCCCGTACCAACTTGTTTGAAACGTGTCGCTGCCAAAAATTCAAATTCAGAATAAGCAGATATTTACAAAAATCAATGAAGTTAATGATGTCAAACATTAAATATATTGTCTTTGTATTGCTTCTATTGAGTATATGTCAAAAATGATCAGCAAATAATCACATTCTGTTTCGTATATGTTTCACACAGTGTCCGAACTTTTTTGCAATCGGGGTTGTAACATGACTTTAATTCAAACAGCTACACAGACTGTTAACCAGCTTGGGGCCCAACATTGTTAGCTGTTGCTCCAACTGAGATCTGAGAATCCCTACAGTCCTCCGTGACTCCATACGTTAGTCACTCTGTGGCATCATTAGAATAACTGAATAACATACAAAGTGTTGAAGGACGACCAGTTGCTGTGTTAGTTTTGACAGTTTGGTCATTTGCAGGTATGGATGCAGATAATCTACTATTGCCTGGTACTTCATGAACCATTATTCCAGTGTACTGCACTTTCATCCCTTCAGCCGGACCAAACCTCTTTAGAGGGGGTCACTTAACAATGGCCAGTAATGGCAGGCACAGGGAAGTGCCAAAATTTAAGCTTCGGTATCTGTCATTACAGGCTCATAAAAAGAATATCCATAAATATGCTTTTTGCAGAACCAACGTAAAAATCTGATGTGAAAAAGCTGATGAATTCAATGGTGGATATTGTGGTATGTCATGGGTATTATAGTGTTGGGTGGTGTGAACTTTAGACCTAATATGCTTATGAATATATGCTTATGAACCTTGATATAATCTGACTTGGATTACTAAGAAAAAAACCCAGCAAATATAAAAAACAGATCCTGTGAACAGACGTGGGGTCTGTAACTCTGCAGGTGAATATTCCATGACATTTCATCTGCAGTGGTATTAAGGTGTGGTGCGACACTGGCCATGCGGGTAGGGGGCTGGTTGAAGCATGAAATTCAATGTCAAATACTTTCTTCCAGTTTAGGAGAAAAAAATGCCTGGTGTGGGGAAAATAACAGGAAATAAACCTCTACTGGCACGAATAATGTGAGATTTACTAGCTTATTTAAAACACACGATATTAAATGCTACAGAATCTGACAAAAGGCATTTCACTTTTTCATCATGAGCACTTTGTCATAATGAAATCCATCATGTCATTTCAGATGGCTCAATTCATGGAAACTATAGGTGTATTAATAGAATATAACTGAAATCCTATTACTCTTTTGAATCTCAGTGTGAAATGCATAAATTGCAAATGGGGGGCGGTGCGTGGAACGTGCGACAGACCTGTTAATGAAGGGCTCTGATTAGCATTTGTTAAAACTCAGTGAAGTTCTTACATGCTAAAGGTCAGACCGCTGCTCTGACATGGGGAGATGAAAACGTTCTACTTTTTGGGGGAATGTCATGATTTGAATTAAGATTGTCAGATTGGCTGTAAGCTCGTATCACAGTGCAGGCGTCTTGTATGACCTTTTCAAGGAATTGTCATTTTCCACCCCTGTGATGCCACCATGGCTCAGCGGGGGAGAGCCCCCTCTTCTCTCGCCATGTAATTTGTCCTGGGTGTTACCATTCACACTGCACTACTCCCAGCCACTCGCCCAAATGCCTATGTATCTACAGACCAGCAGGCTGCGACTACAGAATAACGAGAATGTAGCTGCTCAGGTTCTACTCCACGCTCTGTGTAAAGCAGGAAAGGCCTCTGCTGTGTGCTGCTGTTGGCCGGAGCATCACACACTCGCAGCCCTGCATGGCTCCAGTGCTGGAGCAACCACTGATCTAAAGCAAATATGATCGCAGTTAACGATATTAACTACACTCGCTACAACAACTGCACTCATGAGCGATCAAGCACTGAATCCGACTGTTGAAAGTTGCCGTGCACTTTGCAGTAAACTATTTTTTACTCACAATGATGTGTGTTTGTGACTGACAATATAACATCAAATGCAAGTGGTGACAAAAAATAATGTACTGTTTCTTTCACTTTCATGACAGAAACACTGAAAATATAGGGAATTTTCTTCAACATGTTGCCATAATGTTATTACAAAATACCTACTAACACAGAGCCATTTACATGGTAAAAAGACATGTAGGTGAAAAACACTGGTCAAAAAGGCAATTTCAGGCATCTCAACAGCAACAGCAACAATCAACAGCATTTAATTGATATGTTAATGTTAAAACCGGTACCAGGTACACATTAAAATAAAGGCAAATAAATGATGTTGAAACAGCAGTTACAGTATATGTCATCTAAAAAACATTCACTTTTAAAAAAAAAAAAAAAATTTAGTCCAGTTTTAACCTAGACTATCCAGCCTATATGTCTTTGACCAGAAAATTACTGGATTATCAATTGGGCAAAGTGGGCAACTGCCTTGGGACCCCAGACCCAGAGGGCCCCCCTAAAGCCCCAGATTCACTGCATATCAATTGGTTTAGCTAATTTCATTAACTTCATATTTGGAAGGGAATTTGCATCAATAAAGTACAATATCAGCTAAGCCGAGTCATACATTTGCTTTTCTTGTAGAGGAGCAATGAGTCAAAATCTAGTTTTATTATTTTCTTTATCATAATTATTAGGATTATTATTATTTGTGTGCATTGTGTTGGCACAACAAATTAACTCAAATAAAGTATTTAGCCTGTCATAGGACTAGTGGTTGCACTGGACAAATTGCACAGAGGGCAGGCAGGTGCGAGTGGAGCGGGTTGTATGACAGTGGAGGCCCAAGAGCAAATTTTTGCCCCAGGGACCCCCAACTGATTATGCCAGCCAAAAATCAAGTGCAAACATTATGCTTTTCCAAAAATATATATACTTATAACAATGACAATATCATTACATAAAAAGACATGAAATGTCATTTTCTAACTGAAGACAAATCTTGATGCAGGACAAGAAGCAAGGATAAAGTTGATTATTCACCACATGAGGAAAGACCTGTTACATGGACCTCAAAGATACTTTATAGACTTGGGGCAGACACATTTAGCCACTGTGACATGACTTCTGAAGTCTGTTTGAGATTTTGTAGGTGCTCTTCTGAGCACCTCCAATGAAGATCATGCTGCATAGCAGCACTATAACTGCTGTGGCACTGCTGCCCTTTTACAGCTAATTGGTCGCTCTGTGCTCATCATCTGGTTATCAGCGCTGATTGGCTGATGGTAAGCTGCGACTGGTCATTCGAGTGTCACTAGCCTGTGTTCCTGTAATTAAAATCTGTCATCCAGAACCACATCCCTCGTCGCCACTAAACCCTTTCGTCAGATGGCAGAGCTCAGATAAACTGCCCTGCGGTTATTTCTCTGATGAAAGAATAGCACATTTGTGGTGCAAAGTTTAGGAAACAGAGAGAAAATGCTTTAGATACTCTTCCATTTCCTAAAGTTGGTCTGTGCCATGCATATAAGCAAAGTGTAGATTAAGTGTCACATTAATAAACAGATGAAAGAGATATTATTAAAACAGAAAGATGGCTGTATTTGACTTATCTGTTTTAAAAGAAATACTACATATTCATGTATGGGCTGTAAAATGGTTGCTGCCTTTATACTGTAACTCTGAAACTTTTATGTGCCACAGTGAAGTGTTTTATCATTGATAGAAAAAGTAGAACTACTGTAGATAATGTAGTGGGAGAGAGGAGGAAGCAAGAGATACTTGATATTTTTAATGATGTTGAACATTTGTTCAGGGCTTTAACTACTGGAGGGCACTCCACTGTTGAGTTTCCACCAGGCTGGCCTTCAGGAACATGGACAACAGAAATCTTTGGAAATTAATTAAAGACAAATCCCTTTTCGCTGCTGAAGTGTGGCATTTAAGGCATTGTCCTTGGTGTTCGTGTAACACCACCTTTCAGTGTCGACCCCTCTCCTTCCACCAGCTGGATAATGCAGCCTAATCCACATTAGCAATCACTCCAGTCCCTGTTGTGTAGTGGCAGTCCTTCCTAATTGCTTGGCATTATTAGGTACTTTACTTGTAAATTTGAAGAGGAGGAACATCATTCTACTGCATCCAAGCAGCAAATGATCCAATTTGCTTAATTTCCAAGAAACACCACTAGTCTGTTTTTCCCTCACTGCTCCCCCTATTGTTTGTTGAGGGGAATAATAGAGCACATAACCAGTCGTCAGACGCGGGTGTCGAGAGGGTCTTTTATTTAATTATCTAAAAATAATTTCAAAGATGAGAGGAATCAAATATATATATCCATATAAACAAAAAGCAACTGTATATCCACCGAGAGCAATGAGCAGCAAGAATTTCATCAGGTTTACTCTGTTTGACTGAAATCAGCTTGTATTCAAATGAACGTGTGCCATTGTTAAGAATATCCAAAGGAGGCAGTAGAGTACCTTTGATCTAATGTGACGACTATCCTTCAGCGCCGCAGAGTTGTTTACTAAATTACAAAAAGACACTTATTTATAAATGGAGCGATGTGATAGCTAGTGCATCAGCATCAAGGCAGAAATGAGCCCCCTCAGACTCACACGCTGCTGATTTGCTACTGGTTAAAAATATCAGCTTTAAATCCCTAAAATGTAAATATCTGAGTGACCTAATCTGAAACTCAGACACTGGCCTGAGGGGCGGGAGAAGGGAAAATAGTCTCATAATCTGCAAACCCACTCATTCTTTATCTATTTTCTCTCTCCGTCGTCTTGACACACTCAGACACAGCGGGGCTTTCTCTTTCTCTCTACCTCCGTGACGCTCTTTTTAAACTTTTATACTCACTGTCTTGGCGTCTGTTTCACTTTCACTTTTAAAGAGATTTACTTATGAGTTGTTGACTGCTGGTCTCTCTTTATTTCTCCGTCTGCATTAAAGGGCATATGCAGCCCAATCCAGCTCATCTCTCCCTCTGCCTGTCAGTCAGCCAGACGGCCAGCGTCCCTGGACCGCGCGTGGAGGGAGGGAGGAGAGTCGACGTGGCCCGAGGCGAGCCAGTACACCAAGGGGGGAACAAGGCGGACATGACAGCCTGATGACACTTGCTTTTGTGTATCGTATCATTTTACCAATCATCTGCATTTCATTTATGTGAGACCCGGCACTCCAACGCAAAGTGTCAAGCCTGTTGGCCTAGTTAGGTTGAGAGTGAAGTTGGCTGGGTAAAAAGCGAGCTGATGAAACCCTCCTGTCCGTGGCCCGCTGACAAGCTTGGCACTCCAAATGAAAGTGGAAAGGCAGCCTTATTACAGTACGTTTCATACAGCAAATGGGGAAACAAATGTGACTTGATATCCCAGCATGCCCTTTGTTGTTGTTATTACTGCTGTTGTTATTGTCAATAATGGTGATGATAATGCCTGGTGTTTTGTTTTGGCGCTCTCTTTTGTTGTCTTTTCGTTGCTCTACCCAAACAAGGTTTGTTGGCAGAAGTGCTGCTGCAGCTGCTAAGAGGCACATTTCTCACATGGAGGGCTGCACTTTGTTACTGTGATCCTCTCGTTTTGAATCGAAAAAACTCAAGGTGCAAAACCCGAGTTCATCTGTTTTTAACGACGCGGTAAACAAGAGAGAGCTGTGGTCTGAGTGTTAATCCAGACCTGAAGCAGAAAGTTTTGCTGCTCTTGTAATCTTTTATCTTTGCGGCACAAACTACCATCCTGTGTATTTAAAGTGCATCAAATAGTAGACGTTAAACACGATGGATGTTATTATGGCATTATTTATGATTTTTGATCCTTCATGAGGTTTTGTGGAATATTTACCATTGGCCTGCTTGTATCAATTGCATCAATATGTAAATGGTATTCTGTAGCCCATCCACGATTAAACTCTGGATGTGTCCTTCAGATTAGAACAAAGTCCACTTGGAACCGTTGGAAAATCTTTTTTGGGTTAGCTTTTAGTTTCGTGCTCACGTATTCCCTGAGCCATACACAAAACAGATTTAACTGGCTTAAACATTGCATATTTTTATATAAACACTGTTAAGTGTTGACACAAATGCACCTCTTATTGTTATAGATAAGCAGTTAGGTCCTCTCCCACTCTGTTGGCACCGCCGTCAGTTTTCCACAGAGACAGGGACACTTGGAGACAAACATTTAAAAGCTCTTCTTGTAAAAACAGTAGGAGAACATTGCCTGAAAAAAAAAGTCTAAATACAGAAATGAATATATAAATACAATAAAATGTGGGCACTGTTCTCATTTTGCAGCTTGGATGCAGCCTTGTCAAACAGCACTTAAAAGCGAGGGAGCTGGTCTTGGGGGAGGTTGAGATGTTTATTCTAATGGATGCCATAATGAATGCTTACGGAGTCAGGCCTTGGCTTCGATAGGGGGCTCTGTGCCAGCATGGTTTTAAAGGAGAGCAGTCACTGCAGCAGCCCTGGGCGCTTGGCACGCCGAGTTCTCCACAATCTCCCGGCACACACAGAAATGGCAGCAAGGACCTGGAGATAACCACCCGTGAAATCTCTCATCACATGCCTTTGATTACTTGTCCACTATTTACTGTTTTTAAACCCTGAACTTCAAACACAGCAAATAAAACACAATTCCTGTGACATCTCCCTCCTCATAGGGCCGTGTTTATTGAAGATATATTTCTACAAATTGTCCCCATGTTGTGTTGTCGCTCACTTTGGAAACACACAAAAAAAAATTAAAATCAAATGCTGGATTGTCACCAAGTATCTAATTCTTACACTGTTTTTGTGGAATCGTTCAAAACAGTTAACTGACTATTGACAAGAGCAGCTTTATGTAGATTTTCATAAATGTGTCTATTTTTCTACATTAAATAGAGCCTAAGAGCCGATGGTGTGCACAATTTGTATAGTCTATGCATGTGTTTCTGTGTGTGTGTGTGTGTGTATGTGCCTGCTGGGGGTGAAGACTGAAGCGCTTTATTAAAATGATGAGAGCAAGTTCAATTTGAATCATGCAGTGCCTGTCAGTGGCTTCTCGAATTGCAGGGCTGATGAAATTGCTCTTGCCGTTATTTAAAAGCAGTTGTAATCCATCTGAAAATGCTGTGATATAATCCATTTAATTTCTTATTCCTTGCAGCAATAACATTGAGTAACAAAAATCTATCAAAGCAATGTAGCCTGGTGATTTAGTAATTATCTTTATTTTACATTACTGCAATTCAGCCTGGATTAATTGGAGTCTTATCTGAGCAGAGCGGCAGGTCACTTACCTCAATACACCACAATGTGTTTTTATCTTAATCATCAACCTCCACAAACTCAATTGTGACCCACTGTGCCAAGAAATGATTATTTTCTGATGCATAAAATCAGAAATATATACAGGCATGCATACTAAAATCAACAGCTATTAAAGTCTACTTAAGTGGCTCCTTCAAAATAGAACATAAAAGTAGTGAAATTTTTAAAAAAAGTACGCCACTGGCTGCTGTAGGACTGTGATGACCTAATCAGAAGAGGTTAGTGGTGAAAAACAATGTCAATGGGAGGAGCAGCAGGATGTATCACATGGTAAATGTCATGGAGTGTTTCCTATTTGGAAGAACTCGCCAAATATCCAGTATTGATCAGCTGTTTAAGTTGAGTTAATGTATGAGCGATGCTCAATGTATTCCCTAATGGCTAAGCTGCCTGTAGGCAGTGCACTGGTAATAAGACCTCAGACAGCCACATAACTCAGCCTGTCTCTAAGACCACTCTCTTTTTCCTCCACCTGGGCTATCTGACATCTGATATTAGCGAAATCACCGGCACTCTGGAAAGAGGAAGTAGAGGAATGAAGGAGAGGAGACGGAGCCTTACAAGGCCTATAAAGCTATGGCGGGTGAGGGAGAAGTAATTATAGCCTTATTCACCATGAAGGCCCCAAACTGGTTTTATTTATATCACTGTCAACACGTGTAGAGGACAGATTATTAGATTAAAGTGTCTCACATTACTATATGTTACAATACCATCTAGGCAGCCATTAGTTTGTATTCATGTCATTGCGATATATATAAATGAACTTGCAGTGACTTGAGCCTTGTTTGAGACAGTTCATATATCAAAATGAACATTTTATTTTCTCGTTTTATTTTACACAAATCACATCAATGGGTCTTTAATACGCTCAAATTTGACGATTTGAATGACCCTCTTCTTACCTCTATAATATTTCTCTAATTACAATTACAATTCACAGTCCTGTATTTCATTCACACTAAACCTCTCCCCTTCTGTCTTGTCTTCTGTGCTTTTTTCCGCTTTATATGTAGATAATTCACCATAGAAACAAAAACATCAACGAAAATAATTTTTAAAAGTGTTTATAAGCTACATTTTTAGAATACAAAACCTGGAAGATCAGCAATAAACAAACTTATTTTTGTGGATTCTTGCATCATAAAGGTTCACTACCCGACTCTCAACAGGAAGCTCTGATGTCCGAAATGTGTCTCCCACTAGCAGCTGAATGGAACAACCCACAGGAACAACTGCATTACCACACAAGGATAATGCAAGTGGCTAAAATCCATCTAAACACTTAAAAAGTGTTTTCCTTTTCTTTGGTGTAAAATGATTACAATTTGAGGTAAAAGGGATTGCAATATAAAAAACAAAGGTATGGTCCTTTAATGTGTTTGTACGTGTGCTGTAGTGGTGTTACGGACATCAGCAGTTGTCCGTTTGCCGCCTGCCTGCCTGCTGATGGGTAAAACATATAAAGGACTGTCCTCACTAAGATTAATTGATTCCTTCACATTTGGATTCAGTTCAAAGGACCAGAGAAATTGGTTGTTTTGACAGTGGCGTTGCCCTCGCTCTCTAACTCACTCACGGCCAAAAACACACAAATACTTAAACATGCATGCTATGTACATGGACACCAGCTTTAGAAACTCTCTGCTTTCTTCTTCTGCTGTTTTGGTACATTAGCGTTAGCATTAGAGGAGTTAATTGCCACAAACGTGATGATTATGAGGAATCACGCAAACACATCTTTTCAGGACTTTACACAAAAACAACTTTTAAGACATCGCTTGCACTCTTTAAATCACTTATTCTGAGCTAACGACGTCTTCTCGGAAAACATTTTCCCCATTGCAAGAAATAAATGCATTACAGGCGACAGGCAAAAAAAAAAAAAAATCATTATTTTTGATTTGAATTTACCTTGCCTGTAGGTATGTGTGTATTGATGCCGTAGCAGAACATGCACAACAGGCCAAAATAGAAACACGTAAACCCTTGGCTGTGGTGGGACTTCATGATGGCATTTTCATGTATTTTGATCATACCCTCTACACTCCGGAAAGCCTCTCACATGTTCTGCGGCATAAGTGCTCATGTCTAATACCCTCAGAGGACATTTTGGTCTGTCTCTATGAGTCTAATTTACGGATATCTGCATGAATTGGGAGGGCCTGGGGCCAACCATCTCATGTCTTTTTAAGGAAGGGAGGGGGGGTTGGGTGGGTTGTTGCGTTAGTAGGCCCTTTCGGGACAGGAGCAGCATTTCAGATAAGATCGGCGGTGGGAAGTGGTGAGCCAGGCCGTTTGTTCTCGTTGGCCATCTCTCATGTTGCACCACTGATTGGGAGGAAAGCTAAAATTGCTTTCACCGGGGCTCACTCCAGCAGTAGGCAATGATAACTAACAATGCCCCCGGGACCTAGTTAAAGCTGCATCACACGCGCTGGAAAACCACTTTAATGTGGCAGCATTAGGAAGCTGTCAGTTGAGTTGGTGGGGAAAACAGATTCCAACTCATCGTGGATTTTTGAAAACATTTGTTATCCTCACTTCAAAAATGCATATAATCAAGCCAGCATTTTTAATTTCATTTCACACAGCTTACCATGAAGGGAAAAAAAGGTTTAAAGATCATAAACGCGAGGATACAGAACAGAAAATTATCACGCTTCCGCTCTTCTCTCGAGCCCTCTGCTGCCTCGCTCAGTCACCGGGATTGTGGAGCTCTTGTCATAAAGAAATGCAGCAGGTTGCGAGTTTCTCTTCTTTAACATGGGTTACGATTCAGGTACCGCTCAGTGGATGTATTTTGTAGTCTTTACATTATTGACCCATCTGTGCAATTTCTCTAAGTGCTGCTCAAAATTAGCTGCTGCTAATTACACTAAAGCTTTCCTTGTCAACTATAAAGCAGAAAAACAATATAAATATTACTCTTTTTGAAGCTGGGTATGATGGAGCTGTTTCTCAAACACCACTTTCATTAAGAGGAGCCAGTTTGAGAGGAAGAGGTTGATCTAAACTGATTTACTTCATACAAAAATATTCTTTTTCATTTCACATTTTATAAGAACATATCTGGAAACTTTATCCCTTTCATTTATGCTTTTTGAGAAAAAAAGTAATATTCAAAAGACTAAGTTCTCAAAACACAACTAATCCTTTTTTGCACTGGACCAGGGAACCACAACAACTTACTCACACCTGATTAACATCTCCATCTCCATCACTGAATAGTGCAGAAAGAAAACTGAGAAAATCCAAATGGGAAAATTATATTGACCAATTTAACCAATTACAGTATGAGTTTATGTTGACCAATTAAGCATTCTCCTAATTTGGGGTGTGAGTGTTTCCTGTAGACTTCTACATCCTTGAAGGCATAAAACTAACAATCACACACCTCATATACTCTAACAATATAGTTACTGTACAGTAAAAGGCACCATAGTGTTGTGGTGCAATGCTACCATGGGACCTTATTTATACATTGTGTTTACCCATCCAGGTACCTCATCTGGGCTGGTCTGGAAGTGCTCCATGTTAAATATACAGGGAAATTTACAGTTTCTACAAAACTGTTTAAGAAGTTATTAGTTATCATATTCAGATTATACTTTCTACTTTCCATGATAAGATAATTTAAGTAGCAAAAATTGAAACATGCATTATAAGAGTCACTTTTAAATGTGTTAAATGTGATGTTCTTATGTAAAGGATGTAAAGGAAGTGTACGTCTTTGGGGGAAAAAAACTCTTCAGTCAGCCGTTCAGTACCTGGCACCAAGCTTGGAGACTAAATGATTGTTAGCTAACTGTGGTAAAGAGTTCACTCAGAAAAGTCTAACTTTGATATATGTGCAACTGACAGTTAATTCTGACTGCCAGACTGTCAGAACTGAAACACAGTACATCGTTAGTGACCCTTAATCTGTTACAGTATTTCTCATCTCTTCTGCTCTCGTGTTACTTTTGAAGGTTCTAGAAATTGAATCCATCAACGTGTATTTTCTTTTACTTAGGTCTTCAAGATGCAGTTGAAAAAAGAAATTTTAGCTTTTTCTGTTGTGTTTTATCCTCAGTTGCAAAAACATTATTGGGACATTATTGCTCTTCAACAACAACACACAGTAGAGCATAAGAGACCCACATTTGTGATACACATTTGATCAAAGATCAGGTTTAACAGTTTCCATCAAATAGCTGTTTGAACATTGTTTTCCTTGGATGTGAGCAAATTAAAAAAGTAATTAATTGCTAATTATATAATAAAGAATAGAACAGTATAATGACTAATTGATACACTATTTGTGTTTAATACTTGAAATAATTGCATAAAAATGAATGCTGTCAAGTTCTATAACACCTATAACATCTAGTGTTATTGTAACCCACAACTCCCATCATTCAAGATAAGTTGTGCTGTTTAGCTTCTCCCACCTCACTGTGTAATTTCTAAATGAAAGAATCTGGTAATATGCTAATTTTATGTTATGCAAAATGATTGTTAACTCTGAGACCTGCCTGTGTAAACCTGTTAAAAAGAAACATGCAGGCTGTAAATCTCATCACTCTCTTTAATAGCGAGTATAATTAAAATAAAAACACACTCTAAATCCTTTTAAAACATGATACCAGCAGGATAGAAGGAGAGGAGAATTATAATACCTACTAAATGCATTTACTTTTTTCTTTAAAAAGAAAATGTCAAAAACAAGCTATAACAGCCTCGGCAGTACACACACACACACACACACACACATTCTGATCGCTCAACAAAAGACACACTATCTTTGCTTAATGCCTTCCCTTCCATTTGGCAATGCTCTCTGAGTGTCCAAGAGGTGTTCTTATCCATTTAATATATGCTCACAGTGTATCCTGTCAAATATAGATTTGAATCAATAGCACTCTGAAGTGGCTCGTTAAACTTAAATCAGCTTGGAAGTGGTACATGCCTGCCTCACAGCTGCTGTCATTAACCACCGCCTTGCAGATTATTGGAGAAACGTCCTTGTGTGAGCGGATTCACCAGTTTACCTGAGGACTGTCGGCTGGAACTCCGATGCAAGATGAACTAGCACTGAGGCACAAACAGCTCATATCCACACTCTCTGAAAGAAAGAAACTCAACCCAAGATCTGTCTTTTCAGAGTCACACATGGCCCCAACTAGAGTAAGAAAGTGGCTGTAAAAAGTTTGTAGTTTTGACCTTCATAATGTATGGCGGCTGCAGTCTGCTCGAATTCATATCAGTTACCGTGAATTCCCATAGTGGACCAGTTTTCATGGTGCAAAAACTTTTCATATGACTTCTGCAGCATCTACTGCTCCCACTGTCTGTCCATGCGCTCAGTATGTTCCACACTGTTACTGCTTCACCAACCTACGGCTAAAAACACAATTCACCTAAAGACAAGCAAGAGGCCTTTTAGATATATGATTCAAAGACATGTAAGCTTTTTGACAGGTAATGTACTAGATAATACAGATACCATAAAGTACCCTCACTGCTAGTCCTATGTTTATACATATATATTGTGTTTGAAAAGGAAACGTTCTTATTCAGCTCCGCTCGTCATCAAGACAATGACGTTAGTAGCCTGAATCCAGATGCCATGCCATCGTCTTTATGTCATTTTTTTTACTGTCACTTTTTATATGAAATTTTGCTTGAATGTGGTAAAAATAAAAATAAAAATAACATTTGAACTGTAATGACCTGTTTGAATCTAAGATTTACAGTCTATAGAGAGCTGAAATTAAATGTCTGGGTTCTTTTCCAGAAGTAAGAAAATCTCACTCAAAGCATCATTAGAAATACTTCTGAATATCCAACAACTACAGCTACAACTGAGCAAACTCCATCCTCTGAAGAAGACAGTGAGATCATTTGAAATATAAACAGACCACTGATTGCCAGGTGTGCGTCAGCTGGCTTGGATGTGTCGCACCAAAACAGAATATGTCACTGTTTCATGCTGAAAAACTGGTTAAAGCTCTAGAAAGTTTGTTGCAGATTTGCTGCTTTTTCACATCTTCCTTTGTTTGGTGATATCATGGTGTGTTTTTGGACTTAAATGGTTTGAAAATAAATGATTGGCAGTAGTGTGACCTTTACATAATTTGTAATTAAAAAGCTAAAACATACAAAACCGCCAGTAGAGTCATTTCAAAACAAACATTTCCTCTTATGGTTCTCTTGACTGGCCTTGGCTTAAATCCTCCCAAAAATGTCCCTCTCGTGTGTGTTTGTCTCTGTTTTCCAAATGCATGAATAAATAAAAATAGTGAGAGGTAAGTGATTCATCCACTCTCCTGTAAAGAACTCATTGCACAGCGATGCCTTGTGGGAAAGGGTTAACTGCGACAGCAACAATAATGAGAGCGCAGTGAGACGTGTGAAGTAATTAGTCAGTCTGCTCTCCAATATTTACCCAGTTAATTATTTGTGAGTATTACTCTTGTCTTCCCTTCAGATGGCTGCCTGTGTTGTTTTTTCCACGTCATTTGTCACTGTCCACCTCTTGTGGGTTCTCATCCCCTCTTCCTGTCGTTTTTCTTTTCTTTTTTTCTCCTTCTTCTCTAATGGCAGGAGAGTGGCATTTTGGTGAACCTTTGCCAGTGGAGGTGTTAGACCGCTGTCCCCGGTTGTGCGAGGTCAACCGTGATTATTTATTCATCTGTCTGTTTGTCTAACGTTAGTAGCAAGATGTGAAAATGGTTGCTAACTTTCCGGAGTGGTGCACACCGCAGAAAGGTCAGATCGCCGAGAGATGAAGGAGAGTTCACAGGTTGCGCTTGGCCACAGTAAACCTCGCCTATGTGCTTCTTCTGAATTATGAAAACAGAGAAATGCAGCAATGTGAAGTAATCACATTTACAGAAATATATTTGACTGTGAACGTGCAGTATGTGTAGGGATGGGTGGATGGTGTCAATAATACAATCCACTCAAACAGAGAGCTCAGCATTTTTGGAAATACTCTTATTGACTTTTTGTGATGTCTGTATGGTAAATATGAAGCTATAACCAGCAGCCAGTCAGCTTACTTTAGTACACACACTTGAAATAGCTGGCCTGGTTCTGTCTGAGAAGGTAAAAAAAAATCCACCGACCAACACGTCTAAACTTAAACTGTTTCATCTGCGGAAAAAAATGCAACATCGAAACTTGCGTGCATTTACAGTTAAATGCTTGACTATTTTTTGGTCCAGAGCATTGACTTCCTGGAGTCTTGTCGTCACCAAGAGACCGTTAAACAACTTGCAGACACTCCAGACAGAAGTCGAACAGTTTCCCCCTGTTTCCAGTCTTTGTGCTAAGCTAAGCTGACGGCCACTTGCAGTAGACTTATATTTAATGGACAGATATAAAAATGGTATCAATCTTCTCATTTGACTCTCGGCAGAAAGTTAATATTTACAAAAATGGTTACCTATTCCTTTAACTTCATGGAAATATAATTGTCAACCAGGCAGTATATAGAAAGTGACCTGCATGGATGCAGACCAAGACTGAAATCTATTATCACTGTCATTGTTTAATTAATGCTTCACATGTGGAGGAAATATGTCTCCGACCAATATGTGTGGGGGAGGGGTCAAAGCAGCGGGAATGGGGTGGGCTCGGCTGGTTGAAAGGAAGACAAAACAGTAATTATTTCATTATGGTATGACAGCAATAATATTACAGTAGTGCAGTGGGCAGTGCGCCTATCTGTGGAACAAATGAGCTCTCCCTCAGGAGAGCAGACTGAAACACTGAGCCTAAGGTAGCGTTTGCATTGCTGTCTTTCTTTCTTTCTCTCTTACATACACACACATGCACACACACACACTTTTCCCCCGTTTCTCAGCTATCGTTTTAATATTCTCATTCACAGCACATGCAATTATTTTAAAAATAAATTTAGCACAGATAAAAAAAAAATTGGGCCTCTTGGGTGACGCAAATGACTTCCTTGTTTTTATTAGAAGACAAGGTGTTTATTAGGGGCGTTGTTGGCTTATTGCAGGAGGTTTCTGAGTTTGAGTAATTGTCCAATTAGGTGTAATTTCAGGATTGGTGCTAACCCAGGCGATTGTGCTGTAAGAGGAAGACAACCACCGGGACACACATTAATGAATCCCACTGAGACCTGTCTACCTTTAAGAAAGAGAGACTGTGTCTGCTTCTGTTTCGCCTTCCCAAATCTTTTTAACGAGGCATTATAACTGGGATTTACAATTGAGACAAGGCACCACTTCTCCCTCCCCCACTTCATTGTTCCTTATTCTTCACCGTCTGTGCTCTGGGTTACAAAAATAATTTATCATTCATGTTATTTCAGTTCTCTGAGCAATTGCCTCTTATTCAAACAGAAAGGTTACCTTAATTGTTATGTAGCTCAGCTATTTATGCCCTGGCATAAAAATGCATGTTTGCTGCTTCATGGAAAGGTCACTCATTACAACCCAAATAACTTTTTCTCTGTCGGTGTGGGCTCCTCAAAGTGTTTGTTGGCTACTTCACACTGGGAGATGGAACAGGGTTTTCAGAGAGGGCTCCGGAGGATTACAGTTGTCGCCACCTATCTGACGTGATGAACTGTCATTCCCTCACTCAGTCTCACTTTCGTAGCATATCATCCGCTTTTTTCCTCCTTAAAAGGACAATTTGGAAAAGACGCTTATTTGCTCTCTTGCCGAGAGTTAGATGAGAAGCTGGATAACCCTCTCATGTCATGTTAAATACGTGATTCGTGATTTTCACCTCTACCTGTCTCCAGTCTTTATGCTAAGCTAAGCTAGCTCCTTATTTATCATGCAAGCATAACTGTGGAATCAATGTTCTCATCTCAGGTTATTTCTCCAAAAAGTAAAACTAGTGCCCTGAGTGGCCAAAACAATTATCATTAAAACATTAATCATGGTTTAGTTGTCAGGAGCAGCTATTGTTGGGAAAGCAAATAAAATACACTGATGGTTTCAGTACAAAGATTTTGTGTTGACAGGGAATGTTAAGATGAGAACATGATAAAAAAAAAAAATCCAGGTGGCTTTACGTTTCCTGTAAAAGCTACAGGCATAATGCATATATATATCAATACACTTTTAGGAGACATTGTTGGCAAAAGAGGTGGACAAATGCACGAAAACAGAGAAAGAAAAGAGACGGAGGAAAGGAGGACGGCATTACCTGACCTGTGAAAGACACACAGAAACTGAAATATTAATAAGGGTGAGGGCTGTGATGTTTAAACTCTCGGACAACATCCTCCCGTGTTTGCAGTGCTGCTCTTTGTGGACAAATAATAGGTGTTGGGCTGGTCTAAAAAATTCAGCACACTGCATAATGTACAAAGGTCTTGCACGGAAGCACAAGGAATAGGAAGGTGACTCTATCAAAGTGGGCCTGGCCTTCACAATATGTCCACACTCGCTCCCTGTGTGACTCTGTTGTTACATCTGTATGGGCTTAATGCAGCAGGACACATGGGGTAGAGACGGAGGGGAGACTGCACACTGTGAGAGTCTTCATTAGTTCAGAGCTCAGTGCAACAGACACGGCCTCACACCACCTGACCCACAGGCTTATAGTGCACAAGACCCCAGAGTGGACATCATGCAGGCCCACTTGCTTTCAGCCAGTGGGGAGATAAAGTACTAAGCTGCTCATATGAATGCCAGCAGCATCAGGAGAAATGCGTCTGAAGCTCACATCTACTTTGAGTTCATGTCAAGGTTGCATTACACCCACCCGCCCACCAGCACCAGCACCAACACCACCCTCTCTTTCTCTGCTTCATCCCTTCTCACATTAGAGCCTCTCACAGTCTCACCACAACCACTGACACCACCACGAGCACATCACATCCTCGCAGCAGCTACCCACTGCTCATCTTCACACTAAACCTTGTCCTTCTTTCAGGCTTACGTCTCAACACTCCCTCAGAAATAAGCCATTTCAAAAAGATTCATGAGCAGCTGGAGCCGCCATGCTGTAGAACTGCAGCCATCATGGGCTTCTTTGCTGATACAGTCTGACGTCTCAAAAGGCTCCGGGATTCAAAACAAAATCACGTTTCCTGATCCAGCGACAAACTGAGCTATTGGGAAAGCGCTTTTGCTAAGACTCTTTGTGACATGATGATTGGGAGACAGGCTCCAATTCCCTATGAATATGTATGCAACTGTTTATGCCTCCAGGAGAGAAAAAAAAAATCAAGCACATACTTGACTGGTAAATATTTGTTAAAAAAAAAAATCTTGGAATGCTTTTGGCAAGGTAGGCTATATATCTGTTTTGTTATGGATAGATTATTTCTTTCCAGTGTGTGGGTTTGGACTGTCAGTTCATAGTATCTTAAAAAGGATTATCTGATGCACCTAGGTCTGATTTCAATTTGAATAGGTGTGAATTTATTTTGCAGTGCTCAATATCACATACAAATAAGTCCCCTATAATCCAATTCCACCCCCACCAGAAAAAAGGATGAAATAAGAATCTCATTATACTGTCCTGCTTTATGTTGGCTTGTTCCCTCACAAACAATCTTCTGAATTCAATATCAGAGTGTTTACTCGCAGCTCTTGAATGGACAGAAATGTAAGTGAACGACAGGTGATATTTTTCTAATTTCATAAAATTCAGGTACAGAGATTCATCCCCAAGCATTAATTCATTTTGAAATACCTGCAACCCCATGTCTTATTTACTGCCCCTGCGACACTGAATTCATAGTGATTGAATGTGGTGGTATGAAATTAGATTGCATTGTGTGTCTCTGGCTAATAATTCCAGATGGAATAGCTCCTCACTCTGCTTGACATGATGCACCCAGAGAGAAATATGGAAGCAGAGAGGGAAAGTTAAGGTTGCTTAGGTTCATTCGGAGGCCTTAGAAGCACAATGAATCAAGCTTTACTAAACCTTGGGAGTGGTGAGGACCTGTGTAATTTGCTCTGAGAAGTGTTCTCTGAGGAGGTGTGTGGTGCTTCTGGCCTCAGGAAGAGGCCTGCCCTCTTCTGTGAGCTCGGTGTGATGTGATGATAAGATGAGGTGTCCTGTTTAAGAGCTTGATTAATGGCAGAGGAAGAGATGGCCTCTCAGCACAGATACTGTTTGCCTTTGCTGAAGCACACTTCTGTTCAGGCAGGGGAGCACTCCTGGGGTGCTCCACTTCATCCTTGCCCAAACCCCAAATTACCAACACCACTGTCACCACAGCTCATCTTTACTTAAGGCATAATGGCAAAGATCACGATCAATTTTCACAAGTCCATTGGAGCAGGCTCCTTCATTATGTTTAAAAACCATTCACACTGATTGATCCGCGATGAGTGCATGGTATTGATAAATAATTAAAAAGCTCTCAGTTTAATTTGGGGGTAAGTAGAGGATGGAGAGCGTGGGGTGGGGGTCGGGGCTCTTAGTTGGTGTAATGAAGCCTGGCCCCCTGCTGTGGCACACCCAGCCACAGCTCCCCGTCTGCCTCCCCACTTTGTCCCAGTGGACGCACAACCAGCTGGATTCGTCTGCCATATTCGCAGCAATCAATGCAATCTGGCTTGAAAGAAAATCAATAAGACGTGTCCACTTATGCCTCAGAGTGTAGGAGAAGATCCTCTGCTTGGGCAAAAGGTGTTCTTGTAGTGCTGGGGTGCTGAACATTTTCATGTTTTTTTATTTGAGGCATACATCTTTCAATGAAACACAATAATTTCATGATACTGTCCTCTAAAGGCTTCAAAGAGAGGATCTCTACAAATATTCTTTGGAGGCCAATCCAACAATGAAGGGGGTTGTTGACAGTCGCTTCCAGGTATTAGTGCAGATAGAGAGATAGAGTGAAGATGATAGAGTGAAGATGATGTACTGATAGAGACAACAGCTCAGTTGGTTTGTTCAATGACAAATAACCTGTTTGTTGTTTATTTTAGACTCGTTCACCTACAAGTCCTTCATCTACTCTAGGAGAACATCTTGAGTGCAGCAAATGAGATTTCCTAGGTGGCAGTAAACATGTTGTTAGTAAATGTCAATCATTTCACTGTTCGTTAATAAACTGTCAGCAAAACCACATAACATGTTTTCTTAGAAAGTACAAGTTGTAATACTACACTATAAAAATACTTCATCATGAGTAAAAGTCCTGTATTCAAGTCCTAAAAACTTTATATTCTTAAGACAGTGAAAACTGTCACAGCAGTAAGTTCTGTATATTTTAGATTTTAATTCAAATAAACTCAGGTTGGAATACTCTCACTTCAAAAAAAGAAGAAAACAAGATTTACAGACTCAATAATTGAGGATTAAATAACTCAATAATCAGATTTTGTGCACTGAACAATGCATCACATTTTATGAACTGATCATATGTTTTGAATGCAAAATCTTAATCTGCAAAATAATAATTAGTAACTTTAGATGTTATAAAGTTAAAATTATAATATTTCCCTCAGAAATGTAGCGGAGTGGAATTATAATGTATCATAAAAATGAAATACTGAAGTTAAATACAATTCGCTAAAAATTGTACTTAAGTATAGATGATGATGATAAAAATATTGATCTGGCTTCATTCAATACAGAGGACTCAAATGAATATTGTATTTCCACTTGGTCAAAGAGCTCCTGCAGCGTTGGGGGGGTAAAGAGGTCTAAATTAAGTGTTAATTTAGCCCAGCGTAAAGGCCATTTTAAACCTCCAGAAAACTGTCGCTTCCATCAGGGCAGGAGCTGTTTTTGGGGGTTGTTGACCGTGTTGACAAAAGCGGTTCAGTAAAACACCAGAGAAACATGTACACACAGTGTTATGTTTGAAGGTATCAGAATGTATAAGGCTTTTTTGGAGAAGCACGTGTGAAGGCCTGGCGAAGAGAAGGTGTCGTCCTATACTCTGGGGTTCATCAGCTCATGGGGGTTTTTAATGCTCAACCACCAAATCCTCCACCCCCTGCTATTGCCACCTGGCTAAACCAGTTAACACGGCAGGCTTGAGGTCATGGCTCAGCGACCCTGGCGCAGACAGCTCCTGGAGGTGTGAGGCCTCTGGTGGTGTCTGTCCCACAGCCTCACCCACTGCTGAATATCACTACATGCCAGTCATGGACTCACACCCTGACTGTAGAGCATGATGACTGCAAATCTGAAACAAAGCAAGGTCAACTCTGACACAGACAGATGGACACTCATATGCACTAACTCACACTATGCGGCTAAACTCGGTAACTGAACATGCTCTGCCTGTGTCAGAGGTGGTGGTGTGTGTGTGTGTGTGTGTGTGTGTGTGTCAGAAGTGGTGTGTTTGTGTGTCATTAACTGTATTTCTATAAACCAAAAACAGCAGAAAAAAAGAATATTATGCTGTGTCACACGTTTTAGTGCTGATATCCGTCTAATTGATGACTTTGTGCCACATCAATCCATTATGCATAATTTAACATGGATCAAGTCCCACATTAACATAATCACCCACTGGATATTCTGCATAGTGTGACACGCTAGTGAGGAGCAGAACCCCAGCCTGAGAAAAAGTGACAGGGGAGATGCACCCCGCATGAGTAGGCAAACACACACATACACGTCTTTCCTTCAAACACACACGCACACAAACACACACACGCAAACACACACACACACACACACACACACACACACACACACACACACACACACACACACACACACACAGCATAGGCTTGAATGTGGCTGATGTTAAGATGTCAGATCCTTATTCGCTTTAAGCGAATAGTGGGAGTCCAGTCTGAGCATTTTGTGTTTATGCTGAGCCACATTTGAATAAACAGCCACACACAACACATACACACACACACACACACACAGTGAACAGCTTGGAGAGTGAGGGGTGTAGAGCCGCCTGCTTAGACGCTGCCGTTTGCAATCACTAAGCAGCTTTAGTGTCTCCTACCACAGTCCTGATTTAAAATTCATAAATGCTAATCCTTCATAATTTACAGTTTAAAAAGCAGCCCTGCTCACAGGCCCTGTGGCCACAGCTCTGTCAGAGTAATTATACCAAGGAGCTGGGAATGGACTACTAGCAGAGACTTTCAACAGTCAAGGAAATCCCCCTCACTGGCACCAGACCCAATTACTCCAAAATACCTAAACAGATTAGCAAGTCATTTTCCAGTTCAATCTGGAAATAGGTGCCAAATCGGTGTTATACTTTAGTCAGGTGGGTAAATAGCATTAAAGTTGGGACATGCCTGTTTCTTATTAAGTGGACAGTATGCCAAGTAATTTTATTAGCCATTTTATTTAATTTGTGGCCCCAGTGATTGTCTTTTACAAGGTTACTTGGCTCTCTCTATTCCTCTGGTGTCAGAGGGTGATTTGCTGCCCTCTCACTGTTCACTGACATTGCAGTGTGTATATACTCTGTGTGTGTGTGTGTGTGTGTGTGTGTGTCTGTCACTGATCAACGGATGCTTCTGTTTGGGGAGGTGCCAGTTTCGAAACCAAATTCTTTGTCCTTGCGAGGACAAAATACATTAGTTTAGATGTAGATTATCTGTGATTCTTTCATCCAAGGTCACTAATAGAAAGCCATTATCAAAATGGTCTGATTTCACTGTAATGGTCCACAATGACACCACAAAAACCATTGAAGGTCCTGTGAAAGGGCCCTGCTTTACATGTAGAAGCTCTCAGTGCAAAATGGCTCACCATCCTTTTAAATGCATAATTAAGTAGCTATCTCAAATATTGATTCATCTCTCATCCTGATGTACTGTAGGATAGTAAAAGAAGTGTAGGCATATGTAAGAGAAAGGGATGTTTAGTCATTTGTGATTACAATGTTCAACCACTCAGCAGATGACATGTTTTTATTCGCTGCAGGGTGATACACAATCTAGTACTTAATTTTACATGACATCTACTGTTTGGGGGTCAAAAAGACTCTATAAGATATCAAATGCATTAGAGGGAAAGCTGTGCAGTGGAAATCAGCATGAATGGCATAAGTGAGGGGAAATTCTAGATATTTAGATTTAAATGAATCTGCCTATGATTTTTTCCATTAATCAATTCACTGTTTTTCCCATGAAATGTCAGATAGAATGGTCACGATTTCTCATTATAATTTCCCAGAACAGTATAAAAAAAGGTACTTTACTGTCTTATATGACAAAGTAAAGCATCAAATCCTCACATTTGAGAATCTGGAACCAGTAAAATAGTAGCTGCTTCATTTTCTGTCAATCAGCTTATCAGTTAACTGACTAATCAATTCAGGTCTGATGCATATAATATGGATGTTTACTCGTATTTCCATAGTAGAAATTATTACCGGTATACTTTTTTTTAATGTTCTTCAAATCACTGTATTGTTTACTGTGAATCACATTAGTACTTCAGTCTTTCAGTCAGTTTTCAAATTATTTGTTAAAACATCATCAAAACGACTGTCATCAAATACATATGAATAAAACATTTCACAGCCTCCTTCATTTTTCACTGCCAAGGCTTCAAAAAGAACACAGGAACTATTTTGTCTTTATACCTGTCTGATATTTCTCTGTCCTATCAGCTCCGGCCACAACCCCAGATGATGCCTGAGCACTATATCACAGTGACTCTCATCTCTAAGTGAAAGAAATCAGGATTCTATTTGAGCAGATTAGGTAGACTGCGCTGGACATCATGTCACAAATCCCTAGCTTTAAAGTTTCTCCGTCTTTTCTCTGTAACCATCAGCCATGAGGAATGACTCGCCCAGCACTCACACGTCTCTTCCTGTTATATATCTGCGGAAGCCTATTGCTACTGTATACTGATGCCCGCGTGTGTGACTAATACTACTGTATTAAACTTTGATTTAGATATGAACACGCACATCAGTCACCGACAATCCTCCTCACTTCTACTGGAGTAGTTTACATAGTTTAACTTCTAAGATAATATCATATGCAGCAAATAACTCAATTAATTTCATTGCCTTGAGAATATGCGCTGTGCCGAATGTGAGACAAATATTAAAATTATACACCAGAGACAGACAATAGAGAAGAAACTACTCTAACGACTCCTCTTGCGCCCTTATTTTGTTTCGCTGCAAACCGCACATTACAGTTATTATAATTAGCTGTTTGTTTTTGAGCAGAGGCCGGACTTAAAGAGCGGGATTACTGCATCAATGATCTAACTTTATGTCTTTATGTCTGCCTTTTACCCTGGGTGGCTCACCATGGCACGTCCTTTTGTGCAGGGTCATTTTAGGATGGGGGGTTGAAATTACGATTGGATTGAACAATACTATGCAACTCTCTGGAAAAAGGGAGTCACCATTCGTACACATGGATAAATTACTGGAATGCTAATTTAAAGTGTCAATACGTTTGTTCTAATAATGGATGAATGATGATTTATAATGAGGAGGAGGGCTCTCATAGGACGAATGCACAGAAAATAATCAACCAACTCAGCTCTACAGAACTTTTTATCATCTTTTAGCTTATTGTTTTGGTTTTGTGGCTGCACATTCCCATTCTCATCAACTTTGAATCACAACAAGCTATTGTTCTTTTAAAAGCTAAAAAGCTGTGATGAGCCCATTGTATGCTTGCCCAGCACCAAACGGCAGACAGATAAAGTCAGCAATTAGTTTGTTTGATTTTGATTCTATTTGATTTCACTTTGTCAGATTTCTCAGAAATCTGGCATCACAAGGCGTAACCTGTTCCACATAACAAAACATTTAGCCAGACAACAAAACAAACACAAGAAAACACACATATGAAACCTGACATTATGATTAAACTGCTGCAGCGCAAACAATTTCATCTCTTGCTTTCACATTCGGTGCTTAGCCTATGCAGGTACACGGGTATTAAATGTGAAAAGCACATCAGCTGGATGCAAGGCACCAGATCACAGTGTGACATGACTCCTGGCCTACTGAGAACCCAAACTCTGATTTAACAGAAAGACCGAGGAACAAAAGAGTTCTTTAATCTGTTCAGTCTCACCCCTGTGACTCTGAAATATAGCAACACAGAATAGCATTTAGCAGCTAAAGACTGATATTTCTCACTGGAGTTGGTGGAGACCAAAACGTGGCTAAAATGGGACTGAATATTGGACTTAGAATATTTAGGTATATGATGTTGCTCTGTGTCTGGTCTATGCGTAAATAGGCAACTTACTGCTAACACATAAGCCAACAACTTAATAATATTTATGATTAATATGTAAGTAGTAGTTTGCTAATGTTATCATAGACTACACTATTTCTCTAAGTAATCAGCCCTCATTTTGCCTATAGAAACTCTTACTTGTATTTGGTGCTCATCTATTTGTCATGTTCTGGTCTTCTTATCAAATAATTATTAGTAAAGAATTTCTTTCCAGAACCAGTTTATTAAGTGAAGCTTCTGAACATGTTGGAAATGTCAGCAGCTGTATATATTAATGCCACTCTGATCCCACACATCTTAGTTGTCTTACTGTCAATTAGTCTTGAGTCTACAGCTGTTATTGTTCATATAATTGTTTTCAATCATTTCTATTGCTCCTTGGTATATTTAAAGTTAATAAAAATTATTTTCTATATCTTTTTCCCTTCTATTTTTCTGTGCAGTCCTAATTTGCAAACAGGGATCAATAGTTTCACCCTATAAATATGCTGCCTTTGATGCGCTGATGTTGCCTGTGATTAATGCAGTTAACCGTCATGGCAATTACCTTTTAGTCTTGTAGTCTGACGATGATGAACTCACTTCACGAAACAGGCCCGAGGTCTATTCCTATCAGTGTTCAAAGAAGCAGCCTCGGAATGACAACACACTTGCACATGCTACTGTAGGCTATCTCTCACTGCAAAACACATCATGGCTTCTAATGTGTCAGGTTTGTGGTGCAGCAATTTCACAACCAAATAGCTTGCAGGAGTGATAAGAGTTTCATTATTGCACGAACAAATCAAAGGCAACAAGCAGCATCATTCATAAAACAGATTTCAATATTTCACCTGTTTTAATTTAGGTGTTCAACAAAGCAACGGAGAGATGGAAGACAGAGCAAGAAATAATGGAGTAGGTGGGTATAAATACACAGAGAAAGCAGCACTCCGAAGGATATTGCTTTTAGTTATTCTAGTTGTGTGCTAAAGTCTGTGCTCTGTGTTGTGCAATTTTGAAAAATAAAATCTAATCAAAACAACAATGCAAGAATAAAAGACCTGCCCCAAGGCTGTGTCTTACACTTCAGCTAAAAAATAATATGATATTTTTTATAAGTTTTTTTTGTAAGTTATTTTAGCTTTGAAGCCAACTGCAATGGCTTAAGCTAAATTCATATCTAATGTTAACTCTTGCCAGTTTGCAACACTGGAAAAGAACTGTGAGAATAATGGAGTAATTTTTTTATTATTGTGTGTTTGAAGAGCTTATTCCTGTGTTTGCAAACTCATCAGACATTCATTCTGGTCAATTTAACTGTCTGACAAACCCAACATGGGTTGACTAAATGCATGGGGTGGACACAATGAAAGCAAATACAAATATGGCATGCACATACCCATGTTTTTAAAGCTCATAATGTTATGTTTTGCTGGCATCGTGTCAAAGAGAGGTGTTGACTCAACTCCACGATCATTTTTTAATCAGTAGTTTGTGGTGCTGTTGTACCAGGTTGCATAATATTACACTGTGTTGCTGTTACTGTGTCCACCCCCTGTGCAGTACATAACACCCAAATCACAGTCTACAGTAACAGCTGCTGTGTTTCAGTTACCTATTAAGCCATGGCCTTGAACACACAAATAGCAGTTAAGTGCATAATCATCTGATGTAACAAGGCCAAAACACCCAAATTAAAAACTGTATTCTCTCTGTACGCCTGCTCTATTTCCACTCATCGTTCAGCCTTGTACACATGAAAGGCACAAAGCGCCGAGGCTTACTAACGAGTTAGCACTGAAGAAGTTCAATTGATGAAAATACAAAGGGATTGAGGAAGGTTGCCTCTGGTATGATCACAAACAAAAAGCAATTTTTGTTTTGGTCAGGGGCAGCGCATGGGGTGGCTCAGTGGTTTAGCACAGCAAGAAGGTCCTGGTTTCAAACATGGATGTATTAAGAGAACTGGAGACCATATTCCAAAATGGCACCCCATTAATTCCAATGAAAGCTGTTTACCAAGCTGCCCCCAACAAATTAGATCATTTGAAACAGCATCCACTTTTTTGGATAAATGTAACGCTGCCCGAATTATGCTCAACATATTTAGGAATCTTTTCATTTGAATGTAGTCAGAAAAATGCTCGTATTAAAACAAAACATTCACTGATGACAACATATTTAATTAGTTTCTCCTACAATATCTGATCTTGTAAAACAGCATCTTCTCTTAGCAACTAAAGCATGATTAATGTTTTCATGGTTATGTATAGACGCTCACAGCACTTCATCAAAGCATGAAGCGATAATCTATATATTTATAACAACGTATTAAATGACAATGTGAAGACAATATGAAAGGGGTCGCTCAAAGTGATGAACCCGCAGAGAATTGTCACTGAATCTGTAGCTCGCCTGTAGCTTGCTGTCTAAACCTAACCCTTACAGTTTCTGCAAAATTAATATGGAATGGAATATGGGAAAACAGGGTTGTTACCAGGCGACTATACCAAAACTCATTCAGCCTCCTGCTTTTTGATGGGCCCAGAGACTCCTCACACACATCGACTGTATGAAATTAGACTTTTGTATTAGACCTGATAGTTCAAATTGTTAAAAAATATGAAGATAAAACTGCAGTAATTTTGGAGTGTTTCAGAAAAATGTCTTTACTGTATTATTGCTGTTTTCTTCATAACAGTGATGTAAAATGTCTTATTGGGCCCTAGGGCATCACATGACCTGTAATTCAAAGATTGGCCACTATACCAAAATCACCACAGCGCTGTTGCTAAGGTCCTGGTTTCAAACCTGATGGCTGCTAGGGCCTTTAGTGTGAGTTTCCTCCAATGCTCTCCCATAGTTCAACACATGCAGGTTCATTAGGTGCATTGCAAACCCTGAACTGCCCCTGTGGTTGTCTGTCTATGTGTGTTAGCCCTGTGACAGACCTGCGATCTGTCCACGGTGTATCTTGCCTTTTGCTCACTCTACTCTGTACTGCTCCGCTGACCCTGAAAAGAATTGGTTTACACAATGGATGAATATTTAGGTTATGCAATCAAACAAGAAAATTTGTTTACATGACTTTTGAGCACTTCCAATAATGCTCATGATTGTTGTTGCACAGAAATTATGACTGCAAGAATCAAGACTTAGACAAAGTATTTATGTTTTCCACCACTGTCTAATTTCTGATGCCATCTTCAATAAGCTGCTAGTCAGCTGTTTGTCTTTTATTTCAGAATTTTCTATACATTTGCTAGTCTAGTCGAGCAGTGGCATTTCTGATGTATTCTTATTACAATTCCTGATACTTTCGTATTCAGTGATTTTACGCCAGGAATAAAGACACCATCAAGATAAGCAATAACAGCAGTACTCTAACTTATGTCTACATTCAACGCTCAAGACAGTGCCGATGGAGCTATACAGTCTACACTTCTCTCCTTAGATCTAGTTAGTCTCCCAGGCATTAGTTCTATATCCATTGCTATTGGGAAAAAAAGGAAATTGCAGCACATTTCAATAAAAGTAATTGGTCCTCACGCAGACAAAAACAGCCACACATTTGCTGTCACTATGTATACGAACGCGAATGTAATTACCTTGCCTGTGAAGCCCCTCTCCCTCTCTCCCTCCCGCACTCTCGTATGATTATGTTTTCCTGCTCGTGTTATCTGTGAGAGAAGTGTGCTGCTGTGCTGATTAACAAATAACTCTGTGATGAGCACCCCCAATGTCCAGTTAGGTGCAAACTAGATACGCCGTATTTGGACAAAGAGCTGAGGCCTTCTGGGGGAAAAACTGGAATAAAACCTGCTAATCAAGTCATATATTTTTGTAGCTCCAGGGCCTGATTTTGCTATTATCTTAAACATTTTATGCCATGTTCCCTTTGCAGTATGGTTTAATACTGAACATCCACTTTCACATCATTTCAAGATCAACCACCACTGGCGGGCATGTGCTGCAGCAGGCTACCCAGAGCCGCACAGTGTGACTCTTATAACGTAATTAGTCCATCTCTCTATGAGGGTTTGCTAGCTTTACCTATATGCCAAAGTAAAGTGCAGTCGCTTTGATGATAAAAGGGATAAAAAGGCAGCGATAAGGTGGAATGTTGAGCAGAGCAAGGCTGGTTTGAGCCAGCCAGCGGAGGTCTAATTGGATGAAGGAACCCTGTTGCATGAGGCGTTCTTCCCTGAGAGTGCAAAGACATTATGAAAACCTCCCACGCTGCTTTCAGTTGATTCAATTAATTTATTTTTCTGTTAAACTGATGGAAATATTGCCTCTTTTCCAATAAAAGCCTGACAGCTTTAGCGCTGTGACATGGCTTGAAGTCCTCCGCTCTAAGGAATTGATTGCGAAGGCGCTTTGCTCCCGTCTCCAGGCCTGCCCTCAATGTGATCCCAAAAGGATGACCAGAAATCACCCCGTCTCCATGGCGGACCAGCTCAAGCTCAGCCTGTGGTGGAGTGATCTCATTCCCTTCTTCCTTGTTTGGTGCTGTGGCTTTTGTTTCGACCCGGTTGAGAGTGAGCCTTAACTGATCGCCATGCCTCAACGCAGCTGAAGAAAAACATTGGTTCAAACAATAGGCAGAGGATCAGAGAGGTGGGAGAGTGAATAATGTGTCAGGTGCTCCGAATGAATTAAAGTGCAGAGCAGGGCTGTGGAAATACCTCTGTGTGAGGCCCTAATCAGTTGCAAACAAGGGAGGGAGAGAGGGGGGGGAAAAAAAGCTTTCATTCCTGTAACTAATCATTTGCGGTTTCCCAATGCAGTCAGCCAACGCCAAAGGCAGAGACTAATAAACTGGGAGGCTGTGTAGATTTATAAATGATTAATTAAGGGGCCTCCCACGGGAACTACAGCAGCTATAAGCAAAAATATTAATTAGTTGAGATGAGACTTAAACTAACAGGAAAACATTCCAGCCATGTTGGAAAGCTCATGGTGGGGGCAGCTTGTTTGACTCTGGGCTGACAAAGAGGGCCCTCACCGCTGCACCACTGTGGGGTGAGGGAGGGGGCTGTGTTGAATTTGGCTGGAGGATAATGAAGAGTTACATAGAGTGTCAGACAGAGAGACACACAGGTCTTTAGTATTGAGTTGTAAGGAGAGATGACTGAGTGACTGAGAGGGTTAGGATTGGGTCTGAAATGAGTTCTCGACTGCCTCAAGTACCTCTGCACCCCCCCCTCCTTACAGCTACATTACCATCTCTGGTTGCCTCTCCTCATGCCTGCCCTTCAGGGAGGTCTCTAAAGCCTCTCTCCTCCGCTTCTTTTCATGAATGTCAAGATGCTGAGTTTAAAGTCCTGCAGATTAAATGGGAAGTGTTGAGTTTATTCTGCGTCTAATGAAAGAACTAGGTAATTTCATGCAGAGGATCTCAATGTCACAATACTTTACAACTTCCAGACCAGAGCCTTCTTATTTCCTGCTATCCACTGGGAAGGTGGAAACTGATTTCACCATTTTTGATTACTTCAGCATCATCCAGGGTGATGCTACCTGAGTGACACAAGCCATCCAGCGAGTGGAGGTGTGATACAGTATAGTGAAGCGAGCACTGAGGCTTCATGGGGCTGAAACTATGCAAGGCCAGTGTCAGATCTGATGGCTGATCTGATCCAGTTTCTCTGTCATCTATCAAGTGAGTCACCAACCGCAAGAGAGCTGCAAAGTCAAACTATAATCTGTCTGCTGTGTGTCATGTTGGCTATTCTGTGGACTTTATCTGCTGAAAAATGATAACAATCCTCCTTCTATCTTGGTACTACCCACATCAAAACAATGGGCCAAGAGGATTAACTTACAAATTAGCAGCAGGAAGAAATCCACAAATTCATTTCAGGAATTCCACAAACCCAACATTAGTTTCTGTCAGAAATACAACAACATCTTATAATATGAAATCACATATCAAGTCTCTGACATACACCCCCTCCAGTCTGCACTCTGAAGAATAATGTGGCTTGCCTCTGCATACTTACACATACACTAGCATAAGTATAACCACACCAATGAAAAATAGTTTGAGATGGTTATCATATTTCCACACATGACACTTTATTTTCTCTTTCAAAAATTGCAAACAAAGATCGAGACAATAAAAAGGAAGCCAACATTGCACTGGGCAGCCGGCATGAACTACAATTAAAGAAATATGAATTCATTTATTTTTAATGTCATATTATCACATAGGAATCAGACCTGTGGGACAAATAATCTAAGATATACTCCGAGTCCTGAAATAATTAGGATCTTAAAGAGAGCAAGCATCTGTACGAGATTAATAATCACCTGACTTTACTGTACAAACGTAATCCACACACAGAAAAGCCGAGGAGGAATCAGCCCCAAAGTGAGTACAACAAAAATCCCCATATGTCAATTTTGACTTCAGTTTCGTGCGCAGGTTAAAAAAGAACTGGCCTCGACTATTTTCATGTTTTCAGCACAGAATCAGATGAAAAGAGTCTGAGATGAAAAATTAGGGCCAAGTAGACACTTGAAGAGAGAGGCAGACATTCCTTTAAGCCATCATAATTGACTCACTGGAGGGCCAGGCACTGGTGGCGGTGAGGTGCTTCAGAAGTCAATGTTCCCAGAATCTAGTGTCAAGGGTGAATACATGTTTTTAGATTTCATAAATAAATATTTCATTCAACTGTCAATGGTATGTATGTGGTGGAAGAGAGCCCTTTCATGTCACTCTGGTTTTTGGATGGGTCGGTGGTATGTGTGCGAGAAAATTGAGGCTACTAAAAGCTACCAGCAGGAGTGAGCCAGAAAGGACTCCCATTTGAATGATGGGCAAAGAGTTGAACCGGGTTTTTTCTCTCTCCTGATATGATTGCTGAGGGTGTCGAGCAGAATTGGAGTGATGTTTGACAACAATTAGCGGCGCCGCTTTGAGCTGTGACAGGGAGGCCTACTATATACAACACAAAGAAAACTCTGGTCCCCAACTTCACAGCGGATCACCACACATATCAGCCCCATCAAAACTCCGGACAAGACTGATACTGCGAGGCAACGTCTATTTTAAGAGTCGGGTCCAATATGAAACACAAAAACAGTACATTTCCATTACATTAATATGCCTGTCCAGCTAAAAGATATAATGTTGTTAACAAGTCCTTTAAACTAAAAGACAAAATATGGCAGGACACCAGTGTTTGTTAAAAGTCATCTGCAATGCTACAAATCATTGTTAGAGTTATCTGTTAATAATGTTGTCAGGCTACTTCTGCCTTTGCTACTGACAGATAAGTGACATGGACACTAGAGGTCTTTGACAGTTATATGCAAACATATTCTCTTTCTCTTAACCCTTAACACAAAGTCGTCCTTTTAATCCGAAACACATTTTTTTCCCTCAAATCTAACCAAGATGTTTTGGTGCCTAAATCTAACCAAGTGCTGTCCCATCATAAAACTGAATTTTTTTTCAACTGTGACTTGAACAGTTTTGGAAGACACAGACTAATGATGCCGTATTGCCGACCGGGCATCGTTCTCCTGGACACTACAAAAAACAGATGTTCTTGTTAATTTGGAGGACTTGTTATAGTTTTGTTAGGAAGACAGTCTCCATGTAACAGAATACCTGTAATTGTATCAGTTGTTGTGGACCACTGGGTGTCTTGGTTATCACAGTGCGAACAAGGATGCTGATGAATTTTGTTTCTGTCGTTGCTGTGGTTTGAGTAAAACTACCGTATAGAATAATACTGGAATTTTACTGAATTACCCTTAAACCTACCAAATGTCATGCACATGTTTTATGAGGGCTTTTGCCATGAGAATACATTTTGATAGACAAGGTGGCCAAAACTATGTGGAGACACAAACAAAGTATGTCGACAACTGGACATCTCATTCTAAACCATGACAATTTACATGCTGCCTCCAACATGTTATCCCCTTCCAGTCAAGAGCATTAGTGAGGTTGGTTACAGTGAATGAATAAAAAAAAAAAGATATTTTTCAGTGTCTGGTCATTTACGCGAAACATTCCTCATCTGATTATTCAGACACTTTAATCAACAACAAAAGAAACACTCCAATATGTATATCAACCAGTACACAACAACACAACATACTGTCATTCAAACTTGAGCAGCCTACATATAGTGTCCCAGGAGAAATCCAACAATGGAAATTACATAAACATATGCACACAGCCTGGCATAAACATATATATAAGCAAATTATATACAAAGCTAAACAAACAGAACAAATTTACATTTATGCACCAATTCATGTTAGCTTAAACATTACAATTCACCCCAAAGATGTTGGATGGGCTAAAGATCAAAGTTCTTCCACATGGACTCCAGAAAACCTTTTCCTTCTTGATGGATATTTCTTTGTGTTATTATTATATCAATATTACTACTGACACGCTGAAATAAGAAAAGGGCCATCCCCAAAGCACACTGTTGTCTAAAATATCCTTGTTTGCTGCAGTGTTATGATTTCCCTTTTATTGGAAGAGGCCGAGCTCAAACCTACAACAACAGCTCCGAGTACACAGAATTGTGTGGTTCACATATTTTTGGCCACATGGTGCACACTGATTGCAAAACTAAGAAGCAGTTGCTGTTTTAATTAGTCTATCATAATGTCCTACAGTATCAGGAGGCAATTCAATCAAAAGTGTCAGCAGCACGAACAGGCCTGTATTTACTTCTATTATTTGTACAAGTTCAAAAGGTTGCAGCAACCCCACTGTATTTAAAAACACACACACAAAAGCATGCTGACGTGTGTGTGGCTTGTGTCTTGAGCAAATTGCAGGTAGAAGCAATGACTTCAGGAGCTGATAACAAATTTAGGCAATAATTGAATTGTAGCATAAAATTGCCCCTGCAAATAACCACGAGCCATTATGTGAACACATTCTCTCCCTGTTCACCGAGAAACAAAACCTCAGATGCACAAATACAGAACGCATGCATGAACACACACACACGCACGCACACACACACGCAAGGTGGGAGAGACCTTTGAGGGTTTCACAATAGCACATTTATCCGCAAAATTAAAAATGGTGATTGATCCGTGGAATATTAACGGTCAACAGTGTTTTTCATTAAGTTGTGAAGGGGAGTGAGGGGAGGCATTCTGTAGAAGAAAGAGAGCAGGAAGGAAAAAGAGCGAAAGCTTTATTTAATGCTGATCCTGTACTGTAAAAAGCCCGAAGAGAAATGTAAATACTAGACTCCAATAACACGACAGCACACTAATCATATTTACAAACTATATTAAATCTGCCCATTGTGTTTGCCTTGCTGAGGATTGGCTACCATGTAATTGTCATTGTAACCAGTGTTGGCTTATGGGAAAATTTAACTGCAGTGATATAAGGTGACTGGTAGGCTTATTATTACTTTATTATGACCCAGTATATGTTTATTAAAACAATTTGTCATGCAGAACAGGAGTGGGGAATGGAAACATTAAATCCTGCTCCACTCTGGCCGCAGAAATGAGTTACAATAAAATTAATGGTGGGGAGGCCTGGGCTGACACCAGAGTGGTACGTAATAACCCGCTGCTTCGTTTCATTTGCCGATCATTTCCTGTTGGGCCCTCACCATTAAACATACATGCTGGGGATTATTGAAATAGCCCTGCGACAGCCATTGTAGTGCAGAGCGTGTGTGTCTGTCTGTGTGTGTGTGTGTGTGTGTGCGCCTGTCTGTGTGACTGCGTATGTGTTTGCGGGGTTGTGTTTTGGCTGGAAATGCTGCTTTTATGTGGCCGGGCATTTGATCTTAAAAACACCGGCGTCATGGCAATATGCCACGGTGTGTTTGTATTTCTGCTTGCGCTGTTATGAGAGGAGAGATATTAGGACGGAGAGGCAGTAAGGCTGGGATCTGAAGTCTTAGGAGGAGGCATCATTTCACTGAGTGCCTGGGAGGGGCAAGATTAGTCTGTCAGTTCTGTCTAAAATGACTTTGAGGCTATAGCTACAGGGATGCAGCAGAAGTTTAGCCAAGGAGTTAAGTGCATTTACACTGAACAATGCCCTTCATTCCCCTTGCGGTTTGGTGTTTGTGAGGACGGCCATGGTGAGGTGTAGACTGATTATATGACTCGGAGAGCATTTTTTTCCCTCCTGTGCCTGCTACGTTGCAGCCGCAGCAAACTTAAAACACATTATGGTATGCCTTCTACACTGTGCACATTTACGTTTTGAGTGCAGTGCGAACACATTGCATACTCAAAACCTGCTCAGAGTTAGTATGTAGCATGGATGTGAGACACAGCTAAACTAAACCTGCTAATCAGGAAGACAACAATCAACATCACATGCTCTCTTTAGCCAGGTTTCCATCCTAATACAGACGAATTTCCAGAGAATCTGCAACAGCAAATGCGAATCAATGCGTGTTTCCATCCACGACTGTTATGCTAATATTAGGAGTTGAGTGCATTGAGATAAACAGCTGGTGGCGCTACTTGTCTAGGCCATGAAACCACTGCAGAAGAAGAGGGCATACTGAGATGATGGCAATAAAAGAGCGCTACTCAAATCTTTGTTTCATGTCTTCATTTGATGAAGGCCACGTTATCTGCTTGCATTAACAGTACTGTACATGAGTGCACAGGTATGAGTACGGATTCTTCCCAGTATGGCAGACGTCCATGTTTGTAAAAGGTCGAGCAATTTCATTCACAAAACCGTGCCTGAAACTCAAGAGCAGTATTATTTATTATAGTATTATTTTTTGTCAGGCACGCACAGTGAATGTCTCCTTGAGATGGCTAATGAGCACATAGTGAGTCTATGATTTGAACGGAGTGTAAATCTGTGTGTGTTAAACATTCTCTTAGGTCTTTCAGCGATGTTGTCATTGCAATGCAGTTTATTGTCCTTTATATGCTCTCTCTCTCTCTCTCTCTCTCTCTCTCTCTCTTCTCAGGAATTTCATAGTTAGACGGAGGAAAGAACTGGTCACAGTAATAAGATAGGAGCCTTCCGATGCCATTCAAAATAGCCTGAACAAATCTCTGGTCTGTGAATCTCAGAGTATTGTGTTGTGTTTTTGAATTTACTGTTACACCAGTTATTCCAGCAAAGTCTCGGTTTTCTAAGAAAAGTTTCCTTATAACACAGGATACACAAATAAACCAATGCAACCCTCTAATTCCTCAATAATTAAAAAATAAGCCTCTGCTCACCATTACATGACTCTGTGTTCTATGATGGGCTCCACGGCCTCCAACAGCTCACACAGCGGAAGAGAATGAAGCCTTTTGCGTTTGTAGTGTAAATCCCTTCATCATTAAGTATTTGAGAGAATAATGCAAGTTGGAGGACCCTCTTATTTAAAGCACTATACGTTTTACGTGTTTCAGCTCCTCATCTAGAAATTCATTTTCAGCATTTTCCAAAGTATACCACAGATTTTATATTAACGTTTACATTTCCAGCCTTTCAGGCATCAAATTCACTTCATTTCAACATAGTATCATGTATATATATATATATATATATATATATGCATATAAGTAATTAAAAAAAATAATTTGCAGATATTTGAAGTTATATTTTGCTGTGATGGGTAAGCTATCATCACATGGTCACTTACTGACTCGCTTGTGAAAAACTTCAATCTTTACAGCAATCTCTAAAGATACGACTAAATCTATAAAGATACCACTAAATTCATATGATCACTTCTGCATTCATTTATATATATTGTCAGTGGTTTCATAATTTGTTGAGCACTTCAAAGCAGCCATATGCGTATATAATAACGCCGTATCAAACGACAAGGTGACAGTGTGAAGGGGGTCAGCCATCATGATGAACCTACAGACAATTATCATCTGAATCAACAGTTCCTGTCAGCTTAAAATAACTTTACGGTGAGTTACAGTTTGTTGCTTAGCTGCTTGGCAACTGTGCTGTTTTGGCTCATGCTCACAGCTTCATTTTGAGCCACAGCAGGCAGCTGTTTTCAGAGAAATAGTTCTACAAACCCACCGTACACTACCTGCTCAGCGCCAAACACCACACACAGAAAGCAACTATCTGCTAAACACAGTTGAGCATTTAGCAACTAAAGAGCCAGATATTTCCCTCAAGAGTTGGTAGAGACCAAAACCAGAGATAAAAGAGATTTAATACTGGGCTTTAATTCTCCAGGTGACCAGGACCACGACTCCAAATGAATGATAATGTTGCTCAGTAACTGCTGGATGTGTAAATAAGCAACTATTTGCTAACATGTTCACCATATTGACTTAAAAGGTGATAATATGTCAATGTGTTCACAACTTGTTTCCACGTCACCCAAGTGGCCAAAAAAAACAGTTATTGCATGTTTAAAAGGCATTTAATGACTGTGTAGATCCATGCGGCCTCACGATCACAAGAAAGCAGAAAAACTCCAGAACACACTCGGTAATGAGTCTACATCAGCTTATCATATTCTTACAGTGTGAGAAAACAATGACCTACTCGCACATTTAGAAGAAACAGAGTGACATGGGCATCCAATGTGATATTTCTCAGCCACCTGTAACATAACAATTATTTCTGAAATCTATATTTTACTCGGATTGTCTCTGGATAATTATCATAAGTATGTCTCTCATGCAAACATTATCATTATGAGGAGTTATCAAATTGTGGAAGCGTAAAAAGGGGATTTTTGCCTTTTTAGTCACATGGCACACGTGCACGACACATTGTGCATTAGCAGTGTTATAATGATGGCTTTATAAAAACACATCATAAAAACTCGGCTGAAAACCAATTCTTATACACTCTGCATTGATCATAAAAGAGTCACATGACTAAGTAGTACATAATCTAAAAGCCGAAATTACACTTGCCATTTTTGACAAAATTACTGTCAAAAAAGTGGTGGTAATCAAATGGACAATTAGTTTTTAAGTGAGGTCGTAGTGCTCATTCCTCGTTTCCTAACGTCTACTGCCCACCCCTCATCAGTTCACTGCACCCCCCCATACAAAGCCTCTTATGACCACATTAATGCAACTAATTACCATGTCAATCACAAGTAATGCTTATTAATTGCCCCTCAGAAAGGGGCTATTTCAAACAGTGAGTAGTGCCTTTAAAAGCCCACTGAAAGGCTGACTGTAGGGTAGGTTATGAGAGAGAGAGCCGTGTTTCAGCCCCACCGCTGGCATTAGTCAATCTGCTGTCCAGATGTCTTCCACAGGTGACAGCTGCAATAGCCTAACAAGCAAATTAATCACGGAGCTTTTGTGGCGCTTCATTTTAGGGAAACTCATTTCGTTTCATAAAAGGCTTCATCTCGTGTGAAAAATGACAAATTGCGGCCATGGAGTGATGTGGAGGACCAAGCAGCCGGCTCTCATTTCTGTACCATGCCTGCAAGGTACTGAAGAATAGAGAGGCAGAGAGATAGAGCAAAGGGAGAACTGGGCCAGAACCAGCGACACAGTAATGAAGCCCAGCTCGGCCCCCGTGGGCTCAAGTTCTGACGAGCCTCACAGGTGGCTTGGTCAGATTAAAACCCGGCTTGGTTATAAGCACTAGGCTTTGAATGAGGGGATACACTCTGTGGTCTGTGAGTCATTGTCCCGAAATTGCAACATGGAGGACATTTTGAAAAGCTGGCCCAACAAGGGTTTGGTGGCAGGGAGTTTTCTTTGATTTAAACCCAGATGGCTTGCTGTACTTCAAGGCCGTTTTTGGTTTAGATGTGATGCTTTATCTCGCAGTTTAGTTGTGCTGTGTTAACCAATAAAGAAGCAAAAGGGTAGACTATTATATTTTGGAGCTGGCAGCACAGTCTATATGTCGGGGATGGAGTTGGTAACAAACGTAAAGAGTGTAACAATGTCCTCAAAAGAAAGATGTCATTTCAAAAAACAACACTCATTTGCGATAAAGTCCTGTGGCCATAGTGTCAATGACTCTCGTCTGTCTGGAGCAAAGTAGGAAATAGTGTGATGTTGTTATAAAGAAACAAAATCTGAAGAAGGAGGAAATCCTAGTTCGATGGGTCGGCAAAATGTCAAACTTTGACACGACAGATCGCTTTTCATTTCCCGTTTCTTACCAGCAATCAACACTGGTTTCTTTTAACCATGTCCACAATCGTCTCCTAACCTTAACTAAGTTGTTTTTGTGCCTAAACCAAACCTAATCAAACCTTAATCACAGTGTTTTCAGATTAGAAATAGGTTTAAGAGAGCAATGACAAATTAGACCAGGGGCATTGGTTCATAAGAAAACGTATGTGTTCATCTGGAGGGTAATTGCGAATCATGTATTTTGGAGGACTTATTGAGAGTGACAAACCTAAACTGTACTTCACATTTCTGATCAAAAATTGAATATTGTGTCTATATATTTATAGACACAATGCGGCAGCTGAACTGTGGAATTTTTTTCCTGACAGAACATCAAGAAGAATGTCACATCACAACTTAAAGGTATTTCAAACAAAAGTATGGAAAATTGAAAACTTCCAATGGCCACACAGAACCAACAAATTAAACTTTTTGGATTTAAAAGCTTCAGAAAGCCATTAATACAAAAAGGAGATAAATCCTTGAAAGCCGTCCAACAAAAACTGTAATTATCATTGTCAGTAGAAAAGAAAAGAGCACAGGGAGGCAAGAGGATTACACTCCTTCACAACAGAGGAATGTTCTGTGTTTATTTCTCTTCATTTGTTGAAAGAAATTCTGGGGTGACAGATGTCAGCAACACTTTATAATTTAGCATAATTATCATGTTCATTCTATTCTACCGGTGCATATTGTATTCCACCTTCTATTCTTCAAATTCTTACTTCAACTCACTCTGATTACGTAGAAATTCATAGTCCCCCTCTTGAATGTTTGACCATGGCACATAAAGGGAGTCTTTTGCTTAATGGATTAACAAAAGAAGATTCCTTGACAATACAAAGAATGTGTTGCAGTATAACTAAAAAGTTTTCATTTCATTGTTCTTTGTTGAAGTCTTCAACAAACTTTCTCAGTCAATTTATGCCTCGCTATTCAGAGACTTTTGACAACATTTCTTCTTCTTCTTCAGTGTGGATGCTTATGTCTGTAAAGAGCACATCAGCTGTTAATAAAAACGCTCCTGTTTTCTGTCAAAAGGATCATATGAGTGTTATTAACCTTTGGGTCCTTAAGCCATTTTCTCCCATTAAGTGTTGTTATATCAGAATATCTGAGACAAATTTTAATTTGAAGACTTTTAATATTAATTCTACCCGTTAATGTTCTAAGTCGCAGTTGAGTTAAAATGTTTCCAAAATATGGCAAAGATCTAAAAGTACCACATTTAATGAGGATAACCTCAAAAGTGAAACTGAAGTTTAGTTTGAAATTGAACATTTGATAAGTAGGGAGGGGAATTTGCCAAGAGATAGAGCTTGTATGTGCAACATGAAGATCCTTATGAGAAGTTATTTTCATCCATTCTCAAGGTTACTATTGTATGTTACACTTCACATGCAACAGAACCACTTCGCTATCATTAATACCATTATAATGGAGAAAATGTGCTGTAGCAGGATACAGGACACATGCCAAACAAAATGATGCTGTTTAAATACTGCTACTAAAAGGAGTTCAAGGAGGCAACAGTCATTCAATAAGTGATGGCTTGATCTTGCCTTGCAGAGAGCGCATTGCCACAGGGACCCCAGACCCTGACGCCCAGATGCAACGTCTTCCCAGAGACTGAGATACTGCCAACCTCTGACTCCTCAATGTGGCCCCACTGGCAGATATGCTCTTATCAGGACAGGCTGTAGCATACATCTTCCCACAGCCAAACACAGATATAGAAAAGGGGCCCTAAATAGTGTGATAGGTGAAATTCTTAGCACAGGTGATGACTATATGATCGACTGAAGTGCAGTCAAAACTAGACTACCGCAAACAAACTGTTAAACACAGGTGTTTGGTGGATTTAAAGGGATAGTTTGACATTTTTGGTGAGAGTTGGATGTATCTGTTTGTTCAGTATGAGGCTAGTTGGCAGTTGGTTAGCTTAGCTTAGCACAAAGACTTAAAACACATAACCCACCATTAAACCACAACACGGCATTTTCACATTTTTGTTTCTGTGCAAATTAAATAAACGAGATATATATAATGTGTTAATTAGTGTACTTTCAAGGTGCTGGCATTCATCACCTTCAGACACAGAGCCAGACTGCCTCACATTGAATGGACACAATTATGAGTCTTTTCATCGTGCTCTCAGTAAAAATGTAAAACTATTCCTTTCACAGAAAGGACAAATTAACATTGATAATAACAATCATTACATCCACTTTATATCATTTACTCCAACTGGTTGAGTGAATAAGAAAGAGAATAAGTGTTTTGGACAAAATGTTGAACTATTCCTTTAAATTGGAACAAAAAGCTAGATTTTCTTGTTGATCGCAGCATCACAGCAACAAGGATGAGCAACGGGGATGAGGGATGACTTTCACTTAAACAAGAGATTAATTATCTTTTCTTTGCATTCAGTCGCTTTAATTTTAGCTTGTTTAGTGGCTCCACCGGTGTTTTGCTTTAGGGTAACTCAACATGAGAACAGTCGGGAGGGTACGCGTCCGTGCCAGTGAGTGGGTGGACTGAGAAAGAACAGGAAGTGGACTAGTGTCGACTTGAAGATATGGCAATATACAGAAACACACACATACTCAAGCACACACTTGGACACTCAACACCCCCCTCCCCTGAGGGCCCAGAAGCTAATTAGCTCCTAAAGCATTTATTTATCACAGATAAACTGTCCAGCAATCTCACTTGCACATCCCCAATGGAAATAAGAACTACTCATTAGTTTGTTCAATTAAGCTTTCTTTTCCCACTTCAGCCTGCCCTCCCCACAGCACCACCACAACGAGAATACACTTTCTGGTACTGCAAAAGTTGCTCCCCAGAAGCAGATTTTCCATGTACACACTGCAGTAAAGGTGGAAGCCTTTGACATCTCTATCAATTTGTATGTGACCCAAATTAGATTTAGAGGCAGTATGTGGAAAGTCCTTGAAAGGAGAACTATGATTAGTAATCCTAAAACAAAACAACAAGGGGGGGATTAATTCTCATTTTATATTTTACTGTAAGACACTCGAAGAAGCAGGCGTCTGCTGGTGCTGTTGAATAAACTCATGAGGTGAACTCACTTCACATAGCAAACTTTTCCACACGAAGGCCTATTTGGGATTATTTTGAGCTGAATGAACTGAATTCATATTGTTGACTCTGCTGCATTTCATTTATGCAGCATAACACCAAGCTGGGACCAAGTGGATCCAACTTGGTGTCGTGACAACTCGGTGTCAATAGCCAATTATTCAGTGTGCTGAAATAGTGCTGTTGAGCTCCCATCTGTACAATATTTGCAAAAACATGTTCTTATTTCAGGTTGGATGGGCTGTGTTTGATCTGGAGGCTGAGATATGCAGCTTATACTTTCTGATGCAATATAATCTTTAAATACATCTGAGGAAGACACCAGGCAGCTCACTTGTATTTAACATTTAATATAACATTTAATGTTCTGTACAGTAGTGCAGTGGAAATAAAAGTGCCAGTTTTGTCTTTATTTCTCTTTTGCCAAGAATTGACATCTTTCTCATGCAGCAGGGTTAATTATTCATTTATGTGAACTTAAGTTTTGTTCTCCATTATTAAGCTTTTTCCTACTTTTCTATATCATATAGTCATTCTCTGTAATACACAGAAAAAAAGATTTTATGATGTACTGTACCTTTTCTTGTTCTGACTCATTTCATTAAATCATTAAAAGTAAATTGCATTTTAAGCACCAGTGGTATTTGAATGTCAGAGGCATAATAGATTTGTTGAAGTAACATTGAAGTTGTGAGATTCCTCTTCCTAAGGCCAAACCCTCATCAGAGATAAAGGTTACAGATATTCCCACCGATTCCAGTTTTTCCTCATACACCAAAATACTCAGCAGCACAACAGTCATCAACATTGCATGGAGGCAAACTTCTCTGGCCTGCTGATGAATGCGCTGAACTTGGAGAGGGGTTTCTACTTTCCTCAGGCCTGAGTATCTATCCCCTCAAGACAGTATTGCCGAGACACCACGAAGGCAATATTTGGCCCATTCCATCACTCTAATTCACTCCCTGCACATCCATATTTCATTCGGCCTCGGCTTTAATGAAAGTCATGGCAACTTCACCACCACTGGAGTCTCTAAGCGCACACATTGAAAAGAAAAAAATCATAAATAAGGACATTGGCCTTCATACAAAACAATATGAGAGGGAATGAGGCCCCAAAGTTGGGTGGACGAAGGGGGGTGGGTGGGAGCATTCAGCTGCGCTGTAGCCGGGGAGGCCATCTGCCTGGAAGAGCCTGGCTATCTCCCATCCCAAGTCCCCACTTTTCCTCCACCCGACACCCCCACCCCTCCCTCCACCGCACAGACAAGTGCCTGTTTATCCCAATGCCCTTCAGAAGACATTTGCACAGGTCTCATGTGCAATCCTGTTATCTTCTACTGGCCTGAATATGCTCAGATTTTAAGTAGGGTTTGCTGTATTGAGTTGGGCGTCTATATCCCCAGGAAGCAAACATGACATCCTCACTAAAAGCCTGCTGGGACACTGGGCTTGGCACTTGGTGCAGCTGTTACCTGCATATGCATTGGGTTTACACAGCCCCCTCCTGCTGGATACAACACGGCATTAGCAAGAAGAATACAGTGTCATTTATGAGGTAGCTCCTTTGGATGTTGTTCATGTGATGGAAAAGCCTGAGTATCTTAATTAAGCCATTTGTTTGAGCCCTCTATTTTTAACTTGCAACTTAATGAATTAATGACAAAATAAAATGGAAAATGTGACCTTTAGTGAAGTAATTTAAAACCACACTTGCAATAATCTATAATACTGCTGACAGTAAACATGAAGACAGAAATAGTCATTTAAATATTTAGATAATCAAATTGACTTTTTTCACAGCTTTTAAATCTTTTTTGCAAAAGGGATCAGCAAGTCTTTTACTGAAATATGGGTGTGATTAAACACTCAACAAAATATTTTTATGTGTAAATGACTTGTCTACGTAAACTCCTGTTCCTGCATTCACTTGCCTTGAATTAAACAGACAGTTCCTCTGGAACTGCAAATTCACTCTAAGGGGTGGGTCACAATAAGGATAGACCTTGACTAAGATGGTGGGCAGGGGGGGCAAAGGTTACCTTCTGAGTTGTAATAATGATAATGTAGGTTAAAATGATTTGCTTTTCATTTATTCCTCTATAAGATTACAACTACACCAGCCAGCGTTGCTGTTGAGCTCCCAGTAGAACCCGTCTATAAAATAAACAGGCTAGATTGGAATTACATAGTTGTTGCAAGGCCATTTCATTCATCTAAACTTTGTTGTACCATTAGACTTGAAGATGGCCTTGTGAGTATTGAAAATAGCAACCCACAGGTTAAACATTATAGAAATCATATTGTGATGTGTTCTAAGGCTATTTCATTTCTATACATTGTTCGTCCTTGGTTGCTCTTGAAGATCTTGAACTTGAATGTTGTCTATTGTGTTGCAACCTACTGCCCTTTTAGACCACATAATGTTACTACAAGTATAGTATGAAATATACATTCCTCTAATAATTATTTCCTATCCTGATCTATCCAATTATATACAGCTCTTGATGTATTGTTGGTTTTCAGAGCACCTTCAATCTAACTAATCTACACAGATGCATGTGACTGTTTCTTGACCCCCCTGCCAATTATGTATCTTCTCAAGTTTCTTCCTTTTAAAACATAACCAGGCATCCATGCTTACTACAGTAACTTACTACAGGAATAGCTCAAATTAAGTTGAATTAATGAAAAGTATTTTAAGTGCATGCACAAGTTGCCGGCATCTGCTTCCTGCTGTCTAACCTGTGCTCTCCTGCACGATGCCGCAGGAAGCAGCGCTCACTCATTGGATATGCACCATTCCAACTGTGGAGCTTAACTGATTAACGCAGACAGACACCAGATTAATGAAAGCTGTAAATTATGCCATCATTTTCTTAATTCATTATTTCTAAATAATTACACCAAACGCACAGGATGAGACGAACACAGCTGCTGCAATGATAGATAGATAGATAGATAGATAGATAGATAGAACTGCAGCCTTCAAAATGATCATACAGTTTTAAGAAAAACTGAACATTGTAACCTCCATGAAGGGAGGATTCATTGCAGGACTGTTGTGTTAGACTGTATTTGTGTTAGGTGTACCTAATAAACTGGCAGCTGTGTGTCGATCACTATGCACCGAATCATTTTGCATTAAATTAAATATAACATTTTTACGTTTCTCTAGTTTTGCTTCTTTTTGAATGAAATGCGTTCCTCGGACATTTCATGGTGGAAATAAAGGGCAGCGGAAAACATCATTTACCTGCATTTGCTGAAATGAATGTATCAACGAGGTTTCAAGTCAATGGTCTAAAAACAAATACAGATGAGTCTATTATCCTATTACAGCCACTCAGAACGGTTTGATGCAGAGGGAGATAAAGAACAGGCTGAGCCCATCAGAGGACATTAAATGAGACCAGCTCTCACTCCCTCGTCTCTCTGCTCACTGGGAAGCGAGCAGAGCAGAGGCTGCTCACAGTGCAGCGGGCCGGGATCACACCAGGCCTGCACAATTACACAAATAAATTGTGACCAAACTCATATGCTGCTGTGTATATAATATAACTCAAATTAAACATAAACAACGTCTGAGCAAAGATAAATTATTTTCTGGAAATTAAAACAAAAACAATTGACACACACAAAACTTGCCAATTTTTTGCATCCCATATCATCTAAAAGGGCTTTTATAGACTATCAGGAACCAGCCTTTCAGTTTTTTAAATTAAGAACATCATCATTTCAAGGTGGAATTTGTGCCACATTTACAATGTAATGTGCTGTAAAATCACTGTCAAAGTACCTCATATTTTGATTTTTATTCATCGTGTTTGATTATATCCACAACCAGAAGTGGAGGCTGTCGTTTCCTGCAGGTGAAGATTGACACGTAATGACAGAGTGCTTTCATTTGAATTGTGGACGTAAAGAGGATAGGCACAAATGAAAATGAAGAGGGAAAAATGCACATTGCAAATATCCCCTGAAGCTGCCTCTTTAAATAAGCGGGCTCAGCATAAGGTATTCACTTTGCAGATAAAGGCGTTCTTTCCACTCATAATCAACATATACAGTAATGCATCATTTTCTACCAGATAGCAAGAGAAGAATTAGCTCAAATTATTTTAAGTTTTTGTTAATTACTTTTGGAGCCTGAAGCTGTTCGCTGCAGCAGCTCGAGCCTCAGAACTGCCGGAAAGTTTACAGTCACTCGGTCACATTAGCTGACTTATAATTCAAGCACTTATCACCCAACTCTAAAGCAGTGCTTTATGAAGCATCCCGGTCTTTATCTGTATGTACACCTCCAATGTGATCTTATGGCTAAATGATATTTCTGCTAACACTCATCCCTTAAATTAAAAAAAGCAGTGGGCGTGCATTTCTATGGGCATAATCTTATACTCCTGATCTCAATGGGGCATTTATGGAGGGTTTTATAACTCTAATTATCTTAGCCCATTACAGTATATCAACTTTTAGTGGTTCATTGTATTCCCAATATGCATCAACTGGACAGATGCCTCTGTGGCAAAGAATATTTATCTCAAATTATAAGGCATGGAGCCTCAACTTTAGCTGGATGGGGTGCTTTATTCCTACATAATTATGAACACAGCATACTGATAGTTTAAGAGCAACAGTACACATATTGTTGGTGCGCGGCAAACTCTTCCTTTGTATTCAATCACAGTGAGCCAGAGCAGCATGAGGGTAGCCTTACTGTCAAAAAGTGACACCCAGGTTTTATCCCCCATCTGTGACACAGGGGTTACATTTGCATACAGACACAAAGTACAGCAGTTTAATGACACTAATAATATTAGCATGGTAATATAAAGGCAAAATATGAACAGACAGACATGCAAAGACAGGGTTTGGTCAAAATATAAAATTACAAGGCTTCAGCAGACTTTATTTTACCTCTTCCCCATTTAACATTTAAAAGCAGTATATAAACACTACTTACAAGTAAATGGTTTACTATAACACTACACAATAATTGTGAGCAGATATAATGACAACAACTGTAACTTAACTATAATTAGTCGATAAACAGATAATCATTGATAACATGGTGTAACTAAGTTGTAATCATGTATACTGACATGTGCGACATCAGCATAGGTTCTTTATGTGAGAAGCTCAAATATATTATTAAGCAGTTAATATCTGCTTATAACTACATTAGAGTGTGCTATAAACCATTTATTGAGTGTTTACATACTGCTTAGAAATGCTTAATAGGAGGAGATTTAAAAAAGTGTTGTCCCATATATGTATGGGCTGTATGGGAACTGATCTGAAATGTTGTTAATGTTTTGCGGTAATTTTCCATTCAGTATCCCCTGAATCGTGGGCCCCCATACCACAGCAGCCGGTAGCTCAGCCCCTGACAAAGCTGTTAATGTTCTGCAAAGAATGTGCAAATTGCAGAAACGACTCCAAGTGTGGGCAGAAAACACTTCTGGTACTTAGAACCAGTGATGGAACAAATTTGGTCAAATTGGTAAAGTGCCCAAAGGGAGGAGGGAGATGTTCCACAGAAAACCAATTCCAAGCTTGGGTGAGCTCAGGATTGTTTGGAAACTCTCCAATCTGGGGGCCTGCATTGAATTGCGTGTCAGGCAGAGACTGTTAAATAAGATTAGAATAAGGACCAAGAGAGCAGCACAGGTACCTCAACAGGATGGCTGTGTAATGTCAAACCACAGTTACTCTTTAACAGCCATACATCAGCTGAGGCAGTATTGGGAAAACGTTACATGAGGTGACATGTAAACTCACTGGACAGTCGCAGGAAACATTAGAGGTTTTTAGTGCATTATGAGCTCTGTTTGGAACAAGTCCTGCTTCCTGCTTTGATTTATTCCTCGTAGCACCAATTAGGCTTGGCCCACTCCTGGAGGAGCTGAAAAGCTGACGATGGATATGTCATGGGATGGTATGATCAAAGCAGAAAGCAAAAGCGAAACAGAGAGAGAAAAGAAATCTCATTCAGTTTCATATTTATTAGGCCTTCAAGAGACTTGTATTACAGCTTGTAAACGCAGCCACTTCCAAAAAAATGCAGCTTAAATCGTTTAAAAAAAAAAAAAAAGCAAAATGAAGACCTTAGAATGAAATGAACCGACACATTAACATCTTTTGATGAGCACTCCAGTGAGCTAATGTGACAGAAAGATCTTGAAGCCTCCAAACACTGACTGATCTCTGACTCCCTTCCCTTTGGTTCAGTTCATCAAGGGCAGTGACTCATTATGCGAGAAAACATTTAAAAGGGGTTATAGTTACTGTTAGTTTCTATGTTTTACACTGAATGGCTTTGGACATAGTAATCATTGGCATAATGGCAGAGTGGGAACATCTATTCATGTCCTGTGATCCTGAAAGACTAAAATGCAATGAAGTGCTACTGTAGGAGGAAATAACACGCATTTAGTGTTAATATCAATTCAAGAACTGAAATTCATGAAAAAACTGGAAGACATGTGTGCTAATGAAAAACATATTCAACCCTTAAATGCATACCCCAGGTCATTAGCGACCCTGGGCTATATCACACCCCGTCTAATTTATTAATTTCATCCAGTTAAGCACTCAACTCTCTGGTATTCCTCACTTACTAACTTTTTGCTGTCTGCTGTTTGGTGCTGGGAAGGTAGAGCTTTTCCTCTGAAAACACCTGCCCGCTGAATCTGAAAACGTTGCTGACGAGAGCGGTGAAGGTGAACCAAAACAGTAAAGCTATGGGACATAAAACCAAAACAATGAGATTAAAGATGCTAAAACACTAAAAAGTTGGTTGATTATTTTCTGTAGGTGAGCACTTTCACATCACATGTAATCATTTGAACTACTATTTGCACATAAATATTAACTGGTGCAGCTTTAAATTTGCAATTCCAAAACATCCTACATCCTGATCTGCTGCTAATATTAATACATAGCTAACACTAATTAAATACTGAAGATGCAAAATCACTGTACAGTCAGAGCTGTTGTATAAGCCCTCCTGGACGTGTACGAAGTGGTCACAGATTGCAGTCAACTGCTTCACAGGCTGCGTGGGTAACTGGAATAAGTGTTCAAGGGAGAAATACAGTTTTGGTTCATGTGAAGTGAATTCATTGTTAAATACAAGGACGTGGAAATTAACAGACCACCTTCCTTCCTTTCATCCTCAACTTAGTGCTGTTTGACTGAGACAGATGGGGAAGGTAAATCAAGGCAGCTGAGTGGAGAGCACTGCTGACAGCACATTAGAGCCTCTCTCAATGAACTGTCACAAGTGCACAGTGAAAGTAAAGTTTGATCATACGTGGCTGCTGTCCTGTCAGACATCCTTAAAAGCAAATGGGGCCTAAGTGCTGCGGAGCTCTGAATGAGCCTGAGATGACAGTTGTAGTCGGTGCAAAGAGAGGGCAACGGCACTCCATTCTCCCTCCTCCAAAAGGACAATGAGGTGAGGAGGACTCTGGCACCATTTCTCGGCCTGCACCCTCACCCTCGCAGTAAAAGCATCTGACAAAGTGTCAGTCTCCCACATCATCATTCGCATCATTAAGGGTCCGGACAAAACTTTTATGCTGCTTGTGCAAAAAAGGTCATGAATCTGTGCAAAACTCCACATCTCCACTGCGCACATTTTCTTAATACAATGTTTTATTAATAAGCAATTTTAGCTTCATTTTTGGGAATGGCAAACTTTAATGTGTCCTGCTTTTAGTGGAGCAAACCTTGTTTTTTTTAAGTAGTGGCTGAGACTTTTTTCAGCTTAAAATCAGGTTTAGACTATTTTCATTACTACACTTTCTAAAATATTATATGTAGGCATTTCTCCCCTCTTTTAGACTACTGAGAGTAATAAAAATGAATCATTTTGTTATCTTATTTTCAGGTTAGATGACAAACCCACATGTGCACAGGTGTAATTATTCAGGTCTTAATTGTAGGCTGCCACAATTTCAATGGTTTTACATGATGCTGTATATGGATTTACATACACAAATGTGACTGGAAATGTGTTTAAGTGTCAACAGTGTACATTTTAGAGAGTTCTCTGTCCATGATGTGAACTTCAGATTTTATGTGTCACTTTAAACATCGTCCAAACTGCCCCATCGACTGGCCTTAGACCCCACATCCAATCTTTTTTTTTCTTTTTGATCATTGGTCAGACTGAGGACATTATGTCATAATTACTGTCAAAGTCAACATTTGGTAAAAGTAACAAGTATAATCCAGTGTTGTATTATAACGATACACACTTTCTGCTCATTTGTTGTAATTGCTATTTTTTGTTGCATGCAGCTGTCTGAAAAAAATGTATCTCCTATAGTTTCTCCTGTTGTTCCTCTTATGTGCTTAAGTGTTTTTGTGGAATCTTTTGTTGTCCTCTGGTCTGTATTAGGAACAGTTATGTTGTGGATGTGTAAAGCTCATCAAGACATTGTATTGATATTAACATACTGATATTGAGTTTTACAAATACACATGACATGACAGAGTAACACACTATTACAATGTAATGATTTTCAGTAATTACCTTACAGGTATTACAGGTACATGCATTGAATTAAAACCAGACTCCTGTTTTGTAGGCATCAGACAAACTGTAATCAAGATACCAGTGACGGGTAAGCATTGGTGTGACTTTTAGAAAGCAAAGAAAATTAAAAGGGTCACAAATAATGTGACTGTTTTTATCATTTTTGACAGAATACTTTTTCTAAGTAATGATCTGACCTCATTTAAAAAACAACACTTTGAGAACCTGAAACTTGCCTCGTTTAAGTAAAAGTTGTCTTTGCACTATTTTCATTCAAATACAGTTTAAATGATTTGCAAACCATCAAATTCCATTTTTATTAACATTTTACACAGCGTCCCAAGTTTTTCAGAATCGGGGTTGTAAATTTGGTTTCTTTCCTCCATTGCAAAGCCTAAGAGACTGTCCCACTTTATCTAAAACATGCTGTTCCACTTTGACTAGGAATGAAGAAGTGGGAGTCAAAAAAGACTTTCAAATTCAAACATTATATTGTTGTTTAAGTTGTTTTTAGTACATGTGTAACCATTTTGCACTTTAATTTGGAGTTTACTTTCATTATTCTTGTATTACTTTGCTGTAGACCCTTTAATGTAAAAATATGTGTACATTTTGGCAGCCATGTCACAGCACTCCGTCCAACAATGCAGAGCGGTTATACCATCAAGCATATGCCAGCTAAATGAATTGAATCTGATGACATAAATGAATCACTGCGGCATATTTTTTATTTTTACAGTTCCAATCAGATAGAAATACGAGGCTTAATTAAGAACTGGCAAGGCCTCCCATTAAAATCAAAACTCTACTTTTGCCAAAATGCAAACACACATAAAACTTTTTTAAAAACATTTCTTGTGAATGTTGTTTGCACTTATTCCACAAAGCATTTGCAAAGTGTAGATAAATGCCAGATGAAGCTGATTAGATAACACTTGATTGCAGCTTTTGAAAAACATAATCTGTAACAACCAAGGCTTAATTTGTCTGATTGGAAAGCAGACCACCTTAAATTGCAGCAAACACAATGGGATGGTTTCTGTGGGAATAAGTAGAAAGGCCTGAGCTGACATATCTTTAATGAATAACTTACAGGCCCTTGGACCTGCAGTGGCTAGAGCCTTGTTTACCTCAGCCCGAACCTGCACTCCAACACTGTACGCTACTTCACTCTTCCATTACAGTGTGTGTCGAGGCCTGTGCCCACTGTTTAGCCTGGCGCAGAGGTACTTCTAGCTGTAGGAATTTAGTCTCCCACATATTCTAAAACCCACTTTCGCTTGCTTCCCAGTGGGCCAGCATACCTTATCTCTGATGCAAAAGAGCACTTTCATAAGAGCCCCGCCGGAGAGGGAAAACACACAAACAAAGAAATATTCAGACATAGATTGAACTTTGTTGTTCTCAACCAATTTGTTTGGTAGGTGGTAGTGGGCAAATGGGCTGTTTTTCCAAATGGAATGTTTTACACACTTAAAAAATTTACAAGGTGGGCGAGCAAAACATGTACATTGAATGTGGGATCATCATTATGGCATTAAAAATGTAAACATTTCTAGGGGCCTTTTAGAGTCCCTGTGTGAGCGCATTTCTTCTACGCTGATGCTTTCAGTGTTGACCATTTAACGCTGAAGTCGTAACTGTCCTCCAGGGAGTTTTCCTTTAACAAAGAGGATAACCTAGTTCAAAAACATCGAGCAAAGGACAATGGCGGAGCAGAAATGGTCCGTAAGTCCATCTCATCCTGGCTCAATGCTTTTAACGTCACTGTTCCTTAGACAGACATCACCCCGCATCTAAAAGTGGGCCTGAACCAGGAGAAACAGCCATTAAGAGCAATTCAACTGCATGAAAGTAGTGTCTGACAGGTCCACTCTCAGTGACAGATGCCATTATAACCTGTAAAATGTGATACTGTCACTTTAAGGTTATATCATTTTCCCCTTCAACTCTGGCAGCCCATCTGCTCCATAATAAGGGCGTGCTCCTTTGTTTTAGGTCATATAGCCAATGTGTTCATTCAACATCCCTTACTTCACCAGTGTTTGTTATAAATAGATTTTAAATCCCTTTTGAAGTGAGATGTTAAGGAATATTTTAGACCAGTATGTTGGCCAGCCTGAAATGACTCTCCATGTTCCATCATTTTTTCATATACAGTATAATGTTATTATCCTCTAACAACAACAAACCCTATTTGTCCCTGTTTCTGACAGCAGTATAGTTTCTAAAGCCTTGAATCAAGACTCAATTTCTTAAACTCCAAGTCCTCCAAACAAGAAGCTATGAAAAAAAAAAAAAAAAACACTCAAATTTTCATCGTCACCACAGTTCAGATGACAATTATGACAGCCCAGGTTTAATCATAGAATCGGGTAGTTCATTTTCTCAATGTCAACATGAAACCTTGTCAAAAAATGAATTCTGTCTTTCTCTCGGGAGATAAGCAGGCTCCAGTGCACCGGGCTCATTCAGAGGAAAAAAACTTGCAGGTCACAAGGCAGCGACTTGCATGTTTTCTTATTTTTTTTTCACCCTCTCGCTCTATCCTCCCCCTCTCCTTTTTTCTGAAAACCACCCAAGAAGAGATTAATCATGAAGGGAAAACTCAACTTCACCCTCTAGCTGCAGGTCACAGTTCTTATTTCGTGTGGAATTGGCTTTCGGAAAGCAGAAGGCCTGCCCGGGGGGCAGGGACCTGATATGAGAGGAATTTGAGAATGAAGCAGAGGGGATTGATTAGCCCACTTCATATCCCACACTCCGTAAGCACAGTCCAGCTGCAATCTAACACACCGCTGAGCTGAATAGACAAGAGAAATTGGATTCCTTCCTAATATTTAACCTTCAAGTCAGCTCTAACAGCTGTTGATGGGTTGCTCTACCAGGTAGTTACAAGAGGACTTTTTACATGTTACATAGAGAGGGAATAGCAAAGTGGGAATGTGATGACTTTTCTGTAGGTTATTCAATTACAATGGTGCAAAGAGCAGCTATTGAAGCACATCATCTGCATGCAACTGCACTGGGGGATTTAATTTTACACCTCTACTTGTCTGAACAGGCTGTGTGAGTGTGTGTGGGCACACACATACGCACCGCTCACATACACACCAGTAAATGTGCGCACACACACATGCACAAACAAGCGTGCACACGTATACACACGTAACAAGCAATTAATGCCAGGAAAGTGGAGTGTGCAGCTAATGGATGGATCATATACAGCCATAATGACTTACTTTGATGTTGGTTGTCAAAGTAGACCTATTTTAGACTCAGAGCAAAAGGCGCTTGAAAATATCCTGTAATGCTTCCATTCTTTTTATCTCTTTTCACGAGCAGATGTTAGAACAAAGAGAGATGGAATGACTTCCTCACCCTTAGATCTCAAGAGTGACTAGCATTTAGATTTTGGGTTTTCTTGGTCTCTCCGCAAATGCAGATCAATGTATAAAAATATGAAGAGTTGACTGAGAAATGGTGCATCTCACTGACTCTGTGACCATATTAGATGCCAGTGAATATCTAGTGGTTTCATTTATAGGCCAGTTTGATCATATCCACCCACCATCTCTTGTGCCAGCCTTTGGGAAGTGTTGATAAGAGAGCAGGATGTCATCAGGCTCTTTTCTCAAGTCATTAAGCCATGCAGTTTTTTCCAAGCAAAGTGTTTCCCATTTGAATGAGCACATTAGCGAATGTCTTATGATAATTTAGAGCTTGAGTTGCAGAATTGCAGAATCAGATTCATTAGTAGAGTCACACATTTTTTATTAGCACCTTATTCTGTTCCAGGGCTGCAGCAATGCCTGACGACATTCAGCTTTCTTCCTCTCCACAATGAGGACTAGAAATTTAAGTACTGAACTTCCACGATTAGAGAGGTCATATTGTAAAACTTCACACCATGGATTTGAAAGAAGTATATTTAAAGTAGATTTGGCTGATTTTTATATTCCCCATGAGAATTTAGGTCAATTTGCTAAAGCATATTTCAGGCGCGGGAAAGCAATCCAATAAAGTAGTCTGGTACAAATCTATAGATAAATGATGCTTCACATTCAATTACAGTGAGGATTTTATCTTTACTTTTCAATGATTTTGTCAATTAGTCAACACAGTGTTTCTTAATTCATCAAGGACTCTGGCCTAGTATTAGTTAGTGTGTAAGCATTTATTAGATTAGCAAAGGCAGGGGGAAGAGAGAGAGAGAGAGAGAGAGAGAGAGAGAAAAAAAACGCATTAGCTGACATGGATGTTTTTCCGTTAAAATAAATCCACCAGTAAATGAACGATTCACATTCTACTGAAGACGGCTTTCTGTTGTTTGGGAATTTTCTCTGCTGCTTGAAGTGGGTTCATAGCAGCAAACAAAACAAAGCTGGTAACCAGTCCCTTATTCCTTGAGTTTTGACACATTGACTATCGAGCACAGACAAAGCGCACCAAACCAATCCACTGGGGAGCCCATGCAGGGACCATGAAACTATACTCGCAACACAAATTAATTGGGGGGGGAAAAAATAACTAATTCTGACATTCCCTGAAGAGGGGTCTTTCATCTTATAAATAGTGGCTGCAAACTTGAGTATTTTTGCTTAAGTAACACAACACTGCAGATGATAGGATTCGTTTGGCTCAACCCCAGGGGCTCGGCATGACAAAGAACACTTGTTTAGCAACTGCATAAACGGGTCCCAACACGGGCCTGCGACTGTGCCCAACCTCACCTAGAAACCCCATTCCATTTGCATTCTGCCTCTCCAGACATCAGGCCACAGAGTCTGAGGGGAAACAGCGTCCCAGAGATGGCATTGGAAGCTCACACATAAATTAGTCTTTATTCCCCGATCCCCCCTCCCACTGCTGCTCCTCCCCTCTCCCCCTTATTTGTCCCATGGCTTCATCACATCACAGTTCATGCAAAGGAGAAAGTGAAATCCAACTTTAAAGTTTCTCCATCTAATTACAGTCTGTATTTACTTTCCCGGGGCTGCTGTGTGAGCCAGCATATCGGCTTTTTAAGTCCTGAAACCAATGTTTAATTCAGTATTGAACAAGTCCTTTGGAATAATAAAACAACAGAGTAAAATACAGTTCACACCAAATCCAACGCCACAAAGCCCAATCCCTTACTTTGTATTGGACAACACGTATGTAATGAACTATAAACTGTGGTTTCATCAACCCTTTTTCTAAATATTTTAGATTAGATTGATTTTCACATCATATGCTGGCAGAGTTGTTGCACTCTTCCACGTGGTGTCGTTTCCCACCACAGCATTGGCTCACATTTCCCATGTGAACATTTTCTTTTTGCCATAACACATACATACATTCAGTGGCCCTATGCGTCACACCATGATGCGCTACATACCCCTCTAGAGTCAGTTGGCACATCTAGGGCTCCGCGGTCAAGTTAGCAATAAATAAATATGCAATGTCCAGCTGGACTTTCAAATTGAAAATTACTGAGAACAATAATAAACACTTGGTTAACATTGTGAAATAGTTTGGTGGGTTTGGGCACTAAAAGTACTTGGTTAGGTTTAGGCAACAAAACAATTTGGTTTGGTTTAAGAAAAGATGGTGGTTAGGGTAAAAAAAACTATGTTAGTCACGTAGCATAAATTAAGCTACGTGACTTCAGTTATCTTACATAACTTCATTGACATACATAAGTTAAAAAGAAGTCAACGTTCACTTTCAGTTTCACATGGGACATGAATTCTCCTGGATGAAAGTCCTGTGTGTGACCCATCCAACCACCCCAACCTCCTCCATATGTGGACTATTCTGACTCTTTGTACTATACCAGGCCTCAATGGCACATCAAAAACTTACATTCGAGGGGCGCCTCCACAAATGGCGCTCGAGGGGAACGTGAGAATGTTCTGTCATAAGACTAAACAAGGGAATGACTTTTGGTGCAACATATGGCGACACTTTATGTTGGTTTGTCCTTTAATTTGTCACCCATCTGCAGTTGCATGTTCAACATGCTAAGCTAGCGTCTTTTATAGTGGTTCTATTATTACAGCAGCTAGTAAGGCGTTAACAGTAGAGAGTCCACAGAGAGGAGACACACTCCCTCCAATCTGTCCATCTAATGGGAAAAAGGGAAGACAGACGACCGCTGTGGCGTTGACTCTTTCAAACGCCACCCCAAGCCAATCCTTGCCTTTCCAGACAGTCACACTCTTCGTTGGCACATCATTTGCTATTGCCACAAATGCAATCATTAATTTACCCTTCCCAGTGAAACTTCATATACCCATGACACATTTTTTTCTTTGTCTAATTAAATATAATTTTGAAGCTCTTTAAATCCAACTTCATCCAAATGCACAATCTAATTTTTCATTTGCTTTTGTACATGATATAAGACATCAAGTCAATAATTTATTAAATTACTTTTCCCATTCATTTTCTTCTATCTATAATTGATCTCTCCAGTTGAAATTCTGTTGTTCCTCTTACTCAGCCAGTCTGCGGAGAGGCTGCGTGACATCACTGTGAACAGGGCTTGTACCTCCCCATACCCTCACTGGAAAACACACACACACACACACACACACACACACACACACACTAAACACTAAAGTCTATGAATGTTAACAATTAAAGGCTTCATTCCCCTCTTTTAAACTAAGTGCATTATTTTTGGACACTTCATTTTGACTTTTGCATTTTTGTGATGTTATCATTTTATTTATAAATATAATAATAAGTATTTACTTACTTAAAGCTGGTATTACTTAAATTGTTAATAGATATAACAAAGTACTGTACACAAACACATTAGGCTAGTTGGGCTGTGCCTGTTGCACCTTGCTTTACAGGGGCAATAACAATAGTGCATTAGTATTTTCAGAATCAAGCATCGGCCCAGTAGTATCATACTTTGTTAGCTGGGGCAGTTTCCTTAGTTTTGCACAACTCTTCCCTCTTAGACACCACTGCAAACAAATAAACAGAATGAAAATACAGACATTAATGTGAATAGTTTGATTGTTTGCTAGCAGTTACTGGTAATTGTTGTCGATTGTTCCCTTGTAAGCGAACCTACCTTGACAACTAGAAGACTGCACTCAGCAGAGTGCACAGGATGTTTATTTTTATGTTGCACTGGTGCCCTGGGATGAAAAGTTCCTCTGTGTAGCTTCCTAGGGAGTGGCTTACAAATACAGCACGCTGCTTTCAGCTATATTCTGGGTGCCAAGGTTTCTGCCAAGGTACTAGAGTCTTCTTCTACCTAAATAACCATAAGATTATTTTGGCCTGGTCTCCAGAGTCAGCTATGTTCCACACAGTGCAGTTGCTACTGCACTTCGCCAAGTACAAAAAACAAGAAGAGCTCCCTCCAGCTCAGCAGGCAGGTGCTTTATCAAGGGGGGGGGAACTGACGTCTGCCACACCAAATGCCAGATCCTCAACAATGACAGTTTTGATTCTCATGCATCTCTTAGGTTTATTGGCAGCCGCTCATTCAGTGCTTCTCTTGGGTGTCCTGCACATGAGATGCATGCAGATGTTTTTCAGCATCTGGGCTTGGACCCCAAATGTCACATGTATCACAACCTGACCGTTTCCCCAGCAGTCAGTCAAGTGTGGTCCGCTGGGAGAGTGTCCACCAATGCATCTGTGTTCACAGACAGGCTCCTGTTGGAAAGGGAATGGACTCGCATGGCAGTTCTTCCATTTAGCCCTTAGGTCTTTGAACTCCCTGAAACCAAAGGCTGTAACTTGTGGTACAGATTCAATGGAAGCTGCAATACAGCTTGTGTTTTGATTCATCGTCAAACACCTTTGGCTGGCAGGCACATACTGTGATGCATTAGTAGATTAGGGAAAGTTGTAATAATCAAAACGTTGCTGTGGCAGAAATGTACACAGTGCCTTGCAAATATTTGAAAGCGTTCAAGTCATTATTTACAAGTCTAAGTCATGTCTGGCTGCTACGCTGTTTTTCCTCTTCAGTGGGTGGACTGAAGGTGAGGTCTGGTGGTCTATCTTGGACTGGACATATGGTTGCATGACATCTATATTATTTGTTTGACCCTGCATGAATGGTATCCCTCTACTTTGCTCAGCCGTACACTCTGGGAGCCGAGTAAGCAATGGCTCGCAGGGTTTGCCTTTGCTTCTTCCATGTTTGTACTTGTATGTTTGTGCTAAATTTGGTCGCGGGACTAGGTTTGTTCCTTTGAAATGCTTAGGGTCAGCCAAGCTTGGAGAACAGTATTTTGCCTTCCCATCCTCCATCACAACAGGGGCTGGAAAGGCACCTGTTCCTATGTAATGAGTTCATGTTGATTTTATGTCATGCTGGTGTCACAGCAAGAGGTGCAAGTGTCATGTTTTACCCCCTTAAGCCTATAAAGAGCCGGTTCACTGTAACTGCAGTTCTATGATGACAGGCAGACTGTTTGCCTTTTCACATTGCCACTGCACAGATTGCTGATTTGGTGAGTGCACAGCTGGGACATGCTACCCCTATTATAGGGTCAATAATAGGTGGGTCAATAATATAGGTTGCAAAAAACTGTGCTTGTCTTGATTTGGGGAGCGAGTACTGTACGTACATATTTCAAGCTGACGGCTCTTACAGTTGGCGAAAGCAGGAAAAGCTACAGGATTTAGGGGGATCTATTGGCAGAAATGGAATATAATGTTCATAATTATGTTTTCATTAGTGTCTAATCACCTGAAACTAAGACTCATTTTGTTCTCACTACCTCCTCAGAATGAGCCCTTGCCCATGAGTCAGCCATGTTGCACCACCATGTTTCTACAGTAGTCCAGAAAAGACAAACCAAGCACTGGCTATAGAGAGAGCCTTTTGTATTTTTATGTTGAAGTGTAGGTTATTCTACACACTTGGAGAGAGACACTGTTCAATTAAAACATTCACAATGGCTACATATATAGCACATGTGTTAATGTTTTCCTCTACTTCCTAAAATTTTCCATCTTTAAAAATATATTAGCTATCTGGTCGCCAGTGTGTTTTTTTAAAGCTTGGGAAGAGAATGTGATTGGCTTGGGGCTATTATATACCAGCAAACCAATAATCAATAAGAAGCCGGGTGCAATCGGCCACAAATCATAAAATTTAAGGGGCACACGCTGGAGTCCATGTGGCGGCCACAATTACATAATTGCAGAAGTTTGCTGCTTTGCATGAAAGAGTGTGAAGATCATAGAACCATGCAGTGGCCCTTAGCATGATCACAGCATCAGGCTTATAAATAACCTTTGTTAGTGATACTTGAATAACAGCCTGTGTAATGTTACATTACCATTTGCTGTATTACCTTAAAATGTATTCATAGGTTACTTCCTAACAATGAAAGTAAAATTGTTTGTTGAAATGTTTTTCGGTGATCAGTCAAGTGTTCGTCAAGTCAAAGGCAGAGTGAGATAAATAAGATAATCATCCTGGTTGTGTGTTTTCTTCCTAAACCCTTCAATAGCTTCAGTGACAAGCAGAGAACAGGGGTCTGACAACAAGGACAGACAAGGAACAGTCTCTGAAAATTGGACTGTAATTAAATGTTTACATAATTCGAGGGTTCATTTTGGTTCATTTTAAAATTCAAGTGCTTCACTGAAACAATTTCCTCTCCCTAATTACAATTTCCTTCCAGACTGACATTTACAATGCAATCTTCAGATCTTTGGAAATGTGTTTTTGATTTATTATTTCTGCCCTCATCACAGTAGTTAGTGACAAGAAATGAGTTTAGAAAATAAGAGCTCAAATTATCAGGGCCTTTGACCTGTACAGCTGACTCATTATTGTGTGTCAAAGACACGCTGAGCATTTTTGACAACCACGTAGACGAGAGGAAGATCAGAGGAAGAAATAGGTTGTTTCAATTTTCTCAAAATGCCTTTCTGCTATTGAAATGAACTGCGGGGACATCAAACATTTGTGGTTGCGTAGCTTTCAGAGGGAAAGACAGACAAAATTATTTGATGCCATCTGAGGCTCACCAGTGCTGAGGATCACAATACAGCTAGTTGACACACTGGTGATTATTCATGGCACTCACGCTTATTATCCTGGAGAGACTGAACAATGGTTTTCTGTTGTGGGAAGTGAACAGTTCTAAGTTCTAACCTCTGCCAAGACAATTGCCCTATGCATTTCTCTCAGCGGTGAAACAACGGACGGCTGGAGGGATGTAGACATCTCTGTCTCCCTTGGGTGTAATCTGACTTAGATAAATATTTGCCGTGCAGTCTGAACATCACACAAAAGCACTGTGATGCTCTTGTGAAGCTTGCTGTGATTGCTTTACTCCACCGCAGAGAGAAGGATTTTAGCCTTCAAGTGACTTTCACTTAAAATTTGCTAGTCTTAATATTTGCTAAAACATCTAGAACCAGGCTAGAGATGCAGGGGAAAGTGGAATAAAAATCAATTTTTAAAAAAATCATTGAGAAAATAAAAACAAACCATCTTGAATCGTTTCACAAATGTATAAACAGATACAGATAATTATGGCATGAAAATATTAAACCTTCAAGTCCAAAGCAATGTGAGGAGGATTTTTATGTTTTGTTATTTTGTATGTTCGAGCTTTTGCCCTTTAAAAAAAAAAAAAAAAACACACAAGGCAACAAACAGGTGGGTTGAGTATTGGCAGTGACACAAATGATATTGCTTTGTCTTTGAAGACCTCGGGTAAAGCTGTTTTCTGGATTTCTGCTTACCCTACAGCACGCGCTGGCCAATGTAGCTCGTGTTTTACCATCACACACATCCATCACTGAGTCAAGAATCATATCAATACTTGCCCATTTCCCCATTTGGGGAGAGCTGAGTAGATCAATTCATTTAAAAGGAACCACAGCCAGACATCCGTTTTAGAGATTAGAGCATATATTGGCTAGTCATCTGATGGAGGGTTTAAGGTTCATTAAGTCAATGGAATCCTTAATCAATAGGCAAACTTTAAGTCCAGGCTTTTATGGCAGAATTTCTGCTGCATATCTAGTTACACTGGTAAGGCACAAAGCACTAAACAGCCTTGGCCTTATTTTCATGACGTTTATCTTTTATTTCCTAACTTTTGTGTGTTTTGTCCTTGGTGAAAAGCTAGCCTGACAAAAGGCCAGAGTTATTTGTAACGCAATACTTCAAAAGGTCGATAATGCATTTAGAAAACTAAAATGGAGAAAGGGTTTTAACAAATCTGTTTCATAACCTTTGTGCTGTGATGAGGCTTTGAGCTTTCTTTCTATCATTTCTTGTCCATTCTCAAAGTCAAACAACTGGTCATCTTAGATAGTCAGACAAAGGACAAAGACACAGGACAAGTGTCAAATGCATACTGTCATATCCTTACAGTATGGTCCGAATGACAATGGGGGGGAAACTCAGCAGAGTCCTCAATCAGTGGGTTTATGTAAATCCCGCAACTCAAGTTTGTGTCTACAGTCCAGCATATCCCTCTCCAGCTAAATCATGGGGCATACTCCGGCCGTGATTCTTAAGTGTCACTTGTGTCCACCTGAATTATTGTTTGTGTGTAATGCAGGGGAAGAACCAGCATGCAATGAGAAGTGGTTGTGCCCTCTGATTGATTGTTAAGTGTTGTCCAGGAGCCCATTGCCAGACTCCACTTAACGGCCTGCACAGCAGAAAGCAATCAGTGGCTGTTACTAAGGGTCTCGTGGGGACGGGTCCGGTCATGATTGATCTTCAGTGGATCTCTGAAGATGTCTCAGAGAACTGGGCTTCACCAGAGTCGTGCTCAGGTCAGAGAGAGTGCCCTCGGACTTGAATGTGTGGCATCACATCAGCTGAAAACTTTACTTAGCTCAATACAAACTCTCCTTGTTTTGAGAATGTAAGACGTCTTCGTGTGTGTATTCAGAAGTGGTCCTGCCCTGTGAGGACGTTAATTGGTATGACAAATTGTGTGTATTTGCATGCATCACTCATACGGTATGCTAACGGCAAATTACTGCACAAGGCAGTATATTATAGCCTCACAGTAAATCCCAGTGGATATATAGCATGTCTCCCGACATTATTGTACCTGAGGACACACATGTGCACACACACCACCATCTCTAGTATCAGGTCGTAGAGCCGTCGGCACTCCAGTGGTGTGTCAATGTGTTCAGTGACCACAACGCCTGGTGTTAGTCTCATTACAGAGGGATCAAAGGGACATGAGCTTCATAGCAGCAGGGACTCTCTTCAGCCCCCTGAGAAGCAACTCCTCCTCTAATCTCAAAGGTCACATTAAGTCATTCAAATATAAAACAGCATCGCATCCATCATACACATGTGACCTCTTGGAGCCTTCTCCAGAGCTGAGGTGTAGAGGAAAAAGATGGAAACAAAATGAAGAACGGAAAACCTAGTGTATGCATGTGACGTGTAGAACGAGCTGCAGTTTATCCTTTCGCAAAAATTAGCCTCTAAGGAGCCCAAAATGATGGTGATGACCCTGTTGATATTTAATCTAGACTAGTAAGTAATGTTATTTAAATATTCAATTAAAATTCTGAGGCCCTGTACCACGCACAGACAATAATCCTCATTAAGAAGCTGGATGAGGATTTGTCCTTGCACAGTGTCATAATGACTGAAAATAACAGGCATGAATCAGGCAAACACTTGGTGGCAACTTTATATTCTGTGCAATCACCGTTGCAACAATGCTCCAATGTCAGGGGTTAAGCGAGGTGAGGGAGTGCAAGTTTAAGATGAAACCTAACAACTAAATGAGAACTAAATGAGAAAATGTATTTAACAATTAATTTCATTTTATTTTCTCACGTGATTTCTTACTTGCACAACGTGTTGTTTTACGCTCGCTTCCATATAACATGTGTAAATAAATCAATGTGCTGTGCAGAGCGCTGCTGCGGTCGAACACTACTACAAACACAGTGTTGACAATTAAAAACACACCAGTGATTTTTGTCATGGAATTTAGTTTTCATTCTTTAAATGACACAGTGAGTGGACAATGATGGTGGCAGCTAATAACATTGCGGTGCCAACAGCAGTTCCTCGGGATCTGAGCAGCTGTTCTGCAGTCTATATTGGCCTGTTCTTCAAGTGGAGGGAAAAAAAAGAGCAACCTAGATGAGAATTTTGTGCTTCAGTGGCTATTGAAAGATGAGGCAATAAACTGCTAAACTTGAGTAATCACACACTCCCTGAGGAATTTCTCAAATGGGGATGGTCAAAAACCTTGAAATTTGAGCCCTCGCACGCGGCCCAGGCTTTAACATTTGATGAGATTCATTATTGTAGGGAGCTGAATACAAGTGTCTTCTGATTACAGGGCCCACCATTAAAAGTTCCCACCAGTGTGCATTTCCATGGTAGAACGTCAATGGGATTAAAATCTCAATTCACTCCAGTCAATTCTCCAGTAACAAGATTTCATTAAAAGCAGACAGGGAGGAAAATGGACTCGAAAGCACTGAAACAGCTGGACTATAAATTATAAAAATGTGCTTTCTGCTAACTGAACACACCTTCCGCTTGCAGATGCATTATTATTTAATGTTCAGAGGAGCTGGTTTTATGTAAATTGAAGTCTTCTATTCTCTTCAGTCCCCTTCTCAATGCCAGGTACTTCCAAACCAAGCAAAGGGAGAGATTATGCAAACCAATTAACATATGAAAATAATGTATTAATATACTGTCTCTGAACTGTATCCAATCAGTTCCTTTTCACTGGCGTGTGTACAAAACAATTAAAATTAAATTTATACTGCTCTTCCTTAACATATTCTGCAGCAAATGGAGTCAGTGAGCAAATGCTGACAAAAGTTTTACAGGCCTGTGTTCTTCCTTAAAGGCACACTGACTTTAAGAATATTTATAAGACGGCATGCTAATAAATTCCAGTCTTTGTTTCTCCCTAATGATGTGTGCATCTGAGACAAAGCAGTGGAATCCATAGCGGTAGCCAGGTGCTAATGAATGGCTTACATTATGCTGTCCGCTAATTACTATTGCACCATAAATAAAACACAAGACAATCAATTAGTGGTAGACGTGTGTTTGTTAGTCATGGGCAGCAAGTTCCTCCAGGCCAAGGCTTTGCACAGACCTGCCTCTTCAGGGTGTAATTTTAAAATGGATAGAATTAGTTCAGATAAATCACATTTTGAATGTTACCGAATGCACTTCAGGCAATCTTATTCCCACTCATACAGATTACAGGCAAATTAATATCTGCGCAGTTTCAAGCGAGAGGTGAGTAAAGCGTTAAAATGCACATGAAGCAGAAAGTCCTTTCCACTGAATTAGACAAAAGAAGTCCAACAGGCAGCTATCATCTCTCTGCCTTTTAATGGAGCTTTGCAAAAAGGCTTTCTCCTCCACTTCATACAAAGCTCCTCCAGTTTCCCAGACACCAACTGGCTGACGTATCACACTTGATTTGAACCAGAGCAGGGGAAAATCAGAGTGCATTAACACTGCATGTAGAAGGCACTAACTGAATGATCCTAGCATTATGCGGCCCCTGGCCCGGCCTATCTGCGTAGTTTGATGCATAATTTGAACATTAATGTAATTTACATTTTAACACAGTCCCAAAAGTAAACTGATTAGTTGATAGTTATCTACTAATGTGCCAAGAGGACCCACATGTCACTTGCATGCAGGCAGAGGGACGGGATTACACATGACAAGGTTGGCCTTGCAGGAACAGACAAAGAGACAATGCCTGCCAGAAGGATAGACACCAGAGAGAGGTGCCACACACACATGCACGCAGAAACACACACAAAGTCAAACACAGAATCTTATGAGGTAAATGGTTGTCATTCAGGCATAGTGCAGCATTTCTGTCTAAGAGGATCTATCTTCTTTATTTTCAAGGACCTTTAAACAGATCATACCAATAAGGAAGGAGAACGTAACAATAAATCTGGAGGATACAACACTGAGTTGTCGGTTTGCAGTCCCAAAACCACTCGGTAACTTCTACAAATATGTGTTTGCGCAAAGTTTGAGGAAAAGTTCACTCGCCAGACATCATATTAATCAATCTAAAATTCAAATTTAAAAACTTATTAAAAGTATTTCTGGGCCATCAAATGTCTTTTATCTCTGTCCCGGCAGAGTTCCCTCTTTTTCATAGGACAAATTAGTGCCCCTGTAGATGACAGAAGCACTTTAAAAAAAAGTGCAACAGAGTCGCAGTCCCATGATGCAACGCTCCCAGTGGTTACATCTGCTCCATTCTTTCATCTTTCTCCATTGTTAGGTGGGAGCTGTCACATTAGGAGGAGAATCGTGGCTCCTTCCCACCCCCAAGTACCCCTTTTTTCCCATTCCAGCAGTTGGCAGGGTGGCAGGCCCATACAAAGGAGCGTGCACCAGGAGCACAGAGGGGAGCACCGTTAGAGGAAAAACAGTTTGGGAATTAAGGTCATTAATTTTCCACTTTCAAGGGCTGCCACACAGACGGAGATAAAGTCAGCATAAATATTCCGCCGAAGTTTCTCCTGTTTTTCTCCTCTCCCCATTTTCATCGGCAGCCCATTTATCTCCATGCTGTCAATTAGAGGCAAAAGCAAAGAACTAATTAGGAACTGTGCAATTTTAATTAGCTGTTTTGATAATTAAACTAATTGGTTCCCTTGTGTTTCTGCAATGTGTGCTGAGAACTTTTTTGATATCTGGGCAGCAGATTTCCCATCCGCTGGTTAATTAGTCACTTTTGCATTAAAAAGGAGCCTTCCTTAATAGCCTTAATTTGCAGTTGAAAAGAGAATCTACCATCAATAATTTGTGTAATTGGTAACCGTTTGATTGTAATTTAGAGGCACGGCCGGACAGCTCGGCATGTCTAATTCCTAATGACTAGGATTAAAGTTGGATTAACTGTTGGGAAAGGGATTCACTCTCCCCTCTTCCCTACCCACCAAATGACACCTTGTCTACATTTGATTGGTCATGAAATTCAAATTGACTAGGTGAACAGCAGGGCTTATACCATTCCTATTACTTTCTATATGCTGAGCCTGTCAGGTTACATCAAAGAGATTCCAATAATTCCTATTTTCCACCCACCGTCTCAGGAGCTCCGCAAGGAAGAGAATAAAAAGTGGTTACAATTTATTATGTGATGTGTTAAATCTCTGCTATCAAACCCATTTGTGTACAACAATGAGGGGAAAACATAGCCAAGATCAGCCACTAGGAGGAGCAGAGCCTTAAGTCTCAGAGTAACAAAGTAAAGTCTGTCTCACTCTTCAATGGAACTTCATTCAGGTAGTAGGGAAGGCTTTTCTCTATGAACATAAAATTGGCTATCAAACAAAGTGTACATGCACAAACAGTAACCGAATGTCTGACTACAAGTTACATGTCTAAACTCAATGCAAACATGACATTACTATAATTCATTTTGTACAATTACTTTGCAGACTGGTGTTTGCTGCAATCACAGAAACACCAGGGGAAATCACACTGATGTCAGGTGCCAGCTTAATGCTAGAGTGCATTTGAATATTGCTAGAAGCTTGGAAACCTGGACTAAAAGCATATCATTCAGCATCTTAACTATCAGGCACCATCTCTATACTTTTACAACACAGAGCCCCGTCAGTAGTCTGATTAAAAAGCACCATTCATCCCACTTAGCCAGAATACAATTAAGGGACATGGCTTTAAAAGCCCAGCCCTGAAGCCTCTCCCCATCCCACATAAAAGGAGCACTCTCCACTGAGCCTTGCCTGTAAATATCATGTTTGATATGAGGTTTTAATCTGCTTAGCCATTCTGAACTATAGAATGGGCTCATCCTCTCTGTGAAACCCCTGTCCAATGGCTGTGTGCCTGAGGACGAATAGGAACACAACACTAGTGCGCTATCTGATTAGGTGGGGTTAATTACAGAGCACTGTTTTGTAGTGGCTGCATTTGAGAGCCGCCCATAAATAGATGGGCATGGCTAATGCATGCTCAGAAATGAATTTTAATTAACTGTGTATCAGAGAAGCCCACTCAGGGGCTTGTTTCTAGTATGTACTGACCCCGGCTGTTGGATGTGGAGTGGGAAAGGGTCTGCACCCAAGACACTGTGAGAGGGGCTCAAGAGTACGCCATGGCCTCCATGAGCCATGTATCAGAGACACAGGAAATGTTGTGTCTTTGTGGGTCATTTATATTGATGAGAACCACCTTGATTGAGAGCCACTGCGCAACCAGTCCATGTCTTCACATTATAATCACTGTTGGACTCTCTGCAGCTACTTCATTTGTCCAAATGAAGATCGAATACCAGACACACTTTCATATCCATGAAACTTCTTCAGCTACACGATTTCGTATAACACTCCAGAACCTGGTGTACAAGTGATGTAATTGTGGTAACTCCATCCATTACCTCACACACACACACACACACACACCATTTCCTCCCCTCTCTCCACAGTCTATATATATAGTGTTTTTTTCCACATTCAAATGTCAAACTGCTATTTGAAGTCAAGCCCCGATGATACCGAACCATTCTTTTCCCTTTCCTTTCCAGTTTTCTGTGTGATTGGATTAATTATGTGTCACTCACTTTGCTAGAGGTCAGCAAACATACATTCTCGGTCATAAGTCATCAATCTATGTGACCGTGGAGATGAAAAGTCAAGCATGTCAGCCAGGAAGCCGGACAGAGAGGGATCAGCCCATTGATTTCAGGGCCAACCCAATCTCACCACAGCGTGCTGCTCTGAGAACTGAAATTATCCCTATGGGCTATGTACAGTGAGCTTTATGCCTCAGATTTGAGGTGCATGATCACATTAGTGGGGCCTATAAAATAAAGTTATTTCAAATGCAGGGTAGGATAATTATCAATTGGGGAAGCGTGTGTAGTTGGAATACTTTACCGTGATAACAGAATATATAAAAACAGCACAATGTGGTTCAACTCGAAACAAATGCACTTCTACGTGGAAGTGATTATTTTATTTAATATAACACACATATTGTATTAAAAGTTTATACAGATTCAGGTTCCACTGCACAGCAACTTACTCAAATACGGTCTAATGCAGATCTTTAAGAGGCACCTGAAACAGTTTAAGTCTAATTATTATTGCAGTTATTTGATTATAGAGCGGCTAATGATAATGTGCTTAGACTAGGGTTATAATATGTGGTGCAAAATGTAACAGAAGGCAAGGACAGACTGAGCAAGCTCACACCACAGACAGCCTGCTGGCTGCTGTCGAACCGGCATTATTGTAGCTATACTCCACTCCACTCTCCTAAATGGCTAATCTTTGTTGGATCTCACCCTTAATTGGTTAACAGTCTCCGCAGGGCAAGTGAAAGTGGTGCTATTTAAGGCTCCACCATGAAACAGCAACACTTTCATCTTGGCAATAACAGGCAACAATTATATTACCAGATTCGAAACTGAACCTTCTATCTACCCACTAATCAAAAACGCAGCCCATCTGTTGTGCTGCCTCTTTTGAAACGACTGTTTATCTGCAAGCCTGTATGATAACTGTGTCTGGACACTAATTAACTGCTAAATAGACCACAATTAGACGTTATTCCTATTAAATTCTGCAGGGAAAATAAAGTAAGGAGAAACAATGAGAGCATTTTTATGTTTACTCCAACTGTACCAGGCACTGATGGAGCAGCATCACTCTCTCTCAATGTCTCTCTCCCTCTCTCTCTCTCTCTCTCTCACGCACACCCGCGTCCGTGCACGCATGCATCAATACAAGCTCACGTGCATGCGCGCTCTCTCTTGCTCTCTCTATCACGCACATCCAGACTGGCAGGCAGACCACTCTCTCACACACGCATACACACACGCGCGCGCGCGCACGCACATGCACTTTCCCTTAGCTGTGCTTTTGTGTTTTGTCAGAATTAATGAGAAAAGTTCCCTTGCCCTAGGGGTAATTAGTGTCCTTGGAGTTAAATAAGCTAATACTTAGACACCTCTGGCACAAGCAATTATGTTTGTGTATTGAATAATTGATTCAAAGAGGGGGGAAGGGCTGCTAATCAGATCTGAGCATAATGAATTGATTTAATTAACAGGGGAATCCGAGGCTCTCTGGAAACTGCGCGCATTTATTCAGCGGCAGCAGAGGCGAGCGAGGCGCATAAACCAGGAGCGGGTGAGAGAGAGAGGAAGAAGAAGAAGAGGAAGAAGAAGAAGAGGGAGAGGAAGGCGTGAGTTTGCTTTGAGCAGTTTGTCAGATTTGCAATCGGGATTTTTTTTTGTTTGAATATAGTTGCTGGTCGGGAGCAAATGAGAGCGAGCGTTGAGGGAAGAGCTTGGTTCAGTGTGAGCGTCTGATCCGTCCGCGCGCGCACACACTCGCAGGCTCACGCGCCACATTTGCACCGCTTTTCATTGTTTTTCTCCCCTTTTTTTTGGTAATCGCATGGAATTTATGAAGAGCAAGCGACGCTGTTTGATCGCTGTTTATTTGCACCGCAGCTCAGTCCGGATAGGGGCATCTGGCCGCCGCGTTCAGTGGGTGAATTATTATTATTGATAGGGAGGGTGAGAATAAAAAAAAACACAACACTAATAGGAGCAGACGGTAATTCATCTTTCCGGGGGTTTGATTGATCGAGGCGTAGTCCGAGTCAGCCGCGCGTTTCAAAGCCATTTTCCAGGAGAAGCTCCGAGCGGACCGAGCGGTGCAGCCCTGCTGGAGCCGAGGACGGATCGCCCGGGGAAGGACTCCTCGTTCCTCAGGACGATGGTGTTGGACAAGGAAGAGGGTGAGTAACATCCCCCGATGGCAGGATGCTTCAACCTGGAGGCAAACTACTCACATTTTCACGCGTCAAGCAAGTGTGCGCACAAAAGCTCCATATTAGCTTTTTTTTTGCAACCACCTCCATTTAGTCGCCTTGTTATTTTTTTTTGAGAAGAAAGGTGAATTGTGTGGCTGCAAGTTGGGGTGTAGTTAATATAAAAAAACCAGGCAAACTGCAGTTTAGCGTGTGTTTTAGAGCGGATTTGCCTGCGTTCAGAAGGAGTTCGAGGCTACCCCACAGACGCTGCAGTGCATGTGGCTCCTCTCTTTCTTTTTTCCTCCTCTTAAGTGCTTTTTGCGTCTGTGAAGTTAGCGAGGCAGCCTTTGACATCAGCCCGGGATGGGAGATGACAGCAGAGTGCTTTTAACTTGATTGCAAATTATGGATAGCGCCGTGCACCGTTCACTCACTTTCCATCCAAATAGGCCTGCTTGCATTACTTATCTATTTCAATGTATTTAGGTTAATGGGTGAGGCAATCTAATTAATTTTAATTTAAATCAAACTCGCCTCTAATGACGTCCCATTTTGGATTAAATTGATGTAGAGATGTGCGGGGCATTTATCACTTTCAGGTCCAAATGGTGCTCTCTGTGTGTACATTTATACAACATGATCACAATATTGAAATTCAGACCATATACAAAAAGACTTCACAGGGTCTGAAATGAAGTTTTTCTCCCATGTTTTTCTTTCTTCTGACACTTCTTTAAGAGTATTTTGATGCTTGTTTTGCTGACAATACAGACCACCTGCTGACATGCACAATGACAACCTCCACTAATCTAAAACACTATTTTTTTTCTGTCATTTCTCAAAGTGCAGTATGTAGCTTTTGCACATTTGAGGCCATCCGGGGCACCTCCTCCTCCAAAAGTAATGGATGCATTTGTTACCCATTATTTATGTTTGAAAATGGATATTTCATATCTCTTAGCAGAGCATCCTTTCACTTACACATCTAAAAACCAATAAAAGGATTGCGGCAGAGACATAAATTGGTCTGTCTGGCTGAATCCATGTTGTGCTGCAAATGTACCTAAATTAACTCAACTGTAAATTGTCTCCTTTGGATGTCTGTCTAGCTAAAAGTTCTCCATATGATTCATGATTCAGATTGCTTTTAACAGTTATTGGCTAAGCAATATGGTAAATGTACAAGGTGATGCAAATGGCATTAGTGGGAAAGGATGCACAGGAGCATGTAATGCAGTCAATACTACATTAACTACTGATGCCCAATTACAGAACCAGGGAGAGTGGCTTTTAGGAGCATTAGGACTTGCAGAAAAGCTGAGATCACCTGCTGCTCATTGCCTAAAAGCTTCACCCTTTATTTGCTGGTCCCGACCAGCAGCTCCAGCCTTTTGGCCAGGTTGTCAACAGAGCTGTTTGGATCTGGTCTCTTTCATTGTGCTGCCTCTTAGCGTTTATTGGCTCTCAAGTTATAGGCTTGTCAATTCAGACCTTCTTGTCTAATGTATCCACTTAGTGCCTGCACAAATAAATGTGTGTTTATGCGGAGAGGGAGGTGTGGGTCGGTGTTTTGGGTGGCCACATGGGTGTATGTGTATGATTACTGTCTGTTTCTCTTGATTGATTCACTATTACGCCTGTGTGTGTGTACTGCATAAGTGTTCATATTCCAGTCCTTATGTGGTCTATAAAACACATCATGTGTGTCTGGTCTCATGTTCAAAGCCTGCGATCCCAGTTGGCAACACAGTAATGCTACAGCTTGTTTGGCAGACTGTTTTTGAACTCTGACTTCTCTTTGAAAAGTCTGCAACAATTTGTGCTACAAAAGCAATAACCAGAAATGAATCTCTGCGCAGCCCCTCCTTATCTTAGCTCCATTGAGAAAATCTGCCTGTTACAATCCATCCATGAAGAGTCAAAAATATAACACAAAATTTCTGCCGTCGTTTGTAACTTCTGTCATAACTTACATGGATCAAACCTGAAATATTGCTTGTGTTAATTTCATGTTGAATGTAGCCACTCATTCACATTGTGTGTCTTGTCCGTCACAAGTTACACGCACATAGTAAACTAATCCCCATATTCTCACATGATGCAGTCATTAACTTATATACTATCTGGTACAGCACTGAGTCTGGGCGCACGGAGGAGGACTGTAAAATGAATACAGGCACTCCTCTGTGAAATGACCTAATATGCAGGTCATAGTAATGAATAGCAACACATGTACCGATTCTGCGTCAACATTTTATTTCACCCTGTGATGCGAAGGTTCCAATTTGCGTCTAATTTGAGAGTAAAAAA